>JASAUF010000546.1:6175000-7550000 GCA_030180095.1 Magnolia changhungtana | reverse complement strand
CAATTCATAAAAGTAGATGTGTGGCTTAACAGGAGTATATTCTTCACAATTCCCATTCACAGAAGTAAAAGTGCAGCTGATAAGCCCCTAAAGTATGAAATGAACTCTCTATCTACTATACATGGTCAAAAAAAACCAATAGAAGCAATGGAAATGTGATAGGTGAGCTAATCTGGAGACCTAATTCTCTCTTCAGTCTTCATGTATCCAATCCGTTACTTACTAATTTGAGAAACATCTAAGAAAGCAGAAACTAATGCTAAGAAAATGCTCATGTAACATAGTACGGACCATATTGATTACTGTAAATCAATTCTAGAACCAATATATATATATATATATATATATATATATATATATATATATATATATATATATATATATATATATAAAAGCCAAAACAAGGTTGAAACTAACAATTCAATTGCAAGTCAGCGACGTAAAACACAAAATGTAAGCAAGTGAAAGTTGCACAACCATTTGGCTCTTCAAAACCTATTATAATCAGTCAGAACAGGCACCAAAGCAACAAAAAATGTTGAAAAAGCAACACAAAGGCACACAAGTCATCTAATAAAACCAATAATGAAGTCAGAAAAAGTTAAAAATAGGAAGACAACAATATGTAATATAAGAAAATCGACATGACATGGATCTATACCAAATCAGGTGGACATGAAGTATATAAAAAATCAACAGAAAGTGACAAAAAAGAAAGACAAGCTATATGCATAAAAATGCACCGTGCACTCAAATAGATGTGAGGATAAAAATTAACACAACTGGAAACCTTTCTGTAGCTTACAATGGAACCTAGAGGTCCAGAGGAACTAACAAACACAGACTTAGACCAACATAAAGCAACACTACCTAAATGATGATGAATAACCTAAAATGATGATAAACTCAAACATCGAGTGCAAGACCGATTTGATGGATATAAATAAATACCACCATTATCATCGCCTGTGTAGCCTTGTCCCAACTTTTTGGGGTTGCCTTATCAACAAAAACTATAAATAAATAAACGACAAAAATTATACTCCAAACATTTGGGGTGTCTTCACTCTTCAGCCATTTGATGAATGGGTTGAAGCCTATATTCAAGTAGAAATGAGATAACTGACAGTTGCCGATTTTCCATCCCTTATACCAGAAAAGTGGAAATGAGAGAAGATGACTACTGCGAAAAGTTCAGGAATGTCCCTTGCCAAAATTAATACTTCCCATGAGCTAAGATCAATAAATAAAGGGAAAAGCAAACCAATTTCCTTATCTGATGTGCTGCACTGAAATTGGACATGTTGGGAACAGAGGCTCATGACACAGACCACACCTCAAGTGGCTCCCACAGTGGAACAGCCACATATGAGAAATCTCACTGAAGAAAAACCTTAAAATGTCCAAATTTCAATGAACAACAAATGGACGTTAGGAAACAATATTGGCAACAAGCTGCTGCTTAAGGCCTATCCGGTGAGAGAGAGAAATTGCATTCGGGAGCCTTCTAATTAAGCTGTTCGCTGCTCACTACCAAGCCACAGCATTGGCGATCACCCAAATCCATGCCAAGCAGAAGCATCTAAGGTGGGGCCTACCCAATGAATGGTGCAGCTCCAGGAACGTAGTGCCACATGCCCAATTCGATTGCAGCACAACAAACAAGGAAAATGGTGTGATACGCTCGGTTATATGTCCCCAAAAAACACACAGTGAAACAGAAATTCATCACTTGGCCAGGTCTGGACAAAGGGAATGTGGAAATGGCCGAGAGGAATACTACCTTATGCCCCACAAGGGCGCATGATCTTGAAACATGCCCGGTGAAAATCCAATCACGGACCATTACGTCTAAAGAATCATCTACCCTTTTCAGTGAACAGATTGAACCCATAAGATCTAATGCCTGTAGAAGCTTTATCCATCAAGACACACCCCATACCCACGTCCAGATCCCTCGAAAATGACACTCCAGATTTGATATTTTAACCATTCTAATGAAACTAGATCGAGGCCGTAAATTCTCCAAATCCAAGCAACACATTCCGTTTCCTTCTCTCGCCATCCAAACGAGTCAAATCAACACATTTAACCATCAGATCAACCGAACGCATATCGCAGCGGAAGAACATTGAATCGAAAGAACCGTGGACGCACGATCTGGCAGCAAATTTGGGAGGGAAAACAAAGAGAGATTGAAATCACGTACCGCTGTCGCCGATTAGGAGGAGCTTGATGAGGTAGTCGTAATCGGCTCGAGCCCTTGCAGGTGGAGCGGCCATCGAACCCTAGGAGAGAGAGAGAGAGAGAGAGAGAGAGAGATCAGTCCGATGAAATGAAAGAATGATGGAATCGAGGGAAAAAGAAGAAAATTAGAAAAATACCTGAAATATGAGAGAGAGAGAGAGAGAGAGAGAGAGAGAGAGAGAGCCTGGGGCGTCAGCAAGGGTCGGCCGTTGAAGATTTGGAGAGAGAGAGAGACAGAGAGAGAGGAATGTTTTGATCGGTTCTCCGTCCGTCCTAGCCAGGAGTTCTTAGTAGGGAAATGGCTAGATGCGCACTGTCGAAATGGCGCCGTTTAGTAATCGTGCGCACCGAAGTCTCTCCGATGATTGGTCGAGCCTTGCTCAGGGCACTAACGTTCCGGGAGTGCACTTTTCTGGGAGGGCTTGCATGATACTACGATACTCCGGCTTTTATGCTGCTTGATACACTGGCACTCAGAAATTGTATAACCGGATAATGTTAACTCAAATAAAAACGACTACATTGTATAGCCATTGTCGTCAAGTCACAATCCGTTGAACAATTCTCATTTCTCATACGTCGACACTTGTTTGTGGAAATAGGACGGTTGGATTTTTTTATTTTTTAACCATGCAATAAATGTCCACCAATCTGACGTCAGATATTTAAACAAGATTGACTTTTGGGTCTTCGTAAATCTACACTCGGTGCAATGATTGAACGGTTTAATTTGACTAATCGTTGCCACGTGTGCAATTTCTAAGTGCCGGCATATAATCCATCACACTCTGCTAGAGTAAATTTTTGTCCCCGTGAGTTATTTGATACTCTGGTTGAGTGTGATACTTAATATGCAGGTACTTAAAAATTGTATAGCTGCTATTTGGCTAAATAAAACTGACCAAATTGCATATCCCACCGTATCTAAGGCTCCAAAAATCTAATCAGTTAAACAATCGTAACGTCTGATTCTTGGACACTTGTTCAATGAATGATGAACACCGATCATTTTTATTTTAACCATCCAATAAATGCCCACTAATCTGATGGTCGGATAATTCACATGAAGTAAATTTTGGTTCATGTTACATCTAATCCGCTACCCTTAATTTGGAAGGTTTATTCTAATTTTTTTAAATGCCATGCAAGCAATTTTTAGCTAATGTCTAAGTGCCTGTGTATCATCCATCGCACTCTACCACAGCATCAAAGTTTTTCCCACCGGGTTCAACTGTTTGTGCCTGGCCCTGCACGCGGTTTGGCTGATGACCCGACACCAGCCAGCCAGATTGTATTAAAGTCACGTGCCTCAACATGATGTATGTGTTTTATCCGCACCATCAATGCATTTTGCTAGCCGATTTAAGGACGCGGTAAAAAAATAAATAATAATAAGGTGGATTGAAATCTAAAGTGGACCACACCGCGTGAAAACAGTAGGGATTGAACTTTTACGGTTGAAAACTTTTCGAAAGTTAAAAGATGTTAAGGACCAAGTTGGTACCACAGTAGGGTAACATGATCTACATGTTCTAGGGTAAATATACATTACAGAGGAAGTTTTTAACAGTAGGAGTTCAATCACTGCTTTTTCCTGTGGTGTGGTCCATTTGAGATTTGGAACTTAATCAATTTTGGGCTCATGCCCTAAAACGAGTTCTAAAAATGGATGGACGGTGTGGATAAAAGACATTCATCATAGTGAGTCTACATAGCTTTGACATCAGCTAGCTTGTTGTGTCGGGATCACCACCCAAACCGCCTCCTGATTTTCCGGCCCGATTTACTCGTCGGATGGGTCCCACCAGTACCAACGAATAGAAACTCAAAAGAGGTCGAGCAAACTGTCAACTTTCAACTTGCAGGTGGTACACCGGAAAGGAGACGGATTGGCTACTCCCCCTGACACGAGCCCCGTGGCGGGTGGTCGGTGTTCTGTGGGCCCGCCATGATTTATTTGTTTCATCCATTCCGTTCATCCATTTTTACAGATCATTTTATGGGTTGATACATAAAATTATATCAACCTAAATTTTAGTGGACCACACCACAGGAAAACAATAATGATTGGATATCCACCGTTAAAATCCTCCTAAGGCCCATTATACTGTTTATTTAACATCCAATCTGTTGATTAGGTCATAAATACCCAGATGAAGGGAAAAAATAAACATCACCTTGATCTAAAATTTTTATGGCCCTAAAACGTTTTTAATAGTCAATGTTCACTCAACACTGTTTCCTGTAACGTGGTCCACTTGAGATTTAGATATACCTCATTTTTCTCTCATCATATAAAATTATTTATAAAAATAGATGGACAGCAGGGATGAAACACATACATCATGGTGGGCCCCACAGAGCACCGACCACAGCCATTGGCTGCTGGCAGGGAAGTAGCCAATCCGTTTCCCACCGGAAAAGCCGGCCGGCCTGGTTCCCCCGCTGAGCTGATTGGAACCTTCACACGCGTCTCCATGCAAGTGCGAGTGTTGATTTGCCAGAAAGATTGTACTTGCTTAGTACGCAATTTCTCGTGATTATAACGATTTGATTTTTGGGCATGGCATGGGATTGGTGGGGCCCACCTGATGCACGGCTTCAAGCGCGACACGTGTGCGACGCCTGGCAGGTGTAAGGATTTGCACAGGATCAGACTGGCACAATTCGGCTGATAGGTCCATTACTCTGGCCCATCTTCGGTGGGTCCCATTGCAGATTGCCCATTGCTAGTTTTTCTATTTACCGTCCATTTCCAAGCCACCTGCAGATGTGCATGACAAGCTGGTACGTAAGATTACATGTCTAAGGTTAAACTCTCAGCAGGGACCACTAGATGAACGGTCCTGATTGCAGACCAGCGCTATGTTATGCGACGACGAACTTGACCGACGACCGGCATCCCGCTTCTTTAGTGGGATGAGTCAAGATATCACTGATCAGCGTTAATTACACGTGAGTTATTTGATACTCTAGCAGAGTGTGACGCTTGATACGCGGGACCTCTTAAATTTTACACGAAACATACGATAACTTAGTTAAAACGAACCAACTGTCTTGTCAGAGTCCCAGAACCAGGTGGGTTGTAGAACCTGACCTCTTATCGTGGACACTCGTCTGTTGAAATAGAACCGTTGGATATTTCTCATTTCTAACCGTTGAATAAATGTACCTCAATCAACTGATCAGATGATAAAATAAGTGTAATTTTTTTGTCCAACAGGCATCTAGATTGGTACCCATAAAATCAACGGTTTATTTTTGAATTACTTGTATGAAACTTATGCGATTTCTAAGTCATTTCCAAGTGCCCGCGTATAATTCATCACACTCCGACAGAGTATGGATGTTTTCACCTAATTATCTAATCTTTACTAAAATTGTGAGATTTGGTGAACCCATCCGCATGTTCAAGTCAGATAATGCACACGCCATCATATATGCAAGCGGTTCAGACAGGTGAAATATCCAAGCCATCCATCAAGTGGACCGCACCGTGTAGATGCTACTGCCTAGAGATAAAGGCGATCCAATTGGTAGATCCGTCTTAGGAAAAAAAATGAACGGTTATAGATGATTTTTCATAACCGTACATTGGTTCACTTAATTGTGTGCTGCCTGACTAGTAGATCAATCTGAATCTTTGGATGGGGAATCTATTTAGGGGTAACCTCTGATGGATGGCTTGGATATTACACCTGTCTACCAGCTGAAACATGTAGTGGCTTTTGTATTAGATGACTTGTATCGGTGTGTGAGCTTGGCAAAGCTCTAATATTGCAATTAGGAGTGTACACGAGTCAATCCGAGTCGAACTGGGCTCAATCCGGCCCGGCTCGGCCCAATCACTGGCCAACATGTCTAGTCCGTCCGAGCTCGACTTGATCAACAATCGGGTGAGTTCAGGCTAATTTCGGACTTTACGACAAGTTCATGGGAAGGGCTTTGACAAGTAATCTGTGTCCCATTATAAAGCCCTTTATTTAACTAGTTAGAACATTATAATTCCTTTTTGTATTTAGATGAATCTAGGCCGTTCAAGTTATACGTCTGCGAAGTGGATGAGTTATTGTCACTTCAAAGATGGGTGGTGAAATATCCCAGAATGGAAAAAAGAAAAGGGACGGGTAAGGTTTTGAATATATATATCACTTGACCGAATCGGACCGGGTCGAATCGGGCTTCAGGCTAAGTCGGGCCGAACTGAGACCTATCCGAACTCGGCCGGAACTCAGTTTCGAGCCGAAGAAAATGGCCTATTCCGACCCGAACTTAGTTTCAGGTCGGGCAGAGTCAAGCTTTTTTCGGGCCGAGTCGAGCCAGTTAACCGGGCTAGCCCGATTCGTGTACAGCCCTAATTGCAATGGAAAAACAACTATAAAGAATTTTCCACCCCACCGTGTGGTCCATTTTAACCCCGAATGAAAGGAATAGGATTGGGTACTGAGTTACTCAAGTACACTTTTATCGTACTGAGAAAACCTAATTCAGCCTACTATTAATGTATGTGAGTTATCCACGGCGTCCATCCATTTTTTCAGGTCATTTTAGTGGTTAATTCTAAAATAGAAGTACTCCCAAAGCTTAAGTGGACCATACTAAAGGAAATAATGCGAATAATGACTTCCACGGTTGAAACCTTGTTAGGGCCCATAGTGTTGTTTATCTGTTATCCAACCTGTTCATAAGATTACACGAACATGGATGAAGGGAAAACACAAATATCAGCTTGATCCAAAACTTCTATGGGGCCCAAGAAATTTTCAACGGTAGAATTTCAATTCACACTATTTCCCATGGTGAGGTCTACTTGAGATTTGGATATATCTCATTTTAGGAATCAAGCCATATAATTATCTGTTAAAATGGATGGCCGGAATAGATAAAATATGCAAATCATGGTGGACCCCACAGAGTTTACTCAGTACGCTTACCGTACCGAGTTACTCAGTACGCAAACCGCTTCCCGGATGAAATACATGAATCTAAGGTACGCCCCACAGAGCCCCCATTTTCTACTGAGTAACTCACTAAGCAGCGAATTCAATACACTTTGCAGGGACAACTGTGTTGCATGTGTCTTATCCACGGTTAGAAGCTGTCTAACCGCTTTATAGCCTCATTTTATGGCAAAAAATTAAAATTGAAGCATATCCAAAGCTCTAGTGAACCACACATCGATAAACAAGGGGATAATGGCATCTACCGTTGAAAGCTTCATTCGGTCTGCAGTAATGTTTATTTGTCATCCAAACCGTTCATAAGGTAACAAAGACATGGATTAAGGGAAAAAAAAACAAATATTAGCTTGATTCAAAGCTTCTGTGGCCCCAAGAAGTTTTCAAACGGTAGGAATTTAATTCCCACATTTTCCTGTGGCGTGGTCCACTTGAGCTCTGGATATGCTTTAATTCTAGGATAATACCCTATAATGAGGGGATAAAAAACTTAGACAGCGCTGATAAGACATATACATCACAGTAGACGCATTAAGTTTACACAGCACGCTGCTTAGTACGCACTCCGACGCAATCCCAATCCCCGCGTTGCATCGCTTCATTACTAAAATCCGCTTCCATCGGGGGCTGGACGCAATCCGCTTCCATCTAGTTGAGGCTGTAGCCCGACCGGTGTCAGGCCATAAGCGGATTTCCCACCTAAGTTAGATAGAAGCTATGTGGGGCCTACTCTGATGTTTGTGAGAAATCCATCCTGTCTATCCTTTTTTCCAGTTTATGTTAGGGCATGAGCAAAAAAAATGAGAGATCCAAAACTCAAGTGGGCCACTCGAAAGGAAACAGTGGAGATTGAATTTCCACGGTTGAAACATTGTCAGGGCACTGGAGCTTTGAATGAGGCTAATATTGTTGTATTTCAATTCATCCAAGTGGGAATAACCTTATGAACGGTTTGGATCACATATAAAAATAATGGTGGACCTTGGGAAGGTTTTAATGGTAGGTATTTCTCTCCCCATCTTTTCCTGTTGTGTGGCCCACTTGAGTATTGGCTCTGCCTCGTTTTCGGGATCATGCCCTAACATCAGCTGAAACAACAGGTGGACGGATGGATTTCTCACAAACATCACGGTGGACCCTGGTCACAGGCAATACGCGTCTTGTCAGGCCGTCCGTGTCCACCACTAAGCAATGATTGTATAGCTCTGAACTCTGAGTCTCTGCTTCTTTTTTTTTTAGTCATCCAATAGGAGGCCCACCGAATGAACGGTCAGGATTTTTAATTAACTGTAAATGATTTTAAAAATAGTTCGACCAAGCTTTGCATGTCTGTTGTCTGTCTCCCACCAGCGAACCTTACTGCATCTTTGAACGTGGTCCGTTCTGACATCTAGATGAGAAGACAACGACCGTTGATTTTTATTTTTTCTTCTATATTTTTTAGTGGACATGATTGAAGGCATGTGATCACAGCGACTTATAACGAGTCATGATTAATCTGATCACTTTTGTTAGGCAATTCTAACCATGCAATACAGAGTAGGGAATCAAACTCGTGTAATGTGAGGTGACTATTGAATTTTTATTTTTTTTTCTTTTAAGTGGGTCATGATTGAAAGCATGACTTAAAATGAGTCATGCTTACTTTAATTACTTTTGCTAGGCAATTCTAGCCATGCATAGGCTAAATTAGGCATAGGAAAATTGAACTCGTGTTTGTGGAAAGTAAACTTACTGCCCAAACTCCTCCTCCCCTACCCCCGGACAGATTCCCCCAGGAGGATATCTATTTTTATTTTTTTTTCCCTTTAAAAAATAGTGAAAATCCAGACTTCTAAGGCGCACATAATATGTGTGAAACATTATGAATTTGAATGTTTTGGATTGTGTATATTACTTTTTATGAATTGACCCACTTTATCATTAGATCGTCTATAATTTTGGTTCATCTAATAATAATGTTGGTTTGCATATATTATTGGGTTGGATGTTAGAAACATACCACATGGCCCCCATGATTCTCAATCCCTGATAATGTTGGTTTGCATCTATTGGTGGGTTGAATGTTAAATACATAGCACATGGGCCCCACGATTTTCAATCCCTAATAATGTTGGTTTGCATCTGTTGATGGGTTAAATGTTAGACACATACCACATGGGCCCCATGGTTCTCAATCCTCACTTTGTAAATTTAAAGACATCATCACTTGACTAGTGTTTGCACGTACTTTCTCCATGTGGATGATTCATTGGGGTAGGATTCTTTGATGAAAGGCTCTTTGATTAGGAAACCCTATGATTCATTGGGGTAGGATTCTTTGATGAAAGGCTCTTTAATTAGGATACCCTTGAGCATTTGGCTTGAGAGAATTAGTACAACTTCATCATAATAAAGGCCTCTTTTGTCGACGCTTTTGTTGTATTTGTCCTCCTGTTGAGCTGTGTGGGCCCACAGTGATGCGTTTCGAACATCTACCCCATCAGTCAGATGCACCATTCCATCGTGGGCCTAGGTCTCAAAAATCAAGTCAATACTTTACTTGTGTAAGCTATAACCTATACAGAAGTTGAGAGGGGCCGTGCACCATTAAAACATTCATAATTATTTTTTGGGCCCACCGAGATGTGGTTTTCAAATCCATCCCATCCATTATGTGTGTCCCACTTGGATGAGGGTTCAGACCAATTTTAGACGCATGAAAATTTCAGGTGGGCCCCACCAAGTGCTTTTATATGTTTTTGGCATGTCTTCACATGATTTTAGATGGTATAGCCCACCTGAGTTCCGTATACGGATGATTTTTGAGATATCCCATAATTTAAAGGAGACCCATCAAATGCACGGTGTTGATGGTCGACACGCATCACAGTGGGGCCCACATAGCTCGACCTCATGGGAGCTTATAGTGAGCTGAGCGGATGGTACCTTTTCCCTTTATATATGTGTGTGTTTGTTTTATCCATGCTGACCATCTATTTTATCAGATCATCTTAGGATATGAGCTGAGTAGATTGAAAGCTCAAGTGGACCACACCACATGTAACAATGAAAATTGAACATCTACTGTTGATTTTTTTTTGGAGGCTATAACATTTTGATTAAGCTGATATTTGTATTTTCGATTCATCTAGTTTTAAGTGACCTTGTGAACTGGTTGGATGGCAAATAAACATCAAGGTGGGCGCTATGAAAGTTTCAACAGTGGTGTGTCATTATCACCACGGTTTCCCATGATGTGGCCCACCTGAACATTTGATCTGCTTCCTTTTTGAGGTTATGCCTTATTATGATATGTTTAAATGAATGGACGGCGTGGATAAAACCCGTATAGCCCTTGCCAAGATAGAGTCCTTGGCGGGGTAAGACAGAATCGGCATCCCTTATGAGATGATCAGCAGCATTCTATGCAGAAAAAGCGTCCAACTACAGGCCTCTCTCATGCAAGATAGCATGATTCCTCAGCTGCTACCGATGGTCCGGGCATAGGATGTCATAATGTAGGGCACTTCGATGTATATCAAATATCCATGCCGTTCATTCATTTTATCACCTTATTTTAAGGCATAGTTCTAAAAACAAAGTAGATAAAAATCTCAGGTGGACCATACCATAAGAAATAATTATGATTGAACGCCCATCGTTGAAAATTCCTAGGATCCACCGTAACGTTTTCTTGCCGTAGATGAACGGAGAAAAACAAACATTAGCTTCATCTATTTTTCTCCCTTCATCCAAAACTTTTATAGCCCACGAAAAGGATTTAATTAATGGTCAATCACCACCGTTTCCTGATTCGTGGCCCAGATTACATTTGAATCCGCTTCATTTCTGGTATCATTTTCTAAAATGAATTGGAAAAACAGATGAATGGCATAAATATACAACATCTCAGTGGGACACAAATAGTATGAATGTTTTTCAAATATGAAGTTTATTAAATTTGTTAGGGGTCGTTTGGCACCATGGATTCGGGGGATTTTAAATCGTTTGATTGTTTGGCACCATAAAGTAATCCAGGGTTTCAAATCCCCTCAAAGAGTGAGTTTGAAATCTACCGTGAGAGTTTGGATAACATCTAGAATTCTTCTAAATCCTTCTAGTAGTTGTATGTGTAATATGTGTTACTAGACTATTAAACTACTGAGCACATGACCCACTAATGATATCTCAAAACAAGTAAATTATCAATTGCATTACTATAATTACTTTAATATGATGATCAATGCCGTTCAAAAATTGTTCATTTAAATCAATGGTTAAAAATCATTGGTTAGTCACTCAGACATGATCTTGTGCTTGTGGCCTATCTGAGACTTGAAATTTCATCATTTTCAGGCAAAATATACATTTATTTCAACATGCTTGTTGCAACCATTGTGTCAAACATTACATCCGCTCACTAATTAAAGATATTAAAGCTGATTTAATAATTAAATTCAAACGCATAGCTACTTTTGATAAGAGTTGGTTCCCAATCCAAGGGGGTTCCAAATCCACACTCCCAAACGGGCCAGCTTGGCTGAGCCCACCATGTGTAGAAATCAGATAAAGCACACTCCATCACATATGCTGGCAGTTCACACAAGCGAAATATCTAAGCCATTCACCAAGTGGGCCTCACCATGAAGATGCTACTGCCTAAAGATAAAGATCAGTAGGTCTGTCATGATGGATCAATCTGAATATCAGGATGAGGAATCTATATAGTGGTCAGCTTCTGATGGATGGCGTGGATATTGCACGTGTCCACAACGCTAAAACATGTGATGGAAAAAGAGCTTCGATTGCCTATCTGTGGGGCCCACAGTGATGAATGCATCTTATCCGAAATGGAAGCATATCCAAAGCTCAAGTGGACCACACCATATCAAAAAGTGGGGATAACGATAGACAATTATCATAAATTGGAATCACCAGTTGCCTTGAAAGAGAGTGAGAGTCTGAGAGAGTTGACTGACTGCAAATGCAAATGAGTGGTCCATATGAAATAAAATCATATGATTTTACTGTGATTTTAAAACAATGTCTTTGAGTGTATATTTGATGTGAAATGAAACGCATTTGATGTCAATTTAACTCTAATTCACATCAAATACACTCCCAAACGACCCCTTAAATGTATAATCACCACAAAGTTTGAATTAATGAATGATAGACTCAACATACAGGTGTGGCCCACCTGGTGAATGAATCAGCCTGATTTCAGAGAAGGGTGACCAACTTTTTCTTGGTAATGAAAAGGTATGCTAGATGGATCTATTGTACAGTAGAAATGTGATGCCGTGACTAAATCCTCAAAGCTCAAACCATGTAGCTAGATGAAGGGAAAACACAAATATTAAATGGGCCCATTTCTTTGGCCCATTTAACGATGTGGATTGGGTACCCTGCCACCGCAGTCGGTGGGCCATTCACACAATATGGCCCACCTGGGTTTGGGAATAACACTTTTTCACCTAAGTTATGAATGATTGTGATTTTTATTTTTTTATTATTATTATTATTTTGCGGGGGGGGGGGGGGGTGGTGTTTACCTCTTATGGGTGTTTACCTCTTATTAGGCCCAGCCTAACTTAAATATCAATGAGCCTAACAGTCAAGCCTGGGCAGACAAGAAGGTTTTTATTTCAGGTCCAAGCCTGCTCACCACATCCATTTAAGGACCATCGTATCAACGGTTTGGATCATTTAAGTATGCCCTCAAGCCCAACAGCTACCATTCCAACGTAAAAGAAGCCAAAAATGTCATACGGTTGCAGCAAAAGAATACCTGGCTGTCCACTTCCAAAAGCGGGTACAACACACCGATTACAAGTCAGACCCACTACGGATGGACTGCACCAAAAGTAGATGCACTGTGCCATACTGGTCCGACCGGTGCCAATCTGATCCGGGCTTTAACACACTGATTCGAAGTCGTACCCAAACGTTAACCATCTCCAGGACGCATTCTATCCCATGGATGCAACTTGGGCGCACAAAAGTCAGACGACGTTCATACCATAGAGGCAATAGCATCAAAATACGCCAAGCAAGGCATGCAAGTTACACGGAGATGGCCATGAAAATTTTCCTATACCATAAGCATCAAAAGATGATGCACACAAGAGGTTTTTTTTAGGTTTCCTATACCTTTGTACTTTTTTAGGTTTTTTTGTAACAAGACAAATTCAGAAAAAAAAAAAAAAAAAAATCACAAATGTAGTACACATATACTCATTAACAAACAGGGGTAGCATGATGATGCACACAAGAGGTTAACATCAACATGAGCAAATGAAAGAAATCAAATATCAGAAGGGCTCATATCTAGGCACAAGCAGCAACTCCAACTATAAATCCTCACAACTCCTGCTACATAACCTTACCTTCTCAGGCTCTCCACTATATAGGTTGCATACAGATCCCTACAAATAAACACCAGGAAATTATAAATAAGTATTCGACAAATGAGGCCACTATTTAATTAATTAAAATGTGTGCATTATCCAGGCTGTCCATCAGCTGAGAGCCCTACTACCTATGCCTTATGCCCAAAATCAGGCCACGCTAGCTAACGATCCATTTCTCCAATGTTGCATGGAGACTGCAGAGGCCTGAATTTTGGGACGCGGATTTCCTGCGAAAGGCTTTCGCAGGAAGTTCTTGCGCTGGAAACTTAGGTGGGGCCTACTGCGATGTTTGTGAGAAATCTACCCCGTCCATCCCTTTTTTGAGATCATTTTAGGACTTGAGACCAAAATTGAGCAGTACCCAAGACTCAAGTGGGCCGCACTAAAGGAAAATGTGTGTAGGGAAATTCCTGCCATTGAAACGTTCCTGGCTTCGACAGTGATGTTTATATGACATCTTAACCGTTTATAATGTCATTCATATTGGGATGAAATGAAAACACAAATATAATCCTGATTCAAAGCTTATCTAGCCACACGAAATATTTCAACTGTTGACGTTCAATACTCACGTTTTTAGCTCACTTGAGTATTTGATACGACTCATTTTTGGCATTAAGTCCTAAAATGAGCTCACAAAACGGATGAATGGAGTGGATTTCTCAAAAACATCACCTCGGGCCCCACCTAAGTTCCCAGCACAGGCTTTCGCAGGGAATCCCCGTCCAGAATTTTGTGCCAGGAATAAAGGACATGGCAGAGCTGCCTGATGGACACTGCCTGATGGACACTGGGCAATGTCAGTGACTAGGCTTCGTAAGCAAAGTCCAATCCTACTCACTACACTTGGGAGTTTTAGCAGGGCTGCCAATAAAGAGGCACATATCACTCTCCCAGACCATCAGCACTTTGTTCCGGCCAGCATTCCATGCATCTTTGACCCCTTCGATGATACACAGACTGTCCATCTGATATGACCGAGCGCAGATGGGTACCAAACCAAAAACTCTCTTCCATCCAACAATCCCCAGCCACCCTATCGGTAGGCCTTTTAACACCACAGACCCATTGGCTATATTTACTTTTAGTCATCCACCTGCAGGCAAGCACTTGGATCCAGGTATGATTGCTCAATGGAGGACTACTCACATCATCACCCATCCATAGTGGTGGCCGCCAGGAGAAATTTTGTGTAACTGCAGGGTAGGCCCCATCTGTACAGAATGCTGGCGTGACCAAATTTGCAGCTGGTTCAAGTGAAGATTCTCCTCATCAAGTATAGGTGGCCATTAGATGGAACCACCCCCGACACATGTTAGTGGAACTCCAACGACGAAATACAAAGGCTTGCCTAAAAGAGTCCCTTACATTGAGTGTTGGATGGCTTCGTAAGCAGTTGTGGCTGGCAGGAATTTGTCAACTGCAACTTCCTTGTTTTCGTTTTTCTTGTCTGAATTTCAGTTCGTCAAGAATAAAACACGATAAAGAGACACAAACCAGAATCCTTAATAACACTGAAAAATAGATATACTAAACCAAATGGGGAGAGGGAAAAAATAAAAAGTTACGTCGAGAAGTAATTTCTGCACCAATCAAAGTAATAATAGCTACAGTTCGCTGAGGCCCCCAATTCCATACATGGGTCCCATTACTTGGTTATCAAGACTGCTGATCTGAGCATGGTTTTAAGTCTCAGACGAATCTGATGTGATTCACGTAGTTGACTAGGACTCAGTAGGACCCGATCCACAGTTCAATACCATTAGTGCCTCCCCCCATCCCCTCCTCAATCTGAGTCACTGAGTCTCTTGACCATGGATCTGTAAACCTTCGACCACTAGACTATGAAAAGGATAAGGACAAGTACGATCTTCTAATTCATGATATTTTTGGGGCATCCCTAATCCTCAAGGAGGCCCACCAGATCAACAGTCTTTATCAAGGAACCATGGGTCGCACATGTACAGAAGTGGGTTCCTGAACGAACTGTACATCTCATGCTCAGGAGCCAAAAAACTCTCCATAAGAAAAATTCAATAAGACATGAAGTTTCACCGGAGATCATAGGGACTTCACAGTAAAAATCGAGATACTAAACAAGCAGTTATGAGCTTAGAAAGGTTAAAGATAACACGTAGTATGTGAAGAGAATCCAGTAGCAGAATTTGGCCAGAAAGGGCTCATTTAGATGACCTTCGTATACTGGTATTGGTAGGATGCTTTTTGGCAAAAATAACAACAATTGTGTTTCAAGTCCAACCTGAAATGCTTTAGATGTTGATTTGGAGTTGAATAGGATGAAAACAGTATCCCTTCCATGGCAGATTCATGATCTGGGGAACTTTTTTAGAAATTCTTCAAGAAAAATATTCAGCTGAAATTTTATAAAAATCTAAAATTCTTCCTAAAAACTCTTAATAGTTCACAAATCACTGAAAATTTGTGAAATCTTCATTAAAAAATAAATAAATAATAAAAAACTGTTTTTTCAAAAAAAAAAAAAACGACTCACAAAAATCATCAAGAAAGAAAATTGCTGAATTTTGTAACTATAAAGGGCAACCCAACTGATTTGGCTTGGGAAGCTTTAGAAAAGAAATGTAGCTCAGCCACCAAAAAAAATTTACTGCACGCACACATAGCATGGAATCAATGCATCCAATCATGCAAATATTTAAGGATACAGTCTTCAAAGAAGCGCCGGATCTCGGCCAAACGATGAGGTGGAAGCTCTTTGATATCGGTGTAATGTCGGTATTCGGGATCATCAGCACACACTGCGATTATTTTGTCATCCTTTTCTCCCTGTTTCAATCAAAAATTAAAATAGATCAGAACTTCTCTTCGAAGAAAAACTAAAAACATGTTGAGGAGAAAAATATACCTGATCAATCATAGGCATGAGGCCTATGGCTTTAGCCCGGAGAAAGCAGCCAGGAAGGACTGGTTCCTGTTACATTGGGAATAGCATGAAGAGCAAGTAAGCCGGGTCCCATTTCTGAGAACAAGATATTAGTATAAGATCCTTGAGCACTATTGGACACCTGACATGTATTCTCTGGATCTTCCATCATTCAGGGCTCACTGCACAATGCAGATCCAACACAATAGATACTTATCACGTTGTATATTCTCCACTGTCCAATCGGTGAGCAAGAAATTGGCAGTGGGAAAGAAATATTGGCAGCGGCCAATGTTGAATGCAAACTGGCTGACCAACTGGATCACAGAGGATGATCCCAAATCATGCACAATTTGCAGACATGGTCCATCCAGAGCAGGACAGCAATTCGCCATGCATTGCATATGTTGGAAAAATTTTCAAAGATATAAGCCATTCTTTGATGTATTGGTGGAAGAGAAACAAGCCACTTTTCTTTTTATCCAGCAGCACTACTTTCCCTCTTAATTGTTATAATCCAGTTAATTTACTACACACAGCTTTTAAATGACTCTCAGAAACCAATCCTCTCTCTTCTGTAGCTTGCAAGTATTTACATGACTGAGTAGATCTCTATATCATTACTATGTATTTGAAATGGACAAATGTATCATATGGCATACCTGCATGAGGACTAAAACATCCAAGGGGTCACTATCCTCACAAAGAGTGCGCGGGATGAAACCATAGTTGTGGGGATACACAACCGATGAGTATAGTATGCGATCCACCTGCATGCATGAATACCACATAATTCTTAAATATACACAGAAAGCTCTCAAGCAGGAAACACCGAGATTTTTTTTTATTTTTATTTTTTAAATTACCTTAATCAGCCCAGTTTTTTTGTCCAGCTCATATTTCACCTTGCTCCCTTTGCCAATTTCCACCACCTGCAGCAAGGACATTAATCAACCCTATTTGGACATACCTTTAAAAAGCAGGCATGTTAACGGTCTACTACCTCTAGCAGGCATGTCAACGGTCTACTACCTCTAGCAGGCATGTCAACGGTCTACTACCTCTAGCAGGCATGTCAACGGTCTACTACCTCCAAAATGTAAGGGGGTTGGCCATTTTAGTAACATGAATGCAACTATGTTGATGGAGCAAGATTCTAGACCAGTCCCCCACAAATCTTATGGTTTTTCTCGAGATATATTCAATAACATTATGAATATAGAATTTTAAAATTAAGTGAAATTTTTTAGAAGGATGAACATAACTACCATTAGCAAAAATAATAATAATAATAATAACATCATGATCGAGCTCTGCTAGCCTCCATGCACACCCCTTTCCACACTGGCCACAGCAAACATGACAGGTGTACACTCTGTGAACTGTTGGCAAGTTTTTTGAACCATCCATTCCTTTCATACAGGGGTGCCCACCTAATGAGTAGAGCGCTGTAATTTTCACATATGCACATCTTCACAATGGGGACGAACATGTGAACTTTTCGTGTGCTCTGCACACTTGCTAGGTTGGCATGTGATACATGAATGGGGACAAACATGTGAACTCTTCACAATGGAGACGAACATGTGAACTTTTCTTGTGCTCTACACACTTGCTAGGTTGGCATGTGATACATGAATGGGTGCATGTGGAGTTGGTGCAGTTAGGGTTCTAATGAGAGTCGTCATGCTAATAGGGATTCCAATTTTAGTAATGAATCCAAAGTAGAGTGACATTGCAGTGATAATATTTTTTTAGGAAAAAAGCTTAGCAATCTTTTCCAAATTTAGTCACTAAGATAATGAGTCAGTATGTGGCTATGCTGCTAAGTGCATACCCGCATCTAATACTTCAATTTTAAGTATACAAAAGCCCATAGCACACTATGCATCCTACGAGTCAATGATTAAGAGGGTTATGTACTTTTTTTTTGGGAGTAAATTATCCTTATCAAATACAGAATCTAAAAATACACACAACAAAGCCCCAAGAGGCCAAAGGCATCTTAGGGTACACTGCATAGCAAGCCATTATTGCCCTGTTTTGCAGCGATATCCATCTAGCTTCTCTAAAAAAATACCTACAAAGATCACCTAGAACTGATATGATAAATGGTAAAGTTCATCACTGACGTCTGATGAAAAACAGGAATTTCAAGTAACATGTATTCAGCCAATCATTAATATATTTGTGTATTCAGCCAATCATTAATATATTTGTTGTTTCCTTCAAGAATCAATGTTACTATTAAATTATTAAACCTTTATCACCAGATGATGCGAATAATAGATACTCATCTCATTATTCCATCGATTCATAATTGCCATAGCCTTGTCCCAGATTTTTGTGGTCAGTGAAGGTTGACCAATTATCAATTATGTTATTTTCTTTACTAATCAAGAGAAGTCCATTTCCTTACACAGTTGAAAATTGATGGAGCTCCAGGTCCTGCATCCAAAATTGCGCATCAAAATGAGAAAACATGTCAGATAAAATGAATGACTTATATTAAAAAAGAAAAAGAAAAAGAAAATTCATACAAATCACTCCACATTCATATTTCAGATATTTTAATACACATACACACAGGCACCCGGCACACACACATCACTAATAAGCAATTTAAGAAAATTCTAAAACTAAATGATGAGGTACAATGTCATAATGGAATTCAATACCTATCTCCAGATCATGCCAAGGGTGTGCAGCAATTGATCTCCTGGACATAGACGAAAGTATTCTTTCGTTGAGGGGCGGATGCGATTTGTGCGAATCAAATGCATTTGGAGGAGTTTCAACTGTTGGAGCCATCACTGCAAGGAGAAAATAGTAGCAACGCATTTGAAGGGTTGTTAGGTCTGCTTATCTTCAAAATCAACATTGGACTTGTGGCTATTAAACATCACTAAAAGTTGTAAAAATAAACCGATTTGGTGATAAACAGCTTATAGTTAAAGTGGGACCACCAGATAAATGACCTGGATCATTCATCGGTGAACCCATCTGTACAATGTTGTCCTGGGGAAAAAAATAGTACGTGCAGGATAAGCTACTAATGGTAACTCTAAATCTACCAAGGAAAGAAAAAGGAAATCATCATCGCCTAAGCCTTATCCCAATTAATTGGGGTTGGCTGCACAAATCCTGTTCTGTCTTTCCTCTCTATCAAGGGCCATAACTTCAGTCCGAACAAAAGAGAGGGGGAACAACTGCAATAGAATGGGGGCTGCCGCTACTCAAGAACAACTGCAATAGAAGTGCGAAGATCAGAACTGAAAAAGGAGTTCTGAAAGCTCCAATGTCCAATCACATAGTCAGTCAAAAATCAAACGCCGGACAACAAAAAAAAAGCCATGAATGGAAGTTTGAACAGGCATTTTCAGAGCTTCAAATACAATTTCCAGCTAAAATCCACACACAAATAATGAAGCGAAATTAAAAATGGACAAGAAACACTTCCGATTTCATCCTATATCCCCAATCACTAGATCAAACACCGGATCCAAACCTCAACTAAACTCTCCCCAAAGCCAACATGAAACGCCCAAAATCATAGCTCAAAATCGCATTCCCAGAGCTCCAGATGCAATTTCCATCCAAAACTCAACAAATTACCGAAACGAATTTGTAAAATCTGACAAGCTGGAGAACTACTAAAACGAGATCGAAAACCAGTGTAAATCGAAGCTCGAAAATGCACTTCCAGAGCTTCAAATACAAATTCCATCCAAAATCAACAAAACACAAAATCAAAAGCAGAAAACCTTCTGATCTAACACTACATCTCCTAACGCAGAACGAAGCAGCAGCATCCAAAGCTCAGATCGTAATCAAATCATTATCAAATAAAAAAAAATCGCAGCACAAAACGTAGAGCGTAAACCCTAGAAGAATACCGGCAGCATACCTGCAACGGCAGAGCCACGGAAGACGATCAAAAGATCTGAATCTTGCGAGACGAAGCCCTAGAAATCCAGATCTGAAATCGCAGGGAGAGAGTGAATAAAAACCCCTATATAATGTAGAACGGAGATGGACAGTGGAAAGGAAATAATAACGTTCCCGCTTCTCTACTCTTTGCCGTTTTTTAAAGACGCTCTTTCGCTCTCTCTCTCGGTTGCCAAATGGCGGAAGACAGCTGATTCATCTACTCGCGCGAGTATGTCTGAAATCGTGCTGTAGCCACGTGTGCCGGCGCGGTGGGACGCGGTTTGGCGGGAGCGGATTACCTGTGACCCCCGGGCACACAGAGATATCTCTACGCCCGGAGCTGTGTGGAGCCATAGAGATGTCCGTGACAAATCCAATCCGTCCATCTGTTTTGAAGAATGACAATATGACAGGATTTTAAAAATAAGGCAGATCCAAAACCCATGGGCCATAACATACGAAGCAGCGGATATTGAACGCATGTCAGTCACATAAGTGAATGAAATGTGTTCCTACCGTTTGTGAAGAGGAAGCGGATTGGCTGATGTACCATGCACCAGCTATCTATTTGGTGTATCGGCGTCAGTAATTTTTGTGGGTCCCATCATGAGGTATGTGTTATATCCAAACCGTCCATTCATTTGGCGAGCTCATCCTAAGGCCTGAGACTGAAAATAAGATCTAAAGATCAAATGGACCACACCGAAAATAGCAGTGGGGGATTGAACGTCTACCATTGAAACCCTTTTCAGGGACACAGAAGCCTTGGATTGATATGATATTTGTTTTTCCTCTTCATTCAGGTCTTTGTAAACTCATGAATAGATTGGATGGAAATAAACGTTATGGTGGGCCCTACAAATGTTTTAACAGTAAAATTCATTATTCCATTGCTATTTGTGGTGTGGTCCAGTTATATGATTCATTTTTTGGGTCATGCTCTAAAATGATCTTGAAAAATGGATGAACGGCGTGGATATATTAAATACACCATTTTGGAGCTCATGTAACCTACTTTGAACCGTTTGTACAACTCCGAGCTCGAGGAGCCTCAGCGTTCGTCTTCGCAACAGTTATGTCAGTGGTGTGTGGTATAAGGAAGTGGATTGGCTGGTGTACCACACACCAGTCATCTAGTTGGTGTATTGGCGTCAGTGAGTTACGTGAGTCACGTCACGAGGTATGTGTTGTATCCAAACCGTCCATTCATTTGGCCAGCTCGTTATAAGTCTTGGGAGTAAAAATAAGATAGATCTAAAGATCAAATGTAGCACACTGAAAAAAAAAAACAGCTTGGGATTGAACATCTACCATTGAAACCCTTTTGGGGTCGCTTAAGTTTTGGATTGATATGATATTTGTTTTCATCTTCATCCAGGTCTTTGTGACCTTACGAACAGATTCATGGAATATAAACGTTATAGTGGGCCTTATGAATATTTTAATGGTGAATATTGTTCTCCCCACTGTTATTTGTGGTGTGGCCCATTTGATTTTTGGATATGATTTGTTTTTCGTCTCGTGCTATAAATTTATCTTGGAAAATGTATGAACGGTGTGGATATAAAAAACACACCATTTATAGGGCCTCCTTTGAACCGTTCGTACAACTCACAGCTCGAGGAGCGTCAGCTCGTCTTTTCACGGCACGTACCCACACAAGCCAATCCGCTTCCTAGGGAAGAAGTTTTGTATCGGGATGATATTTGTTCTTAAAGTTTTATCCGAGTCGGTGGTAATAATTCTATGCACGGTGGTCAGCTCAGTGAAAGTTTCAACAGCAGAGGTTGTGTTCCCGCTGTTTCGTTGGTGTGGCACATCCAAGTCCTCGATCTGACTTTCAAGACAAATGAATGGAGTGAATTTGTCACATACATATGTGGACCCTACACAGCCCCGTCCCTGGTGTGACGAGAAATGTGCTCTACGATTTGGCTAACACCCACCAGCTAGCTAGTGTCAAAGCTCTGTAGTTCTGGCCATAATGTATCTGTTTTATCCATCGTAGCCATTTATTATTTTTTTTCATTTTATTTTATATTGCTACCTTGAATAAGGGTGTACACGAACCGAGCTAGCTCAGTTAGCTTGCTCGACTCGACTCAAAAAAGCTTGATTCGACTCGGTTTGAAGCTACTTTGATTTAAGTTAAGCTAATTTTTTGAGCTCAAAAATGAGTTCAAGCTAAGTTTCTTGATTTTTATGTTACTTAGAAGGTGTTTGATAAAATACATGTAAAATTATTGCTGCAATCTCAAATACAATGAGATTTTGAAGGTAAATTTTAGGTGTTTGTGAAAATGACTCAATGGTGAACTCGGCCCGTAGCTGAGTTCTTGACCAAAACCGAGCGTCCAGGCGGCCAGGTCCAAGGCTCAAAGATCAGAGCGAACGAGTTAAGTCAGTGAGTGGTCGAGCTAAGGCCAACTCGACTCAATTCGACTCGATGTACAACCCTAAGCATGAATTTGAAATATATCCAAAACCCAAGTAAACCACACCACATAAAACAATGGGGATTGAACTCATACCATTGAAAACTTCTACGAGGCCTCGGAGGTTTGGATCAAGATTTTATCATCTATGTGACCTTATGAAATTATTGGATGACAAATAAATGTTACTGTGGGCCCTAGGAAGGAATGAACATTAATGTGGTCCTAGAAAGGTTTCAATAGTAAATGTCATTATATGCTTTGCTTTATGTTGTGTGACCTACTTGAGATTTCTATATGTTTTAATTTTGGCCCATGCCTTAAAATGAGCTCTGAAAATGAATGAATGACATGAATAAAAACACACACATTATTATAATGTATCCGCAGGGCTTATCATAGTGTATGTGTTATCCACACCATCTATCTATTTTACCATATCATTTTAGCGTGTAAGCCGAAAATTGATACAATTTACTCTAGATGACCTTATAAATAGGTTGGAAGGCGAATGAACATTACGGATAAGCCTTGGGTACATTTCAACATTATCATTATTATCACCGATGCTTCCCATGGTGTGGGCCACTTTAGCCCTAGATGTGTCTTCTTTTAGGACTCATGCCCTAAATTGATATGTTAAAATGGTTGGACGGCATGGATAAAACACATACATTACAGTGACTACACATAACCTTGACACGACAAGAGCTGATTAGGTGAGATACGTGCAGCCCTTATGTGGGGCCCACCTTCATGTATGTGTTTCATATCCATGCTGTCCATCCGTTTTTGCGGATCATTTTAGGGCAATCCCAAAATTAAAGAAGATCCAAATCTCAAGTAGACAGTTGTGATTGAACGCCCTGCCATTACCTTAGGCCCTGTTTGGGCAACAGGATTAGAAAGGATTAGGTGGGATTGGATTCATCTGGTTCCGTGCCAATTCCACTCCTTGTTTGGCAAAGCTTGGAATTAGATCGGATGGTATTACATTGGGTCCCGTGCCAATTTCACACAATGCTAGCAAGTTGTGTAGGTCCCACCCTGATGTGTGGGCTATATCCACACCGTCCACCCATTTTTTGAGATTATTTTAATCATGGGCCAAAAACTCTAGTTAATTCAATAAAGCTCAAGTGGACCCACCACTGCCAAAGCAATGGGGATTGAATACTCTACACGTTGAAAACTTCTTTGGGGCATAGGCCACATAAGTTTTGGATCTCACCTCATTTTTCGGGTCATACCATAAAATGAGGTTACTAAACAAATGAACGGTTTAGATATAATACATATATGTTATTCTGGTAATTTCAAATGATGGTGGGTATATTCATTCAATGTTCCACCGTAATACCAACAAAGCAGAGCATTAATTTAATCCCATTGAATCAGGGGACAATCCCTACCATGCGTAATAATGATGTTTTTTTGAATACAATCCCACCTAATCCCTTTTAGTCCAGTTGCCCAAACAGGGCCTTAATGTTTCCACTACAATCTGTTGATACGGTTAAATAAGCCTGTGTGAAGGTAAAAACAAATATCATCTTGATCCAAAACTTTTATAATCCATTAATAGCCAATCATCATTACTTCCAATAGCATGGTCCACCTAAAATTGGTTCTACTTCATTTTTGGGATAATGCCCTAAAATGATCTGAAAAAACGAATGTACGGTGTTGATAATGAGTACATACATCAAGGTGGGCCCCACGATAAGGACCCCACTGTCGTGGGTGAGTCAGGAGTCTCACCTCAACCTGCCAGGACGGACCCGGTCCTAGCAGGGGTAGGACGCAGTCCGCTTCCAAACGCGTCCGGCACGGCGCACTTATGCGAGATTTGAATAGTTCGTCATTTTTTTCAGCAATTCAATAGCTCTTTACCCCTTACGTCCACAGATCTGCCAGCTAAGATCGTGCTTCCCGTTGGATCTAGGGTTAAAGTCGATCTGCACGTTGGTCCCACATTTGGACGGTCTGATTTGAGGCATAGGCCACACGAGCATATGGAACTCACCTGCACCGTTCACGATCCAGCGTTTTCAGCCACCAACTGGGGTCCACAAGCTGGGGTATATTAAACCGTCCATATTCTAGCTACCACCATAGATAAGATATTACCCGATAATCACGCTTGAATAATGATCCTAACCTTTCCACTTTAAAGTTGAATGCGAACCATTGAAGAATTTCTTTTCATTGTTCTAAATTCACCTGCAAGCAGTGATAGTCACAATCATCAGTCCAGCCTAATTTTTTTGTGGTATGGCGTATAGCATGGAACCTACAATATGAACATTTCAGATCATCTGACCACTCAGCATGTGGGCCCCAGAAGGCGAGATACATGCCGAATCCTCAGTCGCGACAGAGCAAAACGAAGCGTGTCCTCCTGTTGGACAAGCTGCAAGATCTCTGGTCTCCAGCCTGGCAGCTGTTAAACGCGAGTAGGATAATAACCTGCTGCTGCGAGTAACTCGCGTCGGTTATCGCGGAAGGGATCTGGAGATTCGAAAAGGAATAAAAGATATTCCAGGGACGCGGATTGGCTTATTTTTAATTTATCCTTTTTCAGTTTGACACCAGCCCCGGAGCTGGTGGTCGGTGCGGACCAGATGTATCATGGAGATACCAAAAAATGAGATAATCCTTTAGTCTCAAGTGGACCATTACAGGAAACAGTGTTTAATGATTTGACCAGCATAAAAGTATTGGATCAAGTTGATATTTGTTTTATCCCTTCATCTGGGTTTTTGATAACCTAATCAATGGATTGGAAGTCAAATAAACAGTACATCGGGCCTTAGGAGGATTTAATGATGGATATCCACTCACTATTTTTTTTCCTGTGGTGTGATCCACTTGAGATTTATGTCCCTCCCCCTTAACCTATTTTTTGGATAAAGCCCTAAAATGATCTTTAAAAATGGATGAACGGAATGGATGAAACACATACATCATGGTGGGGCCCACAGAGCACCGACCACCAGCTCCGGGATGGGATTCTGGAGATTCGTCAGAGAATAAATCCGCGTCCATATTCCAGCTGAGGAAATGAGATACGTGGCAGACTTTAATTGGATAGCATTTAACAGGTGGTCCCCACACGGAGGTAACGTAATTCCTAACGGTCGCTAGGGACTGACCGGGTCGGTCTGATAGTCTCGTGGATCCTACGGTCGTGGTTGGATGCTGAGGTCCTTAAAGAGGGAATAGCGTGGAAGCCACGTCTCCATAAAGTCCTCGCGATTATTCCGCGGATAAAGAAGGATTCGATTAGGTGCGGCCCCGGACCCACCCTACACAGTACGGCCCTGACATTGGAATCCAACTTCATGTATTAATCGTATATCCTGGCCGTCCATCCGTTTTGAAAACTCATTTTAATGCATGGTCCTAAAAATGAATAAGATCCAATTCACAGGTGGACTATACCACTTGAAAACGCGATGATTGACCATTAAAAACTTTTTGTATGCTACATAATTTTTAGACCAAGCTGATTTTTTTTTTATTTTTTACCTTCATCCATGTCTGTGTGAACTTATCAATAGAGTGGATGGAAAATAAACATTACGGTGATCAATAAGGTGGACCATAGAAAGTTATTAATGGTGACCGTTCAATCACCTTTTTTCCTATGGTGTGGATCACTTAGATTTTTATATAATAATTTCTTGTAAATGCCCTAAAATCATCTACAAAAACGGATGGACGGCGTGGATACAAAATATATACGTAAAATTGGATCCACGGTCAGGAGAGAACTGTGTTGTATAACACCACGGCCGCACCTAATCCGCTACCGATTCTAACGGACGCGAATTGCCGGTGCCCGCCGCCCATGAGAATTTCCTGTGATCAGAAATCTAGGCCCCACAAAGATGCACGTGAGAAATCAACTCCGTCCATCAGTTTCTCAAGATAACAATAGGTCTGAGGTACAAAAATCAGGCATATCAGAAGCTAGATTGGACCATATCACAGGAAACAGTGAGAATGGAAACATGCACCGTTGAAACCTTCCCGAGCGGGAAGGGGATTGCCTGCCAGCCGAAGTTGTTGCTGTCAGAAGCTAGATAGGGACGATCACTCATGTTTGTGAGATATCTAACCTGTCCTCTCTTTCCTGGCTAATCTTAGAAGAAGCGGAGTAAACTCCGCAAGTCCTAACGTTCTTTGTGTCTTTTCATGTACCTTGATTTTAGGGCATGTTTGAAAACATCCCAGAACATGACCATTAGGCTTCGAAACTTGGGTGGACCCTCCATTTGAACGGCTAAAATGGTTACATAAAGATAACTAATGGTTGGATTGAACTAGGGTTAGCCCGGCACCATGCTGAGTGCTGGCTTTTTGCTAGCGACGTCTTTGCACAAAGATGGTTGCACAAAAAATGGGATTTCAGGTTGATTTTTCGGGTTTTGGTATCACCCATGTCATGTCATGATCCCTGCCATCATCCATGCCATGACCCATGCCATCATCATGCGGATCCATGACCTCTGCGAGAGTCTAACTCATACGAGTCTACTTTTGAAGTTTAGCCCGTGTGGTTCGTGAGCTCCGAACCTATCCTCCCCAAGTGCTTGTGAAAGAGGGAGGATGCCTTAAGAGCCAAAGAGAGCAAGAGGGAGAGCAAGGAGGAAAGGATATGGGCATATGCCGGATATCCACCCAAGGAGAGAAAACTACAGAGAGAGAGAGAGAGAGAGAGATGGGGGATTTTGAGTGTCTCCTCTCGTTTCTTCTAAATCTTCAATTTTCTTCTATTCTATTTCAACTCCAAAACTAATTAATGGTTTATTTTTAATTTATCCTTTTTCAGTTTGTACATTTCAACCCTCTTATTTTGAACACCTAAGATAGTAGGATCTGCTCTGACACCACATAAAGTATGTTTTTACGGTCGTCTTTCTTAGAGATATTCTGTATCAGAAAATGCGACTTAAAGAAGCATTCGAAAACTCTATGTTCCTTTTCTTTCCGTACTTTCATCGAAAAAATCGTTTTCTACTGTTTTCATTTTATTTTTAGTTTATCTTTTATAATTAAAACATCTAAATCATAATATTTTATTGAAAGCTCATTGAATTTCCTTTAAAGGTGTACAACTTGCAAAGTAGAGATCATATTTCACATGGACAATAAAATGGTACTTAACCTCTTCATTTTCCGTAATCGCGACCCTTACCTAAAATCCACGGTGCATACCTATCCAAGAGTCTATCTGAGTCAGAAATTCTCCAAATTTTCCAATCTCTAGGTGATTCCACGGATTCTATCCAACCGTGGATTCTAAAACCATCCAACCGTGGATTCTAAAACCTTCTCTTTAGCTAGTGGCGACTTTGATCAATACATGGACATGATTAAGTTGCATGAGATATTACAAACAATATCAGCATAATTACTAGCTTCTCTTCTCAACCCTTATGTGCGGTTCAAGTATGGAGGTTTTAATTACGGGTTTCACTCGATCTGGATAGACTTTGGATCAGAGCCTTCATATGCTACTGTTTGTAACAACCCGGTATTTAAAAATCAATAATATTTTTTTTTTCTTAACCCCTATGCAAGGTTCAAGTATGGAGATCTTAGCTATGAGTTTCACTGAATCTAAATAGACTTCAGATCTGGGCCTTCACATGATGTTGCCTATATTAACTGAGCATACAACATTTATATATATATATATATATATATATATATATATATATATATATATATATATATATATATATATATATATATATATCTCAATTGTTCGACTCATACGATTATCATACGGTTTTACCCCAACACTTAAGGGTTGTTTAGATACTTGTATTTGCCTATAAAGGCTTTACAGGTTGTAAACACATTATAACTTTAAAAAAAAGTCATGTTTTAAATTATAGGTAAAGTTTTACAGCTAAAAAGACTTTATACATTATAAACCACAATGGTTGAAATACATACATGATATGTGGGGCCCATTGTAATGTGTATATATGGTATATCCAATTTGTCCATCATATGCTTCTCTTGATGCTCTCGTATAGCCCTAAAAAAATAACTTGTTGATTATCAAATGGACCACATGAGGAAAGAATGGGACGCCTGCCATTAAAAACTTTCCAAATTGCATTTGAGGCCCACTATGATGGGTAAAGGAGATCCAATCCGTCTAGTGTGAGCATGCTTTAATGCTCTCTTAAAGTTACAAAGAAAAAAAAAAAGTCATCCTTATGTGATTTGCAAATTTTAGAAGGTTTTTCCATCATGTGAATACTTACTTTATCCATTATAAATGCTTTACAAGTAAGCCAAACACACAATTTGTTTACCTATAGACAGATTACCACATGTAATCTGTTTATACTTAGAACCCTTTGCGGGTATAAAGTGTTTACAACTAAAAACTTTACAAGTATCCAAACGACCCCTTATTGTAACACCCCAAATTTCAGAGGTCAATCATATATTCAATCCATGATATTCTGAGTGTTACTTATGCTTTGTAGAAGCATAATTTTGAAGGGTCCACTTAAGCATGTGATCTGCCTCGTTTTTTTGGCTCATCACCTAAAATGATTTGTCAAAATTAATGGACAGCGTGGATAAACACATACATCATGGTGGGGTCCACGAAGCCTTAACAGGATTGCACATCTCTAGTTAGGTCTTAGTGGGGTAGTACCCAATCCTTGCCCTTAGAATTATTAAGCGATGCTTATTGAGGAAAGAAATTACCTAAACACCTTATTTTTATTTTTATTTTTATTTTTAAAAATAATGAATGTCTAAAATTGCGAGGTATATGTCTAACATATAACCCATCCAATATATGCACCATACCTTGATTACCAAAGGACCAAATCTCCAACAAGGTAAATAATAAGATGGTCAAACCATAAAAACAACTATACACCACTCAAAGATATTTAAATTCGTGTGTAGCCCCATTTGGTGATTGATTAACCAGATTTTTGTGGTGTGGACATCATGTCTTGTTTCATATGTTGGACGGGTTGGATGTTCCACATATACGGTATACCACATGGGCTCCACGATTCTTGAGTTCACTACCTTTCTAAGAAAAAAAAATTAGACAAGGACATTTGCATCTCTTGGTAAAATGCAAATTTATGAGGTAGTAAATATTCTAAAGTTTTGTTTGGATTCATTAAAAGGAAAGAAAATATTGTTTACCATTAAATTTACTTTCTATTGTTTGGTGGGAATTTATGGGATACATTATTTCTCATTTTCTATTTTTGTTAGAAAATCAACCATTCACTCCCATGATAAAGGGAAAATGAAAATTTAAAGGTTAAGCCTAAATGTGCCAAAATTTATTTCAATCACCTCACATTTGCCATATATGTCAACATACCAGATGAGTTATTGTCCATTTATGGTTACGCCCTACATGTGGCACTATGCCATATGTGTTAATGTGCCACGGATCATGATCCATCTTCTCTTGTATTGCACGTGCTAACGTGCCACATGTGACACTATACATCTTTTCTTGCATCTACATGCTCCAACGGGCCACATGTACTACAATTCATCTTCTCTTGCACCCCACATATATGCAGAGAACTCCACATGCCAACTTGCTCATGTGTCATCTTTTATCTTCAATTGTTCTAATGGTGTTAAGATGCACTAGTATTGCCTTTTAGCCTCAAGTGCCCATGTATCAAATATGCCAATGTTGATCTTATGCTACATGTGATGCCATACAACTTCTTACTTTTTTTTACACACACCACTATGGGTACTCCAACCCATGACCTTAGTGTTAAAACTCTACAAGAATCTACAACCGAACCATAAGTAGAGACTTAAACGTCTAAGCACCTCACATGTATCACGTATGTCACAATTCAACTTCAAACCCTCACTCATGCGACATATATCATGTGTCACAATTCATCTTTAAGCATCATATATGTGCCATGCAAGTTAATTCATCTTCAGAATTTCTGACGGTCAAAAGCCGTCGAACATTCCGACGGCTAACTTTAACACTGACAGTTTTTAGCCGTCGGTGTTTCCCATCATATCCTCCCTTTTTGAAGCCTCTTAAAAATAAACTTTTCCCAAAACATCGCATCTTTTCCTATACTTTTCACAAGTATAGAGGTTTCCTAAATCTTTTTTTTTTTTTTTTTCCTTTTAAATAGTCAAAGTGAAATACTTCACTACTTTCGTAGAATGAAATGGATGATAAGCAAGCAATAGCTTGACATGACATAACAATAATTCAACCTAAGCTATCCAAATCATGTGAACCAGTTAAGACGTATCCTGAACAAAAAAGGTATTCTTATTTACCTAACAAAATATTATTATATACTTGGCAAAATAAAATTAGATTGGTGGACATTTAGGAGGCATTTGGATTAGAAGTTGCTTAACTTATGCTACAAGTAGCTTATCTTAGTTTTTGCTTATTAAGATGGTAAATGTCTTTAGTAAATAACATACTTATTAGCTTCTCTCTTTCATCTCTCATATCTTTTTCGTCAATAACTAATGAAAAGTTAAGAAGTTAAAAAATTAACTAAAGTGATTAAGTATTTTTACATATTAAAAAATTACTTATAATCAATTGTAAACCAAACTTATCTTAAATAAGCTACTTATCTACTGTTGTGCAAGTAAAGAAGGTAACTTTTGATGGTATTGAAACGGGCTCTTACCGAAGAAACAAAATAATTCAAATGTTCTTATTTCATAAAAAAGCGTCAAGGAATAGTGGTCAGGATTGTTCATCCACCTGATTTTTGTGTAGAAAGCTAAAAGATAGTGTGTTCCACAATTTAGTCTATTTTATTAGGGTTAGCATACGCCAAGTGTATCATTTATGAGCGACTTCGTATCAAGCGTCATACACAGGCGCGCGGAGCATCAAATAACTATCCAGGGAACAAACTAAAGTAGATTCCACGACTGTCATGCATAGTTCATCAAACATCGGCACGCGAGCTCCACACCCATCCCGTCCACACGCATCTCTACACGCAACACACGTGCCAACTTGGGGAGTATTGGCGAATATCTGATCAACGCATGAGGTGGGCCCACCGTGAAGATTAACATACATGAAAACCCGGTTGGTCCACTCATCATCATGTCTGCCAGCCCTATAGAAACTGAATGGACGGCTTAGAAAAACTTGCCAACGGTCAATGTTCAACGCACGCACGTGGCCCACTTGATGAGTGAATCATCACTAGCTTTGTGTGTCGCCATTTGAAGTGGGCCCAACGCATCCGTAGGTTTACACGTGTAGGGTGTATCTTGAAACATATGCATGTGAAGCAACCTTGTACTTGAAAGCAAAGCAAAAGGAGAAGGTTTGATACTCTGGCAGTGTGATGGACGATGCGCAGGCAAATGGAAATTACTTAAAATTTGTTTATTTTTCATATAATTAATTCAAATTAAACCGTTTAAATTTTAAGTCACCAGTTTTTATATATATATAACCAAAATTAAGCTTATTTTATTATGGAAATATCGGATTGGTGGATACATTTTGAACGGTTGAAAATGAAAAATATCTGATGGTCTTATATCAGCAAAAAAGTTTCCACGAATAGGAGAATAGGATTCTTTAACCAATCTGAAGTTTGTACTCTGACATATAAACAGTAATATCCACAATTGAAACGGTTTAATTGGAGTTAATATATGCCACGTGTACCATTTCTAAGTGCCTGTGTATCAAGCGTCGTGAGTAGTCAGAGTATAAAATTTTAAAAAATAAAAAGAAGTAAAGAAAAAGGAAATAGCAAAAAGTAAATGTGCTTCAAGCATATGCTAGGAAGATCCGTTCCAACAAACACCTGCAAACGCCTTATATCCATCCCATCAATGGAAAACCCCTTCCTCATAATTCAATCTCGAATTGAATTCTCAGGACCGCGCTGGTGGCTTCATCCACCATAGACGAGATGGGCCACACCTATGACGAAGACAATGATGATGATGATGATGATGATGATGATTAGAGCGGTTATCTGACCATCAGGGCAACTAAAACCTTTGGCAATGTTTTTTGAAGAAATGCAGATTATCTACAAGGAATGTCCGCCTACAACCCATTGCACGGCCATTTGCCAAGCATACCAGCATAGAGCTTAAAAGATTTCAAAATTCCACCACATCTCTTTCTGTCTCCATCTATTTTTCTCTTTCTATCTCTCGACCTGGTATGTGTGGTAAGTTACTGTACAATGGGTTGTACGTGTCCTTTATATATATATAACTGCCAATTAGGCAGGTTGGAAAACAGATGTAGTGAAATGTTGTTATCTTTTTAAACCTTTTTTTTTCTTATTTTCTTCTGTACTGGAGAATAAGATTTTTGTGGGATAATAAGATGGTGTGATTGATGTTTTATTGGGAAAATTTTTAGTTATTATTAAAATATATGATGTGTACGGACAACTGTATATAACGTAGATAGCTATGCTGATAGATTCATGTATATCTGCTGTTACTCTTATACCATTTTATTCACAGGAAAATTTTAACTTATTCGAAATAATGAAAATATATATATAAATAAGAGATGAAAGATATAAAGATTTGTAAGAGATTTCAACAAAGATATATAAATTTATTATTACAATTATCTATAAGTATATAAATACATATGTAGTTATGCTCTAATAGTTATCTGTGCCAGTACGCTGCGGGCTATGCTTCCCGTAGCTGGCTTTCTTGCCAACGTGTGAACATAGGAGCCATAAAACAATGTGGGCCATGCCATAAGGATCACTTGGCAAAAATTCCTCGTGGAGGTACCGACACTAGCGTTGCATGGGTACCTTGCATGGGGACCTACAACGAGCACTACCTATTAGTTGGGGTGTACATCGGGCCCAACCGAGTCGAATTGGGCTCAACCTGGCCTGGCCCGGTCACCGGGCCAACATAGTAGGACCTATTCGAACTCGGCCCGAACTCAGTTTCGAGCTGAAGAAAATGGCCCGTTCCGGACCAAACTCAGTTCCGGGTTGGGCCGAGTCAAGCTTTTTCAGGCTGAGTTGAGCAAGTTAACCGAGCTAGCCCAGTTCATGTACAACCCTACCTATTAGGGCTGCCAATGGGCCAGGCTTGGGTTGGTTTTGACCTGGATTTTCAACTGTTTCAGGCCGGCTGTTGGGCTGGGCTTGTTCAAATTTCTGATTTTGCAAGCCGGAGCCTAGCCCATTGACACTCTCACTACCTCGGATAGAAAATAATGATGATGGTACAAAACTTAGGTGGGCTACACTATAAAAAATAGTTGGGATGGAATGTCCACCATTAGTTTTGTACAAGGCTCACTGGTCTTTATAAGCCATCCAATTCACTCATCAAATATTAAATTTCAACAGCAAGGAATTATAAAAAAAAAATCACAGTATTTTAAAACTGCTCGAGTGGATTTCATTTACTTGAAAGTCAGAGAAAGTTGTGTAAGCTAGATCTCGCTCCCTTGATTCTATGATTGGGCCATTTTAGATTTTGCCCCTGGTCATGTTTATAATAAATATTGTACGTGAAAGATTTCTATATTCATCGTTAAGCTGCCCACTTCGCAGTGTAGCTGAGCTAATTCGACACGCGCGTGAGAGCGCTGCCCATCTACAGGGACGCGGATTGCGTCCTACCCCCGCCCAGACGTCCGGGCTGGGCTCTGTGGGCCCACCATGATGTAAGTGTTTTATCCACGCCGTTCATCGCTTTTCTCATATGATTTTAAGGCATTATTTGAAGATGAAGCAAGTCACAGCTCTATTGGACCACACCAAAGGAAGCTGCAGTGATAATGACACCCACCGTTGAAACCTTTCTAAGGGCCGCCGTGATGTTTTTTTTACCACCCAATCTATTCATAAGGTCATGTAGACGTGGATGAAGTGAAAAAAATAAATATCAGCTTGATCCGAAACTTCTCTAGCTCTCAAGAAGCTTTTAATGGTGGAAGTTCAATCCCCACTTTGTGGTCCACTTAAGCTCTTTACCTGGCTCATTATTTGCATCATACGTTAAAATGATCTGATAAAAGCGATGAAAGGCGTGGATAAAATACTTTCATCATGGTGGACCCCACAAAGCCCTCCGGGCGGGGTAGGACGCAATCCGCGTCCCATCGACACATAGGCAAACATGCTAACGTAGATTGTGGAAAACGTGTATCAGATCTGAGTTCTAAAGAAGGTGGGCCACATTGTTTAGATTTTATAGCCTGAAATCAGGCCGTATTAATAATCTGATGTGTAACGTGGGTCACAATAAACTGACGGTTGAAAGATTTTTTTTTTTTTTTTACAGTCCATTTCTTAGATCTTCGCCTATTTCACACCACGGGTGGGCCACAATAAACAGAACAAATGGACGGTCAAAAAAAGAAAATTTTTCAACATTGGCATGCGCACCTGCAAGTGGATGAACAATGCTCCAAATACGTGTGGAATTTTCTTTGACGCGTGCGTGTGGAACTGGCGGATGCGGATTTGTGGCCCCCACTTCCGTGGTGGACCTGGTGGTGGGACTTTGTGGGACCTACGGTGATGTATGTGTTCTATCCACACCGTTAATCCGTTCCTACATATCATTTTAGTTAAGATCCCAAACTTGAAGCATATTTACCAAGTGGGCCACACTACAAGAAATGGTGCGAATTAAGCGCCTACCATTGAAAATTTTTTCCTGGGTTACAAAAGTTTTTTTTATCAAGCTGATATTTGTTGTTTCCCTTCATCCAGGTCTATGTGACCTTATGAACAGGTTTGACAAATAAATATTGCGGTGGACTGATGAGTACGTGTAGAGATTGAGCATTGAAAAAATATAAATAAATTTTATAAAATTCATAATTTAATTGGTATATAAAAAAACGAGTTTACACCCCTTTAAATAAGGATACTAAACTATGAAAGAAGTTTCAGAATTAAACTATAAGTAAAACTTTATTGACCATCGTGATTCCTACATGGTTCTCGATCGAAATTAATAAGCATCCTGTTTGGCTTCAAGAGGGTGTTCTCCTAATTATTTTAACCACTTTTAATGTTGGTACAATTCTTAAACCTAATGGATGAAGAGTTATAATTAAATTAAAACTTATTATAAATGGTAAAAATGAAATTAAAACAAGAATTCAATGATCGATTTGGTGGTATTTTGCAAATGTGGCGTGTGCAACCAGCGTAGCAGGGTTGGGTGGCTAAAGTAGCTCGTCTTATCCAAAATCAATATAGTACCTCCAATGACTCATTCCTACTTGTGAGATACATATGTTTTAAGTTGTGATGGTCCCGATCACCTTTGTCTTCGAACAACCCTTTTCTAATCCATCTTTACCATGAAAGTGTTTGCGACCCGCTCTACATGGACTCTAGAAGGTTTCAACGGTAGGCATTATTATTCCATTATTTTACGTGGTGTGGCCCACTTAAGCTTTGGATATGTTTTAATCTTGGGCTGATGGCATAAAACGAGCTAGCAAAACAGATGGACAGCGTGGAGAAGGCACGTACATGTAAGGGTGTACATCGAGTTAAACCGAGTCGAGTTAGCCTCAGCGTGACTTGACTTGGCTCGGCCACTAGTTAACCTCAACTCAAACTTGGCTCGGCCCAGTCCTCAAGCCTAACTGGCCAACTCGGCTTGGTTCGGTCAGTAGCTCGGGCCAAGTTCACCATTGAGGCTTTTCCACAAACACCTAAACTGCAACTTCAAAATTCTACTATTTTACAAATAGATGTAATGGTATTACAGGTATTTTATCAAATACCTTCTAAGCAATATAAAAGTATAAAAAAAAAAACAAAGAGAAAAAGAATATTTATTTCATGTACCTACCTTCCTTGCCACCAGCCACATTTCATTGCTTCCTTGCCACCAGCCACATTTCATTGCGCTATTTTATCAAATAGTTGGTGAGCCACATCAATAGCAAGGTAACCGAGTCACCGAACTGGTTTAATTCGAGTTTGATTCGAGCTAGATTCAATCCGAGTCGAGTCGAGCTGGGGCTACTTGAACTCATTTTCGAGCTTAAAAAACGGCTCAACTTGACACGAACTCAGCTTCGGACCCAGTCAAATCGAGCTTTTATGAGTCGAGTCGAGCAAGCTAACCGAGCTGGCTCGGTTCGTGTACACCCCTGCGTACATGGATCACCACGCAATCCGCGTCCGGAGCTCGCATACTTATTTTTCGCGAATGTCGGAATACGAGGCGAAGGCACCATAACTGCTAATGCCGTCATGACTTTCCTCAGCAACATGACATTTCCGTAAGGCATCTTTACCATGCATTTGGTAGGCCCCACCATAAAGATCACCCAGTGCAAAAGTCAGGTAGATCCACTACTCAGGTGCACCGCACTGTTGAAAATTTCGAATCATGGACAATCAACGGTCAGATCATCATGTCGGCTACACAGATGGAAACAGTTCGACAACGGACGGTCTTGCTCAACGAACAGGTGCGATGAACCTAGTCATCACATCAGCCTGATTTTCGAGATGGTGATCTTCGTGGTGGGGCCTACCCTTTTCATTGCGTTGATGTCACTTCCACACTAGTATCTCGGTGGGTGACACGGATTTCCTGCAAAAGACATTCCTTATCCTATCAAATTCCTGGCAAGGCCAACTGATTATGTTTATTAGAAATCTACTCCGTCCATCCATATTGTTAGATCATTTTAGGGCTTGAGGCCAAAAGTGAGCAGATCCAAGACTAAGTGGGGCGAAAAGGTCGGTAGAGAAATTCTCACCGTTGAAACCTCCCTGAGTATGCCACACATACCGTTCTTGACATCATTTCTACTAGGATGGACTGTCAATGTAAATATTACGCTGTTTCAAAACTTCTGTGGCCCATGAATATTTCAACTGTGGAGGTTTAATCCTAACGTTTTTGGCCCACTTAAGTATTAGATTCCGATCACTTTTGGTCCCATGTACTAAAATGAGCTTACAAAACGGATGCGAGGAGTTGATTTCTCAAAAACATCACGGTGGGTCCCACCTAAGTTCCCAGTAACTTCCTAACGTAAGCTTTCGCAGGAAATCCGGCTCCCTCGGTCGGTATGTGTTTCATACATGCCGTCCATTTATTTTTCTAGATCATTTTAGAGAATGAGACAAAAAATGAGGTATATCCCAATCTCAGGTGGACCACATTACAGGAGACAGTGTTGAATGAGTGTTAACCATTAAAAGCTTTTTGGGACCATAAAAGTTTTGGATCAAGCTGTTCTTTGTTTTTTTCCCCTTAGTGTAGGTCTGTATGACTTAATCAACACATTGGATGTCAAATAAACAAAACGGTGGGCCTTATGAAAATTTTAATGGTGGATATCCAATCACTATTGTTTTCCTATGGTGTGGTCCACATGAGATTTATATCCATCTCATTTTTGAGATCAAGCCCTAAAATGATTTGTAAAAATGTATGAATGACACATGCATCATGGTGGAGCCCACAGAGCACCGACCAGCAGCCACCAGGCTAGTGGCAAGGGGAGTAGCCAATCCGTTTGCAAGTTGGGGTACCGTCTGTTAGGGCTGTCAACGGGCCGGGCCTAAGGTTGGTCGGCCCGGATTTTGAACCTTTTGGGCTGAGTAAATTCTGATTTTGTAGGCCGGAGCTCGGCCCATTGACACCCCTGGCTGCTGTAACTCATCAGCCCATGTATAGTTTGCCAATATGCAAGATTCCGTATGTGAGGGTCCGCTTTTTTATGATCCAGACCGTTAATGATAGGTGCCCTCTATGGATGAGGCATGTTCCAGATTTCGAAGATCCCGGCCCTTCAATTGTTGGCCTTTCCCCAATTTGAATGTCGCCTGTTGCTCTACTTCCACACACCCACAAGCCATCCGTCCGTTTCAACTAATCAAAGGGTTTGAATCGTCCAATCTGGAAGATTCCTAGAGTGCCGCTCATCCATGGCACGGCCCATCAGATTAACCGTTTGGATCAACAAACCACAGGCCGCACGCATGTATGATCGTGCACTTCAACAAACCATACGGTTGCAATGAGCGGTAACGTAGTCAAAAGTACTGGCAGGAATTCAGGATAAAAGTGGGCCGGGCCGAATATAAACTCGCCCATGTAGGCCCATAAGTTCAGGACAGAGAGATTTATGGAGCATCCCTCTTCCATGTTGCGGCCCCTCAGATCAATGGTATGGATCATCAAACCACAGAATCTACATGAGCAGCAACCAAAAGGCCCTCAAAAGAGTGATGGAGTTGGGCTGTAAGTGGTTGCACCGAGCATACATACATCCACGTAAGCGAGGTGGGCCCATCAGAATGTAATTCAGATTAGCCCATAAATTCAATACCGGGTTCAAGCCCAGACCGGTTAGCCAGTTAGCCGGTCCAGTAGTGTTAGATAAGTTAGGCCTGGAAATGGGCCGGGTCCAGACCTGATTTTGAACTTGTCAATCTGGGTCTTTGGGCCAGGCCCATTCAACATTGCATCTCTGGGCCTAGGACTGGCCCATTTCGAGCCTTAAGTTAAACCAGGCCAGGCTTTATTTCACTGGCCCAGTGCATGCTCGGAGCGGATTATGTGCGGCCCTTGCCGTGGGGCCCACCTTGATGAATGTTTTGTAAAGCGACACCCATCCATCCGTTTTAACCGATCATTTTAGGGCATGAGACCTAACATTAAGCAGATTAAAATCTCAGGCGGACTATACTATTGGAAACAGTGGTGATTGTATGCCTGCCATTAAAAACTTTCTAAGACCCATATAATGTTTTTGTAATATGCTTGATGGATGGACTTGATTCTACATATAGAACATGGTCAGCCCACAAGCTTGGGTGTTTTGTGTGCTCCGTAAAACGTGTTTTGTAGAGCATTCTAGTCTCTCTATCTAGTAGGGTTGAAAGTCGAGTGGGTTCAACCTGATTGACCAATGACCAACCCGACATTGGGTTGTGCTTGGGCAAGATGTATCTAGTTCAGTCTCAGGCATGGGCTATACAAACACCAATTTGATAAAACTTGGGTTGGGCTCCAGTTGATGTATTGAGTTGCCCAACCCAACTCAACCTGATTGATATATGAGTTACTTACATTTTATAAACATTTTATAATTGAGTGTGGATCATCCATGTTGAGGGCATAAGAAATTCAAGTGCCTTCATTGGTCCACATCATTTCCAATGACTCGAGCTAACAAGATATGTCGGATTTCTCTCCGAAATACATTACGAGTCATACAACACGGCTTTTAAAAGAGTAGTTGTCTTATATTTTATCTTGTTTGTTTAGAAAAAATGAAATTCTTTATTATAAATAACTACATGTATAATTAATAAAATTATAGGTACAAAAAATAAGATGTGTATTGGAAATATAAGCTACTAATGTAATAATGAAAATATTAGCATCTATTCGCCCAACCAACCCAACTAAACTTGTTTGGGTTGGGCTTGGGTAGAGAATTCCTAACCTGAGGTTGGGTTGAATTAGGCTTGAAGTTGGATTAGGCTTGAGGTATAGGAACCTTGAGTTGGGATAGGGCTGAGCACCAACCTTACCCAACTTGCCCAGCTTTCAGCCCTACCTTCTACAGGGCCACCACAATATATGAGCTATCATACTAAATTAAAATCAAAGCAATGAAATAATCTTAAACAATGCATTAATAAGGGAATGTTTGTTGGCTTACATGCGAAAGTAGATTCCTAATATAAATCGAAAGTAGTTACATAGGAAATCATTTACAGACACCCACACATATAAGTAGTTAACCATGTAGGTTCTCCTCCATGTCGTGATTTTGGTCCAATTTGCATATGTAAGCCACTTTCCTGTGCTGGTTTAAGATAGAAATAAGTGTGAAAATGTGTATATATGGATCATATCATAACATGTGAAACTCGTAATAATTGGTCACATGATATAATAATGGTCCGACCACAAGAACATGCGTGGGACATCATATAAGTCTAAATCAACATATATGGGCCCCACTTTATCAACACACACGTCAAGTCTGTTTGATTGGGTGATTATGTAAAGTATAATAGCGTGATATAAGCATTGATGTAGACCGTCCATCGTGTGGTGCCTATCTTTAATTGACTTCTTTCTTAAATCACTTTGATTGAATGTTCCTAACCATTGGATTAATGATTTGAGAAATTGAGAATCCATATTTAATGTATTTGAATTGTGCACCCATTATGTGAAGCCTACCTTTTGATTGCCCCGTCTCTCTAAAATCATTTTGATTGGACAATCCTAATTCTTAAATTAGTGATTTATGAAATGGGCTATCCATGTCGAATATGATGAAGAGGTTTAAGCATCAACGTAGAGCAACCATCATGTGCAGCCCATCTTTGATTGCCTATCTATCTCAAATTTCACTTTGACCAGATGATCTCAACCACCCGATTAGTGGTTTGGGAAATGAATGGTCTATATTGAGTATATTAGAAATGTCCAAGCATTGATTTGGATTGACTATCATGTGGGGCCCAACTTTAATTGACTATTCATCTAAAATTACTTTGAACTAATGATCTTAACCATCTGATTAATGCTTTGGAAGATGGACAGTCCACCATGAGTATAGCATAAGGTTTAGGCATTGATTTGACCATCCAACATGTAGAGTCCACCTTTCATTGACCATTCATATCAAACGCTTTGATAGATTATCCTAACCATCCAAGTAGTGGTTTGGAAAATGGGGGTCCTCAATGAGTATACTTGAGTGATCTAAGAATTGATTTGGATTGGCCATTACATGGGCCCCACCTTTGATTGTCCATCCCTCCCAAATCAATTTCATTGGATGATCCTAACAATAAGAAAAGTTATTTGAAAAATGGACCATTCATATTAAGTATACTAGTGAGCTTTGATCATTGATATGGACTATCCATTATGTAGCGACACCTAGGATTACATGTCCCTCTCAAATCACTTTGATCATATGAGAACCATTATATTAGTAGTATAGTAAATGGATGGTCCATATTAGGGAAGCTAGAGAGGCCTAATCATTGATGTGGATCGTCCATCTCGCGAGGCCCACCTTGATTGCCCATCTCTTTAAAATTACTGTGATAAGACGATATAACTATCTAATAAATGGTTTGGAAATTTTTATTTTTATTTTTAATTTAAATGCCTTTTCTAAAATTATGATCTGAATGGCACAACCGGACTTCTGATTGCTTAGTGACCTCTTCATTGCTTGTGAGAAAAAGTCATGTGGGCCCACTATAGTTTGTGTATTTTAGCCAAGTCATCCATATAATTTTCCGGGTCATTTTAAGTCGTCAACCCAAAAACAAGACAGATATAAATCTCATATTAATCATACCATATATTTTTCCGGATCATTTTAAGTCGTCAAACCGAAAATGAGAAAGATGTAAATTTCATATAGATCATACCGTAAGAAACTCTTTGATTGAACGGCCACCGTTGAAAACATCCTGGGTCACAAAAGTTTTTGCATCAAGCTGAAATGTATATTTTCCCTTGTATGGCAAATAAACATTGCAGTGGGCCTGAGGAAGTTTTTAATGGTGAGCGTCCAATCACCACTGTTTCTTGTGGTGTGTTTCACCTAAGATTTTCATCATTTTTGGATAGATGTCCTAAAATGAACTGACAAAATAGATAGACGGCATGGATACGTGCATCATGCTTTAAACATAACATGATTCATCATTCTCTACGGCCATGTTCTGGTGATCTAGATAGTTGATTTGATGAGACCTAATGTCTATCAGGAATTTGGTAAAAAAAAGATTTCCCGAATTGACGGATCCTAACTCTTAAATCAAGGACTGTAAATTCCGGGTCAACGGTGAAACAAACGTGCCATATAGTGACGGCCAGGATGTTCTGATCTTGAAGAATTTTAGAACATGTTCGATCTGCAGTGAGCCCCATCATATCAACGGTACAGATGAACTAAACACGTGACTTACTTGGACAAACTGGAGCATCAGGCTACTGTTCAAGTTATCATGCATCAGGGCTCATTATCTAATGGCATCTGATCATCTACACGTGACATCTTCTCCCAACATGCCACGACCTTCATAGAACATCTGTACCATGAAAATGGTATACTGCGTCATGAAGACTGCTCCAAACAAAAATCAGGACGGTGTGATCATGATATGGGCCATACTTTTAGAATCGTCAGACAACTGACGGTCTGAAACAATGAATATAGACGTGATCCAAACAAAAATCAGGACGGTGTGATCATGATCGTGATGATTTTTTCGAATAATGATCTTAAAGATGGGTCCTATAGGTTCTATGGTACAGATTTTATACAAAAGTGGTCTGTTAGGGGGAAGATGGTAAGAGATCATAGGCTGCTGTGCAAAGGGGATCAGTTCACAGTTCTTGCATCTAATTAATCTAATTCACCGCTCACAAAGCCTAAAAGGCGTATCTCTGACAAGGAGGAATGGTACTTACGATGTAAGTGTTTTATCCACGCCCTTCATCATCGCTTATTTCAGATCATTTTAAGGGAGGATACTAAAAATGAGGCAGATACACAGCTTCAATGGACCACACCAAAGGAATCTTCAGTGATAATGACACCTGCCCACGGTTGAAACCTTCCTAATGGCATGGATGTTTTTTGTTTTTTTACCATCCAACCTATTCATAAGGTCATGTAGATGTGGATAAAGTGAAAACACAAATATCATATTATTCAAAAATTTATGTAACCCTAGTAGGTCTCAATGGTAGACGTTCATTCCTTATTGCCTTCAACTGTGTGGCCCACTTGATTTTTTTGGATCTATCTTATTTTTCATCTCATTATGACAAGCTCAAAGTGGGATATAACTCGTGCCTCGTGATGGGACCCATTGATCTTGGTGACCTTAACACACCAGCCAATTGGCTTCCTCTATTATAGAGTGCTATGTGGGCCCACCATGATGTGTATGTGTTTTACAGATGCTGTTTTATGGATGCCATATCTCTCTCTCTCTCTCTCTCTCTCTCTCTCTCTCTCTCTCTCTCTCTCTCTCTCTCTCTCTCTCTCTCTCTCTCTCTATATATATATATATATATATATATATATATATATAGAGAGAGGCGCTCACCTACACCAGTTCGTGAAATTTTTGAGAACCCATCATACGTGATGAATCTCATAAATCTGAACTGTTCATGTGAAGACACCTAGTGAAACTTCCCAGGACCAAGTTTTACTTTTATCTAAAACTTTTATCCATACCGTCCATAGCAAAGAAATTCAAATCAAGGAAAGAAACTGCGACATTTTTCACGGTCCACCAAAGTTTCGATCAAAGTAAAATTTTATACTATGGGGTTTCATGAGGTTCTGCTTCATGTGGAAGATTTTCGAGATTCATCATGTATGATAGGTTCTCAAAAAAGTTCGATCCCAAGTCCTGGTTCTCAGTGATTTTTATAATATATATATATATATATATATATATATAAAAAATGCTCACTGCGGAACCAGTTTCTTTTTGATTTGTCATTTGGCTCTTTGCTATCATGGCCCACGTGAAACCCCCGATCCCAAGTTTTACTTTGATCTAAAACTTTGATGGGCCATGAAAAATGAAAACAGTTTCCTGATTTGTATTTCTCTTTGCTCCCACCGTAATTTTAGATCGAGGTGAAAATTTGTCATGTAGAGTTTCATGGGACTTCGCATCACATGACCTGTTCAGATTAGACACCCATGGCACGTGTGCAAAGGTGCGCACATGCATAGGTGCAGAGAGCACGACTATCTCTCTCTCTCTATATATATATATATTTATATATATATATATATATCATATATATATATATATATATATATATATATATATATATATTGGATCTCTCAGGGCATTAGTCCAAAAATAAAATCAAGTAGATCCATTTATCAAGTGGACTATACCACATAAAATATGATAATTGAACAGCCACCATTAAAAACTTTATAGAGTTCACTGTGATGTTTATTTGCCATTCAACCCGTTGATTAGGTGGCATGGATAAAGGGAAAACACAAATATCATTATGGTTCTTTGTGGTGTGGTCCACTCAACATTTAGATCTATGTTATTTTTAGGCTTATACCCTAATCGATACTAAAAAATGGATGGATTGCATGATAGTGTACATACATTATCGTAGCTTCACATAGCACCGTCTAACAGCTATTGACTACTAATAGTGCTGCAGGCAATCCGTGACCACTATCTTCATCTCTAAATAGCAAGTATAGGTGGGACCTATGATTCGATAGACTTGATTGTTTGACCTACAAATATCGGAGGCTTAAAAATCCTAATCGTGATCAAGCAATAGCGACAAAACTTACAATTCAACCAAACATGAGGCCAATGTTAACCAATGGCTTATATTGAGTCAAACATGTGTAATTGGGGACCATGTTAGGCATGCTAAAATTATACTTAACTCAAATATAATTAAAATCAGGCACCAAATTAGATTTAAAAGAGGGGACAAAATAGATTTAAAAGAGGGGAATTAGTCATTTTGAATTGGATTTTTTGACCTTAAACTATGAAATTTTCTTTTAATGCGATCATGGACTTGAAGAGATGATGTATTAATGGACGATTTGAAAAAATGATAAAGGCTAATTTTATTAATTTATAATAAAGTTCAACGCGGTCTACAAGAGGATCAAATAAACATAATATATATATAAGATAAATACGTGAGATTACTTGTGTAGACAAATAAAGGAGATGATGGTTAGTAGGATACGATAGGTATGCTTTTTTAAATATAGATGTGATCGATGTAATCCTCTAAGTATAGACTCGATTGGACGAGGTCCAACAACATAGATTATAAATATTTTATAAATTTAGAGAGATAATGGTAAGGCTATAATTTATATTTACTTTTTTCAAGAGATTTATTATTTCGTTAGAGACTTAATTTTATTGGATTTTAAGTAGAAAGTTATCCTTTTGTGGGACTTAATTTATATTTAATACACGTAGAGGGTTAGGTCCAAAAAAGGTGGTGCGTTTGGCTGCAGCAAATTCATGAAATTTGGTGCACCCAGATGCACCGTAAAACTCAAGGTTACACCTTCCTCAGCGACAGGAAACGCAAGTTTGCACGAGTGGGGCCCATGATTTAAGGATCCTGATACAGACCTGATGAACCCCACCTGGATCGCCATGCCCCTTAAAACCTCCCAGATAAAAAAATCCTAGCCTTTGAATTGTCATATCATACTACAAACGGATAGTCGATGGACGCTGTGGATTACCGAAAGATGAGGCCCGCTTGTCAGAATTGAAAACTGACCGTACAGTCCAGACACGTGTCGGATTCAACTTATCTGATCTGCATGATCGAGACATGGGCCCCACTATCAAGAACTGAAAGCTTTGTCACGTATCATATCAATCCTCCCTTCGAATCGTTGGTTGGTGAAAGGTCCGCGCACTGCGCAGAACACGCGTTCCATGTACGATTCCTCCGATGAAAACGAACGCGGATATCCTGCGAAAGTTTCGCAGGAAGTTCCTGCGCTGTTAACCTAAGTGGGGCCAACCTTGATGTTTGCGAGAAATCTACACCGTCTATCCGTTTTGTGAGCTTATTTTAGGATTAATGTAAAAAATTTAGTGGATCCAAGATTCAAGTGGGCTGCACTAAAGGAAAAGGTGAGTAGGAAAATTCCTACCGTTGAAACCTACCTGGGTTCGATAGTTATATTTATATGCCATCCATACCGTTAATAACATCATTCCTACTGAGATGAATTAAAAACACAAATATCAGCCTGATTCAAAACTTTTGTGGCCCCACGAATATTTTAACTGTGAATGTTCAATCCTCACGTTATCGGCCCACTTGAGTACTTGACCCAGCTTATTTTTGACACCATGTTCTAAAAATGATCTAACAAACAGATGGACGGGGTGCTTTTCTCACAAACATCACGGTGGGCCCACCTAAGTTTTCAACGTAGGAACTTCTGCGAAGGGCTTTCCCGGGAAATACACGTGGTCGATCTAGGTGGGTGGATCCCTGACTGTGCATCCCACCTCTACGTATATTCATTTCATCCACGCCGTCCAAACGATTTACCAGCTCATTTCAGCACATAATTAGAAAAACGAAGCAGATCCAAATCTCAGGTGGACCACACATAAAGAAAAAGTTGTAATTAACCATTAAAAACTTCTTCTCGACCATAAATGTTTTGGATCAAGATGATATTTGTGTGGACCGGGCATTAATATCTTTTTTTACCCTATCAACAGGTTGGATGGAAAATAAACCTTCTGGTAAACCCCAATAAGTTTTTAATGGTGGGTATTCAATCCCCATTGTTTCGTGTAGTGTGATACACGTAAGATTTATATCTGATTCATTTTTTGAATAATACCTTAAACTGAACTCTCAAAACGGATGAACAGCATGGATGTAAGGCACATACATCAAGGTGGGCCCCCCAGTAAGGGATCCACCGAAGCCGTGCCATGACGCCATGCAACTCAAGTGTCCCGCCACCCATTGGGGCCCACATGCTGATACTGCCCAGTCGTTAAACCCATCACATTAACAACTGCAAATAAGTTCTGACCCATGCCCACGCTTTAGTGATGATCCTGACCATTGATTTTTAAGATTGACGAGAGCTATGAAATTTTCTTTTGCTCCAAATTCGTCTCCGGAAGGTAATGGACAGAACTATAGATTCTGAGTAATTTTCCTCCAGTGGCATTTATAGCATAGATCTCACAAAATGGACGGTTCCGATCATCTGATAACTGACTTTGTGTGCCCCAGTGGTGGCAACACACGCTGCTATCTTAGTCGCGACAGAGGCAAAACGAACTCAAAAACTAAAGGAGAGATTCTTAAAAATGCACAGAGACAGTGACTTTGACAAATTTCCACATATTCTTCTCTCTCCCAATTCCCATTTTCTTGTGCGTAATCTCTCTTTCTCATCCAAACCCTAAAATTCCAGCTTAGAAAACCCCAATTCCCTCATCCAATCCCCGATTTTTCTGTTCCCGCTAGGGTTTCCGATCGAGAAGGGAGAAACAGATAGGTATAAAAGACCGATTACACAAGATTTGTAGGGGTCATCTTTCACGTTCGGATCGATCTCTCAACGGGAGAAGAAATCACAATATCTAGGTATTTTTCTTTTGATTTCTCTTCGATTCTTGAAATTGCATGTTTTTAATCTGTTTTTGAAGGAGAACGAAAAATGGATCGATTCTCGTGAAAATTTAGGATTTTTCTTGCATATATCTGCGTCAATAAGGGTTTCGGATTGGAGGATTTTCGAAGAATTTGAGTTTTGGAAGATTTCGTGATATATTCGCGGGAGGTATCATGTAGAATTCAAAAAAGGAAAAAGAATTCTATATTGCTCAACGCAACCTTCCATCTGTCGCCTCATTCAGTGGATTGTCTAGGTCCAAAACGCCATGTCGGTCACGTGATCCTGACCATCTGGTTTCTGTCCTTTGAATTGATGGTTAAAAACGATCGTGTTCAGTGGTCGACATTCAGCAGGCAAAAATTTCCATTCACCAGAGCCTTGACCAATCAGCAGACACAATTTTCGCACCACGGACCCATCTGTCTATGGTCCAGCGGGTAACTGTCCAGGTTGCTAGCCATGCTGCCATGCATTCGGTGACGATGGGGTGCCTGAGTTGAAAGTGGCCATTCTAGCAGGTTTGTGTGTTGGATGAGGTGCGGGTGCGCATCATAAGTGATCTGGACAATTCATGTGGTGGACCAAAGTTATGTATGGTGCATTCTCCAATCCCTTCACAGACGAGAAAATAGTTCTGCTGAAGAATTTTCTCATGGGAAAGATTAATGAGGCTAGCTCCACATGATAGGTCCTCTAGATGAATGACCTGGATTACAAATCCTTGAGCAAGTGAAAATGCTGTTTAGGTCTGTTGATCATTGAATGTAATTCTCTATTTCTGGTGGGTTTTGATCAGCTCATTTTGTTATGGATTTTCTAGGATCTGTTTTCTATGCTATTTGCCACAATCATACGATGTATAGCAATTTCAAGGAGCAAGCTATAGAATATGTGCGGCAGGCAGTCCAGGAAGACAATGCAGGAAATTATGCCAAGGCGTTCCCCCTTTACATGAATGCCTTGGAGTACTTCAGGACTCATTTGAAATATGAGAAAAATCCCAAGATCAAGGATGCAATAACCCAGAAATTCACTGAGTATCTGCGGCGAGCAGAGGAGATAAGGGCCGTCCTTGATGATGGCGGGTCAGGCCCCACTGCGAATGGGGACGCTGCAGTTGCCACGCGGCCAAAAACAAAGCCGAAGGATGGGGAGGGGGGAGAAGGGGAGGATCCTGAGCAGGCAAAGCTAAGGGCTGGCCTCAATTCGGCAATTATACGAGAGAAGCCGAATGTGAAGTGGAACGATGTGGCAGGGCTAGAGAGTGCCAAGCAGGCGCTTCAGGAGGCCGTGATCTTACCTGTCAAATTTCCACAGTTTTTTACTGGTTTGTGTGTTGATCAACTCAACCGACCTTTGGTTCTTTGACTTTTTATTGATCTATACTGTTTATAAATTCTATGATGTAATTAGGGATTTCATTGTCTTGATGATGGCCTTTTCAATACTTCAACACTAATAATATCATCAAGCTAGACAAGAGTTAAATAAAGGCAAATTGAAAAAGTTGTTTAACTCAATCAGAAATGAACAAGATAGACTTCTCCATTTGCTACAGGGATGTGAACAATGTTTGTTTTGAATGTATTGAAGAAGTTCTGTTGAAGAGCGTGGGTTAAAATGTCAGTTTTGGAGCAGCTTGTCAGCTACCCTGATAGGTGTTGTTGGGATACGACTTGGTTGAAATCATGTTTCTAACATGACATGTAAATATCTGACTGAAGAGTAAAAAGCTTAAGGTGATACACTACAGTAAATTGCCAGTTCATTCATACGATGGGTTTTGTTGGGTATGCATCACATGGGATGCTTTTTAGCCCATGTCCTGAATGCAGGCTATAAGAAATCATGTTTCTAACATGACATGTAAATATCTAACTGAAGAGTAAAAAGCTTAAGGTGATACACTACAGTAAATTGCCTATTCATTCATACGATGGGTTTTGTTGGGTATGCATCACATGGGATGCTATTTAGCCCATGTCCTGAATGCAGGCTATTGCATGTTTTTGTGTGTTGTTTGACACAACACTGTTGAAAACATGGTATTTTCCCATGTCATGAGCCTAAAAAAATAGTGTCGAGAAAGCTAACTTTTCTCTGTTTTTTGGAATATAAGAAATCTGTATCTATATTCATGTTCAAATCTAGGTAATTTATATCGTTCCCTGCCAACAAAAATGCCAATTCATATTCAAAATTCATTTGTTTGTCATGTTCAAATCTATGTAATTTATATTGTTCCTTGCCAACAAAAATGCCAATTCATATTCAAAATTCATTTGTTTGTTAGGTAGGCTCATTTTGTCTGATTTGAATTCAGTTTTGTCTAATTCAGTGGATTATGACCATGCTCTAGTTAGACATTATTTGATCCAATCTGTTTGGTCCAGAGAATTTATCAACAAAATCACATCTCCTAGCTAAAAGGTTTTTCATTTTTAGTTTAGGGCAACGAGGAAGCGTTGTGCATTTGTCTAGAAACCACAAACACACACACATATATTAACTCGAGAGAAATGTGTGATGCTTAATAGGAGTACATGGATAACATACAGGCATACACACACAACATATCTTTACCTATAGGCCCCGTTCCCCATTTATCATCTTTTCAAGTGCATTAAGCATGGGAAATGGTATCTAGAAGTTCTTGGCTCTTAGAATGTGTTTTCAAGTGGCTGATAAGCTGAAGGATTTAATGCCTGTTAAAGAAGCAGAAGATTGAGACACAAAAATGAGAGAATAGTGAATATGAGGTTTCAAGTCTATGTAAATCTCCTTGTTTTTGAAAAAGTGAATGTTGTAATGATTTTCTCTCATTTCATGGAAAAGATATATATATACTTTTAGTATGAGGAACATGATCATAAGTTGTTGACATTTAGTTTTCTTTTTCTTCTTATTATTTTTAATTTTGATTGTGAGGACAACACCAATGGGCTCAAAACAATATTAGCCTCCATTCAATGTACCAAATTCTACAAACTTCCATCATGGCATCTCTAATGCATCCTTTTCCATTTAGGATTTGTGGCATACGACAATATCTTTGTTGAAGAGGGGAGGAAGCTATCCTACAAAGAGATGATCTTGGTAGAATCCTCTTTGCAAGTCTGTCAACAATCTCATTCACTTTTCCTGATGCATCTATCCTCAGCAAGTATTATGAAAATGTCATTCACTTCCCTTGTTACATCTCCGTTCATCTTTAATGGGATGTTAGACCTTTTAAGGTCTTGCAAAATGGTAAAAGTGTTTCACATTTCCATAAGTGAAGCAAATTTATTGGTCCAAGGTTTGGGAGGTTCAGTTTGCATAAAGGGATATTGTTGTTGCTTTGGTGTATATTGGAGACTTCTTCCTCTTTAGCCCTCATTATAATAGCTTAATAAATTTGCCTTATTTGTTACCAGAAAGAACAAATATGGAAAGTAAATACATTGCCAACTGTTACAACAAAAGTTATTGATACAGGCCCCAAACTTGAAAGATGATTGAAGTTATTGATAAAGCCCTTAAACTTGAAAGATGATTATAAATTTATAAGTTTCTCAGCCTCATATTAAGGGTTATCCTTCCTAAGGTGATATCCCTGTTTCAGAGTGCCTTCATTGCTAGGAGGTAGATCCTTGACAGTGCGCTTATTGCTCATGAGTGTCTGGAATCCTAACATGAGGGGGATTGTTTGTAAGTTGGATCTCAAAAAGGCGCATGCTTACGTTGACCGGTCCTTGATTATATGCTGGCTCGCATTAGTTGCGTGGCCAAGTGGAGGCTTTGGATAAGATCCTGTGCTTTTGCGGCCAGGTTTTCGATCCTTGTTAATAGTTCTCTATTTGGCTTTTTCCACTCATCAAAGGGGCCTTCTTCAAGGGGATCCGTTATCTCCTTTCCTATCCCTTGTGGTTTTTGAAGCTCTTAGCAGGATGTTGATTAGGGGCCAATCAGTGGATCTTTTTTGGGGCTTTTATGTTGAGAATGTTTCCCAGTGTGTCAGTCATCTACAATTTGCCAATGATACTCTAATTTTTAGTGAGGCTGATGTAGCCATGGCGGACAATCTTAGGAAATTGGTTAGGCGCTTTGAAATTGTTTTGGGATTTAGGGTGAACTATAGGCCACCTGTTGGGAATCCAACCTGTCTGAAGCTGAGGTGACTTTGCCTGCTAAGTGTTTTTTTTTTTTTTTTTTTGTTGTCGGGTTGGATCTCTTCCCTCCTTTTATCTTGGCCTACCTTTACACATTGGTAAGCTTGCCTCTACGCATTGGTAAGCCTGCCAAGCATCTCAGGGATCTGGTGATTGAAAGATTGGATAGGAAGTTATCGCCTTGGAAAAGCAAGCTTCTGTCCTCAGGTGGTCGAATTACTGTTATTAAGGCAGCCCTTTCCAATCTCCCAGTCTATTTTTCTGTCGTTGTTCAAATGCCTAATATCAATCCATGGTAGGATTGCCACAATTTTCTGTGGCAAGGGGTAAAATCAAGAGGTAAGTTTCACCTTCAAAGTTGGAAGTAGGTTTCCAGACCCTACGATCATGGGGGTGTCGGAATTCGTTGGTTGCATCTGATGAATTCTGCCCTCTTGGGGAAGTGGGTTTGGAGATTCAGGATTGAGGAGAATGGTTGATGGAGGTCCATAATTGTTGATAAATATGGTCTTTCCCCTTTGGGCTGGTGGACTAAGAATTCCTCCCTCTATTGAGTGTCCTTCCTTTTGGAAGGCCATCGCCCGTGTTGTTGGCAAAGTTTTCTCCAGGATGGTCTTCACTGTCAGGGATGGCTCGAGAGTGAGATTCTAGGAGGATATCTGGTGCAGGGATTCCCTGCTTCGAGATATCTTTCCCTCCTTGGCTAACCTTTGCTCCTTTGCTAAAGGCCCGGTGGATAGATGTTTCTCAGTTCTAGTTCGAAGAGTGCCGGGACGGTTGGAGTCCTTCATGCCATTGGAATTTGACTGATTTTGAATTTGATAACTTCCTTCAGCTTCTTTCTCATTTTCAGGGGTTCCAATCCTCTTTGGGGGCCAAAGACTTACTGTTGTGGCTTGAGGACAAATCGATGACATTTTCGGCAAAGTCTTCAGGCTTAGTCATTCTTCAACTTGAGAACTCCGCATACTACGTCTATCGCCATATCTGGTTTTATGGTGCTCCGCCAAAAGTGGCAGTCTTTGCTTGGCTTGTTGGTAGGAGCAGGATCTTGACTATCGATAATTTGCTTTAGAGGGCAATGGTGTTGCTTGATATCTGCCTTCTCTATCTTTGTGATGCGTAACATATGGATCATTTGCTTGTCCATTGCACATTCTCTTCATCTGTTTGATCTGCTCTCCTTTCGTCTTTCGGTGTGTGATGGCTGATGCCGGGCTCTATCGAAGACTTGTTCCTCTCTTGGCATGCTGGTGGTTGTGGGAAATAGGGTAGAGCCTTGTTGAGGGTTTCCCTCCTTACCGTTCTTCAGTTGATATGGGGCAAAATGAATGATTGGTGCTTTCATGATATAGGAATTGTTTGGTTAAGGGGTTCGTTAATCGGATTATGTTGTTAATCAAGGAATGGGCTCCCTGAGGGGGTTTCTCTTTTTGTTCCCCCCCCCTGAAAGTACCTTATCTTTTTTATTATTATTATTTATTTTTTATAATTAAAAAAAGAGTAAAGAACAAAAATGGGAAAGTCTTCAACCACTAGAAAGATCTAATCAATCAAGAATGGTCTCTATATGCTATTTCAAAGAGTATGGGCATACTATTTATCCATAGACCCAGAAATACTAATATCCATCAGTAGAACATGAACACTTTCAGGTTTTCTACTATTTGAACATTTTAGCTTACTCTGTTATGATGACGACCATCATCTAAGCCCTATCCAACTAAATGTGGCCAGTTCCACGAATCCTGTTCTGCCATTCCACTCTATCAAGGACTTGCTCTGTTTTGATGATAAGTTCTAATTGAGATGCAAATTTGCCAGTTTCTGCGTATAAAAAATGTAAGCATGAAACCATTGTTGCAGGATTGCTCAACCAATATGTGTTTCTTCCAACAATTGGATTCTCATCAATGGAAAATGGGGCATGCTTTCTGTATATAAGTAACTGTAAATCTGTCTAAAGACGGATTCTCTTGGTAGAAACAAAGAAGAAAAGAGATCTAGTCATCTTAATTTTGGAATGAGGATTTCTTCACCGTTGGAATGAGGATTTCTTCACCATAGTGTTTCGAAACCAGGAGCTTTCACCAGCTCAATGATGCAAATGGGTGGTGTAATTAAGTTTTGATGGGTTGATCCCTTGTCCTCCTCTTTTATCTTACAATGCTCAGTCTTATTATTTGTTTCAGAATAGGGTTCCGAAACAGTATTCCGTGCACAATTATGTTTTTTATCGAATGATTTTTTAAATCAGAACTTTGATGAATTTAGTTAAAAGGCAGATACTCTTTAGGGAAAAAAGGAGCCAAATCTTTTTAGGCATCTAAGGACCCGTTTGGGTGGGTCCTTGCTCTTACTCCGGTGGTAGACTCTTAGGAGTTTCAACACTTGGTCAAGGGTTTGAGTACCCATAGGTGGTGAAATCTCACTACGGCGTGAGTGTGTGGCGGTGTGTGCGCGTGCTAAAAAAAGAAAAAAAAAAAGGACCAGTTTGGGTGGCCCGCATAACGATAATGGAAATCGTATGCACATCAGCCTGTGCATATTTTGTGGAAGTGGAACCATTTAGCGTGTCCTGAAAAATGTAGATGTCAGTGTCAATACGCATCCACAAAATGCACCTCACAAGAAGAGGATGGAACGATAGTGGATTGGCTCTGTTATCATCTCATTCTCATTCTATCACAATTCACAAGTCAACTGGGTTTTATCAGCTTACCAACTATCTCAATAATTAGGGTTGCGAGATAGCTGTCTGTACCTAGGTATTAAAAAAATTTATAATCATCAATTAATTCATCTTACCGTTCCAGGGGAAAAGAAACTAATTGCTTGATCTTTGTCAATTTTAGGGAAGCGACGGCCATGGAGAGCATTCCTTTTGTATGGCCCACCTGGAACTGGTAAGTCATACCTGGCCAAGGCTGTCGCAACAGAAGCAGAGTCAACCTTTTTCAGGTGATTTCTTCATCTTGATAATTTATGCTCTTTTTTTTTTTTTTTTTTAATTATTATTATTATTATTATTATTTTTTTTTTTTCGTGGGTGGGGAAAAAAGGTTGATGATGCCAGAGTAACTTCTAGCATATTCTTAATTCAATTACAATGAGCCTTTTATGACTATACGTCCATACTTCATCTCTTTCCTCATGGACATAATTACTGTGTTGAACATTCATTCAGTCTTGTGGAGTCTTTGGAAACAACAAATCAAAAGAATATTTGAATATAAGGTGGCTGGTGTGAAAAGGCATCAATACCCGTCCATCAAAAGCAATATTGTGGACTGAGGCATGCCTAATAAAGTGGTCCAGTTAGTGTCTGTAGATGTTGAATGTGATCTACTTCACACATCTGAAGTTTGAGTCGTCAAATAAATTAATCTACTCTTGGGAGTGTTGATGGGAGCTCACTTGGTAATCCAAAGCATTCTTGCATTGGAGACTTTCTTTCTCATACTTATGGTAATAATACAACTTCATGAGAGGGATTGGCTACATTTTATTGGCCAAGAGAGAAATAATTTTTTTTTTAAAAGTGTTTTAGGGGTTTTATTGGGTGGGAAACTTGAATGAAGTCAAAATTTGTGCCATTAAAGTTGGTAGCTTAAGGATTCCTTTTGTCCAGCAATGGTGGAAGCAGACTCCAAAATTGTTACTCTGTGCACATCTAGGGTGTCCTTGAATTGTGGAGGTTTTGCTTCATAGTGGGGTGAAATTTTCTACTTGGCTTCTTTTCTTTGAATCTCTATATTTAGAGAGGCAGATTCGTTTTTAGTGAAATGAGTAACGCTTTGTCACTACTGGTTGAAAGTACATTCCCATCCATTACATAAATGGATTGCATGTTTGTCCTTCTAATAAACATCATCGCGATATCCTTGTTGGAGCTTTCGATGAATACTATTTCACCAAAGATTCCTAAGGCCCAAACTTTGAAGTCCATGTCCCTTCTAGTGACCTCTGTCTGAGTCATTGTACATCTTCCTCTTGTCCTCCTTTTTAGGCTCTTCAACCCAACCAAAGTTCCCTTCCTTGGCCGTCCCCAATTTTCTTAGCATGTGGCCAAACCATCTCAATGTTCTCTCTGTCATTTCTATCCAATTGGGATTAGTCCCAGTTTGCTTTGAATGATCAAGTTTATAATTCTTCCACTCGTAGCCTTCGTATGCATCCATCTCAGCATCTTTATCTCTGAAACATTTATCCACTGTTCATGTTGTCTCATTATTGCCCAATGCTGTGCCCTATATAGCATACACGGTGTAATAGCTATCTTATGAATTTTCCTAAAGGTTCTTTGGGAAGCAATGATCACAGAACAACAGCCCAGAGCAAATATAAATGCTAGCCACCACCTCTAGTTTTGTTGGAAACATCTTCCTCGGTCTCTCCATAATTTTGAATGATAAAGCCAAGATAATGAAACAAATAACTTTGAGGAAATTCCTGACCATCATTTTAACTTAAGCATCACATCTCTGACTATTCCTGCTAGAGTGGCATTCTAGATACTCTGTTGGTTCTGTTAATCTTTCGACCTCTAGATTCTGAAGCCTTACTCTAAACTTCCAATTTGGCTTCAGCTGCTTCTCTAATTTCACTGAAGCCATCATCACATCAGTGGCAAATAACATACACCAAGGTCCTCATCTTGGATACTAGTGGTTATTTCATCAATAACAAGTGAAAAATGTAAGGGTTTAATGCGGTCTCCTGATGGAGACCCACTGCTACCTGGACACATCTTCTGCAATTCATATGACAACGCCATCATAGATCTCTTTGATGGTATCAATATATCCTCTCAGCATCTCTTTCCTGTGAATCACTCACCACATATCCTCCTTCGGCGCTATCATAGATTCATAATGCTTTCTTGAGGTCAACCATGTGTAGACTCCTCTCTATACTTCTGCTTCAATTATCTAAGTAGAAACTAGGTCCTTGTTGATCTTCCTTCCCCAAAGCCAGTTTGTTTCTTTAATAATGTCAATATATGTTCCTGGGATCTCACCTGTTTCTTGTCTTAATCTTTGCTCCAGGCCACCTCCCTTTCTCGGAGCTTCATTGTGTGAGTGAAACTCATAATTTGATGCCTGAATAGTCGGTGCAACTTTTTGTTGCACCTACTTTGTTAATGTAAATATGGCTGTCCAGATGTTTCTCCTCCAGTCATCTGGCATTTTCTTTATCAGATAAATCTTGTCGAAAAGACTAGGTAACCAGACTGATCCAATTTTTTCAGTGTTTTCCACACTTAAGATTTTCCTTTCTTGATGCTTGCTAAGCTCACATTTACTTGTCTTTCCCAAATTCTATGTTTATAATGGATTAAGTAGCAGTTTTGCCTTGGGTCCAAAATTGTTACTGCTCGCCCTGGCTTGGTTTGACTTAGTCCAGTATCACTGTGGTGACTCATTTCGTTTCAGACCCAAATCAATATGACTTGGACAAAGATTTTTCAAACCATGATGGTAATACACATTCCCTCTCAACCCTGTGCTCCGAGACCCCTGCTAGTGCTGTCCCTTTCATTTCTTTTGACAATCAACAAGCATATCAAAAGAAAATTAAAAAGAAGAAGAAGAAGAAGAAGAAGAAGAAAAGAAGCATAGAAATTGTTGATGTATGGTTCTCTTTGCTTCATCACATTACTTCTATAAACACAAGGGGGCCTTTGATCCATTAGCTTCTTTTTTTTTTTTTCGAACAAAATCTTTGATTTTATATCCAATTGACTTTAATAAACTGTAAACCGAAATAATAACAGTAGGTAGAAGTTGCAATGCAACTTTTTCAATCTGTTTAGTGTACATGTAAAGGACAACATATCGTTAACTTGTTTATTATTACCTCCTTTCATTCACTTGGCTATGATATATGGCATGGTTCTTTGAAATTAATTTTGATGGAACAGGAATTGAATTATAAAGCATCAATAAGTTAGCGAGAGATGAAACTGGAGTTATTGAAGCAAATTCCATTCCAGTGTAGAAAATTGTTAGGAATTTGGGAGGAACCGAAACTTTGGACTTTGCGAATCCTGTCTTGCTAAGAGGAAGCCAAATTTAGAAATAGCTTAGCTTTAGAACTACCTTTCCTGTTAGCTTTTACTTTTGTAACGGAACCTGCAGCCCTTTCGTATAGTTTTTTTTTGCAAATTTGTCTGAATTAGATGGATGCACTGATACCTGGTTTCTTCCATATTTCTTTCTCTGTGTGCACATGCAAACGCTCATCTCTTATTCAGAGAATTTCAGTAGTTTTGGACTTGAATTTCATTTTTATTAAGAGCGCACATGGTATCCCTCAAATCTGGTTGCAGACACACACATGTTGATCAATTGTGGATGCATCTATATATTTCAGAGTGGTCGTCGAGTTGACGTGTCAAACTATTGTTTATTTGCAGTATTTCATCATCAGATCTGGTATCAAAGTGGATGGGTGAAAGTGAGAAACTAGTTTCAAATCTTTTCCAGATGGCTCGTGAGAGTGCCCCTTCCATCATCTTCGTTGATGAAATAGATTCTCTATGCGGCCAGCGTGGAGAAGGCAATGAGAGTGAAGCTTCTCGACGGATCAAAACAGAACTTCTCGTACAGATGCAGGTATATGTCTCTATATTAGAGCATAGAAGCATCAACATCAAATGTTACCAGGAAACTCACTTCCCCTTGCAAAAAGCATTGTTTCTAGTGTATTCAAAATCGTTTACGTAATGGTAACGGTCATAACCGTTACGCGTTACGGGGTCGAAATGGCCGTAATGGCCGTTACAGAAAAATGGTCCTGCAACGGCCCCGTTATGGTCAACAATTTTCAAAAAATAAAAAACAGCCGTAATGGCTGATACGGGGCTGTAACGGCCGTTACGGCCCTACGGCCCATATCATAACAGTAACGGTAGTGGCCGTTATGGCCACTGTTACCGTTTTGGAACACTTTTGTTTCCTATTTCCTGGAATTGATTCTCACTTTGACTAGATATACTATGACAATTGGTTTAAAATGAGTTCATGCATCTATTTCCCACACGATTTCCCTCATCCTTTTATTTCTGGTAATTGAATTTATGGTATTCTTTTTCCACTCTTCATCATGAATGCTGATTATGATGGAAAGGCAGTATATCTATGTCATTTGAGATAAACTGATGCTTCATTGATTCAGTAGTTATGACAATTTGATTTTGACTGCGAGGCAAACAAATACGGATGCATGAGATGCTTCGCGAGCTTAATGCCAATAGTCACATTCCATTAACAAAAGAATCCGAGTTTCAACACGAGGTCATCGGTTTGAGTACTCATTGTGGTGAAATCCCACTGTGGTGTGAGAGAGAGAGAGAGAGAGAGAGCAAACGAGTGGATTTGAGTTATTGAGTCTTAAAAACTGAACGAGAACCTATCTGGCCTTGGGACTTTGTAAAAACTGAACGAGAACCTATCTGGCCTTGGGACTTTGTAAAAACTGAACGAGAACGTATCTGGCCTTGCGACTTTGTTCTTAATCATCTAAAAACTAACCTCTTTGACTGCCTCAGTTTCCTTGAAGTCCCTTTCCATCCAAAGATGAAGAGGGAAAAGCAATACCTTCAAACTTCTGTCCCTTGCAGTTGTCGATGTTATAGAGCATCCTTTAAATCCAGCACTTGTTGAGCATTAGAGCTTCCCACTGAATTTCCTTTCTTGTTGCTTTGTGACATTAGCTGCCTGGTAAAAGTACGCGTATATTTACACCCCTTGACTTGTGCCTCCAAGAAATCTCTCTGCTTTTACAATCATGATACTCACTTTTAAACCTGTGTTTTTTTGGCTTTTAAAATATTGTAACTCTTCTGAAACATCGTAATAAATATTTAATTTTTGTGGAGGCGTTCCCATGGTTTACATGGTCAGTGAGTGAGAATTTAGAAGCACAAGATGCTGTCTGGCAAGGCTGGATACCACTGGCATTTGGAAACTTTACTAACTAGATTTAAATGGCTGGATAAATGAGAGGTGCCAGCATTGTTGTCAAATGCGATCGCATATGCGCATACTGTGGATCGAATCGCATATGCCATAATCCTGGCAAGTATGCCATGGCATATTTTTATATGCGATAAATATGCGATCGCATATGCGAGCATGCAATCGCATATTTCCGAATAATTAGAGTGGAGGGATTTTTTTTTATTTTTTCAATTTGGAGAACTTTTGCCTATAAATAGACACTCGTATCCCCTCCATTTTCACTATTCTTTACTCAAAAGCTCTAAATCTATTACTCACTCTCTTACTCTAATCTCTCTACAATTACTTCAAGTATGTTTATTTTTTGTATTTTATAAGTTGTGCTTACTTTTTGTAAATTAAGCTGTAAGTTATAACTTGTAAGTTGTTTCAAGTTATCCATTTATCAGTAAAATTTCTTTGCTCGAAGTTTATAATAATTAGTTCTCTTTTAATGTAGCTTGATTGTTTTGTTAAAATTTATATAATATAATATAAGTAATTAAATATATAACTTAATGAAACACTCAAACTATAATGAAATAAGTAAAATAACTCAATCCAATCATGTGTACTAATTAGGCAAGTTTTTCCTATTTTTTTAGATTTTTTTTTCATTTTAAAATTTTTTATTATTTTATAAAAAATATGCCATGGCATATGCGATTGTGCAATCGCATATGCGAACAGCATATGCTGATCGCATACAATGGCATATGCGATTTGACAACATTGGGTGCCAGGTCGACCAACTTCCCTTGTCATACCATGCTGCTGCTATTGCCTGGATTTTACCTCTCCATACCATGATTTTACTGATGCACTATTCTGATATTTTTTCAAGGTCAACTCGTTGTAATCTTTTATGTCAAAAGCTGACATGATTGACAATGGCAGAGATGCATAGTAGAAAAATAGACTGGATTGGTAATTCTGACATCGGGATATATACAGTATAAAACATTAAGGGCATGTTTGATTTTTCAAAGCATGTGTTAATACCCTTGAAATGGGTAATTATTACCATTTCACCCGTTTGAAAATCCATCGAACTTTCTACCTTGGAAATCGGTTCAAAAAGCTAGTTTAAATTTGTGGACCCCAAGGTGATGTATATGATATATCCATTCCGTCCATCTATTTTACCACAATATTTTTAGGCATGAGCCGAAAAATGAGGTAGATCCAACACTCAAATGGCCCACACCAAAAGAAACAGTTGCCCTAAAAGGTTTTTAATGGTAAGTGTTCGATTCCCTTTTTCCCGTGGCGTGGTCCACTTGAGCTTTGGATATGCCTCATTTTCTGGCTCATGACATAAATTCATTAGGCATAATAGATGAACGGTGTGGATAAGCGATATGCATCGCGGTGGGACCCACAAATATGTTGTGTCGTTCTTGATTTTTGCATCAAAAAAGATGTGGTCAAATCAAACATCGGAAAGAGTGAGGTAAATACAGGGGAAATAATCATTGCATATTTACACGGTATTTACCGGTGAATTCAAAAATCAAACAAGCCCTAAGTGTTTGGATGGTAGCAGAGGGCCTTTGATTTCCCCCCCGCCCTCTTTTCTAAGTGAGTCATTGATGAACCTTTCTATATGTACCTATAGCTTACACATTGATCGAACCAAAAGTATGGAAATCAGCAATCTTATATTCTGAATAAAATAGCGAGTGGCTTGACATTAATGATCTGGGTCATTAGCCGACAAGTTCGCTTCATCCTTGGCAATGAGCGGACAGCTGGCATGCTGCTACTTTGGTGCCATGAACTAGTTCATAGCATCATGCTTAAGCAATCCTTATAACTTTTCAGATTTCAGAAACAAAGGAATGAACCAAAACAAGTAGCATGCTTGAATTTTGAATGAACATGCAAACTATTATACATCCCTTTCCGAAAATAAAAAGTTGCACATAATCTTTGCTTATATAACTTGAGGAGTTTTATTTGGTTTGATTAACATGTTACTTTAATCTCATGTCTATATTCAACCTAGGGGTGCACATTTAACCGGTAGAACCGTGGAACCGGACCGGAACCGTTGGATCGGTCCGGTTTGGTCCGGTTCTGGACGGCACCGGTTCCGGTTCCAAAATTACAAGAACCGTTGAATACGGTTCGGTTCCAGATATAAACCGTAGAACCGTAGTCCCCATCTCTTCTTACACGTTAGTCGTTACTACGAAGAGGATGAACGGAGTAGATCTCTGAGAATGCCATTAGAAGTAGCCCCACTTTTTTTTTTTTTCAAAATATACAAACCATGCAAAAACGTCCGTCCGTGCATGGATTGGGTTTTGACAGTGGGCCCCACCCATCATCCCTTTTCGTGATCTGAACCGTCTATCATATAGGGTGCTCAAAAATGTTCCAAGGGATGTTCCCCTTTTCAACAAAAATCGAGGAAAAATAGGAGTATCTACCTGTCCATATTTGAAAAATCCAGAACCGTGGAACCGATCCAGAACCGAACCGGTTTTCACGGTCCGGTTCTGGTTCGGTTCTAGTGGGCTAACGGTTCGGTTCCGGTTCCGAAAATCCTAGAACCGTTAGGAACGGTTCGGTTCCGGTTTTACCCCGGAACCGGACCAAACCGACCCGTGTGCACCCCTAATTCAACCCTATTTTGGTCTCAGGATATAATCTCTTCACTATAGTGAAGGAGCCTTTCAAGAGTACTTGCCAGAGTACATTCTGAGTCCTATCTTTCCCATGTGTATAATGTTGGCACGCATGTGCTAGATGATGTGTAATGTTGGCACGCATGTGCTAGATGATGTGTAATGTTGGAACGTATATGCTAGATGAGGTCTTCTCATCAGACGTACCACACCATGCATGTGCCATGTGCCCAAAAACCAGACTTGTCCTGTCATCAGGTGGGCCACATATGCATGTTGAATGTGGGTTGTTGCTGAAGTTCCGCCTGATAGCCCGACAGACTGGCCTGATTTTTGGGCCAAGGTACATGGTGGGCGACATTGACACGTTTGGGCTGAGTAAGATTTGAAATCCCATTCTTGCTGCTAGCCTTCACAGTTCACATGGTACAACTTGTAGAATATGGCGCTCTTGATTGATCATTTCTATCTTTTAGTTTCATTTCTCAGGTTGATCTTTACTTTCATATCAGGGCGTAGGAAACAATGATCAGAAGGTTCTTGTTCTTGCTGCGACAAATACTCCATATGCTTTGGATCAGGTCAGCTCTGTGCTGGTTTCATGGCTCCTGGGCGATTCTGTCTTAGAAGAAGATTCTGTCCTTGGTCTCTTGTTTAATTTCTTTAAGATGGAACTACTGGATGTTATGGCTAATGGATGGTGAATTGCAGGCCATCCGCCGACGATTTGACAAGAGGATTTACATCCCACTCCCGGACCTAAAGGCGAGGCAACACATGTTCAAGGTATCCTTGAGCTTCTCTTCATCCTTTATTATTGTTACTCTTAAGCCTGGATCCATGCATCATGTTGAGATCCCACTATTTGTGATTAGCCAGTGACTCTGGGTCATCCGTTGCATGTATTTTCTACCGTCCTTCGATCGATCCCTATTTTTGGTATTTGAATATAAGACCTCCCACACCAGAAAATTAAGTATTGATGGGCTTGAGCAGGTGCATCTGGGAGATACCCCTCACAACCTGACTGAAAGTGACTTTGAGACATTGGCGCGCAAGACAGAGGGGTTTTCTGGTTCGGACATATCCGTTTGTGTAAGTGGGGCAGCCTATATCAGATGGTTTTGATTTTATTTATATTCAAGTATTGCAAATAGTCATTTTCTGAGATAGTGTTAAGTATGCCTTCACTTTTGTCCATTGTCAGGTTAAAGACGTTCTGTTCGAACCTGTTCGCAAAACCCAGGATGCCATGTTCTTCATAAAGACCTCAAACGATATGTGGATGCCATGTGGACCGAAACAACCGGGAGCTGTTCAGACGACCATGCAGGATCTTGCAGCACAAGGCCTTGCTTCACAGGTAAAGAGAAATCAGTAGTAGAATCCACCTTGCTATTCTGGTGAAGGAATTACTGGGTATTGCTGCATCTAGTGAAGGAACTACTGTGCTATTCTGCACAAGGCCTTACTATTCTAGTGAAGGAATTACTGGGTGCATAAATGGTTTTCTGATTTACCAAGTCCGTACATGTGAGCCACATGATTTCGTGATGAAGATCATTGATCTGATGGCCCCTAGCATGAAGGGAGGTTTCCCTAAAGAACTCCTGAACTGGAACGGCCTAACCCTTTGATCAGTGGCCTACAAATGGTTGGATTTTAAAAAAATAATAATAATAACAGCAATGATCTGGAGAGAAGATCAAGGATCGGATGGCTAGGACCTTCCAATCTAGGAGTTATTAGACATTTCCCATCCAGGGAGGGGCCTATCATATCAATGGCCTGATCATCGAACAATGTCCCCTACTTTCATTAGGGCTGTCAAGCAGGTTCAGCTCGGTTCATATAGTACCCTGTCCAGGCTAACAGGGCTTGGGTCTTGCCGGGTCCAGGTCATTTAGGGTTTTGGTCTAGGTCTTAGTTATCGAAGACCCAGACCCAGATCTGATTTGGTTCAGTGTGACACGTGCATGGTGTGTAATGTGTGGCTTAGGAACCTGATTTTGTTGCTAGAATGATCAAAATATGTCAAGTATATTAAATATTATATATATATGTGTGTGTGTGTGTGTGTGTAATATCAAATATATACAGTTGTACTGCTAAAACATACCAAACCCGACTAGACCCGACTTTAACCAGGCCCCATTACATGGATCTGACCTGAACTTGACTAGACCCAATTTTTAACCAGGTCCAAAAGGTGAGGCCCAAACTCAACTCGACTGCTTGACAGATCCAAAAGATGGGTCCCTACCCATTAAAATCAGTCCGGGTCCATCGTGTACCCATGGGTCCTGGTACCCATTGAGAGCCCTGACTTTCATGGATCGGGCACATCAGGATACTACTGCCCAATATTCTGATTGCATCGGGGCCAGTAATTTGCCTGCTTGCTTCCTTCTGCTAATTAACGAAGTAAGCATTCCTCCCAATTGCTGCAACAGATTCTACCTCCTCCCATCGCAAGGACAGATTTTGATAAAGTACTAGCAAGACAGAGGCCAACTGTTAGCAAGGCCGACCTTGAAGTGCATGAAAGATTTACCAAGGAGTTTGGAGAGGAGGGCTGATGGAAAGCAGCAGATGCACAGGTATATTTGCAAATGCAATTGTATTTAATGTTATTTTTCCAAATGGAACTTGTGTTATTTCTATGGGTACATATTCCCTGTATACTTTGAGGAAATGAGGGAGGGGGGGGACTTGTGTTGAAATTTCATACTTGAATTTCTAGGCTCAACAAGAGGAAGCAGCTTTCAAATCCCAATACCCATTTTCAGCTACGAAACTATGGGTGCATTTGGATGCACCACAGTATTGAATTGCAATGATTTGTGTAATTGAAGTGGAAAGGAGCTAAAATTCTATTGCCTTCATGAGTGACTCGAGTACCTGGCCTCCAAACTTCAACTGTGTTACTTTCTAGCTGGCTTGTAAAGGACTCGACTCCTAAATGTTATTTTTATACCATTAAGAAAATTGGCAGGACTCTTCAACTCTACATATGGCATAGTTGCTCAATACAGGTCCAGCAAATTGCTGACCTGACAGCTGATGGAGCATAACTGAAAATTTTTCATTTATAAGATACCATTAACCACCTGATTTTTCCGTTCGAATTTGGACCGCACAGCATTTTGCCCATATCTTTCCATATAGTCATTAATTAGATGGGTGGGATCAGCCTGACTTTTCGGTTGGGTGTGACTTCTTCAAGGTATCTATAATAACAGGTGGCAACTAGGGGTGCAAATGGATCGGATGGGCCCAACCTGAAAGCTAGTGGGTTCGTGTTCAAAATTTCTACCTGTGGGGTAGATCTGGGTGCTCTCAAAATCCAGCCAACCCGGATCTAGTTTTCAAATGGGTCCGATTGGGTCATTAAAATGGGCACGATTTTATTTTATTCATGTTCTGTTTGCATTAGACTATAACAATGGTTTACTACCTTTGTCTAAAACGTGGTTTCCCAACTGCTATTGTGATAATCTGGATCGTGGTTAGAGGTGGGCACGGGATGACTCGACTCGGCAAACTTAACTCGATCGGAACCGAGTGGATGAGTCGATCGAATCGAGTTGACGTTGTCTAATGCGAACTCGAACTGAGTCGAGTTCGAGTACACAATCCAACTCAGTACTGACTCAACTTGTACGTATATATTTAAAAAAAAAAACTTTGATATAACATTTCAGATCTTTGATGCCGTGTAGTTGATGGAGAGGTTGCAATTCTGACAAGTGAATTTAGGTTTTGAGTTGTGATTTCAGCCTGTGTAAACTCATTGCACCTGACCCAGCTTGATTCTTGTGACTGGGTCGGGTTCAGTCCAGATTAGTCCAGGCCAGCCGGACTCGGATCGGGTCAGGCATGCTGGACTCGGTACTGAGTTGTGCCGAGTTCGGGTCAGGCCTATTTCAAAACTGGGTCGAGTTGGGTCAGCCCTAACTCGGTCTGACTCGGCTTGATGCCCAGCTTTAAACGCAGTAGATGAGAAATATACCTGGCTTAGTATCAGTGCATCAGTACTAGGGTCAGGATAACCACGGATGCGTGACTATTTAACCGTAGCTTCTTCCTGGTACTACCCTGAGCTGAACATCTCAGCATGGGAGCTAGTTGATCTTTAGTTGTGGGCCTGTGGCCATGGTCTTAAAATTGGAGGAATGAGATACAACTCACCCAGTAGACTCGGATTCGGTGCTACCTGATCTGGTTTGATACCCCAAGTCACCATCAACTCAGGCGAGTCAGGCTGATACACCCACGAGTTGGGCAAGTTGCTGTGAATTTACTTGAGAACGAACGAGCCTGAGTCGATTGAGTTGCGGCAAAATGAAATAAAAACAAATAGCATCTTACACTGAAGAAGATGATTTTAGGTGGTAAAGGCAGAAAAATGATCTTCATTGCCTTAGAGATCAGATGGTTAAGGTTGTCAGATCAGTGTGATTTTTGCATGGGAACTCTTCATATGTAATTCGTAAGTATTGGACGGTCCAGATCATTCTATTGGACTGTCCTAGTGTGCCGAAGCAACTGCAAAAGCCACAACGTATAGTGCACTGAGAGCACTGGATCATCTCTCCAGGAATTGACGTAATGTTATCCTTGGTGGCGAGATTACATTGGATCAACGGTTGGGATCACCATGCCGTGGGGGACGCGGATTTCCTGCGAAAGCCTTTAGCAGGAAGTTCCTGTGCTGGGATCCCAGGTGGAGCCCACTATGATGTTTGTGAGAAATCCTCCCCGTCCATCCTTTTTTGAGTGCATTTTACAATATGAGGCCAAAAATGAACAGTATCCAATACCCCAGTGGGCTGAAAATGGGATAATTGAACGTTCACAGTTGAAATATTTGTGGGCCAACAGAAGTTTTGAATCGTTCTAATATTTGTGTTTTCAGTTCATCCCAGTAGGAATGATATTATTAACGGTATGGATGGCATGTAAACATCACTGTCAAACCCAGGGAGGTTTCAACGGTAGTAATTTCCCTAAATACATTTTCCTTTAGTATGGCCCACTTGAGTCTTGGATTCTTCTCGATTTTGCTCTACTCCTAAAATGAGCTCACAAAACGGATGGACGGAGCAGATTCCTGAAAAACATCACTGCAGGCCCCACCTGAGTTCCCAGCGCAGGAACTCGGCGTCCTGCCGTGGGCTACATCTTAATGTTTATATGCCATCTAAGCTCTTTATAAGTTCATTCCCATTGGGATGAAGTGAAAACACAAAACTACTAGCCTTATGCTAAACTTATGTGAACATATAAATGTTTAAACGGTGGTCACTGAATCTCTACTGTTTTCTCTTGTGCGGCCCACTTGAGTTTTGAATTCACCTGATTTTTGGTTTAATATCTTAAAATGATCTAAAAAATGAATGGACGAAGTGAATTCTTCATAATCATCAAGATGACCCCATGTAACATCTTAAAGGATTTAGCAGAAAACCGAGTCATAAAAATGGACGCCGATTTTCTGCAAAAGCTTTTGGGCCACACTGGGAAAAGAGTTGTCTATCGTTAAAACCTTCCTGAGGTACACCTTGATATTTATATGTAATCAAAACTGTATATAAGTCAATCCCACTAGCATGAAGTGAAAACAAAATAAACTTAGCCTGATATGAAACTTTTATGGCTATAAAATGTTTTAACCGTGGACACTAAATCCTCATTATTTACTCTCAGTTTTAGATCTATCTCATTTTTGGTATCTTGTCCTAAAATGAACCGGCGAAACTACGGAAAGGAGTAGCTTTCTCACAAATTTCACAGTGGCGGCACGCAGCATCCTAACACATGTACTTCCAAGAAACCGTGGTGATTGAGATTGACTATTAAAAGCCTTTGGTGGGCCACAAAAGTTTTGGACCAAGGAATATTTGTGTTTTCACTTCATCTCGGTTTGATCTTCACCAGGGGTTGTCATAGTAGATAAACGGGATGGATCTCACACACTTGCTATGTTGACACGTGTTCATCCTAAATGTAAGAATGGGGGCTTCGCATCACAACAACCACCAGCGTGGGACACGCCTACGATATCAGTCCATTCATCAGATAGTTGGAATTTTAACCATTCCCTCGCCCTAAAATCAGATAGGTCCACGAATCCGGCAGGCTGCACTTGTATCAGGAAAATGAACGGTTGGGTAAAGGTATCAAAGGTTCATATTCAACTAGTATACGTGGATTACCTTATGCTTTTATACTATGTAAGGTTTCCACTGCCTGATGAATGGATCAGATCCAGTACAAGTCATCCATGTTGGCATGTGGGCCGCGAAGCCCCTGTGGTCACACGTGCAGCAGACATCCGCTGGGAGACAGATAGAGGTAGATGGCAGTTTGGTAATTTCGTCTCCGTTTCTCTGCAAAGTATAAAAGCAACGGCTTCCCTAAAACCTAAGTCCTCTCGGCCAGAAACCCTCCTTCGCTCTCTTGTTGCTTCTCTTCTCAGAGGCTGCCGCAGATCTTCTTCAAGGTATGTTTCTCCAGGATATTTCCGTAATTTTATGCCATTTCAATCCCTTTTCTGAAAGATCGAGCTCACCTCTTATTTCATTTCCAATTTCCGTTCTCGTATCCAAGTATCTGATCCTCGTCCCGAGAATATGCATACTCTCCTCGTCTTCTTCTTATTTTCATCTTGTATAAGTGGAGCCAATCTAGACCGTTGATTTGAGGGGATAGGAGAACCATAGCCTTTAGATCTGTCCCCTGCAAAATGGGCAGTTAAGAAAAATGTTACGTCAACAGTCCTCATTCAACAGAAAATTAGCCAGAGATTGGAGGGACAGGATCAATCCGTGAGATTTTGTTTTTAGCGATGGTCTATCCACTGTGGGGCCCATCATTTCAAAAGTATGGATCAATGATCAACGGCTCTCACTTCTACAAACTGGAACCCGAGGATGATGTTTCACATCCTCGGTTGGTTATCATGTAATTCCTTGTTGCATTTTGCATTTGCTTTGGACTGCTTTAGAAATATGATTGTTTTGTTTGAGAAGGTATGTGATATTAAAACGCTAATATATCTTAGGGGTCGTTTGGATGCTGTAAATCATTTATGGGAGGGTAAAAGCTGAATGTTTTTATTTTTTATTTTTGAAATCCCAGGTTTTTTCTGGGAAATCAAAATGGGATAAAAGCCGTAAATCATTTACAGCCTGTAAATGACTTACAGGCATAAATTAGCATCCAAACGCAGCCTGTAAATCATTTACTGCTAGCCCCATTTACAGGCATCCAAACAACCCCTTAGTTACCAATCACGCAATTTCAGAGCATGTGGCATACTTTTACAAGATCTGGACTGTTGATCTTTCGTGATGTACCGTTGATTAGTGCCCCAAGAATTGTATCATTGAACTTAATGTCCAGTGATCTCGATACAGTTGGCTATTTAATTTGACCGTTTGTTGGATGCATCTCCAACCATCCATTCGTAGTCCTCGAAGGTGGAAGCAGATTGGGTGGTGACCCCAAAACCACCCAGCTAGGTGGTGTTGGGCGCTGTGGGGCACGCCATGATGTATGTGTTTATATCCATGCTGTCTGTTCGTTTTTGCCAGCTCATTTTAAGGCATCAGCCCAAAAATGAAGCAGATTGGAAGCTCAAGTGGACCACACCACAGGAAACCGTCCATTCGTAGTCCTCGAAGGTGGAAGTGGATTGGGCTGTGACCCCAACACCACACAGTGTTGGGTGCTGCGGGCCCAAAATAAATGCGTAAATAGAAAAAAATATAAAAATATATAAATAGCACCCCTGTAAAATGGATTAACACATCATATGGCATCCACTGTGATTAGTGCTCTATATCCATGCTGTCCATCTATTTTCCATCTCATTTTAGGGCATAAGCCCAAGAATGAAGCAAATCCGAAGCTCAAGTGGACCACACCACATGGAACCATCCATTCGTGGTTCTCAAAGGTGGAAGCGGATTGGGTGGTGACCCCAACATGTAGGTAGGTGATGTCGGGCATTGTGGGGCCCACTGTGATGTATGTGTTTTATGTCCACACCGACCATCCATTTTGCCAGCTCATTTTAGGGCATGGGCCCAAAAAATGAAGCAAATTCGAAGCTCAAGTGGACCACACCACAGGAAACCATCCATTTGTACTCCTTGAAGGTGGAAGTGGATTGGTTGGTGACCTGAACACCGCCCAGCTATGTGGTGTTGGGCGCTGTGGGGCCCACTGTGATGTATATGTTTTATATCCACGACGTCCACCTGTTTTGCCAGCTCATTTTAGGGCATGAGCCCAAAAATGAAGCAGATCTGAAGTTCAAGTGGACTACACCACACGAAACAGTGGGGGTAATGCCACCCACCATTTGAACCTTACTAGGGCCTACCATAATGTTTATTTGCCATCTAACCTATTGAGAAGGTCACACAGACCTAAGTGTAGGGAAAACACAAATATCAGCTGGATTTGAAACTTTTGTAGCGCACAATAAGTTTTTAATGGTGGGTATCACCACCATTTCTTTTTTGTTTTCTTTTTGGTATTTTTAACATTGTGCAACTATTCAACTTGCACTCCCAATCCACTTAGTCATCGCTGGCTGTATCACCACTGTTTCCTGTTGTGTGGTCCACTTGAGCTTTTGGTGAGCTGGCAAAATGGATGGACGGTGTGGATAAAATACATACATCACAGTGAGCCCCACAGTGCCCAACACAACCTAGCTGGGTGGTGTTGGGGTCACCACCAATCCGCTCCCCTCAAAGGTCCTACATCTGTGGCTAGAATCATCCGGCAGATGTTATTTTTGCGCATGACTGATCCACATTCCATTGATAGAATCATCCATGTGGTGCACGTGTACTGGATCTGGATTGTTGGTCTGTTGTGCTTCCATGGATTAGCTATAACCCAGGATTGCACCATTGGATGTTATAGTCAGTGATTTTGAGACATTTGTCTGTTTAATGTAACTGCTCCTTGGACACGTTTCCTCACCGTCCATTTATAGTCCTCGAAAGTCCATCTGTGGTTAGAATTATCTCATCTTACTGCTGTTATTTTTTTGGGTATGACCAATCGACATTCCATTTCAGGACCATCAGACCAACGGTCCAGATCTCGCATACTTAGTTATAAGCATTTAACCACAGATCAAACCCAATTTTATTTTCTTGAGAGTAGGCATGTGTCATTTTTGGATTCGCATGAACAACGTTGTAGGATTATGTTAGAGCCACGGCATTCGGGGAAAAAAACACTTAGAGCAACCGTAATGTTAACAGCCTCAAAATGTTATGTAAAACTGGAGAACTGATCAGGTGCAGTCAGAAGTTCCGTAACTTGTCATCCAACCAGGTCTTTCCTGCCAGCATGCCACCTCCACCTCTGTATGAAATTCATACCATTCAAACAGTAGGTTCCACAACGAAGATCAGCTAGCATAAAAAAATCAGGCCAGCCCACGCCTTTGGAATCAATTGATACCTTTGGTATGGCGCACCTGATGAGAGAACCGGCTTGAAATTTGTGGCTGGTGATCTTTATGGTGGGCCCTATCATAGTACAGATTACCTACACAACATGGCATGTGGATAGAAAAGAACTGGTTGGATGACCAGTTATGGTACTTCCAGCTGTACTTAGCTAAAAGGTGTCTTTCTTTCTTTTTTTAAGTAACAGATTTTATTGAACATGTAATAGCATGTCAACCTTGGAAATTAGGATTATTGACTTATATATGTTTGGTTTGTGATAAGATTATTATGGTTTGTGTTGTTTGAGCATGTGAATATGAGAAAGAGGCAATTGCCTTTTCTGTATTTTAAAGTTTTTGTTCTGTATTTCTCACATGGAGAGAGCATGACTGATGGCTAGTGATGAGGGAAATACTGCTCAGCTGAGCAAAAAAACTCCAGCCCATCAACTGTCATGTGGTGCCCACCTTTTGATGGGCCATGTCCTAAAAATCTGCTCACTTTGGTGGTACAACTGTCCTTTTGGTGGAATTGTTTGTGTTGAATATTGACCCTTTGCTGGATGTTTCCTAGCTGTTGATTTTGCAAGTGACTCTCTGAATGGTGAGCGTTTTGATGGTTGAACCTTGTGCTAGCATTATGCTTTTACTAGCATATAGTTAAGCACGTTGAGACTTGAGAGAATGTGGGGGATGCTTTTACTAGCATATAGTTAAGCACGTTGAGACTTGAGAGAATGTGGGGGAACGTCCCCCCATGGATTCCATTCAGCTTTCCACTGTCTCATTAGCAGTGGAGTGGGCTTTGGCATTGCCACAGTTTGCCAGGATCTTGTTTCTTACACTTTTGAGAAACTGGGAGAATCTTCTCTTGGCTGACCTAGGGGTTTTGTTTTTTCTGCTTGGCTGGTCCCTTTTTGGTGTCTGTGAGACTTTGCTTTGTTGTTTTTCTCAGCTTTTGGATATCAGCACAAGGTTAGAGGGTCACCTGTTTTTAGCTTTTGGAACCTTCTCTATCTGTAGAAATTTTAGAGAAATAGACTCTTGTGTCGTGTGGGACTTGCCATAGGAACCTTCTATACTTCTGTAAGTAACATATTTTCTGTATATGCCCGGCCTCTCATCCAAATGGATGCAGAGATTGACAGATTTGGTATCATTTCTTCTTGATGTTTTTCGAGTCTTCAAGGCTCTTCTTAGTTTCTGCTGCAATGGATCCCTATAGTGTTGAGGAATTGGTATGATTTGTCAAATCTGCAGTGCGGCAATAATTTTTTAGATTGCAAGAGAAAAACACCATATTTGCATTTTCTTACTGACGGTTCTCTAGACACAGAATGCCATTATTGTTAGATATCTCCTTCTGACATTTTTCATGCATGCATGCATGTTTGTTGTTGGTGTCTGCAGTTTTAGCAAGGATGGTGAGAGTCAGTGTCTTGAACGATGCGCTCAAGAGCATGTACAATGCCGAGAAGAGGGGCAAACGACAAGTCATGATCAGGCCATCCTCAAAAGTTATAATTAAGTTCCTTCTGGTGATGCAGAAGCATGGTTCGCATCCCTGATTCCCTTGTTTACATTTTTTGCCCTCATGTTTCTTGCTCTGCCTCATGCATATGTTCTACGTGCTTTGTTCCATAGGTTATATTGGAGAATTTGAGTACGTCGATGACCACAGGTCTGGTAAGATAGTCGTGGAATTGAATGGAAGATTGAACAAATGTGGGGTCATCAGTCCTCGCTTCGATGTCGGTGTCAAAGAAATTGAGCCTTGGACTGCAAGGCTTCTCCCCTCCAGACAGGTCAGTTTAGTTAGTAGGAAGAGAGGCTCTTATGAAGTGTGATCTCCACCCACTTGGCAAACATGCAATGGTGATTGGGACCATTGATCTGGTGGACCATCACATAGATGGGCAGTGGCCCAAAAATGCAGTTATTGGACTAGTTTGACCGCCTGATTTTCCTTCTTGAGCGTGGATGATGGATCTTTTCTTTTTTCAACTTGAGTTCAACTATCCACAGTAGCAGATGGCTGTCCATTGCTGACTGCCTGATTTTTAGGCTATGCACTATCCATACGATGGCCCAACTAATCAATGATTATGATCACTGTATGCAAGTTCAATGTCTACACTGAAGGTGCTTTGTTGCCAGCACATTGAAATACATGTAGCACGCATCACAGTAAAGCATTCCCCTTATTGCACCAAGTTCACATTTATAAATATCATTCTTGAAAACCCACAGGACCCGTTTGGATGCAACATTGAAACTGGGTTCCAGAGATGAAACCCTTGTTCGATCTGAAATGACAGTTTTGCGGCTTGTTTGGATGCCACCACAATCTTCGGTTTGGGACTCACCCAACAATTTAGACAGCTTTGGGACTCATGATCCAATTGGTTTTTGAGAAACAACGATTGTGGGTATCCTCTGCAGACTACAATTGACAATGTGTCCAAATGGACCCCTAGTAATGCAATTTTTTACAACTGACCAAAAAAAACATGCAGTTTGGCTACATTGTGTTGACAACGTCTGCTGGCATCATGGATCATGAAGAGGCTAGAAGGAAGAACGTGGGTGGTAAAGTTCTAGGCTTCTTTTACTAGGTGGAGGCATTGGAATTGGAATTGGAATTTTCTTTTCCTTTTCTTTTCCCCCCCAAGGATGGATTCGAATATTTCTGGCTTGCCTGTTGAGTAATTTTTTACTTGTTTCAAACATCATGGATTTGTTTCCTCTGTCGAACCTAAAACAATTGAGATTGTCTGCCATTTTTGGAGTAATTTTAAGAGTTCTTGCTAAGTTTAAGTTGGTTGGTAATGGTGTGTGTGGTGATTCTAATCTATGGGTTTTTTTTTTTTTAAAGAATGCAAGGTTCATTTTCTTATTGGAATGTGAACAGATCTTCAGCTTCCTTTCAGAATTTCCTAATGAGAGGAATCAACTATACAGTAATATGGATGATTTCCTGCTTGTTCAGGTCGCTTGTAGTGTTGTTTGGATTTGCATTTGATAATAGATCAAAATACAAAACTGTGCATTCGAGAAGGAATCACAATACATAGTTGTGTGTTACTCTAAAATATGATGTTTGGTGGGTTTTTTTTTTTCCTGTTTATGTCACTTGAGTAGAAGATTAGAATGGTGAAAAGGGTGGGCTGCACCAGGAAGGTCAACAGGATGGAAAATCGGAACAATCTTTACATCAGTTGGGTCGCACCTATCCAATTGACAGACCATCATTCCTTGAAATGATTTCCGGGGTGTAGTCTGCCTGATGAATGGACCATCAGGGTTTTATCCTCTGTTAATTTATATGATGCGACCAACTTTTGCAAGGCATGGATTTGGGCTGAAGCTAAAGCCTGTCTGGGTCAGTAGTGGGCTGACAAGCCTAGGTCACAACCTTAGTAGAACATGGCCATGAGGTGGTGATGCATGAATTAAATGCTCTTACACCCTAACCAGTATGTTGAAGAAACATACTGGTTTGGGCTGCAGCCTTTGTAATATTTTCTGTATTTTCTTTGTTTGTTTCTTTCATTTTATATTTTTTCGGCTACGCCGTTTTCTAACTAAGATGTTATCCTTAAATATGTAAATATATATATATATATATATATATATATATGTTGAAGAAACATGTCCTGCATGGTGTGGATTTGACATTGATAACCAGAGATGTTGACCTGTTGGAAAATGTCATCATTCCAGCTGAAGAATGGTTGAAATTAATACATCCAAACACGTTGTTGAAATTCCAATCTTGTTCCTGTGGTAAATTACAACTTCCATTCGAGAATGGTTGTAATTTGCCTATTGGGGGTTGTGATGATTGATACACTGGCACCCAATTTGTGCTGTCATAAACTGAATAAAATCAAACCAGAGCTCTAATATAGAGAGCTATATTAGGGTTCGTTTGTACACAACCATACAGGAAGCTTCTGCCTAGCTTTTTATCCCTTATTTTGATGTGTGGGAAGATCACCCAGGGTTTGTGAAAGTGCATCCAAGCGCACAACACAAACTGCAGCCTAGCTAAAAAATGGTGTTGAAACGCCCCGTCTCTCATGTGCATCCAAACAGCCCATAGGAATGTTGGCTCTTTTTCATCTGGGCCATCCAAGTTGACTGACCAGCTATTTAAATAATTGTAACTATTATAATTTTTATGGTTGTGATCCCACAAGGGTGAGCTAACTCTAAAAAAACCATCCTCAGATCAGATTGCAAGTGCTTGAAAGACAGGTAACAAATTGAAAACCTTATAGATGGCTTCTTCTGCTGCTGTACAGTACAACTGTTCTAGAGGAAAGTTTCCTGCAACTAGCTATGTATGGGGCCCACTGTGGTATGTATCCATAGGTGGCCCCACCATGAAAACTGGGCGAGCCAGAAATCTGGCCAATTTAGGTGGACCACCACATGAATTATTGTTTCTATGGTGTAGCCCACCTGATGATTGCATTGGCCTGATTTTTTGTGGCATCTATTTTCATGGTTGGACAACCTTACTAGACAAGTGGGATCCCATACACCAGTGTAGGACCCACACAGCTGGTGTCACAAAATTCCTATCAACAGCCATTGGTAGAGGAACCAGCCCTGTAATTTGTATGATTATTCCCAAAATGTCCCCAGCCATTGCTTCCCAATTTGTAGCTCGTCTTCATAGCATTTGTTGCCAAAATCCCTCAAATGCATGGGACTCTCAGCTGTGATCAAGACCATCCAGCTAGGTCCCGCCATGGTGGGTCCCATGAATGAAATCTCGTCGGTCAGATTTAGTCACTAGCACACATGCAAGAAGTCCTAAAGTCTACCCTGGATCTCGCCCCCACTAGCAGTATGGGAGAATACCTTGTAGTCCTAGCCTGTAGCAAAGATCAGCAGGTTGAATCCACCACCATGTCTGCAACTAACCCCTCTATAAACACTAAAAAACTCCCTCCATGGAAGAATCATGATTTGGTAGCTATGTATTAAAAAAAATTAAAATTAAAAAATATAAAGAGGAAGAAAATCTCCTGACTAATTCACTGATCTTAAGTTAGGAAATTGAATTTCTTACAATTTAAAATGGAAACCAAAAGGGCAAAAAGGGCCATTACCCTGGGAATTTGAAAAGGAGGCACTTGGTTTTCCATATGAAATTCTAGAAAACCAGAAAAAACAAAGTGGAAATTTCATTTCAACAGAAAACCAATTTCCACTTTTCAATTTCAACAGCCTTCCACAAGGAAACTAATCACCTATATTGCAGTACGGTAACATCTTTCTCAACAACGTGCCGCTTGTGTAGGACATCAGTGCCGGGGAAATGGTGGGCCCCAGAATAAAGCTCAACTGGCACAAAAACCAGGCTGGTCGGCTCATCAGGTGGGCCACGCCATTGTAATCAATGGACAACTGACAGTGAGAAAACATACAGACTCAGCCCACCTAGTATGTGGATCAGCCTCATGAGAAAGTGACATAGGCAATAGGCCAAGGAAGAACAAAAAGAAAAAAGGAACTTTTCTCAAGGCGCAGCCTTCACCTCGTCAGCCATTGGCTTTGCAACTTCTACAAAAATCAGTCGCCCACCAAATATCTGCAACAGAGAAGAGAATATTAAAGCCGATATTATAACAAGAAACATGAAAATTCATATAACCAAATTACTAGCAAGGAGATGAAACACTTCATCTGCATACATGTGGAAGGAACACATGCATGAGATCCACACCCTTCCACCCTTCGTCTCTTTGGCGCTACCACTCTCCAAGGATTTTAATGGTCAAATTATCCTACTGCTGCTTGGGAGGATGAACAGTCCAGATACCACTGACATGCCACATGTACAGCAATCCCATCCATCATTTGCCTGTTGAGATCACTCGTTTATGGAATGAGAAGAAGCAGTTTTATCTATTTCTGTTATCAATCTCCACAGTCAAGATTGAATCTAGTAACAGACCAAACCATGATGCCACTCTGGTTTAGATGACTCAAACCTGCTATTGGGCCCCGGTAGCACAACAGTCCTGAGATGAATTAAATGGTGGCACGATGATCAATCAGGTAGTTCACCATGCAGACAGGACCATCAGAACAGTTCAACTGGAGCAATTTTTTTTTCCCATTGAATATGAACCATCGGGCTTTTTTATATTCTTAGCTATCAATTTGCTGGCAGTTAACCAACAGCTACATAGTCTTTTGCTGAGACTTTTGAGCTATAGCCCCTTTCTTGCAGTCCCTATCTGATCAATGGCCATGGAGCATGTCCCAAAAATTCCACTTGTCAGATGATCCCAGCCATCCAGCTGGTGGCCATTCAGTAGGCAATTCAAAGAAAATGGACAGTCCCAACTTCACTGGCTGATATCAGATGGTCAAGATTGTACCATCTAGATTTAGACGCTCTAGATTGACATACATGAGTATCACATGTTTGGTGTATGACCCACCACCATCTATAAAATGGTGGAAAACACAGTAGTCTTACCCTAAAGAAGTATACAAGGAGAATGTCATCAATTATTTAGGGCCAAGATGTCCCACATTCCATACGTTACTAAAGAGAAACCCCTTTTAGTTTACAAAATCAACAACAAGAAATAGGGAGAAAGAGATACCCTGCCATCCATAGCCTTCAGAGCCTTTTGGGCTTCCACTTCAGATTCGTAAGTTACAAAACCAAATCCCTTCGGCCTTTGGGTTCTCCAATCCCTAACTAGCCTGGCTGTATATTAAACCAAAAAGGTCAAATCTTAGAATAAACTGCCAATCTTTTGAGAAACTAAAACCCCAACAAGAACAGAACTACTGATTTCCAGAACCTACTATGATGAATTAACACCCTAATAAATGATACAAGTGATATATTTCCCAAGACAGTATAGTGAGCCATTTTTCTGGCCCACCAAAATCATCATATCAAAAGAATTACAAGACACTAGCAGCAACTTTGTTCAGTGGAAACTGTTTGCTTAGTCTACGTTTGGATGCTTGGCTGAATTGAATTGCGAAGATTCATGGAGAAAGTGGAAATGACCTGAGTGCAAGGTGTTCCGCAATAGTAATGGCAGCCATAACGGCCAACACCGTTACCTTTACGATATGTTGTCACTCTCTCTCTCTCTCTCTCTCTCTCTCTCTCTCTCTCTCTCTCTCTCTCTCTCTCTCTCTCTCTCTCTCTCTCTCTCTCTCTCTCTCTCTCTCTCTCTCTCTCTCTCATTTTTTAAAAAAAAAAAAAAAAAAAAAAAAAAAAAAACCCGAAAAACCTGTATCGGCCTTGTAATGAACCACTACAGGACCGTTACAGCCTTTACAAGGGATGCAACGGGCCATTACGGGAGCTGTAACGACCATTATGGGTCATTTTTTTCACAATGGCCATTACAGCTGTTATGACCCACAACATGTAACAGTTGCCAACATTATCTTTACAGCCCCATAACGGCCATTACTGCACACCATGCCCAAGTGGGACTCACTCCCTTAACTCCAACTTGAAAAGCATGGAATTGCAATTAGGGGCCTGGTTGTCTGTGTACTAAACCAGCCACCACAATTTTGGTTTATATATTTAATTGATTAATTGCAATTTAGTCCAACTGAGCATCCAAATGCACCTTTAAAATAGTTTTAAAACAGGGGGAAAAAAAGAACCAAAGAAATTTTTTTGTTCATGTTAAAGTGTATGCAAACCTTTTTAAGCTCATGAAACCTACCAATAAATAAGAAAATTCTAAAACAAAAGGAAGAAGAAAAGAAAATCTTCTAATTATGAGGAAAACAATACACAACTGTTTAAACCTGATGACTTTCAAATAAATACCTTCTGTGACTTTGCCGAATTTTGAAAACGCCTTTGTTAGTTCTTCATCTGTGGTGTAATATGATAATCCTACAACACAATGTGAAATTTAGCTGTTTTCATCCTCTTGCTTGCCATAATTCATGAACCTTCATATAATGGAAACTGCAGATGTGCATATGCAAGCAGCATTCTTTTTATCAATAACAACTGTAACACGTCGGTTAAACAAAACAATATTCTTTTTTCACAGATTATTAAAGAATAAGAACTAAAGAAAATGAGGAAATGCTAAAGTAGATTGCCTGAGAAGAGATTGAAGAGTTGAATCATGCACACATGCCAATGTGATTCATGCGTGAGATCAGAGCCATGTACCTAGTGGTACTCCATGTGTATGTTGCCCTGCCCAAAAATTCAGGCTGCACCACTCATCAGGGACGCCACACGTCTACTGAATATGGTGCATTGATAGTTTTCTTTCTAACTGTCCATTTATCTCATACAAGTTTGACCCATCTTATGAGTAATTTGGCCTGATTTATGGGCCTAGGCTAGCCCTGTTAATGTATGATGGTGTATATATGCCTGAATGTACTGTTTCATGTGAGTATATCGAGTTGTTCTGACGTGGAATGTGAAGTAAATGTGTGGGAGACATTCATTTGTATGAAGCATCCTCTGTTTTCAACAAAACTCTCATTCATATCATGGTTTCAGAGCTTCTTTCTGACGACCCTTTTTTTTTTCTGGCATAATTCTTGATCCCACTGTTCCCCATTGACATCAGCAACAAGTTGAGATTGTCTTCTCCATTCCCCATCGTCATCTCCTCTGCAGATTGCCTCCGTCCATCAACAGCATCCCCCTGCTCTGTTCGGGCAATCTGTTTTTCCAGCAATCTTCAACGGGGAGCTATTTTCATCATCTTCATCACTGGTGATTTGTCTTCCTATCATCCAGCAATCTGATCATTAGAAGAAAAGGCAAGGTCTCAGATTGAAAGGCTGCGAGACTGGAATCTGTCTCCATACCATGCATCTCAAACCAGAACACACCTTATGCCAACTTGTTAGCAACCAGATCTGAACTCGTCATCCACGCTGCATCTTCTCAGACAGTTAGGTCCCTTGCCGTACCTGAACTCATACCTGGCTAAGATCGAGCAGCACCGAATCTTCCATCAACTCTTTTCTTCTGTTCGCACAGATATCTTCGCTGGACTCGTATCAGTGACAGCCAGGCTGGTATATGATTTCTAAGACCCAGGTATCCCCTCCAATCACAACAGCAGAAGAAAACCATCCAGTGCTATTGCCGAGATTGTGAATTTCTGCAGTCATCCCAAGCATAGCTTTGGCAAGATCTGCAACCTGATTGGAGTTAATCTCCAAAACCCATCACCGTGTCATCATCAGCCATTTCCAGTGAACTTCGATTCAGCAGCAACTTCACCAGATATATCAGTCATCTCACCTGATCCTTCGGTTCTCCTCTGATTGTTGCTTGTCAACATCCAATAATGGCATAATCAATTAGGTCATCTTTCTTTTCCTTGCCTGAGTTTGCATTTCTAGTGGTAAATTAGGATTTGTTGGCAACAGTGAACCTGTAAAGTGTACTAATTGCAAGAACAATTTTCATTATCCTCTATGAGTAGTACAACTGTTTCCCAAGCACCATTGATCTCATTCACCCTCGCATATGGTGACCAGCTCATGTGCCCTCCATGAGCGAGGCGCATTACCATATGATATTTTTAGATGACTTTTCACGTTTACATGGTTTGATCTGTTACATTCCCACTCTTAAGTTTTATCAGATTTATTAAGAATTCTCCACTATGATCAAAACTCAGTTTTCCAAAAATATTAAAAAATGTCATGCCAACTCTAGTGGAGAATATTGATTATTTTTTTTTAAACCTTTAGACAACTTCTTTCACGCGGAATTGTAGCTTAACTCTCATGTGCTCATACATCTCAACAAAATATAGATGAATGCGAACATCATTCACTGGAAAACATCCATCAAAATCCTAAGACAACTTGTCTCACATGGAATTTTAGCTCAACTCTCACGTCCACGTACATCTCAACAAAATATAGCTAAATGCAAATTTTGTCAGTTGTGAAAGGATTAAAAAAAAGTCCTCATACATCTCAACCTGACACGGCATACACATGGGGTTTGAGTTCTTGCCATGGGCATTCAGCAGGCAATGGTCTCAACGCTCACCATGAAAATGCAAACATCAACATATCATGTTAGCTGTTCAAACCCTTCCCCTGTCCTTTATTTTGGATGGACTTTGGCCAGAAGCTTCTCACTTCTATTTATTTCATTAATTGCATTCTGTATTCTGTTACTAGTGGCATGTCTCCCTTTGAGCATTTCTATTCTTCTTCCTTTGATTACTCTCATCTACCCCTTTTTTCCCCGTTCTCCTTGCTATGTTATACTACCTAAAGTTGAGCCGGACAAGTTACCCCAAAAGTCATGTGCTCCGTGGTTATGACCCCATTGCTCAGTTACTTCGAATCTTGTCTCCAGGAACAGATTCCCTTTTATTCCCTAAGTTCCATCCTCTAGACATAGGTTCTTTACCCTTTTGTTGACCACTTTCCTGATTTTGTTGAATTGTTCAACCAAACAGTCCTTTATCTGTACTGCAGCAGGCTTCTCCTAATCCTAGTTTGCCGCCACCTTCATCTGCCTCAGGCAGACCCTGGACCATCTCTTGCTCTTAATCATTTTGTTGTTCCTTCCCCTGATGTTGCCTCCACTAGTGACCTGCCTGCACCTCACATATGTGATCTGCACCTAAACATCTTCAATGTTATCATTGTTTTCTCACAACAACCTCTTCGCTTCATGAGCCTCAATCATATCATGAAGCATCTTTGGATCCCCGTTGACAGCAAGCAATGAGAAATGAGCTCGATGCTCTTCACAAAATGCATACCTGGGATCTTGTCCACATTGAGAGTACACAAAAAGTGACGCAGATCTCTTGCTTCATCATCATTAAGGTTTTTTCAAAGGGCTATATTCCACACTATAGAACCTCCCAAAGAAATGCAGCATTCCACCACCTTCACCTCCTTGTTCAAAGCAAGAATGAACAATATGGGAAAAGAACTTGCCAAGGGCATATCCCAATCCATACATCTTTACAAAAGCAGACCCTATCACTTCTCCCCACCACAAATCGCATCCCTTCCTCCAACCAGCCACCTAATTTAGCCAGAACTGAGTGGCCCACCCTATCAAAATCCCTTCCTGGCCTTTTGAAACTTTTGAAACCCCATTTTTAGATGATAACCCAGAAACCAGCCCCCTTCCTCCCCACCCCCATACTTGTGAGCAATGACATACCTCCACAAAAACAACTGAGATTATCGTGTGCTTCATGAGTGGAGAGAACACATTGAGATTATGATGCAGGACAATTAACCACTTGCTCTAAAAGCTTGAACTGTTAGAGTATGGCGAATTAATCCCTTTATCTCATAGCCCAGGTACCACATCTCATAGGTTAAGACCTCGGCCGAACCTCCCTCGTGGGCTCATGGGCCGCTCACCCCGATTGTGTCCCCGCATCCCACGGGCTACCCCACTCGAGCCTAGTGTGAAATGCCCTTGCATAAATCACCCCCGATGAGGAGTCTCGAACACGAGACCTCCCTCGTGGGCGCCAAATCACATGGGTCACCCATCCCGAGTGTGTCCCCACATCCCACGGGCTACTCCACTTGAGCCCGGTGTGAAAATGCTCCTGCATTAGATTATCACATTGTTCTCCATCATTTTCCTCAAGGGACCATCACTCTCCCACATATATCGTCTGAGCATCAACATGCGGACTTACTTAATCCCACACCACTATGTGCTTTCATCCTGTACTATCCACCTAATGATTTGTCCAAATCTCATACATGTGGACCACATTAGCATGTGTATGGTGATTCACCTCTTCCATCTCTCCTCACACAAGCGTCCTAACACTTTTCAGGTGGGTCTCATGCCTTCAACCAATATGTAGGTATGGGGGCGACTGTAAATCACAACTTGGACCAAAGTGCCAAGGCGAAGACCACTATCTTGTCTCGGTGTGGGTTGCTTGTGAGCTACGAATCTTTCTCCGCTTATCTAATGTTGTCAAAAGGGCTTTCAACAGGTTGGCCTTGGATGAAAGGTTTGTCCAAGCCCAATTGTTTTAAATGTATGGTAGTTAAACCAGCATTAGAGAAAAATCGATTTGATTAGGCCCAAGCCATCAACCAATTGGCATCTAACTTGATAAGATGATAATGTCATATTGTTAGGATTCATGATTAAAGACTCATCCCAATATGAGCAAGATCCAGGTTATTCATTAGACGCCGAATCAGAGTTTCGTCACCACATGTATCATGGATCATTCCCTAAGCCTACATTAAGAATAGCAGTTATATCATGTATAATGCTATATTTGAGCCTTTTCCAAAATCAGGCTAGTCCAATCATAAGCATGTGAACTACATCATATATGAATGAAGATCTTATGAAAATGCCCTTGAAAACCATAAACAACTGTGGCCTCAGATATATGGTGTGGTAGGACCCTAAACTACCACATTGCCTCAGATATATAGTCATGTAGGACCATTAACTACTTTTTGGTCCAGAATGACCCAAAATTAGCATAGAAAGGTCCCATAGTGACCTGTTATTGCACCCATAGAATGAGACAATCAACAGTTGTTCTCACCTACATATTTGTTGTATCGGAAGACTTTTAGCATTACAATGCCCTAGTGGTTTAAGAGCCTAGCTTGACACGTTTTATCAGTTGTAGGGCTCTTGTCATGTTGGTTAGGTTCTTACAACTGGTTTCAGAGCCAACACCATGCCCAATGTTCGAGTCTTGGAGGGGGCGACCTGTGTAAATCACAACTTGGACCAAAGTATAAGCCGCCATGCCATCTCAAGGTGGAAAGGGCACCTAGACAAAAGGCTAGAGTGAAACTCACTATGTTGTCTCTTTATTTTCACTGTTTCCTCAATTTTCTTATATCTACACTATGGCACCAGCATCCATTCAAGTCTTAGCATAGGGTCTCCATGGCTACCTAGCTAGACTTAAAGTCACCATGCCGTCTCAGGGTGGAGAGGGATACCTGGACAAGAGGCCAGAGTGAGTGTCGTCCTGAACATCAACTACAGAGCATAGTGTATTACTATAAATAGTAAAAAAAATAAAAAAAAAATAAAAAATCTACCCATAGGTTTAGAATTAAATTAAATTAAAAATTTGTTTAGGCTCTGTCACAAATTATTAAGTCCATCCTCGTACCCAAAGCTAATCAACTACTTTTTTTCCCTCATTTTGAGAGATTAACTATGGATATGAGGATCGAGTTGTTAATCTACAACAGAGCCTAAGCAAATTAGGTAATTGAAGTTACAACGGACTAGAAGTTGTAGATGCAATCAATTGTTTTAAATGTATGGTAGTTAAACCAGCAATTAAACATGATTTAGTAAAGCAATCAATTTAATAAAGATACGAGTCCAAATCTCAATGATTAAAAGTTTTATCATCAACCCATTGGAATCTAAAATTTGAATAAGTTGTGAATTCAAGATTGATTGAACCACATCACTCGCAGGGAACACCTTAGCATGAGTTTGGAATGTCATATTGTTCGGATTCATGATTAAAGACAAGGCATATAAGTTCAATGCCAGCCGCCGCCAACCTGACACAAACCTCCTTAGTTGAGAGAGAGAGATGAGGAAATTAAATTTGGTTTTGATTTTAAAAATGAAGTTACTGAGGCATAAGTTCACAGGCTGCACCGACGTTGAACTGTTTCATTCTGTACTAGAAGACGATCTATCACATCTCACAGTGATCATTCCCTAAGCCTACATTAAGAGTAGCAGTTATATCATGTATAATGCCATATTTGAGCACATATAAAATTTCTTTTCCATTAAACATTCATGTTTGATTCTCACAGTTCATGGTATGTGTTAGCCATACCTATGCCTTTCACATACCTTACGCGGCCAGGTAGGACACTAGACTATCACATTGCCTTAGATATATGGTCTGATAGGACCCTAAACTACTATGTTGCTTCAAATATAAGTTCTGGTAGGAGCCTAAACTACCATGTGGCCTCAGATATATGGTGTGGTAGGACCCTAAACTACTACATTGCCTCAGATATATAGTCACGTAGGACCATTAATTACTTTTTGGTCCAGAATGACCCAAAACTAGCATAGAAAGGTCCCATAGTGACCTGTTATTGCACCCATAGAATGAGACAATCCACAGTTGTTCTCACCTACATATTTGTTGTATCGACATGAAGACCCATTTTTTAGGAGGTTGCCACTTTTCTTTCTTTCCTTTTCCCATCCAACCCTTTTCTCACATTTTTTTTCTTTATCGCTTAGTCTTCCCCTATATTCTTGGTTACCCCATGGTTTCCCACAGGGCAAACAAAAGGGACAACCTAGTAGTAAACATTCCATTCTAGTAATGTATTTCAAAATCAAAACCAAATTCAATTCCCTCATTTTGCAAAACTAGAACTCTTTTTTTCCCCACTTTTTGTTACTTATTCATGCAACAACCAACACGAGCAATTGTAAATACCAATTTTAAATAAAGAAAGAAAGAAAAAACAAACAAAAGAGTAAAGTCTCCAATCCGATGTGTTCTTCTCTCTCCCTCTCTCTTCTTTCTTTCCTTCCTTTTCTTTCCGTTTTCTCCTTTCATATAGCGATACCCTAAAATCAATAAAAATCACCCAAAATCCCTAAAAGCCCCTCTATCTACCAAAAACAATCCTCCAATAATAAATACACTAAATCCCATTTTCTACTAAAAAATCTCTAAAAAATTCTTCAATCCCCGCTTCTATCTCTCCACGAACCTCCTTTAATTCCTCTCATTTTCGGCTATAAAAACCCAATGCCTCTCTTATTTACAAACAGATTTCCCTGAAATCTCTACATAAAGCCTCAAAATCACCTTCATTCACCCTTTATTTTCACTGTCTCCTCAATTTTCTTATATCTACACTTCTCATGCTCCATGCACCAGCATCCATTCAAGTCTTAGCATAGGGCCTCCATGGCCCACCCACTTTTATCTCCCAACTTTCCGACAATCGGCACCGCTTCAATGTGTAGAGACACTCACAAAAGGACCCAGGGAATCAACGAAAAGCAACGGCAAAACTCTGATTTGGCGCATTCAAAGAAGTTATCAAACCTACTCATTCATTTTCATTTTTTTTAGTTAAAGTCCTGGATATACAACACTGCACTTTTAGAAATTAATATATTTATTCATTACATTCTTTCCACAGTAATTTGTTGTTGACCAGTCTTGAATTCGCAACTTACTGAGATTTTAGATTCCAACTAGTTGAGGATAAAACTAATTGCTTTTAATTGTTGAGATTTGGACTCTTATCTTTATTAAATCAATTGCTTTAGTTTCTATAAAAAATAATAAAATCAAATTTAATAACTGGTTGATCTACCCATACGTTTAGAATAATTGATAGCATCTAATCTTCAACTTCTAGTGTGTTGTAACTTTAATTTCTAATATCTAATTTGTTTAGGCTCTGTCATAGATTATTAAGTCCATCCTCGTACCCAAAGTTAATCTCTCAGTTCATACTTTTTTTCCCCTCATTTGGAGAGATTATATCCATTTTTATTGAACTGATTCTTATTCGAATTGAATTGATTCTTACTTCTTAGGGCTTGTTTGGATCATTGTTCCGAGTATCCCCGATATTACTTATAACTCCAACTTGGCAATACCAATAACACTGGTAGTATCAGAAATTCCAAATATCGGCGATGTATCACCGAGTATCGTCAATATATCAATATCACCAATGTATCGCTAATATTTTCGACTGTGTAAATTCCAGGTATCACTTGTATTGCCAAACACTTGAATTTTAGACCCGAGCCTGATCCTCGTGCCTGATACTCCAGCCTAAGCATGGCCCAAAGCCCGTGAGGCCGGAATGCCTGACAGGCCAGCCCTGTCCATTGACAGCTCTGTTTAATAAATGAAATTCGGTCATTTAAGGACTGTGCAATGACCCAAACCCTTCCCCTTGAGGCTTGACGGTGGACCCAAAAACAAATGGCTAAACATGTCATACTACTGTGTATCGAACAATTCCTCAAACATGTTATATGCACAAGCAAGTCAATTTCATCTATGTAGTGAATCCGATTCAACAGCAAAGAAGATAATTAAAAAAGGAAAAAAAAAAAAAAAAAAAAAAAAAAGAGGTGCTGAGAAGGGAAGGAAGTTACTGCTAACAAAGAGCTGAGAGCTAAAATTTCTCAAGAGAATCAGCCGCTTCAAAGATGTGGGCCCAACAAAGAAGCAGCGAATTCCCGCCATTTTCCTCCCCAGAAAACTGCCCATCTCTCTCTCTCTCTCTCTGAAAAGTGAGGTTGGAAGACGAAAATGCGCCCGATGTGAGACGGAAGGGAAGGGGACAAGCATAGCGGCGCGAGATCAACGTGCGGATGCCCCTACGACATTTCAGTCACTCATATTCTAAAAGGCTCCACAAAATGCTGATCCAGACCGTTCATCTAGAAGCTCTTGTTAGTATATGGTCAAGATAGAAAGAATCTCACTGATCCTTAAATCATCACCTCTCATTCCCAGGTGAGCTAGCAACTGCTTTCTGGATCGTTGGTTTCAAGTCCAGGTGGTGTCGATAATGAGACCTCTGGTGAGTGATAGATCTCACACGTACTGCTAGATGGACGGGCTGGATCATCACATGGTGCGAGATTTGTCGAGCCTACAGTAGAGGGTTGCTGGCAACCACATAGCTTACGACCACAGAAACCTCATGTGGCCCTGGGCCACAGGCATTTCTCGTCCGATTGGGTGGTGATCCCGGAGATGGATTGGCTACTCCCTCTGCCACCAGCCATTGGCGGGTGGTCGGTCCTCTGTGGGCCTAAAATGATGTATGCGTTTCATCCACTCCGTCCATATATTTTTCTATATCATTTTATGGTATGATACCAAAAATGAAGAATATACCATTCTCAATTGGACCACGTTATAAGAAAGAATGTTGAATGAGCGTCGACCATTGACAACCTTTTGGGGGCCATAAAAGTTTTGGATCAAGCTAACATTTGTTTTTTCCCTTCATCTGGGCCTGTATGACCTAATAAACATATTAGATGTCAAATAAACAGTACATTAGGCCTTAGGGGGATTTTAATGGTGGATATCCAATCACTATTGTTTTCCTATGGTGTGGTCCACCTGAGATTTATATCCCTCTCATTTTTGGACCAGACCCTAAAATAAGCTATAAAAATGGATGAACGGAATGGATGAAACACATACATCATGGGGGGCTCACATAGCACCGACCACTAGCCACCGGGCTGGTGGCAGGGGAGTAGCCAATCTGTTTCCAGTGATCCCAACACGATTAGCCCTGTGGGGCCCACTATGATGTATGTGTTTCCTATGATGTGGTGCACTTAACTTTTGATCTACTTCATTTTTAGGCTCATGCCCTAAATTGAGCTGGCAAAATAGATTAACAGTATAGATAAAACACCACCACCGAGCTGGGTGGTGTTTGGCTCATCACCCCATCTGCATCAATTGCGAAGAGGCATCGTGACCATGTAGTTTGCTAGTAGGGGGGCCGTCAACGGGCGGGACCTGCGGTTGGCGCTGGATTTTGAACCGTTCGGGCGGGGGGTATTCAATTTTTTTAATTTTGCCCAGCCCGAGTCCGGCCCATTGACAGCCCTGAGTCTGAGTGCAAGTGAAAATAAGTGAGAAATGATCCCGTGCGCTCAGAGCATAATTTATAGGTTTAGACCATCTTGCCGGTCCATCTGTACTGTCCCTTCCGTCCAACACCCATTCGTAGGCTACCGATCAAAATAAAAACACTGCTCTGACAATCTAAATCATCTGATCACTGACCTCTTATATGGACGGTCAAAATCGTTTATACAAAAATAGGCCCGATCAACAATCTGATCCGTCTTATTGTTAGGGTCCATCATGGACTACTTATCATTCAAAAGAATCACTGTTGTTAGGAAACACTAACCTTTCCATCCATGGTTTGAAAGACTGACGACTATAAAAAAATAATAAATAGCAAATTAAGTAGAATTGGGTCATCCGATTGTTGCGATTTTTAAATGGTGACCCATGAAATGTGTTCTTTATTTAATGGACAGTTCAGATCAATTGATCGGACCGTCCAAGTGTGCTGATGCAACTAGGATTAATGTGTCTAAGATCAGTGGATCATTTCTCAACAAGAGAAACTTGTGGAGTTGAACTAATCATATGCCACGTGCACAGTTTGTATGCATGCGGATGTATCATCACACAGTAGCAAGTGAACCCAGCTCCGGTCCTTACTCATGCCTCATGGTAGCTTCACATGAGTTTCGTGACGTTGTCAGGGGTTCGAGGGCGTACTGTGGTGAAGTACAACCGGTGTGAGTGAGACCCGGGATCGTGAACCCCTGGTGTGGGGCCCACTGTGATGTATGTAACTACATCCACACCGTCCATCCGTATTGAAAGCTCATTTTATCGCATGATAGAAAAAATGAAGTAAATACAAATCTTAGGAGGACTATAATACACGAAAAAAGTGGTAATCGCTCCTTAAAAACTTCTCGTGGGCCACAAAAATTTTGGATGAATTCCTTAATCGAGGTCTATGTGACCTTATAAAAAGTTTAGATGATAAATAAACATTACTGTGGGCCCTAGGTATGTTTCAACGGTGGAATTCATTCTCCCCACTGTTTCCTGTGGTGTGGTCCACTTAAGCTCTGTTTCTACCTCACTTTTGGCCTCCTGCACTAAAATTAGCTGGCAAAATGGATGAACGGCATGGATAAAACATATACATCGTGGTGGTGCCCACAGAGCTTTGACATCAGCTGGCTAGATAGTGTTAGGGTCACTAGCCAAACCAAGTCATCATAATCTCATTCTTCGCCTTACCACCTTCGCAAACTGTTCTACCATACCATCTCCTTCGCCTCACCATCAGGATCATGAGGTGGTCACAAACCAAAAACCGAGCATGCCCGCCTGGATCGGCATATGGTATTTTGCGGAAGTTTCAAAAGTATAGACTCGCAGCAGCCAACAGGTGAGCCACACCCGCAGATGAAGAGCATTGATCGACAATCGCATTAGACACAGATGTCATCTAAAAAAAATCTGAAACATCACACTCAACAACTCAGACAAATCAAAAGCAGATACTGAAATAAAGCATGTCCATTTCAAAACGAACGGTCTGTATTAACACATCCAGGCAGAATACAAAAGCGTAACCCCAGTTCTAACTATAGAACTACCCCATTAAACCCAAGAAATTACAATCCTGCCATCAAAAACCAACACACCCAAAAGAAAAACCCAAAACCCCATCTTCAAGAGCTGGTGAATTTCGTAACGGCCTTGGTGCCCTCCGACACGGCATGCTTGGCAAGCTCTCCAGGCAAGACGAGACGAACGGACGTCTGGATCTCCCGCGACGTGACGGTGGGCTTTTTGTTGTAGCGAGCCAGCCTGGAAGACTCCTGGGCCAGCTTCTCGAAGATGTCGTTGATGAAGCTGTTCATGATGCCCATGGCCTTGCTGGAGATGCCAATGTCGGGATGAACCTGCTTCAAGACCTTGAAGATGTAGATCTTGTAGGTTTCTGCGTTCTTCTTCGAACGCTTCTTCTTCTTCTTGTCTCCGCTCGCCCCACCGCCTTCTTTCGGAAGTCGCTTCTCGGCCTTGGGCTTCTTCTCAGCAGGAGTTTTTTCGGCCTTTTTCTCCTCTGCTGGCTTCTCAGAGGCCGGCTTCTTCTCCGCGGGTTTTTTCTCTGCCTTGGGCGCCATGGAATTGCAGAAGGGCAGGTTGGTAAATAAAAAGCTGTGTGAAGAAGGGAAAAGATTGGATATTTCTGTAGAAGATGAAAGGAAAAGGATTTTAGGTTTCTTTATTTATAGGGGATTCGAGTTTATTTTGATTGGATAAAGGGAAGAGTCACGGATCGGTGACGTGGCGTTGATCTTTCGCGTTCTTTTCGGTTCGGCGGGAAAAGTAATCCACGGTCTGCAGACGATTGAAGGCTCGAATAGTGGTTTTGGGAACTTCCGTACTTTTTGAAACGTGGTGAGTGTTGAGTGGATAGTTTTTGTGCCTCCGGATCGATGAGGTGGACTCTGACGTGGCTTTTTCCTATAGGAGATTATCTGGTTTCACCGTAAGAACCGTAATATGAAAGAGCCATCTCTCCACTGGACACGTGGCAGGCGATGTGCAAATCAGGTCCGTAGATATGTAGAGCTCTAGCACATATGATTTACGTTCAAAAAGATAACTCATACGAGGCAATTGTATCCATCTGATCTGTGGCCATTAATTAGACGGTGGACAAGCAAAAATAGTTAACGGTAAAAAATGCAGTGGAGTGACTTGTGAAAAAAATGAATGGATGTAATCCTCTCATGGTTCTAGTTCCACTATATGTGTGGATCTGATATATCATCACCCTTTCACGTGTCCTGTCATAGACGGCTCTAGTAGATTTCGGTTCTTCAGGCTCTACCTTGTCATGAACGCCGATTGGGTACTACTCCAGGGACCAGTTGGAGACGGATGGTCCTGTTTTTGACAATGACAAGCCCAAAAATAAGTAAGATCGAATGCTCAAGTGAGCCATATCACACGAAGGGGATTGAACACCTGCTGTTGAAAACCTCCTTGGGTTATAGAAGTTGTGGTCAAGCTGCAATTTATGATGACAAGTAAATATCAACCACCTCTTGTGTGGTGTAGTTTACTTGAGCTTTGTTCTGCCTTCTGTCTATGGCTGTCCAGCGGGGAAGCAGACTGGGTAAGTAAACTCCCTGGGCCACTGTGATTTATGTATTTTATCCGCTCTGTTTATTTATTTTTAATTTTTAATTTGAGGATACGAGCCTTATTTTTAAGGGTTAATTTTAGGACATGAGCCAAAAAATAAGCGAACCAGGAGTTAAAGTGAACCACACCCCGAAAAATAGTGTGAATTGAATAGTCTACCAATTGAAAATTCTCAAGGAAAGCATAAGTTTTGGATCAAGCTAATATTTGTGTTTTCCTTTCATTCGTGTTTGTTTGATATTATAGATAGGTTGGATGACAAATAAATATCATTGTGGGCTCAAGGAAGGTTTCAACTCAATTTTTATTCTCACTGTTTCCTGATGTGTGGTTTACTTGAGCTTTGGATATGCTTCAATTTTGGGCTCAATCCCTAAAATGGGCTGGAAAAACAGATGAGCAGTGTGGATAAACCACATACATTCATGGTGGGCCGACAGAGTTTGCTAGGAGTATTGCGTGAAATCCATGGGACTTGCAGTAACTCAATAACACATATCGTGCATGTGAAGCCCGTAAATATAGACAGTGGTCATATGGTACTTGTGGTTCATGCATTTATTCAAAGACATGGGTGTGACGTGTGAGAGTTTGCAGGACAATTACATGAAAAATTAGGATAGTAAAAAATGAGATTAAAAAAAGTTCAATATATGTCCTAGCATTGTAGACATTTTATCCAAAATAAAAATAAACTACAATTCAACTTTTAGCTAAATTTGGATAATAATATTTCTAAAAGACTCGAGAATTATTAAGAGACCATTCAAGTTAAACGAAATGCATATATTAATAAGTCATGTAAATAACTTAGATTTTATACCCTAATGTGTTGTTTATACTAAAGAATAAGCAAAGGTTAATTATTTTACTTTCAAGGGTCCTTACTCTTGCTCAGGAGTTTCAACACCAGGTCAAGGGTTCGAGTACCCATAGGTGGTGAAATCCCACTACGGTGTGAGTGTGTGGGTGTGTGTGTGCGTGTGTTTAAAAAAAAAAAAAAAAACTAATTTCCTTTCAAGTTGCACTATATAACTGTTCACCTCCGCATTGACCATGATTTAAAGTATTTGGTATTCAAGATGCCGTCAAATGATTCTTATTTACTCTCTGGATAGTTTTGACTAGTGTGATTGCTCAAGCTTTGGTTTGCTCAATTAATAGAAGGGTGTTCGATCAATGTCGATCGATCGATCAACCTTAGGATCAACCTTAAGATCAACGGTACGCACGGAACTATGTAAATGCGTGATTTGTTTCTTATTCCGGTTATGATAGTATATATATCAGTTGTAATAGAGATAAAGGCATAATAAGGGTTTACTAAGATGTTCCAAAGGGTTTTAAAGGGGGGAAAAAAAAGTTAGGGTTTTAGAAGATTCAAAGTGGACTTTCATCATTATAAGTGAATCATCTCATGTAATATCATTTCATAGTTGATTGTTTCTCGCTTTATATTGTGTTTTTTCCCTGTAAGAGTTTTTCCACATAAAATTCATGTGTTCTCTAAGTGTTTTATTTACGTTTGATTTCATCTTGTTTGGTTGAATTCAGGCTTGCTTCTGTGCGACCCCCAACTAAATGGTATCATATCTAACCCTAGGGTTTTGAGTTTTAATATGAAACATGACAACGAAAGGGTCTAACGTGAAGTACAAAACATAAAAATTTACTGATATAAATAATTTAAACTATGGAAGGGAAAGATGAAAGGCCTTTTAGTTCAAAACACCCTCTCATTAGTAAGGCGAAGTGTTCTACAACTATGAGTGATGAAGAGCGGGATGAGCTTTATGAGAGGGTTACAACCTCTATTAAATTTTATATGGCAAACAACGTTCTCTACAATGTCCCATGTCAAAAGATCATCGTAGGAGTATAGACGAAACTTGATATTATGTACATGAAGAAATTCTCGGGCAATTGTCAGTATCTTAAGAAACAGTTATACAATCTTAAGATGACAAAAAGGATCTGATATCAATGAACACATGAGCACGTTCAATAAATTGATATATAAATTGACAAATGTAAATGTTAATATTGGAGATGAGGATCAAGCCTTGATTATGTTGAATTTACTTTCGCGGTCTTACGAGAATCTCGTGGACACTCTGATCCATGGTAGGGATACCATCGATGTTGAAATTATTATCTCAGCCCTTCATGAGAAGTTGTTGGGAATAAAAGAGTGGCGAGAGTACCTCTGTAGATGCACTAGTTGCCAGGGGAAGGAATTCATAACGGGAAGAAAATGAGTCATTGATCTAAATCCAAATCGAATGGGAATGCCAAAATGAAGTGTTGGAATTGTGGCTTAACGAGACACATGAAGAATGATTGTCGGAATCCTAAGGATTAAGAGAGAAAAATCTAATAACATGCCGAAAGAAGCCAACACGGTGGAATCCAACGAGGAAGCAGATGATGGTGATGTTCTCACCGTATCTAAATTTGGGTATCTCAGATATGAGGGCCTCATATCACATAACTTTTTAGTGGGATTGGTTCATCGGTTACAGTAAGTTCGATGGTGGACATGTGTTTATGGGTAATGATATTGCCTATAAGGTCGTTGGAATCGGTTTAATACGCATCATGATGTTTGATGGGGTGGAGCATATTCCGACGGATGTGAGACACATTCATGAGCTCATGAAGAATTTGATATCTCTTGGGGCATTAGAGGCACTTGGGTGCAAATTTACTGGTTTTGATTGAGTCCCTAAAATTTTGAGGGAGACACTCGTAGTGATGATAAGCGCAACAAAATAGTAATCTTTACAAGTTGATTAGAAATACCGTATTGGGTGGAGCAGCAATGTCTATAGTATAATGCACATCAGCACATTTTGTAGCATGTACGCCTAGGCCACATGAGTGAGCACGGTATGAATGTACTTTATGATCGTAGCTTGATTCATGTTTTTAAAAGTGTTGATTTTCATATGTGTGAACATTGTATACATGGTAAACAATCTCGGCTAACTTTTAAGATCGGAAAGCGTGTATATACATGAATGCTTGAGTAAGTGCATTAAGATGTATGGGGCTCGTCGCCCATTATTTCCACAGGGGGGTTGTCACACCCCAAACCCGAAAATCGGACTCACAGGAATCCCGATCACCGAATCCGGTGCCGACAGCCTCCGTAGTACTCCATTCTCGGCTTCTAACACCCATATGCTAGATTCCGATCCTGGGATCCTACAAGGAGGATTTTTCAACGTACATTTATCTCATAAGAAGCATAACCACAAGTTTACCCAAGTCACAAATGCAACATCATCATCACATATTCACTAATATAATCATTTGAATACAATGCTAAAAGAAAAATACATATATTGAAAATTAAAGCTCCAAAGGTCCGCTGCATGCTCCAAGTTTAACACTGCTGCAACTTAACGCCACCTGCACGCATCTATCATGCATAAGCTTATAGAAAGTTTAGTGGGTGGTGAGAATGTGTGCACAAGGTAAGTGTCAAGTAAGCAATATCCGAGTAATCAGAGTAATCGGAAATACTGACAAGATCAGGAATCATACAATATCAGAGTAAACAGAAATATACAAGTAAGATTATGAGTGTCATCAGTCATACCAAGGCTATGCAATGCAAGGCATGAATGCTAACGGCCATATCAGTGTAAAAACATGGCAATCTAAAATGTTAAATGTTGCGGTTGCAATACAATATGCAATGCGAATGAAATGATCAGCTGGAGTGAAGTCGGGATGGTAATACGTAGTATCGGAGGCTATGGGGTCCACCACAAGGGACTTCTATCCAAACCAGTCATATACCTAAATTTGGATAGTTAGACTCAATGTGGTAAACTCCTGATCTCAAGTTAGTCGCGCACCCAACCAAAATCCTGGTCATGCGAAGGTACATAACAGTTAGTTGCGCACCACCAGCCCGAGTGGATAGTGAATGAAATGAATGAATATACAACTCCTGCTCAATAAGTCAACATATCGGTACTGTATATCTCTGGGATCATCATCGGGGTCCAGTACACTCCACACTGACCGCCGCCTCCCTAGCCGCACAGCGCAACGAGTGGAAGAGACCGCACTATCTGTCTGACCAATAGCCTGTTAATACATACCCGGCTAGCCGATAACGGACCCATTTGTGAGCTGGTCAAACTCAGCCTAGCTTACAACCCCCTCACTAGGGCGGATAAGGCTACACCCCCTCACAACCGACCACGACACAGCGGGAGATGCGGTGTAACGACTCAAAAAATTCTGTACAATGGCTCGAGTACCACCTTGACCAGAAATCACTTAGGATTAAATCCTTTAGAAATTTGACAAAGTTAACTAAGTGTTAAACTAGATTAGCCATTAAATCTATTTGAATCACTTTAAATACGATCTGCAAGACTCAAAACTTGTAAAATCATTGACGCTAGGTTACCCTAAAATCTAGGATCAAACTCATATCCGACTGCTCTCGGGAGTACATTGAAACTCTGTATTAGGTCTGGACCGCACATCAGGAGTCCTAATAATACGAAGTTAAGTACTCAGGACCACCTCGCTGGGCTTGATAACCATCTCAGAAATCAAATCCAGTCAGTGTCCCACGGCTGTTCGCTTGAGTCCGGAGCGAGGGAGTGTGAGAACACTTGTTTTCTTTACAAAACAAATATCTCAAATAGTAATCTGAAACTTGTTACTTGCGATCATTTTGTAAGCAACCATACCATCAGAATCTGACCCAAATACACCATCGGATCAGGAAAATTTCATAAACATATTCATGTACTTGAAATTTCAGATCGAGATCCGCTGACCGTTGAACTGAACTGGTCCGCCACGCGTGATCTGGGAATCCGACTGAAAGGAAAACTTAACTCCACCTAGATCCAAGGTTGGTGAGCTTAAGTCCGACCTTTGGCTCAAGGAGGCCCGCCAGAAGTCCTCTGTTGAGCTGAAACAGAGTCACTTTGGATATAACCTAAGTATACCTTGTCCACAAGTCTATTTCAGAGTGTTTTTAGGCTATATAAGGACCTCAGAACCCTCTCTCTCACAGCCATACGAATTTGAGAGAAACCCTAGAGAGAGAAGAGAGAAAAGAGAGAGAAAGAGAGAGTTGTGGGAGATCCTTCCTACCCTTTTTTCATGTCGTTCTACAAGCCCATTCTCGTCGCTTTCCCAACAATTCCGACTTCGTTTCCAGGTAAGAAACCCTAACCTTAATCTGTTTTGGGGTGTGAAGGTTGTAGGTTATGAAATAGCTAACCTATTTCATTCTTAGGCTACCAAACTGCCAAATACGGAAGCTTAACAAACCTAGCTGATTCGTTGCGATTCCAAGACGAAAGGTGAGGACTTTAGATGTATAGGTTACAGTTTTCAACGCTTTCAATGTCAGATAATGATAGATTCATGATCTGCATGCAATTGCACATGTACAAAGTGTTGTTTGTTTTCCATTTCGATTAAAGATGAAGAATATGGAATTTTACATATTTTAGGTATTCGTAGAAAATACCGTATACGTATAAAATTTGGAAATATATTTGCTATGATTATTTGTTGTATGAATATAATATATATGGATAAAAGACTTAGTTGGCAAAAGGACTCGCCCTAATACATGATTTGCTAATATACACTTTGTATGTAGAAATAGTGTATTCTAGAAAATACCGTATATGTATAAATTTTGGAGATGTGTTTGCCATAATTATTTGTTGTATGAATATATTATATATGTGTAAAATACTTATTTGGTGAAAGGACTCGCCCTAATACATGTTTTGCTAACATACACTATGTATGTTGAAATTGTGTATTCTAAGTGTTTGTGAAAATGCTTGTGAGAATAAGTGTTTGGATGATGGTGCCTTAGGTAGGTGTTGAGATGGGATTTTCAACTACCTTAGAGACGTGTATGATTTCCTCCATGTTGGTTATTCACTTTAACCGCTTACTTATGAAATATGTGTGTTTGTATTCCTGTTTATAGAGTGTTTTATAACATGCTTTATAATATGCTTTATAACATGTTTTATGACATGCTTGTTAACTTGCTTGAATTACTTTGTTTAATATGCTTTACTCTGCATGCTCTAAATAAGGATTGATTGAGTTTGAAACTATGTTTATAGTCCAGACAATCGGTATCAGACTTGAGATCGTGGCTGAGATTCATTTCGCCACGTAAGATGTGTTTGACGAACCTGAGTCGTACTTCGGTTGGCGACAATGGTTAGGCCACACGAAGTACTTATGCACTTCATGTCGTTCAATTGATTGTGCACTCGAGCTAGTCAGGCTCGTCAAGTAACCCGATATGTCTTATGTATGTTCACCATGTTTGGATGCTACTGTTTGAACCTAGGGTACCAAACTTACCAGTGAAATCCCGTTAACCATGGTACTGAAAGGGCCAAGCTATACGCCCTAGAGGGGGGTGAATAGGGCAATACCAAATAAAACTTAAAACAGCGGAATAATAAAAGATATAAATAACAATGCTGAAATAATAACAATCTTAAATCATCTGAAATATGAAAATGATACTAGATCAGTTCTAAGAACAACCTTACACCAAAACCAATGGCTTATGGTAGGACAATCTTATTTCTAGAACGATCTAGAAAACACAAATGATATGGAAAATAAATCAAGAATAACTTAAAGAAATAAATCCTAAGTTATTACACCATTCAACCACACTTGCTTGAAATGAAAATTACAACATTCATCCACAAAAGCAATCCACAATAATAAAGGAATAAATGAATAAAGAAATCAAGCACATCCACAACACAATGATATATAGTGGTTTGCCTGTGTGTTCACCAACTGTTAGCCAACAGCCACATAGAATGCTACTCCACTCCTAATATCCTCACACAGGGGATATTAGCATGCACTATCAAAATAGGTTTTCACAGGTTCACCCAAAACCTTCATAATTGTGTCTTTTTATATCAGGCTTACACAATCCAAAAACCCCCACAATCTGAGTTTTCTAGCTCTCCTGAGATAACCAAAATAATGAGATTTTTCTGGCAAATCTCAAACAAAACCAGAGAAAGTAAATTACAAAGTAAAATACCTGGATCTCTTTTTGAAGTAGCCCAGTAGAACCAATCGGAGTAGATGAATGATACGTCGTTCAATGTCCAATACTCACATAAAGAATGGTTCTATGTTTAATTGATTTTATATTAAATCAAGAAGAGCAAGGTCTATTTGATTTTGATCCCGAGAAGAAGGAATATCACAAATTCCTCTTTTCTAAATAAGATTGGAATATGGATCAAAATCACAATAGAAAAATGCTAACAAAAGGAATATTAAATATGCACAATAGCTTAAAAAAATAATCACTACTTATCTCAGAGTATAGCCTTAATTCGCTTGAATTGAATGGAATGGAATGAATAAACTCTGAAATTCGTGCATTATTTATAGTCTCAAAAATCCCATCTTCGACTGATCTTGGAATCCTAGGACTGGTCGTAGCGTCAAAGATTTTGAAAGATTTCATGGGATTAGATTTGCTATACTCACGACTGGTCTTAGGTAGCCTACGACCGGTCGTGGACCACCTACGACTGGTCGTGAGACACCTACGACTGGTCGTGGTACTCGAGATAAGTCGCTGGAGTTCAAGTCGTATAACTACTACTGGTCGAAGGATGAGTCGTAGGACTTCCCAGGACTGGTCGAAGAAAGTCCAGGACTAGTCGAAAGACAACCAGGAAAATCTGAAAATCTGTAACAAACTAGGACTGATCCTGAAAAACCTAAGACTGGTCGAAGCAAAGCTAGGACTGGTCTTAAGATTTATAGGACTGGTCTTAGAACAGTCACACCAAGTAAATTAAAATATTCGAATTATGTATCTAGAATGACATATCATATAGACCAACCTAAGGTCAATCTAAGGTCAAACAAACCTTGAAGTGAGATGGACATTGAAGTCTTGAAGGTCTGTATTCTCAGATGATCTTGAAGTAGAAGCTTGAATCGAGTTGATGGTCTTTCTCGAGCTTGGTACATTCTTGACTTGTCTTAATGAAGTCTTCTAATCTTGTACTTGATAAAAGCAAACTTGGAGTCTTCTATTCTTAAGTCTTCATGACATGTCTTGTAAACATTCTTCATTCATGATCTTATCTTGAAAACATTCTTCATTCATGATCTTGTCTTGAAAACATTCTTCATTCATGATCTTGTCTTGAAGCAGTGTGTAGTCACAAACAAGAAACACAAGAAGTACAAGACATATAGGTTTTGACACTACAAAATTTGACAACCAAAGGGATATGAAATCATAGCACTAACAGGTACCTCTATCTGCTAAGACTCATGAGCCGGGCATGGTGGTATGGGACACCGTGGTCGAGCTGTTGGCCTACGCTGGGGCCACGTGCCTCCCCGTAGTGACCAGTGAGCAACCAGACTCGTGAGCCAATTATGGTGGTATGGGACATTACATTCGTGCTGTCGGCCTACATTGATAAGGTGATGGGGAAGTGGTATAACCTTTGTGCGTAACAGCCCTGACAACCCTTTGTAGTGACCTCAACATACTCTGAAATTGCGGTGAACCTTAGAGTTTTGCCGCGGTGTATAGAGTATGAACTAGGCCTGTATCTGTATAGTGATGAACCGTTAAAGAGGTGATGGGGGAGTGGTGTAACCATTGTGTGTAATGCTGACCACACTGGCGACTTTTGCGGTGACCTAGAAACACACCTTCGTATGAGATTAACTAGGACTGACGACCCTAGAATGGATCATGTTTGGGAATGATACAAGGAAGGTACCTTAGTTTTCCAATACTGCTGTTTGAAATGGACTAATAACTACTCGGTAATCATGCTCATCATCGCACTGCACGTGCCTGGTAGATGTGAAGCACTGAGGGATGAATGCATATCGCGAACGTAAAATGGTGTCGCATGAGGGTGGTTTGGCAAGGGCATTCATCATGTCACTTCATACTCGCATTAAATAAGAGTAGTTAGGATTGTTTGATTGTACTGCTTTATCATTACTGCTTGATTAAACTGATAACATGTTAACCTATGCTTTATTGTTCCACTGAGTTAGCTACTCACTCCCACGCTACGGGACGGTGTTGTACATACCAACCAGACTCTGTCTCAGGTGTAGATGATACGTCGATTTAGGAGGCTGAGCCAGACTACGATGAGGACCAGGACGAGTTCTCATACATGTAGTACTCCGACGGCTTTACTTAGGCTAACTGGATCGCGGGGATTTCAGGATTTATCTTTTAGTTGTATTTTGACCTTTTGATTCAGGAACAATACATGTATATGGTTACTCAGTTAGTGTTCATACTCTAGAGATGGAGATGGTTTTGTTTCTTTATATACCTTATATATACAGTTTTAGTCTTCTGCTTGCCTTTATACAATTGATCTGGAGTATGAATTACTGTTTTGGTATAATCTCACTCATGTTTATTGCACTGACACAGAGAACATTCAATCATCATCATCTATGTTGCATAAGTAATGTTCTGGAACTCGAATGTTGAGTTGTTACTCGACTCTCGAATTTCAGGGTGTTACACGTGGCCTACTAGTATTCGACACTCGTGCGCTCATGTATCCTCTCGGTTTAGACGTTGGGGCGTCTCCTGGCCTCGGAGGTTTAGAGACTTTCACCCACGGACATCCAAAGTGTCCAGATTCTCGAACCAAACATTTTCGATGTCCCATTTAGCCATCCATGACATGCCTGTGGAGGCTACAGCCCTGATGTAGCTAGGGCGTACAGTAATCACAATCACACCATGTAAGATGCATGAGTCATGTAATCCAATCATGCATCAATCCTGTGCATACCGTACACTCATGTGGAATAACTCCACCTATCAGGGAGTCCCATAAAATCATCTGTAGTGTGGCATATGCAATGGTCAATCACATCTCAATAAACATGCAGATGATGTGTATGGGCATGTATATAATGTTATGCTGTCACATACTCATAATCGGTACCAATAACAGGCATCAATAACTGGCCTCGACAATGTGGACATTTAACCAACATTGCCCATAAGGAATGACCCACATAGAGCCTAACATATAGTGGGCCCATGGCCTCACACAAGGGCCTAATACACATCACGATGGGCCTTAAATACAGGTCGCATATACATCACATTGGACCTCAAACACGGGTCGCATATACATCATATAGGTCTCGATAATCAGTCTCGGCAATCGAAATTGGCCTCAACAATCGGAATTGTCACTCGGAATCGGCTTCAATACTCAGCCTCGACAATCGGAATTGACCTAACATTACTCCGGAGTGGCCCACGTAGAGCCAAACATAAAATGGGCGGAATTGACAATCGAATCGGCCTCGATATTCGGCCTCACTGATATACATCTTGCAATGGGCCTCGAGATACATCGCATGGGCCACAACTCATAGGCACTAATGCATATCGGCCTCGACAAATGGGATCGGCCTTATATAAATGGACTCGACAATCGAAATTGGCCTCGATACTTGGCCTCGACAATCGGAATCCTGGCCTTCCTAATGAGCCCTCACATTGACACATTGGAATTGACCTCAATACTATATATATATAGGCCTGCGAATTTTCAGACACAGACAATCGGCATCAAGACGATACTTCATGGCCTCGATAATCGAGAATCGGTCCGTACAATCGGCCTCGATAATTGGAATAAAACTTGGTCGGGGGTTTCATATACAATGGTTCGGCGAGATTCGACAAAAAAATGTTCGTCCGAATCGACCTCGATACTGGCCTCGACAATCGTGAATGGCGTGAATCGGCTGGAACACATACATCGGCATACAATCGGAATCGGTCTCAATACTTGGTCTCGATAATCGGAATCGGCCTATACAATCGGCCTCGACAATCGGACTAAAATGTATACATCGACCCTCGATACTGCCTCGACACATCGGGTCCTGTATCGGCCTATACAATCGACCTCGACAATCGGAATCGGCCTCGACAATCGGAATCGATCTATACAATCGGCCTCGACAATCGACCGAACAAGGCCTAAGGGAAGGTCGCAGTGTGGACATTAAACCATCATTGCCTATCAATGTGACCATTTAACCAACATTACTCCCGAGGAGTGGCCCACGTAGAGCCAAACATAAAATGGACCTATGGCCTCACACAAAGGCCTAATATACATCACAATAGGCCTCATACAAGGGCTTCGAATACATCACAACGAGCCTCACTCGTGGGCCTTATATACACAACAGGTGGGCCTTGCACATGGGCCTCAGATACATCGCACGGGCCACAACTCATAGGCCTAATGCACATCACAATGGGTCTATGTGGGAGGTGAGCCGCATCAATGGGCCGCACCAATGGGCCTCAATTATATCAAATGGGTTGCATCAATGGGCCGCACTAATGGGCCTCATATACATCACGATGCCCGCTCACACGGGCCTGATATATATCACAATGGACCCCATCACCTGGCGCTCAAATGCTTCACAATGGGCCATAATTACATTACATTAAGGTGGGTCCTGCACCTTCCGAATGTGCCACAAAATATATCACATTGGACCACATCTCCTGGACCAAAAAAGTTGATGGGTGGCAAAGATAGATAGATATATATATATATATATATATATATATATATATATTGTGGTGGGGCCACACGTCAATCACGTGATGGACGGTGCGAATATTCAAGAGAGCACATGTAAGTGTCATTTATTTTTGAATAGTTTACAACTTCATAAAAAATAGTTGTGATAGTCCTAGCATCCTCAAAGTGGGCCCCACCCCAACAAATGGACGGTCGGCATGGATGAAACATGTACATCATGGAGTGGCCCATGCAGCATCGTCCAGATGGACAGTGTGCATGTACAACACATATATCAAGGAGGGTCCCACCAAGCAAAACATCCAGATGGACGGCTGGGTGGAACACATACATCAGATGGCCCACAAAACTTGCTAAAATTAATACAGGTGGGACCCACAAAACTTGTGGACGTCAATACAGGTGGGACCCACATAAGTTGCTGACATCACTGCAGGTGGTACCCACGTGTCTGGATGGCATGGATGAAATACATACATTAAAGGTGGGTCCCACACACGTGGCCCGCCAAAATTTCGGATCTGCCTCACGTCCAGATGAACGGTGAGGTGCCACAGATGGACCGCGTGGAATAAAACAATACGTCAAGGAGGGCTCCACATGGCACATACACCATGGTGTGCACCGCACAGCACCGTCCAGATGGATGGTCTAGATATAAAATATACATCATGGTAGGTGATACAAAGCACAATATATACAGAAAGGTGGGTCCCACGTAGGGCCCATTATATATGCATATGATATATATATATATATATTATATTATATTTTATTTATTACATATTATTATATATAGTTTTTAAAAAAAAGGGGGCTCATACGTGTCACATGGACGGACGGTGTGCATATAGAATATGTACAGCAAGGTGGGGTCCCATCCCACACGTGCAACACGTGTGGGGTGGGCCCACACAATACCAAATGAGTGGGTGGCAGGGATAAAATACATAATCATGGTGGCTTCATTCACCACCGTCAAAACATATGGACGGCTAAGATCATGCGGGACCACATAACTTTGTGACGTAGCATAGCAGCCACACTACTGGGGCCACTGTCCAGATGGATGGCTGGGATACAACATATACATCACGAGGGGCCCACAGGGCTAGCTAACGTCATTAGCTATATAGCTGGTGTGTAACCAAGCCACCGTCCAGATTGACGGTCTGGATGATATACTAGACATGGTGAGGCCGTCAGAGTTTGGTGACGTCAATACACCAGCTATATAGCTGGTGTAGTAGACCAACCAATATGCTCCTAGCAGCAGGTGGGTTTTCAACAGTGGACGTTCACTCTCTACACTGTTTTTTGCGGTGTGGCCCACCTGATCATTAGATCTACTTATTTTTTGTCCCAAGCCTCAAGATGAGTTTGCCAAATGGATGGACGGTTTGGATGTAACACATACATCAAGTAGGGGTATAACACATGCCTTGGGATTAGACCCCAGAACTAGCTAACGTCAATACAGCAGCAGCCCCATGCTGCCGGACTACGAGTCCTGCTTCCAGGTGGTATTCCCACTGTTCCAATAGTGAACGGTATGGATATCACATGCGTACGGTGGGCCACACCGTCAGATGGACGATTGGACGGAGTAGATATAACACATATATTGGTGGAGCCCACATCATCGAAAGGGAGAGAGAGAGAGATAAACGTGAAGGGGAGGGATCCCGCCACTATGGGCCCTCCCTAAATACAAAACATACATTGAGATAGGTCCCACCACATGTGGGCCCTCAAATCACAAAATCGACGATAAATCACCCACCTTTGTTCTTCTTGGACTTCTTCTTCCTTCAACGCATCCTTGAGCTCTAAGGGACAAACTTCAATGGTTGAGATTGATTTTGGAGGGTGGGGATGAGAGGTAGGAAGTGGGCCATGCCAAGCTTCTCTCATGGAGCTTGGATGATGGACTCTCATGGGTTTACTTGGGAGAATGAGAGAGAGAGAGAGATGAGAGAGAGAGGTGTAAGAGAGAGAGAGATGGGTGTGATGGGTGTGAGTAAGTGATGGAGTGATGGGTGTACTTGACTAAGTATGGGTGGAGAGAAAGAGAGAGAGTTGACTTAGGGTTGCTTGTACTTGACATGTAAAGTGATTGATGATATATTTGTCTTGGGTTTTGCAAAGCGCGACATTTTTTCTCGAACTAAACGCGGGCCCACATCTCCTTGCCCGGGTATCGTCTCGACGCGTAATACCCGGTATCGGAAACGCAGCGACGGCGCGGTCGCAAGCTTGCAAGTTTCTGGTCAAGCTGACTCGAAAATACGGGACACAACTCAAGATCGCGCGCAAACGCTCGTTACAGATCGCATGTCGTCGGAATTCGATCGGTAGGACCACGAAAGCCTATGGAACGGTACGGGCTAGGATACGGGTCCTACAGGGGTCATCAATTTTTATCTCATTTATAAATGACTACTGTAGAAAAGTATGAGTTTGTTTATTGAAAAATAAATCTGATATATTTGGCACATTCAATGTGTGAAAGGCAATGGTTGAGAAGCAGACATGGCAGAAACTTTCATGGTTGGTTATTAATTTACTAGCAGTGAGTATAATTATTGTGTCTATTAGAAGAAACTGAATAATTGATAGTTTATTGTACTATTATTAAATGCATATGATATGCTCATCGCCAACTATATAATGTTCAAGATCGATATGTTAAAGACTTAGTTGTTATAGACATTTAAAATGAAAGATTTGGGGTCGTAAAGAAAATTCTTGGTATACACGTTCACATAAATAGATAGAGGAGCATGGTGTGATTATTACAAGCAAAATACCTTAAGAAGGTATTGGTTAAATTTAGTATGGACAAGACGAAATCGGTTAGCATACCCCATGCTGCTTACTTTAGACTTTCTTGTAAACAATGTCATACTATAGACGAAGAAAAGTAAGTGATATCTCGTGTGCCATATTCAAGCACCATTGACAATTTAATGTATTCCATGGTATCTATGTAAGACCCGTATCCTAGATCATACCGTTCCGTAGACTTCCGCGGTCTTCTCGGTTGAATTCCGATAACATTCGACCCTTAACAGGTATTTGCGCGTGACCCTGAGTCACGCACCGTCAACTCGAGTTGACTCAGCCTAAGACTTGTACCCTAGCGACCGCGCCGTCACCGCGGTTCCGATGCCTCGTCTCGCGCGCCAAGGCGATACTTAGGTTAAGAGATGTGGGCCCACGTTCCATTCGAGGAAAACGTCGCGTGTTGCAAATCCCTAGAGAATCCATCACATCAATCACTTCACTTGTCAAAATACACTCATCAAGTCAAGTACCATATCCTATCCCCCAAGTACACCACACCATCCCCCAAAGTCAACCTTTCCATCCTATCTCTTACACACCCCATCACTCCTCTCCCATCATCTCTCCCATCTCTCTCTCTCATTTCGTTTCTTTTATTTCTCCCAAGCTCCATGAGAGCAACCCACGTCCATGGCTTCCATGAGGGAGAAGCTAGTATGGCCCACTTCCTATCTCTCATCCCCACCATCCAAAGTCCATCTCAACCATTAAAATCCACCCCTTGGAGCTCTAGATCGCATCGGTGGAAGGAAGAGTCCGAGAAGTTCAAAGGTGGGTGCTTTTCTCCCTTTTCTCTTTTATTTCTTTTATGTGATGTGTGGCCCACTCGGATGGACCCCACCTTGAAGTATGTCTTATCCAAACCGTCCAAGTCATGTGGACCCTACCTTATGGATGATGAGAAAACACAAATATCAGACCCATCGGTGGGCCACGTTCATGTGGGACCCACCTTAATGGAACATGGGCCACGTACATGTGGGACCGACCATGATGTTGTGTTTATCCATGCCGTCCAGCGTCCTTGGACACTGGACGTGAAGCAGGGAGAGTGCGTGTACTGACATGGGTGTGTACTAACAAGCTAACAAAAAAATAAAATAAAATAATATATTAACGTCGGTTGCCTTTTTAGATTTTTGGGTGGGCTGCTCATGCAGGCCCCACCTTGATATATGTTTCTAATCCAAGCCGTCCATTCCATTCCCTAGCTCATTTTAAGCGTTGAGCTAAAAAATGAAGCCAATCCAGTTCTCTGGTAGGCCACACCATCAAAATTCATGTGAAGACATGCTAAAATATATAAAAGTACTTGATGGGGCCCACTTGAAATTTTCATGCATTTGAAACTTGGACTAACCCCTCCACTATGTGGGACACACACAACAGATGGACTGGATCGTCCTGTTGTGGGCCCCATATATGAAAAAAAAAAAACAACAATAGCAGCATTGCTGCTGCTGCTGATGTCCTGCGCTGAGGACAACCAGGGACCTATGGTCCCAGCCGTGGGCCCCACCATGATTTGTATTTTTCATCCATGTCATTCAGTTGGTGGGCCCCTTCTTGAAGTGGGCTCCCTCCAAAAATTAGCTTGATCTGGGACCCAAGTGGCCCACATTACAGGAAACAGTGTTGAATTAAACGTCTACCATTGAGACTCTCTGAGCGTCCAGAAGCTTTAGATCAACATGAAATTTATTTTCCCTCTTCATCTGGGTCTATGCGACCTTATCAACGGGCTGGATGGCGTATAAACATTATGGTGGGCCCCATGTGGTACCCACAATGATATACGTGTTTTATTTGTATCATCCAGGCGGACGATGGAGCCCACATAGATGTATGTGTTTTATTAATGCTGTCCAGCTGCTGCTAGACGGCTAGTGGACCCCACCAATGACGTATGTGTTTATTCACACCACCGTCCACACCTGGACGGTGGGACCACCCCACGTGTGGGGCTGATGTGTGTGTGTGCGCGCGTGTGTGTGTGTATAGACTTTATATTATATGATATGATATATACATGATGGTGGGCCTTCATGGGACCCACCATAATGCATGTGTTGCATCCAAGCTGTCCATCCATTTTGAAAGCTCATTTCATCGTGTGAGCTAAAGAATGAGTCAGATCCATAGCTCATGTGGACCCCGCCCTTGATGCATGTGTTGCATCCAAACCGTCTAACCATTTGGCAAGCTTGTCTTAATAGGCTTGAGACTAAAAATAAGTCATAGCTAAAGTTCAAGTGGACCTCACCATTTAAGGTAGTGGACAATGACGTCCACCGTTCAAAATTTCTAAGGGCCATGGGAGTTTCCTATAAAGTTGATATTTGTTCCACTTCATCTATCATTACATTAATTTATGAACATGTTGGATGGGAAACATATGTTATGGTGGGCCTTAGGAACTTAAATGGTGGAAATCATTATCACCACTTTTATTTGGGTGTGGCCCATTTGATATACATGGGGCCCATTGGTGTGGCCCATTTGATGTACGTATGACCCATGTGAGGAGGCCCATCTTTGATGTATTTTGTGTAGGGCTGTTCACGAGTCAAGCTAGCTCCTCGCATTTCGAAGTTAGCTCGGATTGACTCGGCTTGAATGGCCGATTCAAGCCAAGCTAAGCTAATTATTTGAAGCTCGAGTTGCGTTCAAGCCAAGTTCGACCAAGGGGCATTTTAACTCGACTCGAACTCGAACTCGGCTCGACTCAAAGCTCGAACTCGAGCTCGACTCGACTCGATTAATAAATATATTAAATATTATATATATGTATATTATTAATATAAGTTTTAAATTTAAACTTAAAAATAAAAAAATAAAAACAAACCCTAGAGTTTCTCCAACAAGTTCGAGCTTGACTGAGGTAAACTCGACTCGACTCGAACCACTGCCAAACAAGCCAAGCTTCAATGTTGAGCTCGAGGCCGAGCTCAAGCTCGAGCTCGAACTAGAGTACATCATGGACAAGCCAAGCCAAGCTTGGCCCACCTCGACTCGACTCGGCTCGATGCCCACCTCTAATTTTGTGGCCCATTTGTCGGGCCCACTTTGATGTACTTTGTGGCCCATCTGTCAGGCCCACTTTGATGTATTTTGTGGTCCATTCGAGGTGCCCACCTTGATGCACACATTCTATATTCACATCGTCCATCAATTACTGGACGGTGGGGCCCTCTTTATTATATGTTATTATATGTGTTGAATAAACATATCGTCCATGTGTAGTGTGGGCCAGCATGATGTATTTATCCACATCGCCCAATCTTTGGCCGTGGGATGTGAAACCCGTGTGACATATGTATTTCATTCCATGTAGTTCATCCGTGGAGGCCCACCTTGATGCATCCGTTGTACACATAGATCCCACAAAATATATATGTTTTCATATCCATACTGTCCAACTATTTGGATGGGATGCACCATGATGTATTTTTATCCACGCCATCCAGGGCAGGCACCCCATTATGACATATATGGGTCGGCCCCATTGAGATGTATTCAGAGCCCATAGGTTGAGGCCCATTGAGATGTATTCAGAGCCCATGGGTTGAGGCCCATTGAGATGTATTCAAAACCTATGGGTTGAGGCCCATTGAGATGTATTCAGAGCCCATGGGTTGAGGCCCATTGAGATGTATTTAAAGCCCATGGTTTGAGGCCCATTGAGATGTATTTGGAACCCGTGAGCAGAGCCCACCTCATATGTTCCATCCTAACCGTCCAGGTTATATAGGGCCAGCCTCGATGTATGTTTTATTGACACCGTCCATGGGGCGTGTGACCCACTAGATGTATGCATTCTATATCCATAATAACCATCTGGTGGGGCCCATCTGCTGCATGTGAAGGGCTTACCTATTGTGTATTTATGTGGCCCATGTGATGTGGCCCACTTGACATATGAGGCCCAGCGATGAGTCCCATGGACAAGGCCCGTTATGATATATTCGAGACCAAGGTGCGAGGTCCACCTGTTGTGTATTTAAGGCCGATGAGATGTATGTTGACCCATATGACGGGGCCTATGTGACGTAAATGAGGCCCATCGTGATTGTACTTGAGGCCGTGGGCCCACTACATGTTTGGCCCTATGTAGGTCACTCATTGGGAGCAATGTTGGTTAGATGTCCACATTGATGGGCAATGATGGTTGGATGTCCACATTGTGACCTTCCCTTAAGCCTTGTTAGGCACATTCTCATCATTCCCTTAGTGGATTAACCCAAATAAGTGGGTCCCATTCACCGTAGACGGATGGCTCCATGCTATCGAATTTGATATAACCGCGGCCGAGTGCCGATCTTTATACTATGGTTGATCGACTGATCATTTATAGACCTCACTTTGTTTATCTGTTGATTATCGATGCCATTGTCGTGATCGACTTGCCGATTCCGATTATTGATCAATCCAATTATCGTGATCGATTTGCCGATTCTGATTATCGATTGATCTTGATTGTCGTAGCCGATTGCCAAGTCCGATTGACGTGACCAATTTGTCGATTCTGATTATCGATCGATCCCGATTGTCGAGGCCAAGTATCGAGGCCAACTCCGATTGTAGAGGTCGAGTCTGAGTGTCGATTTCGATTGTTGAGACCTATATGGTGTATATGCGACTCGTAGTTGAGGCCCATTGTGATGTATATTCGCCCCGTGTTTTAAGCCTAATGTGATGAATATGAGGTCTATGTGATGAGGCCCATTGTGATGCATTTGAGGGTCAGGCGATGGAGCCCATTGTGATGTATGTTAGGCCCATGTGAAAGGTCATTCGTGATGTGTATTAAGCTCTTGAGTGAGGTCCATGGTGTTGTATATTTGGCCATGGTGTGAGGCCATGAGTCCACTGTATGTTAGGCTCTATATGAGTCATTCTTTGGGGGTAATGTTGGTTAATGTCCACATTGTCGAGGTTGATTGTCGATGCCGGTTATTGATATCGATTATGAGCATGTGACAGCATAGCATCATGATACATGCCCATACGCATCATCCGCATGTTTGTTATGCAATGTGGTTGACCATTGCATATGTCATTGGGCAGGTTGTTATGAGACTCCTTGATAGGCGGATGTTATCTCACATGAGCGCACTGTATGCCCAGGATTGATGCATGACTGGATTATATGACTCATGCATCTTGCATTGTGTGTTGTGATTACTGTATGCCCTAGCGACATCAGGGTTATAGCCTCTACAGGTATATCGTGGATGGCCAGATGGGTCACCGGAAATGTTTGGTTCGAGCATCGGGCTTCCATAGATGGCCCTAGGTGAAAATCTCTAAAACCCTCTTGGTACCAGATGACGCCCCAACGTCGAGATCGAGTGGATACATGAGCGCCCGAGTGCCGAATATCAGGAGGCCGCGTCTCCCACTGTGTCGTGGTCGGTTGGGAGGAGGTGTGGCCTTACCCGCCCGAGCGTAGGGGAAGTTGCTAGGCTGAGTCTGACCAGCTCGAGGAATGGGTCCGCTATCGACATACCGAATAGGTATTGGCAGACTATTGACCAGACGGATAGTGAGGTTTCTTACGCACACTTGGACTGTACGACTGGGAGAGCGTCAGTGCCATTTGGAGTGTACTAAACCCCGATGATGATCCCAGAGATGAACCGTACTGATATGTAGACTTATTGAGCAGGATTTGCATACTCATTCATTCATTCATTCATTTACTATCCATTTGGGCTGGTGGTGCTCAACTATTTGTTATGTGAACTTTCGCAATGACCAGGATTTCGGTTGAGGCGCGTGACTAACCTAAGATCGGGAGTTTACCACATTGAGTCTGACTATTCAAATTTAGGTATGATACTGGTTTGGATAGAAGTCCCTTGTGAGGGACCCCAGAGCCTACGATACTACGTGCTATCATCCCGACTTCACACTTCAGTATGGTCATTCCACTTGCACCGCATATTGCATTACATTCGCGGCATATGAAATTTTGGGTTACTTGTGTTTCTGCATTTATATGGTTTAGATACGACATCACTCCTCATTTGTATAGTTGATCTGTATGGCGTATTCTGATATTATTTGACTCATGGACTTGTCAGTATTTTCGCTTACTCTGATAGTGTATGATTCATGACCTTGCGCATATTTCGACATTGTATGATTATGACATTGCGTTGAATACTTGGCACTTTGTGCACACTCTTACATCACCCTCTAAGCTTTTTATAAGCTTATGTACGGTAGATGCGTGCAGGTGATGTTAGGTCGCAGCAGTGTTGGGCTTGAAGCGTGTGGCGGTCTTCTGGAGCTTGATTTTCGATTTATGTATTTCATTTCAGCATTGTACTCAAATGATTATAATAGTGGATATGTGATGATAATGTTGCCTTTATGATTTGGGTATACTTGTGGTTATGCTTATTATAAGTTAAATGTACATTGGAAAACCCTCCTTGTAGGATCCCAGGATCGGAATCTGGCGTATGGACGCCAGGAGCCGATAATGGGATACTACGGAAGCTGTCGGCACCGGATTCGGTGATCGGGATTCCAGTAAATCCGATTTCCGGATTTGGGGCGTGACAATCTACGAGATCATATATTTCACACGGAGTGAGTATTATGAGCAGATATATGGGTAACCTCGACAAACAACATTGGGAGATAGTGAAATGGTTACTTTAGTATATATTAGGTACAGTGAACTACGTCTTGACGTTGAAAAGTTAAAGAACAAGTTTGTAGGTTTATGTGGATATTGATTACTTGAGTAATATGGACAATAAAAGGTTGACTTTCAACTATTCGTTTGTTATAGCAGGTGGTTAGCTATTTAATCACCATTGTTTTCTATGGTGTGGTCCACCCGAGATTTTATCTGCTTTTTAAATAAATAAATAAACTATTGCTGAAAAAATAGATGGACAACATGGATATGCGACGCATTCATCAAGGTGACCCTACAATCAAGGTGACGCGCACTGGCTGGATCTAAGATCCGCAACCAATTGGCGTTCCTTGAGATTAATCATGCCACAACAGGGGAGAGAGAACCCTAGGGAATAGTGAGAGAGAGATTGTCGAGAGGGTCAAACTCGGTCTTGGTAGGACTTCGGTATACCGTAGGGTATACCATGATGTACCTGTTTTATCCACACATTCTGTCCATTTTAACGTATCATTTGAAGGCATGAGATTAAAAAGGAGGCAAATCCAAGGTTCAAGTGGGCCACACCATAAGAAGTAGTGATGATATTAGTACCATCGTTGAAAACTTCCCAAGGCCCACTGTGATGTCTATTTTACATCCAACTGGCTCATAAGGAATGGAAAAACACAAATATCACTTTGTTCAAAAAACTTATGTGGCTCCTAATAAGTTTTCTACTCTAGGGATTCAATCTTTATTGTTTCCTGTGGTGGGCCTACTTAAGCTTTAGATCTACCTAATTTTTTAGCTCATTTTAAAAACGATTTAAAAAAATGAATAAATGGCGTGGATAAAAAACATATATCACAGTGGACCTCACATGCTCTTTCCATGATGGAGTCCATCACCGTAGGGTAGCATGCAAGTCTAATGGGTAACTAGCACGCTATAGTTTACTAAGTAAATTCTACTAAGCCCAATGTGGTATTTTTCAGCTCCTTTCAGGGCACTAGCTCAAAATTAGAGCATATCTAAAACTTAAGCGGACCATACCACATGAAACAATGGGAATTGAAGGGCTACCATTGAAAACTTCTTAGAACTATAAAAGTTTTGAATCAAGTTGATATTTGTTTTTCCCCTTCATTCATGCATGTTTGTGTGACCTTATGAATTGTTTGGAAGGTTTCAGCGGTCGGTGTCATTCTCCACTGTTTTCCTGTGGTTGAGATGGGAAGTCCCCTTAAAATGGTCTAAATCGTGTGTGGGCTCTTCCTTGGTATGCATATGCCATCTAATCCAGGCATTTGACGCGATGCACTGGGATGAATGAATTCGCTGAAAAATCTAAGATTTAGTGCATCACACCATATGAATTCCATAGCTTTTAGGCATACCCAGGTCTTGGATTGGACTGATTTTTAAGGATAAATGATGAAATTGCGATGGCACACCTGGTGTATGGGTTGGATCTAATGCACATTCTCCCCAATGTGGTGTTGGGTGTCAATAGTAGGCACAACTATTATAAAGCATAATCAGACCAACGCAGCCCAAGCTTGTGTAGGCCATGACGGGAGAAAGGACTGTAGGGCTCTAAATGGGTTGGATCTAGATTGGACCTGGTTCGATCGGGCTCCAAGTCTGAAAATCTATAATCAATTCAGATCCAAAAGGTTCATATCTGATTCATTTATAAATAGTTAGATTTATTTTTGATCTAAAAATTCATATAACCATCGAATTAAGGTCAAATTTGATTCGAATCCACCACATTACAAATCTAAAAAATATATAAGATATGATATTTAATTTAGCAACAAAATGGTGTAATTTAAATCATGCAAAGTATTGAAGTCTGAAGAGTAAAAGTCAAATAGCCACACAAAATTTATTATTGTAGAAGTTGAAACGATTGACCGCTTGAAGCATGCAATAGTAGGGATCTGATCAAATCTCACCACTAGATCCTAATTCGACCGGATATGATTCTAATTTAATTTTATGATTCTAAAGAAGTTTTTAATGATAGGCATTGAATCATTCAACCACCATTGTTTATTGTGATGTGGTGGTCCACTTGAGATTAGGATCTTCTTTATTTCTAGCCTCGTGCCCTACAGCCATCGGATCATAGAATCCTACTATAGAGAGGAGCGTGGATTGGGTACTACCCCACTAGAAATCGGATTGCGTATTGAGTTACTCGGTATGCTTTTATCTGTTGGCCCACCGTGAACTCATGTTGTTTATCCACGCCGTCCATCCTATTTTCTATCTCATTTTATCAGTTGAGCTTAAAATTGAAACATATCCAAAACTCAAGTGGGCCATGCCACAGGAAACAGTGAGAATAATGATTTCCACCGTTGAAACCTTCTCAGGGCCACAGTCACGTTTATTTGTCATCCGACCTGTTCATAATATCAAAAGGACATGGATGAAGGGAAAACACAAATATTGCTTGATCTAAAACTTCCGTCAACCCAAAGAATTTTTCAATGGTAGATATTCAATTCACACTGTTTCCTGTGGTGTGGCTCATTTGAGCTTTTTATATGCTTAATTTTTACCACCATATACTAAAATTAAATTATAAAATGGATGGCGGAGTGGATAAAATAAATATTTCATGGTGTGTCCAACATAGTGCGCAATCCGCTTCCTACCCCACTATGAGTCTACTACCTTTCTAGAAATGGACGGTATTTGCAGAGGTTATGTGGAACCCACCGTAGGGTATGTGTTTATCCACGCTGTCCGTCTAATTTTAAGGATCATGTGTCAAAAAGGACGCCCAAAGTTACTACGCAAGGATGATGGTGGGGCCCACCACTATGTTTGTGTGAAATCCACCCAGTCCATCCGTTTTGAGAGCTCATTTTAGTATATGGGATTAAAAAAGAGGTGTATCCAACACTCAAGTGGGCCACACCAGAGGAAATAGTGGCCATTCAGTGAACACCGTTGAAGCATTTTCATGGCCACAAAAGTTCTGTATCAGGCTGTATTTTTTGCGCTTTCACGTCATCCCATTTGGATTTGGATAGCATATAAACATCAAGGCAGAGTCCAGGAAGGTTTCAACGGTGATAATTTCTTTTCCCAATTTTATCTCTCGTGTGACTCATCTGTGTTTTGTATCCACTTCATTTTTGGTCTCACGTTCTAAAATCAGCTAACAAAACGGACGGACGGAATGAATTTCTAACACATGAGCCTACCCAACATCATTGCACACGATCTTCACGTGAAAGGTTCAAGTGGACCACACTGCAATAATAAGTATTTGTGATAACCACGCCCACTGTTGAAACCTTACTAGCACCTACTGTAATATTTATTTGACATCCAACCTAGGTAGTAAATTTGGATTGAAGGGAAACGTAAATATCAGCTTGATACTACCCAATATCTTTTGTATTATGTGGTGTGATCCACTTGAGCTCTTTTGTTTGATCATGAATTTAAATGATATGTCATTGTCACAATGGATGGACGGCATGGATAAAACACATACATGATGCTGTGGCCCAGAGCGCCTGACAATCCGTCTCTGCCTAGGTTGCTGTGGAGAGGGGATAAGGTGAGACCCCGGCCTCACCCAATGCCTTGAGGCTCTTAACGTGGTTTACTTTGGGGTGTACCTTGATGTATGTATTATATATCCATACCATTCATTCGTTTTTAAGATAATTTTAGGGCATTATCCCAAGAATGAAGCAAATCTAATTATCATGTAGACCATACCATAAGAAACAGTGGTGATTGACCGTCCTACCATTAAAAACTTATTAGGGCGTACCTTAATATTTAAGTAGTGCTTATTTACCATCCAAATCTGTTGGTAATTTCACATAATCTAGGATGAAGGGAAAAAATAAATATCAGTTTGATCCAATGCTTTTGTTGCTCATTAATAGTCAATCACCACTGCTTACTGCTTCTTATTGCAGGGTCTACCTAATAATTTAATCCACACATGATACATACATCAAGGGTAGGGTCTACCTAATAATTTAATCTATATATAATATACATACACCAATGTAGGCCTGACCGTAACTCCGCGGTAAGGGCAGCCTGTCTTCTGCTCTCGCTAGGAGAGTAACCGCGGAAGAAATCCTGCAACAGCACGAGAGAGAGAGAGTCCTAATAGAGATGGTTGAGCGGAAACGGATTGGCTATTCGCATGACACAATCCCTGTGGCTGATGATCGGTCCTCTGTAGGCCCACCATGATGTATGTGTTTCATCCATTCAGTTAATCTATTTTTACGTATCATTTTCGGCTAGACACCAACGATGAGAGGGATTTAAATGTCATGTGGACCACACCACAGGAAAACAATAGTGATTGGATATCCACCATTAAAATCCTCCTGAGGCCCACTGTACCGTTTATTTGACATCCAATCTGTTGATTAGGTTATACAAATATAAGCTTGATGCAAAACTTGTATGCCCCCAAAAAGTTTTTAATGGTAGACATTCAATCAACACTGTTTCCTGTAATGTGGTCAATTTGAGATTATTATATAACTCATTTTTGGTATCATAACATAAATCGTTCCAGAAAAATAGATGGACAGCATGGATGAAACACATACATCATTATGGGGCTCAGAGCACCACCATCAGTCATTCGCTGGTGGTGGGGAGTAGCCAATCCGTTTCCTGGTTTTACGGTCAATCGAAAAAAGGATATTGATTCTCCATAGATCTTCATCTCCGAATTATTGCAAGCAGGCTCTTTTTACAAAGATTCATAGAACCGTCCATTGGTGGTAACATCAACATCGCTTACGTTTTTTTATTTTCCTGGGGGGTTAGGTTGTTAGTACACACCCATGTCAGTACACACACTCATCGATGAAACGAGGTATCTCCACTCAGTCTGAGCTATGGATCTGGGTGTCAACATCGCTTACCTGACAGATGATGTGTTGATCAATATCCTTTCTCGATTGCCCTTAAAATCTGTCCTCCGATTCAAGTGCGTCTCCAAAGCATGGCAGTCTTTAATCTCTGATCCTACTCTTCAAGGAATTCTACCCACACCAATGTCCGGCCTCATTTTCAGCGATCGCTATCTCAGCTATTTCACTTTTCCAGTAGAGAAAGTTCAATACACATTTCTCATTGACAAAACTCATCCAACTTGCAATAATTTTCCGATTGACATCAGTAATCTTAGGGCCTGTTTGGATGCCTGTAACTTTTTTAAGTTGTAAGTAAGTTACATGTAACTTACTTACAGGTGTAAGTAAGTTACAGGTAATCCTGTTTGGATGTAAGTTGTAACTTAGTTACAAGTAACTTTGTTTTTGTGTTTGGGTAACCTGTAACTTTGTTATAAGTAATAAGTTGGATATTCACGCTAGATAGAGTTTGAAATAAAGAATCGTTGAAACATAAAAAAGACTGGGATAAAATTATTCCATTTTATTAAGCCCATATAAATGAATAGTTTAGCCGATTCTTAAGTTAAACTAATCAACAGGTGGACCATAAAAGTGGGCCCATGTTTTCAAAATGCTAGTAATATGAACAAAAAACTTTTATTGTCAGAGTGGATGTATAACACATCATCAAGGTGGGCCCTATGGTATACTTTTATTGTACTGAGTAAACTCAGTAAACTCATTTAGGCCCACTATAAATGTGTGCGGCTTATCCAATCCATCCATGTGATGTAAAACCCCATGAAACAATCAGGGCCCAACTTTTAATTTGATCCAAAACTTTGGTGGGCCATGAAAAAACTTATAGTTTCCTCCTTGATTTGCATATCTCTTTTCTATGGCCCACCGAGTTTTAGGTTAGGTTGAAAATCGGTCCCACGGGTTTCATGTATCTTTGCATCACATGGACCGTTTCGGATTAGAGTCCCATGACATGACATGTGTATAAAGTTACACACATGCGCATCAGAGAGCATGCCTACACATTAGCAACACCTAAACCACTCCCGTTTTTTAAGCACAAAAAAAAAAAAAAAAAAAAAAGGGGTTGCGATGAAAACCCTATCGTTTTGGGGAGGAGAGAGGGAGAGCGGTAGTTGCAGAGAGAGATCGCGCAGAGAGAGATCGCAGATAGGGAGAGAGAGAGAGAGAGAGAGAGAGAGAGAGAGAGAGAGAGAGAGAGAGAGAGAGAGAGAGATTGCAGAGAGGGAAGAAAGAGAGACAGTTGCAGAGCTTAAAAATCCGACCGTGTGTGCGTTTCTCCCTCTTCCCTCGTTTTAAAAATCCGACCCTCTGAAGGTAGGTATGCTTCTTCAATGCGGTGCGATTCTTCCCAACGTTTTGCATTTCAAAATTTTCAACCGTTACACCAACTTAGTTCATGGTAACTAAAAAACGACTCTTTCTCCTGTAAGATTTTCGGCCCTTTCTCCTGTAACTTAGTTACTGAGTTGAAAAGTCACCTGTGACTTTCCTCCCCCAAACACCAACTGTAACTAAGTCACCTGTAACTTACTTACATTTTAGAGAAGTTACAGGCATCCAAACGACCCCTTAGTTTCTTTCCACGCCGTCGTGATTTCTACACCGTCGATTGTTGCAATGGCCTACTACTCGGCCTCCATGGCCAATATATGCATAGTACACCCGTTTACTATGTAATAAACCCAGCTACAAAGAAATGGGCAGAACTTCCGGCACCCGACAAGGAACGTCCCCACACGACCCACAGGCTAGCATTCGATCCTAGTATCTCTCCTCACTACACTCTCATTTGTTCGGGTTTATTTAGCGGTGTCGGGGCCGATGGCAGTTTTGTTTAATCGTACCCTCCACATGCTATCTGAAGGCGATTCCATTGTGGGATTTGATGTTGATGGAGAGTGTTTCCGGTTGATTCCGTTGCCTGTGCCCATGCCAAACGACGGCCCAGAAATCAGACGAAGATGCCTAGGCGTGTTTGGAGGACACCTCTATTACGCGAACCATGATTGTATACAATTGCAAATCTAGATTCTTGAGGATTATGACGAGCGAAAATGGGCCTTGAAGCATAAGACTAAGATTGATTGCTTAGTGGAGAAACATCCTCAAGCCATTTGTTCTTCAACTCAATACAAGGTATTCTGTGATTTTTTTGAGATTCCTGAGGGCGGCCAATTGCCATTTTGGTTTCATATGAAGTACGTCAGTGCGTTAGACGGCATAATCGTTGATGAAACTGATGAACTCTCTCAAGATTGTTATGATAGTGAATTCAGTGTGTTGGCTTTTCATCCAGATCTTGAGGTTGTCTGCCTTGGAATGGGGGACACAGTGCTTTCCTATCATCTCAACAGCATGAAGTTGGAGGAGGTTTGGGTTTCAAAACCACAGTACAATGAATTAAACTCAGGGAATGTCTACCCTTTCTCACCCTGTTTGGTGGATTTCTACAACTGCAAAAAGGAGTAGGAATTTTCTAGTCTTATTGTGTTTGCTTTTAAGTTTATTTTTCTTTTGAAGTTTATGATATGATCATTGAAACAAAGAGATTGAACTGAACATTTTGGCCGATTAAGAGGCTTGTTAACAAGTCTTTCTTTATTGAGTGTATGTCTAATGTGCTTAGAATTTTTAATAAAGTGGGCCACAATGTTGATGATTTGAAGCCCAAAAATCAAGGGTATCAAACCATCTTAGTCATTAATTTAGTCATTAATTTAGTAGTCTAGTAAAAGACACCTTTGCATACGTATGTTGATGATTTGAAGCCCAAAATTTGTTCTCATAAATCCATATTCAAAATGAATACTTTATAATGCTGCCTATTTTTCTTCAACAAAATCACTGCTAGTTCTGAATTCTTTGAGCACATTTTTCCCCCTTCATTTGAAATTTAGAAATAGTGAGAGTTGATGTCATTAATAAAAAAAAGAAGAAATGATCACTCTAACCTTGAAACTTTTAAACCAAGGAGAAGTAAAACAAATAAGACCTATAAGGACTTTTGATGAGGACATCATTTCACCTATACCTTTGCATAAGTATCAGAGAAGGAAGCGGGCCACACCAATTTCCCTGTGGCTAAGCGAGTACCCGTGATTGTGATGAAGACCCTATGTGCATGTGCGGTCATATAGAAGACCCCATATTAGGGAGATGCATGTGGGCTACATATAGGTGCTTGATGGACACATTGGATTGTTGGATTGGGTGGACACGATGATCGGACCGTTGGATCATCATCATTGGACATCTTGATGTGGACCCCCATGGGTCATGAAATAGTTTAGTTCTTTAGATTGTTTACATGCTTCGTTATTTTTAATATACCTTATATTTATATTGAGATTAGGGAGTTAGGAATAACTTTTAATTTATTAAACGTCTCTATATTAAGAATCTTATCTAAGAGCGTCTTTTTGTAAAAGGTCTTTTATGAGACTATAAAAGAGAATGATGGGTGTGTGAAGCCCTAATGCCATTAGATTTTGAGAAAATAAGAAGAAGAGAAAGCTCCCATGCTTTTCTCCTTCTATCTTCATGCGACTTAAAGATATCTTCTATGTGATTCGGAAGAGAGGTTGGTGTGACGCTGATATTCATTAACGGAAGTGTGAGGTCTCCATTTATCCCTGCATCCTCATCCATTCATCCTTAATCAAGGTATTTCGTTTGAAATTCTTCGATCTTCCCATCCCAAACCTTCACCTTTCTTCTCCCCATTACCCATATCCATTTACAAGCCAAACCCTAAAAAAAACTCTAAAACCCTACAAATCTAGCCATACGTGTGACTGTACGGCCACACGCATGACCTCTCGGGTTGGCCGTACGGACATCCCTTTGTCTCCTTTGGTTTCTTATCACCTTTGAAGCAAAAAACTCGTCTTCCTTTTTCTAAACCCTAACCTAAACCTAGAAATCCCCAACCTTCCTATTTTCCCAAACTCTCAAATCCTAACTTCTCCCATTCTTCAATTCACCTAAAATCCTTACACCCCTTCTATCCAACACCTTAATTCCCATATCCTAACACCTAAATCCTTTAACCCCTTCTCCCAATTTAATTCCATAAACCCTAATTCCTAGTTCTCCCCAATTTCCCTAACCCTAATTTTACCTTGGGTAGTATTAGATCTCCTACTTTGAAATAGACTTTTCCCTATGCTAATTGGATGTCCCTACATCCATGAGATCCTAGTTTCCTTTATTTAATGATCTTGTACGACGATGTTTGGTAACCTATGCTACGATTATGCATGATATTCTTTTGGTTTTCTTGGTATTTGTGATGATAATGACAAGTTTAATGTTTTTTGTTAATTACCTTAATTTTGATACTCGATCTCACATCATATTTGGTTCATGTATCGATCCTACATCAAATTTGGTATTAGAGGCCATATGTTTAGCATAGGAATTTTATTTTGCATCTAGGTTAGAGTTACATCTAGGGTTAATAGAGCATTCATTGTATATAGGATCATATTGCTGAATTTTCAGTTTACATCTCCACTTATACCATTGCTGAAATTTCAACATAGTAATTTCAAGTTGTCACATTGCTAAATTTTCAGTTTGGCACCCTTGGATTACTGCCCTGTTGAATTTTCAACATAAGATTTGAAGACAACGACTTGCTAAATTTTCTGGTTAGTGTGTCCAACGTGATCTCTAGGTTGTCCAACGTGATCTCTAGGTTAGTTTTATCATTGTTATAACATTGTTCTAGGACCTAGTGTTTCCTTTTAGAATTTCCTTATGTATGCCCACTCGCTCGGGACATGGTTTTGGTCTACAACCCATAATGAATCTAAAGCAGATTATCGAGGCCCTTAATGCTATCAATAACCGTCCGACGACTATTGAAACGCATAATAGAACCACTGCCACTCAATTAACCGCGACTAATGTGCGTGTCAATTAACTTGAGGCCTCCTTATAGGCAAATCCTGACACTGGGGAAGAAATTCAATCTCAGGCTAGAGATCAAGTTGATAGGCTAGTGTGTGGTCGTGGCCAAGGCGTTGGCCATGGTCAAGCACAAGTGCCACCTCCATGTGAGGAACCTTATGACCGTCATGATCTAGATGCCCAGGTTATGAAGGGTGTCAAAGTTGAGGCTCCCAGTTTTGATGGTCGCTTGGACCCCAAAGCATTCCTTGATTGGGTGGCAGACATGGACCACTATTTTGAGTGGTATGATATGTTTAATGCCCATCGAGTGAGATTTGCCAAGATGAAGTTGGTAGGTCAGGCCAAACTTTTTTGGACCAATATGGAGCATAAAATTGAAAGGAGAGGAGAACCCACAATTGCGCATTGGGTCGAGATGAAATAAGTCCTTAAAGAAAAGTATCTCCCTCTTTCTTATTGCCAGATGCTCCTAGACTAGTGACAGGCCTTGTGTCAGGGATCCATAATTGTGCTAGATTACATTGCTAGGTTTGAGGAGTACATGATGTGATGTGACATTGATGAGGACCCGATGATTACATTGCTAAGATTCAGGATGAGCCTCCAATTTGAGATCCAATGAGAACTTTATTCTCGTGACGTTGGCACATTGGAGCACATGTACCAGGTGGTGCAAGACATCGAACACTATCTCAAAGCACTAGTTGGTAGGCGTTATGACTCTCAGGATACAAGTGTCAAGACTTACCCTCAAGGGGCTAAGCCTAACATGGGGAGTCAATCCAGACCCCAAATGAGTTCCCAGTCGAACCTTAGAGATGTCAAAAGAAAAGGAATAGCAAGTGCTAGCTCTAAGGGAGGAGAGCAAACACGTTGCTTCAAATCTGCAAGAGAGGAATCTGAGTGGATTAAAAATGTATTGGCAGACGGACCAATATGGAGCAATCCCATGCTGACAATCACACTTTACTATGATAATCAAGCAAATATGTTAAAAGCATACAATGCAGGTGAAGTTCCTCCAGTGCATTACATGCAATTTATACTATCCTACTCAGGTGAAGAGATTTTGTGCTTTGTGTTCCAGGCTCGGTTGTGATAATAGAAGAAAACTGAAAAGGAAGGGATCTTCCGACAACAAAGAACATCTCTGTTGTGATAATAGAAGAAAAAAAATATATCCTCTTTAACAAAAAAAAAAATAGAAAAGAGAGAGAGAGAAGAAAAAAAAATTTCCTCTTTAACAAAATAAAAATAGAAAAGAGAGAGAGAGAGAGAGAGAGAGAGAGAGAGAGAGAGAGAGAGAGAGAGAGAGAGAGAGAGAGATCCAACGATTAACTATTCCCACAATGAGCATGACTCTTGATTTTGATTGGTTTCATATAAAGAAGAAAGATCCAACAATTTCCACAATGAGCATGATTCTTGATTTTGATTGTTTTCATATAAAAGATTCAAAGCTATCAAAACCCAATCGAAAAAAAATAAAAAAAAAATCAATAAAGATTCAAGAATTAAATAATCAAAGATCATAAGTAAAATAAACAACAATGAAAGAAATGGAAACGCTGGGTTGGACTGAAGAAATACCCCACGAGAAACATCCTCAACTGAAACAATGGGCACACTGCATGGGTAGCATCTGTAGAATGGCTGCCCAGAAGGGAATGTGAAAAGATGAATAACCTCGTAGTCGTCTGTAAGAGGAGCCTCCATTTCAATTCAACCCAAATGGATTTTGGATTGCTTATTGAAAATACAGAAACTAATGGAAAGGGAGACGAATCTGGAGATGAAAATGGTGGTTAGGTGAAGGTATGGATGAATAGCAGAGGAGGGAGAAAGCGGAAAATGAGAATTGAAGGTTCTTGAATCTTGGAGCTGGATTTTTGGAAGTTTGAGTTTTTTAAATTTTAAAAAAAATTGGAGGGAAGAATATATAACGGTTAATCAACTCGGTTAGCTTGTTATCTTGCGCCGGTGTCACAAAATCCTGGGTACTGGATCTGCTTCAGTGGATCCCTGACTGTGGGGCCCCCCTTGATGCAGACAAAGATGCCTAGGCGTGTTTGGAGGACACCTCTATTATGCGAACCATGATGGTGTACAATTGCAAATCTGGATTCTTGAGGATTATGACGAGCGAAAATGGGCCTTGAGGCATAAGACTAAGATTGATTGCTTAGTGGAGAAACATCCTCAAGCCATTTGTTCTTCAGCTCTATACAAGGGCTTTTGTGATCTTTATGAGATTCGTGAGGGCGGCCACTTGCTGTTTTGGTTGCATATGAAGTACCTCAGTGTGTTAGCCGATGACGGAATCAATGTTGAAACTGGTGCAGCCTCTCAACATTATTATCATAGAGGATTCAGTGTGCTGGCTTTTCATCCGGATCTTGAGGTCGTCTTCCTTGGAATGGGGACAGTGCTTTCCTATAATCTCAACAGCATGAAGTTGGAGGAGGTATGGGTTTCAAAACCACAGTACAATGGACCACACTTGGGGAATGTCTACCATTTTTCACCCTGTTTGGTGGATTTCTACAACTGCAAAAAGGAGTAGGAATTCTCCACTCTTATTCTGTTTGCTTTTAAGTTTATTTTACTTTTGAAGTTTATGATATGATCATTGAAACAAAGAGATTGAACTAAACATTTTGGCCTTATTGATTAAGAGGCTTGTTAACAAGTCTTTCTTTATCGACTGTATGTCTAATGTGCTTAGAATTTTTATTAATAAAGTGGGCCACAATGTTGATGATTTGAAGCCCAAAAATCAAGGGTATCAAACCATCTTAGTTGTTAATTTAGTAGTCTAGTAAAGATACCTTGTCATGCCCCAAAATTCAAATACAGAGCGTGCACCCTCAGATCTGAGTTTCGAGTGATGCGGAGTTATTGTTTCAGATACATATACTTATAGGCCCCTTATAAGTGGACTCTGCCTGACAGGTAGAGTCTCCGAAGCCAAAGACTTCATGGATGATCTTCACCATGAAAATTGCAGACTCAAAGAGATTTGTTTTAGTACACTTATGCATGGATACTGTAAAGAAGGTAGACTAAATGAAGTCTATAATGTCTGTAAGGAGATGGTGGAAAGAGAAGTTGAAATGGATCTAATTTTCTATAGTATACTTATTTATGGAGTTCTAAAACACCATGATAAGATAAAATTACTTTGTATATTGAAGGGGATGCTCAATAGAGGCCCGAGGCCTGATAATGTAATCTATACTACTGTAATTGATAGATATTGCAAACAAGGAAACCTCACAGAGGCATTTGGTTTCTGGAATAAGATGATCACAGAAGGTTGTATCCCTAATGTTGTAACGTACACTGTGCTAATAAATGGATTGTGTAAGGCTGGGTTTGTAGACAAGGCAGAGCTGCTTTGTAAGGAAATGCTGGTTAAAAGCTTCCTACCTAATGAGATGACTTATGGTTGTTTTCTTGACTGGCTTACCAAGGAAGGAAATATGGACAAGGCTGTGGAGCTGCATAAGGCAATGGTAGGAGGGTTTTTAGCAAACTCTGTGACTTATAATATGTTGATCAATGGTTTCTGTAAATCAGGCAGAATCCAGGATGCAACTGCACTCCTCGGTGAAATGATTAATGATGGCAGGTCGCCTGATTGCATCAGTTATTCGATACTTATTTATGGTAGGGGTGACTTACATGCAGCTTTAAAGCTGTGGAATGAGATGCTAAATATGGGGCTGAAGCCTGATATGCTGGCATATAATTTTTTGATATTAGTGAACCACACGAATGAAAATAGTGAAAAGAAATTGCTTACCATTTAAACTTTTCTAGGCTCCATTGTGATATTTATATGTAATTCAAACTGTTCATAAAGTGGCCAAATGGTCATAAACTCCTTAACATGGGGTTGGATTGAAAGAATAAAAAATTAGGATGATCCAAAGCTTCTGCAGCCCCATGAATGTTTCAACCGTAGGTGTATGATCTCCACTATTTTCGGTTGTGTGGCCCACTCAAGCTTTGGATTTTCCTCGTTTTTAAATAATGTCATAAAATGATTTGACAAAATATATGAACGGTGTGGATTTCTCACAAACACCATGGTGGGCCCCACAGTGTTTATCCCCTCCGAACTCCTCCCACCTCGGTCGCACGCTGGCACAACGCAAAAGGCTTTCAGGGGTAATTTTGTCCCAACAATTTTTTTTTAAAAGTTGTTAGGTGACTAAGTAGTACATTTGTTTAATCCTTCTAATATTTGGGCCATTTGAGAATACCACGATGTTTTTTTTTTGTTAAAATTCCTATAATCATCTGTGGAAGACTCAAGAATTATTAGGAGACTGTTTGAGTTGGACAAAATGCATATTTAATAAAATCAGGTAAATAATTGAGCTTTTATACTCTAAGGTGTTGTTTCTACTAAGAACATTTAAGGTGTTGTTTCTACTAAGAATATGCAAATGTAACTCTTTTCCTTTCAAGCTACACTATATAACTATCCACCTCCGCATTGATGGTGATTTGAAATATTTGGTATTCAAGATGCCACCAAATGTGGGTAGGATTTTTTTTTTATTTTTTTATATAAAGAAATATGCAATGTGTATGATTTATGGGAGAGAGAGAAAAAAAAGAAATAAGCATACAATGATGTGATATATGCATGAAGATATTTAGAGGAACTTCCACTTTTACAAGGCTTGGAGAGGAGAATATAGCATCAACATTAGGATGCATTATGAAATCGATTGATCGACAACCTTGCTTGTTCGATCAAACCTTCTCGAAATTAGACAAATTGCTCATTTGACAGTTTTGGATCATGCTTAATCGATTGATCGACAATATTAAGAAAAATCCTTATTTACCTTATGGATAGTCTTGGACTAGTTCGATCGTTCGAGCTTTTGTTTGCTCGATCAATCGAAGGGTGCTCGATTAGCGTCGATCGATTGACACTGAGATCGACAATACGTGGAACTACATAAGTACGCGATTTGTTTCCTATTATGATTGTGATAGTATATATATCGGGTGCAATCGGGTTTAGGGTATAACAAGGGTATGTTGAGACGTTCCTAAGGATTTTAGAGAATAAAATATAGAGTTTTGAAAGAATTAAATAGGGTTCTCATTTCTGTAAGTGCATCATCTCTTGTATTATCGTTTCGTAATGGGTTGTTTGTCACTTTATGCCATGGTTTTTCCTATGAGGGTTTGTCCACATAAAATTCGTGTGGTCTCTACATGTATTTGTTTACATTTGATTTTGTCTCATTTGGTTGAATTCAGGTTTGCATATACACGATCTCCAACAAGTAGTATTAGAGCCAATGTTGGAGTTCGACTTCTAATCTAAAACATGTCGAGGAAAGGATCTAACGTGAAGTACGAAATGGAAAAGTTCATCGGTAAAAATAATTTTTAACTATTAAATGTGAAGATGATAAGCATTTTGGTTCAACAATGATTGCATCACACTCTCCTTAATAAGGCGGAGTATCTTGCATCTATGAGTGATGAAGAGTGTGATGAACTTGATTAGAAGGCTACAACATTGATTCAATTCTGTCTAGCGGATAATGCTCTCTATAATGTCCTGAATCAAAAGATTACTGCATGGATATTAACGAAACTTGATAATTTGTATACGAAGAAATCCATAGTCAGTCATTATATATGTTAAAGCATAATGGTTAACATTCACTTCTGATATGTGGGGCTCACCGTAATGTGTATGGTACATCCAATCTATCCATCATTTACTTCCCCTGATGCTCTCATGTGGCCCTAAAAAAAATAGCTTGTCCATTATCAAATGGACCACACCAGGAAAGGATGGGACGTCAACCATTCAAAACTTTTAGATTACATTTGGGGCCCACTGTGATGGGTGGAAGACATCCAATCCATTTTATATGTGCATGCTTTAATGCTCCCTTAGGACCCTAAGAAAATATAAAATAATTCTTACTGTGATTTGTTGATTTTGGAAGGTTCACTGTCCAAGATCTCCGATATAAATACCTATTTTATTCATTGTAAATACTTTACAGGCTAGCCAAACACACTATCCATTTACTTGTTAACAGATTACCACTTAAAAGGCAAATAGAATATTATAGCATGTAGACCTATTACACCTGAAACTCTTTTTAGGTGCAGTGTGTTTCCAACAAAAAAAATTACGGCCATCCAAAGTACCCTAGATTTGGATCGGCCTCACGTTTGGGTCGCTGCTAAATTGGCTGAAGATATAGATTAACAGAGTGGTATAACACAATATATTAAGGTGGGCCCCACAAATATTAGGCTGCAAAATGTAGGCAATCTGCATCAAAGGCTTGAGTGTATCCCAATACCACTGATATCGGCATCGAGATGTATGTGCTTTCTATCCATGTGGTCCATCCGTTCGGCTCCTTTTAGTGCATGAGCCCTAACCAAAGCATATCCAAATTTCAAGTGGACCACACCACAGGGTGGTGATTGAACGCCCACTATTAAAAACTCATTGTGGGTTACCAGAGTTTTGGATTAAGCTTATATGGGCATTTCCCTCTATCCAGGTATGTGCGACCTTAGGAGTAAGTTGGATGGCAAATCAATATCACAGTGGGCCCAAAGAAGATTTTAATGGTAGACATTCAATCACCAATGCTTCCTGTGATGTGGTCCACCTGATAAAAATGACAGGATACAACGTATGGATGAGGTGAGTAAAACTACAGTACAATGTATATACCTTCCACCGGATCCTACTCCGGAGAATCCTACCCCACTACTACCTATCTAGAGATGGATGGTCCTTAGAGAATCTATGGAGCCCACCATAATGTATGTGTTTTATCCATGCCGTTCATCCTTTTTTAAAGATCATTTTATGGTATGGGCCAAACAATGAAGCAGATTAAATGCTTAAGTGAACCACACCGCAGAGTGTTCGTGATGTTTATTTGCCATCCAACCTGTTCACACTGTCGGAGACTTTGATGGAGGGAAAACATACATATCAGCTTATACAAAACTTCTATGCCACATGAGAAGTCTTTAACTTTAGGCGTTCAATTCCCACAGTTTCCTGTCGTGTGGTCCACTTAAGCCTTATATCTGCAATTTTTTTTTTTTTTTTTGCTTATATTCTAAAATAATTTATAGAAATGGATGGACGTTGCCGTCCGTCCGTCTCTATCTATGTTCCGGTGGAGAGTGGATTATAGGTGAGACCCCGGAGTCACCCAAGACGTTGCCGCCGTCACCCCGGGGTTTCCGTGGGGCCCACCTTAATGTATGTATTATGTATCTGTGCCGTCCATCCGTTTTTGCCGATCATTTTAGGGCATTATACCATCAATGAAGAGGACGGGGTAAGGGCCGCACTGTCTTCGGTGAGGCCGGGTACGCGGATTTCCTGTCCAAGGATGTTGGGTGTGCCCACCTAGATGTTTGTGAGAAATCCACCCCGTCCATCCGTTTTAAGAGCTCAATTTAAGATGTTAGACCGAAAACGAGGTGTATACAACAGTCAAGTAGCCCACACAAGAGTAAACAGTAGGCATTCAGTAAGTACCGTTGAAGCATTGTCACGGCGATAAAAGTTTTGTATAGGATATTTTTTTTGTGTTTTCACTTTATCCCACTTGGAATGACCTTACAAACGGTTTGTATAGCACATAAAATATAAACATCAAGGTGGAGTGTAGAAAGGTTTCAACGGCACAAATTTCTTTCCCCAAAATGTCTCTCTCGTGTAACCTATTGAGTTTTGTATCCGCCTCGTTTTCAATATGATGTCCTAAATTGATTTCTTAGAACAGATGGACAGAATGGATTTCTCAAATAAATTGCAGTGAACCCCACCCAGCATCCCCGCGCAGAAAATTAATGAGAAAGGCTTTAGCAGGAAATCCGCGTCCCATCTAATTCCGAAACGGATGGGCGCGGATTGGATTCTGTCATGGCATTACAAAGATAACGAGATAGATCTAAAGTTCAAGTGGACCCCATAATAGAAAATAATGGGAACAATGACATCCACCGTTTAAAAATTCTTAAGGGTCACAGTAATTTCCGTGAAGCTGGTATTTTTGTTTTCATTTCATTAATCTATATGGTAGCTCATTCATGGATCTAAAAAATACATCACTGTGGCCCCTATAAGTAGTTCAACGGTGGGTGTGACGGCTCCCACGGTTTTATGTGGTGGGTCCGTTTGAAATTTAGATCTATCTCATTCTCTTTGTAATGTCATAAAATGATCTCTACAAATGGTTGGACGGTATGGGTACAACACACGCATAATGGAGGGGTCCACAGAACTTGGTGAAGTAACTTCATTAGTCATCTGGTTACTTACCTTGTCAGTATCCAATCCGCGCCCGAAACGCCCCTGCCACCTGCCAACGGCTGGTGGTCGGTGCTCTGTGGGCCCTACTATATTCTATGTGTTTCATCCATTCCGCCCATCTATTTTTTCAAATCATTTTATGGTATGAGACTAAAAATGATATATATCCCAATCTCAAGTGCACCACATTACAGGAAACAGTGTTGAATGAGTCTCGACCATTAAAAACTTTTTAGGGCCATAAAAGTTTTGGATCAGGATAAACATTGCTTTTTCCCATCATATGAGTCTGTATGACCTAATCAAAAGATGGGATGTCAAATAAACAGTACATTGTACCTTATGAGGAGTTTAATGGTGGATATCCAATCACTATTATTTTCCTGTTTTGTGGTCCACCTGAGATTTATGTCCCTCAATTTTTTTCGGATCAAGGATTAAAATGATCTGTAAAAATAGATGAATGGAATGGATGAAACACATATATCATGGTGGAGCCCACAGAACACCGATCACCAGCCACGGGACTGATGGCGGGGGAGTAGCCAATCCGTTTCCTTCCTCCGCTCTCGGTGGGAGAGTACCCAATCCGCGGAAGAAAACCTGCGACAGCTGGACGCGGATTTCCTGCGAAAGCCTTTAGCAGTAAGTTCCTGCGCTGGGAACCCAGGTGGAGCCCACTGTGATGTTTGTGAGAAATCCTCCCGGTCCATTCATTTTTTGAGTGCATTTTATGCTACACGGCCAGAAATGAACCGTATCCAATATGGATAATTGAACATCCACAGTTGAAATATTCATAGGCTAACAGAAGTTTTGAATCATGCTAATATTTGTGTTTTCAATTCATCTCAGTAGAAATGACGTCATTAACGGTATGGATGGGATGTAAACATTACTGTCGAACCTAGGGAAGTTTCAACGGTGGAAATTTCCCTAAACAACCTTTTCCTTTAGTACGGCCCACTTGAGTCTTGGATTCTTCTCAATTTTAGGCTTCTCTAATAAAATAAGCTCACAAAACGGATAGGGAGAGCAGATTTCTGAAAAACATAACAGTGGGCTCCACCTGAGTTCCCAGCGCAGGAACTTCCTGCGAAAGGCTTTCGCAGGAAATCCGCGTGCAGCGCGGATTGCGTCCTACCCCGCCCGACCGGTAAACCGTCCGGAAAGGGCTCTGTGGGACCCACCGTTATGTAAGTGTTTTATCCACGCCGTTCATCTATTTTCTCAGATCATTTTAACTTATTACAATAAAAATGAGTCAAATCTACAGATTCAATGGACCACACAAAAGGAAGCTGCATTGATAATAACACCCACTGTTGAAACCTTTCTAAGGTCCACCGTGATGTTTTTTTTACCATCCAACCTGTTCATTCATAAGGTCATGTAGACGTGGATGAAGTGAAAACACAAATATCAACTTGATCCGAGACTTCTCCATCTCCCAAGAAGTTTTTAATGGTGGACGTTGAATCCCCACTCTGTGGTCCACTTAAGCCTTGGACCTACCTCATTGTTTGGATTATATCTTAAAATGATCTTAGAAAAACGATGAACGGTGTGGATAAAATTCTTACACCACGGTGGACCCCACAGATTCCTGCCCGGACGGGGAAGGACGAATCCACGTCCGCAGGAGAGAAAGAGTCCTGGGATGCGGATTTCCTACAAAAGCCTTTAGCAGCGCAAGGATGCTGGGTGGGGCCCACCGAAATGTTTTTGAGAAATCAAGCCCGTCCATCCGTTTTATGAGATCAGTTTAGGATGTGCGACAAAAAATGAGGTGTATCCAACACTCACGTGGGCCATACAAGAGGAAAAAGTGGGCATTCAGTGAGCACCGTTGAAACGTTTTTATGGCCATAAAAGTTTTGTATCAGGCTATAATTTTGGTGTTTTCACTTCATCCCACTGGGAATGACCTTGTAAAAGGTCTGGATATCATATGAACATCAAGGTGGAGCCCAGTAAGGTTTCCACGGTAGAAATTGCTTTCTCCAATTTTCCCTCTCGTGTGACCTACTTGAGTGTTGTATCCACCTTATTTTTGGTAGAATTTACTAAAACGAGCTCGAAAAACGGATGTACGGAATGGATTTATAACGTAAATTGCAGTGGGCCCCACCCAGCATCCTTGTGCGGGAACTTCCTTTGAAAGGCGTTCGCAGTAAATCCGCGTCCAAGAGTCCTAATATAAGTGGTTGGGCGATGCTCGTTTTCTGTCGCGACGAGCTCTTATTTATTTCTTCTTTTGCTGTCAATCGAAAAAAGTACGTTGGTTGATAAGCATCTTCATCTCCATATCATTATTGGAAGCACGAGATTGTATACCATTCAATGACTCCTTTTACAAAGACTCATAGGCCGTCCGTTGGTGGTAAGTACCTGACCGATGATTTGTTGATCAATATCCTTTCTCGATTGCCCTTAAAATCTGTCCTCCGATTCAAGTGCGTCTCCAAAGCATGGCAGTCTTTGATCTCTGATCCTTCTCATCAAGGAATTCTACCCACACCAATGTCCGGCCTCATTTTCAGCGATCGCTATCTCAGCTATTGGACTTCTCCAGTAGAGAAAGTTCAATACAAGCTCATCCAACTTACAATAATTTTCCGATTGACATTAGTGATCTTAGTTTCTTTCCACGCCGTCGTGATTTCTACACCGTCGATTGTTGCAATGGCCTACTACTCGGCCTCCATGGCCAATATATGTGTAGTACACCTGTTTACTATGTAATAAACCCAGCTACAAAGAAATGGGCAGAACTTCCGGCACCCGACAAGGAACGTACCCACACGACCCACAGGCTAGCATTCGATCCTAGTATCTCTCCTCACTACACTGTCATTTGTTCGGGTTTATTTAGCGGTGTCGATATTTTCTCATCGAAAACGGGTATGTGGGTCCAATCTAAGGTGCCACAAGAACTGGTCACTCGACATTGCGCGCGATCGGCGGGGCCGATGGCAGTTTTGTTTAATCGTTCCCTCCACATGCTATCTGAAGGCGATTCCATTGTGGGATTTGATGTTGATGGAGAGTGTTTCCGGTTGATTCCGTTGCCTGTGCCCATGCCAACCGACGGCCCAGAAATCAGACGAAGATGCCTAGGCGTGTTTGGAGGACACCTCTATTACGCGTACCATGATTGTATACAATTGCAAATCTGGATTCTTGAGGATTATGACGAGCGAAAATGGGCCTTGAAGCATAAGACTAAGATTGATTGCTTAGTGGAGAAACATCCTCAAGCCATTTGTTCTTCAGCTCCATACAAGGGATTCTGTGATTTTTTTGAGATTCCTGAGGGCGGCGAATTGCCATTTTGGTTTCATATGAAGTACATCAGTGCGTTAAACGACAGAATCATTGTTGAAACTAGTGATCTCTCTCAAAATTGTTATGATAGTGGATTCAGTGTGTTGGCTTTTCATCCGGATCTTGAGGTTGTCTTCCTTGGAATGGGGGACACAGTGCTTTCCTATCATCTCAACAGCATGAAGTTGGAGGAGGTATGGGTTTCAAAACCACAGTACAATGAATTACACTTAGGGAATGTCTACCCTTTCTCACCCTGTTTGGTGGATTTCTACAACTGCAAAAAGGAGTAGGAATTTTCCAGTCTTATTGTGTTTGCTTTTAAGTTTATTTTTCTTTTGAAGTTTATGATATGATCATTGAAACAGAGATTGAACTGAACATTTTGGCCTTATTGATTAAGAGGCTTGTTAACCAGTCTTTCTTTATTGAGTGTATGTCTAATGTGCTTAGAATTTTTAATAAAGTGGGCCACAATGTTGATGATTTGAAGCCCAAAAATCAAGGGTATCAAACCATCTTAGTCATTAATTTAGTAGTCTAGTAAAAGACACCTTTGCATACGTACGTTGATGATTTGAAGCCCAAAATTTGCTCTCATAAGTCCATATTCAAAATGAATACTTTATAATGCTGCCTATTTTTCTTCAACAAAATCACTGCTAGTTCTGAATTCTTTGAGCACATTTTTCCCTTCATTTGAAATTTAGAAATTGTGAGAGTTGATGTCATTAATAAAAAAGAAGAAATGATCACTCTAACCTTGAAACTTTTAAACCAAGGAGAAGTAAAACAAATAAGACCTATAAGGACTTTTGATGAGGACATCATTTCACTTACACCTTTGCATACATATCAGAGAAGGAAGCGGGCCACACTAATTTCCCTGTGGCTAAGCGAGTACCCGTGATTGTGATGAAGACCCCATGTGCATGTACGAGCATATAGAAGACCCCACATTGGGAAGATGCACGTGGGCTACATATAGGTGCTTGATGAACACAGTGGACCGTTGGATTTGTTGGACGCGATGATTGGACCGTTGGATCATCATCATTGGACATCTTGATTGTGGACTCCCATGGGCCACAAAATAGTTTAGTTCTTTAGATTGTTTACATGCTTCGTTATTTTTAATATACCTTATATTTATATTGAGATTAGAGAGTTAGGAATAACTTTTAATTTATTAAACGTCTCTATATTAAGAATCTTATCTGAGAGCGTCTTTTTGTAAAAGGTCTTTTATGAGACTATAAAAGAGAAAGATGGGTGTGTGAAGCCCTAATGCCATTAGATTTTGAGAAAATAAGAAGAAGAGAAAGCTCCCTTGCTTTTCTTCTCCTTCTATCTTCATGCGACTTAAAGATATCTTCCATGTGATTCGGAAGAGAGGTTGGTGTGATGCTGATATTCATTAACGGAATTGTGAGGTCTCCATTTATCCCTGCATCCTCATCCATTCATCCTCAATCAAGGTATTTCGTTTGAAATTCTTTTATCTTCCCATCCCAAACTTTCACCTTTCTTTTAATCCCCATTACCCATATCCATTTACAAGCCAAACCCTAAAAAAACTCTAAAACCCTACAAATCTAGCCATACGTGTGACTGTACGACCACACGTGTGACCTCTCGGGTTGGCCGTACGGACATCCCTTTGTCCCCTTTGGTTTCCCATCACATTTGAAGCAAAACACTCGTCTTCCTTTTTCTAAACCCTAACCTAAACCTAGAAATCCCCAACTTTCCTATTTTCCCAAACTCTCAAATCCTAACTTCTCCCATTCTTCAATTCACCTAAAATCCTTACACCCCTTCTATCCAAAACCTTAATTCCCATATCCTAACACCTAAATCCTTTAACCCCTTCTCCCAATTTAATTCCATAAACCCTAATTTTACCTTAGGTAGTATTAGATCTCCTACTTTGAAATAGACTTTTCCCTATGCTAATTGGATGTCCCTACATCCATGAGATCCTAGTTTCCTTTATTTAATGATCTTGTACGACGATGTTTGGTAACCTAGGCTACGATTATGCATGATATTCTTTTGGTTTTCTTGGTATTTGTGATGATAATGACAAGTTTTATGTTTTTTGTTAATTACCTTAATTTTGATACTTGATCTCACATCATATTTGGTTCATGTATCGGTCCTACATCAAATTTGGTATCAGAGACCATATGTTTAACATAGGAATTTTGTGTTGCATCTAGGTTAGAGTCACATCTAGGGTTAATAGAGGATTCATTGCATATAGGATCATATTGCTGAATTTTCAGTTTGCATCTCCACTTATACCATTACTGAAATTTTAACATAGTAATTTCAAATTGTCACATTGCTGAATTTTCAGCTTGTAATTTTTAGATTACACCGTTGCGGAATTTTCAGTTTGGCACCCTTGGATTACTACTCTGCTGAATTTTCAACATAAGATTTGAAGACAACGACTTGCTAAATTTTCTGGTTAGTGTGTCCAACGTGATCTCTAGGTTAGTTTTATCATTGTTATAACATTGTCCTAGGACCTAGTGTTTCCTTTTAGAGTTTCCTTGTGTATGCCCACTCGCTTGGGACATGGTTTTGGTCTACAACCAATAATAAATCTAGAGCAGATTATCGAGGCCCTTAATGCTATCAATAACCGTCCGACGACTATTGAAGAGCATAGTAGAACCACTGCCACTCAATTAACCGCGACTAATGTGCGTGTCAATCAACTTGAGGCCTCCTTGTAGGCAAATCCCGACACTGGGGAATAAATTCAATCTCGGGCTAAAGATCAAGTTGATAGGCTAGTGCGTGGTCGTGGCCAAGGCGTTGGCCATGGTCAAGCACAAGTGCCACCTCCATGTGAGGAACCTTATGACCGTCATCATCTAGATGCCCAGGTTAGGAAGGGTGTCAAAGTTGAGGCTCCCATTTTTTATGGTCACTTGAACCCCAAAGCATTCCTTGATTAGGTAGCAGACATAGACCACTATTTTGAGTGGTATGAAATGTTTGATGTCCGTCGAGTGAGATTTGCCAAGATGAAGTTGGTGGGCCAGGCCAAACTTCTTTGGACCAACATGGAGCATAAAATTGAAAGGAGAGGAGAACCCACAATTGCGCAGTGGGTCGAGATGAAATAAGTCCTCAAAGAAAAGTATCTCCCTCTTTCTTATTGCCAGATGCTCCTAGACTAGTGGCAGGCCTTGTGCCAGGGATCCATGATTGTGCCGGATTACATCGTTAGGTTTTAGGAGTACATGATATGATGTGACATTGACGAGGAATCGATGATTACATTGCCCAGATTCGGGATAAGCCTCCAATTTGAGATCCAACGAGAACTTTATTCTCATGACGTTGGCACATTAGAGCACATGCACCAAGTGGTGCAAGACATCGAACACTATCTCAAAGCACCAGTTGGTAGGCGTTATGACTCTCGGGATACAAGTGTCAAGACTTACCCTCAAGGGGCTAAGCCTAACATGAGGAGTCAATCCAGACCCCAAATGGGTTCCTAGTCTAACCTTAGAGATGTCAAAAGAAAAGGAATAGCAAGTGCTAGCTCTAAGGGAGGAGAGCAAACGCGATGCTTTAAATCCGCGAGAGAGGAAGCTGAGTGGATTAAAAATGTATTGGTAGATGGACCAATATGGAACAATCCCATGCTGACAATCACACTTTACTATGATAATCAAGCAGATATGCTAAAAGCATACAATGAAAATTACAACAGGAAATCCAAAGCAATTTGTCTGAAGCACAATCATGTGAGAGAACTTATCACTAATGGCATCATTGCTATTCAATATGTAAAATCAAAAGAAGCTTGGCAAATCCTTTATCTAAGGGCCTAGGTAGGGATTTGATCATTTCCTCATTAAGGGGAATGAGACTAAAGGCATATAACTAAGTTGTGCTTGAAGGAAACCTAACCAAATAATCCTATCTGGTTTAATGGGAAAGACAACCAAGTAAACAATTGTTTGAGAGTACCATATTCAATTCTATTTTAAGAAAAGTTCCTTTCCCATGATGATAGTATTGATGTCCTATAAGACACTAGGTTGAGATTCATAATCTCTTAACGAGTCATGGATTAATCTGATTGGGACGAAATATAATACCACCTTGCATGACTCACCTATCCGAATGTGGAAACTAGTTACTTCTTATGAGATACATGCCATCTCTAAAGCACTTAGTGAAAATAGGATTTTGCAATGACTTTAAAGTGTCGAGCCGAGACTACATTGACCTCTTCAATTGTGTGTGTACGATATTAGTCCGGTTCATCTATAAGAGTTCTTAGTTCAATGTTTGACTTTTATTCACTATGTAATGGTTTAAGTCCAAAAGATATCATCATTTATGCGATAACTATTCTATATGCTCATCATCCTTAATCTATTTTAATTTTACAAAAGTAGGGGATTGTTAGTTTTTAAAATTTCTTGACTTAACTTTTCTTTTATTCTTTTTTAGAACTGGTTTTAGTCCCACATTAGAAGTGGAGTAGAGTTGAAATGTGGTTTATATAGGATCCTTCTTATATGCCTATTGGTTAAAATTTTCACTATATAATTGGTAGTCTAGCGAGGTGAGAAGCAGCGAATGCATGCCCACGTGGCGTAGACAGTGGGTTGTTGCCTGTTGGGCTGTTTGGACCTATCCATTGGGCCTCAAACCCGATGAGGTAGATGACAGGCCATAAAGTCTCAAAGCCCACCTAAGGAGCTGAAAGGTCTCTTGACCTAGAAGCTTCCTGCTATTACTGCACTACATTGGCACTGTGCATTTTATTAACTAAATTAATATCCCTTCTATAAAAAAAGATGCGGTTAGGTGCTGGAACTTCATCTCCATTTTCCTTCCTTTCTACTAGTTTTGGGAATACAGAGCAAAGGTCAAGTATTGTGTCTTCGCTGAGTAGTGCAAGCTCACTGGAAGACTGGATCGAGCTAGGCTTGGTAGTTGCACATTTGGGAGGCTTTGACCGTCTTTAAGAAATGTATCGTGGTACATGCCTTTAAGCCATTCTTGACATTCTACAAGTGCAAGTGGACATTTTCATATTTTATTTTCTACAACATCTATAAGAGTGTGGAAAGTGATTTTGGATTGGCTTTCTCAATGAGTGGAAGATTAGTGTCATGGTAACTACTTAAAGAACAAAGGAGACGCACAAAATTAGTTGGGGAATCAAATTTATGTATCCAAGGTTTCAGATGGTGATTTAAACCTTGGAAGGGATATGAAGGCTTGTTCACTTACCAAGGATAGGGCCTTGGTGATGGGAATGATTGCCATCACCAAAATGACTACAGATGCATGATTACCAAAATGACTCACATGCACAGTTAGAACAACTATTGTGCACTTACCCAGAAAAAGGGATTTGCAAAATGCTGATGACTGGCAGTACTAAACAAGCCCACTAAGCATGAATGGCACATGCACACCAACAAGCCCACTAGCATGAACACACACAAATATACCTTAGCACAACTACTGTGTGCTGAGCCAGCAAGGGGTTTGCAAACAGTTGATTACTGCAGCATGCTTGACAGTGCTTAAGAAGCCTGCAAAGCATGAAATGCAAAAACGAACTGCCATTGGAATCCATGTCATTGTGTGTTCAAAGTTTAGCTGTTGCTGTTGCCAAAACTGGCACTCGTCTGTAATGGAGGTTTGTTGTCTTTAAACTCCACACATTCCCTGCTTACAGATAGATCACAAAGAAGAAGAAGAAGAGAAAAAATTAAATTAACAGCAAGCAAGTAAATACTTGGTCTTCATGGATGGGCATAACACAGAATTGCTCATGCACCAAAAAATCCCACAGATTGGAAGATCATATCAATTGAATACTAGGCCTTTTGTGGTTGAAGGTGGACTGTTGTTTTTCATTCTTCTCTCTTTTGGCCGCATATTGAACAATTTGAATTTCCGTACCTGATCCGTTTTTGGTGCATGTGCCATCCATGGTGGGGCTTTAATATCAATGGTTTGGATCAGTGAACCATAGCCCAACTTGCACAAACTGAAGACCAAGCATAGTGTAGAAACTCTCAACCTGAGCATTCTATAATATGGCCCCTCAAAACAAGATCTAGGACACTCATTTGCAGGGCATACCAGCCTAGTTTTGGATCCATCAATGCCCTGGGTCCCACATGAATGTCTATGGCTGCTAGGTTGGCCCGTGTGGCTATGTGTAGAGTGCTTATCAAGTGACAGAGATTTACAAACAGATCTCCAGCCCTTTTCAAAGCTAACTTCATGGGCTTTCAAACAGGACCCATTTCATTTTATTTAAGCATTTGTTTGATACCCAGAAAGTTGCCCAAAAAGTAAGCAGGAACAAAATAACTGAGGACTGTCTATTTAATTTTGGGTACCTATCAGGACTGTTAATATGGTATTGATCTTCGATCAGATTAATCTGAGCCCTTTCCATGGTCTATATATGCAATTTGGAGGGTTGGGTGTTTGACAGGACCCTCAGATGAGCCTGATTTGAGTTTGATTTGCAATCTGATGGTCTCCGTGCCAATTGACCAGCAATGGGACCACTTTTATCCCATTAGATGATCAGACTGTCCTGAATCAATTATTCACAGCAACAGATAATTTTTGAACGGCAACAATCTATTATCTGAAACAACTGTTGGAATTTTAAGATAGTAACCATGTGTAGTTCCAACAGTAAGTTGTATTAAATCATCAGATCTACACTGCCATAGCAGGGTAGTGACATCTTGATAACTCAATCAGGTTGGCCCAAAAATAGACTGGTCTAGTCATCAAATTTTCTACTGTCCATTGTTTCCATTCATGTGGGAAACCCAATTAGTTGACCAGCCTAGTTTTGGATCCATCAGCCCCATGGGTCCATTGCTGCCAGGTTGGCATATGTTGTTGCATGCAGACTGCATTTGGTGTTTTGCAAACTGCAGTAGTAGCTACGGTCACAATGTAGGAAAAAGGGGCAATTGAAAACTTAAAGTGAAGATTATCCTTTTGTTCAGATCGAAGATGAGTCATTTAGGTATCAAACTAACAACATATTTTGGACCACATGCTAGAAATCAAGAGACAGAGATTTAGAACAGATCTCACATATTTTGGACATAGTATACAGTTGATCTAGGAATTGTCTGCAAAATGTTATGGAAAACAATAATAAGAAGCCAGTTTAGCAAGTTCAAATATTCTATTAAATAATTGCATTCATACGCACTCACTTAGCTTTGTACCTAAAATGAGATTTTTGCTTAGTACAGAAGCAAATGTGTGTGGGATATCCAAGCAGCGCATCTGGCGGGCCACATATGTATGTTGACTGTGGATTGTTGACAATTATTTCAAATTGTACTTCTGGTCCACCACATAAATTGCCTTAACAAAGCTCCCAAAACCGTCCCCCCCCAAAAAAAAAAATTTCTGGACAAATACGCATCGATTGAAAAAACTCGTCTCTAACTTGCGTTTCATGTTGAATATAATTTATTCTTGCTCCGATTACTTTGAGTGAAATTATTAGCTCTGAACTTTTGCAATCACTTCTGAATGCATTATTCGGGAAAAAAGCTTACAGATGCAATCTACAGAAAATAAAATCAAAATGTGCCTATATGTTATACTTACATGTAAATTACATCTTTTTCTTCTTTTTTCTTTTTTCACTTCTACAATTGTTAAATTCGAGCAAAGGATATTTCCATGTCTATGTGGTTTCTAGCTGGTTTTGGCTTGAAATTCCTATTTAGTAGCTGTACTTATTGTAGAGGAAACTCAGTTATTGACACGTGGTGAGATAGTCACCATGTGTCTGAATCTCATGCAACACATCAAAAGCAACATGCAATTCAAAATTTGAAAACTGGAGGGAATGACCAACAAGATTGATGTCTATCCAAGGATCACGTGTAATTAAAAGATTTTCCTTTTTCAATGTTTGAAAGTTTAAGAGTTTCAAAGTTTCTAAACTATTTTGGAAACTTGTCACTATATTCAATATATTCAAACATCTTTAAATCTAGTTAAGATATTCTCTCACAACTCAACTTGAGTTGGAGAGTTTTACACCCAACGTGTTTGGTCTCCCATTTGTCTTTATGGTATCAGAGATTTGATACCAAGGTGAGTTTTGAGAGAGATTATACTTTCATCTCTAGTTTATTCTATTTTTCAAGATCTTAATGGCTTCTCCTTCCTCCACAATATCCACTTTGACCTACCCTTACCCATCATCCCTTAATGTAGGCAACTTCATTTCAATCAAATTAACTCAATCAAATTATCTATTATGGAGAACCCAAGTAATGGGTCTTATTGAAAGCCAAGACGTACGGATTCGTCAAAGGAACGACTCCTGCACCACCTCACTATCTCACCATCACATATGTTGAATCTACAAACGAAAAAAGAGAAATCGATAACCCCAACCACCCAGTGTGGACACTATCTGATAGGTTGCTTCATGGTTGGATTATGGGAACGTGATCTAAGGAAGTACTTGGGCTCATGTTTGGACTTGACATGACTCTGAAGTATGGCAAGCTCTTGAAGATTCGTTCTCACAAGAATCTAGAGAATGAGAGTTTTTCCTCCAATAACTACAAATGCACCAAAGGTACCCGCAGCTTTTTTTATTATGTTCAGATTTTTAAAAATTATTGTGATGGATGTTGGAGAAGAGGAGAGGAAGAAGAAATTTTTTTGGACTTGGAGTATTGCAAGTAGAATTCTTTTAAATATTTTGAATTATGAAAGTAGATATTACAATGCTTCGAATTGTTGGAAGGGAGGATTTTCCTTCTTGTTTTGTTTTTTGTTGTTGTTCCTCCCATGTACATAAGTCCCTATTTATAGACTCTTGAGGAATAATCTACACACAAGAGTAAATGCATTACAACTTTCTACAATAAGCATTAATTATCTAGGAAACTCAAAAGACACTTTCTAGATAAATCTAGTACACTTTCTAGATATTTCTTAGACACATTCTAGATACTTTCTAGACACTTTCTAGAAACATTCTAGACATTTTTCAAATATCTTTTATTTTCAAATTATATTTTCAACACTCCCCCTTAATTTGAAAATCTTGCACTCTCATCATTTTTGTGAATTTGATGAACTTTTCTGTAGTCATGGCCTTGGTGAAAATATCTGCGAGTTGATCTTCTGACCTGCAAAACTTCAGCTCAATTTGTCCTTCTTCAACTAACTCGCTGATGAAGTGATGGCAAAGCTCGATGTGCTTTGATCGACTATGGATGACTAGATTCGTTGTCATGACAATTGCTGACATGTTGTCACAGAAAATAGTAATAGGCGATTTTTGTTCATTTTGTAAATTGCCCAAAATCCTTTTAACCCAAATTGCTTCACATGGTGCTCCAGTAGTTGAAATATACGCAGTTGTCTTTTGCCTTGCTTGAATGCCAAGGAAGTATCTCATAAGGCCGAGATATTCTTTCTTCACATATAAGGATGGCTCACTCGGACTTCTTTTAAAGCCATTTTTATGAAAGTAATTATCGATCTTGCTATTCCATGCTCTTGGTGCTTGCTTTAACCAATATAGAGCTTTCTTGAGCCGATATACCTTTTCTTCTTTTCCTTTCACCACATATCCTTGTGGTTGCTCAACATATACTTCTTCGATTTCTCCATTGAGAAAGCCGATTTAACATCAAATTAAAAGACTTGTAGTTTTAATTGAGCCACAGGCGCCAAAACAATCCTTATAGTTTCCATATGAGCGATAGGAGCAAAAGTTTTATTAAAGTCTATACCTAGCTGTTGAGAATAACCTTTTGCCACTAATCGAGCTTTGTGCTTCTGGATCGAGCCATCTTCGTTATACTTGGTCTTGTAAATCCATTTTAAGCCTATAACATCTTTTCCTTTAGATAGATCAATCAGCTCCCATGTGTGATTCTTCTCAATAACTGCAATTTTTTCATTCATTGCCTTAATCCAAGCTTCTTATTTTACTGCTTCTTCAAATATCTGCGGCTCACATGCAAAGTAGGCAACATCACATTTATTATAAATTTCTCTTAGAGAATGTACCTTCCTCGGAGGTGAATCAAAATCTGATGAAGAGCTGCTTGGGCTTGAAGAATTGCTTGAGCTTGAATTTGGTGTAGCGGGGTTTTATGGAGAAGAACATGGATTTGTAGTCACCTTTGGTATAATTTCAGATTCTTCAAATGTCTTTCGAACATGGTTTTGTTTCTCATCCCATTTACATCCTGTCATTTCATCAAATACCACATCTCTGGAAATCACCAATTTACCAGAAGTGGGATTATAAAGACGATAGGCTTTGGAGTCTTCACCGTAGCCTATAAATATGCATTTTTCTCCCTTTTCATTAAACTTTTCTTTTGCTTTTTTTGATAGAATGTGAGCATATGCAATGCATCCAAAAACTTTAAAATATTTTACTGATGGCTTTTTCTGATGCCATGCTTCATATGGAGTCATGTTCCTTACTGCTTTGGTTGGAGATCTATTGAGGATATAAACTGTCGTGTGCACAGCTTCCGCCAAGTAATCATTTGGAAGCCCTTTTCCTTTTAGCATGCTCTGAGTCATATCTACAATTGTCCGGTTCTTTCTTTCTACCACGCCATTTTGCTGAGGAGTGTGTCTGGCTGTCAGCTCTCCTTTGATGCCATTCGACTTGCGGAAATTCCAAAATTCTTTTGATGTGAATTCTCCTCCACGATTTGTCCTTAAAACTTTCAAGAATTGGCCACTTTGTTTTTCTTCAAATGCTTTGAATTGAAGAAAAATGGTGAAAGCCTTTGATCAAGAAAATATATCCACATCATCCTGCTATAATTATCAACGAAAAGTAAAAATTATCTCTTCTTATTAAGAGATGGTGTCTGCGTAGGACCACAAATATCAGCATGTACAAGTTCAAGAGGAGCTTTTGCTCTCCATGACGTACTCGTAAATGAAAGCCTCTAAAATTTACCATAGATGCAACTTTCACAAACTTTATCTTGTTAATAAAAGGTAGACCAATCACCATATTCTTCTGCTTTAACAATTTTAAGCCTCTGAAATTTAAATACCCGTATCTCAAATATCATAGCCAAATTTTATCAACATCTTCAGATTTTAATGCAAAATTTCTTTTTAGTGGCATGTTAAGAGGGAAAACCTTGTTTGATGTCATTTTTACTTTTGCCACAATTTGCTTATTCTTCTTATCCAAGATCATGCATTCATCTTTATCAAAATTGAACGAATATCCTTTCTGAATTAATTGTCCAACGCTTAGGAAATTTTTAGTCAAGCCAGGAACATAAAGAACATCATGGATAAGTTTAGAATTTCCTCCATTTGTTTGTATGACTATGAATCCCTTTCCTTTTTGAAGCTTTCCATCTCCAAGCTTTACTTGAGAATTTACCCCTTCATTCAAATCGACAAAACAACTCCGATTTCCTATCATATGGTTATTGCAACTGCTATCCAAATACCAAATATCATCTGATTCTTCTTGAGTATTCACACATGAATAAAATAAATCTTCTGATTTTTGTCTTTTTAGAAAAATTTGCTTCATTCTGTAATGCAGGGGCATTTTCACACCGGGCTCGAGTGAGGTCGCCTATGGGATGCAGGGGCACAGTGGGGTGGGCGAGGCCCACGGGGGAGGTCTTGTATTCGAGACTCCTCACCAGGGGTGATTAATGCGCATTTCACACCGGCTCAAGCGGGGTAGCCTGTGGGATGCGGGGACACACTCGGGGTGGGCAGCCCATGTGATATAGGGCCCACGAGGGGGGTTCGGCCGAGGTCCTAAGCCATGAGATGTGGGGCCTGGGCTATGAGATAAAGGGATTAAATCGCTACACTCTAACGGTTTGAACTTTTAGAGAAACTGGTTAATTGTCCTGCATCAAATTGGTATCAGAGCAGGAGGTCTTGTGTTCGAGACTCCTCACCGGGGGTGATTAATGCAGGAACATTTTCACACTGGGCTTGAGTGGGGTTGCCTGTGGGATGCAGGGGCACAGTCGGGGTAGGTGAGGCCCACAGGGGAGGTCTCGTGTTCGAGACTCCTCATCGGGGGTAATTAATGCGCATTTCATACCGGGCTCGAGTGGGGTAGCCTGTGGGATGCGGGGACACACTCAGGGTGGGTAGCCCATGTGATTTAGGGCCCACGAGTGGGGTTCGGCCGAGGTCCCAACCCATGAGATGTGGGGCCTGGGCTATGAGATAAAGGGATTAATTCGCCACACTCTAACAGTTCAAACTTTTAGAGCAAGTGGTTAATTGTCCTGCATCATTCTGTTTTATACCAACAATCTTTATCTCTGTGGCCCGATTTTTTGCATATGTTGCATTTGTTGTACCAACAATCCTTGTCAATATGATTAGACTTTTTGCAAATAGAGCATTGAGAATCATTTTGCTTGTTACCTCTTGGATTTCTTTGATTGTTGAAATTAGACAAAGTTTGTCCTCTAGCGACCTCTTCCAGATTGCCATATTTGATTTGAATATGCCTCTTGACTTCTCTGTCTACTTGCATATTCTTCTTTTCCGATATATTTATTTTAGACTAAAAGGCTTGTTCAATGCTTTGCTCCATGAACCTGCTCATCCTTTGTTCATGTGCTTGAAGAGAACCCATCGGCTCATGTAAACTTACATAAATCTTTAGATTCTTCTATAGCAACTACTACATGATCAAATTTTATCGGAAGAGTTCTTAAAATCTTTTCCACGATTTTTTTATTATTATAAAAAACCTTGGATTGTATCTCCATAACTTCTGATTTGATTAATGATGCCAGAAACACGAGAGAAGTAATTTTGAATTGACTCACCTTCCTTCATTTGTAAATTATCGAAATCTCTCCAAAGAGATTGAAGTTTGATAGTGATCACCTTTTCTGATCCTTGAAATTCTTTCTTCAAAATTTCCCAAGCTTCTTTTGAAGTTGTTGTAGGAAGGAGTCTAGGAAAGATGTTTTTGCTCACTCCTTGTTGGATGTAAAGTAGGGCTTTGGCATCCTTCTTTTTCTTATCCTTGAATGCTTATTGTCTTGCATCTGTCCATGTTGCTAATGCTGCTACATTTTCTGGTACTTCATAGCCATCTTCCACCAACTCCCACAAGTCTTGTGAGATGAAGAGAGTCTTCATTTGAATGCTCCAATAGTCGTAGATTTCTCCTTCGAATATGGGCACCATATTTTGTGAATAGTTGAAGATGGTGTTGCTGGAACTTGCTGCCATATATGTATCTTGAACCTTGCTCTGATACCAAATTTGTAGGAGAAGAGGAGAGGAAGAAGAGATTTTTTTTAGACTTGGAGTATTGCAAGTAGAATGCTTTTGAATATTTTGAATTATGAAAGTAGATATTACAATGCTTTGAATTGTTGGAAGGACCAAGCATATCGAAATTGATTAGCACTTTGTTCATGAAAAAGTTTCTCTTGGTTCTTTAGTGGCCCAGTTTGTCTCCTCTGAGAATCAAGTTGTAAATATCTTCCCTAAGGCATTTCTAAGTCCTTTCAACCCAAACTGGGTCTTTGGCCTACTCCTAAGCCCAAATTTTTATTCGGATCAGGGAAACTCAGTTATTTACAAATGGTGATGGGGATAGTCACTAGGTGTCTGAATTTCAGGCAACATCTCTAGAGCAACACACAATTCAAAATTTGAAAACAGGAAGGAATGACCAGCAAGATCGATGTCTATCCAAGGATCATGTTTAGTATAAAAGATAGTTTGAAAGTTTCCCAACTATTTTGGAAACTTATCACTGTATGTTTGTAACAATATATTCAAACATATTTAAATAGTTGCAGAGTTTTACACCCAATGTGTTTTGGTCTCTATTTATCGTTAGTCATAAGGCAGAATAAATGATGAGCATTGTTAGTAGTTCTAACAAAGGCTTGAGAAACTTGATTTTTTCTCTTTGTTTAAGTTGGCTTAATTGGTTCCACATTTGACAGATCTCTCTTTGTCACTCCCCTCCAAGAAAAAAATAAAAGCAAACAGAAGAAGACGGAGTCTGCATTAGAGTAAAAACAGTAGCAAAACTTGAAACATTCAACTTATCGGAAATGATCAAATTATGGAGCGCTTATCCGTAGTAGTAATTGGTAGGTCCCTATATGCTACTGTAGGCATTGATTCAAACAAGATTCATAGGAGCAGCTATCAAAATCTTCACTATGTTTAGATAGAGTGAGAATAATCAGTTTTCAAGGAATCATATCATGCAATTTCTATTAAGCTCAAGCCAATTCTGTTCTCATTCTTTTGCCCGTTAATCTCTATTGAAAGCATGTGCTATTAGACACCATCAAAAACCTTAGAAACATTCTCCTAAGACTAAAAAGAAGAGACCCGTATGAGCAACAAGGAAACTCTCAATGTGGGTGAGAAAATTGTGGAAAATCATGATTTTGAGGAAGCCAAATTGAAAATTTGCAGAAATTTGAGGTACCATTTAAACCTTCTCTCAATAATAACACCAAGACACCCAAAAAAAAAAAAAACCGAAAGAAAAGGAAAATCCCAATTGCTGTTCAATAATGGAAGACAATCAAGATTTCTTGGAACACAACAATCATATGGTATAATTTGAAAGAAGGGACATAGGTGAGGAATTGAATAGAATCAAAGTAGAGGGTTAACAGATAGAAAACGTCAAGAAAAATTTGCAACATTTGTTCAGATAAAGTTGATAAGTTAAAATGAAGCATTACTTGTTTCCTCTCAAAAAACAAGACACATTTTTTTTTAATTTTTATTTTTATTTTTATTTTTTTTTCTGTAGGATAAGAACAAGCCACTTCAATCTGCTCAATGTCAGTTAGGCCTCCTCAATAGCTAGTCGAACATCACGTCAGATATATTGCCTACTTCAGGAGTGAAACATCAATGGATTTTAAGACTTCATAACTAGAAACTCTGAATCACCCAAACATCACAGGGATGAAGTTGGATCCCTGGTTTGTTAAAATAGTTCTCATACTAAAGGAAACTAGGGATATTGTGAAAAATGCACCCCATTATTGAACAAATTACATCATAATTTATGTCCCAAGTCTTGATCACCTTTTCACTAGACAAGTATGGAATAGCCACTTCAGAATTTTTAAAATGTCTTGTACCTTGGGTTATGCCCGAATCGGTGGGGTACATGTTCTTGATTTGGCATGGAGTGGGGCTAGGATGGATCACTTCATTATTATGGAGATCGAATCTTCTAGCTTCCCTGTGGGCTATTTGGGGAGAAAGAAATGGGAGATGCTTCTGAAATGAAGCTTCCAAGGTGGAGGAGGTCTTTTTGAAGGCTCATCTTTTTGTGCTAAAATGGGCATGTTGTATTAAATCTATCAATGATTGTAATCTTTCATTTTTTTTCTTTGCTTGTAATCTTTGCACTTTCTCGGTGCTCTAATAAAAATTTATGTCAATCTTTATTATTATTATTATTATTATTTATTTATTTATAAAGAAGAAAGACTAAGATGGTCATCAACCAAATTTTCATTCAAAATACCAAGTATCTTAATTTGGATTCATCTAGAGAAGTACCGCTACTTGACTGTCCCAAGAAGAAATATACCAGCAAATGTTCTGAAAGTTCAGTTAAAAGTTTTCACATTGGACCTCTACTATTTCATAATATAATCGAACTATTTTCTTAATGACTATAATGAATGCTTATTCTAATTATTCTGCACCTTAATCAATGCATTGGGATGGAAATTGGTCAGATAATGATGATTAAAGATTGTTTGCATCTTGAGAGCCACAAATTATAAACATCCGAATATAATAACCCAAATCTTCAGAAACAAAGTCATATACCAACAGTCACTAATAATCATATGGCTTCCCAAGGAGCTGATCAACAGAGAACAAAAATGAGTGATGCTCTCAGCACTCCACAAAAGCTACACTCTTACAGAGACATGCAGCCAAACCTAGATATAGGCCTGTTTCAAAGATATAAAATGTGACCCTGAAACCATGACCCCAAATACATTCGGAGGTGCCACCCTTAAATTCATTGCCCTCATCCGATCCCGGAAAAAGTCCCCTCTTGAAAGACCGCCGAATTCCTAAAGAACTTTTTTGTATCTGAAGAATCTTGTTATCACATGACTCACATCTTGACAATCATACAGCAACAGTTATGCACTACAAAAATCACACTTCTGCTATCCCAATTGAATTGCCAAGCCTTATTACACACCCAATTGTCTACCCAAGTCACTACCTAGCATAGTAGTCCCACAGCTCCAAAACCAAGTAATCTAAACATCCTGAATTCCAGCATATAGTGTGAACAAATGAAATTAGGATGTCCCATGTGTTGAGAAGAATATCATATGGTATATGGTGCACATCATGGAGTTCGATGGATGTCGAAGCTTGCTAGCACTATTCCAAGGCATCACGCATGGACATTAAGGTGACAACTTCCTCGTCTTTCACAGGGATGTTGTACGTTTTCCAATATCATAGGTGAAATACTGGAATTTGAAATATACAAAATTACCCTCAAATGATTCACACCATATGTGCAGCATTTGATCAGGGATGTTTATATTCAATATGTGGGTCTTGGGTCTCAAGGCTTTTGTTGGCTATTGCAGAGTATTTTGTAGGATCATGGGGTGCAAGTGTAGGGTTCTACAAGTCGGTGATCACTCATCATCCCTTCTTTCTCATTTTGTTTTTCTGGAGTGTTTTTTTAACTATTTACAAGTGCAAAAGAAAATTGGCTCCAATTACAAGGACCGGCAACTCACAAAAACAAGGGAGACTGGGTGACTATGCTCCTCCCTCCAAAACTACCCTCAAATGATTCTTAACAACACACTTGGAACATGCTAAATCCATTGGCCCAAGCTACAGCTTTCCGCCATGGAAATGAACACTTCATTTAGCTACGTTGCTTTGTTGCAAAAGATTCTACTATTCTGCTCTTCAAGTGCACCTATAGGCCCTCCATAGAGTTTTCCTTTCCAGGTCCCAACCCACACCTCCACCTCCTAAATTTTATTTTGCACCAGGCATCACCCAAGCCATCACAAAAAGAAGAAAGAACCACCTCCGCACGTATCCTGGCATTGCAAATTTGAAGTATATAACAGATAGCTAACCAACTCTACATTCAGACGGTAGAGGATGCAATCCGTTTGATTGTCATCTTCAAGGATCAAGAAGAGAAATTTATCCTCTCCCATGTCGTCAATTCCTATCAACAATGCACAGAGAAATTTACAGGTAATTTCTCTCATCTTCCATCTGTCCAGTCACTCCAAAGGACTCAAGAACTCACCCATTTCGACCTCATTTAGGTCTATCCAAAGAGTCGGCCCTCATATCACTGGGTCTCCCCAGACATGGTATCATCAAAAAACCAAGACTCTTCTCCCTCACCCCCTCGTACACAACACCCTCCCATAACCTCATTGTGGATCATCCCCGAATTTATGTTCCCCTCCTAAATATAACTTTCCAAAGCTCAGACTCTCTCATATGTACCATCTTCTTGGATTTGGTACTTACATGTGATGACTCTCTGCCATAGGATACCTTACTAACTCACAAATTTCCACTACTTCCTGACAAAGTGGTATTCACAACAAACTTACTAAATGCTTGAATGGGAGTAATACATGGGCTTCTCTCAATCCACCCTGTTGGATTTCAGATGATCTTCAAATCATCATCTAGAAAATCCTATAATGGAGCTGCATGAATGAAAATTTTGAAAATCCTGTATTCGAGCACATGTAAAATACGAAACACTTTTGCTATAAACATCCTAATTGATCAGGTAATGGGGGCTGCACGATTGAGGAGGCTACCTTTCGCACATGCAAAATCATTTGTTTCCAATTTCCAACAATATGTAAATAAAAGGAACAGTAGCATCAACAAGCCATGATGCCATCCTCAAAGAAGATGCAATAGGAATGATATTGGAAGGTAAGAGATTTTGATATAAACTTTCAGGTGAAGTTCCTCCAGTGCATTACATGCAATTTATACTATCCTGCTCAGGTGAAGAGATTTTGTGCTTTGTGTTCCAGGCACGGTTGTGATAATAGAAGAAAACTGAAAAGGAAGGGATCTTCCGACAACAAAGAACATCTCTGTTGTGATAATAGAAGAAAAAAAATACATCCTCTTTAACAAAAAAATAGAAGAGAGAGGGACAACATGCTATCTTCTCCTAATATTCAGAGATCCAACAAAGAAGAAAAAGAAAAGAAAAAGATCCAACGATTCCCACAATGAGCATGATTCTTGATTTTGATTGGTTTCATATAAAGAAGAAAGATCCAACAATTTCCACAATGAGCATGATTCTTGATTTTGATTGTTTTCATATAAAAGATTCAAAGCTATCAAAACCCAATCGAAAAAATAAAAATAAAAAATCAATAAAGATTCAAGAAATAAATAATCAAAGATCATAAGTAAAATAAACAACAATGAAAGAAATGGAAATGCTGGGTTGGACTGAAGAAATACCCCACGAGAAACATTCTCTGCTGAAATGATGGGCACACCGCATGGGTAGCATCTGTAGAATGGCTGCCCAGAAGGGAATGTGAAAAGATGACTAACTTCGTAGTCGTCTGTAAGAGGAGCCTCCATTTCAATTCAACCCAAATGGATTTTGGGTTGCTTATTGAAAATACAGAAACTAATGGAAAGGGAGACAAATCTGGAGATGAAAATGGTGGTAAGGTGAAGGTATGGATGAATAGCAGAGGAGGGAGAAAGCAGAAAATGAGAATTGAAGGTTCTTGAATCTTGGAGCTGGATTTTTGGAAGTTTGGGTTTAAAAAAATAAAAATAAAAAATGGAGGGAAGAATATATAACGGTTAATCAACTTGGTTAGCTTGCTATCTTGTGCCGGTGTTACAAAATCCTGGGTACTGGATCCGTTTCAGTGGATCCCTGACTGTGGGGTCCACCTTGATGCAGACAAAGATGCCTAGGCGTGTTTGGAGGACACCTCTATTACGCGAACCATGATGGTGTACAATTGCAAATCTGGATTCTTGAGGATTATGACTAGCGAAAATGGGCCTTGAAGCATAAGACTAAGATTGATTGCTTAGTTGAGAAACATCCTCAAGCCATTTGTTCTTCAGCTCTATACAAGGGCTTTTGTGATCTTTATGAGATTCGTGAGGGTGGCCACTTGCTGTTTTGGTTGCATATGAAGTACCTCAGTGTGTTAGCTGACAACGGAATCAATGTTGAAACTGGTGCAGCCTCTCAACATAATTATCATAGAGGATTCAGTGTGCTGGCTTTTCATCCGGATCTTGAGGTTGTCTTCCTTGGAATGGGGGACAGTGCTTTCCTATAATCTCAACAGCATGAAGTTGGAGGAGGTATGGGTTTCAAAACCACAGTACAATGGACTGGACTACACTCGGGGAATGTCTACCCTTTTTCACCCTGTTTGGTGGATTTCTACAACTTGTGTTTGCTTTTAAGTTAATTTTACTTTTGAAGTTTATGATGTGATCATTGAAACAAAGAGATTGAACTAAACATTTTGGCCTTATTGATTAAGAGGCTTGTTAACAAGTCTTTCTTTATCGACTGTATGTCTAATGTGCTTAGAATTTTTATTAATAAAGTGGGCGCCACAATGTTGATGATTTGAAGCCCAAAAATCAAGGGTATCAAACCATCTTAGTTGTTAATTTAGTAGTCTAAGTAAAGATACCATGTCACGCCTCAAAATTCGAATACAGAGCGTGCACCCTCAGACATGAGTTTCAAGTGATGCGGAGTTATTGTTTCAGATACATATACTTATAGGCCCCTTATAAGTGGACTCTGCCTGACAGGTAGAGTCTCCGAAGCCAAAGACTTAATGGATGATCTTCACCGTGAAAATTGCAGACTCAAAGAGATTTGTTTTAGTACCTTATGCATGGATACTGTAAAGAATGTAGACTAAATGAAGTCTATAATGTCTGTAAGGAGATGGTGGAAAGAGAAGTTGAAATGGATCTAATTTTATATAGTATACTTATTTATGGAGTTCTAAAACACCATGATAAGATAAAATTACTTTGTATATTGAAGGAGATGCTCAATAGAGGCCCGAGGCCCGATAATGTAATCTATACTACTGTAATTGATAGATATTGCAAACAAGGAAACCTCACATTGTGCTAATAAATGGATTGTGTAAGGCTGGGTTAGTAGACAAGGCAGAGCTGCTTTGTAAGGAAATGCTGGTTAAAAGCTTCCTACCTAATGAGATGACTTATGGTTGTTTTCTTGACTGGCTTACCAAGGAAGGAAATATGGACAAGGCTGTGGAGCTGCATAAGGCAATGGTAGGAGGGTTTTTAGCAAACTCTGTGACTTATAATATGTTGATCAATGGTTTCTGTAAATCAGGCAGAATCCAGGATGCAACTGCACTCCTCGGTGAAATGATTAATGATGGCAGGTCGCCTGATTGCATCAGTTATTCGATACTTATTTATGGTAGGGGTGACTTACATGCAGCTTTAAAGCTGTGGAATGAGATGCTAAATATGGGGCTGAAGCCTGATATGCTGGCATATAATTTTTTGATATTAGTGAACCACACGAATGAAAATAGTGAAAAGAAATTGCTTACCATTTAAACTTTTCTAGGCTCCATTGTGATATTTATATGTAATTCAAACTGTTCATAAAGTGGCCAAATGGTCATAAACTCCTTAACATGGGGTTGGATTGAAAGAATAAAAAATTAGGATGATCCAAAGCTTCTGCAGCCCCATGAATGTTTCAACCGTAGGTGTATGATCTCCACTATTTTCGGTTGTGTGGCCCACTCGAGCTTTGGATCATCCATGCCGTTCATCCTTTTTTAAAGATCATGTTATAGCATGGGCCAAACAATGAAGCAGATTAAAGGCTTAGTTGGACCACACCACAAAGTCTTTGTGATGTTTATTTGCCATCCAACCAGTTCACACTGTCACGGAGACTTTCATGGAGGGAAAACATAAATATTAGCTTATACAAAACTTCTATGCCACTGTTTCCTGTGGTGTAGTCAACTTAAGCCTTATATCTGCATTTTTTTTTTCTTATATTAATTTATAGAAATGGATGAACGGCACGGATAAAATACATACATAGCTTTGTGGCGCACAGAGCGACTTACCGTCCGTCTCTATCTATGTTCCGGTGGAGAGTGGATTAGGTGAGACACCGGAATCAACCAAGACGTTGCCGTCCTCACCCCGGGGTTACTGTGGGCCCACCTTAATGTATGTATTATATATCCATGCTGTCCATCCGTTTTTGCATATCATTTTACGGCATTATCCTAACAATGAAAACGATATAATTATCAGGTGGACCATACCATAAGAAACAGTGGTGATTAACACACCTACCATTAAAAACTTCTCACGGAGTACCTTAACGTTTAGGTAGTATTTATTTACCATCCAATCTGTTGATAAGATCAGGTACTCCTGGGTGAAGGGAAAAAACAAATATCAGCTTGATCCAATACTTTTGTGACCCATTAATAGTCAATAACTACAGTCTACTTGATAATTTAATCTACTCCATTTTTCGTATTACCCTAAAATAGTCTGTCAAAATGGATGGACGGCATGGATACATAATACATCCATCAAGTGGGCCCCGCGGTAAGGGCCGCACTATCTTGGGTGAGGCCAGCCGATTTCCTGTCCAAGGATGTTGGGTGGGGTTCACCTAGATGTTTGTGAGAAATCCACTCCGTCCATCCGTTGTAAGAGCTCAATTTAGGATGTGAGACCGAAAACGAAGTGTATACAATAGTCAAGTAGCCCACACAAGAGTAAACAGTGGGCATTCGGTAAGTACTCACGGCGATAAAAGTTTTGTATCAGGCTATATTTTATGTGTTTTCACTTTATCCACTCGGAATGACCTTACAAACGGTTTGTATAGCATATAAAATATAAACATCAAGGTGGAGCATAGAAAGGTTTCAACTGTGCAAATTTCTTTCCCCAAATTTCTCTCTCATGTAACCCACTTGAGTTTTGTACCCAAATCATCCTAAATTGATCTTTTAGAACAGATGGACAGAATGAATTTCTCGAATAAATTGCAGTGAACCCCACCCATCAGCCTGGCGCAGGAAATTCTTGCGAAAGGCTTTAGCAGGAAATCCGCGTCCCATCTAATCCCGAAACGGATGGGCTCGGACTGGGTACTGACAGTGTCAGTAGCAATTGGCTGCTGAAGTGACGTCACTAAGCTATGTGAGCTCCGCCATGATGCACGTATTATATCCATATCGTTCAAACATTTTAAAAGATCATTTTATGGCATTACAGAGAAAATGAGATGGATCTAAAGTTCAAGTGGACCTCACCATAGAAAATAGTGCGGACAGTGACATCCACCGTTCAAAAATTCTCAGGGGCCACAGTAGTTTCCGATGAAGCTGATATTTTTGTTTACACTTCATCTATCTCTGTGGTAACTTATGAATAGGATGGATCTCAAAAATACATCACTGTGGGCCCTATAAATATTTCAACGGTGGGTGTGACGACTTCCACGGTTTTCTGTGGTGGGTCCGTTTGAAATTTAAATCTATCTCATTGTCTTTGTAATGGTATAAAATGATTTCTACAAATGGTTGGACGGTATGGATACAACACACGCATCATAGAGGGGTCCACGGAGCTTGGTGACGTCACTTCGGCTACTTACCTTGTGAGTATCCAATCCGCGCCCGAAACGCCCCTGCCACCGGCAAATGGCTGGTGGTCGGTGCTCCGTGGGCCCACTATATTGTATGTGTTTCATCCATTCCGTCTATTTATTTTTTCATATCATTTCATGGCATAAGACCAAAAATGAGATATATCTCAATCTCAAGTGAACCACATTACAGGAAAGAGTGCTGAATGAGTCTCGACTATTAAAAACTTTTTAGGGGCCATAAAAGTTTTGGATAAGGATTGTGTTTTCCCTTCATATGCGTCTGTATGAGATGTCAAATAAACAGTACATTGTGCCTTAAGAGGAGTTTAATGGTGGATATCTTATCACTATTGTTTTCCTGTTTTGTGGTCCACCTGAGATTTATATCCCTCAAGTATTTGGCATCAAAATGATCCGTAAAAATGGATGAACGGATTGGATGAAACACATGCATCATGGTGGGGCCCACAGAGCATCGACCACCAGCCACTCCTCCGCTCTCGGTGAGAGAGGGACGCGGATTTCCTGTGAAAGGAAGTTTCTGTGCGAGGCATCACCATGTTTTTTGAAAATGTACTCCCCTCGTTCGTTTGGTGAGATCATTTTAATAAAAGCAACAAAAAACGAGGTAGATACGAAACTAAAGTGTGAAACACGAGAGGGGAAATGAGAAAATGACTATTGTAAACAAAACCTTTTACCCGGCGGTTTCTATGAAAGAATATAAACTTTAGTTACAAATCTAGACTAGCACGTGCGGACAGCGACTTTGAGGACGAAACTATCCCTCCTTTTCGCAGCGAAGACGAGCGCTGACGCTCCTCCAACTGAGAGTTGTACGAACGGCTTAAAAGAGATCAAAGTTACATGGCCCCACAGCTATATATTTATTATATCCACAACGTTCATCCATATTTCAAGATCATTTCGGAGCATTATCCAAAAAAAAATCATATCCAAAGATCAGCTGGACCACACCACAAAGAGCAAAAAAAATCATATCCAAAGATCAACTGGACCACACCACAAAGAGCAGCGGGGAAATTGATTTTCACCGTTAAAAATTTTGTAGGGTCCACCATAACATTTATTTTCCATCCAATCTATTCATAAGGTCACAAAGGCCAGGATGAAGAGGAAAAACAAGTTTCATAATGATCCAAAACTTCTGTGACCCCTAAAAGGGTTTCAATGGTAGACGTTCAATCATCCATAGCCTTTAACAGTGTGGTCCACTTGATAGCTAGATCTGTCTTATTTTTCATCTCAAACCTTAATACAAGTTCACCAAAAATATGGACGGTTTGGATATAACACATACCTCATAATAGGACCCACAAAAAGCGGTGGGATTACAACAGCAAAAAATTATATATAAAAAAAAACCGTCGATATATCGACGGTCTATCGATATATCAAAAATGGTCCAGAATTGTCGAGCGAGTTTTCCTCAAAAATCCTACAATTGTCGATATATCGACAGTCTGTCGATATATTGAAAAAGGTATTTTTACCTTTAGCTATGGATTATAACCGTAGCCATAGCTGTACTCAGTGCCACTCTATGAAATTTTTTATTTATTATTTTTTACATGGAGAAATTTATTCTACCTACAATTTTCTTTAATACATATTTATATAAATAGGTATATATAAGCATATAAAATTTTTTTCCCTCTTTTTTTTCATTTATTTCTTTAATCATTTAACAAGAATATATTCTAAACCAAAATTAGTTACTTGACGTACCATGTATGATTTTGGGGTAGGAGAAGCTACTTTAGCCAACTAACCTTGCTATTTTCCAAGATTCCATCAGATCGATGGTAAAAAATTCATTTCATTCAATCCATGATCATTCCCAGCCTTTAACAGTATGGTTCCATGATCATTCCCAGCCTTTAACAGTGTGGTCCACTTGATAGCTAGATCTGTCTTACTTTTCCACTTCCTTGATGCATCTTTCTCTCCCTCTTTAATGCTTAACCTATCATACAATTCATGATACAGTTTATACCTCCCACATATAATTATTATATATTACCTATCTTAATAGAATAGAATAGTGGAAAATGATTCATTTAGCCGACCCCAATTAGTTGGGATAAGGCTTAGGTCAATTCCTAGCCTCCCTTGCTCAATTCCTAGGTTCCCTCGCTCAATTCCTAGGTTTTCTCGCTCAATTTTTAGGTTGCGTCACTGAATTTCTAGCTTCCCTCGCTCAATTTCTAGCTTCCCTCGCTCAATTCGTAGGTTGCCTCACTGAATTTCTACGTTGCCTCACTCAATTGCTAGGTTGCCTCGCTCAATTCTCAGGTTCCTTCGCTCAATTTATATATTGTCTCACTGAATTTCTATCTTCCCTCGCACAATTTGTAGCTTTCCTCGCTCAAATCCCAGGGTTGCCTCACGCGAATTTCTAGGTTCTCTCGCTCAAATTCTAGCTTCCTCGCCATTTGAATTTCTAACTTCCTCAGGTTAATTCCTAGGTTGCCTCGCTCAAATCCTAGGTTTCCACGAATTTCTACCTTGCCTCGCTCAATTCCTAGGTTCCTCGCTCAATTTCTAGCTTCCTCGCTCAAATCCTAGGTTGTCACGCTTGAATTTCTAGGTTCCTCGCTTTATTTCTAGCTTCCCTCGCTGAATTTCTACGTTGCCTCGCCATTTCCTAGGTTCCCTCGCTCAATTCCTACATTGCCTCACTCAAATCCTAGGTTACCTCGCTCAATTTCTAGGTTCCCTCACACAATTTGTAGCTTCCCTCGCTCAAATTTGAGGTTGCCTCGCTCAATTCCTACCTTCCCTCGCTTAATTCCTACGTTGCCTCGCTCAATTCCTACGTTGCCTCACTCAATTTCTAGGTTCCCTCGCTCAATTTCTAGTTTTCCTCATCAAGATCAAGACTCATCTAGCCTCTTAGGAAAACACTTCAGATGTTTTCCACGGCTATTCAATGCCCAAGCTTCTTCGTGAATGGAAATGGACTATTTATAATTTTCAGCACACCTCATGCATCCCGATGCATTAGTCCCTCTCCTTCAGGCTTTTAGAAACTTGATGTTGATGCAGCTCACTTGGTAATCCAAGGGAGTCAAGGATCGGAGGAATTCTAATAGATGGAGAATCTTTGGGCCAATGGCCAACAATAACTCTAATCAAGCAGAACTTAAGGCGATTAAAGTAGGTGGAAAGATTTTACCGATCAATTCAATGACACCTTCATTGCAGTGTTTTATGCATCATTATCGTTATATGTATCGCACCCTTGGGATACCGAAACATGTATTCATATTGTTAATAATACCAAACATATCGGGACTGTATCCAAGTGAAACATTCAGAAAATGATGGAATATTTAAGTGGAACTTTGGGAGATGTTAAAGGACGCATGATTTCTCCCATTTCCTCAATTTTCTTCTCCAAATGCATGGAAATCATACATACATATGTATTTGTACTAGACTTCATGCTAATACTTAAAAAGAAAAGAAATTTAAACAAGTTTTTCTTAAATAACGATTTCTCCACCAAAAATGTATTTTGTTGTTAAGCAACTCGTGTTGTTAAAACACCCCTAGGAAGAGATTCCACCCCAAAAAAACTTCTAGAAAACTGAGGATTTCTATAAATTTTTATTTTTCCATGACATCTCGTGATATTTTCGACATTGCATCATCATAAATGAAATGAAGAAGGGGATATTGCAGAACTTTCAAATATTTGAAATGCACTTAAACCCACCCTAAGATGCAAGCTACTATAATATCAAATGCCCCATAGATAAGAATGTGAACCTTTCAGAGCATAAATGAGACAAAGAAGAAAATAAAAAAATGGCTTCAGTTAACATATCACCAAACTAGCATAAAGGAAAGGGGATTCATTCCCATTTTGTTCTCAATAACCTCATAAAACACAATACCATGAATTTCATAACACCAGAATCTCTTAGGTTTCCATGCACAAAACTACAATGAATCGCGGATTCTGTTTTTTTTTTTTTTTTTTTTTGAAATTTTCATTGCTTCTGTGGACCTCACCATTGATTTTATTTATTATATCCACAACGTTCATCCATATTTCGAGATCATTTCAGAGCATTATCCTAAAAAAAAAAAAATCATATCCAAAGATCAACTGGACCACACCATAAAGAGCAGCGGAAATTTGATTTTCACCGTTAAAAATTTTATAGGGCCCACCATAACATTTATTTTCCATCCAATCTATTCATAAGGTCACAAAGGTATGGATGAAGAGGAAAAACAAATTTCATAATGATCCAAAACTTGTGTAACCCCTAAAAGGGTTTCAATGGTAGACGTTCAATTCCCCACTGTCTTTTACAGTGTGGTCCACTTGATAGTTAGCTCTGTCTTATTTTTTGTCTCAAACCTTAATATGAGCTCACCAAATAGATGGACGGTTTGGATATAACACAGACCTCATGGTGGGGCCCACAGAAGCAACAAAAATTTAAAAAAAAAAAATAAAAAAACAAAAAAATAAAATCGGGGATCAATCGCGGATTCCGCGATTCCACCGCAACTCGCTATAGAATTCGGGGATGGATCAAGGAATCCACGATTGATCCCCGATTCAAACAAAAGGCTATGGCTACGGATTATAACTGTAGCTATAGCCGTATCTTGTGTACTTTTCTTTTTAATTTTTTTTTTAATTTTTTTACATTTAGAATTTTATTCTATCTACATTTTTCTCTAACACACACACATATATATATATATATATATATATATATAAGTATATAAAAAAAAATTTCTCTCCTTTTTTCATTTCTTTCTTTATTATTTTTTTTTTACACGCACACACACATGCTTACACACGCACGCCGTGGGATTTCACCACCGGTGGGTACTCGAACTCTTTCTTTATTCATATAACAAGAATATCTTCTAAACCAAAATTAGTTACTTGACGTACCGTATATGATTTTAAGGCTAAAAGTTGGGCGGGTTCAACCTGACCAACCCGTGACCCACCCGACATTGCAACCTAGAATTTGAACGCGGCTACCTATCAATTGAGCGAGGCAACCTAGGAAATGAGCGAGGGAAGCTAAAAATTGAAAGAGGGAACCTAGGAATTGAGCGAGGCAACGTAGGAATTGAGCGAGGCAAGCTAGAAATTGAGTGAGGGAAGCTCGAAATTGAGCAAGGCAACGTAGGAATTGAGCGAGGGAAGCTAGAAATTGAGCGAGGCAACGTAGGAATTGAGCAAGGGAAGCTAGAAATTGAGCAAGGGAAGCTAGAAAGATCCTAGAAATTGAGCGAGGCAATGTAAGAATTCAGCGAGGGAAGGTAGAAATTAAGCAAGGGAAGCTAGAAATTCAGCGAGGCAACCTAGGATTTAAGCGAGAGAACCTAGAAATTGAGCGAGGCAACGTAGAAATTTAGTGAGGGAACCTAGAAATTCAAATGAGACAACCTAGAATTTGTGCGAGGGAAGCTACGAATTGAGCGAGGAACCTATAAATTGAGCGAGGCAACCTAGATTTGAACGAGGCAACCTAGGAATTGAGCGAGGCAACATAGGGATTGAGCGAGGAACCTACGACCGAGCTAAGGCGTAAAGAAAATCTCAATTCGGCGAGGAATCCTAGGAATTGAGTGAGGGAAGCTAGAAATTGAGCAAGGAACCTAGGATTTGAGCGAGGCAACCTAGAAATTGAGCGAGGCAATGTAGGGATTAAGCGAGGAAACTAGGAATTGAGCGAGGCAACGTAGAAATTCAAATGCAGGAATCCAGAATTGAGTGAGGCAACATAGGATTTGAGCGAGGCAACCGAGGAACGTAGGAATTGACGAGAAAGCTACAAATTGAGCGAGGAACCTAGAAATTGAGCGAGGCAACGTAGGAATTAAGCGAGGAAAGTTAGGAATTGAGCGAGGCAACCTAGGAATTGAGTGAGGCAACGTAGAAATTGGAGCGAGCCAACATAGGAATTGAGCGAAGGAACCTATAAATTGAGCGACGGAACCTACAAATCTCTTTAAGTGATCAAGAGGGCCCCCTTTTCCAGTAGATGAGATTATGACGAAAGGTATTATCTCAACGCTTCTTTTCTCTCTCTTGCTCTTAAAAATCGTTGAATCCAAAACCCTCAGAGAAGAAAGATCTTGGTTGCTTCGCTCAAATCCTAGGTTGCCTTGCTCAATTCCTAGGTTCCCTCACTCAATTGCTAGGTTGCCTCACTTAATTCATAGGTTGCCTCGCTCAATTTATAGCTTCCCTCGCTCAATTCCTATGTTGCCTCGCTGAATTCTTACCTTGCCTCACTCAATTTCTAGGTTCCCTCGCTTAATTCCTAGGATTCCTCGCTGAATTTTTACGTTGCCTCGCTCAATTCCTAGGTTGCCTCGCTCAATTTCTAGGTTCCCCTGCACAATTTGTAGCTTCCCTCGCTCAAATCCTAGGTTGCCTCGTTGAATTTCTAGGTTCCCTCATCAAATTCTAGCTTCCCTCGCTCAATTTCTAACTTCCCTCGCTCAATTCCTAGGTTGCCTCGCTCAAATCCTAGCTTTCCTCGCTGAATTTCTACCTTGCCTCTGTAACATCCCGAACTTTTCGATGCTTGGGCATCGAAAGTCCTCGAGCGTTACCATAAGATTTAACGTGACATATACATGTGTACGATACCAATCCAACTATTCTAGCCTTACATCCTTTCCCTGATACTAACTTAACCATTGGGGATGATCTTCATTCATAAATCAAGCCATCTGACCATTGAATTTCAAGACAAGCCCACCCATCACGTGATTTGACGTAAGTACTTTTCCATGAAGAACACGACGAAGAGCTCCCTATCCGTAATGATTTAGATATATATTCTTTTGTAAGAACTTTTTAGAAACATGCCTATAACCATGTAGAGCCATTGGATTTTCCAAAACTCGCACATCAGTAATAATTACGAAAATGCCATTGACCTAAGCCCCTAAATTCCAATTCACACGGTTCTCATGATCCGTTTCATGCGAAATTTTATATTCGGGTTAATTATCATAAATTAATTGTACACATCAAATTTCAGCCCTTAGATCATGGTAAATCAACTACTTGACCTCTACATCCATTCGTACACTTATCAGATCAAGATTCTGATCCGTCCACCTTGTTCACACTACATGAATATGCTTAACCTACCATTAGAATCAGAATCTGAGAAACTTTCACGTGTAAGAAAGTCACTCGAATCTGACGTCATATAAGCCCTACCCTTAATCACTCCAGAAACCTATTTTATGTCCATCCGGTTACAAAACTAACCGTACATCAACCCACATACATGGCCGAAGTGCATTCCATCAAGTTTTCATATTTTTAACAAGTCATTTGACTACCCGTCCTAATTGGATCTGCCGAGTGGGCCATTCGAATATTAGAATAAATCGGTCATTACGAAAATCTTAGGGTTTAGGTTCCAACTGTCCGGTAACCTGTCAATCAGAGAAGTTCAAATATTATTTTAGAATTTTAAAATATATTAGCCATTAAAGGAGAATCTTAGTTATCATTGAGAGATCAAAGCTCAAATTTGGGCGATGGAAAGAGCGTGAAAAATAAAGACCACCAGTCAAATTTCATCACATTTGGACGGTAGACTTATGAGTTACAGACGGTAGAAGTTTTGAAAAGAAAAAGGGTAGAATGGTAAATATGTTAACACCACATGCATGACACTGTTACAATGATAGAAAAGAAACTTATATGCATGTTGTCACAGCGGATGGTGATACCGGAAGTTACCATGGTTTTCACCCCCATGTTCCTACAACACGTGGACCCAGTCATCTGATAAATTCCGAGGACCATTCTAGCCGTTGACATTCAATTTAGGAATAATCTGACCAGTAGATCAACGAGAATCCACCGTTAGAGCTAGGAATTGAACCATATGGGCCACCCGGATCTTAGATTTGCCCCATATTTGGTAAAGGGCTATGGAAGGACTCACCAAATAGAATGGACGGTGTGGATTAGTCACAAACATCATGGAATACACCACACTGGGTGCGAGTGCACCTGCACCCGCCATGCACCAGGCGTGTCTGCTCGGTCAGCTGGCGCTGGCCCGAAATCTATTCAAAAAGAGAGATTTTCTCTCCCTTCTTCTGCTCTTGTCAGAGGGCGGTCGGGCACCCATTTCCCTTGATCAGTGGCCCACCTGAACGGGCCATCTGGACAATCCAAACAACCCATCTAACAAAGGACGAACGTGAGGCCAAAACCCAACTTTAACATTATATTTTCATACACGAATGGACACACAAACCTTGCTGCGAAACGGCCCAACAAAACCATAGTTCTGGAAATGGAAATTGCACGCGTTCTGTGCAACTGACTGACAATCTGTGTGCTCCGTCTTTCCTACGTCTCAGGCCTCCATTGGGGCAGGTCCTAGCCATTCATTTCAAACCACCATTGTGTGATCTACCCACAGTAAAAAGAAAACCACGGGCGGTTTGGTTTTCACTAGCCGTATCTGGAAATTGGTGTAAACCAACTTAGTCCTGACCATGTATTTTTCATCCAACGGTCCAGGTGGGACCAGGGTTCTCTATATGAAGATGAGGATCGGACGGCAGCAGGGGGATCCTCTTCCGTTTCTTGTGGCAGCCCGAAAATGGCCATTTTCTTCCTTCCCTTGGACCCACCATCCAAACGACCATAGAGCTTTGAAAAAGCCCATCCTTAAGCCTCCTAGATTCCATATGAACCATTCCATGCGGTCGGATTTGAGGAGGGAGCCTCCATTCGCAACCCGCCATTAATGGCATCATCATCTTCCTCGTCCTAGCTCTAAGCCTAGCCAGGTCAGGTGCTCTCTCTCTCTCTCTAATCGTGTGTGGCCCACCTGATGTGTGCCTCTCATCTGGGTTGTCCAGCGCGTGGACCCCACCTCGACGGTGTCCCATCCAGGCCGTCCAACCCTCTGGACGCTGGACGCTGGAGCCTCCTCTTAAAATAATATATATATGTTATGATATTATATAATAATATTATTATGTTATGTTATGGTGGGGCCCACGTAGGACCCACCTCTGATGTACGTGTTTCACCAATGCCATCTGTCCACACGGACGACGGAAACCCACGTTGATATAAAAATGCATATATATATATATATATATATATATATATATATATATATATATATATACATTCCACTGCATATAATATATAATAGAATATTACGTAGGCCCTACACCCACGTGGGACCCACTGACTGGTGTGGATTGGCCGGTTCTGTGGGTCCCTCCTGATGTATGTATTTTATTCTACGCCGTCCATCCGTGGCCCAGCAGCAGCGGGACGGCTGCTGTATTAACGTTACCAAGTTATGTGGGTCTTACTGTGGTACGTGTTTTTCAACACTACCCATCAATTTTGCTTGAAGTATGTATGTTATGTCTCCACCGTCCATCCCATTTCCTACCTCATATTAGGCGTTGACACAAAAAATGAAGCCAACCTAACTCTCTGGTAGGCCACACCAGCATAAAGACTAATTTAATAAGGATAGATTATTAGGACCCTTTGTGATATTTTGGTGCATCAAGACATATCCAAAATTGGACATTGGACCTTTCCTGAGCCCTGGAACCTAATTAACGGAGTAGATCCTCCTTAGACGGGCACCACCTATCAAAACAAAAAAAAGATAATACAAGAAACATGCACGTTGACGTGCTCTGGACGCTGACTCATTTTACTTGAAATTTTGGCGTGAACCATGGCCCCCACCACAGGCTCTACTATGATGTGTGTTGAACATCAACACCGTCCATTAGATGGGTCCCCTTTATATACGGGATGCCCCGAAAAATCAGCCATACACAGAGCTCAGGTGGCCCACGCCATCTACAATCTTTTGAATATATGTTAAACCATATGAAAGCACTTGTCGGGGTCCATCTGAGATTTAGATACACCTGAAACTTGGTTTGACCCCTTAAACTAGCGGCACACACTTAATGGATGGGTTGGATTTATGAACCACAATGTGGTGAGCCAAACAAATGATTATATATACTTTAACGGTGGATTTTAGTATATATTACCATGATTGAATCCACTATTGATACTTGATAACTATCATTATTATATATTAGTAATTTAATTATCATTCTGTGGTACAATCATTAATAATAGATCATACCATTACTAGCATTATAATGATTATTATTAATAAATTGGCTAACGTTAATTATAATACTAATGTTAACAATTACTCTTTAATTATTAAAATTATCATACGCTAACTACAATCCAAATCCTAAAAACTTATCCTAGACTTAAACTTATGGATGAAAACCTAGTTCTACATCAAAACCCTAAAACTAAGGTAATCCAAACCTTAGGTTAAGACATTGACTAAGAATATCGTATAAAGCTTGAATTTAACGGTGTAACTTTACAATTGATGATAGGGTTTGGCTCTAAGGAATCATGCATTCTCTAAACAACACTAGTAGGTGATCCTAAACATAAGGTGATGATTCTTCCCCTTGAGCTTTATATCTTTTCATTAGCTTAAGTTATAGTTTTTTTTATTATTTAAATTTACAATTGATATCTTTCTTTTTATAATCACATGTGTTAGCTAGTGGAGATTGAATTGTTATATTACCTGCTTTACGATTATCCTGTATAATTGTTCATGCTTGTGGATTTATTTTTGGTGGATTGGTTATGGAATTTAAACTGGTACATTTATAGGAAACCCCCACTTATAAATGTACACCCATACTTGGGATGTAATTCGACTGATGAATTTCTATTAAACATCCTAAGATGGTAGTCTCATGGGCCGGGGATGGTGGTAATGGGACACTATGCCCGAGCCGTCGGCCTACACTAGGCCATGCGCTCCCCGTAGTGACCGTGAGCTTATTTAAATTGACTGGTTGTAATTGGACTAATAATGGGTTGGCTAATCATGCATGCATAGCACAGACCAACATCTATTGCTGTTATACATGACATACGGATTCGCCTGACTGGATGTTTTGCCCGGGGCACAAACCACCATCTATTGTCATCGTACGTATTTGCCTGTTTGGAAGTTTTACCCGAGGCACAGATCATCTAGATGTTTTTCCCGGGTCGACGTATTAACATACAGATTCGCCTGTCTGGATGTTTTACCCGAGGCACCAACTACCATCTGTTGTTATCGTACATATCTGCCTGTCTGGATGTTTTACCCGAGGCATAGACCGTTTGGATGTTTTTCCCGGGTCGACGTGTTAACATACAGATTCGCTTGTCTGGATGTTTTACCCGAGGCACCAACCACCATCTGTTGTTATCCTACATATTTACCTGTCTGGATGTATTACCCGGGGCATAGACCGTCTGGATGTGTTTCCCGGGTCGATGTATTCGCCTGTCTGGATGTGTTACCCGGGGCGCGGTCCGTCTGGATGTGTTACCCGGGACTATGACTGCATTCATGCATCCATGCATTTAAAAAGACTGCATTATATACTGTTTTGATTGTCTTGTTGTTTATAACTATGCTTACCTAATGCGGCGGTGTGTAATCTTGAGGGGAATTCACACTGAGCTGGCCATTCATCCATCAAATATATAACCATACAGTGAATGTGGCCCAAATGATGTATATGATCGACTTGATGAGGAGTCGCATGCAGTGCCATGGATACATTGCTAAGAGGAGCTGCGTGGTCATGCGGCTTACATTTATATGTTTTCTATTATTTATTGTGTATACAAATCTGGTATCATTAATGTTGAGACATTGGTTTGTATAAGTCATTATGGGCAACCACTTGTATATTCTAAATGAAATGAAAATTTTCCTTTATGTTGATTTGTCCATTCTACGCTCATCTGCTTACTCTGATAAAAGAAAAAAAAATTATACTCAAATTTGACCATCCTTTAAGGTTAACACTCGGGTTTTTGAGAAACGAGTATTATACTCAGGTCCTGAAAACTCGGGGCGTTATAGCCTCACTCAATTTCTAGGTTCCCTCGCTCAATTTCTAGCTTCCCTCGCTCAAATCCTAGGTTGTCTCGCTAAATTTCTAGGTTCCCTTGCTTAATTTCTAGCTTCCCTCGCTTAATTCCTAGGATTCCTCGACGATTTCTACGTTGCCTCGTTCATTTCCTGGTTTCTCGCTCAATTTCTACGTTGCCTGCCGCTCAAATCTTGTGGTTGCCTCGCTCAATTTCTGGTTCCTCGCACAATTTGTAGCTTCCCTCGCTCAAATCCTATGTTGCCTCACTGAATTTCTAGGTTCCCTCACAATTCTAGCTTCCTCAATCTCAATTTCTAACTTCCTCGCTCAATTCCTAGGTTGCCTCGCTTTTTCAATTCCTATGTTGCCTCGTTGAATTCTTACCTTGCCGCTCACTCGAATTTCTAGGTTCCCGCATTAATTCCTAGATTCTCGTTGAATTTCTACGTTGCCTTCGTTCATTTCTGGTTCCTCGCTCAATTTCTACGTTGCCTCGCCTCAATTCCTAGGTTGCCTCGCTCAATTTCTAGGTTCCTCGCACACTTGTAGCTTCCTCACTCAAATCCTGGTTGCCTCGTTGAATTTCTAGGTTCCTCACAAATTCCTAGCTTCCTCGCTCAATTTCTAACTTCCTCGCTCAATTCCTAGGTTGCCTCAGCTCGATTCCTACTTTCAAAGCACTCATTGAATTTACTGCTTGCCTCACTCAATTTCTAGGTTCCTCGCCATTTTTTTTAGCTTCCTCGCTCAAATCCCAGGTTGTCTCGTTGAATTTCTAGGTTCCTCGCTTAATTTAAGCTTCCTCGCTTAATTCCTAGATTCTCACAATTTCTACGTTGTCTGCGTTCATTTCCTGGTTCCTCGCTCAATTCCTCACGTTGCCTCGCCCAAATCTAGGTTGCCTCGCTCAATTTCTGGTTCCTCGCACAATTTGTAGCTTCCTCGCTCAAATCCTGTTGCACATTGAATTTCTAGGTTCCTCACAAATTCTACTTCCTCGCTCAATTTCTAACTTCCTCGCTCAATTCCTAGGTTGCCTCATTCAAATCTTAGGTTTTCTCATTGAATTTCTACCTTGCTACATTTCTCAATTCCTAGGTTCCTCGCTCAATTTCTTTAGCTTCCTCGCTCAAATCCTAGGTTATCTCATTTGAATTTTTGGTTCTGCTATTGCTTAATTTCTAGCTTCGCTAATTCCTCAGATTCTCACAATTTCTACGTTGCCTCGTTCATTTCTGGGTTCCTCGCTCAATTCCTACGTTGCCTCGCTCAAATCCTAGGTTGCCTCGCTCAATTTCTAGGTTCCCCGTCGTACAATTTGTAGCTTCACTTCAAATCCTATGTTGCCTCACATGAATTCTAGGTTCCTCACAAATTCTAGCTTCCTCGCTCAATTTCTAACTTCCCGCTCAATTCCTAGGTTGCCTCGCTCAAATCCTGGGTTTCTCATTGAATTTCTACCTTGCTTTCACAGCTCAATTCTAGGTTCCTCGCTCAATTTCTACTTCCTCGCTCAAATCCTGGGTTGTCTCATTGAATTTCTAGGTTCCTCGCTTAATTCATGGATTCTTCGCCGAATTTCTACGTTGCATCGCGCTCATTTCCTGGTTCCTCGCTTTCAATTCCTTCTGTTTGCCTCGCTCAAATCCTGGTTGCCTCATTTCAATTTCTAGATTCCTCGCACAATTTGTAAACATTCCTCACTCAAATCCTAGTTGTCTCATTTGAATTTCTGGTTCCTCATCAATTTCTAACTTTCCTCGCTCAATTCCTAGGTTACCTAGCTCAAATCGTAGGTTCCCTTGCTCATTTTCTACGTTGCCTCGCTCAATTTCTAGCTTATCTCGCTTAATTTCTAGATTCCCTCGCTGAACTCCTACCTTGCCTCTCTCAATTTCTAGGTTCCCTCGCTTAATTCCTACCTTGCCTCGCTCAATTTTCAATTTACCTACTCAATTTCATATTTGCCCCGCTCAATTTCTAGTTTGACCGCAAAGTGACTGAAATTGACAGCGAAGTGAATGAAATATATTTTCAACCATCGACCTGATGGAATCTTGGAAAATAACTAGCTTGGTTGGCTAAAGTAGCTTCTCTTACCCCAAAATCATATGTGGTACGTCAAGTAACTAATTTTAGTTTAGAAGATATTCCTGTTAAATGAATAATGAAATAAATGAAAAAAAAAGAAGAGAGAAATTTTTCGAAAGTAATCTATAGCTATGATTATAGCTACGATTATAGCTACGGTTATAATCCGTAGCCTTGAAAACCGTAGCCATAAGTTCTTTTTTTTTTTTTTTGTTTTTTTTTGTTTTTTTTTTCTTTTGCTGTTGTAATCCCTACCGCCTTTTGTGGGTCCCATCATGAGGTCTGTGTTATATCCAAACCGTCCATCTATTTGGCGAGCTCATATTCAGGCTTGAGACTAAAAATAAGATAGATCTAATTATCAAGTAGACCACACTGTAAAAGGCAACGGGGAATTGAACGTCTACCATTGAAACCCTTTTAGGAGTTATAGAAGTTTTGGATCATTATGAAATTTATTTTTCTTCTTCATCCAGGTCTTTGTGACCTATGAATGAAATTAGACGGGGAGGATTTCTCACAAAAATCACAGTGGGCCCCCAAAAAGTTTTTAATGGTCCACGCTCATTCAACATTGTTTCCTGTAATGTGGTACACTTGAGATTTGCATATACCTCATTTTTTGTCGTATAACATAAAATGATATGGAAAAATATATGGACAGCATGGATGAATAGCATACATCATGGTGGGGCCCACAGACCACCGACCATCCGCCATTGGCTGGTGGCAGGGGGAGTACCCAATCCGTTTCCGTGAAAGGAGGGGTAGTTTCGTCCTCAAAGTCGCTGTCCGCACGTGCTAGTCTAGATTGGTAACTAAAGTTTGTATTCTTTCATAAAAACCGCTGGGTAAAAGGTTTTGTCTACAGTGGTCATTTTCTCAGGGGAAATTGGGAAAGAAATACCTACTTTTGTAACCTTCTCAGGCTACATCTTGATGTTTATATGCCATCCAACCGTTTACAAGGTTATTAAAACAGGGATTAAGTGAAAATATAAAAAGTCTAGCCTGAAATAAAGATTTTATGTTCATAAGAATGTTTCAACGGTTCTAACTGAATCCCTACTGTTTCTTCTTGTGTGGCCCACTTGAGTCTTGAATCGACCTCATTTTTTGTAGTTTGTCCTAAAATTATCTTGCAAAACGGATGAATGAAATATATTTCCCAAAAATAATGGTGGTGGCGCCGGTCAGCATCCTTGCGCAGGAACTCTCTGCAAGAGCCTTTCGCAGGATATCCGCGTCCGTGAGAGAGAGAGAGTACCCAATCCGCGGAAGAAACCCTGCGACAGTAGGAGAGCAACGCGGATTGCGTCCCACCCCGCCCGACCGGTAAACCGTCCGGGAAAGGGCTATGTGGGACCCACCGTGATGTAAGTGTTTTATTCACACCGTTCATCTCTTTTCTTAGGTTATTTTAAATTATTACACTAAAAGGGTCCTTGCTCTAGTGGTAGACTCTAAAGAGTTTCAACACCTCGTCGAGGGTTCGAGCACCAATAGGGTGAAATACTATTAAGTCGTGAGTGTGTGGTGGTGTGTGTGCGTGTTCTAAAAAAAAATAAGTTATTACACTAAAAATGAGTCAGATCTACAGATTCAGTAGACCACACCAAAGTAAGCTACAGTGATAATGACACCCACCGTTGAAACCTTTCTAAGGGATAATGACACCCACCGTTGAAACCTTTCTAAGGGCCACCGTGATGTTTTTTTTACCACAGCTCCTAAGAAGTTTTTAATGGTGGACGTTGAATCCCCACTTTGTGGTCCACTTAAGTCTTGGACCTACCTCATTGTTTGGATTATATCTTAAAATGATCTTTAAAAAACGACGAACCGTGTGGATAAAACTCTTACACTACGGTGGACCCCACATATCCCTGTCCGGACGGAGAAGGACGAATCCACGTCCGCAGGAGAGAAAGAGTCCTGGGATGCGGATTTCCTGCAAAAGCCTTTCGCAGCGCAAGGATGCTGGGTGGCGCCCACCGAAATGTTTTTGAGAAATTAAGCCCGTCCATCCGTTTCATGAGATCAGTTTAGGATATGCGACAAAAAATGAGGTGTATCCAACACTCACGCAGGCTATACAAGAGGAAAAAGTGGGCATTCAGTGAGCACCGTTGAAACGTTTTTATGGCCATAAAGGTTTTGTATCAGGTATAATTTTGGTATTTTTACTTCATCCAACTGGGAATGACCTTGTAAAAGGTCTGGATATCATATAAACATCAAGGTGGAGACCAGTAAGGTTTCAACGGTAGAAACTACGGTAGAAACTGCTTTCCCCAATTTTCCCTCTCGTGTGACCTACTTGAGTGTTGTATCCACCTCAGTTTTGTAGAATTTACTAAAACGAGCTCGAAAAACGGATGTACGGAATGAATTTATAACGCACATTGCAGTGGCCCTACCCAGCATACTTGCGCAGGAACTTCTGCGAAAGCCTTTAGCAGGAAATCTGCGTCCAAGAGTCCTAATAATAGAACTCTTCGACGCGGATTGCGCCCTACCCCCGTCCGGGCAGAGCTCTGTGGGGCCCACCAATAAGTGTTTTATTCACGCCGTTCATCCCTTTTCTCGTATCATTTTAAGTTCTTATACATAAAATGAAGAATATGAAAAATTCCAATGTACCACATCAAAGTAAGCTGCAGTGATTATGACACCCACCGTTGAAACCTCCTAAGGGCCACCGTGATGTTTTTTCTACCGTATAACCTATTCATAATGTAATGGAGAAGTGGATGAAGTGAAAACAAAAATATCAACTTGATCTGAAACTTATCCAAATCGCAATAAGTTTTTAATGGTGTACTTTCAATCCTCACTTTGTGGTCCACTTAAGCTCTGGACCTGCCTCAGTTTTTGGCTCATACCATAAAATGATCTGTTAAAAACTATTAACGGCATGGATAAAACACTTACATCACGGTGGGCCGCACAGAGCTCTGCCCGGACGGATTACCGTCCGGGCGGGGGTAGGACGCAATCCGCGTCCATAATAGAAGTGGTTCGGCGATGAGCTCTTATTTATTTCTTCTTTTGCTGTCAATCGAAAAAAGTACGTTGGTTGATAAGCATCTCCATAGTCATCTCCATATCATTATTGGAAGCACGAGATTGTATACCATTCAATGGCTCCTTTTACAAAGACTCATAGGCCGTCCGTTGGTGGTAAGTCCGTTCATGGTAACATCAACATCGCTTACCTGACCGATGATTTGTTGATCAATATCCTTTCTCGATTGCCCCTAAAATCTGTCCTCCGATTCAAGTGCGTCTCCAAAGCATGGCAGTCTTTGATCTCTGATCCTTCTCATCAAGGAATTCTACCCACACCAATGTCCGGCCTCATTTTCAGCGATCGCTATCTCAGCTATTGGACTTCTCCAGTAGAGAAAGTTCAATACACATTTCTCATTGACAAAGCTCATCCAACTTACAATAATTTTCCGATTGACATTAGTGATCTTAGTTTCTTTCCACGCCGTCGTGATTTCTACACCGTCGATTGTTGCAATGGCCTACTACTCGGCCTCCATGGCCAATATATGCATAGTACACCCGTTTACTATATAATAAACCCAGCTACAAAGAAATGGGCAGAACTTCCGGCACCCGAAAAGGAACGTCCCCACACGACCCACAGGCTAGCATTCGATCCTAGTATCTCTCCTCACTACACTGTCATTTGTTCGGGTTTATTTAGCGGTGTCGATATTTTCTCATCGAAAACGGGTATGTGGGTCCAATCTAAGGTGCCACAAGAACTAGTCACTCGACATTGCGCGCGATCGGCGGGGCCGATGGCAGTTTTGTTTAATCGTACCCTCCACATGCTATCTGAAGGCGATTCCATTGTGGGATTTGATGTTGATGAAGAGTGTTTTAGGTTGATTCCGTTGCCTGTGCCCATGCCAACCGACGGCCCAGAAATCAGACGAAGATGCCTAGGCGTGTTTGGAGGACATCTCTATTACGCGTACCATGATTGTATACAATTGCAAATCTGGATTCTTGAGGATTATGACGAGCGAAAATGGGCCTTGAAGCATAAGACTAAGATTGATTGCTTAGTGGAGAAACATCCTCAAGCCATTTGTTCTTCAGCTCCATACAAGGGATTCTGTGATTTTTTTGAGATTCCTGAGGGCGGCCAATTGCCATTTTGGTTTCATATGAAGTACATCAGTGCGTTAAACGACAGAATCATTGTTGAAACTAGTGATATCTCTCAAAATTGTTATGATAGTGGATTCAGTGTGTTGGCTTTTCATCCGGATCTTGAGGTTGTCTTCCTTGGAATGGGGGACACAGTGCTTTCCTATCATCTCAACAGCATGAAGTTGGAGGAGGTATGGGTTTCAAAACCACAGTACAATGAATTACACTTAGGGAATGTCTACCCTTTCTCACCCTGTTTGGTGGATTTCTACAACTGCAAAAAGGAGTAGGAATTTTCCAGTGTTATTGTGTTTGCTTTTAAGTTTATTTTTCTTTTGAAGTTTATGATATGATCATTGAAACAAAGAGATTGAACCGAACATTTTGGCCTTATTGATTAAGAGGCTTGTTAACAAGTCTTTCTTTATTGAGTGTATGTCTAATGTGCTTAGAATTTTTAATAAAGTGGGCCACAATGTTGATGATTTGAAGCCCAAAAATCAAGGGTATCAAACCATCTTAGTCATTAATTTAGTAGTCTGGTAAAAGACACCTTTGCATACGTATGTTGATGATTTGAAGCCCAAAATTTGCTCTCATAAGTCCATATTCAAAATGAATACTTTATAATGCTGCCTATTTTTCTTCAACAAAATCACTGCTAGTTCTGAATTCTTTGAGCACATTTTTCCCTTCATTTGAAATTTAGAAATTGTGAGAGTTGATGTCATTAATAAAAAAGAAGAAATGATCACTCTAACCTTGAAACTTTTAAACCAAGGAGAAGTAAAACAAATAAGACCTATAAGGACTTTTGATGAGGACATCATTTCACTTACACCTTTGCATACGTATCAGAGAAGGAAGCGGGCCACACTAATTTCCCTGTGGCTAAGCGAGTACCCGTGGTTGTGATGAAGACCCCATGTGCATGTACAAGCATATAGAAGACCCCACATTGGGAAGATGCACGTGGGCTACATATAGGTGCTTGATGGACACATTGGACCGTTGGATTTGGTGGACGCGATGATTGGACTATTGGATCATCATCATTGGATATCTTGATTGTGGACTCCCATGGGCCACAAAATAGTTTAGTTCTTTAGATTGTTTACATGCTTCGTTATTTTTAATATACCTTATATTTATATTGAAATTAGGGAGTTAGGAATAACTTTTAATTTATTAAACGTCTCTATATTAAGAATCTTATCTGAGAGCGTCTTTTCGTAAAAGGTCTTTTATGAGACTATAAAAGAGAAAGATGGGTGTGTGAAGCCCTAATGCCATTAGATTTTGAGAAAATAAGAAGAAGAGAAAGCTCCCTTGCTTTTCTTCTCCTTCTATCTTCATGTGACTTAAAGATATCTTCCATGTGATTCGGAAGAGAGGTTGGTGTGATGCTGATATTCATTAACGGAATTGTGAGGTCTCCATTTATCCCTGTATCCTCATCCATTCATCTTCAATCAAGGTATTTCGTTTGAAATTCTTCGATCTTCCCATCCCAAACCTTCACCTTTCTTTTAATCCCCATTACCTATATCCATTTACAAGCCAAACCCTAAAAAAACTCTAAAACCCTACAAATCTAGCCATACGTGTGACTGTACGACCACACGTGTGACCTCTCGGGTTGGCCGTACGGACATCCCTTTGTCCCCTTTGGTTTCCCATCACATTTGAAGCAAAACACTCGTCTTCCTTTTTCTAAACCCTAACCTAAACCTAGAAATCCCCAACTTTCTTATTTTCCTAAACTCTCAAATCCTAACTTCTCCCATTCTTCAATTCACCTAAAATCCTTACACCCCTTCTATCCAAAACCTTAATTCCCATATCCTAACACCTAAATCCTTTAACCCCTTCTCCCAATTTAATTCCATAAACACTAATTCCTAGTTCTCCCCAATTTCCCTAACCCTAATTTTACCTTAGGTAGTATTAGATCTCCTACTTTGAAATAGACTTTTTCCTATGCTAATTGGATGTCCCTACATCGATGAGATCTAGTTTCCTTTATTTAGTGATCTTGTACGACGATGTTTGGTAACCTAGGCTACGATTATGCATGATATTCTTTTGGTTTTCTTGGTATTTGTGATGATAATGACAAGTTTTATGTTTTTTGTTAATTACCTTAATTTTGATACTTGATCTCACATCATATTTGGTTCATGTATCGGTCCTACATCAAATTTGGTATCAGAGACCATATGTTTAGCATAGGAATTTTGTGTTGCATCTAGGTTAGAGTCACATCTAGGGTTAATAGAGGATTCATTGCATATAAGATCATATTGCTGAATTTTCAGTTTGCATCTCCACTTATACCATTACTGAAATTTCAACATAGTAATTTCAAGTTGTCACATTGCTGAATTTTCAGCTTGTAATTTTTAGATTACACCGTTGCGGAATTTTCAGTTTGGCACCCTTGGATTACTACCCTGCTGAATTTTCAACATAAGATTTGAAGACAACGACTTGCTAAATTTTCAGGTTAGTGTGTCCAACGTGATCTCTAGGTTAGTTTTATCATTGTTATAACATTGTCCCAGGACCTAGCGTTTCCTTTTAGAGTTTCCTTGTGTATGCCCACTCGCTCGGGACATGGTTTTGGTCTACAACCCATAATAAATCTAGAGCAGATTATTGAGGCCCTTAATGCTATCAATAACCGTCCGACGACTATTGAAGCGCATAGTAGAACCACTGCCACTCAATTAACCGCGACTAATGTGCGTGTCAATCAACTTGAGGCTTCCTTGTAGGCAAATCCCTACACTGGGGAATAAATTCAATCTCGGGCTAAAGATCAAGTTGATAGGCTAGTGCGTGGCAGTGGCCAAGGCGTTGGCCATGGTCAAGCACAAGTGCCACCTCCATGTGAGGAACCTTATGACCGTCATGATCTAGATGCCCAGGTTATGAAGGGTGTCAAAGTTGAGGCTCCCATTTTTTATGGTCACTTGAACCCCAAAGCATTCCTTGATTGGGTGGCAGACATGGACCACTAGTTGAGTGGTATAAAATGTTTGATGTCCGTCGAGTGAGATTTGCCAAGATGAAGTTGGTGGGCCAGGCCAAACTTCTTTGGACCAACATGGAGCATAAAATTGAAAGGAGAAGAGAACCCACAATTGCGCAGTGGGTCGAGATGAAATAAGTCCTTAAAGAAAAGTATCTCCCTCTTTCTTATTGCCAGATGCTCCTAGACTAGTGGCAGGCCTTGTGCCAGGGATCCATGATTGTGCCAGATTACATCGTTAGGTTTTAGGAGTACATGATATGATGTGACATTGACGAGGAATCGATGATTACATTGCCCAGATTTAGGATAAGCCTCCAATTTGAGATCCAACGAGAACTTTATTCTCATGACGTTGGCACATTAGAGCACATGCACCAAGTGGTGCAAGACATCGAACACTATCTCAAAGCACCAGTTGGTAGGCGTTATGACTCTCGGGATACAAGTGTCAAGATTTACCCTCAAGGGGCCAAGCCTAACATGAGGAGTCAATCCAGACCCCAAATGGGTTCCTAGTCTAACCTTAGAGATGTCAAAAGAAAAGGAATAGCAAGTGCTAGCTCTAAGGGAGGAGAGCAAACGCGATGCTTCAAATCCGCGAGAGAGGAAGCTGAGTGGATTAAAAATGTATTGGCAGATGGACCAATATGGAGCAATCCCATGCTGACAATCACACTTTACTATGATAATCAAGCAGATATGCTAAAAGCATACAATGAAAATTACAACAGGAAATCCAAAGCAATTTGTCTGAAGCACAATCATGTGAGAGAACTTATCACTGATGGCATCATTGCTATTCAATATGTAAAATCAAAAGAAGCTTGGCAAATCCTTTATCTAAGGGCCTAGGTAGGGATTTGATCATTTCCTCATTAAGGGGAATGAGACTGAAGGCATATAACTAAGTTGTGCTTGAAGGAAACCTAACCAAATAATCCTATCTGGTTTAATGGGAAAGACAACCAAGTAAACAATTGTTTGAGAGTACCATATTCAATTCTATTTTAAGAAAAGTTCCTTTCCCATGATGATAGTATTGATGTCCTATAAGACACTAGGTTGAGATTCATAATCTCTTAACGAGTCATGGATTAATCTGATTGGGACGAAATATAAGACCACCTTGCATGACTCACCTATACGAATGTGGAAACTAGTAACTTCTTATGAGATACATGCCATCTCTAAAGCACTTAGTGAAAATAGGATTTTGCAATGACTTTAAAGTGTCGAGCCGAGACTACATTGACCTCTTCAATTGTGTGTGTACGATATTAGTCCGGTTCATCTATAAGAGTTCTTAGTTCAATGTTTGACTTTTATTCACTATGTAATGGTTTAAGTCCAAAAGATATCATCACTTATGCGATAACTATTCTATATGCTCATCATCCTTAATCTATTTTAATTTTACAAAAGCAGGGGATTGTTAAATTAGTTTTTAAAATTTCTTCACTTAACTTTTCTTTTATTCTTTTTTAGAACTTGTTTTAGTCCCACATTAGAAGTGGAGTAGAGTTGAAATGTGGTTTATATAGGATCCTTCTTATATGCCTATTGGTTAAAATTTTCACTATATAATTGGTAGTCTAGCGAGGTGAGAAGCAGCGAATGCATGCCCACGTGGCATAGACAGTGGGTTGTTGCCTGTTGGGCTGTTTGGACCTATCCATTGGGCCTCAAGCCCGATGAGGTAGATGACAGGCCATAAAGTCTCAAAGCCCACCTAAGGAGCTGAAAGGTCTCTTGACCTAGAAGCTTCCTGCTATTACTGCACTACATTGGCACTGTGCATTTTATTAACTAAATTAATATCCCTTCTATAAAAAAAGATGCAGTTAGGTGCTGGAACTTCCTCTCCATTTTCCTTCCTTTCTACTAGTTTTGGGAATACAGAGCAAAGGTCAAGTATTGTGTCTTCGCTGAGTAGTGCAAGCTCACTGGAAGACTGGATCGAGCTAGGCTTGGTAGTTGCACATTTGGGAGGCTTTGACCGTCTTTAAGAAGCGTATCGTGGTACATGCCTTTAAGCCATTCTTGACATTCTACAAGTGCCAGTGGTCATTTTCATATTTTATTTTCTACAACATCTATAAGAGTGTGGAAAATGATTTTGGATTGGCTTTCTCAATGAGTGGAAGATTAGTGTCATGGTAACTACTTAAAGAACAAAGGAGACATACAAAATTAGTTGGGGAATCAAATTTATGTATCCAAGGTTTCAGATGGTGATTTAAACCTTGGAAGGGATATGAAGGATTGTTCACTTACCAAGGATAGGGCCTTGGTGATGGGAATGATTGCCATCACCAAAATGACTACAGATGCATGATTACCAAAATGACTCACATGCACAGTTAGAACAACTATTGTGCACTTACCCAGAAAAAGGGATTTACGAAATGCTGATGACTGGCAGTACTAAACAAGCCCACTAAGCATGAATGGTACATGCACACCAACAAGCCCACTAGCATGAACACACACAAATATACCTTAGCACAACTACTGTGTGCTGAGCCAGCAAGGGGTTTGCAAGCAGTTGATTACTGCAGCATGCTTGACAGTGCTTAAGAAGCCTGCATAGCATGAAATGCAAAAACGAACTGCCATTGGAATCCATGTCATTGTGTGTTCAAAGTTTAGCTGTTGCTGTTGCCCAAACTGGCACTCGTCTGTAATGGAGGTTTGTTGTCTTTAAACTCCACACATTCCCTGCTTACAGATAGATCACAAAGAAGAAGAAGAAAAGAAAAAATTAAATTAACAGCAAGCAAGTAAATACTTGGTCTTCATGGATGGGCATAACACAGAATTGCTCATGCACCAAAAAATCCCACAGATTGGAAGATCATATCAATTGAATACTTGGCCTTTTGTGGTTAAAGGTGGACTGTTGTTTTTCATTCTTCTCTCTTTTGGCCGCATACTGAACAATTTGAATTTCCGTACCCGATCTGTTTTTGGTGCATGTGCCATCCATGGTGGGGCTTTAATATCAATGGTTTGGATCAGTGAACCATAGCCCAACTTGCACAAACTGAAGACCAAGCATAGTGTAGAAACTCTCAACCTGAGCATTCTATAATATGGCCCCTCAAAACAAGATCTAGGACACTCATTTGCAGGGCATACCAGCCTAGTTTTGGATCCATCAATGCCCTGGGTCCCACATGAATGTGTATGGCTGCTAGGTTGGCCCGTGTGGCTATGTGTAGAGTGCTTATCAAGAGACGGAGATTTACAAACAGATCTCCAGCCCTTTTCAAAGCTAACTTCATGGGCTTTCAAACAGGACCAATTTCATTTTATTTAAGCATTTGTTTGATACCCAGAAAGTTCCCCAAAAAGTAAGCAGGAACAAAATAACTGAGGACTGTCTATCTAATTTTGGGTACCTATCAGGAATGTTAATATGGTATTGATCTTCCATCAGATTAATGTGAGCCCTTTCCATGGTCTATATATGCAATTTGGAGGGTTGGGTGTTTGACAGGACCCTCAGATGAGCCTGATTTGGTTTTGATTTGCAATCTGATGGTCTCCGTGCCAATTGACCAGCAATGGGACCACCTTTATCCCATTAGATGATCAGACTGTCCTGAATCAATTATTCACAGTAACAGATAATTTTTGAACAGCAACCATCTATTATCTGAAACAACTGTTGGAATTTTAAGATAGTAACCATGTGTAGTTCCAACAGTAAGTTGTATTGAATCATCAAATCTACACTGCCATAGCAGGGTAGTGACATCTTGATAACTCAATCAGGTTGGCCCAAAAATAGACTGGTCAAGTCATCAAATTTTCTACTGTCCATTGTTTCCATTCATGTGGGAAACCCAATTAGTTGACCAGCCTAGTTTTGGATCCATCAGCCCCATGGGTCCATGGCTGCCAGGTTGGCATATGTTGTTGCATGCAGACTGCATTTGGTGTTTTGCAAACCGCAGTAGTAGCTACGGTCACAATGTAGGAAAAAGGGGCAATTGAAAACTTAAAGTGAAGATTATCCTTTTGTTCAGATCGAAGACGAGTCATTTAGGTTTCAAACTAACAACATATTTTGGACCACATGCGAGAAATCAAGAAACAGAGATTTAGAACAGATCTCACATATTTTGGACATAGTATACAGTTGCTCCAGGAATTGTCTGCAAAATGCAGTGGAAAACAACAATAAGAAGCCAGTTTAGCAAGTTCAAATATTCTATTAAATAATCGCATTCATACGCACTCACTTAGCTTTGTATCTAAAATGAGATTTTTGCTTAGTACAGAAGCAAATGTGTGTAGGATATCCAAGCAGCGCATCTGGCCGGCCACATATGTATGTTGACTGTGGACTGTTGACAATTATTTCAAATTGTACTTCTGGTCCACCAGAAAAATTGCCTTAACAAAGCTCCCAAAACTGTCCCCCCCCCCCCCCAAAAAAAAATATTTCTGGACAAATACGCATCGATTGAAAAAACTCATCTCTAACTTGCGTTTCATGTTGAATATAATTTATTCTTGCTCCGATTACTTTGAGTGAAATTAGTAGCTCTGAACTTTTGCAATCACTTCTGAATGCATTATTCGGGAAAAAAGCTTACAGATGCAATCTACAGAAAATAAAATCAAAATGTGCCTATATGTTATACTTACATGTAAATTACATCTTTTTCTTCTTTTTTCTTTTTTCACTTTTACAATTGTTAAATTCGAGGAAAGGATATTTCCATGTCTATGTGGTTTCTAGCTGGTTTTGGCTTGAAATTCCTATTTAGTAGCTGTACTTATTGTAAAGGAAACTCAGTTATTGACACATTGTGAGATAGTCACCACGTGTCTGAATCCCATGCAACACATCAAGAGCAACATGCAATTCAAAATTTGAAAACTGGAGGGAATGACCAACAAGATTGATGTCTATCCAAGGATCACGTGTAATTAAAAGATTTTCCTTTTTCAATGTTTGAAAGTTTAAGAGTTTCAAAGTTTCTAAACTATTTTGGAAACTTGTCACTATATTCAATATATTCAAACATCTTTAAATCTAGTTAAGATATCTCTCTCACAACTCACCTTGAGTTGGAGAGTTTTACACCTAACGTGTTTGGTCTCCCATTTGTCTTTATGGTATTAGAGATTTGATACCAAGGTGAGTTTTGAGATAGATTATACTTTCATCTCTAGTTTATTCTATTTTTCAAGGACTTAATGGCTTCTCCTTCCTCCACAATATCCACTTTGACCTACCCTTACCCATCATCCCTTAATGTAGGCAACTTCATTTCAATCAAATTATCTATTATGGAGAGCCCAAGTAATGGGTCTCATTGAAAGCCAAGACATACAGATTCGTCAAAGGAACGACTCCTGCACCACCTCACTATCTCACCATCACATATGTTGAATCTACAAACGAAAAAATAGAAATCGATAACCCCAACCACCCAGTGTGGACACTATCTAATAGGTTGCTTCATGGTTTGATGCAGGACATGGAAAATTAAATATGATATGCGAGATTTCAGGCTTAGATCATACCAATTCAGAAACAATTACACAAATTCCACATCCCACATGAAAATCCAAACATTCAATTAAAGGGGAATCTATGCGGGTCCTGCTTACACATGATAGGGCTGGATCAATAAAAATTATAATCAAAACGATACTCAAAGATAAGAAATAATCATCCACACATGCATAGTAATCAATCCCTAATCCAAGGGATTCACCAATTTCAAATCAAGGAACCCTAGGGTAAGAAAAAGGGCATATAACTTAGGAAAAACGTAATTTAGGGCTAGGTTTCATGAAAAACGGCTATGAGAGGATAAAAGAGGACAAAAACCTGAGCCAAAAGACGATCCCGCGCATGGACAACAACAATGGCTCAGATGGACGTGCGTGTGATCCCGGCCGCACGTGTGTGGGGCCTACTATTCAGAAAAAGGCTACCTTGGCCCTGGTCGGCCAGGGATGGACTCCAAAACCCCCAAATCTCAGCTCGATCCGATGTACGGTTTGTGTGTGGTACTCCGCTGAAGTTTCAGCCCTCCTGTAGGGCCAGATTCTGAAATTCTGATGTGGAGATGAGAATTGCTGCAATAGATGATTGATTCAAAGTGTAGATGATGAGGTGAGATGAGAAGAAGGGATGATAGAAGATGGGTAGTAGAGATGGTGATGGATGGGGGCGAATCGGGATAGATGTGGCTTCGCACCACGGTAGTTAACCCTTCGATGAAGGGAGGACTTCGCACCCAATTAGGCTTCACAACTCAAAGAGTGGGAAAACGCAGAATTTTTATTAATCTTCAATGTCTCAAAAAAGCTACAAGGGGTGTCTATTTATAAGAAAACCCTATACCCCAAAAACTCGCACCATGTGCGCAACCTATTACTTGGCGATGAAGTAAACTAAAATAAAAACCAAACACAGAAATCTAAAGCGTTCACAATGTTCTAAATAATAACAATAAACAAAATCTAAAAAATGAAATCAATCCGACAAGTGGACCACGATCATGAGATCCTATGATGGGCTTTTCTTAACTATCGGGCCCACTTTTCTGAACCAAAACTTGTCTTCTAGCTAGGAGGCCCTCCCTGGACGTCGTCATCGAGACAGATTGATGATGAGATCCTCCTTCTGCGTACGTAGATGCGTAGGGGTGGTGGTGTGCATGCGCGTGTGTGCGAGATGTCCCCATCATGGTTAGATTATGGGAACGTGATCTGAGGAAGTACTTGGGCTCATGTTTGGAGTTGACATGACTCTAAAGTATGGCAAGCTCTCGAAGATTCGTTCTCACAAGAATCTAGAGAATGAGAGTTTTTCCTTCTTCAACAACTATAAATGCACCAAAGGTACCCGCAACTTTTTTTATTATGTTCAGATTTTTAAAAATTATTGTGATGGATGTTGGAGAAGAGAGGAAGAAGAAATTTTTTTGGACTTGGAGTATTGCAAGTAGAATTCTTTTGAATATTTTGAATTATGAAAGTAGATATTACAATGCTTTGAATTGTTGGAAGGGAGGATTTTCCTTCTTGTTTTGTTTTTTGTTGTTGTTCCTCCCATGTACATAAGTCCCTATTTATAGACTCTTGAGGAATAATCTACACACAAGAGTAAATGCATTACAACTTTCTACAATAAGCATTAATTATCTAGGAAACTCAAAAGACACTTTCTAGACTAATCTAGTACACATTCTAGATATTTCTTAGACACATTCTAGATACTTTCTAGACACTTTCTAGAAACGTTCTAGACATTTCTCAAATATCTTTTATTTTCAAATTATATTTTCAACACTCCCCCTTAATTTAAAAATCTTGCACTCCCATCATTTTTGTGAATTTGATGAACTTTTCTATAGTCACGGCCTTGGTGAAAATATCTGCGAGTTGATCTTCTGACTTGCAAAACTTCAGCTCAATTTGTCCTTCTTCAACTAACTCCCTGATGAAGTGATGGCAAAGCTCGATGTGCTTTGATTGACTATGGAAGACTGGATTCGTTGTCATGGCAATTGCCAACATGTTGTCACAGAAAATAGTAGTAGGCGATTTTTGTTCATTTTGTAAATTGCCCAAAATCCTTTTAACCCAAATTGCTTCACATGCTGCGCCAGTAGCTAAAATATATGCAATTGTCTTTTGCCTTGCTTGAATGCCAAGGAAGTATCTCATAAGGCCGAGATATTCTTTCTTCACATATAAGGATGGCTCACTCGGACTTCTTTTAAAGCCATTTTTATGAAAGTAATTGTCGATCTTGCTGTTCCATGCTCTTGGTGCTTGCTTTAACTAATATAGAGCTTTCTTGAGCCAATATACGTTTTCTTCTTTTCCTTTCACCACATATCCTTGTGGTTGCTCAACATATACTTCTTCGATTTCTCCATTGAGAAAGCCGATTTAACATCAAATTAAAAGACTTGTAGTTTTAATTGAGCCGCAAGCGCCAAAACAATCCTTATAGTTTCCATATGAGCGACATGAGTAAAAGTTTTATTAAAGTCTATACCTTGCTGTTGAGAATAACCTTTTGCCACCAATCGAGCTTTGTGCTTCTGGATCGAGCCATCTTCATTATACTTGGTCTTGTAAATCCATTTTAAGCCTATAACATCTTTTCCTTTAGATAGATCAACCAGCTCCCATGTGTGATTCTTCTCAATAACTACAATTTCTTCATTCATTGCCTTAATCCAAGCTTCTTGTTTTACTGCTTCTTCAAATATCTGCGGCTCACATGCAAAGTAGGCAACATCACGTTTATCATAAATTTCTCTTAGAGAACGTACCTTCCTTGGAGGTGAATCAAAATCTGATGAAGAGCTGCTTGGGCTTGAAGAATTGCTTGAGCTTGAATTTGGTGTAGCGAGGTTTTATGGAGAAGAACATGGATCTATAGTCACCTTTGGTATAATTTCAAATTCTTCAAATGTCTTTCGAACATGGTTTTGTTTCTCATCCCATTTACATCCTGTCATTTCATCAAATACCACATCTCTGGAAATCACCAATTTACCAGAAGTGGGATTATAAAAACAGTAGTAGGCTTTGGAGTCTTCACTGTAGCCTATTAATATGCATTTTTCTCCCTTTTCATTGAACTTTTCTTTTGCTTTTTGTGATAGAATGTGAGCATATGCAATGCATCCAAAAACTTTGAAATATTTTACCGATAGCTTTTTCTGATGCCATGCTTCATATGGAGTCATGTTCCTTACTGCTTTTGTTGGAGATCTATCGAGGATATAAACTGCTGTGTGCACAACTTCCACCAAGTAATCATTTGGAAGCCCTTTTCCTTTTAGCATGCTCCGAGCCATATCTACAATTGTCCGGTTCTTTCTTTCCACCACGCCATTTTGCTGAGGAGTGTCTAGCTGTCAGCTCTCCTTTGATGCCATTTGACTTGCAGAAATTCCAAAATTCTTTTGATGTGAATACTCCTCCACGATCTGTCCTTAAAACTTTCAAGAATTGGCCGCTTTGTTTTTCTTCAAATGCTTTGAATTGAAGAAAAATGGTGAAAGCCTTTGATCAAGAAAATATATCCACATCATCCTGCTATAATCATCAATGAAAAGTAAAAAATATCTCTTCTTATTAAGAGATGGTGTCTGCGTAGGACCACAAATATTAGCATGTACAAGTTAAAGAGGAGCTTTTGCTCTCCATGACGTATTCGTAAATGAAAGCCTCTAAAATTTACCATAGATGCAACCTTCACAAACTTTATCTTCTTTGTTAATAAAAGGTAGACCAATCACCATATTCTTCTGCTTTAACAATTTTAAGCCTCTGAAATTTAAATACCCATATCTCAAATGCCATAGCCAAGTTTTATCAACATCTTCAGATTTTTAATGCAAAATTTCTTTTTAGTGGCATGTTAAGAGGAAAAACCTTGTTTGATGTCATTTTTACTTTTGCCACGATTTGCTTATTCTTCTTATCCAAGATCATGCATTCATCTTTATCAAAATTGAACGAATATCCTTTCTGAATTAATTGTCCAACACTTAGGAAATTTTTAGTCAAGCCAGGAACATAAAGAACATCATGGATAAGTTTAGAATTTCCTCTATTTGTTTGTACGGCTATGAATCCCTTTCCTTTTTGAAGCTTTCCATCTCCAAGCTTTACTTGAGAATTTACCCCTTCATTCAAATCGACAAAACAACTCCGATTTCCTATCATATGGTTACTGCAACTGCTATCCAAATACCAAATATCATCTGATTCTTCTTAAGTATTCACACATGAATAAAATAAATCTTTTGATTTTTGTCTTTTTAGAAAAATTTGCTTCATTTTGTAATGCAGGGGCATTTTCACACCGGACTCGAGTGGGGTCGCCTATGGGATGCAGGGGCACACTGGGGTGGGCGAGGCCCACGGGGGAGTCTTGTATTCGAGACTCCTCACCGGGGGTGATTAATGCGCATTTCACACTGGGCTTGAGCGGGGTAGCCTATGGGATGCAGGGACACACTCGGGGTGGGCAGCCCATGTGATATAAGGCCCACGAGGGGGGTTTGACCAAGGTCCTAAGCCATGAGATGTGGGGCCTGGGCTATGAGATAAAGGGATTAAATTGCTACACTCTAACAGTTCGAACTTTTAGAGCAAGTGGCTAATTGTCCTGCATCAAATTGGTATCAGAGCAGAAGGTCTCGTGTTCGAGATTCCTTACTGGGGGTGATTAATGCAAGAGCATTTTCACACCGGGCTTGAGTCAGGTCGCTTGTGGGATGCAGGGGCACACTCGGGGTGGGTGAGGCCCATAGGGAAGGTCTCGTGTTCGAGACTCCTCATCGGGGGTGATTAATGCGCATTTCATACCGGGCTCGAGTGGGGTAGCTTGTGGGATGCAGGGACACACTTGAGGTGGGCAGCCCATGTGATTTAGGGCACACGAGAGGGGTTCGGCCGAGGTCCCAACCCATGAGATGTGGGGCCTGGGCTATGAGATAAAGGGATTAATTAGCCACACTCTAACAGTTCGAACTTTTAGAGCAAGTGGTTAATTGTCCTGCATCATTCTGTCTTATACCAACAATCTTTATCTCTGTGGCCCGATTTTTTGCATATGTTGCATTTGTTGTACCAAGTACCAACAATCCTTGTCAATATGATTAGGCTTTTTGCAAATAGAGCATTGAGAATTATTTTGCTTGTTACCTCTTGGATTTCTTTGATTGTTGAAATTAGACAAAGTTTGTCCTCTCGCGACCTCTTCCAGATTGCCATATTTGATTTGAATATGCCTCTTGACTTCTCTTGTCTACTTGCATATTCTTCTTTTCCGATATATTTATTTTAGACTGAAAGGCTTGTTCAATGCTTTGCTCCACGAACCTGCTCATCCTTTGTTCATGTGCTTGAAGAGAACCCATTGACTCATGTAAACTTATATAAATCTTTAGATTCTTCTATAGCAGCTACTACATGATCAAATTTTATCGGAAGAGTTCTTAAAATCTTTTCCACGATTTTTTTTTTTTTTTAAAACCTTGGATTGTATCTCCATAACTTCTGATTTGATTAATGATGCCAGAAACACGAGAGAAGTAAGTTTGAATTGACTCACCTTCCTTCATTTGTAAATTATTGAAATCTCTCCAAAGAGATTGAAGTTTGATAGTGATTACCTTTTCTGATCCTTGAAATTCTTTCTTCAAAATTTCCTAAGCTTCTTTTGAAGTTGTTGCAGGAAGGAGTCTAGGAAAGATGTTTTTGCTCACTCCTTGTTAGATGTAAAGTAGGGCTTTGGCATCCTTCTTTTTCTTCTCCTTGAATGCTTATTGTCTTGCATCTGTAATGCTGCTACATTTTCTGGTACTTCATAGCCATCTTCCACCAACTCCAACAAGTCTTGTGAGATGAAGAGAGTCTTCATTTGAATGCTCCAATAGTCGTAGCTTTCTCCTTCGAATATGGGCACCATATTTTGTGAATAGTTGAAGATGTTGTTGCTGGAACTTGCTGCCATATATGTCTCTTGAACCTTGTTCTGATACCAAATTTGTAGGAGAAGAGGAGAGGAAGAAGAGATTTTTTTTTTGGACTTGGAGTATTGCAAGTAGAATGCTTTTGAATATTTTGAATTATGAAAGTAGATATTACATTGCTTTGAATTATTGGAAGGACCAAGCATATCGAAATTGATTAGCACTTTGTTCATGAAAAAGTTTCTCTTGGCTCTTTAGTGGCCCAGTTTGTCTCCTCCGAGAATCAAGTTGTAGATATCTTCCCTAAGGCATTTCTGAGTCCTTTCAACCCAAACTGGGCCTTTGGCCTACTCCTAAGCCCAAATTTTTATTTGGATCAGGGAAACTCAGCTATTGACACATGGTGATGGGGATAGTCACCACGTGTCTGAATTTCAGGCAACATCTCCAGAGCAACACACAATTCAAAATTTGAAAACAGGAAGGAATGACCAGCAAGATCGATGTCTATCCAAGTATCATGTTTAGTATAAAAGATAGTTTGAAAGTTTCCCAACTATTTTGGAAACTTATCACTATATGTTTGTAACAATATATTCAAACATATTTAAATAGTTGGAGAGTTTTACACCCAATGTGTTTTGGTCTCTATTTATCCTTAGTCATAAGGCAGAATAAATGAACTTTGAGCATTGTTAGTAGTTCTAACAAAGGCTTGAGAAACTTGATTTTTTCTCGTTGTTTAAGTTGGCTTAATTGGTTCCACATTTGACAGATCTCTCTTTGTCACTCCCCCCCAAGAAAAAAATAAAAGCAAACAGAAGAAGACGAAGAAGAAACACGGGAAAACTTCTTTAAGTCTGCATTAGAGTAAAAACAGTAGCAAAACTCGAAAAAAAAAACAGTAGCAAAACTTGAAACATTCAACTTATCGGAAATGATCAAAATTATGGAGCACTAATCCGTAATAGTAATTGGTAGGTCCCTATATGCTACTGTAGGCATTGATTAAAACAAGATTCATAGGAGCAGCTATTAAAATCTTCACTATGTTTAGATAGAGTGAGAATAATCACTTTTCAAGGAATCATATCATGCAATTTCTATTAAGCTCAAGCCAATTCTGTTCTCATTCTTTTTGCCCATTAATCTCTACTGAAAGCATGTGCTATTAGACACCATCAAAAACCTTAGAAACATTCTCCTAAGACTAAAAAGAAGAGACCCGTATGAGCAACAAGGAAAATCTCAAAGTTGGTGAGAAAATTGTGGAAAATCATGATTTTGAGGAAGCCAAATTGAAAATTTGCAGAAATTTGAGTTACCATTTAAACCTTCTCTCAATAATAACACCAAGACACCAAAAAAAAAAAAAAAAACGAAAGAAAAGGAAAATCCCAACTGTTGTTCAATAATGGAAGACAATCAAGATTTCTTGGAACACAACAATCATATGGTATAATTTGAAAGAAGGGACATAGGTGACGAATTGAATAGAATCAAAGCAGAGGGTTAACAAAGAGAAAACGTCAAGAAAAATTTGCAACATTTGTTCAGATAAAGTTGATAAGTTAAAATGAAGCATTACTTGTTTCCTCTCAAAAAACAAGACACCTTTTTTTTTTTTTTTTTTTTTTTTTTTTTGTAGGATAAGAACAAGCCACTTCAATCTTCTCAATGTTAGTTAGGCCTCCTCAATAGCGTATTCGAACATCACGTCAGATATATTGTCTACTTCAGGAGTGAAACATCAATGGATTTTAAGACTTCATAACTAGAAACTCTAAATCACCCAAACATCATAGGGATGAAGTTGGATCCCTGGTTTGTTAAAATAGTTCTCATACTAAAGGAAACCAGGGATATTGTGAAAAATGCACCCCATTATTGAACAAATTACATCATAATTTATGTCCCAAGTCTTGATCACCTTTTCACTAGACAAGTATGGAATAGCCACTTCAGAATTTTTAAAATGTCTTGTCCCTTGGGTTATGCCCGAATCGGTGGGGTACATGTTCTTGATTTGGCATGGAGTGGGGCTAGGATGGATCACTTCATTATTATGGAGATCGAATCTTCTAGCTTCCCTGTGGGCTATTTGGGGAGAAAGAAATGGGAGATGCTTCTGAAATGAAGCTTCCAAGGTGGAGGAGGTCTTTTTGAAGGCTCATCTTTTTGTCCTAGAATGGGCGTGTTGTATTAAATCTATCAATGATTGTAATCTTTCATTTTTTTTCTTTGCTTGTAATCTTTGCACTTTCTCGGTGCTCTAATAAAAATTTATGTCAATCTTTTTTTCTTTTCTTTTTTTTTTTAAAGAAGAAGGACTAAGATGGTCATCAACCAAATTTTCATTCAAAATACTAAGTATCTTAATTTGGATTCATCTAGAGAAGTACCGCTACTTGACTGTCCCAAGAAGAAATATACCAGCAAATGTTCTGAAAGTTCAGTTAAAAGTTTTCAGATTGGACCTCTACTATTTCATAATATAATCGAACTATTTTCTTAATGACCATAATGAATGCTTATTCTAATTATTCTGCACCTTAATCAATGCATTGGGATGGAAATTGGTCAGATAATGATGATTAAAGATTGTTTGCATCTTGAGAGCCACAAATTATAAACATCCGAATATAATCACCCAAATCTTCAGAAACAAAGTCATATACCAACAGTCACTAATAATCATATGGCTTTCCAAGGAGCTGATCAACAGAGAACAAAAATGAGTGATGCTTTCAGCACTCCACAAAAGCTACACTCTTATAGAGACATGCAGCCAAACCTAGATATAGGCCTGTTTCAAAGATATAAAACGTTGACCCTGAAACCATGACCCCAAATACATTAGGAGGTGCCACCCTTAAATTCATTGCCCTCATCCGATCCCGGAAAAAGTCCCATCTTGAAAGACCACCGAATTCCTAAAGAACTTTTTTGTATCTGAAGAATCTTGTTATCACATGACTCACATCTTGACAATCATACAGCAACGGTTATGCACTACAAAAATCACATTTCTGCTTATCCCAATTGAATTGCCAATCCCTATTACACACCCAATTGTCTACCCAACTCACTACCTAGCATAGTAGTCCCACGGCTCCAAAACCAAGTAATCTAAACATCCTGAATTCCAGCATATAGTGTAAACAAATGAAATTAGGATGTCCCATGTGTTGAGAAGAATATCATATGGTATATGGTGCGCATCATGGAGTTTGATGGATGTCGAAGCTTGCTAGCACTATTCCAAGGCATCACGCATGGACATTAAGGTGACAACTTCCTCGTCTTTCACAGGGATGTTGTACGTTTTCCAATATCATAGGTGAAATACTGGAATTTGAAATTTACAAAATTACCCTCAAACGATTCACACCATATGTGCAGCATTTGATCAGGGATGTATATATTCAATATGTGGGTCTTGGGTCTCAAGGCTTTTGTTGGCTATTGCAGAGTATTTTGTAGGATCATGGGGTGCAAGTGTAGGGTTCTAGAAGTCGGTGATCACTCATCATCCCTTCTTTCTCATTTTGTTTTTCTGGAGTGTTTTTTTAACTATTTACAAGTGCAAAAGAAAATTGGCTCCAATTAAAAGGACCGGCAACTCACAAATAAGGGAGACTGGGTGACTATGCTCCTCCCTCCAAAACTACCCTCAAATGATTCTTAACAACACACTTGGAACATGCTAAATCCATTGGCCCAAGCTACAGCTTTCCGCCATGGAAATGAAACACTTCATTTAGCTATGTTGCTTTGTTGCAAAAGATTCTACTATTCTGCTCTTCAAGTGCACCTATAGGCCCTCCATAGAGTTTTCCTTTCAGGTCCCAACCCACACCTCCACCTCCTAAATTTTATTTGCACCAGGCATCACCCAAGCCATCACAGAAAGAAGAAAGAACCAGTGAACCACCCCTGCACGTATCCTGGCATTGCAAATTTGAAGTATATAACAGATAGCTAACCAACTCTACATTCAGACGGTAGAGGATGCAATCCGTTTGATTGTCATCTTCAAGGATCAAGAAAAGAAATTTATCCTCTCCCATGTCGTCAATTCCTATCAACAATGCACAGAGAAATTTACAGGTAGTTTCTCTCATCTTCCATCTGTCCAGTCACTCCAAAAGACTCGAGAACTCACCCATTTCGACCTCATTTAGGTCTATCCAAAGAGTCGGCCCTCATATCACTGGGTCTCCACAGACATGGTATCATAAAAAAACCAAGACTATTCTCCCTCACCACCTCGTACACTACACCCTCCCATAACCTCATTGTGGATCATCCCCGAATTTATGTTCCCCTCCTAAATATAACCTTCCAAAGCTCGACTCTCTCATATGTACCATCTTCTTGGTTACATGTGGTGACTCTCTGCCATAGGATACCTTCCTAACTCAAAAATTTCCACTACTTCCTAACAAAGTGGTATTCACAGCAAACTTACTAAATGCTTGAATGGGAGTAATACATGGGCTTCTCTCAATCCACCCTGTTGGATTTCAGATGATCTTCAAATCATCATCTAGAAAATCTTATAATGGAGCTGCATGAATGAAAATTTTGAAAATCCTGTATTCGAGCACATGTAAAATACGAAACACTTTTGCTATAAACATCCTAATTGATCAGGTAATGGGGGCTGCACGATTGAGGAGGCTACCTTTCGCACATGCAAAATCATTTGTTTCCAATTTCCAACAATATGTAAATAAAAGGAAGCATCAACAAGCCACGATGCCATCCTCAAAGAAGATGCAATAGGAATGATATTGGAAGGTAAGAGATTTTGATATAAACTTTCAGGTGAAGTTCCTCCAGTGCATTTCATGCAATTTATACTATCCTGCTCGGGTGAAGAGATTTTGTGCTTTGTGTTCCAGGCTCGGTTGTGATAATAGAAGAAAACTGAAAAGGCAGGGATCTTCCGACAACAAAGAACATCTCTGTTGTGATAATAGAAGAAAAAAAATATATCCTCTTTAACAAAAAAATAGAAGAGAGAGTGACAACATGCTATCTTCTCCTAATATTCAGAGATCCAACAAAGAAGAAAAAGAAAAGAAAAAGATCCAATGATTCCCACAATGTGCATGATTCTTGATTTTGATTGGTTTCATATAAAGAAGAAAGATCCAACAATTTCCACAATGAGCATGATTCTTGATTTTGATTGTTTTCATATAAAAGATTCAAAGCTATCAAAACCCAATCGAAAAATAAAAAATAAATAAAAATAAATAAAAATTCAAGAAATAAATAATCAAAGATCATAAGTAAAATAAACAACAACGAAAGAAATGGAAACGCTGGGTTGGACTAAAGAAATACCCCACGAGAAACATCCTCAGCTGAAACGATGGACACACTGCATGGGTAGCATCTGTAGAATGGCTGCCCAGAAGGGAATGTGAAAAGATGAATAACTTCGTAGTCGTCTGTAAGAGGAGCCTCCATTTCAATTCAACCCAAATGGATTTTGGGTTGCTTATTGAAAATATAGAAACTAATGGAAAGGGCGACAAATCTGGAGATGAAAATGGTGGTAAGGTGAAGGTATGGATGAATAGCAGAGGAGGGAGAAAGCAGAAAATGAGAATTGAAGGTTCTTGAATCTTGGAGCTGGATTTTTGGAAGTTTGGGTTTTAAAAATAAAAAATAAAAAATGGAGGGAAGAATATATAACGGTTAATCAACTTGGTTAACTTGCTATCTTGTGCCGGTGTCACAAAATCCTGGGTACTGAATCCGCTTCAGTGGATCCCTGACTGTGGGGCCCACCTTGATGCAGACAAAGATGCCTAGGCGTGTTTGGAGGACACCTCTATTACGCGAACCATGATGGTGTACAATTGCAAATCTGGATTCTTGAGGATTATGACTAGCGAAAATGGGCCTTGAAGCATAAGACTAAGATTGATTGCTTAGTTGAGAAACATCCTCAAGCCATTTGTTCTTCAGCTCTATACAAGGGCTTTTGCGATCTTTATGAGATTCGTGAGGGCGGCCACTTGCTGTTTTGGTTGCATATGAAGTACCTCAGTGTGTTAGCCGACGACGGAATCAATGTTGAAATAGGTGCAGCCTCTCAACATAATTATCATAGAGGATTCAGTGTGCTGGCTTTTCATCCGGATCTTGAGGTTGTCTTCCTTGGAATGGGGGACACTGCTTTCCTATAATCTCAACAGCGTGAAGTTGGAGGAGGTATGGGTTTCAAAACCACAGTACAATGGACTACACTCGGGGAATGTCTACCCTTTTTCACCCTGTTTGGTGGATTTCTACAACTGCAAAAAGGAGTAGGAATTCTCCACTCTTATTGTGTTTGCTTTTAAGTTTATTTTACTTATAAAGTTTATGACGTGATCTTTGAAACAAAGAGATTGAACTAAACATTTTGGCCTTATTGATTAACAGGCTTGTTAACAAGTCTTTCTTTATCGACTGTATGTCTAATGTGCTTAGAATTTTTATTAATAAAGTGGGCCACAATGTTGATGATTTGAAGCCCAAAAATCAAGGGTATCAAACCATCTTAGTTGTTAATTTAGTAGTCTAAGTAAAGATACCTTGTCACGCCCTAAAATTCGAATACAGAGCGTGCACCCTCAGATATGAGTTTCGAGTGATGCGGAGTTATTGTTTCAGATACATATACTTATAGGCCCCTTATAAGTGGACTCTGCCTGACAGGTAGAGTCTCCGAAGCCAAAGACTTCATGGATGATCTTCCCCGTGAAAATTGCAGACTCAAAGAGATTTGTTTTAGTACACTTATGCATGGATACTGTAAAGAAGGTAGACTAAATGAAGTCTATAATGTCTGTAAGGAGATGGTGGAAAGAGAAGTTGAAATGGATCTAAATTTCTGTAGTATACTTATTTATGGAGTTCTAAAACACCATGATAAGATAAAATTACTTTGTATATTGAAGGAGATGCTCAATAGAGGCCCGAGGCTTGATAATGTAATCTATACTACTGTAATTGATAGATATTGCAAACAAGGAAACCTCACAGAGGCATTTGGTTTCTAGAATAAGATGATCACAGAAGGTTGCATTCCTAATGTTGTAACGTACACTGTGCTAATAAATGGATTGTGTAAGGCTGGGTTTGTAGACAAGGCAGAGCTGCTTTGCAAGGAAATGCTGGTTAAAAGCTTCCTACCTAATGAGATGACTTATGGTTGTTTTCTTGACTGGCTTACCAAGGAAGGAAATATGGACAAGGCTGTGGAGCTGCATAAGGCAATGGTAGGAGGGTTTTTAGCAAACTCTGTGACTTATAATATGTTGATCAATGGTTTCGGTAAATCAGGCAGAATCCAGGATGCAACTGCACTCCTCGGTGAAATGATTAATGATGGCAGGTCACCTGATTGCATCAATTATTCGATACTTACTTATGGTAGGGGTGACTTACATGCAGCTTTAAAGCTGTGGAATGAGATGCTAAATATGGGGCTGAAGCCTGATATGCTGGCATATAATTTTTTGATATTAGTGAACCACACGAATGAAAATAGTGAACAGGAATTGCTTACCATTCAAACTTTTTTAGGCCCCGTTGTGATATTTATATGTAATTCAAACTGTTCATAAAGTGGCCCAAATGGTCATAAACTCCTTAACATGGGGTTGGATTGAAAGAATAAAAAATTAGGATGATCCAAAGCTTCTGCAGCCCCATGAAGGTTTCAACCATAGGTGTATGATCTCCACTATTTTCGGTTGCGTGGCCCACTCGAGCTTTGGATTTACCTCATTTTTAGATAATGTCATAAAATGATTTGACAAAATATATGAACGGTGTGGATTTCTCACAAACACCATGGTGGGCCCCACAGTGTTTATCTCCTCCGAACCCCTCCCACCTCGGTCGCACGCTGGCACAACGCAAAAGGCTTTCAGGGGTAATTTTGTCCCAACAATTTTTTAAAAAAGTTGTTAGGTGACTAAGTAGGACATTTGTTTAATCCTTCTAATATTTGGGGCATTTAAGAATACCATAATGTTTTTTTTTTTTGTTAAAATTCCTATAATCATCCATGGAAGACTCAAGAATTATTAGGAGACTGTTTGAGTCGGACAAAATGCATATTTAATAAAATCATGTAAATAATTGAGCTTTTATACTCTAAGGTGTTGTTTCTACTAAGAACATCTAAGGTGTTGTTTCTACTAAGAATATACAAATGTTAACTCTTTTCCTTTCAAGCTACAATATATAACTATCTACCTCTGCATTGATGGTGATTTGAAATATTTGGTATTCAAGATTCCACCAAATGTGGGTAGGATTTTTTATTTTTTTATTTTTATTTAGAAATATGCAATGTGTATGATTTGTGGGAGAGAAAAAAAAAAAAGAAAAAGAAATAAGCATACAATGATGTGATATATGCATGAAGATATTTAGAGGAACTTCCACTTTTACAAGGCTAGGAGAGGAGAATATAGCATCAACATTAGGATGCATTATGAAATCGATTGATCGACAACCTTGCTTGATTGATCAAACCTTCCCGAAATTAGACAAATTGCTCATTTGATAGTTTTGGATCATGCTCAATCGATCGATCGACAATATTAAGAAAAATCCTTATTTACCTTATGGATAGTCTTAGACTAGTTCGATCGTTCGAGCTTTGGTTTGCTCGATCAATCGAATGGTGCTCAATTAGCGTCGATCGATTGACACTGAGATCGACAATACATGGAACTATATAAGTACGCGATTTGTTTCCTATTATAATTGTGATAGTATATAGATCGGGTGCAATCAGGTTTAGGGTATAATAGGGGTTTGCTGAGACGTTCCTAAGAGTTTTAGAGAATAAAATATAGAGTTTTGAAAGAATCAAATAGGGTTCTCATTTCTGTAAGTGCATCATCTCTTGTATTATCGTTTCGTAATGGATTGTTTGTCACTTTATACCATGGTTTTTCCTATGAGGGTTTTTCCACATAAAATTCATGTGGTCTCTACATGTATTTGTTTACATTTGATTTCGTCTCATTTGGTTGAATTTGGGTTTGCCTATACACGATCCCCAACAAGACGTTAGAGTTCGACTTCTAATTTAAATCATGTCGAGGAAAGGATCTAACGTGAAGTATGAAACAGAAAAGTTCATCGATAGAAATAATTTTGAACTATTAAATGTGAAGATGATAAGCATTTTGGTTCAACAATGATTGCATCACACTCTCCTTAATAAGGCGGAGTGTCTTGCATCTATGAGTGATGAAGAGTACGATGAACTTGATTAGAAAGTTACAACATTGATCGAATTTTGTCTAGCAAATAATGTTCTTTATAATGTCCTGAATCAAAAGATTACCACTTGGATATTGACGAAACTTGATAGTTTGTATACGAAGAAATCCATCGGCAGTCATTATATATGTTAAAACATAATAGTTAACATACACTCATGATATGTAGGGCCCACTGTAATGTGTATGGTACATCCAATCTATCCATCATTTACTTCCCTTGTTGCTCTCATGTGGCCCTAAAAAAAATAGCTTGTCCATTATCAAATGGACCACACGAGGAAAGGATGGGACGTCAACCATTAAAAACTTTTAGATTACATTTGGGGCCCACTGTGATGGGTGGAAGACATCTAGTCCGTTTTATATGTGCATGCTTTAATGCTCCCTCAGGGTCCTAAGAAAATATAAAGTAACTCTTATGTGATTTGCTGATTTTGGAAGGTTTATTGCCCAAGATCTCTGATATAAATACCTATTTTATTCATTGTAAACACCTTATAGGCTAGCCAAACACACGTTTACTTGTAAACAGATTACCATAGACTAATAACACTTGAAACTTTTTTTAGGAGCAATGTGTTTCCAACAAAAAAAAATTACGGGCATCCAAACTACCCTAGATTTGGATTAGCCTCACGTTTGGATCGCTGCTAAATTGGCTGAAGATATAGATTAACAGAGTGGGTATAACACAATATATTAAGGTGGGCCCCACAAATATTAGGTTGCAAGCTGTAAGCAATCTACATCAAAGAGTTCAGTGTATCCCAATACCACTGATATCGGCCCTCTGAGATGTATGTGCTTTCTAACCATGCGGTCCATCCGTTCAGCTCATTTTAGTGCATGAGTCTTAACTGAAGCATACCCAAATTTCAAGTGGACCACAGTACAGGGTGGTGATTGAACGCCCACTATTAAAAACTCATTGTGGCTTACCAGAGTTAAGTTCATATCGTCGTTTCCCTCTATCCAGGTACGTTCGACCTTAAGAGTAGGTTGGATGACAAATCAATATCACAATGGGGCCAAAGAAGATTTTAATGGTAGACATTCAATCACCAATGCTTCCTGTGATGTGGACCACCTGATAAAAATGACAGATACAACGTATGGACGAGGTGAGTAAAACTACAGTACAATGTATATACCTTCCACCGGATCCCACTCCGGAGAATCCTGCCCCATCACGACCTATCTAGAGATGGATGGTCCTTAGAGGATCTATAGAGCCCACCATAATGTATGTGTTTTATCCATGCCGTCCATCCTTTTTTAAAGATCATTTTATAGCAATATTAAACAATGAAGCAGATTAAAGGCTTAAGTGGACCACACCACAAAGTGTTCGTGATGTTTATTTGCCATCCAACCTGTTCACACTGTCGGAGACTTTGATGGAGGGAAACATAAATAACAGCTTATACAAAACTTCTATGCCACATGAGAAGTCTTTTAACTTTAGGCGTTCAATTCCCACCGTTTCCTGTGGTGTGGTCCACTTAAGCCTTGCCTGCATTTCTTTTTTTGCTTAAAATATTCTAAAATAATTTATAGAAATGGATGGACGGCACGGATAAAATACATACATAGCTTTGTGGCGCACAGAGCTACTTACCGTCCGTCTCTAGATATGTTCCGGTGGAAAGTGGATTAGGCGAGACCCCGGAATCACCCAAGACGTTGCCGCCCTCACCCCCGGGGTTTCCGTGGGGCCCACCTAAATGTATGCATTATGTATCCATGCCGTCCATCCGTTTTTGCCGATCAATTTAGGGCATTATACCATCAATGAAGGGGACGGGGTAAGGGCCGTACTGTCTTGGTGAGGCCGGGTACGCGGATTTCCTGTCCAAGTATGTTGGGTGGGGACCACCTAGATGTTTTTAAGAAATCCACCCCGTCCATCCGTTTTAAGAGCTCAATTTAGGATGTGAGACCGAAAACGAGGTGTATAAAACAGTCAAGTAGCCCACACAAGAGTAAGCAGTGGGCATTCAGTAAGTACCGTTGAAGCATTCTCACGGCGATAAAAGTTTTGTATCAGGCTATATTTTTCGTGTTTTCACTTTATCCCACTCGGAATGACCTTACAAACGGTTTGTATAGCATATAAAATATAAACACCAAGGTGGAGGGTAGAAAGGTTTAAACGGTACAAATTTCTTTCCCCAAAATGTCTCTCTCGTGTGACACACTTGAGTTTTGTATCCACCTCATTTTCAACACGACGTACTAAATTGATCTCTTAGAACAGCTGGACGGAATGGATTTCTCAAATAAATTGCAGTGACCCCCACCCAGCATCCTTGCGCAGGAATTTCTGCAAAAGGCTTTAGCTGGAAATCTGCATCCCAGGCGCGGATGGGATACGGACAGGAAGCGGATTGCGTACTGACTCAGTACTTTAAATTCTGTGGGGGTACACCTTGATTTATGTATTTTATCCGCTTCAACCATCCATTTTAACGGATAATTTTAAGGCTTGAATATAAAAATGAAGTATATAAAAACCTCAAGTGGACCATACCACATGAAACAGTGTGAAAGGGCTGGAATATAAAAATAAAGTATATAAAACCCTTAAGTGGACCATACCACATGAAACAGTGTGAATTGAACATCTACTGGGGAAAATTTCTTTGGAGCCACAGAAGTGTTGGATCAAGCTTATGTTTATTTTTTTTCCCTTCATCATGTCTGTGTGATCATATTAACAGGTTTGATGAGAAATAAGCATCACTGTGGGCCCTAAAAAAGTTTCAACGGTGGAAATCATTATTCCAACTTTTTCATATGATATGGTCCACTTGATCTATGGGTATGATTAAATTCTAGTCTCAACCGTTAAAATAAGATGAAAAAATAGATGGATGGTATGGATAGACCACATACATTCACGGCGGGCCCGACAGAGTTTACTCGGTACAATAAGAGAGTACTGAGTAACTCAGTACGCAATCCGATTTCATACCGAAGGTAAGTAGCAAAATTGCTACTCAAGCGACATCACCAAGCTCTGTGAGCTCGGCCATGATGCATGTGTTGTATCCATGCTATTCAACCAATTTTAGAGATGGTTTTACGGCATTACAAAGAGAATGAGATAGATCTAAAGTTTAACTGGACCCACCATAGAAAATAGTGAGGACAGTGATATCAACTGTTCAAAAATTCTCAGGGGCCACAATAATTTCCAAATGAAGCTGATATTTTTGTTTTCACTTCATGTATCTCTATGGTAACTTATGAATAAGATGGATCTCAAAAATACATCACCGTGGACCCTATAAATATTTCAACGGTGGGTGTGACGGCTCCCACAGGTTTTCTGTGGTGGGTCCGTTTGAAATTTAGATCTATCTCATTCTCTTTCTCTTTGTAATTCCATAAAATGATATCTACAAATGGTTGAACGGTATGGATACAACACACACATCATGGTAGGTCCATAGAGCTTGGTGACGTCACTTCAGTAGCCATTTGGCTACCGACGTTGTCAGTATCCAATCCGCAACCGGAACGCCCCTGCCACCTGCCAATGGCAGGTGGTCGGTGCTCCGTGGCCCCACTATATTGTATGTGTCTCATCCATTTCGTCCATCTATTTTTTCAGATCATTCTATGGCATGAGACCAAAAATGAGATATATCTCAATCTCAAGTGAACCACATTACAAGAAACAGTATTGAATGAGTTTCGACCATTAAAAACTTTTTAGGGGCCATAAAAGTTTTGGATCAGGATTGTTTTTTCCCTTCATATGAGTCTTTATGACCTAATCAAAAGATTGGATGTCAAATAAACAGTACATTGTGCCTTAGGAGGAGTTTAATGGTGGATATCCAATCACTATTGTTTTCCTGTTTTGTGGTCCACCTGAGATTTATATCCTTCAAGTTTTTTGGATTAAAAAGATCTGTAAAAATGGATGAACGGGTTGGATGAAACACATACATCATGGTGGGGCCCATAGAGCACCGACCATCAGCCACGGGACTGGTGGCAGGGGAGTAGCCAATCCGTTTCCTCCGCTCTCGGTGAGAGAGAGAGTACCCAATCCGCGGAAGAAATCCTGCGACAGCAGGAGAGCAACGCGGATTGCGTCCTACCCCGCCCGACCGGTAAACCGTCCGGGAAGGGCTCTGTGGGACCCACGGTGATGTAATTGTTTTATCCATACCGTTCATCTCTTTTATCAGATCATTTTAAGTTCTTATATAAAAAATGAGTCAGGTTTACCCAGTCAGTCGACCACACCGAAGGACGCTGCAGTGATAATGACACCCACCGTTGAAACCTTTCTAAAGGCCAGTGCGATGTTTTTTTTTACCATCCAACCTATTCATAAGGTCATGCAGACGTAGATGATGTGAGAACACAAATATCAGCTTGATCTGAGACTTCTCCACCTCCCAAGATGTTTTTAATGGTGAACGTTGAATCCCCACTTTGTGGTCCACTTAAGCCTTGGACCTACCTCATTGATTGGATTATGCCTTAAAATGATCTTAGAAAAACGATGAACCGTGTGGATAAAACTCTTACACCACGGTGGACCCCACAGATCCCTGCCCGGACGGGGAAGGACGAATCCACGTCCGCAGGAGAGAGAGTCCTGGGATGCGGATTTCCTGCATAAGCCTTTCGCAGCGCAGGTATGCTGGGTGGGGCCCACCGAAATGTTTTTTAGAAATCCACCTCGTCTATCGGTTTTATTAGATCATTTTAGGATGTGCGACCAAAATTAGGTGTATCAAACACTCACGTGGGCCATACAAGAGGAAAAAGTGGGCATTCAATGATCACCGTTGAAGCGTTTTTATGGCCATAAAAGTTTTGTATCAGGCTATAATTTTGGTGTTTTCACTTCATCCCATTGGGAATGACCTTGTAAAAGGTTTGGATATCATATAAACATCAAGGTGGAGCCCAGTAAGATTTCAACGGTAGAAACTTCTTTACCCAATTTTCCCTCTCGTGTGACCTAATTGAATGTTGTATCTACCTCGTTTTTCGTAGTGTGTACTAAAACGAGCTCGAAAAACGGATGGACGGAATGGATTTATAACTTACATTGCAGTGAGCCCCAACCAGCATCCTTGCACAGGAACTTCCAGCGAAAGGCTTTCGCAGGAAATCGGCGTCCAAGAGTCCTAATAGAAGTGGCTGGGCGATGCTCGTTTTCTGTCGTGAAGAGCTCTTATTTATTTCTTCTTTTGCTGTAAATCGAAAAAAAGAACGTTGGTTTGATCAGCATCTCCATATTCATCTCCATATCATTATTGGAAGCACGAGATTGTATACCATTCAATGGCTCTTTTTACAAAGATTCATAGGCCGTCCGTTGGTGCTAAGTCCGTTAGTGGTAACATCAACATCAACATCGCTTACCTGACAGATGATTTGTTGATCAATATCCTTTCTCGATTGCCCTTAAAATCTCTCATCCGATTCAAGTGCGTCTCCAAAGCATGGCAGGTTTTGATCTCTGACCCTTTTCTTCAAAGAATTCTACCAACACCAATGTCCGGCCTCATTTTCAGCGATCGCTATCGCAATAATTGTCCAGAAGAGAGAGTTCAATACACATTTATCACTGACAAAACTCACCCAACTTGCAATAATTCTCCGACTGACATTGGCAATCTTAGTTTCTTTCCACGCCATCGTGAATTGTACGCCGTCGATTGCTGCAATGGCCTACTGCTTGGCCTCCATCGCCAAGATATTTATAGTACACCTGTTTACTATGTAATAAATCCAGCTACAAAGAAATGGGCAGAACTTCCTGCACCCGCTAAGGAACGTCCCCACACGACCCACAGGCTAGCATTCGATCCTCGTATCTCCCCGCACTACACTCTCATTTGTTCGGGCTCATTTTCTGGTGTCGATATTTTCTCATCGAAAACGGGTGTGTGGATCCAATCTAAGGTGCCACAACCACTAGTCATTCGACACTGGCGGCGATCGGCGGGGCCGATGTCAGTTTTGTTTAATCGTACCCTCCACATGCTATCTGAAGGCGATTCCATTGTGGGATTTGATGTTGATGGAGAGTGTTTCCGGTTGATTCCGTTGCCTATGCCCTTGCCAACTGACTGCCGAGAATGCAGACAAAGATGCCTAGGCGTGTTTGGAGGACACCTCTATTACGCAAACCATGATGGTGTACAATTGCAAATCTGGATTCTTGAGGATTATGGCGAGCGAAAATGGGCCTTGAAGCATAAGACTAAGATTGATTGCTTAGTAGAGAAACATCCTCAAGCCGTTTGTTCTTCAGCTATATACAAGGCCTTTTGTGAGGGCGGCCACTTGCCGTTTTGGTTGGCCGACGACGGAAGCATTGTTGAAACTGGTGAAGCCTCTCAACATTATTATCATAAAGAATTCAGTGTGCTGGCTTTTCATCCGGATCTTGAGGTTGTCTTCCTTGGAATGGGGGACACAGTGCTTTCCTATAATCTCAACAGCATGAAGTTGGAGGAGGTATGGGTTTCAAAACCACAGTACAATGGACTACACTGGGGGAATGTCTACCCTTTTTCACCCTGTTTGGTGGATTTCTACAACTGCAAAAAGAAGTAGGAATTCTCCACTCTTATTGTGTTTGCTTTTAAGTTAATTTTACTTTTGAAGTTTATGATGTGATCATCGAAACAAAGAGATTGAACCGAACATTTTGGCCTTATTGATTAAGAGGCTTGTTAACAAGTCTTTCTTGATCGACTGTATGTCTAATGTGCTTAGAATTTTCAATAAAGTGGGCCACAATGTTGATGATTTGAAGCCCAAAAATCAAGGGTATCAAACCATCTTAGTCGTTAATTTAGTAGTCTAGTAAAAGACACCTTGTCACGCCCCAAAATTCAAATACAGAGCATGCACCCTTAGGTTGAACACCTAAGGTTGTTCTCGTTATCATCTTAGTGTTTCTCCCTGCAATTTGGGGTCAGGTTTTAAATGGTGGATTGGCAAAGGTCACCAGACATCAACCTTCCTGTGAGCTGGGCTCTTGGTAATCATGCAGAACCTCACCCAATACTGACCCCAAACACAATGATTACATATACGCCTGAAGGTCATGCAAATAATTTAGGGTCATAGCAGAACAATTTATAAGCAAACGACTAAGCGTGAAAAAAATATCCAACATCCAATTTACAAGCCAGCCACAGATGCATGATTACCAAAATGAATCACATGCACAGTTAGAACAACTATTGTGCACTTAACCAGAAAAAAGGGATTTGCGAAATGCTGATGACTTGAGCATTGGACCACCATTGGACCACCATTGGACCAATAGTGGCAGTACTAAAAAAGCCCACTAACATTGGACCAAAAGTGGAAAGGGGACTTGCAAATAGTGGTTCCAGACGAGCCCGCTTAGCATGAACACACACAAATATACCTTAGCACAACTACTGTGCGCTGACCCAGCAATGTTTGCAAACAGTTGATTACTACAGCATGCTTGACAGTGCTTAAGAAGCCTGCAAAGCATGAAATGCAAAAAAGAACTGCCATTGGAATAGAGAGAGAGAGAGAGAGAGAGAGAGAGAGAGAGAGAGAGAGAGATGCCAAAACTGTAGTTCTACTTAGAAAATCATGTTCATGGTTGTTGAATCCATGTCATTGTGTGTTCAAAGTTTATCTGTTGCTGTTGCCCGAACTGGCACTCTTCCGTAATGGAGGTGCAAACAGTTGATTACTACAGCATTCTCTACAGTTCTTAACAAGCCAGCAAAGCATGAAATGCAAAAATGAACTGCCATTGGACGAGAGAGAGAGAGAGAGAGAGAGAGAGAGAGAGAGAGAGAGAGAGAGAGAGAGAGAGAGAGAGAGAGAGAGAGAGCATGGTTGTCGAATCCATGTCATTGTGTGTTCAAAGTTTAGCTGTTGCTGTTGCCCGAACCGGCACTCGTCCGTAATGGAGGTTTGTTGCCTTTAAACTCCACAGATTCCCTGCTTACAGATAGATCACAAAGAAGAAGAAGAAAATAAAAAATTAAATTAACAGCAAGCAAGTAAATACTTGGCCTTCTTGGATGGGCATAACACAGAATTGCTCATGCACCAAAAAATCCCACAGATTGGAAGATCATATCAATTGAATACTAGGCCTTTTTTGGTTGAAGGTGGACTGTTGTTTTTCATTCTTCTCTCTTTTGGCCGCATATTGGACAGTTAGAATTTCCATACCTGATCCGTTTTTGGTGCATGTGCCATCCATGGTGAGGCTTTAATATCAATGGTTTGGATCAGTGAACCATAGCCCAACTTGTACAAACTGAAGACCAAGCATAGTGTAGAAACTCTCAACCTGAGCATTCTATAATATAGCCCCTCAAAACCCAACGTCTTATTTTAAAAGATGACCAACCTGATGAGCTGGTACCGGTGGCTGGGTATTGACTGCTCACCTTCATCCATTGACTGCTGACCTTGATCCAGAGTGTTCATCTGATCCTGTAGGAACTACTGATGAGATATACTGCTCTCCAGTAACAACAAACCAAGTTAGATGATTGTGAGAGCGAAGGCTTACACATTTCCATCCCTTGAAATCGCTGCAGAATTTGCAGAAGATTTCCCCTCTCTTCTCTGTTGACTGGTTGATGGCGATAGCCTGAGTTCTGATTGTGACATTCTCGCTGGAAGGTGTGTGGACAAGTAATTGTTGTTATGTGGTGATTGACAACCAAGATCTAGGACACTCATTTGCAGGGTACACCAGCCTAGTTTTGGATCCATCAATGCCCTGGGTCCCACATGAATGTCTATGGCTGCTAGGTTGGCCCATGTGGCTATGTGTAGAGTGCTTATCAAGAGACGAGATTTACAAACAGATCTCCATCCCTTTTCAAAGCTAACTTCATCGGCTTGCAAACAGGACCAATTTCATTTTATTTGAGCACTTGTTTGGTACCCAGAAAGAGGCCCAAAAAGTAAGCAGGAACAAAAAAAAAACTGAGGACTGTCTATCTCATCTTGGGTACCTATCAGGACCGTTAATATGGTATTGATCTTCCATCAGATTAATCTGAGCCCTTGCCATGGTCTAGATATGCAATTTGGAGTGTTGGGTGTTTGACAAGACCCTCAGATGAGCCTGATTTGGGTTTGATTTGCAATCTGATGGTCTCTGTGCCAATTGACCAGCAATGGGACCACTTTTATCCCATTAGATGATCAGACTGTCCTGAATCAATTATTCACATCAACGGATAATTTTTGAACGGCAACCATCTATTATCTGAAACAACTGTTGGAATTTTAAGATAGTAACCATGTGTAGTTCCAACAGCAAGTTGTATTGAATCATCAGATCTACACTGCCATAGCAGGGTAGTGACATCTTGATAACTCAATCAGGTTGGCCCAAAAATAGACTGGTCAAGTCATCAAGTTTTTCTACCGTCCATTGTTTCCATTCATGTGGGAAACCCGATTAGTTGAAAAAGATTTTCCCACACTCATTTGCAGGGCATACCAGCCTAATTTTGGATCCATCAGTCCCATGGGTCCATGGCTACCAGGTTGGCATATGTTGTTGCATGCAGACTGCATTTGGTGTTTTGCAAACTGCAGTAGTAGCTACAGTTACAATGTAGGAAAAAGGGACAATTGAAAACTTAAAGTGAAGATTGTCCTTTTGTTCAGATCGAAGATGAGTCAAATATTTTGGACCACATGCAAGAAATCAAGAGACAGAGATTTAGAACAGATCTCACATTTTTTGGACATAGTATACAGTTGCTCCACGAATTGTCTGCAAAATGCAATGGAAAACAACAATAAGATGCCAGTTTAGCAAGTTCAAATATTCTATTAAATAATTGCATTCATACGCACTCACTTAGCTTTGTATCTAAAATGAGATTTTTGCTTAGTACAGAAGCAAAGGTGTGTGGGATATCCAAGCAGCGCATCTGGCGGGCCACACATGTGTGTTGACTGTGGACTGTTATTGACACGTGGTGAGATAGTCACCATGTGTCTGAATCTCATGCAACACATCAAGAGCAACATGCAATTCAAAATTTGAAAACTGGAGGGAATGACCAACAAGATTGATGTCTATCCAAGGATCATGTGTAATTAAAAGATTTTCCTTTTTCAATGTTTCAAAGTTTCTAAACTATCTTGGAAACTTATCATATTCAAACATCTTTAAATCTAGTTAAGATATCTCTCTCACAACTCACCTTGAGTTGGAGAGTTTTACACTCAACGTGTTTGGTCTCCCATTTGTCTTTATGGTATCAGAGATTTGATACCAAGGTGAGTTTTGAGAGAGATTATACTTTCATCTCTAGTTTATTCTATTTTTCAAGATCTCAATGGCTTCTCCTTCCTCCACAATATCCACTTTGACCTACCCTTACACATCATCCCTCAATGTAGGCAACTTCATTTCAATCAAATTAACTCAATCAAATTATCTATTATCGAGAACCCAAGTAATGGGTCTCATCAAAAGCCAAGACGTACAGATTCGTCAAAGGAACGACTCCTGCACCACCTCACTATCTCACCATCACATATGTTGAATCTACAAACGAAAAAAGAGAAATCGATAACCCCAACCACCCAATGTGGACACTATCCGATAGGTTGCTTCGTGGTTGGATTATGGGAACGTGATATGAGGAAGTACTTGGACTCATGTTTGGACTTAGACATGACTCCGAAGTATGGCAAGCTCTTGAAGATTCGTTCTCACAAGAATCTAGAGAATTAGAGTTTTTCCTTCTTCAACAACTACAAATGCACCAAAGGTACCTGTAGCGTTTTTTATTATGTTCAGATTTTTAAAAATTACTGTGATGGATGTTGGAGAAGAGGAGAGGAAGAAGAGATTTTTTTGGACTTGGAGTATTGCAAGCAGAATACTTTTGAATATTTTGAATTATGAAAGTAGATATTACAATGCTTTGAATTGTTGGAAGGGAGGATTTTCCTTCTTGTTTTGTTTTTTTGTTGTTGTTGCTCCCATGTACATAAGTCCCTTTTTATAGACTCTTGAGGAATAATCTACACACAAGAGTAAATGCATTACAACTTTCTACAATAAGCATTAATTATCTAGGAAACTCAAAAGACACTTTCTAGACTAATCTAGTACGCTTTCTAGATATTTCTTAGACCCATTCTAGATACTTTTTAGACACCTTCTAGAAACATTCTAGACATTTCTCAAATATCTTTTTTTTTTTCAAATTATATTTTCAACACTCCCCCTTAATTTGAAAATCTTACACTCGCATCATTTTTCTGAATTTGATGAACTTTTCTATAGTCACGGCCTTGGTGAAAATATCTGCGAGTTGATCTTCTGACCTGCAAAACTTCAGCTCAATTTGTCCTTCTTCAACTAACTCCCTGATGAAGTGATGGCGAAGCTCGATGTGCTTTGATCGACTATGGAAGACTGGATTCCTTGTCATGGCAATTGCCGACACGTTGTCACAGAAAATAGTAGTAGGCAATTTTTGTTCATTTTGTAAATCGCCTAAAATCCTTTTAACCCAAATTGCTTCACATGCTGCTCCAATAGCTGAAATATACGCAATTGTCTTTTGCCTTACTTGAATGCCAAGGAAGTATCTCATAAGGCCGAGATCTTCTTTCTTTACATATAACGATGGCTCACTTGGACTTCTTTTAAAACCGTTTTGATGAAAGTAATTGTTGATCTTGCTGTTCCATGCTCTTGGTGATTGCTTTAACCCATATAGAGCTTTCTTGAGTCAATATACCTTTTCTTCTTTTCCTTTCACCACATATCCTTGTGGTTGCTCAACATATACTTCTTCTTCGATTTCTCCATTGAGAAAAGCCGATTTAACATCAAATTGAAAGACTTGTAGTTTTAATTGAGCCACAAATGCCAAAACAATCCTTATAGTTTCCATACTAGCGACAGGAGCAAATGTTTTATTAAAGTCTATACCTTACTGTTGAGAATAACCTTTTGCCACCAATCGAGCTTTGTGCTTCTGGATTGAGACATCTTCATTATACTTGGTCTCGTAAATCCATTTTAAGCCTATGACATCTTTTCCTTTAGGTAGATCAATCAGCTCCCGTGTGCGATTCTTCTCAATAACTGCAATTTCTTCATTCATTGCCTTAATCCAAGCTTCTTGTTTTATTGCTTCTTCAAATATCTACGGCTCACATGCAAAGTAGGCAACATCACATTTATCATAAATTTCTCTTAAAGAACTACCTTCCTTGGAGGTGAATCAAAATTTGATGAAGAGCTACTTGATGGGCTTGAAGAATTGCTTGAGCTTGAATTTGGTGTAGTGGGGTTTTATGGAGAAGAACATGGATCTGTAGTCACCTTTGGTATAATTTCAGATTCTTCAAATGTCTTTGGAACATGGTTTTGTTTCTCATCCCATTTCCATCCTGTCATTTCATCAATTACCACATCTCTAGAAATCACCAATTTACCAGAAGTGGGATTATAAAGACGGTAGGCTTTATAATCTTCACTGTAACCTATAATTATGCATTTTTCTCCCTTTTCATCGAACTTTTCTTTTGCTTTTTGTGATGGAATGTGAGCATATGCAATGCATCCAAAAACTTTGAAATATTTTACCGATGGCTTTTTCTGATGCCATGCTTCATATGGAGTCGTGTTCCTTGCTGCTTTTATTGGAGATCTATTGAGGATATAAACTGCTGTGTGCACAACTTCCGCCCAGTAATCATTTGGAAGCCCTTAGCATGCTCCGAGCCATATCTACAATTGTCCAATTCTGTCTTTCCGCCACGCCATTTTGTTGAGGAGTGTGTCTGGCCTTCAGCTCTCTTTGATGCCATTTGACTCGCGGAAATTCCAAAATTCTTTTGATGTGAATTCTCCTCCACAATCTGTCCTTAAAACTTTCAAGAATCGGCCGCTTTGTTTTTTTGCAAATGCTTTGAATTGAAGAAAAATGGTGAAAGCCTCTGACTTTTGTTCAAGAAAATATATCCATATCATCCTGCCATAATCATCAACGAAAAGTAGAAAATATCTCTTCTTATTAAGAGATGGTGTCTGCGTAGGACCACAAATATTAGCATGTACAAGTTCAAGAGGAGCTTTTGCTCTCCATGACGTACTCATAAATGAAAGCCTCTAAAATTTACCATAGATGCAACCTTCACAAACTTTATCTTCTTCGTTAATAAAAGGTAGACCAATCACCATATTCTTCTGCTTTAGCAATTTTAGGCCTCTGAAATTTAAATGCCCGTATCTCAAATGCCATAGCCAAGTTTCATCAACATCTTCAGATTTTAATGCAAATTTTCTTTTTAGTGGCATGTTGAGAGGGAAAACCTTGTTTGATGTCATTTTTACGTTTGCCACGATTTTCTTATTCTTCTTATCCAAGATCATGCATTCATCTTTATCAAAAATGACTGAATATCCTTTCTGAATTAATTGTCCAACACTTAGCAAATTTTGAGCCAAGCCAAGAACATAAAGAACATCATGGATAAGTTTAGAATTACATCCTTTTGTTTTTACGGCTATGACTCCCTTTCCTTCAATATTTTAAAGCTTTTCATCCCCAAGCTTTACTTGAGAATGTACCCCTTCATTCAAATCAAAACAACTCCGATTTCCCGTCATATGGTTACTGCAACCGCTATCCAAATACCAAATATCATTTGATTCTTCTTGAGTATTCAAACATGAATAAAATAAATCTTCTGATTTTTCTATCTTTTAAGAAAAAATTGCTTCATTCTGCCTTATACCAACAATCTTTATCTATGTGGCCCGATTTTTTTGCATATGTTGCATTTGTTGTACCAACAATCCTTGTCAATATGATTAGACTTTTTACAAATAGAGCATTGAGAATCATTTTGCTTGTCACCTCTTAGATTTCTTTGATAATTGAAATCAGACATTCCTTTGCCTCTTCCACGGCCATGGTTAAAGTTTGTCCTCTCGCAACCTCTTCCAGATTGCCATCTTTGATTTGAATATGCCTCTTAACTTCTCTTGTCTACTTGCATATTTTTCTTTTTCGATATATTTATTTTAGACTGAAAGGCTTGTTCAATGATTTGCTCCATGAACCTGCTCATCCTTTATTCATGTGCTTGAAGAGAACCCATCAGCTCATGTAAACTTAACTTAGATAAATCTTTAGATTCTTCTATAGCAGCTACTACATGATCAAATTTTATCGGAAGAGTTCTTAAAATCTTTTCCACGATTTTTTTTTATCTTGGATTGTATCTCCATAACTTCTGATTTGATTAATGATTCCAGAAACACGAGAGAAGTAAGTTTGAATTGACGAATGGCCTTCCTTCATTTGTAAATTATCGAAATCTCTCCAAAGATATTGAAGTTTGACAGTGATCACCTTTTCTGATCCTTGAAATTCTTTCTTCAAAATTTCTCATGCTTCTTTTGAAGTTGTTGCAGGAAGGAGTCTAGGAAAGATGCTTTTTCTCACTCCTTGTTGGATGTAAAGTAGGGCTTTGGCATCATTCTTTTTGTTCTCCATGAATGCTTGTTGTCATGCATCCGTCCATGTTGCTAATGCTGCTACATTTTCTGGTACTTCATGCTCATCTTCCACCAACTCCCACAAGTCTTGTGAGATGAAGAGAGTCTTCATTTGAATGCTCCAATAGTCGTAGCTTTCTCCTTCGAATATGGGCACCATATTTTGTGAATAATTGAAGATGGTGTTGCTGGAACTTATTGCCATATATGTCTCTTGAACCTTGCTTTGATCCCAAATTTGTTGGAGAAGAGGAGAGGAAGAAGAGATTTTTTAACTTGGGAGTATTGCAAGTAGAATGCTTTTGAATATTTTGAATTATGAAAGTAGATATTACAACGCTTCAAATTGTTGGAAGGGAGGATTTTCCTTCTTGTTTTGTTTTTTGTTGTTGTTCCTCCCATGTACATAAGTCCCTTTTTATAGACTCTTGAGGAATAATCTACACACAAGAGTAAATGCACAACAACTTTCTACAATAAGCATTAATTACCTAGGAAACTCAAAAGACACTTTGTGGACTAATCTAGTACACTTTCTAGATATTTCCTAGACACTTTCTAGAAACATTCTAGACATTTCTCAAATATCTTTTATTTTCAAATTATATTTTCAACAATGGATTGGCGGCCATAGGAAAACTTGTCAATGATCGTAGCAAGGTCTTTGCTCTTCTCAAAGGGCTTGGACCTGGTTATGAGTCATTTGTGACTACATACTTGAGGTCACTGATCTCATCATTTTGTGAGGTTGTTCCCCTTTTGCAAAGTCACAAAACAATTAGAAGTATGCATGCCTCTAAAAACCATGACAACATGAATCACAATGCAATTTTCATTGGCCAAGGACAAGGTGGCAATTAGGGAAGAAGGGAAAAACAATGGCAGTTTCACCTCCAAAGGAAGAGGCTTTACACAGGTTGGATATCAAGGTAATTGGATAAGTTTTTAAGTGAATGGCAATGCTCAAACTGGGCCAACTGAGAAAACAACTTAGGCCACCAATCGACCATAACATTTTGATCAAGAGAAAGAAAAGGAAGCCATTTGTCAAATCTGTGGGAAGGCTAGTGCTGGCACATCTTCAATCAAACTTACCAGCCTGAGGACGTCCTTCAAGCTCGTTGCAATGACTCTTGCTAAACACTCAGGAGACTGCTCAGTATCCAAACACGGGTGCTTTGGCCCATACGACGTATGGTCCTGATAAGCTTCAAACCATCTCCAAATATTTTGGACTAGAAAAAATAATTGTTGGAAATGATGAAGCATTGGATATCACTCGCATTGGTTCTACGTAACTCAATGTTAATAATCAATATCTACATTTAAATAAGTCCTAAGCCCGAGCTAAATACAAGCCAAATTCGGGCAAAATGCAAGCCGAATTAGGGCTAAATGCAAGACAAATTCAACCCAAATTTAGGCCTGAAATTTAAGCCCATGCCCCGCAGGACCTATTTCTAGTCCAAGCCAAGAACCTCAGAGGCATCCACAAAACCCACTAAAGCTCCCCATGAAATTTGGGGTCAATCCACGTTTCGGGTGACACGTGTTGCCTGCAATGTGGATGATTCCACGATTCGAGGTGCGCTTTAGGTGTGAAATTTGGGAGTAATTAATGAGGTGGGTGGCACATCATGAGCTGCCTGCCACATGGATGATTTCGCAATTTAAGGTGTGGTCTACATGAGAAGAGTTTTTTACCCCCACATCGATTATACCGCTCTAGCATGAAATACCATTTTACTCTTGGATTTTCACCTTTTTTGCACCCCATACCAAGCCCTTTAGCCAATGAGAAGTTGCCACACGGCACCCCCATTCCCTCAACCAATCACAACCCTCCAAGCCTCCATTTGCCCCCAAATCACCACTATACCACTACTTCCACCTATAAATACCCCTCAACCCTTTCATTTCAACACACCAACACACCAAGAGGAGAGGAGGGAGAGGGGTCTCACGCTCACCTACAACTTAGCCACCTCTCTCCAAGCTTAGCCATGCCCAACCCATTCTTCCCAACCAACCTAGCCCATCTTGCTCATCGTAACCACCCAACCTAGCCCATCTTGCTCATCATAACCACCCAACCCAACCCATTTTACCCAACTAACCTAGCCTATTTAGCTCATTCAAACCATCCAAACATGAATTTAGTCAATCCAAGCCAATAATCCAAACCCTAGACCATATATAAAGACAATCCAAGCTGTTTAAAGCAATCGTCCAATCCATATAACCCATCTCAATGGTTTAGATCTTGCGTAGTAGAGTTGGGGTTGAAGATATTCGATCATCTCTTTTACGAGGAGTGTCAAGTCTCTTCTTCCCTCTTCCACATCTTCTGTTGGCTGGTTATCTCACATGGTACATTTACTACTTTTACTTTGCTCATAATTAGTCGCAACCCTCATTCCCACCTCAACCCCCTTGCTTCTCTAATCTATCCGAGTGTATGCTTTGCAACTTGCAGGTTTACCTAGATCCTGCCACATCAAAAACTCGGACTGACTAGAATATTTTTCCTTTTCTTTACCTAGATCCTGCCACATCAAAAACTTGGCGGGTCGCTTGTGTTTCAATCCCTCGTTCCCACCCCTGAGTTGGACATTACACTCCCTCATTCTCATCATTCTTGCATTGCAAGCATCCGCAATAGCATATCTCTTCTCGACTTCCATGCTGCTCTAGTCGATTCGAGTGTATGATTTATGGCCCACTGATTCCTCAAATCTTGTCATATCAAAAATTTGGACTAATCGAAGTCCTTCTCTATTTCTTTACCGTCCCTCTCAGGTCCCTCACTTCCACTCCTTAGTTGAACATTGCACAATTGCATTACATACCATTCATTGCTCCAAATGAGTTTATTTCTTCTCAAATAATTAACAACTGGCATATGAGGGTGGCCAAGTCGTTGATGCCACACATCGTTAGTGCCTACACAAAATCTATTTGAGAAAATCACCTCATTCTTTGGTCGCAAAGCGTAAAGGTCACTACATCTACTACCCATTGCTATCATTGCTCTTGACTTCATGTTCTTTATCAGAAATACATTCGATGAGAAGTTAAATGTGAAAGGGTAGTCAATAGTCATCTTGCTTATGAATAATAAAAATTTCTTATTATTTGGTGCCACGTACACTGGACATGAATGTAGTCGTTTGTAAATGGGTCTACAAGGTTAAAGTTCATGCGAATGGTTTCCATGAGTTCTTGAAACCTTTCCTTGTCGCCGAAGGGTTTTATCAAGTACTAGGAATTGATTTTGCAGAGACTTTCTTACCCGTAAAATCAAATCTGGTACAATACGCACAATGCTCTTAGTTACTTTGATTCATAATTGGTCCATTCGCCAGCTAGGCATAAATAACGAATTCCTTCATGCATGGAACAACCACCTAGATTTAAAGACCCTACATGGCCCACTCATGTTTGCAGGCTTCGTCAGGCTCTCTATGGTTGGCATCAAGCTCCACGGGGTTGGTTTGATTGGTTTAGCACATTCATTCTCTCACTGGAGTTCTTCTACAGCACTACAAGGGCACAATCCTATTGCTACTCTATGTTGATGATATAAGCTTGACAGTTGATAACCCATCCTTCCTTAATTGGTTCATTGCTCGATTAGGCAAGGAATTTGCCATGAAAGATCTTGGCGATCTCCATTATTTCATTGGTGTGGAGATACACGATTTCTTTGGCACTCCCTTCCTTAATCAAGTGAAGTATGCCTTAGATCTCATTACATGGCCCAAATGAAAGACTGCAAGCCCATCTCCACTCCTTTACCTACTAAAAACAACCCACAATGGGCTGTTTCAGTGCCGAAGCAGAAAACTAGGTTCTTACATCAGCTACTGTCGAGCTCACTTAGTTACCATTTATTCTACGTGATATTGGTGTGCATCTTGATCAGTCCCCGATGTTGTTCTGTGATAACATCTCGGTTCTTCATCTCACCACCAATTTGGTTTTTCACTCGAGGACCAAGCATATTGAAATTGATTAGCACCTTGTTCATGAAAAAGTTTCTCTTGGCTCTTTAGTGGCTCGGTTTGTCTTCTCTGAGAACCAAGTTGTAGATATCTTCCCTAAGGCATTTCTGCAACAATATTTTGAGTCCCTTCAACCCAAACTGAGCCTTTGCCATACTCTTAAGCCCAATTTTTTATTTGGATCGGGGAAACTCAGTTATTGACACATGGTGATGGGGATAGTCATCACGTGTCTGAATTTCAGGCAACATCTCCAGAGCAACACACAATTCAAAATTTGAAAACTGGAAGGAATGACCAGCAAGATTGATGTCTATCCACGGATCATGTTTAGTGTAAAAGATATTCTTTTTTCAAAGTTTGAAAGTTTCCCAACTATTTTGGAAACTTATCACTGTATGGTTGTAATAACATAATCATGTTAGACAGATTCACATACCTTGTATAGCTAGTATACCTTGTATAGTTCGTTTCCATAGGTAGAGGATTCTGATTTTATTATTTTCCTTATATAGATGACTGTAATCTATATATATTCAACCCCTTTGGGTTGTCTCAAATACAGAAAAGCTTTCAGCTCCTCTCAGTTTTCATGGTATCAAAGCTTCACTGATCCAAAACCTGCACCGCCTGTCAGATCCAACCGCCCTTGCGTCGTCCGACCCCTCTGCTCATCTCCTCTGCGCACCTGCATTGTCCGGTCCCTCTGCTCAACCCCTCTGCGCACCTGCGTCATCCGATCCCTCTGCTCGTTCGGCCCCTCTGCTCGTCCAACAACCCCTCTGTTTCGATCTAGCTTTTCCAGATCCAGATCCAGCGCCCCTCTGTTCCAGGTCCAGCAACCCCTCTGTTCCGATCTACCTTTTTCAGATCCAGATCCAGCGCCCCTCTATTCTAGATCCAGCGCCCCTTTGTTCCGATCTAGCTTTTCCCGATCCAGAGCCCCTGTTGTTGTTGCTATTCCGCCAGATTCAAAAACTGCAATCCCTTGGGTATCTTCTACTATACGGTACATCTAAAACCTTCTTCTGTTGCAACTCTTTGTGTGCTTTACATTATTTCAGATCAATGGATAAGGACTCATCACATACAGAGGCCCCGCGTTATAGTTTTAATACTACCAACTATTCTTTATGGGTCATCCATTTTCAGAACTTCCTCAAGGGTCGTGGTTTGTGGGGACTAATTGATGGATTTGTTACTATCCCTACTTCCACAAATGCCGACAAATTAGTTGATTGAGAAATGAACAATGAACGGATTATTACCTGGATTCTCGATTTGGTCGATCGGTCCATTGTTGTTGGCCTCACACCTCATCATACTGCTAAGGTAATGTGGGAACATCTCCAGACAATTTATTAACAGAGTAATGCAGCCCAGTTATACCACCTGGAACAAGATCTCGTTAACCTTACTCAGGGTGACGATAGTATTTAATCATTTTACTCCAAAATTGTCACAATTTGGACAGAGATGGCTATGATGGATCCAACATTTCCTCATGACTTTAAGATATTCCAAACTATGCGCGACAGTGCGCAAGTTCGACAATTTCTTATGAAGCTGCGTCCGGAATTTGAGCATTGTCGGGCTGCTCTCTTGAACTGTCGCCCTACTCCTTCGTTGAATTCGGTTATTAATGATTTATTGGCTGAGGAACAATGACTGAAAGTTCTCTCTCTGCCTTCCTCAACTCTGGGATCATCTGATATGGTGCTTGCTATGTCCACCACTACATCAATGCGTGGTTCTACTCCTTTGACTTGTCGCGGCTGCAACAAGGTGGGTCATGTTGTCGCTCAATGTAAAGAATGGTGCGCTTATTATTGACGGACTGGTCATGGTATTCAGGACTGTCGTACTCGTGCCTATGCATCTTCTTTCTGCCATGGACGTGGTGGTCGTGCTCTTTCCACTACTACTGTCACTCTTTCTTCCGAGCCGTCTGTTAGTGATTCTGCATCTACTGTTTCTGCTGAAGGTCTTTCATCACCTTTGACTCTTGCGATGCTCCGGCAAATCGTTCAGGCCCTTTCTGCGGCCGGTATGTCAGGTATATCCCCATCTTACATGGTTCTTCGATTCGGGTGCTTCCAATCATATGACTGGTGCTGTATCCCATCTTCGTGACATTCGTTCCTACACCGGAAATCAGGCTATTTCTACTGCGGATGACACTAGACTACCTATTCAGTCCGTTGGATCATTGACTTTCTCTCATTCTGCTCATCGCCAGTTCACCCTTCGTGATGTGTTTCATGTCCATAAACTTTCCTCCAATTTAATTTCAGTTGGTTAACTCACATCCAATAACTACTTAGTCATATTTCTTCCCAACTGTTATTTTGTGCAGGATCTGGCAACGGGGAAGGTACTTGGGATGAGTAGGCGGCATGGTCGTCTGTACGTGCTGGACTTTGATCCATCTGTCACTCTGGCTCGTTGTTTCTTTTCTCCATCCTCATCAGATATTTGTTCGGCAAATAAATTGTGGAAATGTGGCATTTTCGCCTGGGTCATCCACATTCCGAATGGTTAATTCAGTTATTTTCTTTTGGCATGTTAGGGAACATTTCTCTTAATAAAAAAGATTTGAATTATTCTCGTTCATCTTATTGTCTTTCAAAAAGTAAGTGTATTCCTTTTCCTCTAAGTACTACAAAATCTTCTATGTTTGAACTAGTGCATACAGATGTCTGGGGTCCTTCACCAATTATGTCTCTCTCTGGGTTATGATGCTATGTTATATTCATTGATGATTTCACACATTACACCTGAATTTACTTTCTGCACTCGAAGTCACAGGTTTTTGAAAAATTCAAGATATTTCACTCTATGGTGGAGACTTAATTTCGGGTTCCAGTTCAAACTCTCCGCTCTAACCAGGGGAGAATATCTCTCAACAGATTTTCGTTCATTTCTTCAGGGTCATGGGATTATTCATTAGACCACTTGTTCTGATACTCCACAACAGAACGGGGTGGTTGAACGAAAAAATCATCATATTGTTAAAACTGCCAACACCATGATGACAGCTATGAGTGTTCCTCGTTTTTTCTTGGCGGAAGCAATGTTACATTAAGTCTACTTGATTAACCGGATGCCAACCAACGTTCTGAACAGTAAATCCCCATACTTTGTTCTCAACGGCTTACCTCCTGCATATTCCACATTTCGTGTTTTTGATTGTGTCTGTTATGTTCACCGGCTTCACGTGAGTGTAACAAACTATCTCCAAAATTGATCAAATGTATGTACTTGGGATTTGGAGAAACTCAGAAGGGTTTTCGATGTTATGATCCGGTTTCTCGTCGTGTTCGGGTTTCACGACATGTTGTTTTTCTTGAACATATTGCCTTTCATTCATCTCTTCCTCCTCTGCACGCCCCAAAATCTCCTGGTCTAATCACCTTTCCTGATATTCCTTTTGCTTCGAGTACTCTTCCTCGTCCGCTGCAAGTTTACTCGCCTCGACCACGTACAGCTCCACCACCTATTACTCAACCCAAACCTACTGTACCTATTGCAGATCCTGAACCTACCTCGATACATCGTTCCGATCGTGTACATCGAGCGCCTGATCGCTTGATATGCTCTATATCTGCCATGAATGCTACTCTGAATACTGTTTCTATTCCTACTTCATACTCTTAGGCAGCTACTCATGATTGTTGGAAGAAGGCTATGGCAGAAGAACTTGCGGCATTGGATGATAATCATACATGGGACATTGTCACTCGACCCGCTGACCAACAGCTAATTGGTAGCAAATGGATTTATTCTGTCAAGCTCAAGTCTAATGGATCATTGGATCGATACAAGGCTCAAGTTGTTGCTCAGGGATACAAACAGGAATACAGAATTGATTATGATGAGACATTCGCTCCTGTGGCTAAGATGAAAACTGTTCGTACTCTTCTGGCAATATCTTCCGTTCGCTCTTGGCCACTTGCTCAGATGGATGGGAAAAATACTTTTCTTCATGGAGACCTCCAAGAAACAGTATATTTGAAACCTCCTCCTGACTCTTTAATCACTGACAATAAGGTATGTCGCCTAAAGAAAGCCCTGTATGGCCTCAAACAGACACCTTGGGCATGGTTCCAACGCTTTCACGATGTTGTTACAGGTGCTGGCTTTACTGAAAGTAGTCATGACCAATCCTTATTTTTGCGCACCACTGCTCGCGGAATTGTCATTGTTCTCGTCTATGTCGATGACATACTTCTGACTGGTAGCGATGCTACTGGCATCTCAGCTTTAAAGGAAGTTCTGCAATCCTCCTTCAAGATGAAAAACCTCAGCCATCTCACATACTTTTTTGGGCTTGAAATTTCACGTTCTAAACGTGGAATCCTGGTCAGCCAGCGTAAATATACCAAGGATCTTCTCACCTTGGCATCATTGATGGGTCAGAAGACAGTTTAGACTCCCTTAGAACTTAACGTTCAATATGGCCGTGACGATGGTGATATACTTGCACAACTCGACTTATACCGCTGTTTGGTTGGGAATCTGGTTTACTTAACTATGACTCGCCCTGATATTGCCTACGCTGTCCAAGTCGTCAGTCAATTTGTTTCTGCTCATCGGACTCTTCATATGACTGCGGTGTTGCGCATCCTACGGTACCTATGTGGAACTCTAGATCGATCACTGCTCTTCTCCTCTATGGCGACTCTGGACCTTCGTGCTTATTCGGATGCTGATTGTGCTAGTTGCGCTCTCACACGAAGATCTACCACTGGCTATTGTGTTTTTCTCGGCACTTCTCTCATCTCTTGGAAGTGTAAGAAGCAGACCACTGTTTCCAAATCAAACACAAAAGCAGAGTATCGGGCAATGTCTGTTGCGTGTAATGAGCTTGTCTGGTTACGTGGACTTCTTTCCGACTTGGGCATTCCTCTGCACAATCCTACTTCACTCCATGTTGATAATCGAAGTGTCATTCAGATTGCCTCTAACCCGGTTTTTCATGAACGGACAAAGCATATTGAAGTTGATTGTCACTTTATTTCTTGAGAAATTTCAGTCTGGGCTCATTTCTCTTTCACATATTGCATGTCATGATCAGATTGACGACATTCTCACCAAGTCCCTCACTTCTGCACGTCACTCATTTCTAGTTGACAAACTATTACTTGTCAATGACCAGCATTAGTTTGAGGGGGGATGTTAGACAGACTCACATACCTTGTATAGCTAGTATACCTTGTATAGTTCGTTTCCATAGGTAGAGGATTCTGATTTTATTATTTTCCTTGTATAGATGACTGTAATATCTATATATTCAACCCCTTTGGGCTGCTATCAGAGTGTGGTGTATCAATGTATATCAAGGGACTTAATTACTTCAACACCCCCCCGCACGTGCGGGGTGGGAACTCCGCACGAGAACATACTGACAAGGGTGGAGGGACGCTCACACCATAAATAGGCCGGGCTTGATTTCTTTGGTCCCCCGTGGGAGAATAATATTTTAGCAAGGCATATTTGCTGCTCTCGAGATTCAAACATAGGACCTTCCGCTCTGATACCATGTCAAACAACCATCCACTCTAAAAGCTCAAGCTATCAGAGTGTGGTGTATCAATGTATATCAAGGGACTTAATTACTTCAACAATTCAAACATATTTAAATAGTTGGAGAGTTTTACACCTAATGTTTTTGGTCTCTATTTATCGTTAGTCATAAGGCAGAATAAATGAACTTCAAGCATTGTTAGTAGTTCTACATTTGACAGATCTCTCTTTGTCACTCCCCGTAAGAAAAAAATAAAAGCAAACAGAAGAAGACGAAGAAGAAACATGGGACAACTTCTTTAATCTGCATTAGAGTAAAAACAGAAGCAAAACTTGAAACATTCAACTTATTGGAAATTATCAAAATTATGGAGCGCTTATCCTATCCATAGTAGTAATTGGTAGGTCCCTATATTCTACTTTAGGCATTGATTCAAACAAGATTCATAGGAGCAGCTATTAAAATCTTCACTATGTTTAGATAGAGTGAGAATAATCAGTTTTCAAGGAATCATATCATGCAATTTCTATTAAGCTCAAGCCGATTCTGTTCTCATTCTTTTGCCCATTAATCTCTACTGAAAGCATGTGCTATTAGACACCATTGAAAACCTTAGAAACATTATCCTAAGACTAAAAAGAAGAGACCTGCATGAGCAACAAGGAAAATCTCAGTGTTGTTGAGAAAATTGTGGAAAATCATGATTTTGAGGAAGCCAATTTGAAAATTTACAGATATTTGAGGTACCATTTAAACCTTCTCTCAATAATAACACCAAGACACCAAAAAAAAAAAAAAAAGGAAAGAAAAGGAAAACCCCCACTGCTGTTCAATAATGGAAGACAATCAAGATTTCTTGGAACACAACAATCATATGGTATAATTTGAAAGAAGGGACATAGGTGAGGAATTGAATAGAATCAAAGCAGAGGGTTAACAGAGAGAAAACCTCAAGAAAAATTTGAAACATTTGTTCAGATAAAGTTGGTAAGTTAAAACGAAGCATTACTTGTTTCCTCTCAAAAAACAAGCCACTTTTTTTTTTGTTTTTTCTTCCTGAAGGATAAGAACAAGACTTCAATCTGCTCAATGTCAGTTAGGCCTCCTCAATAGCTATTCGAAAACTAGAAACTCTGAATTACCCAAACATCACAGGGATGAAGTTGGATCCCTGGTTTGTTAAAATAGTTCTCATACTAAAGGAATCCAGGGATACTGTGAAAGATGCACCCCATTTTTTTTCTGAAAGGCAACGAAGTATATATATTAAAGAAAAAGGAACAAAAAGAGAATCTGCTGAGAGGGCAGAGACTCAAAGAAACCCATTACACGCCAATGAAAGATAAATCATGGCCCTTTAACCTATCTAAATGAGATGCCCATTCCACTAGCATGCGCTTTGCTCTAGAAGAGACTACAAGAGCAGAACGAGATGTGTCCGAGAAGCATCTTTGGTTTCTTTCTTCCCAGATTGCCCACCATATAGCGAGGATTCCCATCCTCCATAGAGTGATTTTGAAAGTACCGAAACTAACCCCATACCAGGCTTGAAAAAAGTCTGCCGTCGAATATGGAGCGCACCAAGTTATGTTGAAGAGAAGACAGAAGTGAGCCCAGATTTGGGAAGAGAAATGACAGTGAAGCAGGAGGTGATTCACAGATTCTTCATTCCGCATACAGCAAAGACATCATAATTTATGTCCCAAGTCTTGATCACCTTTTCATCCATTGCTCTTTCACTAGAGAAGTATGGAATAGCCACTTCATAATTTTTTAAATGTCTTGTCCCTTGGGTTATGCCTGAATCGGTGGGGTACATGTTCTTGATTTGGCATGGAGTGGGGCTAGGATGGATCACTTCATTATTATGGACTATGGAGATTGAATCTTCTAGCTTCCTTGTGGGCTATATTTGGGGAGAAAGAAAATGGGAGATGCTTTTGAAATGAAGCTTCCAAGGTGGAGGAGGTCTTTTTGAAGGCTCATCTTTTTGTGCTAGAATGGGCCTGTTGTATTAAATCTATTGATGATTGTAATCTTTCAAAAAAAAAAATTTCTTTGCTTGTAATCTTTGCACTTTCTTGGTGCTCCTTTAATAAAATTTTGTGTCAATCTTTAAAAAAAAAAATTAAAAAAAGGACTGAGATGGTCATCAACCAAATTTTCATTCAAAATACTGTGTATCTTAATTTGGATTCATCTACAGAAGTCCTGCTACTTAAACTGTCCCAAGAAAAAAAAAATTATACCAACAAATGTTCTGAAAGTTCAGTTAAAAGTTTTCAGATTGGACCATAGTGAACGCTTATTCTAATTATTCTGCACCTTAATCAATGCATTGGGATGGAAATTGGTCAGATAATGATGATTAAAGATTGTTTGCATCTTGTGAGCCACGAATTATAAACATCTGAATAGAATCACCCAAATCTTCAGAAACAAAGTCATATACCAACAGTCACTAATAATCACATGGCTTCTCAAGGAGCTAATCAACAGAGAACAAAAATGAGTGATGTGCTCAGCACTCCACAAAAAGCCATCTCAAGGCCAGCCACACTCTTACAGAGACAAGCAGCCAAACCTAGAATAGGCCTGTTTCAAATATATAAAATGTTGACCCTGAAACCATGACCCCAAATACATTAGGAGGTGCCACCGTTAAATTCATTGCCCTCATCCGATCCCAGAAAAAGTCCCCTCTTGAAAGACTGCCGAATTCCTAAAGAACTTTTTTGTATCTGAAGAATCTTGTTATCACATGACCCACATCTTGACAATCATACTGCAACAGTTATGCACTACAAAAATCACATTTTCTGCTATCCAATTGAATTGCCAATCCCTATTACACACCCAATTGTCTACCCAGGTCACTACCTAGCATAGTAGTCCCACGGCTCCAAAACCAAGTACGGCAACAGCATGACACTTTCCCTTTGGGTTTCTAAACATCCTGAATTCCAGCATATAATGTAAAAAACTGAAATTAGGATGTCCCATGTGTTGAGAAGAATATCATATGGTATATGGTGTGCATCATGGAGTTTGATGGATGTTGAAGCTTGCTAGTGCTATTCCAAGGCATCACGCATGGACATTGAGGTGACAACTTCCTCATCTTTCACAGTGATGCTGTACGTTTTCTAATATCATAGGTGAAATACTGGAATTTGAAATTTACAAAATTACCATCAAACGATTCATGCCATATGTTCAGCATTTGATCAGGGATGTATATATTCAATATGTGGGTCTTGGGTCTCAAGGCTTTTGTTGGCTATCGCAGAGTATTTTGTAGGATCATGGGGTGCAAGTGTAGGTTTCTAGAAGTCAGTGATCACTCATCATCCCTTCTTTCTCATTTTGTTTTTCTGGAGTGTTTTTTAACTATTTACAAGTGCAAAAGAAAATTGGCTCCAATTACAAGGACCGGCAACTCACAAAAGCAAGGGAGACTGGGTGACTATGCTCCTCTCCAAAAAATAAAAAATCAATAAAGATTCAAGAAATAAATAATCAAAGATCTAAAATAAACAACATTAAAAGAAATGGAAACACTGGGTTGGACTGAGGAAATACCCCGCGAGAAACCTCCTCCGCTGAAACAATAGGCAAACCGCATGGGTTGCAGCTGTAGAATGGCTGCCCAGTAGGGAATGCGAAAGAAGGAAAAACTTCGCAGTCGTCTGTAAGAGGAGCCTCCATTTCAATTCAACCCAAATGGATTTTGGATTGCTTATTGAAAATACAGAAACTAATAGAAAGGGAGACGAATCTGGAGATGAAAATGGTAGGAAGGTGAAGGTATGGATGAATAGCAGAGGAGGGATAAAGCAGAAAATGAGAATCGAAGGTTCTTGAATCTTGAGCTGGATTTTTGGAAGTTGGGTTTTTTTTTATAAAAAATAAAAAAATAAAAATGGAGGGAAGAATATGTAACTGTTAACCAACTGGGTTGGATTGCTATCTTGCACTGGTACGGTTGTATATAGTGTCACAAAATCCTGGGTTCTGATCGGCTTCGGTGGATCCCTGACTGTGGGGCCCAACTTGATGCAAGTCACTTACATCCACGCTGTCCATCCTTTTTGAAAGATCATTTTAGGCCATAATACAAAAATTAAAGAAGATCCATTTCTTAGGTGTACCACACCACTTGAAACATAAATGATTGAATACCCACCATTAAAAACTTTTTGGGGGTCACTGTAATTTTTATTTTCCATCCAACCTGTTAATAAGGTCACAAAGATCCGGATGAAGGGATCACAGAAATATCAGCTTGATCTAAAACTTTTGTGGCCCACAGGAAGTTTTTAATGGTCAATCACCACTGTTTCCTGTGGTGTGGTCCACCTGAGATTTGGATCTTCTTTATTCTTGAATCACACCCTAAAATAAGCTGTTAAATGGATGGATGGAGTGGATTTAAGTAAAATACATCAAAGTGGGCCCTACCTTCATGGATCCGGGGTCGACCGAAGCCAGGCTCTCGGGTACAGTGCCGTTTAGGGTTGGGTGATACTCGGCCTTACCAAGATGGTGTGGCCCTTACCGTGGGGCCCACCTTGATGTACGTATTCTGTATCCACACCGTCCATCCATCTTTCCAGATCATTTTAAGGGCATGATGCCAAAAGTGAAGAAGATCCAAATCTCGGGTGGACCATACTTTAAGGAAACAGCGGTGATTGAATATCCTACCATTAAAATTTTCTTAGGGCCTGGATGAAGGTCAAAAACAAATACCAGCTTGATCCAAAACTTTTGTGGCCCATTAACGGTGAATGATCACTGTTTCCTATGTTATGGTCCACCTGATAATTGGATCTCCTTTGTTCTTGGGGATGGACGGTGTGGATACAGAATACATACATCAAGGTGGGCCCCACGATAAGGGCCTCACCGTCTTATATGAGGCTTGGGTCTCACCCAATCCACTCCAACTGAACACGGGTCTGGATTACCGAACAGCGGGTCCCACTCTCAGAACAGAAAACCCGCGTAACGCGCGCAAAGACTCGGGTCGCGGATCCGATAATTCCTCCCGCCATTAAATTACCATATCAGAGCTCTGCAGCTTCTCATTGTCCTCTTCTCTCCACTTCAAATGAAGCTCCTCCTCCGTCGCCCTTCCCGCTCTCTGCCAAACCCTAACCCTAATCTCTCCATAAAACTCAGATCCCTCTGCAATTCTTCCAAACCGGCCGCCACATCTGATCTCTCCGCCGACCGTGACGAAGGCTTTGTCGCCATCCTGCGGCAGATCGTCCGATCCAAGCCGTACACGTGGAAATCCTCCCTTGACGCTGCCTTCATCTCGTGCCGGCTCCAACCTCGACACGTTGAAAAGGTCCTCCTCCAAACCCTCGATGATCCCAAATTGGCCTTGAGATTCTTCAATTTCTTAGGCTTGCACCATAATTTCGATCACTCGACGCTCTCCTTCTGCATCTTGATCCATGTTTTGGTCCGATTTGATCATAAATGGGCTGCATCCTCGCTTGTACAGACCCTAATTTTCACCCGATCGAATCCTAACGAAATCTTTGAATGCTTGGTTTCTGCTCGTGACGAATGCCGGGTGTTGTCATGCCTGGGCTTCGACTTTTTAATCCAATCGTACGTTCAGAATAAGTGCATTTTGGATGCGGTTACTATTGTTAGGCTGATGATTGTTCAGGGGCTGGCTCCGGAGGTTAGGAGCATAAGCAGTGTATTGAATGCATTGGTGAAGATCCGGCACTTCGAATTGGCATCGGATGTGTTTGATGAGATCGTCAAATTTGGGGCCTGCCCTGACATTTATGTGTACACTGCAATGGTGCGTTGTTTTTGTGAAAGAAGAGATTTTGCGAAAGCGAAGGAGATGGTTTTTGAGATGGAGAAGAACGGGTGCGGTTCGAGTGTTGTGCCTTACAATGTGTTGATTCATGGCTTGTGCAAGAATAAGAGAGCTTTTGAGGCAGTCGAAGTTAAGAACAGGCTGTGGGGGAGAGGACTGAGAACAGATGTTGTTACCTACTGTACATTGGTGTTAGGCTTGTGTAAGGTGGAAGAGGTGGAAATGGCAGCTCGTTTTATGGATGAGATGGTTGGATTGGGGTTTGTTCCAAGCGAAGCTGCCTCCTCATCTATGGTGGAGGCATTGAGGCGGAATGGGAAGGTTGAGGAGGCTTTTGATTTGGTGGGTAGATTGTGGAAGATTGGTATAATACCAAACTTGTTTGCTTACAATGCATTGATTAATGCATTATGCAAAGTTGGGAAGTTGGACGAGGCGGACTTGCTTTTTAGGAAGATGGGTGACAAGGGTCTTTTCCCGAATGATGTTACCTTTTCAATTCTGATTGATGCATATTGCAAGAATGGGAAGCTGAATGATGGGCTTATTCTGTTTGGTAAAATGACAGAGGCGGGGATAAGGGGTAGTGTTTATCCATACAATGCTCTGATCAATGGGCACTGCAAAATGGGGAAATTGAGTGATGCGGAGTTATTGTTTCAGGATATGGTCCAAAGGGGAACGGTACCAAATGTTGTAACTTACACATCGATGATAAGTGGATTTTGCAAGGAAGGGGATTTGGGTAAGGCATTTGAGTACCATCACGAGATGGTGAGGAAAGGCATATCTCCGAATACGTACACATTTACTGCTCTCATTGATGGTCTTTGTCGTGCAAATATGATGGTGGAAGCAAGCAAACTGTTTGATGAAATGGTAGAACAGAATGTAGTGCCCAATGAAGTGACTTATAATGTCATGATTGATGGGTATTGCAGGGGAGGGAACACAGTACGAGCGTTTGAATTATATGACGAGATGATTGCAAAAGGTCTTATGCCAGATACATATACTTATAGGCCCCTTATAAGTGGACTCTGCATGACAGGTAGAGTCTCCGAAGCCAAAGAATTCATGGATGATCTTCACCGTGAAAATTGCAGACTCAATGAGATTTGTTTTAGTGCACTTATGCATGGATACTGTAAAGAAGGTAGACTAAATGAAGTCTATAATGTTTGCAAGGAGATGGTGGAAAGAGGAGTTGAAATGGATCTAATTTGCTATGGTATACTTATTTTTGGAGTTCTAAAACACCATGATAAGATAAAATTACTTTGTATATTGAAGGAGATGCTCAATAGAGGCCTGAGGCCTGATAATGTAATCTATACTACTGTAATTGATAGATATTGCAAACAAGGAAACCTCACAGAGGCATTTGGTTTCTGGAATAAGATGATCACAGAAGGCTGCATCCCAAATGTTGTAACGTACACTGTGCTAATAAATGGATTGTGCAAGGCTGGGTTTGTAGACAAGGCAGAGCTGCTTTGTAAGGAAATACTGGTTAAAAGCTTCCTACCTAATGAGATGACTTATGGTTGTTTTCTTGACCGGCTTACCAAGGATGGAAATATGGAGAAGGCTGTGGAGCTGCATAAGGCAATGGTAGGAGCGCTTTTAGCAAACTCTGTGACTTACAATATGTTGATCAATGGTTTCTGTAAATCAGGCAGAATCCAGGATGCAACTGCACTCCTGGGTGAAATGATTAATGATGGCAGGTCGCCTGATTGCATCAGTTATTCAATACTTATTTATGAGTACTGCAGAAGGGGTGACTTACATGCAGCTTTAAAGCTGTGGAATGAGATGCTAAATATGGGGCTGAAGCCTGATACGCTGGCATATAATTTTTTGATATATGGATGCTGTATTAGTGGAGCACTAACAAAGGCTTTTCAATTGCACGATGATATGATAGCAAGTGGCTCAAAACCAAACTGGGTTACGTATAATGCTCTTCTCCACGGAACTTGTTTGATGGGTAGTATGGAATGATCTGTCTTGTCTACTGGATGGAAATCATGAAAAGCGCGCTTATTGCAGTTACAAATACTTTCTCGATGCTCTCAACATAAATTAGGGTTGTCTGGAATGCCTCGCAATGCGGTGGGCAGATTGCATCCTACAAATTTGAATGAGACTGCGATGATAACATGCCCAACCATTACAGTGGCATTCTCATCATGGGGCGGATTTTGCAGATGGGTGAATTTAGTGTATTTTGTCTTCTGCTATTTTTGGGATGGCCGGATAGCTCTGCTTCTGCAAAATGGGGCTGGGTGTCATTCTCAGTCTGGTGTATATCCAACCGGGTCTTTACCGGGTTGGAATGCTAAAGTGGAACTAAAGATGAGGTGAAGTGCCTCCATGCAGAGAACATGGAATCATTACTGCTGGATATAGGATGAAGATCGTCCTCTCAGTGCTAATTGCAGTTGTGTGTTTGAGAAGGGGCTAAGCTTCTCTGACAAGCATGGTCACTTTATTTAGGACCTTTTAGTGCAAGAAGTGATGGCAAATGTGAGATTGCGAAAAGAGCAGCGTGCTTTCTGAGAACATGATGCCACAAAACAATACCAGGTGTGGTGCATGAAAAACTGTGAAATTTCTTTAAGATTGCCGATCGTTTGTCATTGCACGTTTTCTTTGTTCTTAGGGATTATTTTTATCTGCCTATAAATCTATTTCAACTCCTAAAGCAAACAACAAGGGAATTTTCTGACATATAGTATTAAATTTAGGGCAATTACAAAGAAAAAGAGCAAAGAAGTTTCTCCAACTGCACTTCCTATTTTTTATTCTCATTAAAAATAAGCAATAAACCTGCAGGAGTTCTAGTTACTGATTAATTGCTTCAAAATGGCAGGGGGTGTAATATGAGGGTTATTTGTGTGGTAACTACTACGGATCTCATTTACTCGGTGATCCTTTAATTTGCCAAGGGTTTCAATTTACTGCACTCTTCTTCCTCAACACGTCTTCACTTCCTTAAGATGGGAAGGAACAACAATTAAAGAGAGAGAAGAAAACCACTGAGGAAAAACTAAAGGGCGGTGTTGTTGGATTTTGACCACCCCTCCAAATTGCTGAGGTCTCTCTCTCTCTCTCTCTCTCTCTCTCTCTCTCTTTCTCTCTCTTTCTCTCTCTCTCTCTCTCTCTCTCTCTCTCTCTCTCTCTCTCTCTCTCTCTCTCTCTCTCTCTCTCTCTCTCTCTCTCTCTCTCTCTCTCTCTCTCTCTCTCTCTCTCTCTCTCTCTCTCTCTCTCTCTCTCTCTCTCTCTCTCTCTCTCTCTCTCTCTCTCTCTCTCTCTCTCTCTCTCTCTCATTAATTTCTTCTGGGTGTTCCTTAATGTGATGATTTCTTAATTTTTGTTTTAGCAAAGGAAGCAGTGATCAGTTGGAGAATTATCAACTGTGTTCATGCCTCTCTTCAACCTACCTTCAACCATCTATTTCTCGACACAGGTGAATGTGATTGAGAATAGGAGGTTCAGTGTAGTTTAGTGGTTTCTAGTGGATATGTTTGTTCTATATTATTGTAACCTTTCTTTATGCATCTACAATTTATTTTTTATTTTTCCAAATAATTTCAAACTCGAAGTTTTCTGCTTGTTTCAATTTGTTTTAATGTGCTCATTTCACTTAACATATCGCATAAAACCTTCTTCCCCTGCATGGTTCCCTTACAGTTGCAATTCACTATACGAATTCTCTCTGAATATGCTGCTCTTCATTGCATCTTGCACAGTCGATATGCAACAGTTTCAATGATTCAATTCAATTATGTTCATGCATCTTCAATATTTTTCCTGTAATTGATTATAGATATTTCCCCTTTCCATATTATTGATTTGGTTATATAATTTGTGCCATTAGATTTCAATCTTATCAGGTCAATGTTCCAGCAAATCATTCTTTTTTATTTTAGGGACAAGGACCAAACTCCCCTTGACCTGTGGTTTTGAGACTAGTCGCCCCCTCTTCTTGTTTTCATTCTGACTCACCCACCAAGTTTAATAAATATCCTCATATACCCCCTCCAAAAAGCAGCGTTAGTTTCAATCTGTTTACAGTGTTACCTTTATGTTCCTGAAAACGCTTGCGTAACTAGGCGTAGTTAGATGAGGGCGTAAATCCCCCAACTATTTGTTGACATGGATGGAAGACTTCATGTGGATGAGATCCACCCTGTCCATCAGGTGTGCTACACCATTTTAGGCCTTGATCCTGAACATCACACTGATATGAAAATCAAGTGCACCTCACCATAGAAATATTATAAAATCTGCCTAAACCTCTAAATTCACGTGGTGTTCCACCTGAGTTTTAGGGCCTGTTTGTTTTTCAGAACAATGGGAAATGCAAGGGAAATGGTAATTATTACGATTTCACTGCGTTTGAAATTTCATAGGAAGTTGTGCCAGTGAAATTAGTTCAAAAGATGTAATTTTAATTTTTGAACTGAAGGGTAATGTGTATGAAATATCCATTCCGTCCGTCTGTTTTATTACAATAGTTTGGAGCATGAGACAAAAAATGAAGCGGATCCAACACTCAAGTGGCCCACGCCAAAAGATACAGTGGCCATACAAAGTTTTTAACGGTAAGTATTCGATTCCCTTTTTTGTATGATGTGGTCCAATTGAGTATTGGATATATCTCAATTTTTTACTCATGCTATGAATTCAAATGGAATAATGGATGAACGGTGTAGATAAGCGAAATGCATCATAGTGGGACCCACAGATATTTTGTAATATTTTTGGTTTTCGTGTAAAAAGTAAGCGGTGAAATCAGGCAAGTTGTAAATGCATGGGGAAGTAAGTATTACTTTTTTACCCGGGATTTAACATTTCACCGAAAATCAAACACGCACTTAGAATAGTTTGATTTTTGGAGAGTACCTTCATCTTGGTGAGAAGAGTCATATGAATGGATTGGATGGCATATATAAACCACAGTGGACCCCATACACACCTAACGGTGGTGTCCCATCTCAACTCTTCCTGATTGTGTGGCCTACCTGAGTTTTGGAGTGACCCATTTTTTGGTTTCTGAGGCGAACATGAGGCAGCAGCACACCTGGGGACAGCATGGATTTCATGCATGTGCACCCCACATGGTCTTGTTAAGCTGTAGTTATGCTCCAGTTTCACTTGCCTGGTTCTTTTATTCCCAACGGGCTTAAGAAGGAAACTTGAGTTTGATGTTCCACAGGAGAGTGGGATCCCTACCTATAAACAGTCATGTATACCAAGATGGAATATGTTATTAAATCTGAGCTTTCCATTTGGTGGGCTACACAGCTTAGATATTCTAGCCTAAAACATCAGACCATTTCATACATCATTCGGGCCACAAAACACCAAAATAAATAAATGGACTCCTATACAATTTGTATTAGCGGTAAGTTTAATCTGTACATGATGGCTCCCCTAAGACATTAAAATGCGTAATTTTTAGTTAGAAGATCCAAGCGTTATTTCCAACTAGATGAAAGGTTCAGATCTTGCACACGTCCCATATGGACACATATGCTTGCTCGTGTAAGAATGAATCTTCACATGCATGTGAAATAAGCAAACATCACATCTTGCTTTGCTTTGTTTTACCTTGGGAATACAACCTTTGAATTCTTGGTTCATGTTTCAAACGATCCATCAAGTGCCTCGCCACATCTTCACCATGGATAGTAAACATCAGCCCAACCCAATACTTAGGTGGGCAAATCATAGGAAATGGTGTAAAACTATGCCTAAAGTCTCTAAGTTCACCTGGTGTGGCCCATGTGAGTCTTGGAATGTCCTGATTTTCAGGGTGTCTCTTCATCCTTGAGGGGCATGTTAGATGAATAGATTGGACGGCATATCTGCACCTCGGTGGATCCCACACAATTTGGACTATTAATGGTGGGTGTCTCCAACTCAACTGTTCCACATGTAGTCCACCTGAGTTTTGAATCGGCCTGATTTTTGGGCCCTGGTCCAAACCCAGGGTGGTGCACCTGATGGACAGGGTAGATCTCATCCACATCTAGTCATTTGATCCACATCAGCAAAAGTCACGCGTTTTGTATGCCTACGCAAGTCACACTAGTGTTTTTAATGAAAAGGTAGTAAAGCCCGTTTTGCCGCTTCCTTTAAAGTAGGAGCTAGATGAGGTTACTTATTAAACATGGGGATTAGATTGGAACATAAATAAAAGGCTTGGGTGGTTGGTCCGAGAAGTATAATTGAGAGGAGGTATTTGGTCATTATCCCTTATTTTAATTACATATTGTTTTCTGGATTCGCGTCATTGTTCTGGCATTATCTTATCCCAGATCGGCAAGTTCTTAACAGAATTGTCTTTAAATCTCTTCCGTTATACTGGTTTAATTGATTTAATATGATTCAGTTTGAACTATCATTTGCATATTGATGTTATAATGCTGAAATATCAGGTTGATATCAGTTTTGAGGCACGCTTGGAACAATATGGGCATGCTATATTGGGCCTGCAAAATATCGGCCGTTATGGTTGATATTGGCCAAGATTTGGATGTAGGCTCTAGAGTTAACAGGCTTAAAATTAGCAGATCTGTGACAGTATTTGAAATGCAACTTTAGGAGAGACTTCAGTTAAAATCAATGAGCGAGAGCAGTGTTTTAAATATCGACGATATCAGCCGATATATCCCACGATATATCTTGTATCCCACTTGTGTGATACGAAACGCAGAAGTAGTGCCGATATATCCCACATATTCAAACCAATGAGCATTTTCGATTTTCGATCCATGTTTTTGTTGTAAATCACGTTAAACCGGTGTCAAATGGTTACAAATCTATGATCTTTATGTTTTCCATGAAAAATCATGGATTTAGAACTTTGATTTCGAGATTTGGGGGAGATGGGTTAAGTTGCGGAAAATTGAGGAAAATCGAAATTTCTCAATTTCCCGCAAATCAGTTGCAATATTTGTATCCAAACACAAAATTAAACATGCAACCTGATCTAGTGATTAATATTTTTGCATATGAATGTATTGCTTGTATTTCCATACATGTCTTCTTACATTTATAAATTATATGAATAGACTTTGAATATACTTGCATCAGTTCAGTTGGAAAGCGCATATATATTAGGACCCCATATAAAGGAAACCTTTATTATGTGCACTTTTTTTGTAATGTTTTGATTTCTAAGTGTGTGTTGATGTCTTTTTCAACAATCCCATAAGTTTCATTGAAAAATTCGACCAATTACCCAATGTTCCCATGTGTCCCAACAACAACGATACATTATGTGATACAACTGATATATCCCATGCGATAACCGATATGTATCTGTATCCCAAGGGTGCGATACATTACGCGATAACGATATTTAAAACATTGGGCGAGAGGTTCCTCAAAACCATGCATTTTGTTACCTTCACTCTATTATTAAAAATCTTAGGGAGATTGCCAAGATGCCAATGGAATTAAAGCTGGGTGGATGAAATGGAAATATGCCTCTGCAGTGTTGCATGATTGTCACATGCCTATGAAACTTAAGGGAAAATTTTGTAAGGCATATATTTGACTGGATATGGGGGCAAGATGGATGGGTGGTTGCCAAGGCAAACATGACAAAAGATTGAGAGTTGCAGACTGCAGAGATAAAGAGTGTTGAGATGGATGTTTGGGAAGGTTGGGAACATTATAATTAAGAATGAGATCATCAAAGCAACTTATGAGCAGTTGTAATAAGATATAAATTGATGGAGAGCTTATTAAGATGATTTGATCCTGTGCAATGAAGACTGGAGACAGCTCTGCAGGGGACATTGATTAGAGATGAAGAGGCCTGAAAAGTGGATAAGAGGAAGGCCTAAAGGGACTTGGATTGTGGCAGGGAGAGGGGATATGAACGCTTGTTTACTTATCCGGAATGGGCCATAGACAGGATTGATTGGTGAAATAGTTTTCACAAAGCGAGCCTGATGCATCCCGATTGTTGATTGATCATATCTGTGTTAAAAGGGGACCAAGAATGGACCCTACTTTGATTGTGTGGGCTGGATGTAAAACAGCCCGTATGCAGGGCATTTGGGCATTTTAGAGAATCTTTTATGGGATTTAGAACCCATTAGCTAGTTTTTGTTGGAGACCATCCTGTGCCAAATCTTTTAGTGATTTTATTATGTCATAGGTTAGTCCAAAAATAATTTTAAAAATCCAGATTTGAAAGGTGCCTTTAGATCTTTGTCTTTTGTATTTAGCTCTGTATAAAGATCTCTAAATTCATATGTATAGGAGAGTTGGTTAGACACAGGAAAAAAAGTGTGAGTTGAGAGAGAACATCCTCTCAGTGAGGGAAAACCCTAAAAATTCAGTCTTTGAATTGTGTGAGCTGTGCAAAAATCTGTTCTCTTGTTTTCTTCTTTCTTTTCAGGGTTGTTAATGGGTACCTCGACCCACGGTTACCCAATGGACCAGACCTTATTTTAGTGGGTCTGGATCCCATCTTTTGGACCCGTTAAGATTTTGGGTTGGGTTCAAGTCTCACGTCTTTGGATCCGGTTTTGGGTCGGGTCCATCACATGGACCCAGTTAAAGTTGGGTTGGGTCCTGTTGCTTTTTTATGGTACAATTGTGTGTGTTGATGATTTTAGCAACAAAACAAGGTTTCCTAAGCCACACACATGTAAGAGAGCCCATTTACACACCGTACAAGTGTCAAAGTGGCACATTTGTGCACGATCTAATCCATCCATCAGGTGGCCCAACAATATTGATGAGGCATACCAAATGATGGTGCAGAAAGTGCAGGAGCACAACAAAAATACGATGGCTTAACACAGTACTTCCGAAGTCGGGGCAACCACCTTCCCGTCCCACTGCAAGTAGCTTCACCTCTCAAAATAATCCAATGCCTGTGGAGTCCCAGTGACCAAGAACGAACATAGATAGTGATAGCCACAAGGCCGTGCATGCTAGTGGCCTAAGGTAATTTGTGAAACAGGAGAAGCATCCAAGAATACCATGGAGTATTTCTTGCTATAAATGTGTGTAGAGGACATGTCACAGAAGTGTCCTACTAAAAGTCCACCTTCTGTGATGGTCCTCTCAATGAAGACAAGTCAGAGGATGATGAGCCGACATATTAAGTTCACCAACACAGATGGAGGAGAAAATGTCGGAGGCAAAGAATTTTTATCTTTTGCACATGACTAAACAGATTGTGACAGTACCTGAGGAGAAGATGAAGGGGAACTGGTTGTGGGCCAGTGTTTTCCAGGCACGGGTTATATGTGAAGGAAAGTTTATCAAAATCATCATAGATAATGACAACAATTTGAATATTGCTTTGTAGAGATTAGTTGATCAGTTACAACTGCAAGTGGAGAAGTTTCAATAGCCCAAAGAACATGCGTTGAGACTATATGGGTGACCCATCAATGTCTCATGACTTTGTTCATTGGGGCAATGTCACACTGAGTCGATGTTGTGTGATGTGGTCTCAATGAGAGCTTGTCACCTCTTGGTTGTCCATATGAATGTATGATTGTAGTGTGCAGCATTGTGGGTTTGTTAACGCCTACAATTTCATGCACAGAGGGAAGGGATGGAGACTGTTGACATGACAATCAAGGACATTGCAAGCAGTGGCAAGATGGGGCGGATTGTCTCATAGAGCTTAGAGGACCCTCTCTATTGTGCAATTTGAGGAAGAGTTCTTTTGATGACAGGGAATTGATGCAAGCAAATATCCAGCCCCATGTGTAGACCCCACTTGAGCAAACATGTGGTCACACGTGTTGACTAGGGCACACGGAAGAGTAGTGCTAGTTACCTTTTTTTTAAAGATTGCAAGGCAGTTTAGTCATTTCGGGTTTCAAAGGGTGTTGCTTTTGTTTATAGGATATAAATAAGCCTACCTAGCATGCGCTGTTGCTTTTGTTTATAGGATATAAATAAGCCTACCAAGCATCCATTGACTTAGATCTAAGCATGTGATGCTAGATATTTCCCTTCATCCTTTGTTTTCTTTGCATTGAACCATTGAAAGCTACCATCATATCTGAAAATTTTGAGACTTTGATTCGAAAAAGTTTTGGTCTTCCAACTGGTGGAATCAAGTTTTGAAACTTCCAATTTTTTTAAGCATTCCAGTGCATCTGGTTGCATCAGATAGAGAAGGGTTTCAGAACCGAATTTAGTTCTAGATAATGCTCTTCTTCATGGAACTTGTTTGATTGGTTGAACAGAAGGATATGTTTCATTTAGGGGACAACAATCATGAGATCATGCTCATGGTTGTATTACTGCCAACCAATTTCCGGATGTCCTGACGAGCCGCGTAAGTTGAAGGTAGTTTGGGATGTCTGTTTGGTGCGGACAGGAGTGTGCATCCACCCCATCAAATGAAAATGTGATGGTAATGAGTCTGACCAGTTATCGCTGCTTTCTCGTTCTGGGGTGTACTGCCTATGGGAGCAGTTAATGGATAGTGGCCTCTGCATTTTGCAAGATGTGCCAAAGAGATCTGCTTCCACAAATTGGCAAGGCTGCTGGGATCCACCAAACAGGCCTTCAGTGGGTTAGGACTTCAGTGGGGCTAGAAGATGAGAAAGTGTATCCCTACTGATAAAGCGGGTCATCCTCAAATGGCTAACCTAATCAACTTAGAAACCAATGATCTGGGAGAAGGAATAGACTGTTGGACCTATTGAAAGAGCCCTAGGTCTTACCACACGTCATGTTTTCCTGCATGTGGCTGTGATAACTTCTTCAGATTTGCATGAATTCGTTGAGATTAGATCACCAACCAGAGAGTCGTAGAAAGCCCCAAACCCCTGGCTGGGGAACCAACCACCTTCAGGCCACTGAAGCTGTTCTGCTCGGGCCTTTTTTAGGAGAGTCCCTTCTCTCCACTAGTTGATAGATTTTGGGTGAGGGCTCTCTGAGCATCAATCAATGGCTGTTGTCTACCAGGAAGTCGTAGAATTTATTTGATAATCATTATCACTTCATCTGGAGACCTTGTGCTAGAGTTGACAGAAGATGTGATGTATTGAACTTGAGAAGCACATGCCTTCTGCGTACTGTGACAAATATTGCCGACATTTTGAAAATCAATCTCAGCGATATTATTTTCATGGAAGATCCATCATTTGATGGTAATGCAATATTTTCAAAATCTTGCCAGTTTTTAATTTTTCATGATATTAACTAAAAAGGTATTTAAAATTTTAAATTCATTGATTTTTACCCATATTTTAACATGTTTAAAATTATTTATTAATTTATGATAAATATTTTTTACTATTTTATTTCAGATTGATTTTCCTGATAATATCGCGAGGAAATGTAAAAATCTGAAAACCTCCCAAGAAATGGGAGATGAAGACAGACTGGATTCCCTGTGCATGAAAACTGCAAAGTTTCTTTAGGAGTTGTGTGGATTGTAGTCTGGTAACTCGGTCTACTCAGTAGGCCTTTGTGCAAGATTTGGTGGAAATCTGAAATAACGAATAACTTGAGAGATGTATGGATGCATGGAAGCTTCGTATAAAATGCCACCACTAATCAATGGCCGGAATGCGGGTTGATTTGGTTTTGGAAGACGGCTTACATGTTCCATGATGAGAAAGAAGAGAAGGGAATTGCAGATTTTTGGGAATATGATTTGGGGGAGTACTGGATGGACATGATCTTTGTCCATAAGATGGCAATTAGAACGAGCACTTCATCGTTATAATCTTTCCTCCCAACTATTACCTGAGGCATTATGTTCTAGCTGTTTCGATGGGTGGATTTTTTGTATTTATTTATTTATTTTAATTGGCAGCAGTTGGCAGATTTGGGCTCAGCAAAAACTCATGGAGTTTTGATCCAAATGTGTGTTTGACGGCTAAATGGTGTTTTGATCCAAATGTCAGTTGATGTTATGTGTTTGGATGCACTTTGCAAAACCCCCCAAACTCAAATCTCCCACTCCAGAAAATAGGTGCTAATATGCTGAGTTGACTGAAAAGAACAGGTTTTAAACCCCAAATGTGTGTTTGACGGCTAAATGGTGTTTTGATCCAAATGTCAGTGATGTTATGTGTTTGGATGCACTTTGCAAAACCCCCCAAACTCAAATCTCCCACTCCAGAAAATAGGTGCTAATATGCTGAGTTGACTGAAAAAAACAGGTTTTAAAACCCCCTTTTTGAGTTGACTGAGTTGGTAAGCCAACTCAACGAGTCAAGCGGGAACTATGTCTCTTTCAACAGCAAGTTTCTCAGTTACTCGGCCACGATTTGAGTCGAGAACTATGTTTCCTAAAGCCATGCAGCCTAGCACCCGAAGCGGATTACAAGGTCCTGTGGGCCACACCATGATGTATGTGCTGTATCCACACCGTCCATACATTTTGCGATATCCTTTTATGGCATAAGCACAAAATTGAGGCAGATCCAAAGCTCAAGTGGCCCGCACAGGTGACAATGATGCCCATAGTGGAAACCTTCCTAGGGCCCACCATCCGTTTTACCTGCCCATTTTATGGCACGGGCCCACCATCCGTTATGTTTATTTGCTATCCAATCTGTATATATAAGGTCACATAGGCATGGGCGAAGGATTAAAACATTATAAAATAAAAAATACAATAATATCATCTTGGAAGCGGACTGTAAACTGAGTAAACCGTGGGGCATACGCCATAGGAAACAGCGTGAATTGAACACCTACCGTTGAAAACTACTTTTGGCCACAGAAAATTTTGAATCAAGCTCGCATTTGTGTTTTACCTTTATCCATATCTGTATTGGATGACAAATAAACATTAATGTGGGCCCTAGTAAGGTTTCAACGGTGATGTCACAAATCAACTGTGGCTGGCCCACTTAGCTTTGGATATGCTTCAATTTTGTGCTAATGCCTGCTGATAAAACAGATACTAAGTAATCCGCTTCTATCAGCTTGATCCCAAAAACGGCTCAAAACGGATGGACAGCATGGAAAAGACATATATCCATGTTGGGCACCACAGATTTTTTAGGGTACTGAGTAACGCCTGCTAAATACGCAATCCGCTTCTTATCAGCTTCATCCAAAAAAATGCTTCAATTATGGGCTCATGCCTCAAAATAAGCTGGAAGAACGTTTGGACGGCGTGGATAATTCACATAAATCAAGGTGGACCCTGCAGAATTTAGTCAGTACGCTTAAAGTACTGAGCTGAGTAAATTCTGTGGGGTCCACCTTGATTTATGTATTTTATCCACTCCATCCATCCATTTTAACAGCTAATTTTAGGGCTTGAATATAAAAATGAAGTATATAAAAACCTCAAGTGGACCACACCACAGGAAACAGTGTGAATTGAACATCTACCGCTTGAAAATTTCTTGGGGGCCACAGAAGTGTTGGATCAAGCTTATATTTACTTTTTTCCCTTCATCCATGTCCGTGTGATCATATTAACAGGTTTGATGAGAAATAAACATCACTGTAGGCCCTAAAAAGGTTTCAACGGTGGAAATCATTATTCCAAATGTTTCCTATGGTATGGTCCACTTGATCTATGGGTATGATTAAATTCTGGCCTCAACCGCTAAAATAAGATGGAAAAACGGATGGACGGCATGGATAGACCACATACATTCACGGTGGGCCCAACAGAGTTTACTCAGTACGATAAGAGGGTACTGAGTAACTCAGTACGCAATCCGATTTCGGCTCTCATGCTATGCACAAGATTTCCAACATACAAAAGGATGATGGTCCAACCTGATGGATGGATGGATTAGATCTTGCACCTATATTCCATGCTGGCACGAGTCACATATACATTAACTCTATTGCACACAAGGCCCTCTGGGTTGTAGAGCTGTCACTGGGTTTTGCCTATGTCTGTTCGAGCTTAGCCCCAGCAAAGTAAAACTAGACCTGAGCCCAGCCCGGCTCTGTAACGTGCTGAAGGCGTATGGGCCCAAAAGCAGTCGGATGTTATATGGGTGGGGCTTCACCAAGGTATTCTTCAAAAGAGATTTGCTCAAGCACATGCCCACAAGTTGCAATTTTACACATCCGACTTTAGCCTTTTGAATCTGGGTCATAAATGGTCCAAACTGGTTATATGAGGAGTCTGTATGGTGGAAAACCAACAATTAGAGGCTTTCAATTGGATTATTTCAGACCTTGATAATTTGGCATTTTTGCTCTGCACATAAGCAGTCACCATAACCTTTGTATAATCTAAGGGTCGAGATATTCAATCCAAAAGCTTGGCGCATCAGGGTCACAAGATAAACGGTTTAGATCATTGAGGGAAGAAAAAAAAATCCAACGGCCAGCGCCAACTTATCTTATTGCATACCTGAGGATGTACTGGCTTTAAAATAGGAGGATCTCCTGCACCAGTGACAACTTGAGGCACCCTTCTTATTTTTATCAAACTGAAGTTCATGGGAATCGTCATATTTAGCCATCGTTCTTATTTTTTTTTAACTGAAGTTCCTTGGAATCATCATATTTATTTGATTGAATGGATGATAAAATTTTAAAATCTATGATATCATTACCAATAATATCCCTCCAAATCCTTAAATGGGGTGGCTCGGGTCATGCCAATTGACTTTAATACAGCCCCAACCCAACCTATTAATAAGCCTGCTTGAGTTTAGGCCAGGCCCACCCTCAACCTAATATGACAACCCTAGCCTGGGCCAAGTCCGGAGGTCGAAACGCCCCCGCAGAGCCACCCAGGTCCAATAACACCTCCATAATGCATACAATTCTTTATCAGAGATTTTGATTGGATAATTCACTTTCTGTTGTTTAACTTTTTTTTTTCTTTGAAAGGTCCACTTTCTATTGTTTGTCAACCCCTTTGTGGGAAACACCATTCCTCGCTTAGTCAGAAAATAAATTATTTTCCTATTTCTATCCCTAAGAAATGCATTTTTCCATAATAAAAGGAAAATAGTTTCCCAAGAGTTAAAGACCCAAATGTGCCACCATCCATCTTCCATTCTCTCACATATGCCGCCATGAGTTAATGTCCTATCTTCAGTTACACACCACCATGCCGCGTGCCACCAGCCATCTTCTCTTGTGCCCCACATCAACCATCAATCTCCCTTGTGCCCCACATGTGCTAATGTGCCACATGTACCACAGCTCATCTTCTCTTGCCCGTCACATGTGCAAAGCACCTCACATGCACCAATGAGTCTGTGCCATTCTCCATCTATGCCAAATGTGCTACTGTGACAAATGTTCACAGGTGCTCCATCTAGCTTCAAGTGCCCGTATAAAATGTGTCATATGCCATCATACATCTTCAAGCACTTCACATGTGCCACAATTCAGCTTCAAGCACTTCCATCTTGAAGCATCCTACATGTGTCATGTGCTAACTTAGTAAGTGCCAGTGACTGGCTAAAACTTTTTCCTAAGCAATTTTTTATTTTGCCAAACAGCAAATTTGAAAACATATGTTAAATTTCTAGTTAAAGCTTGCTGAAAAAACAAACAAGGAAACAATGTTTCCTTTCCCATAATTTCCTAGAAATAAGGTTTCCCAAGAAACACTATTTCCTTCCCTAAGTTTTCCATGAATCCAAACTTTCCTTCTCTATGCTTTCCATGAATCCAAACAAGCACTGAAATTCTTGAAGCGCCCCAAAAGAGAGAAGCAATAGCATATCCTTCCACTCGGTTGCATGTTGTTTCGGGAAGAATCTGATCTGACGTGGCTCTTACCATATCAAGATATCCTTAACTCGTACCTCAGATCTAGCAATAGGAACCTTCATTTCAGAATATTTTCTGCTTCAGCCTATGAAACCTTCTCTAAAAAAGAATCCTGAAAGCAGAGGCCTTTTCTCCTCCCATACAGGAGTGGTAACATATCGGCTTCCCTATATACATTCACCATATGACACTTAGATTGGATTTATGGATCAAAGTGTCATGTCGCTTTAGCATTTAGCCCAAGTGATGGGTCACACATGACATCAGCATTCAAATGATTGATTTGGACAGTTCAAGATCAATGAAATGACTTCTAAGTAAGCTACATACTTACATAGTTGTGTACAATTAAATAGGGGACTGGAGTATTGTATCACTTCTTATTAAAAGAAATGTAATCTGCTATTGTTTCTCTCTCCCAAGAGAGCAGCGTAAATACTGAAAACAACCATGGAATCCATCGATGGGAAGGATTCCACCACCAATCGCTCTATAAAAGAAATGTCTTGGTACCCTCTCCTCTCACAATCTCAAGAGCAAGGAAAACCTTACAGATAGAAGATTATGAAGATTATAAAGGTGTGAAGGTGCGGATGATCATGTAGTGATACTGTTCATCTTTCTCACAAAACTCAGTTATGGTATAAACTATAAATGACAAATCTTGTAAGTACAACTTTCTGACTTCTTTTTTCTTCATGGATTCGACGTATATAGTCATGGAACTGCAGCGATCGTTTTAACAAATTATTCAATAATCGATCATAGATTCAACTACTTCATATTAACCCTTCAACTAATTGATGAGGCAGTCAACTAGATTATTCAGGATGAAGGGCCTAAACGACAAACCTAACATGAAACCTAGTACATTATCACAATCTTTTCCTTGGGGCGAGATTGCAATAATCGCGAGTGGTTCTTACATCATGAGGTTGGTTGAATTCCAACAACACAAGCCCTAATGGCCCAACACCTTTCTAACAAGATAGACTTGCTCATCTTATATTGTTCACAACATCCACCTCTTGTTTGGCTCCCACCAGAAAGCAAACTCCTTTGGGTCGAACATCACTCTTCAAATGCAATGCCCAATGAGCATTCTTGGTCATCACCACTTTCGTGGAACATGCAACTAAGTCTATGCTTAAACCTTAAAAACAAGGATCATACCGGAATCCATTTGCCCCTAATGGATGACCCAATGTCCTCAGGCAGATAGGAATGACCAGGTCAACTGTCACTATACTTCCAACTATCTAGCTACTACATCAAGCTATGCACCCTTCTAGATTCTGGATGGATATCAAGCCCATAATTTATCCAGTGAAATCGGCTAGGGTGAGTTATTTAGGTTCATCTGACCAATACAATGAATTAATCCACTCTCAATAGTCACGATTAGCATACAAGCTAAGTTGTCCCTTTAACCAAACCACTTATATTAATCATATATAGAAATATAATTTGTAAATGCAATTACCATTTACAATGGATTTCTCTGAACTGCAGTTACCTCAATTAAACTTCAATACACAATGGAAATGCGCCCAAAGTTTAAGCCCAAGGCTGAGAACTATAGTCTCAGCAACGTAGAACTCTTAGGCCGAGTTTGGACGGGCGGCCTGCGCTGGAGTAGGTTGTATTAGATAGGATATGCTTCTCGAATCCACCCCCATCCGTATAGATGTCTGTTTGGGCGACGATGGATTGAAGACGGATGGAATTCGACGCTGGATTCGGCTGGTTTCTCGCTGGATTCGGGAGTTTTTCACTGGTACTTGCGAAATCCCGCGGATCCAACACTAGATTGAGGTCCCTTATCGCTGTCATTCTCACGCCTATCCGCAGTACATCGTACGAAGACAGCGGGATGGGTTTACAGGGGGTTGCGATTTGGCAGTTTGGTGGGAGAGATGGTAGCGGGAGTGTATTTTTTTGGCGCAAAATAAGGTTATAAGAACCACCATCAAGTCACGATGGCCATCTTCAGTCGACCAGGTGTTGCCATCGCGAACTAACGGTGTTCTCAGGCTGAGGTAGGTCCTCTTCCTCGCCCACTGAACTTTGATAGGCCTGATTTGTCTTGCATATTCCAGTAAGGCTTGATTTCTGTTGCGGTTGAGAGGGACATGAAGGTTTTACATGCAATCCCATGTCATAACCCTTCATCACCGGCGAGACAGGCCCTCCGAGATGGAGTTGGCCTGTGTGGCTGGCGATGACGGCTTCGTTTGGAGTTCTAATATATACGAGGGTGAATTTCTGGTTGATATATCATACATAATATTTTTTTGGGATCTATTGTTGTTGCATTTCTTACCAAAATTCGTTGTATTTCACTCATATTGCTGGATTTTTTGTTGTTGGTATATCTCAGATGGAATTTCTGTTGTTGGTTATATCTCAAATGGATTTTCTGGTATATCTCAGGTGGATTTTTTGTTGTTGGTATATCTATTGCTAGATTTTCTGTTGCTCGTATATCTGAGATGGATTTTCTATTGTTGGTATATCTGAGATGGATTTTCTAGTATATCTCAGGTGGATTTTCTGTTGTTGGTATATCTATTGCTGGATTTTCCGTGTGTATATATCTCAGATGGATTTTACACATGTTGGTATATCTCAAGTGAATTTTCTAGTATATCTCAAATGGTTTTTCTGTTGTTGGTATAGCTATTGTTGGATTTTCTGTTGTTGGTATATCTCAGATGGATTTTACACATGTTGGTATATCTCAGATGCATTTTCTGTTGTTGGTATATCTATTGCTGGATTTTCTGTTGTTGGTATATCTCAGATGAATTTTATGTTGTTGGTATATCTCAGATAGATTTTCTGTTGGATCTCAGATGGATTTTCAAGGAATGCATCAGAATCCTGTTATCAAAAATCATGTTTTCTACATCTTGAGCCTTTTTGTTTTGTTGTATTGTTTCTCAGTATGTTTTTTATATGGATTGCATCAAAATCCTGTTATCAAAACTCCTGTTTTCCACATCTGGAGCCTTTTTCTAGGGTTGTAGTGTTTCTCAGCATGTTTTTTAATATGGATTCTTATTATGATATTTTGTGGAATTTTTGGGATCACATTGAGTTTGACAAATCTGAATATCTTTGAACTTGTATCATTTAGGTTTTCTTTGAGTTGCATAAAGTGGAGATTTGTAGATTGTTCTTCTGAGAATGATTTATTTGCAAATTAAAGTGGAGATTTGTAGACTGTTCTTTTGAGAATAGACTGTTCTTCTGGAAGGGTACTTACAACCTATTTTCTTTTAAGATTAGTAAGTTTATTTGTACTTTTTGATTTTTTCGGTAGGACAATACTACATGTAAACTTCGTTCGCGATTCTATTCCAAAACACGAATCTCGTCCAATTATGTCCATGTCATTGCAGATGGGAAAGGAGAAGTACTATGTCATCTTGGTGAGACGCCGGCCAAGTATATTCCAAAACGCACTCGGTTGGAGGTGGAGGGCTTTAGCGGAGTGAGACACCGTGCTTTCAAGAACTGGAAGGAAGCTATTGTATGCTGGGACAGTCACTTCAGTACTGAAAGCCTATGCATCGTCGAGTCCTCGCACAAAATCTCATGCGGTTCAGGTTGCCGCATTTTCTACTGAGTTGGACATCCGCCATTCTTCGTCTTCGTCTATCCGACAGACAATGCAGACGTGTTTGGACGGGCGGATTACATGGGATTGGATTGTATTAGGGTGGATGGCAGCGTTTTCAAGGTCATAATGGCTGCGTCAGTGGATTGCATGCAATCCCATGGGACTGCTATATCCAGTGGTCCAGATAGTGGCATGTTTAGACGGGCGGACGGAACTTGGGACTGCAACCCTTGGCGTGTCATGGGATTGAAGTCTTGCTGCCTGAATTTTTGGAAAAGTCGGTTATAACCGTTTCTGGCCAAGAAATGGATTGCCTACTCCCCCTACGACGAGTTTTGTGGCTGGTGGTCTGTGCTCTCTGCGCCACACTATGATGTGTGTTTAAAACATGTTGTTCATCCATTTTGACATATCATTTTACGGTGTGATCCCAAAAATTAGAGGGATATAAATCTCAAGTGGACCACACCACATTCCAGAAGAACAGTCTTATCTCAGAAGAATAGTCTACAAATCTCCACTTTAATTTGCAAATAAATCGTTTTCAAAAGAATAGTCTATAAATCTCCACTTTATGCAACTCAAAGAAAACTCAAATGATACAAGTTCAAAGATATTCAGATTTGAAAAACTCAATGTGATCCCAAAAATTCCACAGAGTATCAGTAAGAATCCATATTAAAAAACATGCTGAGAAACACTACAGCCCTAAAAAAGGTCCAGATGTGGAAAACAGGAGTTTTGATAACAGAATTTTGATGCAATCCATATATATATATATATATATATATATATATATATATATACACACACACACACACTAAGAAACAATACAGCAAAACAAAAAGGCTCCAGATGTGGAAAACATGATTTTTTTATAACAAGATTATGATGCATTCCTTGAAAATCCGTCTGAGATCCAACAGAAATTCCATCTGAGATATACCAACAACAGAAAATCCAGCAATAGATATACCAACAACAAAAAACCATATGAGATATATTAGAAAATTCATCTGAAATAAACTAACATGTGTAAAATCCATTTGAGATATACCAACAACAGAAAATCCAGCAATACATATACCAACAACAGAAAATTCATCTTAGATATACCAGAAAATCCATATGAGATATACCAACATGTGTAAAATCCATCTGAGATATATACACACAGAAAATTCTACAATAGATATACCAACAACAGAAAATTCACATAAGATATACCAGAAAATTCATCTTAGATATACCAACAACAGAAAATCCATCTCAGATATACCAACAACAGAAAACCAACAATAGATATACCAATAACAGAAAATTCACCTAATATACACCAGAAAATCTATCTGAGATATACCAACAATAGAAAATCCATCTGAGATATACAAACAACAGAAAATCCAATAATAGGAGTAAAATACAACAGATTTTGGTAAGAAAGGCAAGAGCGATAGATCCCAAAAAAACATTATATATGACATATCAACCTGAAATCCACCCCCGTATATATCAGAACTCCAAACGAAGCCATCACCGCCAGCCACACAAGCCAACTCCATCTCAGAGGGCCTGTCTCGCCGATAACGAAGGGTTATGACATGGAATTGCATGCAAAACCTTCATATCCCTCTCATGCGGAACAGAAATCAGGTCTTACTGGAACATGCAAGACAAATCAGGTCTATCAAAGCTCAATGGGCAAGGAGGAGGACCTGCCTTAGCCCGAGAACACCGTCAGTTCGCGATGGCAGTGCCCGGTCGACTAAAGACGTCATCGCAACCTAATGGTGGTTCTTATAACCTCATTTCGCGCCAAAAAAAAAAAAAAAAATCACTCCCACTACCATCTCTTCCGCCAAACCGTCAAATCGCAACCCTCTGTAAACTCATCCCGCTGTCTCCGTACGATGGACTGCGGATAGGCATGAGAATGGCAGCGAGAAGGGATCCCAATCCAGCATTGGATCCGCGGGATTTTGCAAGTACCAGCGAAAAACTCCCGAATCCACCGAATCCACCGTCGAATCTCATCCGTCTTCAATTCATCGCCGCCCAAACAGACAGCTATACGGACGGGGGTGGATTCGAGAAGTCTATCCCACCTAATACAACCTACTCCAGCGTAGGCCGCCCGTCCAAACACAGCCTTCTCATGAAATGGTTTAAGGACCTCATGCGCATAAATATCCACACCACCGTATGACTCTATCGTTGAGTTCTAAATAAAATTGTGATGAATCTAATCATCATATAGCACGGTGTTGAATAATAGCCTGTGCTATTTACAACTCGAGCATTAACGACCATGGGGCTATGTCAGTCATACCTTAGAAAAGATTACATAATCTTTTATCTTAAGGTGATGTGATTGAGCAACATCAATGCCCCTTAACCAGCATGATTTGGCAACTGGACCTGATAAAAAGGTTGATTGTTATTCATGGTCGTTGGATGTTGGTGATTCATTATCATCAGTCCAACTGTGGGGAAAGTGTCCTCACATATTTCGTTGCCACGTGCTTGCTCCATGGCCCCACTTATTTGTCTAGAAATGAACTCACCCAGGAAAGAGGATGCAAGCTCGAATCCTCAGCCCATCGGCGACTTCTCCCTCAACTCCTCTCGTAACTCAAAACTCCTCCCACCGTGTCCGACATCGACTCCATCCTTGCCCTTGATAGTCGATGACAGTAGGTGCATGCTTTGCAATGACACCAGCAATTGCCACGTCGAGGGCATCTGCCCTAAACAGCCAAGATATGAAGGTTTAGACCTCCAGCGGATGGCCAAAAGTTTTGAAGGTTTTGACTTCCAGCGGACGGCCAAGGTTTGAAGGTTTGGAATTCCAGTGGATGGCCAAGATCTGACACTGTTCACACTACCCCGCCATTATCAATGACGATTTTTTTATACATATTATTTAGGCGAGAGTTTTCTGCCATAGATGCCAACACACATGCTGGCAACAAGATTCAATGGTAGATGCCTCACGTCCAACAGTGGTCAGAAAAGGATTTTGTAGAAATCTGTCTACAAGCACATCCGCCATGGCAGTCGAAACTCATACTGCAAGTTTTCAAAACCCTTGATCAATGACAATCCCATCATATTTCCTTCTATACATATAACCATAAAATCATATGAAAACTAATTATTGCAATTCCACAGCCGAATGCATCACATCCATGAAGAAAGATAAGTCTAATAGTCTACTTGTATGATCCACCACTAACGTTGGTAAACCAAGCCCCACAAAAAAGATGAACAATAATGTGATCCAATCTTCCGCTTCTTCTCACCCTTATAAGCGCCAATTGATATAGCTTTCCTTTTCGCTCATGATTGTGACAGGAGAAGTGATATATCTTTCCTTTTCGCTCATGATTGTGAGAGAGAAGGGACCGAGACTTCTCTTTTATAAAACTGATTGGCAGTGAAATCCTACCCATCATCAGATTTCATGGTTATGTTCCATCTCCATGCCTCTCTCCCTTGGGCGTGTTTGATTTTCGGTGAAATGGTAAATCCCGGGTAAAAAAAGTAATAATTACTTCCCCAGGAATTCGCATTACCTGATTTGACCGCTTACTTTTTGGCACGAAAACCAAAAATATTACAAAATATTTGTGGGTCCCATTGTGATTCATTTCGCTTATCCACACCGTTCATCCATTATTCCATTTGAATTCATAGCATGAGTAAAAAATTGAGGCATATCCAATACTCAATTGGACCTCGTCATACAAAAAAGAGAATCCAATACTTACCATTAAAAGCTTTGTAGGGCCACTGTTTCTTTTGGTGTAGGCCACTTGAGTGTTGGATCCCCTTTATTTTTTGTCCCATGGTCCAAAATATTGTAATAAAACAGAAAGACGGAATGGATATATCATACACATTACCCTGCAGTTCAAAAACTAAAATTACATCTTTCAAACCAATTTCACTGGCACAACTATGAAATTTCAAACGCAGGAAATGGTAATAATTACTATTTCTCTTGCATTTCCCTTTGCTGTTTGTTTTCCAGAACAAAGGGAAATGCAAGAGAAATAATAATTATTACCATTTCCTGCATTTAAAATTCATAGGAATTTGTGCCTCGAAAATGGGTTTAAAAGATTAATTTTAATTTTTAAACTACAAAGTAATGAGTAGGATATATCCATTCCGTCCATCTGTTTTATTATAATATTTTGGAGCATGAGACAAAAAATGAAGTGAATCTAACACTCAAGTGGCCCACGCCAAAAGAAATAGTGGCCCCACAGTTTTTAACGGTAAGTATTCGATTCTCTTTTTTGTATGACGTGGTCCAATTGACTACCGAATATGCCTCAATTTTTTACTCATGCTATGAATTCAATTGGAATAATGGATGAACGGTTTGGAGAAGCGAAATGCATCACAGTGGGACCCACAAATATTCTCGGTGTTCGCGTCAAAAAGTAAGTGGTCAAATCTAAGTAAGATGTTGGGGAAGTAATTATTATTTCTTTACTCGGCATTTACCATTTCACCGTAAAACAAACACGCCCTAAGAGAAAGAAGCCCTAGCCAATTATACCTCTTGTGACAAGAGGTGGATAGTACTCCAAACCCATATTTAACTATGTAGACCCATATTTAACTATGTACAACCACGCCAGTATGGACCCCACTTAGAAACTCATCTCGTTGATCCAAACTATCCAAACCACCATCTAAATACAAACACGTCTGACCCATCACTTGAGTCAAACTGTAACATGCCGAACCTAAAGGTTCCGAACTTCTGATGCAATTCACACAACCTTGATGTTGAGGTTTCTAGAATGTTATGTTCAACACAGAGAGAAGGAGAGAGAGTCATACACTTCCTGCATAGCCTATTTGGAATCATGTCAAGTAAAAATTGTTTCTAATGAGAGAATTCATCTTCATGCGGGCATTGCATCCAAATATAGTTTTATTTTAAGTTTATCTTCAATAATCTCAATGCACCAAGCAATCACTCTTAAGTAGCACTGATGATACAAGAGGAAGTAACGTGCCTAACAAAATGAACTACAAAGAATACACCCTCTCAAGTCTCTCACACCAAGACTTGCCTATCACAATTCAAGAAAGATCATTCACACAAACTATATTGCTTATAATGACAACTTGACACTGTGGAGACTTAGAAAGCAAGGTCATAATGGCTCGAGGGAATATTATGATTGTGGATTATGGGTGGTGGATAATTTTCCTAAAGTAGATAATTCAGCAGCATATTGTTTCTTTGGGGACATCTTAATCTGGATCAGTTTTGACATGATCTATCATCAAGATATCCATAATTCTAATCTCACATCTTTTAGTTGTTGAAAACTCATGCAGAGTTATCAGCAGAGAGCATAGCTACAGACATCATTGAAGCCCTTTGGCTTCTGCCACTAATGTCTAAGATGACATCATGGCCCGTTGTCTCAATCATAGGCTACCTTTGATTTTGTTCAGAAGATGATTTTTCCTGGGTATTCTAGCTTCCAATTCATAAGCAGCTTCACTGCTGAAGATTTTAGACAAGTTATAAGAGTCTGCTTCAGTTTCCGAAGACTTCTCTGAGAAAGACTCCAGCACGTTGGCCTTTTCTCCATCCATACGGGCTCGACAGTATTGGTCTCCCCATGGTACATTCACCATGTCTAACCCATATGTTTCTCATTCGCATGGTCAACATATCCCTGATGTTAACGTAAAGTGTAGAAATACAATGAAACAAACTCCCCCCTACTGAAAAAACCTATCTAGGCTGCTGGAGGAACTTCATCTGTTAACTTACAGTGTCTTTTAGCAGTTAATAAGATGATAATACCTTTACAGACTGGGGTTTTAATCCTGCTCGCTATGCATCAAATGCCTGTAAGGGAGACCATTTTTAACATGCGCTTCAATCTTTTTTGTTAATCGAATGCACAGATTCTTAGATTTCATCTTGATTAGGATGGATTGAAGTATCTTCATGTACCTCAATGTGATCAACCTTGACAATCAATGCTCTTCTGATTTGAGATTAGGAAACCCTTTTCGAGTGTTCTATCTTTAGATGCAAATTGTGTATCAAAAAATTGCATAAAGATATCCCTCTATCGGTAATCCCAAAAGAGATGCAATTGAAAATTTGAAATCATGAGGAGAATTCACCTTACACCTTTGTTCTCTCTTCAATTATCCTTTCGATATGAACCATGGAAACCACCAAGAAATTCAATCATCGAAAACTTGATTAAAAATGGTTTTCTCCCAAAAATTTCAAGTACACTCATTCTATACACATGTAATGCACTGCAAAGGGTCATTGGAAGACAACTGCAAGTCCTAGTACAATAAGCACAAGAACATCATCAAAATCCAACTTCATAGGGCGGAAAAAAAAAAACCATATCATCTATAAGGGGAGAGCTCACAAAGGAAAGCTGACTAACTGGACCATGCTGTGATACCAAGAAAAAGGACCAAGAATGGATATCAAAGGAATATATTTCTTTTGTGAGCTCTTCAAGAAAGCTGAGGTGAAGATCAAAAGTCTATAAATGATGTAGAAGGCAAAGGCACCATAACACCAATTGACTTCCTCATTAGGAGCATAGATCTCAACAATTTAGTTATCAGCACCAGCATCAATATCAACAAACTAGCCAACAGCAAGCTCAAAGTCTCAACAATCTAGCTTAGGCACAGATCTCGACGAAGTGTTCCTTCAACTATGGTTCAGTAAAAAAATCTCTTGGTAAATTTTGGTATGGTATACGTTGGCACATTAAAAGTAAATCCAACTTTGCCCTTGATTAAAGCTTTTATCCATTAGAGTTCAAATCCCCACGCTCTCCCAAACATCCCTCTGCTTGTCAGAAAGATATTCCCACTCATCAAAAGAAAAAGAAAATTTATTTATTCCACTCATTAAAAATTGTCCCACTTCTGACATAAGTCACCTCCATCCTCTTATTTTCAGCCCTCCATCGCATCCTCTTTTACACACTCCATCATGCTTACTTTTGAAAAAGCATGCATCCACATCATCACCCAACATCAAAATATTCTTTGAAGCCATCGTGGCCCTATTTACCTAGTTAACATATTTGTGCCATTTCTCCATCCCATCTTACAAATAGGTGCATATGCCGCTATTTTTAAGGTTCACATGCTGCTACTATAGCAAGTAAATTTTGATCAAATAGTCCTCTTATGTTCTAGTAACCAAGTCTTGTGTAAGAAATAACTGAGGATGTGTTCTTTATATTATGAGTTTGTGACTACGATTTCTTCTCATATTCATCATGGAACTGGAAGAGTGATAACCATTGTTTGCAAACCAAAAATTGGTCAGTCACAAGGCCAACTTTTTATTATGTTATACTTCTTCTTCCTCCTCTTCTTTAAATCTAGATTTTTGGGCATCCATCAATGCCATCATTGCCATCACCACCACTATCAAAGTCATCCTCCTCTTCTTCTAAAAAATACAAATAAAAAAATAAATCCAACTTGGTTGACTCATTGAAACCAAGCTTATTATCTGTGTTCTGAGTCGACCTGGAAACCTAGGTTCGAGGCAACTGCCACCTAGTTTTTCCAACCCAATGACCATTCAATTAAGTCCCAGGTTGACCTAGAAAACTAGGATCAAGCTAATGGCCACCTAGTTTTTCAAGCCCAGGGACGATGCACATGATCAGGAAAGGTTGACCTAGGAGAGTCCCGAGTTGGCCCCACCTGGTCTGCAAACTATGAAGATAGCGGAGTCTGTTACTCTCACCAAAGATTACCTTGTAATGACATTGTGGTTTAATTTGAATGGGTGTCTACATGCATTGATCTTTACATTGGTATCGACTTTAGGGATCACAATGGGCCGTACTGCTAGGCCTAGCCCTGTAGGACCAGGGATTGGACCCCTAAACTTGACCAGAGAACTGAGCCTAGACTTGAATTTTATGCCCATGCCCAAGCCATAACTAAAAAAACCATTGAAATTAATTTCCATTTCACTTAATTGATTAACATAGTCGTCTGCTTCTCTTGTTCAATCCCCGTTCATCTCAACTCCCCATTTAAAGCCCGCCGACCACATGGATACAATTTTAAGATCAGCTTGATTTTCAACAGCAGATTATTTATGGAAAGTACAGACTAAAAGGGTGGTCTGATACAACCACGAGTCACCTCAAAAGAAGCTTAGCTTCTAAACTTTCTGGAAATAAGACCTACATGATAGCACGGGTGGTATTGTGGATCACTCCTATGTAGAACATGTCCCATAGAAGTGCATAAGGTAGCCAACATGCATGCCCAACACATGTGCCAACTTGGCAGATAGATGCAAGATCCACCAGATAGGCTCCGTCATGCAGATGCCCCAACCCATAATCAGCCAGGCCCACACATCTCATGGGCCAAAATGTTGTATACAACGGATGGCTTAGAAAAGCTTGGCCAAGTCTTTGTTAGCCATCCATTTGTTTCAAATCTGGGGGCCCACCTAATCAGATAGGACAGTTGGACTGGATGATTAATAGATCACATGTTTGAAGAAGAAAAGCTCAAAAGAATTCATTCTAACCATTAATGTGCAAACAATAGCCTACCGCCCCCACTGCAGATGTTTAAAAGCATCCTATACTCCCAAAAAAATAAAACAGATGATTTCAAGATATTCTTCATGGGTACTTGATAATTCAAAGCCACTCAAGCAAATGGCCCTAAGCACCCTACATCACATCCAATTAGAGAAATAGCCAATGTTCTAATCTAAGGAACATTATTAGCTATGTAACAGATGGGTGAGCGACAATAAAAAGCTCAACTTTTTCTACAATCCAAATCAGAATACCAACAAAAGAGCTAACCATCCATTTAAGTTTTCGAAACAAACTACAGATGCAGCCTAATACCGCAAACTGTTACACAGCATTAGCTTGTAGACATCAGAGTACTACAAGGAAACACACTCATTGGATAGGTTCCACAAATAACCAATCACAAAATATACTTGAAAGCATCAATGTTATTTTTAGAGCAACAGATGAAGAACTGTGCCGAACCTGACTGATACGACAACATCATATCTAGCCACATTCATTGTCTCAGAAAACTATAGACATTTCACTTAGGCAAACAAACAGTATGGAGGAAATCTCCATTTCAAGGCCTAAGAATACGTACTTAGGTGGCACGGCCTCTGATAACGTCAATGCCCATCTCAGTAGGATCTGTCGCTTGCAACTCTACCTGAATACCATCAAGCTCCCTCTTGAATCGATCCTTGGAACTTGCATAGAGCATCTTACTCCTCACCCTCGCTGTATCCGGAGACCTTAGGAAGCAAAAGTCAAGCAGTGTAATTGAAGATTGGAACATCGAGAAACTTAATTAATTCTTTAGGTAAAAGAAAGGTTACCATGCGATGAAGAAAATTTTGCTTTTTTGGCAATTCTCCTCTGTTACAAAGTCAAAGTCGTAGATAGCATATCGACACTCTTCTGCAGGAAGGCTTGCAGTGAAATCCTCATAGCTCTGGGCGGGCTCCCCAAGCTTCTCAACAACGACCTGCTTTAGCTTCTCATCTATCTTGAAAATTACGAAACGATAAGTTCTCTTTGCCTTCAATTCCAAGAATTTAAGCTTGCAGTCATCATCCACAGCCATCCCTGACGCTGCATTGGCCTAAGAAAGAAAGGGAACAGATTTAAGCAAAACCCATATGATAGTGCAAGCATAGACAGTGTGAGATCTGAAAGATATCAAATCTAATTGCAATCGGGCAATGCACAGCTGAGAAACTGTAAGAAGAGTTTCCAGTTGGTTTGCTGAACCCACTGTCCATCTTGTTAGGCATAAATAGCCTGCAGCCCCAAACAAAAACGTCACCCATTGGACAATGCTAGTTTTCCAATCGTGAAACATTGACCATTTTCTATCTTCCGCAGTTGATTTGATTGCCACAGATCAGGCAGCTAGGATTGCATGATCCGTAATTCCGTATGGTTTTCCAACCATGAGCTATACACAGAGGGGGGGCTCTCTGGATTACCAACACTATATCAACTTGTACAGTGATCACTGAGTAACAATGAACCAGTGATGTGCATGAGTAGAAATAGGATTCCACATTCCATGCTTGCCCCAGTTTTGGAGCACTCAGAATACAGATCCAGAAAAATAAACTAAGTAGGGTTAATTAAGAGAGTAAGTGATGGGATTTTATTAATAGAACTCGCCTTAGGCGAGGAGATAATCAACGTTATTGGTGCATATGCAATGCAGGAAGGGTTAGAGGATAGAATAAAGAGACAAATCTGGGAGGATATCGATTGACTAATGCAAGAAATAATGAATGGAGAGAGGAAATTCGCAGGAGGAGAATTATACGGTCGTGTAGGAAAAGAAAGTAGAAGATATGAAAGGGTACATAGGGGATGTGGTTTTGGGAGGAGAGATGAGATTGGGGGGGAGTTAATAACTTTAAAAAGTGGATCATATACAAGCTAAATACATTTCTTCCTACTTACGAAGACAGGACGATCAACATGTAAGGACTGGAAGGTGATACCTGGATAAAGTTTGACTGCGCAACATTGGTTAGTGGTTATGGATGTTTACATTAAGAGATGAAAGAAGGGGAATGAAATTAATAGGAGTCCAAAACTAGTTGGTGCAATTTAAAAGGAGAAAAAGCAATGTTATTCTAAAATATATTGATGGAAGAAGGAATGTGGGATGTTGAGGAAGAAAGGAAAGTTATGTGGAAGGAGACAGCTGATTGCATTAGGAAAGTGGCAAAAGATGTTTTAGGAGTATCTAGAGGGAAAAGCCAGCCATATGAAGAAACTTGATGGTGGAAGTATGCTGTACAAAAAGCTATTAACAAGAAACATCCATGTTTTAAAGCCTGACAAGGGACTAGACATCTAGAAACAATGAAAATCTTAAACAATATAGAAATGTCAAAAAGATTGCTAAGAAAGTAGTGAAGCTAAAATTTAAACTTAAGGCTCATGATGATCTTTACAATAGATTAAGGGCAAGAGAAGGTGAGAAAGAAGTCTTCAAACTCGCAAAAATGAGAGAGAAAAAGTAAGGGCCGATATCATGTTAGATGCATTAAGAGCAATGACTAGAGGGTACTAGTCAATGAAAATGAAATCAATGAAAGGTGGAGATGCTACTTTCAGAACTTGCTAAATGGTAATCACTTTGAAAGCATAAAGATCGAAGGAACCACAAACTGATATAACACCGGCGTCCATAGATACTTCCGTAGGATTCAGTTATCTGAAGTAAATTTGAGACAAATGAAAACACAAAAGACCCTTGGACCTTATGGTATACTAATCAAGGTTTGAAAGTGTATGGGTGAGGAATTAGGTTATTTTGGTTGACAAAGTTGTTCAATAAGATTGTACGATCAAAGAAAAGGGCAAGGGGAAGGCCTAAAAGGACATGGGTGGAGGTAGTACGAAAGGACTTGATGGCCTATGATCTAATTGAAGTTATGGCCCTTGATAGAGTGGCATGGAGGAAAATGATTTATGTAGCTCACCCCAATTAGTTGGGATAGGGCTTAGATGGTGACTATGATGACCACAAGTCCATCAATTAGTAATCATCAAGTACACAGATTGAACAAGAAATTCTGACCTGGGCAAAAAAAACACTGAATTGTAACCAGATCACATTCTTAGAATCTACAGAGAGAAATTTTCTCAGCCAAAAGAATCCCCAAAAAGAACCGATGAATCATAAGCCAGATATGAATTTGAACGAAATATACAAGATCTATAAACACAAACCTTTTCTTTCAACAGAACCTTAAATAACACAATCCATAATTCATCGATGAAAATTCACACAAACCAGAAGATCTATGACATGTCAGTGAACCACCTCAACATTATCACAAACTTCCCATCACCAGCATACGAATCCAATGGAAAACTCGATCTAAAGACAATCATATAACAAGATCAGTTTTCAGATCAATAACAGAATCACAAGGAAACCAGATCTGTCACCTCAGCTTTATCATAGAAATCTGCAACAATTCAATCGAAACCATCAAAGTTGCTCTGAGATTTGAGCAAAACCGTAGATCATATATCCAGGATCTAAAATTCCATACCAAAAATGCAAAAAAGCAACACAGCCGCCGATCCTCCACGATCTAAAATTCCATACCAAAAATGCAGAGAAAACAACACAACCGATCACTAGTGCCAGAAGATCTACAACATCTACCACTACATTATCACAGATTTTCCATCACAAGCGCGAATCCCAAGGAAGGCAACATGTAAAGATCATCAGCTCAAAACCAAAAATCGAAAACCAAAGCTTCAGATAATCGGATCCGAAAGCAAAACAGATCCATCAGCGGGAATCGGTTCAAAATCCAACGAAATCTCTGGGAATCGAAAGGCATAAGATGGATTCAGACCAAAACAGATCAAGCACCAAAAATCGAGAAAAAAAAAATCAGAAAAATCATACTCTAGGTGGGGAAAAAAAAATAGAGAAGAGGAGAAAAAAAAGCTCACCATCTTTGAAGGATCTGATGATCGGAGAGAGAGAGACAGAGAAAGATGATGGATTTTCTGCAAAAATCTAGGGCAACGAGAGAGGAGGAGATGGTTTGAATACTCTCTCTCCGATTTCAAGGGTTTGGAGGAAAACGAGCAGACGAAGCAAGGAAGCGAAATGACTGTGAAGACTCCTGGGGTTTGGCAGCCTCTCTTCTCTTCAAATATCATACGGTGGAACCAGTCGAAATGGATAGAGCTGGAATCTCTGTACACGTGGCATGGACGTGAGTAGATCTAGACCGTCCATCTAGTTGATCTTTCTAAAGTTGACGAAAGGTCTACGAAAAAGATTAATAAGTCATTGAATCAATAGCGTCAAGCTCTGTGTAGAAGTAAAACTTAGTGAACGGTAGATATTCGTTGATGGTAAGTGAAGGATAATGGATGGATAGGATCGATTCAATTTTTGAAATGCTGGCCATCCACGATGTACCCCACTGCCTGAACGGTTCCGACCGAGATATCATATCTCACAACTACCAAGAAAAACGGGTGTACCATACTCCGGTTCTTCCAGCCATATCCTATCTCTCCTCTTATTGTCATGATGATGGTCATCCATGAGATGGTGAGAAAGTACGGCCACCAAATCAGATTGCGACACGTCATGCATTAGCTGGAGAATCGCATGGATGGGTCTACAGTCTCGCTTGCTGGAGTTGGCAGCGGGTTTTATTTTTTACTCCCTACTTTTTGATACAAACACCGCCTTTCTCTACTTTCGGCGATGGAATTGTCCATTCTAGTCACTGAGAAAAAAAATTCATACTCTGGCAGACTTCGATAAATCATACACATTTATTTAGAAATTCTACATATGATGTATTCTTAATTCAATTATAACCGTCCATTTTATGGTACATACAATTTATGATTATAACCCAAAATTTATGCCAACTAATGCATTATATTTTCAATGATCAGAATGAAAATTAGTTTGTGGTTCAAATTAAGCAACGAGATATCCTTTGGTGAGAATTTAGGAAGTTCAATCAATCTGATTCTGAGATTATGATCAATCTAAGATAGGTCCCACAAATTGGACGGTTTGATTGCAGTAAATGAATGCAAGGTATCCAGACGTGTCGGTCATTCGCACGAGTACCATCGCGCTCTGCGAGAGTATATCAAGTAGCGCTCTTTTGTCGATGTCTAGTGGGAAAAGGTCGAAAAGCGGGTGTATGTTTCAGTAAAAGGGCGTGTAAATATCAGTACTTTACTTTCACATAGGCGGTTAGGCCATGATTTCCATGTTAGTTTTGCACCATTTAAAAAATGGTCTTGGCTCTTGTAGACACACGTGGCATGGTTGCACCGCAACCCAGACCAACCAAACCGCTGACCCAACTGTTGATGGAGCATAACAGAAAAAATGGACTGTGAAGATAAAAATAGCCTTCTGATCTTTTTCTTCGAATTTGGACCGTTCGTTATTTTACATTTAACCATCCATTTAATGGCTGGTTGGGATTTATTGATCAGATTGGTTTAAAAAATCTAGTCCATCTGAAATGGGGCCCACAATTTGGGTGATCTGGATATCCGTACATAAGTGCACGCGAGGAGGATGAGTCGCCATCTTTTTTAAATAGTGCAGTACTAGCACGGGAGACGTGGCCTTTACTTTTTTGCACCGGAGGAATTAAGGTCCTCGGCCCGTGGATTTTAAACAATGCTCGGGCAGTGTCTCCGTACAAGTGGGGCCGTGTTGCCGTGATCAAGTCCATTGATTTGATGGAGCACGGATACCAGAACATGATTCAAAAAATAATTTTAGATTGGATCATTCAAGACGCCAGTGAGCTACATTCTTCCCTGTCGAATGTGGACAATTGCCTATTTTTCTCAACGGTCCATTTGTTTTGGACATATTGGTTGTTATCAATATCTAGATGTAGATATTTGTGGTGCATGATCCATCCACATCGGCTTCCATCATTTCAACGGTCGGGATCACATATTTACTTCACCAGAATGAACGGATTGAAGATGGAATGCATGTCCTTGGGACGCGGATCGAATAATTCCTGATTAACGATGGGCGGTGAAGGGAAAGGATTGGCTACTCCCCCTGCAACCAGCCCAAGGCTGATGGTCGGTGCTCTGTGGGCCCCACCATGATGTATGTGTTTCATCCATTTCATTCATCCATTTTTAACGATCATTTTAGTGCCTGATACCAAAATTGGGAGGGATATAAATCTCAGGCAGATCACACCACAGGAAAACAACAGTGATTGGATATCCACCGTTAAAATCATCCTTCGCCCCGCTGTACTGTTTATTTGACATCCAATCCGTTAATTAGGCCATATAGGCACAGATGAAGGGAAAAAACAAACATCAGATTGATCCAAAACTTTTATGCCCCCAAAAGGTTTTTAATGGTCTACGATGATTCGGCATTGTTTCCTGTAATGTGGTCCAGTTGAGATTGATATACACCTCAGTTTCTGTCTCGTACCATAAAATATATGGACGGCATGGATGAAACAAATAAATCATTTTGGGGCCCACAGAGCACCGACCACCAGCCATTGGCTGGTGGCAGGGGGAGTAGCCGATCCGCGTCCGCACCGCAGTGAAGGATAAGACGATGGTGATAGTCCGCCACCACCATCAACCGCTGACTCGCTGCCGACAGACGTGCACGCAAGGCTTCCAAAGTAATCCAGGCAATCCAAATCTCAAGTCCGTAGTGGCATAAACGATCCTATCCCTACAAATGTTTGTTGACATGAATTCGACGGTTGGAAATAAATTGTTCGATTGGTCCAAACTAAACAAGAGAAATCGGATGGCTGAGATTGCTTAATTCCGGTGAAATTTCGTACAATGCTAACAAGCAATGGGGCCCCAGTTCGTGTTTGATCTAGATTTCGTTCCATGCATCCAACTGTACAGTAAACGAGACACTGAAATTCATCGAACGCTTGTGGCCCGCCTAACGAGTGGATTGCTCCAATTTTTCCTCCTGGTGACCTTCATGGTATGGCCCACCATTTTCAAGTCTGAGATGTTCCATCTTAAGTGACAAGTTAGCAGAAAATGAAAACAACCATGCAACGCTATATGTGAAAAGGTCGACCTTTTTTTTTTTTTGGGTTAGCTTCTTAGTACACACCCATGTCAGTAAACACAGTCCATGTTAGCCACCCGTCCTCGAGTGTTGAAACGAGGTATCTCCACTCAGTATGCCAATTGAGCCAAACGTTGACTCCCAGTGAAGCCGATTGGCTTGTGTACCACCCTTGGAGCTGGGCATCGGATCTGAGTCGGATCGGATTGGGTCCAACTCGATCCAATCCAAAATCTACATTAGCTGATCTGAACTCGATCTGATCTGGGACCGAGTCCAGGACACCTGACCCGAACCGATCCGATATACGGTTGGCCTAACCCGAATCGACTCCGACCTAGCCAGGGAAACCGAGTCGGATCGGGTTGGGTACAATTTGGATCGGCTTAGATTTGTGGGTCAAACTATGAGGTATGTCTTATATCCAAACCGTTCATCCATTTGTAGAGTTCATCTTAAGGCTTGAGCTGAAAAATAAGATAGATCTAAAGATCAGTTGGCCCACACTGCAAAAAACAGTGGGGATTGAAGTTTACCATTGAAATCTTTTTGAAGATCATAGAAGTTTCAGATTAATATGAAATTTGTTTTTCCTCTTTATCCATGTATTTTTAACATTAATAACATATTAGATAGAAAATAAACGTGATGGTGGGCCCTACAAATTTTTTAACAGTGAAAATCATTATTCTCGTTGCTCTTTGTGGTGTGGCCCAGTGGATATGGTTTTTTTTTTTTTTTTTTTTTCGATAATGCTCGAAAATGATCTCCAAATATGGATGAACGTTGTGGATATAATAAATACATAATTGTGGGGCCCATGTAACTTTGATCTCATTTGAGCCACTCGTACAACTCGGAGCTCAAGGCCTCTCACTGCTTGTCCATGCACGACACATATCTACCTTTCAGGCTGTCACAGCCTATTAACGTGCTGGGCACGAAATGGATACAGGCTACGATCCACAGGACGCAGATTAGATACTGAGAAGTTGAGTTGGCATCACCAAGTTCTGTGGACCCCACTATGATGCATGTGTTATATCCACACCGTTCGTCCATATTTAAATATCTTTTATGGTATGAGCCAAAGAATGAGGTAAATAAAAGTATGTAGTAGACCACACTAAAGAAAACAATGGGGAGAGTAATTTCTCAGTAAAAAGTTTTTTTAAAAAAAACATGAAATAATGTCCATCATAATGTTTATTTGAAATCCAACCATAAATAAGGTGTTTATTTGAAATCCAACCTATTAAAAAGTTTTTTTTTTTTTAAACATGAAATAAGGAAAACACAAATATCAGGTTGATCTAAAACTTTCGTGGCCCTTAGAAATTTTCAATGGTGGGCTTCACTGTCCCACTGTTTTCTGTGTTGGGGTCCACTGGAGCTTTACATTTAACTCATTCTTTGGATATTGCCTCAAAATGATCTCTCCAGATGAATGGAAGGTGTGGATACAAAACATACATCATGGTGGGGCCCACGGAACTTGTTGACGTAACTTCAGTGGCTAGTCTCACTACTCAGCCTAATTGTCACTGACGTGCTGTGCATGTAAGTGGTTGACGTGCACAGCATGTCTCTTAGGAAACTATGTTGGGGCCCACCGTGAATGCATGTGGTTTATCCATGCTATCCATTCATTTTTTTCAAATCATTTTAGTGGTTGAACCCAAAATTAATGCATATCCAAAGCTCAAGTGGACCATACCACAAGAAAAAGTAGAAGTACTGATTTCCACCATTGAATCACTCCGGATCGAATCGGATCGGATCCATTCGGTTTGGATTTCGGATCGGATCGGTCCGAATTCACTGTGATCCGACCTCGATCCGATGGACAATCGGATCTGACTAGTCCAAGTCGAACCGCACCGATCCAAGCCTTCAGTTCGGATTGGGTCAGGTCGGATGGGTAGGATAGGGTCGGATCCACCGGATCGGACCAGAAATGCCCAACTCTAACGACCCAACCTGGCTAGTGTGGGTACCTGTCATGCCAAGACTAGCACTACCGCTCCTCGAGTTGTACCAACGGTTACCTGGCCCCACAATGATGTATTTATCATATCCACACCGATTCATCCATTTGGCAAGATTATTTTAAATCATGAGCCTAAAATTGAGTCATATCCAAAAGCTCAAGTGGATCACACTACAAATAGAATTGGGACAATGATTCTCACAATTAGCCCCTAAAACATTCATAGGGCATGTAATGATATATATTTTCTATCCAATCTCTTGGTAATGTCACACAAATCCTTGAATAGGAAAAACAAATATTATATTGATCTAAGAGTTTCGTGACCTCCAAAATGATAAATGTTCAATCCCCCACTACTTTTCTACTGAGGTCCACTTGATCCTTGGATCTAACATATTTTTCATCTCAAGCCTTATGATGAGTCCATGAAATGGATGGATGAATGGGAAATAATACATACTTCGCGATGAGACGCTTAGACCTTGTTGACATTAAGACATTAGACATGTCAGTGGTGTGTGGTACATCAGTCAATTTGCTTCTTATTCATAATTTACGTTACAATTTGAGTTTGAATATATTAACAATCAAGTTGAATACAAGGCTCTGATAATCGATTTGAAAATGTTGGTAATAAACCAATTAGTTAAGTCATTTACATGCAATAGTATTGTTTTGCATTGTATTATGCTCTCACAACTCAATTGATCAACAAATTTGACGAAGAGGAATTAAAACATATAATTCAGGAAAATAACATTAATATTAGTGAGACGACACAATTGGCAGGGGAAGTTTATATTACCCAGGGTGGGGATAATTGAACAAAACATATTCATAAGAAGTCATTCAAAGGGGATGGACCGAGGAAATTTGTTAGGTCGGATGAACGAAAATGATTGGAGAGTCTCAATCATAAATGATCTTCGGTCTCCTCATACCAGAACCAATTGAGACCTTAGAAGAATGGTTATAAAATATGACCTAATTGGTAATGAGTTGTATCGAAGAGGAGTTGATGGGTGTGCCATTACGATACCCGAGTAAGAAATAAGTCATGCTAGATATAGTAGGAGTAAAAGAATCTGTGGAGCGCATCAAGTTGGGAAAAAAACGAGGCTTACATTCCGATGTTATGGATATTTTTGGTGAAAATGACAGCGACAATATCCAATACACCAAAGGATGTAAAGCGTGTAAAAAACATGAGTCAATACAACATGTATCGGCTACCGAGTTACGTCATATTGTTAAACATTGACCTTTTCAAGAGTGAGTCATTAATTTAATGGGGAAAATATAACATCATTCATCTAAGAATCATAGTTTCATCATTGTGGTCATTGATTACTTCACTAAACGGGTAGAAGTAAAGCCTATGATAAGAATCGACCATCAAGAGATTATCAAATTTACCCATATAATCCATCAATTCTAGATTCTTAAATCACTCACTTTGGACCGAGGTGTAACTTTCTCATCCAAAGAAGTTAAGGCAATGGTCAATCAGTATAAATTTAAACTGTTACATTCCACACTTTATTGTGCTCGAACTAACGGCCCGCATGAGACAAGTAACAAGGTCATTAAAAATATATTATACAAGATGGTAAATGGAAATCTTAGGGAATGACATATTAAATTGTCTAAAGCCCTCTAAGCTCATCAAGACTCACCTCGAACAAGTACAGGGGTACGTCTTGCCATGCTTACGTATGGGCATGATATTGTGTGACATCCATATGTAATTGTGATGTCTTTAAGAGTAGCTTATCATGTTAATATCATATTGGTCGAGTTCGTAGAGGCAATGCTAATCAAATTGGATGACTTAAATGAAATACGACTAAAAGCTTTAAACTTTATTGTATTCAATAAAGTCAGAGTAGCACAAGCTTATAACAAGAATGTGAAAAAAGCTTTTGAAGAAAGCCATCTGGTTTGTAATGTAATATTATCTTTAGGAACCAAGGATGCCGCCTTTTGTAAATGGGTACCCACTTGGAACGAACCGTTTACTTAAAAAATAAAAAATAAAATTCGAGGAGGTATTTATGTGCTTCACGATATGTGGGGGGTACCAAAAAAGCATATAAATAGTCAAGTTTTAAAGAAGTATCATACAAGTCTGTGGGAGATATGGCAAGCTCGGCCAAATGATAGCTGGATTATTGACATATCATAAATGATAAGTCAAAATCAATTAAGAATCAGAGATAGATGTAAGAAAATATAAATTTCATTACTAGCCTGATAAGGAAAGACAAAACAGGGTATGGCCCAATTACATATATAAAGGAAGGGCAAACTAAACATATATATATATATATATATATATATATATATAAACTAAGCTTGGTCGAGGTGCGGTTTAAGCATAGACTGCATTTATTTCTTTGAATTCCTTAAAGGTATAATTTTTTATGGTTTCATTTGTCTGCCTTTGTGCTCTCCGAGATTCTCTACTTTCTAGAACATGATCGAAGAAATGAAAAAATTGATTAATATGATAGCCAACTATGTTAACATTGTCTTCTTCCTCACTCTTTTGTTCATTGCTCTCATGCAACCAAGCTTGATAGATATCAATGTAGGAGTTTGTGAAATACGGAAGAGTCTGTAAATAGTAGGAGTTTCTCCCAAGGTATAGACATTTAGTATCTTAAATATCATCATATACTTCCTTGTACTGAACTTGAAAAACCTGCAACATCACTTTATTGAAACGATGTTACGGATTCCAATGAAGATGATCATTCCAAGCCGCATCACATTAATTTAAAAGTATATTTGACTCATTGTGAATGGCAGCACACTCGTCTATGTGCGCATCTAGTATCTTAAGATCCTTTCCGACAATGAAATAGTCATTACCGATGCGCTACAGTTTAGTCAGAACCTCCGACGGATCCTTCAATAAAGCATCGGTTTCCGCAATATCTAGGAACTCTCGGTCGAAAGAGTAAATTTCAAATTGAATGTTGGTATGGGCAAATGGCACAACTTCAAGGGAAAGTATTTCATTCAAGAAATCCTAAGCCCAAGCAAGAGGGGAAATGAATGCAATAATCATGATAACAAGCATAAAAGTTGTAAATTCGAAAGCAGGAAAGATGATTAAGTACGCATAGGAAAAAAACTAATGACTCCTTTATATAAGGCTTATGGAAGCTAATCGTGCCCTAAGTCGGAGCGTCATGACAATTGGAGTACACATTAATGGCATGAAACGTTTTGTATGAGGATAAAATAAATATATGCATGACTTTTCATGTTTTTACCACATGACAAAGACAATTATTTTTTTTAAACATGGAAAAAAGATGAAAAACTAAGTAATGAAAGTATAGCAAGCGTTGAAAGGAAGAAGACAACTTGGTCAACTGCATTAAAATGAAAAAAAAAAAAAACTATACGCTAATATAACAATATTTAAAAAATATCAAAATTTAGAAGAATAAAAAGTGACAATCGTTTCATGTAGCTTCGATCGCCTAATTTATTGTCAATTGATATTAATTTTAGTTTTTAAGGTCGTACGCACCATTTGTTTATTTCCTTTTTCATTTTTTATTTTTTTTGTATTTCATAACTTCTTGTAATTCTCTCATTTTTATTTCTCATGGTCACTCGATCACTATAAAAAAATAAAAATAAAAGAATTAGAAGAAGTCACGATGATAGAAAAATAGTCGATCGTTGGTAGAATCGATGACCAAAGCCGGAGGTCGATTGGAACGTGGCAAATGAGGAGAATTGAGCCGATATGGTTTAGAAAAATGATCAAAAGAAATATTGGGATTATTTAATCTCTTATTTCTATCTGTCATTTATTGAGTGTCGTGTTGAAGTGAACATCTTTATGTCTTTTACATGTCTCTTTCACTTTTCAGTAGTATTTTGAAAGAGGAACATCCGGTTAAAACTTGGTTTTGTAATATTTTTCAAAGGTTGCGATAGGCTTTAGCTGAATAATAAATACGTGAAGTTTTCAGAGTAGATCAATCATAAGCAGCAAAAGATGTAGGGAGAGGAGTCGAAAGAGGTCTAAACTCTAAAATCTTTAAACTGGTAATAAGCGCCACGAATGATTGGACTGATGAAGCCGTCAGAACAACTTTGATTGGACCCGTGACTTTAGTCTTTCAGCACTTTGGTTCAGGTGGAGCTGTCTTAACCATTCTTATTAACGTATAATGACTGGGTTCAACCACCCCTATTGGTGCTAGATATAAGATGGTTGATGCGGTTAATGTGTGAGACCCGACCCTAGTTCCCATGTTTGCATGTGTGTGTGTAAGTATGCATCTTGTTCATCATGGTCTCGCGGTCCTACCGGTCAAATTCCGGCGACCCGCGACCCTCGGATTGTGTTTACAGTCACCTTGAGTTCGGTCATATAGACCCAACTCGGATCAACCCGAGACTTATGCCATCTCGTTCGTATCGTCGTTGCGGTTCCAACGACGCGTCTTGTGCGTCAATCCGACCTATGGATCAAAAGTTATGAGCATTTCATCATGTGGCCCACTTTTTACAAAAGCATGTGGACCACCTCCATGGCACAATTTCCCATGCACACCACACACACACACTACACTATTGCATGGAATAAACACTACCCACCTAAACACTACCCATACCTAACCTACCCTAAGAAACATTGTTATTGTCACCATAGGCAATGATTACTTCTCTTAAATAGTTTTTTTTTCTCTCTTCCCCTCTCATTTTCCTTCATTGCTGAAATTTTCAGCAACTTCTCTTCCTCCTCCCTCTCTTCTCCAGCCCCCTTACCCCCATTATACTCTCAATCCCTCCATTTGAACTAGATCTCCACCATTGAAATCCATTCTTTGCTCCAGAGCTTCATGGAGTAGAAGTTTGGGGGTGAGATCACAAGTGGGTAACTATGATCTTGCTGATCTAATTTTATATCTTTAAATCTTCTTATTTCTTTTGTATGGATCATATGGGGCCCACCAATCCATGGTGGAGACCCCATTTGACCCCATGGATGTGGCCTTTTGGCCCATCCTACATGCATGTCATGATCCATGATGGGGCCATTCTCCATGGACCCCATCATGATGTATGTAATGATCCACTCCATCTCAAGGTCATCTAGACCTAAGGATCATGTTGGGATGACATTTCAACCATCCATAGCAATTATAGATCATGCATGTAGTGATTTCATGTTGCATGTACAATCAATGTAGTTATATGGGTATGATTCTTTCTTGGGAGGGCCCATTAGTGGCGGGGCCCTACCCTATGGCCGGATTATGTTTCTTCTCCATATTTTCTTTCCTATGTTTATAGTAAATCTGATGTATGTGGGGCCCACTTGATGTGCCATGCAACTAGGCCCAAGTGGTTAGACATCCAAGCCCACCTTGTTGCCCCATATTGTTGGCATGTTTTGGACAGCCTTTGGGCTTGATTTTATGGATGATATTGGAAGGGGGATTGGTCTGAGAGTTGTGTGACCCATCTAGATGGACCCCACCCTGAGAAAATGCTGATTTATTTTCCTTTTAATTATCTTTTGGGGTGGTTTGGACAAGTAACATGTTGCTTTGTCCAAATCTCCTGACAGATTTTTGGCCACTTTGGGGCCTGATTTATGGGTCTTTGGTGGGAATAATGAAACAAAATAATATGTGATTCTTGTAGCCTTATGACCCACCTACAACCATACCAAATTTCAGCCCCATCTGACCTTCATTGGGGTCCCAAAGGTGTGGTCCAAATGAGGTGGACAGTCTGGATTTTTCTGCACTGTTCCAGCAACATTCTACCCTGAATAGGTTGGAATTCCAAAATTTATTAAAATATTTTTAGGTGTCCATAAATTCTGAAATTTTGTGAAGTTGTGGTCCACCCATGGTGGGACCTACCTACCAACTTTCAGGGCCAATGGACCCCTGTGCACATCGTGGCGAGGACCGGACTGGCCCACCACATTGGGATGTCCAGGTCTGTCCGATTTTCTGGACAGACTATCTTGTTTAAATTAATTAAAATACTTAGGGATATCCAAAAATTCTGAAATTTTGTGAGGGTATGTCCTACCTATTGAAGTATCACTCTGAAAAATTTCAGCCCCAACTGACCTTGTTTGGGCATCCAAAAGAATGGGCCAAATAGTTGGACTGCCAGATTTTCTCTGTGCAGTCCAAAGAATGTGCCTTGATAAAAACCATAATTCAAAAATATTTCCTCGATGGTGGGCCACCTTTTTGGGTTTTCTCTCATTGTATGCATAATGAGGGACCTTGGCCCTCAATCTCCAGAGTTTTAGAGGCCCTGGCCCACTCCAATGGAGTGCCCAAATTTAGGACAGCAACATGTTATAATTATGTTTGGCCTTTGGTGAAATTTTGAGGAGTGGGGCCCAACACATTGTGAAGAATCTTAGAGGTAATAATTTATACATTTAGTTCCTTAAATGTTGGGCCTAATAAATACACTTTTGAGGCCCACCACAGTTGAATTTAATTGGGTCCATGAATGTGGCTAGTTGTTGAACTCTTTGAGCCCAATTGGTGGAACTTTCTAGATAGGCCCATTGAACTCTTGGGCCATTTTTACCATACTATTGTATTGGATTAGTGGGCCAGATTACACAAGTATATGGGCCCTTGATTGCCCACCAAATCAACTTTATACTTGGGCCGGGTTGTAGGCCCAACTTACTTGACTAAGAACATGACTTTTGCCCATGTGATTTGAGCAATGGGTTGCCCACTAGGCCACAACAATATATGGGATTAGTAGCCTTTATATTGGGCCCTAACCTTTCCCTCTGTGGGCCCATAGTGGTATATATGGGTTGGGCTATGTGTGTTCCCATGGACCCATGTTTTGGATAGGCCTTGGGCCGCTTTTCCAAGCCCAACATGAATGTATGTGATATGTAATGGTTGTTCATTTCTTATTTCTAATGTTGTGTGGGCCTTGGGCCTTGATCAAAGTAATCAATTAGAGATGGGCTACCTCTTGGGGACCAATTGTGGTTAGATGTCCACATTGGTGGCCCTAAGGTAGGCCCATGGGCTTCTATGGGTGGTTAAAGGCCCACCATAGATCCTTGCTAGGCTCATTTCATCTATTTAGGCCCATATCATTGTTCTCCTTAGTCTCGTGGGTTACCCCAGGTATATGGGCCCCCACTAGAGGTTGTATTCCTTATGAGGAATTGGTTAAGTACCTAGACCCTTCATGGTTAGGTAGAGAGTTCATCTTCACCTCATTGGCACCCCTATTCATCTTCATGGCCCACTCCCATACGCATCATATGCATGCTTGGTTGAGGTATGATTGGCCATGGTTATGTCATTGTGTGGGACATGTTGGTATCTCCCCGAGAGATAGATGCTTGGGATTGATGCATGGGTGATTGTGTGATTCATGCATTTGGCATTGCATAGCTTATGGATATCTGCCCTTACTTCATCAGGGCCTTGCCTCACAGAGGGTATTCGTGGATGGTGTATGTGTGGACACCGGAAATATTAGTTGAGCATACCGGTGCATAGGATGCCCATGGGTGAAATTCCCAAAACTTCCATGGTACAAGGATCTGCTCCAACGCCGTGACCGGTGGAATATATGAGCGCATGAGGGCCTTATACCATTAGGTCGCGTCTCCCCACCGTCGTGTAGTCGGTTGGATAGGGGTGTGGCCTTACACCGCCCGATGTGAGGAGGCATTGCTAAGTGAGTCCGACCGGCTCGTAAATGGGTCCGCTACCTTCGTGCCTTGTTGGTGATTGGGCATCCACAAGGGCGGGTAGTGAGGTCTCTTACGCTCGTTTGACTGTGCGGGGGTGCAGTAGAGCGGCGATCATTCACAAATTGTAATGGACCCCGGTGATTTCCTTATGATTGGAAATGTACATGACTTGTGGTTTGGATATGAGCAACGACATTACTTGCATTGCATTAGCATTGGTTGTACAAGCCCCTTCATCATTGCCTTGACATGGCACCCGCTCATTGCATCTTATTCATAAGCTCTCTGGGCAAGGCTAGTGATATCCTCATTGATCATGCTTCTCTCCTTGTATCTCCTACTACTCTTACAACCATTATCACACACTACACCACCCTCTAAGCTTCTATAAGCTTGCACATGCACGATTGATGCGTGCGAGGATACTCAGCGGCGACACAAGGCGGTAGAGCATGGAGTAGAGCTGAGCATTTGAGGACTTCAGTGTTGCTGACCTTTCTCTCTTTTCCTTTTATCTCATGTATGTCCTTTGGACCTTATGGATGATTGTAAAAGTTCAAATTTATAGTGGATTTTGCGATGTGTGCCTTTGTTATTCTCAGATGTTCTTGCTGTAATCTTGGTTATGCTCATATTGAAATGATTATACTGTTATGAAAATCCTCCTTGTAGGATCCCAGGATCGGAACCTGCCTCAGGAGCCGAGAATGGGGTACTATGGAGGCTGTTGCGTTCAAAACCGGTCATCGGAATCCTTGTGAGTCCGGTTACTGAGTCTGGGGCGTGACATAATGTCATCTTCTTTGAAAGGGATATACAAACGACTGAGGCATTGTTGACTTTTTAGTATCATTTGTTGTTGTTTTTTCTTTTTATTCATAAGTTTCTCTACCATGGAGGAAGAATTGGATAATCGACTAATAATTAATCCATGGGACCCGGTGACTAAATCTCATAGTAATTTTTTCACCCGTGATAAAAATAAGATAGATGTTGGGGACAACTACAGAAAAGGATGAAGTGTAAAAGTGGAGCTCATGGTATCAAAATTATTATGGAAGACATGAACCAAATTCACAACTAGCCAATGATTTAAAGGCTGATTGCAAGTTTGATGAATAAACAGATAAAGAATGCTTTAAGCTAAACCGAACTAGAGAGAAAAGTGATTAAGATAATATCGCTCGAGGCCGACCTTGGTATTATCATATGTCTCTACCATGCCACTGTATGGAAAGTCTCCATAAATCAAGTAGCTTTTTCAAGCTGGGTCTCTAAGAGTAGTCATCTTGATATCAGTTGATTGATACCCTTATGGGAACAAGGCTGGATCGAAATATTTATTATTAAATGGACAAATAATGAATAGATTTATTGGTGCTAAGAGAAATGAATGAATTCATGTAATCAGCAAAAGAATAAATGATTTTAGGGCAAACAATGTTACGATGATCGAAATAAGTATAATCAATATAAGTGGGGATGGTTTTAATAAAATTGCCCAAGAGTATTTGTAGAGTCACATCTAAATGATTCAAATAGGTTCACCCGCATGGTGGAAACTCTTGGTGGTTGTTTCAAACATACTGCGGTACAAGTGGTCAAGCACAAATAGGGCGATGGTAAGCTGACATCATTGAGCAAGTGCCTCAACCAGATGAACGTATTCTTTTATAATTTGAAGGGTACCCACGCATATCAAATATCATCAAATTCACATAGGAGGGAAGTTTATGTGCTCTTTATCATCAACTTAATCCCAAGATTTGCATTGAAGAGCCATTAACATGAAATAAGCCTTGTTGTTTTTATATGAAAGAATTGAGAGATATTTATTGTTTAAAGAAAACAAAGATAGATTGGTTCATTGTAAGACAAGAGATGGGTAAAGGCAAACATCCATGATTGTTGGACCTATAAAACCACATAAAAAAAAAAAAAGAAATGTATTGATCGATGAACTCTAAAAGGTTGATGCTGCTGTAAAAAATAAAAACATTGGCTGGATATTGATGCAAAGAAAGGCTAATACACTCATAGATCCCAATATGTTTCCATGTATCGACATGTTATTCTTCTACACAAGTGTGTCATTATGCCCAACCATTCATCAGTCTCGACCATGATCTCGAAGCTTTAAATGTATTGGCAGCATCTGAAAAATGATCAAATTGAATGAGCGGAACTTCACTAGGGCACCTTGAGAAACATGGTTCAATTGAATGAAGCTGATTGTGGTAACTTCATGATGAAAAGTTGGACCAAGTGTGAGGTATGTTTTATTCAGTTCAACGGGAGCATTAAAGAGAAGGTCACTAACAACCCTGAAAGAAATAACAGTAAATTCGTGCATAAAGACTTCCTTCTGAAAATTCAAAGTGGTGGTAGAGGAGGAGGTAGCCATGGTGATTGCAAGAAATTCGAGTAAAGATAGGAATTTGATTAAAAGATAAAGGGAAATTTAGGGATGGAAGAGGTGAGAAAGGCAAATCCGACTCTACGTGGTGTTTATATACTGGTCGAGATACGTGCACATTAATGAAAGAGTAATCACGACTTTTTCATACAAGATGATTGTATGCAACGTGTCACAAGGACAGTCATAGAATGTAGTAAAACCACCATTCGATTTTTGCCTCGGTCGAGTATAATTAATAGGAAGGCGACACCTGAATGAGAGGTTGATTACATTGATTGTATTGGGCAATGAACCAACATTGCTTTACCTTTTACTAAGAGATGAAGTAACATGGGGGGGAAATGTTTAACATATTTTTGACAAATTTAGAGATAGCCAATAGAAAATTAATATCTGACATTGCATGTAAGATATGTGGTGTGCAAAAGATCTTCAAATATATTTGGTGTACTTTTTATATAATCATTTATGGCACTGATATGGCGCTACACATTATCAGATGACCAATGAAGAAATGTGGCCGAGATGCTTAAAGGCTTGAGGCATAGTCGAATGACAATATGTAATCAAGATGATTAAAACATAGTCTGGCTGAAGGAATGGGAAACATTCACAATAAACATAATAAGAGAATGATATAGATGGTAACAGTTTAGCTAACATAACCAATAAAAAAGAGAAATGCTCGAAGGGAGGCTATAAGTGACACCTATAAGTAGCATGGGAAATCAACATGGCAAGTCCATCTCATACCAACCAAAAGAATTTTATCTGTTATCTCAATTCAGTAGCAATAATCCTCAATTGTAACCCAAGTCTATGCTCATACATTGGACTTGATCTTTATCAAATACAAGCGGTTCTTCCAGAATAAACATTATTGTAGTCGTTGTTTGCGGCTTACTGTAAGCATTTTCATTTGTTTAATTGCACTGGTATACTAAGAAGTCATTTATTGTGAAAGGTAAAGCCCCACCCATCTTCGGAGGAAGAACTCCACCCGTTGACAATCATCTGATCATCTTATAATTATTATTACAAGTGATTGGGTAAGCGACTAATCTTCTCAAATTCCAGTCATATACGATCGCCCACGACCTATCTACCTATTTCGGCGCATGGGGTTAAGTTGATTCGGTTTGAATTGAGCCCTTATGTCAATTATGACATCCTCGCACACACCACATGTGGTAGAAAACTGACCGAGTGCCAGCAATACGCACATAGTTTTAATTCCAAAGAGTTAGGTGAGCCAGGTAGGATTGCCCGGCCCATTGCTTTCACAACCATGCTCACGTAGCACATGAGAGTTAGAAGTAGAGGAGAGCAATCGGTAGACCGTATACTTTGCACACATGTTAGAGTCGTGGTTAAACCTACCGAGTCCTAGTGTGAACACTTCATCAATGAATATCAGTCATTTGCTCAAACAACAATTGTAAGTAAAAGTTGTATGCATTAAAAACCATTGGTCAACATTCAAAGTATATATATCCCTCGCGGAAGTGGATTGCGTACCCGTAGATTGTGTCTTACCCCTGCCCGTCTCTAGTCGGGAATGGGCAGATCTTGGGAGTCTCACCATGAAGTATATGTTTATCCATGCCGTCCATCCCTTTTCTCATATCATTTTTAGGCATGAGCTAAAAATGAGGTAGATCCAACGCTCAAGTGGACCACACCATAGATGACTATTGCATTTAATACAACCCAAGCGTACTATTTGGTGTGGTCCACTTAAACGTTAGATTTACCTCATTTTTAGGCTTATACCTTAAAATGATATGAGAAAATAGATGGACAACGTGGATAAATAGGTACATCGTGGTGGGCCCCTACACGAATTTGCCCGTTCTCGATTAAAGATGGGTGAGAGTAGGACGCAATCAACTTCCATTCCTGCCCTAAGGAGAGGCATTATGGCATTCCCAACTTGATGCTTGGACTGTATATTACACTTGTGTTTCAAGTTTACCACAGATAAGCAAGGCTCCTCCAACTTATTAACTCTACTTATATAAGAGAGATGATCTAATTTAGCTATTGTAATATGAGTTATTAGGAATACAGCACATGTGATATACTTATGTACATGAAAAGCATGAAGGGAATAGAGATAGACAAGGAAGAGAGATTTACTTTATCCCTTGTTACGGCCACTTGAATTTCCAATGCAATTTTTTCTCACATTTTTTGAGCCAGTACAAAAGATGTATAGTGTCCATGCCATGTAATAATCAAGGTGGGCCTTACAAAGTTTATCAGATGAACTCCCTAGTTAAATGATTCATGCATGCTGCATACAAAGGTCATGCAGACTACATGCTCAAAAGAAGTGGAAGGAAGCAATCATGGCGCCTTGTGTAGTAAAATATGAATTGTTACTTACCAAGCAACTATATTTTTAATTACGATTTTACTATATGACAAACAAAGTTCCTAAGACTAAGTTTGAGAGAAAAAATATTAAAACTATTTCTTAATAACATTTATATTTTGCCAAGTAACAAATTTAAACACATTATCAATTCTTAAGAAATATCGTCAAAAAATAAATAAGGAAAACAACAGTTCCTTTTTCGATAAACATTATTTTTCTTTCCCATGCTTTCCACCCATCCAAATAGATGGTAGAGGTTGAAATAATCTAATTTAAAACTTTCATTTATTATCTTTATATTTTACACAGGCTTGTCATATAAATGATTATCCAAAGTTTTGAATAGCCTATATTCAAAGTTCAAAGCCCCGTATTACTGTGCTACAACAAGTCTGAATGTAGTTAAGCAAACTCTTCTTGCACCTGTTGTCATGCCTCAGCGGTGTTGTGCAGCACGCCAACAACGCAGTGAACCGAGATCGAATCTCAAGTCTCACCCACAAACGATAAACAAAAAAAATATAAACTATAAAGGAATAAAAGCATTCAAACAAACCACAAGACAAGATATACGTAGAAAAACCTCAATCTAGGGTAAAAAACTACGGATGCAAACTTCCACTATGAAGAACAAATATTACAAGGCAATATACTAACCTCTCCCTTGGAAGAATATAGAAAACCCTTTGCCCACACCTTAAAATTATTTCCTCGATATTCCAATACACCTATAAAAGCCCTAGGAACACCTATATATAGTTTAGGCAACTCCCTTTTCCGCATCTCAGTTGCAAAAGGACTTGTGACACGAAATCTGCGCAAAATCGCTGAACGAATCTGCGTAACTACGATCGGTCGAGCGACCTCTACGACCGGTCGTGAATGGGCCATGACCGGTCGAGCACCTCTGGATCAAAAATGATGCTCGCTGGACTTTGAGTCGAACCGATCCACTACTGGTCGAGCGGGCCCCTACTACCGGTCGAGCATGGGCCACGACCGGTCGAAGGCGGCCCCAGATGTGGCTTCATATCTCAACAATCTCCTACTTTGAGACATATCGTCATAAACCTTCGTTTTCTTCATCCGGAGTGCACCACCTCCTAGTCTTCATGCCCGAAGACCAATCAAAGCTTAATAGAGCTTCATCTTCTCCCGTGTAACCGCCTTGGTCAACATATCCACAGGATTCTCACTTGTTTGAATCTTCTCCAGAGCAATCGATCCATCTTCCAGTAACGAACATATGAAGTGATATCTGATGGCAATATGCTTGGTCCTTGAATGAAAGGCTGAATTTTTAGCCAAGTGTATTGCACTCTGACTGTCACTGTACAGCTTGCAATCTGCTTGCTTCTTACACAACTCTTCCATGAAACCTTGCATCCACACCATCTCCTTGCACGCTTCTGTAGCCGCAACATATTCTGCTTCCGTCGTACTGATAGACACTATCTTCTGTAACTGAGAGACCCAACTGACTGCAGCACTACCTAGAGTAAAGACATAACCTGTAGTGCTTATTCTGTTGTCGATATCTCTTGCCAAATCTGAATCCACGTAGCCTTATAGCTTGATTTCCGACCCACCATAGTACAACCCTACATCCTTAGTACCTACCAAGTATCTAAGGATCTACTTAACAGCTTCCCAATGTTCTTTCGTGGGGTTGTTCATGAACCTGTTAACAACTCCCACTGCTTGAGCAATGTCCGGTCTCGTGCTCACCATAGCATACATGAGACTCTCAATGGCTGACGTATATGAGACTTTGGCCATGTAGTCCCGTTCTTCCTGTGTCTTTGCACCTTTCTCCTTAGATAGCTTGAAGTGGTTGGCTAATGGAGTGTTAACTGGCTTAGCACCTCCCATATTGAATCGATCAAGTATCTTGGGTATGTACTCTGCCTGTGACAAAACTAATTTCTTATTTTCCTTGTCACGTTTTATCTTCATGCCTAAGATTTATTTTGCAGCTCTCAAATCCTTCATGACAAATTCTCTAAACAGTTATCTTTTGAGATCTGAGATGTCCTTTATGCTTGAACCGGCCACAAACATATCATCAATGTACAGAAGAAGGATGTTGTACGGCATATCAAATTTCTTCAAGTAACAACGGTGGTCAGCATGACATCTCCTGTAACCGTTTCCTGACATGAAACTGTCGAACTTCTTGTACAACTGCCTCGAGGCCTGCTTTAGGCCATATAGACTCTTCTTCAGTCTGCACACCTTGTTCTCATTTCCTGGTGCCATATATCCTAATGGCTGATGCATATATATCTCTTATTCAAGGTCCCCATGAAGAAAAATTGTCTTAACATCTAGCTGCTCTAGATGTAAGTCTTCTATAGCCACTATACTCAAGACCATACGAATCGTAGACATTTTCACCACAGGTGAAAATATTTGAGTGAAATCGATACCTGCCTTTTGTTGAAACCCTTACACAACCAATCTGGCCTTGTACCGTTTTGAACCATCGTGTTCTTCCCTCAATCTATAAACCCATTTATTATGAAGAGCTTTCTTACCCTTGGGTAAGTGACTAGCTTCCATGTACGATTAGACTCAAGAGAGTCAATCTTATCATTCATGACCTGCTCCCACTTAACCCGTGTATCCAACTGTAATGCCTCTTCAAAACCTTCTGGTTCACCATTATCTGTCAGCAGTAGATAATGTAAAGAGGGTGAGTATCGGACTGTGGATCTCCTCTCCCGAGTAGACCTCCTCACAACTGGTGTATGTGGCTCTGCCTCATAATGCTCCTGTGCATAATCATCCTGTGACACTGTAACACTCATGTCCAGTAACTCTTCCAACTCTACGAATCCATTTTCCTTGGCCTTAGTTTCTTGCACACCGTCCTTATGCATCATTTTTCATTAAAGACTACGTCCTTGCTTCTGATGATTTTTCTATTTTCTGCATCCCAAAACCTATAGTCAAAATCATGTTGCCCATAACCTATAAACGTGCACCTCCTAGACTTCACATCCAGCTTGTTTCTGTGCCTGTATCAATGTGAACATATGAAGTACAACCGAACACTTTAAGATGTGCAATGTTCACTTTTTTCCCAGTTCACGTTTCTTCTGGTAGCCTACCATCCAATGGTGCTGAGGGACTTCTATTGATGAGATATGCAGCAGTATTCACAGCATCTGTCCAAAAGATCTTAGGCAATCCTGCATGTAACCTCATGCTCCTGGCGTGCTCAAGGATGGTCTTGTTAATGAGCTCAGCCACACCATTCTGTTGCGGTGTCCCTGAAATCGTTTTTCGATGTTTGATTCCATTTGCTGCACAATACTTCTCAAATCTCTTATCACAGTACTCTCCCCCATTATCAGATCTGAGACATTTTACTATTTTACTTATCTCGTTTTCTATCATAATTTTTCACTTCTTAAATACATCAAATACATCAGATTTATGCTTTAAGAAATAGACCCACAGTTTTTTACTAGCATCATCAATAAAAGTAACAAAATAACGTGAACCATCAAGAGATAATACTTGTGCCAGTCCCCACACATCAGTGTGTACAAGCTCCAATAGATGCGTCTTTGGAGCGCATCCCGTCTTCTTGAAGCTTACTCTCTTCTGCTTGTCATACACGTAGTCTTCGCAGAATTTCAAGTCAATAGACTTCAGTCCTGGTAGCTTCTCTTTCGACAATAACACTTTCATTCCCTTCTCACTCATATGTCCCAACCTCTGATGCCATAACTAGCCATTCACTCCAGTTGATGCGGCTGCGAGTGAACTATACGACCTGAAGTCACGTACAAAGTACCTTCCTTCTTGCCTTGATATATCATCAAGGCACCTTTTTTGATCTTCCAGGAATCACTGGTGAATGTCGTCACATAACCGGTATCGACCAACTGGCCCACTAAGATTAAGTTATATTTCAAACTCGATACATGTCTGACATCCTTCAATTTCAAAGACGTTCCGTATTTCTGATTTACATGAACGTCCCCCTTTCCAATAATACTGTACGACTCATCATCACCCAGGTAAACTCTCCCAAAGTCACCTGACACATAATCACGCAGAACTTCCTTACATGAAGTAGCATGAAATGAAGCACCCGAGTCTATAACCCAAGACTCATTCCTTACATCAAGAGACAAGATCAATGCCTTTGTGTCACTCTCCTCAGATATATTCAGTAAATCCTTTTAGCCTTGAGAGCTTCTTTATTGTTTCTTAAGCGCCATGCAATCACGTTTCATATGTCCCTTCTTGCCGCAATGCCAACACCCGTTTTTGTCTTTCGGTCCCTTGGACTTCTTCCTCAACTTAAAACGCCTGTGTTTATTACCTCATTTGTTCAGCGATCTTCCTCTTCCTTCAACGTTTAGAGCATTCCCTGAATCCCCTAAAATTCCTGATGCCTTTCTTCTAGATTCTTCACTGAGAATTAGACCGGCCACATCATCAAATTTCAGTTTTGTCGACCCTGAAGAATTGTTCACAGCAATCACCAAACTATCCCAACTGTTTGGCAAACTGGATAAGATCAATAATGCCCTGACCTCATCCTCAAAAATAATGCCAACGGATTCCAACTGGCTCGTGACTGTATTGAACTCGTTTAGATGTTCAACCACGCGCTCCACCATCGACATCTTCATGTTGAATAGCTGTTTCATAAGATGAACCTTGTTGGATGCTGAGGCCTTTTTATACATGGTGGCTAGGGCTTCCATTAATTCTTTTGTAGTTTTCACCTTGGATATATTGAAGGCGACGCTCTTAGACAAAGAGAGTCGGATAGTTCCTAAAGCCTTCCTATCCAGTAAAAACTATTCATCATCTGTCATCTTTTCTGGTTTATTCTCTTTTCTTCCTAGAGGAACATATAGGTCCTTCTGATACAAATAATCCTTCATCTGTATCTTCCAGAAGGTAAAGTTTGAACCATCAAACTTCTCAATTCTAATTTTTTCTCCTTCTGTCATCGCTCCCAATAGAACTAAACTAATAGCTCTGATACCAGTTGTTGCGCAGCATGCCAACAACGCAGTGAACCGAGATCTAATCTCAAGTCTCACCCACAAACGATAAACAGGAAGAAATATAAACTAGAAAGGAATAAAAGCATTCAAACAAACTACAAGACAAGATATACTGAAAAAATCCCAATATAGGGTAAAAAAACCACGGATGCAAACTTCCACTATGAAGAACAAAGATTACAAGGTAATATACTAACATCTCTCTTGGAAGAACATAGAAAACCTTTTGCCCACACCTTTGAATTATTTTTCCGATATTCTAATACACCTAGAAAAGTCCTAAGAACACCTATATATAGTTTAGGTAACTCTCCTTTCCGCATTCCAATTGCGAAAGGACTTGCGACACGAAATCTGCGCAAAATCACCGAACGAATCTACGTAACTACGACCGGTCGAGCAGACTGCATGACCGGTCGAACGACCCCTATGACTGGTCGTGAATGGGCCACGACCAGTCGAGCATCTCGGGATCAAAAAACGATGCTCACTGGACTTTGAGTCGAACCGATCCATGACTGGTTGAGCGGGCCCCTACGACCGGTCGAGCATGGGCCACGACCGATCGAAGGCAGCCCCGGATGTGGCTCCATATCTCAATAAGCGGTAGACTCTCTGGAGTTTCAACATAAGATCATGAGTTTAAACATCTCCTGTAGGGCGGGTGTGCATGAGTGTGTGGGGGAGGGCGTCAATGTATGTAAAAAAAAAAAAAAAAAAAAAAAAACAAAAGAAGAAGAAGAAGAAGAAGCAAACTCTTCTTTTATTTTCTTTATTTTTCTTATTCCTCTTCTTCTAAGCTTTGCTAAGTACAATGCCTACGAGTCAGCCAATGCATATGCCTTGTATAGGCCAACGTAAGAGGCAAAATATCTAGGCCAGTCAGCAGTGGACTTCACGTTATAAATGTTGATGCCAAAAGATAAAGACGGTTCATCTAGTAGGTGTGCGATGATATTAGAAATATGTGGACAACTTAAAAAAGGCTTATGCTAAAATTTTGACAAAAAGTTACCAATTACTCACTAGTAGATCTACTTACTTGTTAGGATATGAGATGAGATACACAGCAAGGTAACTTCAATGGATGGGAGCGGATCAATTATTACCTGGGTAACAACTTAAGTGTATGTTACCCTTACCGTGTGGACCACACCATTGGAAAAAGTGGTGAATGACCATTAAAAACTTTTTTCGGCCACAAAAGTTTTTTATCAAGCTAATCTTTGTATTTTATCTAGTTTTGGTTGACCTTATCAAAGAGTTAGATGGAAAATAAACATGACTGGTCTACTTACAGTGGGCCTTGGGAAGTTTTTTATGGCGAGCGATCAATCATCAATGTTTATTGTGGTGTGGTCCACCTGAGATTTAGTTATGCTTACTTTTTGAGACTGTCCTAAAATGGGTTGTAAAAATGGATGAACGAAGTGGATATACAACCTATTATCAAGGTGAGCCATATAGTAGGAGTAACACCCACTAAACTATTACTCGGGTAACACTGGCTTGGATATGGCGTTGATGAGAAATTTACGACCGTATATCCCACCTTTTATCCACCGTCTTTCTAAATACTCTGAAACTTTACTTTCCCAGACGAAACCATTCTATACGGACATATTAATTTCAGTTGAAAATACCCTTGATATATGGCTACGGATTATACTCGTAGCAATAGGAAAACATGAAACGACAGCTCGGTGAATTTCATGTTTCCTTAGTTGAGTTTCATGTTTTTCAATGCTACGGTTATGATCCGTAGCTATAGAAAACAAGGGTATTTTTCATATGCAAATAATATGTCCGTACATAATGGTTTAGTTTGTAAAAGTAAAGTTTGGTAGCATTTGCATAGGTAGGGTTTACAGTTGTAAATTTCTCGGCATTGATTGGCCACACTGCATGCGTTGGCGTGTGCTTTAGCTGACCTGTACACGCGTGGAACAGGCTAGATGTGTGGCCCATATGATATTATTCACACGATCCAATCCATTCATCAGTTGCTTCGCCACAGCATAAACCATGTTCCCAAAATTCAGCCGTATCGAAGACTCAAGTGGGCCATGGAACATTTTGAGAGGGAACCGTCACTGTTTATTAGACTGGTGGGCCTACCAATGCTATATATGTAGAATCCAAACCGTTCAGACTTCTAATATATTTCATGTGGAGTTCCATGCCGAAAGTTGGATGATCTTTCGACTCAGGTTTATCCCCAAATTCAAGGGTGGATGTTTCTCCCAACTTGTTTCCTTTTTACGTAAGCCTCTTTGCTATTAGATCCGGTTTCGTATTAGCCCTTCGTTTTTTAGGTGACACATCTGATGTATGGATTGGATGGTGTGAATGCATCATGTGGGCCTCACATCTCTACGGTTTCTTGATAAGGGAAACGGATTGGCTACTCCCCCCGCCACTCACCAATGGCTGATGGTCGGTGCTATGTGGGCCCCACCATGATGTATGTGTTTCATCCGTGCTATCTATATATTTTTCTAGATCATTTTAGGTGTGAGATAAAAAATGAGGTACATCCCAATCTCAAGTGAACCACATTGCAGGAGACAGTGTTGAATGAGTGGGACCATTAAAAAAATTTTAAGGGCCATAAAAGTTTTGGATATCTTTGTCTTTTCTCTTTATATAGGTCTGTAGGACCTAATTAACAGATTGAATTTCAAATAAACAGTACGGTGGGCTTAGGAGGATTTTAATGATAGATATCTAATCACTATTATTTTTCTGTGGTGTGGTCCATCTGAGATTTATATACCTCTAATTTTTGGGTTCAAGCCATAAAATGATCTGTAAAAATAGATGAACGGCATGGATGAAGCATATACATCATTTTGGGGCCAATAGAGCACCGACCACCCGCCACTAGGCTGGTGGCAGGGGGAGTAGCCAATTCGCTTCCCTTGATAAGGTCGCCACCGCAGAGCGCACTGCTTTTACCGTCTGTCAGACTTCCTTTTCAAGCGATTTTCCATGAATAGCCACGTTACTAGGATGGGATGGCCTTAATCCCACCGTAGAGCGCACTACTTTTACCGACTGTCAGACTCCCTTGCTAGTATCTCTCTGTCCATGTGATTTGAACCGTTCATCTCTGCACACTACCATGAATAGACGATCATATAATAATCACCCTGAAGGAATGATCCTAACCATTGATTTATGAAGTTTTTTGTCAGCAAATTGAATTTTGTTTTCAAACGTCAATCAACTTCGCACATCATCATTGTCCAGATTGATCATTTCAGCATAATCTCCGTACTGTTGTCCTTCAAGGGGGCAAATAGAATATGAACGGTTCTGATCGCACCATTTATCAACGTCTCTACATATGCATAATCACCACCATTTAAAAAACTAGCGAACCCGACCGCAGTGGTCCCGGTACCGCAGTAAGCTTACAGTGGTACTGGTATCCGACAAATGTGGGGCCTACCTAATGTATGCAAGTCATCCAACCAGTCCATCAGACGACCCAACACTCAGGTGGGCCACATAACATGGAACAATGTGAGAGAGGATGCTCACCCTTGATTTGTACATGGGCCCACCTGAATTGGAAAACAACCTGAGGTTTGGCTTGGCATTTCATCCAGTTTAGATGATGGGTAGGAACGGCCTAAATTCAATATAAACAATGTGGTGGGCCCTCCACACGAATCAAGGGTGGGTGCTCTTTCCCACCTTGCATAGATTGGTGTGGCCCACATGACAATCAGGAAGTAAAATGCACGTGTCTATTCATGCATCACGTGTGCCACTCTAGCTTACTGTGGTACTAGTAGTCTAGTATCACTGGAAGTCTGGAATAAATCTGTCAATGGGGCTGATTGGGGGCTTGTCCAAACATTTCATCGTTGAATGTGATCCAGGCCATCTAATTTGCTGATCTAATTGTGAATGGAGCATAGCCCAATACAGAAAGAACAGCAACCGTCTGATTTTACCTTTATAATTTGGACCAGTCACTAATTCACCGTTCACCATCCAATTGATAGATTGACTGGATGGTTAGGATTGCATGATCAATGTGATTTTCCAGATATGGTGTGTAGAATGCACAAGGATTATGGGTGGGGCCCACTGTGATGTTTGTTATAAATCCAACCCGTCCATCCAATTTTTTTGAGCGCATTTTAGTACATGCGACAAAAACATAAGGAGTATCCAAAACTCAAAACTCAAATGGGCCATACAAGATGAAACAGTGGGGAAATGATTTTCTACCGTTGAAACCTTCCTAGGCTCCACCTTGATGTTTATATGCCATCCAAACCGTTTATAAGGTCATTTTCACTGGGATGAAGTGAAAACACCGAAAACTTAGACCGATACAAAACTTTTGTGGCCATATAAATATTTCAACGGTAATCACTAAATTCCCATTATTTCCTCTCGTGTGGCCCATTTGAATTTTAGATCCACATTATATTTGGTGGCAGGTCCAAAATGATTTCCAAAAACAGATGGACAGGTTGGATTTCTCACAAACATTACAGTGGGCCCCACCCAGAATAATTGCGCAGGAACTTCCAGGGAAAGGCTTTAGCAAGAAATCTGGTGGAAGAACGATAGTTGGTCGAGCCATATTTCTCACTAAACGCAGCAAAGTGGTGCGTAAGTCTGAGTGGTCCACCTGCTAATACCAAACAAGGATGGCTTATATTTCAAAAAGGAGTTGTTATTCACTTATTTCATACTCTGGTTGTAATACTGTCTGATTTTCAAAATATAGGTTTTGAGTTTCAATTCAAAATTATCCTTTTAATGAAAAACATTAGAGAGTTTTATATATTGATGTTTTAAATTTATTTATTAATCTGTAACGAATATTTCAACATTTTGTAGTAAGATTTTCTTGATTGTATCTCACAACCCAGTTGCTGACAAAGGCAAACCTGAACACCAGGCCTAGATTTCAAAACCAAGCCCGGACCTTGGGCCAAGTTAAGGGACCAAAGCTCTAGCCTACATATCCAGTGGCCCAACTCATTTCCAACCTTGATGGAGATTTTTTATCACCATCCATATATTATGGCAGAATAGATGATCATGGTGCTAACTTCTAGAACTGAAAATCATGCATGCCTTGCATTTCTATGGTGTTTGGGTCTTATCATGGTTGATGGAAAACATGACTCTAAAATAGACGGGTCACATAAGTTTTGGATCGGGCTAATATTTGTATTTCTAGTTCATTACAGTTACAATGACTTTATGAACGGTTTGGATGGCATATAAACATTGTGGTGGGCCCTGGGACTGTTTCATTTGTGGGCATTACATTCCTGTTGTTTCCTGTAGTGTGTAGCCCACTGGAGTTTTGAATATACCTCATTTTTTGTTTATGTCGTACCGTGAGTTGGTGAAACTGATGGACGGTGTGGATTTGTCATAGATATCTTATGACAAATCACATACTAGATGAAGGACATTTGATGAGAGTCATTACTTGAGGCAAGGGCAGTCAAAGGTGGGCCCACATTATGGACGGTCCAATTCGATGAATGGTTATTTCAATATGATCAATCAGGACTATCATTTTTTTGGTCCATTTATAAGACGAGAAGCAAGCTCATAAGAGAAAATATCAGGATTAATTAATGATCTTCAAGTGTTTGGTTTGAACCTTGTATGTTCTTAACCACTTATTATAGATGGTTGGGATCATCCAACCAAAATGATTCTTAAGAGGCCCGGGTAGTCAAAGGTAGGTCCCACATGATGGGTGGTCTAGTTCAACAAATGGTCCTTCTTCTTGTCGATCAATAAAGACCATCTGTTTTTGGTCCACTTTTTTAATGGTTGGAGTTTATTCATCAGAGTAGTTACTGAGAGATTTCAACATTGGAATTTAGAACAATATGATGCCTTGATTATACAATTGCCTTGAACCATCCAAATCTCATATCTCAGATAATGTATGGTCCAGATCAATTATCTGATATTGTCTAATATGGTAACCTGAGACCGTCCATTTCATTGGCCAATGATCGGATGACTTCAGTCATCTAATCAGCACTATGTAAGCGATCAGCACCGTTCATTTTTTTAAACCATTGAAAAGGATGGTTAGGATTGCCTGACAAAGTGATCCTTAGGAGGCACTACTGATCAATGGTCAGTTAGATGTGATAGATAATTTGAATTAACGGTGGACCTTTTTCTTATCACAATCAATGTTGTACAGTTAAGGCTTATAATTATGGATGTAAACCATTACATGATTGGCAAGTCTAGGGCTTGTGCTTATGTCATTGTCATAGTTGATTTCCACATTATAGATAATTTGAATTAAAATCTTTTTTTTCATGGAATATGGAATGAATTTGCCATTTTCAAGCAAATCCATATGAAATTCACTACTTTTTAAAAAAGTGACCTCTCGTTTTCAAGCATTCACTTGAAAATGTCATTTCACCTATTTATTGGTCCCGGATGAACCTGAAGGGAAAAGCTAATTTGCCCCTCCCCATTTTTTATGAGGATGCTTGTGATGTCCCAAAAACCTTTTTGAAAGATACATAGACAATTAATCATTATCTTGAATTGTCCACTCCTTGCCTACCACTAAAGGTAAGACATGGTGCAAATATTACATAAATTGAATAATCCCAACCATTTGAAATGTTTATTGTTTTGTTATGACTATCCATTTTAGCGAGCCATAAATTAGATGGATATAATCATTTGTACAAAATATTTGAATCATTAGTTCACGGTGGTACTTATTTAATCGATGTTTCAAGATAATAGCTATTTTTTTTATAGTCTATTTCTTTACTCTTAATTAATCTTAAAATAAAAAGATAATACGACTCTGCAGAATTTTATCATTGTTTCATAATATTTTTTAAATCATGCATGGGGACAATAAATAGTTGATTTGAAATGTCCACTTACTATATACCACAACAATCATATTAGAATAAAACATTATACAAATTGGATAACCATGATATTTCGAATGATTGTTATTTGTTGTAGCAAACCATTTTAGTAAGTTACAAAGGAAATATAATTATTTAATCGAGATGCTTGTTTGAAATCATATACGAGCTACGATAGTATTTGTGGAATTGATGTTTTAAGGAGAGGATTGGACATATTTCTCTCTTTACTTTTTATTCGTTGTCTTGATATCTTCCTTTTCCATGCTATTGATCAAATTGTTAAAATAGTTTATTTAATATATTTTTTTGTATTAAGGATTCCTAATAATAATGTGAATTAAATGAATGGTATAAATTGATAGTCGAATTTTTTATGTGGTATTTAAAAGCTTTGGAGCACTTCTAATAATGTGACATCGTCAATGTTAACATCCTCATTTAGAAAAAATACACAACTTTGTAAAAAGATATTTTGATTCGCTATATGCCAGGCACATCCATGTGTATATTTATTGCTATCGCGGTGGCAAAATCATTTGGACAACTATTTATATTCTGCCAAAAAAAGAAAAGAAACAGAAGTTGCGCATACTTATTATTATTGCTATCTAGCTGTGTGAGTGAGTAGGTTTAAATAAAACGTAAAGTAGGTTTAATTTCTCTTGACCTCAAAACTCCCTTCTCCCTCTTCCATTTCCTCTCTTCTTCCTGCACTCCCTTCACTCCGTTCTCTCACGCAGTTGGGCAACTAGAGAAGAGGGCCGTAAGAAGTGGTTCACTCGAGGTAAAAAAATTTAAATTCAATATTGTTATATTTATTACATTGATATTTAGTTTTGTCCTTGAGTAACTTTTGTATAAAAATGTTATGTTTAATTGCTTAGTTGAAAATCCAAGAAACTCAATTCTTTATCCGTTTTGCAGTTGAAGAAGGGGAGTAAAGAAGTAGATTTACTTAAGGTAATTTATTTCATAAATTGAATCAAGTTAATAATTAATAAATGATTGAGTAGACCAGTATGTAATTATAGGTTTTTATAATGATTTATTTTTACATTTTTCAATTTCTCGTTGTCTATCAATAAATTAGAATTCATATTTAAATATCTTCAAATATCATAATAAGAAATTTATTCATCTGCCACTAATTGTATGTTAATTTGTTGTATATACTTGTCTATAATCATCTATTATACTTTTACCGATGCCTTCTTTTTCTCATTAAAAATCCCGTATAGCGGTCAAGATTGACATGTATGACAAAATTTCAAGCAATAAGTTATGAGTAGATGTTCCTCCGTAGATAGTCCTAAAAAAATTTGTACATGGTTTTAAAAACTTTTAACTTTTCATCTTATACTTATCATTGTTGATTTGAATTATTAGGGTTCGAAATAGATAGTTTCTATTTTATGATGTATTTGAATGCTTTTAGAAAAGTAAATGAGATTTTGGAATGGAAAAAATGACATCATATTTAATATAATTATCGTTACTCAAGCTACCCAAGCACAATTGGATAGATAATCATCAATTACCATAATACTTGATTTGCTTTATTACTCAAGGTACATCTAAATACACACTCATCATAGGGAGTTTAACATCATTGTTTAAGATTATTTTTTAAATATTATTTCATAGTTTATAATTATTCTCAGCATTTTCATATAATACTTTCAAAGCTTCATTCTTAGATGCTGGGTATGTTCATTATGTATGCCAATGCAACGGCAATATGAGAACTAAATTCAATGTTTTTTTTTTTAAATGTAACTCTTCTTCTTATTTTTAAACTAGAAATAGAAAATACATATGAAAAGAATAAAATTTATTTAACTTAAAACTCTATTTAACATGTACATTAGTTTTATTCTACCAAGTATAGAGTTAAAGTATGAAATTTCTCTCTCTATATGTGTGCGTGTGTGTGTCAAACTTAATACATAAACACACTCAATGCTTTTTGATGTTTGGTTTATGTCATTAGAAAGATTATCATAATAAAGTTTCAAATAATTGTTTTACACTATAAACTTTTGAACTTTGTTATAGTCTCGTTGAATGTCTAAAACCTCAAATAATAATTTCAGTCCTAAGAGTACTCTAACATAACTTTTATATATAATAGTACGACACAAATAAATACATGCCATACATATGACATCACTCATCCACTTAGTTGTCGTTATCTTAAACTGAGTAGATTAAGAATTAGTTAAGTTGATTAGACAATTTTCGCTCTTGATAAAAAGCCTTAAAATAAACAATAAAAAGAAGGTAATTCTTCATATTGAAAAAAAAAATTTGATTGAAAAGTATGATCATCTAATTATGTGATTTTTTTTCATAAGTATTTCGAAACCGAACCTAACAATTGAATGTTCCAAGCTAGTGAAAGAAAAAATAACTGATTGAAAAGTATGATCATCCAATTATGTGATTGTTTTTCCATAAGCATTTCGAGACTGGACCTAACAATTAAATGTTTCAAGACAGTGATTGAGTAATCACAACTTCTAAAAAATGAGAGTGCATCTAATTATCATGCACGGTGTCCTTTTTTTTTTTTTCTATTTAGATTTACGTTTTAAACATTTCCATAAAGGTTCTTATTAACTTGAACTTTTTTCCTCATTTTTAATCTTAAAAAAATGATAATTTATTTATACTTTTATGTATTTATTCATGCATTTAATTGATCATCTTTTAGTTAAGCCCATTCTTTTTTTAAATTGATATTTCAGCTGACTCTAATGGATGACATACATGCACTCAACAATTACTTTAAAACTACATATGACATGTAAGTAATTTAAATTAAACAGTCTAAAACACATAGCTTAGATGTATTAAAAACTAAAATTTTGTTTGTATGGTTGTTTGACTAAAATTTTAAACATTTATTAGACAAATAAAAATAAAAATATTCGACTGTCTCGTTTCAACAAACATGCATTAACAGGGAGAGAAATGTGGATATTCATTAATTCAGGAAATGAGACTTCATATGCATTTATAAATAAACTTAAGCAAGCAAACATGAAGATAACGTAAAAAAATATTTTTTTATCATAGAGATTTCGAGTTCTCTTACATTATATGTTGTGGTTTGGCACAAGTCCATAATTATATCATGTACAATACCGGTGATTAAAAGGTGAAAACGTTTTATGATTTTGATTCCGAGGAAGGCTACCTGGGTCATGTCGAATCATGGTTCAAGCCATTAGGCTCACTGTCCAGATAATGTCATCATTGATTAGTCATATGGTGACAACTCATTCTTATTTGTTTAGTTTTTTGGGTCGAGTGAGAGTTGAATCTAAATTTGATAAGGGTTCTTTAAACGCCGAATTAGAGTCATCTCTCTAGGGTAGTTTATTTTCTCATTTGAATTAAATAAATAAGCCTCTAATCGGGCAATGCGACTTAGAGCTCCGCCTCGAAAACGAAGAATTCTGGAAGACTAACCACAACTTTAAACTCAAACAATCTGGTGCATGGAGATTTGTGTTTAAACGAGCATTCCATTAACCAATTTGGGACAATAAAGGTTTATAGTTATAGCATATCCCAACTAACATATAAACTTATTAAGTTGTTTTTCCTCTCAATTCACATGATACTCATACAAATCATAATCCTTAAGATGCTATAGGTGCGGGAAGGAATCCTAACGAGCTTTTCACAATAAACGGGCATCATTTATATGATAGTTTGAAAGACCACTACAGTAAGGTCGGTGCTGATGTGCCCACCACGGAAGACTCGGCCACTATTGTGAAGGGCGCGACAACCGTCGCACGAGGAAGTGAAGATAACCACGTAAGCATGAAATGTCGACGCAAAGTAGTTGTGACTGTTGCGGTTGCGGAGGGACCGTGGCCACCACGGATAGGGGTGCACACGGGATAGTTCAGTTCGGTTATGGGATGAAACCGGGACCGAACCGTTCCTAATGGTTATAGGATTTTCGGAACTGCATCCGAACCATTAGCACCCTAGAACCAAATTGAAACCGGATCGTGAAAACCGATTCGGTTCCAGATCGATTCCACTGTTCTGAGCGATCGATGAGAGAGGGAGGAACAATGAGAAAGAGAGGAGCAGAGAGAGAGAGAGAGAGGATCGACGACAGAGAGGGTAGCCGCAAGTAGCATGGTTGGGTCTAGTTAGGGACTTAGGGTCTAGTTTTTTTTAATATATATAAATAAGGTCTAGTTATAGGTTCAGATCCACTGTTCGTTTCGGTTCTACGTACCCCTCAAACCGAGAACTGAATTGAACTAAATGGTTCTTTGATTTTTTGGAACCGGAACCAGTGTACTCTATAACCAGATGAAACCGGACCGTTTGGTCGGTTTCACGATTCTACCGGTTCGATGTGCACCCCTAATCGCGAAGGGACTATGACCACTGCAGAAGAGCGGTAATCGACGTAGATATAAACTTAGCAGTTCTGCGATTGTGGGAGGCTGGCGTTGGGATGCGATGGCCATCATGACGCGTGAATCAATAGGCCGCCACAGCGCAGGAGCCAGCAGGCTGGTGCGCCTAGGGAACTTTCCCTCGCGGTTAAGTCAAAGCCTGCTAACTTTGCATTTTAGTGGGGTCATCGAGATCCGATCACTGCGCATCTTATGCGGCGTCGTGCCCTCATTTTATGTCGGCAACACTTGGCTGACGCATTTAACTTGTACTCAGAGTAATCCCACCGCCTGAGAATTACCTCTTAACCTGTAAATGACTAAACTAAGGGATTCTAGTGACAAAAATAAGGAATTATGATGATATCATTTAGTTCATTCTCTTATCCACTAGTATGAAGTTTTTAAATCTTCAAAAAGTCTCTTTATAAATCGAATCATGCTATTTATAGGTGAGGGGGTTGTAACAAGGTGAATGAGAGTCTCCTAAGTGGTGCGTTGCGTGGCGTACTTATAGCAACGACCATGCGTCAACCTCCTTCAATGAGCACCGGCAAGCGCGACGCTGGAATGGGTGACGTAGTATGGTCCCGTTTGCTCTACATGACATTAGCGTGATGATTTTCTTTAATGTCTTCCTTTCACACTAGTGAGGTGGTGACATTGTAATGCGTTGACGCATGAACTTGTGTGTTGGCCCACGAGTCGATCTTTTGCCCTTTTTTCTCGTTCCTTATTAAGTGGTGCGTGTTGCTCATGTGCATCGGCTATGCGTTGCTCAATACGTCGCCCTTCGCATTAGTCTTTTCCTTCTACACGTCGCCCATGGGCCCTCTGCGTTAGTTTTTTAGGTTGCTTATGCCTTAGTGCATTGTCATTTTCTAGGCCCTAGTAGTAGGTGTTTATGAATCAAGGTTTTTGATTGTTGAACTAGTATATGTTTGAAATTATAACTCAATAATAGTGAGTTCCCCAATTTAGAGCTTAGATGTATCAAGAACTAAATTTATGTTTGTATGATTGTTCAATTACAAATTGTAAACATTTATTAAACAAATAAAAATGAAAATATTCGATGGCCTCACTTCAACAAGTGTCCATGAATTAATGTTTAAGATGATGTATTTAAAATAAATCTTTAAATAAAATTGTGTTTCGAAATTTTACATTGTTTCATTTAAGTTACAAAAGTTTATTTGTCTTTTAGTGACTCTTTTTGTTTCCCATCGAAAATGAGTAAAAAAATAATAATGTATATAAGAAGGGCATTTTGTACAGGGCTTAAGCCCCTTTTCAGGGAGCATGTGAATCTGGTCTTGCGGGGGGCTATTTCATTAACTCTAACCTATGCCTTAGACCACACGCACGTGCGTCGTGCCACGTTAGGTCATGACTGTGTGTGCGTGCGTTGCGCCTAGCTAGGCTCAGGTTCAGGTTCGAGTCCAAGTCTTTGTGCGGACTGATAATATGCTCACGTTGTCGTTTTTGCACATTTTCAAACCAAAGACGCGCCTGTTCAGGTGGTTGTAGTAGTCGGATTTAAACTTGACAACTTAACCCATTTAAAATTACGCTTTAAACACCCAATCGAGGTCTTTAAATAGATATATTCATAATCTGAATTTCATTCACAATAAATGAATTGCTCATTACCCTGCGCTTTTTTAAACAAGTCTTTGGTTTCTTATTTTTTTCAATTGAGTTTATCGTTGAGTCAACTCACTCCGGTTTAAGTTTTGCACGCTGGTTCAAGCCCACGTACAATAAATGCATCGTAGGGACCGGGTCATAGTCGTTGCATCCTAGATGCCAATTGTCTGTGATTCCTATATACTTGAGATACGATCTTAAATAGGGCAAATTTGATTTTAGGCCAAGTCACTCAATCACATCTTAACTCAAAATTATAAGTCTTTTTTACTTCTTTGTTTTATTTTTTTTATATTTTTTTATAATTTTTTAAATTGCAGTTTATTATGTTCAACGCAAAAATTCTAACAATCTTGAGACTAAATTATCTGGAAACAGTAGACATTTATTTTGTATAGCCAATTATCTATTCGAAAACAAAAATCAATATATTTTTCTTCGAACTTTTGTAACTAGTGTTTAAACTTCATTTTAAAACTACTTGAAAATCATATTGCAACCAGATTTCAATTGTCGAAAACTATAATCAGTAGCCACCATCACAGTTAACCTTATGATCGAACTATCCAAAATTGAATCATTCTCTTGACGATATTTTAAAAGATAGAAACACAAGATCAATTTTACACTAGAAACTTGAAAATTTTTTACATACCTTTTGATTAATTTATAATTGATCCATCCAACAAAAAATGAATTTAGATATGCAATCATTGTAAACATTACATAATGAATACTTTGTCTAATAAAGTGGACACTTTATATTCTTATAAATCTGTTAATGACATATTTGTTGCATTAAAAAAAATATGCCATTGAAGATGCAAGATGTAAGAAACATGTTATTGTGAATTTACTCAATCTCAATCTCATTACTTAAAAAAAATATTTAAAATGTTTGATAATTTTGAATGCTTACCTGTTAGTACGTCTTGTGATTATATTATACACATCGAGAAGAATGCATGTAATAGTATATCTCAACTTAAGTATTATTAAGTAATTTGTAGCCAAATGTATCTAACGAACTGCACTAGACCTTATATTACATTTACAGTAGATAGGCTAAGTAGACATACACATGATCCTGTATATGATCATTGGAATGTATTAAATAAATGTTGAGGTATTTGAAAGGTGTTATTGCATATAGTATTTGGTATACAGGTTATCCTCATGCGATCAATAATATAATTGGATCAGTAATTTAAACGAAAGAAAATTCACAAGTGGATATGTTTTTGTTATTGGTGGAGGTGCAATATCATGGAAGTCTGCTAAACAAACTTGTATTGCTTGGTCTACTGTGGAATTCAAGTTCGTTATCTTATGAAATGTGGTATTAGAGGTTAAATGACATAAAAATCTCTTTACATGCGTACTTTAATGACTATGACCCGTGTTAGTTATATTTATTCATTATGAGTGTTAAGTAGTTATTGTTAGGGCTAAGAGTAAAATATATAATGGCAATAGTAGATACATTGGACTTTGACACAATATTGTGAGATGTATGTTGGATGTTGGTGTGATAACTATTTATTTTGTGAGATCATAAAAGAATTCGACATATTCTCTGAACAAATGACTATCTAAATGAATAGTTGTGAAAACATCGAAAGGGATGAGGCTTGGCCAAACCAAATGAATTACCATATTGGCAACATAACACATACAAGTTGAGATCTCATGCAATAGATTTAGTGGGCAAACAACAAGACACGAGCAAACTAAGAAGCATTGTAAAAAATACATAATTTTCTATGGTGTAGGCGGTGTAAACAACAACATGATGAATGATGAGTTTTGAACTCTTAATAAATCCATAACCATATATGATAGTGTATCCAGTTGTCGTGTACACTTGATGGAATTCACCTACGTGAGTATAAAAGTGAGGTTGATTCTTATAATAATATATATATGTCATTTCTTTAAAACACTCGTAAAATTCATGTAGAAATGCGTGACAAAAATACACCAAACTGAAAAACCAACTGTAGTGAAAAAGTTATGTGAGTAGCATGTATAGTCATTTACACTTCAAGGATTAGGGTAAAGACCAACAATCACTTGATTCTTGTAAATCTATATTGCTTACTTTAGATGTTGATTAAAGTTTTATATACATGAAAACTATTGCATAACTTTGTTATCTTAGACCCACATGTTTTGAAGTTGAAAAATATGAGTGATTGTTGTGTTTAAAATATAATTTTAAAAAAAGTGTACTTTAAATTTTCTCCTCCTTTTTTTTTTGCCATGCAAAAACTCTTTTATCTTTTAGTGACTCTCTTTGTCCCACATCGAAAATGAGCAAATAAAAATTTATGTACCCTTTGCATGGGCCATGAGAATTTGGTCGGAGGGATGGGGGCTCTAACGTAAACCTTAGACCACACACGTGTGCATGCTAATCAAGGTCTTTAAATAGACTTGCTTATGATCCAAATTTCATTTACAATAAATGGATTTGTCATTACTCCATGCTTCTTCAAACAAGTCTCTGGTATGTTCTTTTTATGTAATCAAGTTCGTTGCTGAGTCAACTTCCTTTGGTTTAATTTTTATACGATGTTTCTGTTGGGATGCCTTGCACAAACCTTAGGATTTAGCCTCCTGAAACAAACCATAATTATGGATAATAAAGCAATGAAATAAATCAAAGCATCAATCACACACCACACAAGAGAATTTTACGTGGAAAACCCTCAAAGAGGTAAAAACCATGGGACCTCATCCAGATCAACAATCCACTATGAAATAGAATGTTTACAGCCTTCTTCACTCATGCAGGAGTGGATGAATAATGAAAGAATAAAGAAAACCAGAGAGCTCTCACCGATTACAAGGACATAGGAGCGCTGAGATATAGACTCACCGTAGATCACCTCCATAAGCATAACCTCCCTTCTACAAGCTTCCTCTCTATCTTTCTCCCTCTCTCTCTCACCTTTGATAGCCCTCTTGTGTTTTTCTCATCAACACAACATACGTAGAAAAATCCTAGGGACCCTTTTTTATAGTTTTAGGAAACTCCTTTCCGCATCCTAGTTGCGAAAGGACTTGCGCATCCCAATTGCGAAAGGACTTACGCATCCCAGTTGTGAAAGGACAACCGGTAAAAAAAAACCCATCAAATCTCCCCCCTTTTGACCCAGGAGGGATTCACCTTCTTTAAGCCAGTCAGGTTTCTACAAACCTCAAACTTGCCCTTAAGCAAGGTCTTGGTCATCATATCTGACCCATTATCGTCCGTGTGGACCTTCTCAAGCTGTAACACCTTCTGTTCCAAAGTATCCCTGATCCAGTGATACCGAATCTCTATGTGCTTTGACTTGGAATGCTGACTTGGATTCTTGCTCAAGTGTATAGCACTCTGACTATCGCAATAGACCACGTGCTCCTCCCCCGCTTCGGGATAAGTTCCCAGTAGGAACCTCTTCATCCAAAGCATCTCTTTACATGCCTCGTCATGGTCAAATATACTCGGCTTCGTAGTTGACAATGCTGACCTTCGTAGCTTGCCGCCGAGAAAACGCTCCCCCAAACGTGAACATGAACTCGATGTAGACTTTCTGAGTCATGTCACCCGCCATATCTGCATCTGTGTAGCCCTCTAACACAGGTTTACCATCACCATGGCATAGGCTCAACCTGGATGAGCCTCTTAGATACCGCAATATCCATTTCACCGCTGCCCAATGCTCTTTACTAGGATTGGCAAGATACCGGCTAACAACACCAACCGCATATGCTATGTCTGGGCGTGTATATACCATAGCATACATCAGACTTCCTACAGCTGACGCGTAGGGTATCTTCTGCATCTCATCCACCTCTGCCTTCGTCTTGGGACACTGCCTGTCGCTCAATTTGAAGTGACCATCCAGTGGAGTACTGACCGGCTTTGCTGCATTCATATTGAACCATTTTAGGACTTTCTCAATATACCGCTCTTGTGACAGCCAAAGCTTCCTGCTGCTTCTGTCACGGGTTATCTCCATTTCTAGGATCTGTCTAGCCGAGCCCAAGTCTTTCATCACAAAAGACTTGCCCAACTCCTATTTCAGCCTGTCGATCTTCTTGATGTTTTTTCCCATGATGAGAATGTCATCAACGTATAATAACAGAACTAAGAAATCACCATCTGAGAACTTGCACGTGAACACACAGTGGTTCGACTCCGTTCTATCATACCAATGTTTCAACATAAACGAGTCGAACTTCTTGTACCATTGCCGTGGAGCTTGTTTTAGCCCATACAAGCTATCCCTCAGCCTACACACCATATGCTCCTTGCCTTCAACTTCGAACCCCTCTGGTTGGTGCATGTAGATCTCTTCTTCTAGGTCACTATGGAGAAAGGCAGTTTTAACATCTAACTGCTCTATCTCCAGATCCATGTTAGCCGCCAACCCAAGCAACACCCGTATGGATGTCATCTTCACTACTAATGAGAATATCTCTTCGAAGTCTATACCTTTCCTCTGACCAAACCCTTTCACCACAAGTCTGGCCTTGAACCTCGTTTGTGAATTCTTCTGCTCAATCTTCTTTCTGAACACCCACTTGTTGCTCAAAGCTTTCTTGCCCTTAGGCAATTTCACCATATCATAGGTGTGGTTCTTATGCAAAGATTTCATCTCCTCTTGCATAGCTTTCAACCACTCCCCTTATGCTCGTCTTGGCCAGGCCTCGTAATCTTCGGCTCTCCTCCATCGTCGGCATAATGTACTCATGTGGCGAGTACCTCTTGACGACCGTCTGTCCCTAGATGACCTCCTCACCCGTGGCTCAACAGTGGATCAAGTGGGGCCGCTCCCTGGTCCATCTTCCAAGGAACTCTCTCCTCCTCTGCACCTTGCTGTACTCTCCCGTCATCAGGCACCACGAGAGGAATAATCGGATCCATATCCTCTAGCTCACCTGAACTAGGCTGATTCTTCTCTGGCTTACCAATGTCTTCTATATACTGATCTTCAAAGAAAACCACGTTTCTGGTCCTGACGAGCTTCCTCTCGGTCGGATCCCACAATTTATAACCGAACTTTTCATCACCGTACCTTAAGAACACACACTGCCTGATTTTCATATCGAGCTTGGACCTCTCATCCTTTAGTACGTGAACGGATGCCCTGCATCCAAACACCCTGAGATGACTGTACGATGGATCATTCTCCATTCAACGGGGCTGATGGAGACCTGTTTATCAAATACACCACTGTGTGCATTGCTTCTCCCTAGAACGTCTTGGGCAATTTCGCATGGGATAACATGCATCTGATTCCCTCAACAATGGTGCGATTCATTCGCTCAGCTACCATTATGCTGGGGGGTCTTGGGAACCGTCTGTTCATACCATATACCCAGGGACTTGCAGTACTCGTGAAAGTCGCCAATGTATTCACCACTATTGTCAGTGCGGATGCACTTCAATGATTTACCTGTCTCTCTCTCGACCATAGCATGAAACAATTTAAACACACCAAAGACCTCGTCCTTGGATTTCAAAGCATAAACCCAAATCCTCCTAGATGCATCATCTATAAAAGTAACAAAATACAATGCCCCACCCAAGGTTTTTGTCATCATAGGACCACAAACATCAGAATAAACCAAATCTAATGCATGCACTTTATTAACATGAGAAACAGTTTTAACAAATGAAACTCTGTGTTGTTTCCCTGATAAACAATCAAGATAGGTTTTGTGAGGTATACCTGTCACGTCTGGAAGGAGCCGCTTCTCGCTTAGTAATGCCCTTTTTCACTCATGTGGCCTAGACGCCTGTGCCACATGTCAATAGCTAAATCTTCCGCTGCGTTCAATCCACCCTTGCACATACTGACACTTGCCTTGTAAAGGGTGCAATACTTCTTTCCTCTGGCCACGATCAACGAACCCTTGATGAGCTTCCATCGTCCACCAGCAAACCGGCTTTCATAGCCATCATCATCCAACCTTCCCGTCGACATTAAGTTGAGGCGAAGGTCTGGGATATGCCTCACATCCCTGAGAATCAATGTGTAGCCCACATCGGTCTTCACACAAATATCACCGATTCCACGATTTTTGATACGCCAGAATTTTCCATCTTCACAGTCTCATAGTCACCTGACTTGTAGCTCGTGAAGGAGTCCCTGTATGAAGTCGCATAAAAAGAAGCTCCCGAGTCTATCACCCAGTCGGTGTCCTGACTCGTAGCCGTGAGACATATATCATGATCTGTAGAAAGAATAACTACCATGTCGCCATCTGAAGCGACTGCAGTAGAATCTGATTCATCTTCCTTCCCTTTTCCTTTCTTGTCGTTCTTCTTACCACGACATTCATGCTTGTAGTGGCCCTTCTTACCATAATTCTAGCATTCAACATCTTTTTTGTTACTTGACTTACCTCTTGATTTATTTCGGGCCTTCCCGCCCTTCCTGTTCTTTCCTATCCCTTGTTCCTGTGTCACAAGAGCCTCTTGTTAAGTAGACCCCTGAGACTTCCTCCTTATCTCCTATTGAAGAGACAACTGGTTACCTATTCCATGGATATCTTTCCGTCTGGCGCGGAGTTACTTAGAGATACCACCAATGTCTCCCAGCTGTCAGGCAATGGACTAAGCAAAAGTAAAGCCTGCAATTCATCATCCAGGACCATCTTCATAGAGGTGAGTTGGTTCACTGTATTGCTGACCTCATTTATGTGCTCGGCCACAGAACCACCATCTTTGAACTTGAGATTCACAAGTTACCTTATCAGAAATATCTTATTACTGGTTGTCTTCCTCTCATACAGCCCTTGTAATTTTAGCCATAGGCTTGCGGCTGAGGTTTCCGTAGACACATGGTGGAACACAAAATTATCCAACCATTGTCTAATAAACTCTACCGCCTTTTGGTCCGTTTTCTTCCAATCATCATCAGTCATATCCTTGGATTATTCTGATATGCCTAAGATAGGAGAATATAGGTCCTTGCAATAAAGCAAGTCCTTCATCTTAGCCTTCCATATGGTCCAGTTAGAACCATTGAGGCTGATCATCCTTGAGCCACCTTCCATAATTCAAAACCGATCCTACCCGTTCAATGAACTTAGCTTTGATACCACTTTGTTGGGATGCCTTGCACAAACCTTAGGATCTAGCCTCCAGAAACAAACCAGAATTATGGATAATAAAGCAATGAAATAAATCAAAGCATCAATCACACACCACACAAGAGAATTTTACGTGGAAAACTCTCAAAGAGGTAAAAACCACGGGACCTCGTCCAGATCAACAATCCACTATGAAGTAAAACGTTTATATTCTTCTTCACTCACGCAGAGTGGATGAATAATGAAAGAATAAAGAAAACCAGAGAGATCTCACCGATTACGAGGACGTAGGAGCGCTGAGATATAGACTGCACCGTAGATCACCTCCACGAGCATAACCTTCCTTCTACAAGCTTCCTCTCTCTCTCTTTCTCCCCCTCTCTCTCACCTTTGATAGCCCTCTTGTGTTTTTCTCATCAACACAACATACGTAGATAAATCCTACGGACCCTTTTTTATAGTTTTAGGAAACTCCTTTCCGCATCCCAGTTGCGAAAGGACTTTGCGCATCCCAGTTGCGAAAGGACAACGGGTTAAAAAACCTATCAGTTTCGAGCTCGTGTACGACAAGTGCACCATTGGGACCGGGTCATAGTCGTTGTATCCTGGAGGTCAATTGTCTATGATTCTTGTTGCATTTGAGACACAACCCAAAGACGCATTGACTAAAAAATACAAGTATTCTTTATTTCTTTATTTTTTATTTATATTTATATTTAATTTTTTGAATTATTATCTATTGTTTTAAACACTAAAATGTCAACATATGATTGTTGAACTAGTTTGGGTTTGAGATTACAACTCAATGATAGTGAGTTCCACAATTTAGGTTTTAAATTATAACTCAATGATAAAATGAGTTTTAGATTAAAACTCAACGATAGTGCTCATGTATCAAGCGTCATATACAACTACAATACTAGATAACCAATAAATTTTACTTAGTTCGTGAATTTGCATTACTATGGGAGTTAGTATACTTTCAGCTAGATAACATAACAAGTTATTATATTTGCTCATGTGGGACATGTGTCAAGTTCAAGTACCAATGATGGTATCTTTTTTAATGTACTTTGTTTTATTCTAAAATTATATATATATATATATATGTATTATTTCATTGATAAATTGTTTATTACATAGTTAAGATTGATTTGTTGAGAGATTCCATCAAGTTCTTTATTTCTATCGGGAATAGAGTAAGATAAGTTCGAAGTACAGTACGCTATAGGGTTTAATATGTTTAATTATTCATATGTATGTAATATTAGTGTAGCCAACAGATAAAATAAAATAACGTATTCCATGTGCCACTATACATAGTATAACTATTATGTGCATGGAGAGTCTCTATCATGAGACATTGTCCTCACACATGTACATATTAATTGGATGTAGGAAGTCATGCTTAATTTAACTAGTTGGTATTTGTTCGTATTTTTTATGTTTGTTACACATGTTCTTGTAGTTGAGAGGACCTACTGTCCCAATGCGATTTGATTGTTGCTTCGATTCACCAATATGGTGAGATTCTAAAGTGAATCGTGGTAAGTTGGGTGGTTGATCATGTTCTCATGAGGATTATAATTTTCAATAAAGGAATACATCCTTATAGATTTAGCTTTATATTAAAAAATACGGCAAACAATTCATTTTGAACTCATTAGTAACATTGATTTGTAAAATCAATGGTTTAAATTTTGTTTATAGATGAGCAATCATGGTTTAAGGACATAATGGATTTATGACGATGGGTTATAAGGCAATGTATAGAAGAATATATATAATAATACGAGTCAGGGTGATCATGTACATCAATGATATGTATATATAGAAATGTTTAAATTTTGATAAGTTTGGCATGGGTAAAGTTATTGTATGATTAAGTAGACATACTATAGATGTTACTTGTGGTTAAATAACCTACAACGATTGCTTCAGAGAAATTCCATTGTAATAAGGAAATATGGCTACAAAGACTTATAAGCTTATAAATATGTTTGACTAACCTATTAAGCTTTACAAAGTTATATGTTTTACGAATGTTTTATTGATATAATAAAATTAATAAAATGACTGGTTTGTGAGAAGTAAGAAAGAAACATCGATAATTGATCGTCTTTCATTCATCATAAAAGATACAATTAGTATTCAGTTTGTGTTAATTCATATATGCTTAAAAATATATATGATTTAATTTGTTTTGCTTCTATCATGTGCAAACTTTCTTAATCTTCGGACAAAGTAACATGGATAGATTGTTGACTCATGTGAAAGTAGGAGATGTCAATGGGTCAAGTTAGGACCGAGCCAAAATTTGTACAAGCCCTGCTCACATTATTCAACCTAAGCCCAAATCTGACTCGGGCCTGTGATAGGCCAAAATAGTCCAGCTTGAGCCCGATTGAAACATTCAGACATGACTCAATCCAAGCTCAACCTAGCTTAAGCATGTGAGAGAAATAAACTATAAATAAGAAGGCCTCATGTCCCCAACTAGATCAAACTAGTGACTCTCAAGTTGGTTAGCCTTGTTAAAGTTGTGATGAAAGAATCTATTGAGAAATCCAGTAATATAGTTTGATTTGAGATTGAAAAGTCATCTAATGTACCAACTTTGACGGCCCTTTCCCCTATGATATATAGCTCTGTGATTAAATTCTCAGCGCATGTAATGCTTAAAGCTAACGAAAAAGGCATGATGCAGAGGTCTCCAATGAAATTCCAAGTTATGACGATTTCGGGTATTCTAAATGCTTCCATAGCTGTTGAAGAACCTATGTTTGGGAGGATTGCAATTAATGTGTATCGAAAATTGAGAGAATTCATGAAAGGGTGACAATTAGGAATGCACAAGAATACGCCATTAATAAAAAAGAAGACGATTTTTGAGATAATTACAATGAAAATATTGAGCAGTTTTAGCTGAAAAAAAGCCCGAAAGGCAAAATCGTATGAAAAGAAAGATATTGTACTTGAGTTGATAGTTGAGGCCCCTCGCCTTTTTCTCTCCCTTTTTTCTCCATCTAGAGAAAAATTCAAAAAGAAAACACAAAGTATATGTTTAAATTGTTTTTACTTTTTATATGAAAATAAAAAGGAACACGGAGTCTGAATTTTTCGACTTTTGGAGAAGGGGGAGAAATCCATTTTGAAAAAACTAACATGTCAATTAAGTTGACAGGCTTTTGGATAGATAAGTCCAAGTTAGTCCCACCTGAGAAACATGCTTAATTTTAAGCCTAAACTTGGCTTGTTCAAGAAAGGCTAGTTTTAAGCTAAAACTTGGCTTACTTAAGAATCTAGCTCAACTTTTAAGCTTAAATTTGACATACTTGAGAAATGTGCTCAACTTCTAAGCCGAGACTCAGCCCTTAGCCTTCATACTCCCGTCCTAAAAACCTGCCAAACTAACTCGGCCATTAATAACCATAAACAAAAGAGGCAAAATGATAAAAAAAAAAGGGTGTTAATGTATTTTTAGAGCTTATATTTTGGTTGTAGGTTAACTTCAACAACTGCTCATTTTTACAACTTTACCTTAAAAAAAAAATGTTAAAAGTGGAAATAAAAACTTTTAAGTGCATGAGAAAATGAGTTGTCCTGGTTGCAAGTGAGAAGTTTCTCTCTCTCTCTCTCTCTCTCTCTTTTTTCTAGGAATATCACACCTTTTAACTTGAATTCACACTTAACGTTATGCGTACAGTACTATCCTCTTTTGCATAAGGTTGATCCGTGCAATCAACCTCTCTCTCTCTCTCTCTCTCTCCATGCATTCCGAAAATATATGAACATTGCTAAAAAATAATGCAAAAAAAATAATTTTAAAAATATATATAACAGCTAATATCAAACTAAATCAACTAATCAACTGAATCCAAATTGGCACTAAATCATCTCACCTGCCCATGACCTGGCAATGTGAATGACTCACCTGCCCAGGACCTGGCAATGTGAATACATGTATACTTGTGTTTAATATAATGATATTACTTTGTTTTCCAAACTCTCACCTACAACCCATTGAATCATTTGGTTTGATAGACGCTTAAAAATGAGTTTTAATGCATTTATTAAAATTTGATGGTAAAAAAATGAGTTAATCTCATTTCAACTGCCATGTATTATAAATCATATCCCTTTCTAGCAAGGCTAAAATACTAATGTCGATAGTTGATAATAACTATATATTAGGGCATGTTTGGGATGAGGAATTAGGTAGTGGGATATAAATTTCATCTGGTTTTAGAGTCTATAGAAAGGATTGACCGGTCATGTTTACAAAGATTATAGTTAATCAGATGGTTGGAATCATCCCATCGGTGTCCATAGCAGTGGGCCGCGATTTGACCGCTAGAATGGCTCGAAAGGGTGTCACGTGTACGGTGGAAATTGATACACCAGAGACCTCTGAACCAGAATGTAGGAGAGTTCCTGTCCATGTCCAGATGCGGTGAAAGTATGAATCTTGACCGTCCATCCAGTGAATTCTACATCACTTGACCAAGATTGAAAAAAATGCACAGATCAGAAGATCCTGGACACCCTATCAGTGACTATCAAACCAAAGGTATAGACAAAAATGAAGAAAATTGACAGCCACGATACTCCACTGTGAGTGGCTTCTATACACGGCCGTCCATCCATAACACGGCCAACGAGATGGACGGTTTAGATTCCACAGCACCCATGGCTCCACCACCATTTACGGCTCACCCTTTAACCAGTATCATTTCCACCACAAACGGAGGGTGGAAGGGCACATACGCCACCGATCAAAAGCCACAAAACTGCCACGTGACAGTATCAGCCACCATCCACGTCAGCAATGACATGGAATCTTCGATCCCAAACCCAACGGATCCGTATTCTGCCACATAGGACGATCGACACGTCAGCACCAAAACCTATAAAATCTAGCCTCGTCTTGCTTTCGTATTTTTCCTCTTATTTTTCTTTTTCCCTCTCTTCTTTTCGTCTCGACCTTTTATTTCCCTCTTCTCGTTACAGTTTTCATCTCCGCATCGCGCGTTCTCATCCTCTCCTCCTCCTTCCAGAAGAACGGAACGAAACCCTAACCCTAGCTTTTTCTCCAACAGAAAAAGCCCTAGATTTCTCATCCTCCACCCGTCTCTCTCTCTGGATATATACACAATCGAGGAGAGAAAATCGTTAACCCTTGTTTTCTCTCGCAGCAGAAGAAATCGTATATTTCTCATTGACTCTCTCTTTTTCTCTCGATCGATATTGGGGAAACCTTAATTTTTATTTGCACGGCGTTGATTTGATGAGAGCTTTGAATTTATTGGTGGCGTGGAAATCTGTGAGTTCAAGGATTTTATGTTGATTTGGTCTTCGGTGGCTTCGATTGAGTGGTTCTCTATGTAGATTCAATTGGATTTGATATGAAGGTTTTTCTGCTTCCCGATCTTCCAGAGTCCTCTTGCCGATGAAGAAATCTGTAAAATTTCAAGGTGCGTTTGTTCGTTCTTTTACGGTGGTTTTGATTGCGAGGCACTGAGTTAGTTTGTATTGGATCTGAATTCCGAACGTGTGTGTGTTTCTCTCTCTCTTTTTTTTAGATTGCTTGCGGGGGAAGAAATCTAAGGATTTGTTGTCTTCAGTGGTTTCAATTTAGCAGTTGGGTTGGTCCCAACTCCCAAAGTTTGGATGGTTTCTTTGTTAATTTTTCCTCCAGAGTTTACTGTTTACCAAAGGAATTTGTAATTTCAAGGATTCATTGATTTGATATTTGGTGGTTTTGATTGAACCGTTTAAATGTTAGGCTGGATTGGATTCGAGTTTTGAAGGTTTCTGTGTTTCTTTATTCCAGAGGTTTCCTGTTGAAGAAATTTATCTAGTATGGTTTTGATTGAGTGGTTTTCAAGTTAGGTTGGATTGGATTTCAAGGTTTTTATGTTTCTATATAGGAGAGTTTTTTGTTTTGTTTTGTTTTGTTTTGTTTTTTGTTTTTGTTGAAGAAATATTTAATTTTCAGTGTTTAATGGTTTGATATATGTGGGTTCTGATTGAGAGGTTTTGGATGGGATATGAGTTTTGAAGGTTTCCATATTTCCCTGTATATTCAGGAGGGTTATTGTCGTCCAAGAAATATGTAATTTCAAGCTTTGTTATTAAAGATTTGACGTTTTGATTGGGAGGTTTCTACTATAGGTTGGATTTAAAGTTTGGAAATTTCTGTGTTTTGGGATTTCAAGGTTTTTTTTTACCCCTATTTTTTTTTTAATAACGAATCTGTTTTTTTTTCATAGTCAAAATCTAGAAGAACTTTTTTTTTTTTCTTTTTCCCCTTCAATTGAGAGGTTCTGAGATAGGTTGCACCATCCCTTCTTTTCTACTTTCTTTAATTAGAGAAATGAAAAGATTCCGGATTTAGGTTCTGTCAACGGCATTAGATTTCTTTCTTTTTTTGAAAGGTAATGAGATTTCATCAAAAGAAAAGCTCGAAGGGCAACTATACAAAGAAGCTCAAACCTGGGCAAAAGGAAAAGAAAAACCAAACAAAACCCAAACAATCAAGCATCCCACTCCAAAACAGCTAATTTTGCCCTTCTTAAGAACTCCGATGCCTACCCACAAAGATCTTGAAAGCATTGGTTATTTCGTTCACCCCATAGAGCCCAAAGGCCAGCCAACAAAGCTAACCTCCACTTTATACATTTTCTTCCCAACCCTTTGTCCCGGCATAACCTATGAGAAAACATGAAAAGCACTGGGCTTTCCTTAGATTTCTTTCTTTTACTTTTTTGTAGGTAAGCTAGGCTCAAACTCAAGTGACGCAACCAAATTGAATAAAGAGAATATCAATTTAGATACATACCTTCTTCTTGAGGATCAAACCATGAAATTTCTCAACAGATGTAATGAAAAGATAAAAACGATGGTAACATACTAGCCGTTGTGCTAGTAATTGTAATAAGCCCCTGCTCTTCTTTTACCATAGGCAACATATTCCAAAGGAAAGTTTATCATGTACCATAGCCTAAGAAAAAAAAATATTTTCATTCCATCGTCGTACCTCCTTAGAGAAAAAGTATTTGCATGTATATACGATCTTTCCATAAGCAAGAGAAAACCCTAATATAACATTTATTACTTTTAATCCTAGCCATTTATTTCTCTAAAATATTAAGAATGATGAAAATACCCTTGCATCCCATCACAAGAGTCAAGACTATAGGGTCTATGTAAATTGGCTGTAACTCACTTAAAAAAATATTGAAATTGTAAGACCTTCGGCTTATTTGAAAGCTAACTCAATAGGCTTTCAAATAGGATGATTTCATGCCAGTCGTACATTGTTTGATGCCCAAAAAGTGGCCTGCCAAATATGTGACAAAATAATAAAGGAAAACTGTTTCAACCAAACTCTTTAACTCTAACAACTAAGTAGACCATTACTAATTTGGTCCATAACACACATTAGGGCCATTGGTCTTCCATCAAATCAATCTAGAACATAGAAGTTGTTCAAATCTTCAATCTAGATGGTTGGGTGTTCTAGATCCACCATGATCACAACTCATGGATGGGCCCGATCTTTGATTCACCAACTTTTGTGGCTTAGATGCATCACTGAGTTCTCAATTTTGAAACACCCCCTTGTTTCTTTTATTGCCTTGGAATTTTTTATGGCACAATTTGTTTTTGTGATCATAATTAGTTTTTATCATCCCTAGGAAGCTAATCCGAGTAGGATTCATCTCGCCACTTGGAATATAGAAACATTGACAAGCAAGATCATGGAGTTAGTGGATACAATGAAATGCAGGAGAGTTAATGTAACTTGTGTTCAGGAGACCAAGTGGAAACAGGCCAAAACTAGCAAGGTGTGTTGTAATGGCCATTACATGATGACCGTTAATAAAAAATGACATGCTACGGCTTGTAACGAGGCTGCTATAGGTTTATATTCAGTTTAAAAAAAAGAAAAAGAAAAAAAGACTGCAATGACCATTATAGGGCCATAATAGTTGTATGGCCCGTATGGTAACGATAACAGTGGTGGCTGTTACCGTTACAAAATACTGTGAAAGTTAGTGAAATTGATGGATATAAACTTTGTTATATGGGAAAAGGACAATAATAGAAATGTTGTAGGGATAGTGGCCGTCTCAATGCCCCTCCCTTGTTTTTCATGTTTTGCTGCTGTTCTGTTTTTGTTTTCTTTCAATAAAAGTGTCATCTTTTAAAAAAGCAAAAAAAGTGATATAGGATTTTATTAATAAAGCTTGTGTTATGGGATGAGATAATTAATATTATTAGTGCATAATGGGTAGGGTTAGAGGATTGAATCAAGAGACGATGCTGGCAGGATATGGTTGGACTAATTCAAGGAATTTTGAATGGAAAGAGGATATTTGTAGAAGCTTATACCAGGAGAGAGTTTGACTGTACAACTTAGTTTAATGGTTATGGATTTCAGATTAAGAGATGGAAGAAAGGGAGTGAAATTAAGAAGTGTTCAAAATTAGGTGATAAAATTTAAAATGAGAGAATGAATTGATGGAAGAAGGAAAGTGGAATGATGAGGAAAGTAAATGTTTTTTTTTTTTTAAAGGTAGGAAGAAGTAAATGTTATGTGGAATGAAATTTTAAAAAAGGTTAGGTGGAATGAGATGGCTGGGTGCATTGGAAAGTGGCAAAAGATTTTTTATGATTATCTAGATGGAAAAGCTACTTATAGAAAGCTTGGTAGTGGAATGACGATGTACAGAAAGCTATTAACGAGAAACATTCATATCTCAAAGCTTGGCTAGAGACTAGAAATAATGAAAATTTTGAATAGTATAGAAATGTAAAAAAGGTTGTTAAAAAGTAGTGAGGCTAAATGTAAGGCTTATGTGATCTTTACAATAGATTGCGGGCACCAAAAGGTGAGAATGATGTCTTTAAACTTGCAAAAATAAGGGGGAGGAACGGTGGGGACCTAAATCATGTTAGATGCATTAAGAGCAATAATTAGAGGGTACTAGTAAAAGATAATGAGATTAATGAAAGGTGGAGAAGTTATTTAAAAAAAAGTTAAATGACAACAACTCAGAGAGCATAGGGATAGAAGGAACTATAAACTTAATGATGTCGAAGACCATAGATACTTTTGTAGGATTAGGATATCTGAGTGAAAGAAGCTTTGAGAAAGATGAAAACATGAAAGGCCCTTTGACTAGTTGATATACCAATAGAGGTTTGGAAGTGTACATGAGGTACTTAGTTATTTTGGTTGACAAAGTTGTTCAATAAGATTGTAAGATCAAAGAAAATGGTAAGCGAATGGAGGAAAAGTACTGTGGTATCTATTTATAAGAATTAAGGAGACATAAAGAGCTGCACTAACTATTGTGGGATTAAACTTTTGAGCCATGCTATGATACTTTGGGAGGGAGTGATTCAGCAGAGACTAAGGCATGATATGAATGGGGTCCTTGCTCTTGCTCCGGTGGTAGACTCTCGGGAGTTTCAATACCTGGTCAAGGGTTCGAGTACCCATAGGTGGTGAAATTCCACTAGCGTGAGTGCGTGGGGTTGTGTGTGCGTGCGTTAAAAAAAAAAAGAAGGCATGATATGAATGTATTAGAAAATAAAATTGGTTTTGTGTCTGGTAGGATTATGACACAGTCTTTGTTGACCTTGAGAAAGCATATGATAGGGCCCATGTAGAGTTAATCTGGTGGGTGTCGGGAAAGAAAGAAGTTTCGAGAGGAAATCTTGGCATGATTAAGGATATGTATGGAGTGGTAACAAATGTGAGGATCACTGGTGGAGTGACAAGTGAGTTCTCGATTATTGTAGGCTTGCACTAGTTGTCAACATTGAGCCTGTATCTTTTCACATTGGTTAAGGAATTTGCAGAAAGAGATCCCATGGTGTCTTTTGTTTGCAAGTCACGTAGTTTTGATTGACAAGGCGAGGAAGGGCATAAACACAAAGCTTGATTATGGAGGGATGCTTCAGAATATAAGGGATTTGAAATTAGTCGGACTCAAATAGAGTAGAATGCAATTTTAGTAACAATAGGAGTGAAAACGAATTATTAGTTAAGATTGCTGACTAAGAAGCTTTGCAAAATAATCACTTCTGATACCTTTGGTCAATAATTCATGAGAGTGGAGAGATCAAGGAGGATGTTTTCCATAGGATTCAAGCTGGGTGGAAGAAATGGAGTGATTGTTTTGTACCAATCCAACTAAAAGGGAAATTTTATAGGATATCTATAAGACCAGCCGTTCTTTATGGTACAAAATGTTGGGCAGTTACGGAACAACATGTTCATAGGGTGAGTGTAGCTGAAATGAGGATGTTGAGATGGATGAGTGGCAAGATGAGGAAGGATAGAATTAGAAATGAACGCACTCAAGGGAACTCAGGAGTAGCACCAATAGGCATGGGGGAAAGCAGACTTGGATCGTTTGGTCATGTGCAACAGAGACCGAGAACTACACTGGTTAAAGGAGTGGGTTGTTACAAGTCGATGGTTCTAAAAGGGTATGGGGAATGCCAAAAGGATGTATATGGAGGTAGTAGGAAAATGCGTAATGAGCTATGGTCTAACTGAAGGTTTGGCCCTTGATAGAGTGGAATTGTGGAACATGATTTTTATAGCTGACCCCAATTAATTGGTACAAGGCTTAAATGATGGTGATTATTAATTTTTAATTCCTTATGCTTTGCGAGAGCTGAACATTTCAGACAATTTTTTATTTTTTGTCTCATAGAGTCAGGTGATTCCTGCGATGTTGAAAGCATGATTTTCGTTTGCTTTTGATTTGGTTGCCTCAGAGAATTGGGTAGTTCATATATGGACTTTGCTTTCTTAACTTCGTGATTTGATTTCGTTTTTGCAAGGACAATTAGATTATTTTTCCTTAAAAAAAGGATAATTAGATTTTTATCCTTCTGTAAATTTCAAATGAAGGAACCTTTATGGTGTTGTTTAGTCGGTTGAATAAATTTGGTGACCTGACTCTTGAGTCATTTTTTATCCTTTTTAGGATACTTTCGAATCAATTCTATCGTAGAATCATGCATTTTCTTTGATTTTGTTCATTTTACAACTATATCTAATGTTTTTTTTTTTCATTGTTCTCCAGAGGCGTTATTTGTATGGAACACAGTGCTGTTTGTTTAACAGTGTCGATAATGGAATCGAAGCGAGTTCGTGAATGTGTTGTCGATGGCACTGAACAAGAGCTGTTGCCGTACAAAAAGCAGGCAGTGGAAGTTTCAAATAGTGAGTTGATTTCAGAGGTTTCAGATGCAAATGTTCCTACAGATGAAAATGGTTCCATCTGTCAGACTGTTTCAAGCCAACAACCTGATCAGTTGTCGAGATCTGAGATAATTAGCATGAGCTCTCCTGGCTGTGGTGATATTCCATCAGTTAGTACGGGGAATTCCAGTACAGAGAGTACAGATAACAAGGAAAATTGCGGAAATGATTGTTCCACGGCGTTATCTACATCTCAACCAATAACAGGAATCAGAAAACTAAAAATAAAATTCAGTAAGACAAATGGTGTTTCCATATCAACAGGTATGACTGTAGGCAATGGAAGTGGCAGTGGCCCATCTTATGATGGCTTTCATGTGGAACCTAAGATAGGAATCACTGGAACCGACAAAATGAATGGAAATGAACCAGTTGATTCGAGTGTGGCTATGCTTGGGGATGCTCCTCGGGTGGACACTCGCCAATGCCATCTCAATGAAAAGTTGGAGCTAAAAATGTCTAAGAAGGTAGTTCCAAATGAATATGCTTCGACTGTCAGGCGGTTGTTCTCCACTGGTCTGCTCGAAGGAGTTCATGTGAAGTATATTTCCTGGGCACAAAAGGTAGATCTTAGTTCTTAGTTCTTAGTTCTTGAGAAATGAGAGCAGGATTGTCCATCCTACTCTTACTACCATCCGCTGATGCCACATGGGAGCAAGATCTTGGTCTTTTGATCTGGTGGAAGCCACCGTTATGAATGTGAACAGTAAGAATAAAAGACAAAAGTCTATGTTCAACATACTGGTTTGACTCATTTGAGTGGCTGGACTGACTTGATCTTCAGTCCTTAGGACGTACATGGTTGAGCCACTGAATGATCGGACTGGCTTGGTTTTTATGTAACAATACATTCATGGTGTGGCCCACTGAATGAATGGTTGAGCATGATTCTGAGGCCATGACTCATACATGTTTGGGCCCACCTGAACAAGCTCAACCTTACATATACATTGGGACGTGTGGTGAGGGCAATCATGCTCTTGTGGGTAGCCTTAGCAGGGCTCCTTAAATACTTATATCTTTCATATTATTTTTTTACCCAGTGACTTGACTTGATGTTTTGGATGCTGTTCAGAAGGATCTTCGTGGAATCATAAAAGAATGTGGTTATTTGTGCGGCTGTCCTTCATGCAATTTTTCTAAAGTAAGAATGTGGTCCAATCAAGTATGTTCTTGCACACCAAGCTTTTTGACCTTGCTGATTTATCATGTGGCGTACAGGTTCTCAATGCATTTGAGTTTGAGAAGCATGCTGGTTGCTGTACAAAACACCCAAATAATCACATATTCTTGGAGAACGGAAAATCAGTTTATGTTATAGTTCAGGAGCTAAGGAGTACACCGCTCAACTTGTTGGAGGAAGTGATTAAAACTGTGATTGGTGGACCAGCCAATGAGAAGCACCAACAGGTTTGGAAAGGTGATATACATAGTTTTAATAAGTAACTATTGTCTGAGGTATTCTTGAAGTTTGAATATTTTACCTTCGTAATTATTTGTCCTGAAAGACATGAAACAATTTACAATTTTTTTTTATTTTTTTTTTTAAACTTTTTTTTTGCCGTTTTCAGAATCGTTTCAATCAACAAGCTGTGAAGTTAAGGAAAATAATGGAATTGGTGAGACAACCCAGCAATCCCAACCACAGCTTGAGAACGACCCTCATTCAATTGAAAGGTAGGTAAACCATTAACTGATTGGGTCTACATGGAACAAGTTTGCCTTGAAAGTTCAAATATATACTTGTAGAAACCTAATTTTTTTTTCCACATTAATTTCATTGATTGGGCAAACATCTATCTTTGCTTAAGAACATGCAGTTCTGTTCTCATTATGAAACTTGGGCTGGCATGATAGAATGCTGCTGCCCACTGTAAGTAGTCAACTGCTTTAAAGCAGATATGATTTCTTTAGGTTTTAAGACAAATTAGTCAGGCTCAGTCTCAACATTACCCAAATTCCAATTACAAAAAAAGTTGAATAAAGTAGTTTAATTTCCTTTCAAGGGCATATATATCCTAATGCCAGTGTGGCTTGCCCATGAGGCTTTGACTTGCATCTAGATGGGACTGAATGTGTGTTTATGATGTCTTTCATTCCTACCTCAAAAATAATAGCATGAACAAACTCTATGTTATTCTCCTTGTGGAATACCTGTAAATTAATATGTTGCACTTTGTTATTCATTATGCATGCCGACATTCTCTTGGATTTCTACTGACAATCAATTTATGAGAGAGATTCCAACATCAGTTGTTTGCCTTCAATGGCCACTATTTTGTATTGTCATTGAACTTGAGATTAATGTCGTGTGCCTTTAAGAGAGGTAGGTTGTGACAGAGCCAAAAAATAGCCGGGCTGAATCTGAGCTGCAATGGATGCATATTGAGATAATTAGGCAGAGTCCAACTGTCTCTTCAAGGCATCTTGCCACTGGTCTAAATGGTATCTCACCAAAAGAATTCTCCTATCTCAGAAAAAGGAAACAAAGCATTCTTTATCTCAAAGTAATAATAACGATGCATCCAACAAAGGGCCTTATATTGGGTTTAAACAGAAGAAAACCATAATATAGGGAAATTGTCTAACATGCCCCCCACTTAAGGAATACTTCACTCATAGCTATGAGTGAGGATGTATGAGTCATTTCCTCTTATTATAAAACGGAATAAATCATGCGATACTACCTGTCTAAGCAGCCCTCGCTTGCGGCCATGTGGAGCACGTGTGTGATATTTTGGGGCTCACTTTGGTGTACTGTCTGGGCAGACGTGATAGTTGTATCAGGTTGGTCCGGCTGAACATAAGATTCTTGGGAGGACTTGATATCATTCTACTATAATAACATCTGTACATGGTCAAGCGACTAACAAATATCGATGGGATTTTCAAAACTCAACATGTTCATGATTTTTGGTTTATATATTAAAAAAATTATAATTATGGGTCATGCTAACGTCCCACCTTCATGCCTTCATGGGGATGTTACCAATATCGCCAAACCTTTTAAGCGGTACACAGAGTGACCTATCGTTGATATGAACCATTCATTCATTCATACAACTAGGAGCAAGCCATGGTGCAAGAATCATCCCCTTTGGATGATCCTAACTGTCGAATGGGGCCAATTTTTTACAATTATCTGTTGTTTACAAGCCATTAATAACAATTTTAGAATCATCACATCAAAGCGTTACTTTATAATCATAAGAAATACAAAGTGGGATCTATAATTCTATATACCAGATGTTTCCAGATGATGATTGGACCTACTTTGTCTCTCCAGTCAATCTTGACTGTCCATTTTCATGCTATTGATAGAAAGCTCAGGATCACCTTATTGGCATGATTTTTGCACATTAGCTTTGCTCCGAGTTGTATGAATGAATGAATGGTTCAGATCGACAATAGGTCACCGTGTGTGCTATTTAAAACTAAAAGGTTCAGGGACATTGCTAAAATCCCCATGAAGGTGGGGATGTTAGCAAAACCCTATAGTTATTTATTATTTTATAATCAATATTTTCAACCCTTTACTTTTTGGGTATATTTTCTTACTAATATCCTAAGAAACCATTAAAATCTGAAAGGCTCTCAAGAAATTCTCAAACTGAGAAATTCTTGAGAATGAGATTTGGGCGCATTGGCAATGTTACGCTCGCGCGCGCGCGCACACACACACACAGGGATAACGGTCCCACCTTCATAAGGATGTTCGCAATGTCTCTATCTCACACACACAAGGTTAATGACTCCACCTTCATGGGGACATTTGCAACATTGCACATATGCAGGGTTTTGCTAATGGTCCCACCTTCATGGGGATGTTAGCAACGTCACATACATGATTTTGCTAATGTCCCTATTAGGATGTTAGCAATGTCCTTAAACCTTTTAAATAGCACACGGGTGACCTATTGTTGATCCGAATTGTTTATTCATCAATACAACTAGAAGAAAGCCACTGTGTAAAATTAATCTAATTTAGGTGATCTTAATGCTCGAGTTTTCGAAACGGAGTGGAAAATAAAAGTTTTCAAAATTCAGATCATTTGATTGACCCCTATGGAGATATATTCAAGTGTTTACAGAAGGAAAACCTAAATACAAAGGCTAGTATTTACCTGATCAAAAGCACTTTGTGTTGATTCTCTCTCTCTCTCTCTCTCTCTCTCTCTCTCTTTAAATGACAACAAGCTATCCCGCCCCCTTTTGAGGTGAGATTATTCCCTGCAGATGCACGCAATCACCCGCCAACCGCATGCATCGGGTAATCCATAGGGAGGGGAATTGAACTCGTGTCTGTGGGAAGCAAACCCACAACCCAAGCCGTTCGCCCAAATCCGACAGGTTTTATGTGTTGATTCTGCCATTGCCAATCTTTCAAACTAGGAAGTCTCTTCCAAATTAATCCAAGATGAAGGAGAGGTGTGAGATAAACACGACAACCCTTGGGGATAGCCAAGGGATATGCACGCCATCCACGTGAGTAGACCCCACACATGCAAACGTGTGATGGAGGGAGGGAGAGGGGGTGATCTCTCTCTCTCTCTCTCTCTCTCTCTCTCTCTCTCTGGCTAGGTGATGCCTAGTTGGGGATGTCCAAAGGCTCTCTACTCAGTTTAGGGCTCCTCTCCTTCTAGGATATGATTTATTTTATAAGGAGTCTCGGTTTCAGAGATACACTAGTTATTATACTTTACCACCCTATAGTCTTCCATATGCTCACTACATTGGAATCATATGATCTTGCCTTATCCCATACATCTATATTTGATTCAATCCTTTCACTGCCATTGCCACGTGCCAAAGACCCAATGCCCATGTAGATTAGGTGGTGGACCCTTAAATTCGGACCATCGGATTATCATTAAGTGTGATCAAAACTATTTTTAACAATTAAAACAAAAGTTTAATAGTTGAAAACACTTGTAAAACCTTTTAAGTGTTGGGCCTAGCGGAGAAAATACTCGATGAACATCTAATCTTCAAGATCTAAGCCATAAGTCCCTAAGGGGCCTGTTTGGATGCCGGCAAGTTATTTTAAGTTGTAAGTGACTTACCTGTAAGTCACTTACAGGGAAGTGACTTCTCACCCCCATCCCCATGCATTTTTTTTTTTTTTTTGATAAATTTGCCTGTAAGTGACTTACAGGTTGTAAGGTACTTATAGGTAAATTTTCTCCCCCAAACACCACCCGTAAGTCACTTCCCACTTACCCAACTTACAGGCATCCAAACAGGCCCTAAGGAACAAGTGGATCCCTTGTTGGCCCGTGTGAGTCTCAACTGATGTTGATGGACACGCCTAGCTGCACCCACCTTTATTAGCCATATAAAGCAAGCCAAAGCACATATAATCAAGGTCTTAAACCCTTAGATGTCCTCAGGTCTTAAGGATTAATTAGATTCAACACATTCTCAAATTGATCATAGTCTAAGCATGATGGGCTTTCCGGTTTAGAGACATGACATCAATCCACCAATGTAGGTATCCAATAGATCCAATTAGGAGCTTGTATCCATAGCATACTCACACTTCTATGTGGGGTAGGGTGAAGGTACACCAACTCATTGTCGTGCTTGATGGTGGAGAGCTTTCATCTTGACTCATCATCAGTCCCCTCGTATAGGATGACCATATCCATCATCATAATGACAACAACCACAGGTCTAACCTATAAGCTGTTAGGTGGTTATGGAACAAGATGGTACTAAGATCCATGACCTACAATTCTCTCTTTTTAGTGACCATTGCGTCCAATGTCAAATGCCCAAGGATAACAAGAGGAATCCCTCTTTTTAACCCATGTTCATGTATGTTTCAAGGCACTTCCACATTAATTGTCACATAGTAGCATGTCCATCTAAGAGCTATGATCATCATGATCTACGACTAAGATCATTGATATCACATCGACTTCATTAGTAGACAAGGTTCACATTGATTTTTTTGGGGGCACAACTCCAACACCTAATCTTCTGATCAGTAGCATGTAAATGGACTGTTAATATTGACCGGAGAAACAAAATTGGTTCAATCATCATCTTGAAACATCTAGTAGATAGATCCTACTTTAAATTCTTATCATTTTAAAGTAACACCTTGATTTTTTCATTCTAACAATGCAATTTATGGCTTGTAAATAATGGATGATTGTAACAAATTGGCCCCATTCAAAGGGTAGGATCATCTGATTAGTGTGATTCTTGCACCGTGGCTTGGTCCTAGTTGTATGAACGAATGAATGGTTTAAATCAATAATAGGCCACTCCACGTGTTGTTTAAACCAGTTTGGGGATGTTACTAATGTCCCTGTGAAGGTGGGATTTTTTTTTTTCTTTTTTTTTTTGAAAGGTGATACTTTTATTGAAGGAGAAAGGAGAGGAGCAACAAGGAAAATGAAACTAAAAAACTACAAAGAAAACAAAAGAGAGAACAAAAAAAAAAGAACACTCCTAGAAGTGAAACTAGGCAAAAAGAAGAGCAACAAGGGTAAATAGAAAAAGCAACAAAAGAAAAAAAAAGAAAAAAAGAAAAAAAAAAAAAGAAACCAAGGGGCCCAATCTCTAGACAGAACAAGCACACTCTAGAGAAGACCACTGACGAGGAGATTGGGATATTCCTAAAGCAACGATTGTTCCGCTCGGCCCAAATTGCCCAAATAACAGCCATGAGGATAATCCTCAACTTTCTCTTACCCAGAGCTCCACCTGGATCCATGTGCCATCCACTAAAAAGGCTCTCCATGTCATTGAGCATGTCCCAGGAAGCCCTTGCAACTCTGAAAACTCTCCACCAAATGTCCACTAAGAATGGACAATGAAGAAGCATATCCACTGTCTCTTCTGCATTGCAACATAGTAAGCACATGTTTGGGAGCTGCATGCCACGCTTCCTCAAATTGTTGATGGTGAGAATCCTTTTTCTTCCAGCCAATCAACCAAAAGCAACTACCTTGGGAGGGACTCCACAGAACCACGCAGGGCTGGCATGATGGGGAGTGGGAAGGATGAGGCAGCTAGGGAGGAGTAGAAAGACCTCACTTAGAATAGACTTGTGGGCGACAGTGCCTAGCGAATAGAGTCCTTAGGCTTGAAAGGTGAGGGAGTGGGAGCTGCCTGCAAATATGAGAGGGACTAAGAAGTTCCTGAAATTAAAAATCAGAAAGATTCCTACAGAGTAAATGGTTCCAAATCCCTTCAGTACCATCCGGACAGAAGTAGCCTTTAACAAGAGCGTTGGGATTCTCTGAAATAGCAAATAGAGCAGGAAAAACTTCTACCATAGATCTATTCCCCAGCCAAATGTTTAACCAGAATATAATTTTATATCATTTTCTCAAAGGGAATGTAATTCTTTCAAACACAGACGTAGACGATTTGGCTATTCCTTTCCACATGAATGAAGCACGATAGATAGAGGAATTTTTGGTCCACTTTCCAATAATAGATACGCCGTATTTAGCCGCAACTATCTAGCGCCACAAGCTATCCTCCTCACACCCAAATCTCCACACCCACTTTCCCAGGAGCGCTTCATTCAAAAGACATAGATCTCTAATGTTAGCCCCACTGTTCTCATAGGAAGAGCAAACCTCTTCCCATTTCAGAAGAGGGAATTTTCCTCCATTAGATACACCCTGCCACAAGAAATTTCTTTTGAGCTTGTCAATTCTAAAACCCATAGACTTTGGGCATCTGAAAAGCGATAAAAAATAGAACGGAAGGTTGGAGAGAGAGGCTTTAATGAGATTCAATCTCCCTCCCAATGATAAAAGGTTGAGCTTCCACGAGGAGAGTTTCCATTCCATTTTTTCAATGATTTTGTCCTAGAGAGCAATTGGGGGCTTTTCAATACTGAGGGGTTATCCCAAGTAAAGGGTAGGGAGAGAACATACCTTGCAACCAAAAGATTTAGCCAAGAAAGAGTAGGATTCTGAGTCCAGATTGATACTAAAAAACTCTAATTTCGAGAGATCGATTTTCATACTTGAGACGACCAGAAATCAGGTTATAGTCATACTAAAAAAAAGTCACTAGAGATTCTTCTGCTTCACATAAAAGAAAAGTGTCGCCAGGAAACTGAAGATGAGATATCAGAGTACTGAAAATTTCCACACGGAATCCTAAAAAGAGGCCAATCTCTTGACCTTGGGATAACATGCCACTGAGAGCTTCGGTGACAAGAACAAACAACTGTTTTCTTGCTGCCTTCACTTGCTCCTCCGTTTGCTGGGCTTTTCGCCGTTGCTTGCGGAATAGGGCATTTCCATCGCGAAGGATTCAATCCAGCCACAGGTTCCCCTACGGCTACCTTGTTACGACTTCACCCCAGTCGAAGACCCCACCGTGGTATGCGCCAATAAGACCACCAAAAGCCGTCTGTGGCACTAGTGGTACACAGAAGTCATGGGTGATCATTGGTCCGATGCTTCGGGCGAAGTATCATTTTGGGAGGGCCTTCATGGAGGATGAAACTTTGTGCAATAGGAAGATATTGTCTCTTGGATTGGAGATTGTCTACTATCTATTGAGAACAAAGATAAGAACTTTTAAGTTCACAAAATCTTCAGACGGACCTTTCTTTAAAGAATACTCGTTGAGGGTAAGGAACCATTTGTGTGTTCTCTAGATCTGGACCTCTTGCCTAAGTGATGGGGATAGCAAGGTTAAAAGCTATCACATGGGGATATATTTTTAAGAGAGTGAGGGGGACACGGAAGGCTCTAGACTTAATCCAAGTGATATGGTGCTGGTGAGGACGTGAGCATCAAAGATCTCTCCGGGAGATCTAATCTGCTCAAAAGAGTAAGGAAGATGTCATGTCTTTGCAAAAGGCTAGCTAGTTGTGAACTTGTAGAAAGGTAGGATTTTACTTGGAGCCATTTTGGGTTAGGGTTCAACAACCTGTTGTGATTTTGGGAGTTCTCAGTCCTAGGACTGCTACAAATCTTGAGAGTGGTCAATCATGGATTAGTGGCTCCTATATCAGCCAATCCTTTGGCTGGCATTTTGGATTTGGAGTCATAAATCCTCTGGAATTTTGAATATGTTTTTGGTGGATAGATTTTTAAGAAAGAGGAATACACTTAGTAAGATCAAAATAGACAATAAAAAAGGAAATTGGAACCTATGGTGGGTGTTTGGGCACTGATAGACAGCCGCAGGAGACAAAGTGTGTGCTGATTGGGGTTAGGGTGTTGGGGAGGGAGTGAGAAGATTTGTTTATCCTGGATTGTGTAATAACACCTTTTGATAATACTTGTCAATCCCTGCTTTTAGGGATTGGGGAGTGGTACATAGAGTCATCAAACTTAATCCCTGCAGGCCCTAAAAAAGGGTTTGAAGAAAATGCTTGGATTGGCCAATCTACCATTGACCAATACAAGGACCAAATGGACCCTAAATGAGATTCCGTGGTAAACATGCACTATGATGAGACATATATTCATCTTAAGAGAGTAGGGAGAACAAGCAATTTCATCCAAGTGATGTGGTGATAGTATGAGCCAAAGATCACCATTGGATTTTAATTCTCTCAAAAGAGGGTTGGCACTTAACGGTCATAGGAGGCTAGGTTGTTGTGAACTTGTATAAAGAGGAAACGGTAGTATCTTACTTGGATCTATTTCAAATGTGGGCTTGAAAAGTAGAAGATTCTATCCATAAATTGTATTCTTAACCTGCTGTATAATTACTCAAGAGGATACCCATGTGATATTCAAGAGCTTATGGTTTTCTCACTCAATTTCTTTTGCACTCTTTTAGAACTGTCTTGTTTATTTTCCATCTAATAGTGGTTACTATATTGCATTTTCAGCTCCCTTAACCAAGCAGTTGAAGATAGTGTTGTCCCTGTTTCAAGTTCTCCCCCACAAACGTTGCCTGTAAAACTGAAGAGTTCCTCTAAGAAAACGAAATCAATTGAGCCGATGCGGGTGACAAGGAGGTAGGCATTCTTGCTGCTAATTTTATTCCTTTGTTATTATTTTTTCTTCTTCATCATCATCTAAGCCGTATCCCAACTAATTGGGTTCAGCTTCATGAATCCTGTTATGCCATTCCACTCTATCATGCACCATATCTGCAGTTAAACGATAGGTTCTCAAGTCTTTTCTTACTACTTCCACCCTCATCTTTTTTGGCCTTCCCTTGCCCATTTAGGGTCTTCAACTTGAACCGACTCGTAATTGGTGTAGTTCTTGGTCTTTGTTGCACATGGCCAAACCTTCTCAGTGTACTTTCCCTCATCTTATCACCTATTGGTGCTACTCCTGAGTTCCCTCAAACCTGTTCATTTCTAATTCCATTCTTCCTCGTCTTGCCATTCATCTATCTTAACATCATCATTTCAGCCACTTTCGGTTCTATGAGCATGTTCCATAACTGCCCAACATTCTGCTCCATAAAGCATGACTGGTCTTATAGACTTCTTATAAAATTTCTCCTTCAGTTTGATTGGTGCATGGCGATCAATAAAATTCCAGAGGAACATCTCTACTTCTTCCAGCTTGAATTCTACGATTGACATCCTTCTCAATGTCTCCTCATGAATTATCAAACCAAGATATAGATGATGGTTATTTTGGAGTACTTGGTCAGCAATCTTAAGAAATACCAATTGAGGGATGTGGTTTCCAGACTCATTGGGAAGTGCAAAATAGAGACAGCTCTAGATGTGCCAACATCGAACACAGCTGCGAGATCTGGGCAGTTCATAGGGTGGCCCTCATGTTGAAAATGTTCCTTGGCAAGAAATCTGGCTGGTCCATTTATCAGGTGGACTGCACATGTATGAAGAAAGGGACGGTTAGAAGATGATAGTCAGTGGCCTACATTCAATGTATATGTGTTTCCCACCCAATGAATGAGCCGGTCTGATATTCAAAGTGGGACACAAGTATTAAGATAAACATTTGATCATCTCTCGGATCTCACATGTGTGCCTCATCAGCATGGATGGGTGTTTTTGCTTCGTGGTCTTGAGTTAAACTCAATTTCACTTTCAATGGTTATCGATTTCATATTTGATCATCACCTATAATCTACTTAGACATCACTTATGGCTTCAGTATTCTTCATGCTCACACATTCTTTCTTCTTTTTTTTTTTCCTCTTTTTATTTTGAAAGGTCACGAACTCCAGGTCTGTTTCGTGATCCCAAACCCATTATTTCTGATGATCCTATCGTGCAAGCGAAGAATAATATTCAAGGCGGGGTGAGAAAAAGGTATGCATTCAATCATCAAATCGATGGCGCACTGGTTTTCCCCTTCCCAGCAATAGTGTGGGAAATAATGGCTGCTGCTTGCATTAAGGCATCCAGTCTTTATGCTTGCTTTTCAACTGTTTATTGCACTTTCTTTTCAGGGATAATGATCTGCACCGATTGCTTTTCATGCCCAATGGACTTCCCGATGGAACTGAGTTGGCCTACTTTTCCAAGGGACAGGTTGGATTAATATGCCACATGTTAATGTTCTGTAAGAGTTTTACAAACTGAAACCTGTTGACCGTTGTTTCTCCTGCAGAGACTGCTTGAGGGCTACAAGCAGGGAAATGGTATAGTCTGTAGTTGCTGTGACACTGAGGTGAGCATCATCTTCTAATGGGTCACATTTAAACACCAGTCTACTGCATTCATGATTCAAACACCTTTTTTATGCCTTTTGTGGACAGATTAGCCCCTCACAGTTTGAAGCCCATGCAGGATGGGCTACGAAGCGGCAACCGTGAGTATTCACTAAAACATTGATGAGATCAATTTCGTTTGGGAAATGCAAAATCTCCAATCGACATTCTGTTTTTTTGCAGCTATCGTCACATCTATACTTCCAATGGCCTGTCACTTCATGATCTATCAATTTCCTTGTCAAATGGTCAAAATCTTGCCACTGGGGACAGTGATGATATGTGTACAGTGTGTGGAGATGGAGGGGAACTGCTCCTTTGTGACGGATGCCCTAGAGCCTTTCATACAGGTGTGTTTTGCTTTGTAACCAAGTATCTCTTCGACCTAATATGACTTGCTGCATCTATCGCCATTTTGTTTGCAGTTATTCACCTTCCGGTGCTCGCTTTGTGTGTGTGCGCGCGCGCGTGCTTGCGTGTGTGGACTATAAGTTAGGTGCACCCGGCGGATACTTCCAACCTTTTCATGTGTGTGCAACATACAATGTGCCCAATACGTTGGACTTATCATGGGGTTCACCTTGTACAAAATCAGCTATATTGACGCATAGAGTGGACTACACTAATATTTTGCTATTTAACAATGGCTAGAAATGGTTTTCTATGGTGTGGTCCACCTGATAATTAGATAGGGCTGATTTTCGCACTAAGGAATCCTCATAATGGAGCCAACCTATTCGAAGTGTTGGATGTCCGCTGCTTGGACCATAACTTTTGGTCTAACCAGTTGGATTGGCGACCCTCCGTGTTTGTGTGTGCCCTCTCAAGATATTTTTTTTCTTTCAGATAAGGTTCGCAGCATGTAGAAAGATAGTTCTGTACACTGCATGGGTGGTCTTTAATCCCTGCTCCCTGTTAAATGTCAATCAAACTCTGCCACTCGGCCTACAACTTTTTCATTCTAGAAAATGGTTCATCTTTGGGATTGGCTATATTCTTGTGCATTTTGCTCATGATTCATTATTTGTAGTTGCATATGGCTGCTTGTAACTTCAGAAACAGCTATTTTTATCAATAACATAGCAAATATTTACTGACAAACATGATTCTGCCTTAATAGTTCAAATACTTGGACAGTGTCACACAGTGGTGGCAGTGTGCCAGGCTTCGAAGCCCATGATTTTACTACGGCTAAAAATCCAGTGCAGGCCTGATCTGTTTTATGATTAAGCCTTCAATTTCAGGCCCTGCCTGTTCCCAAATTTAGGCTACGCATTATTGGAACATTTTGTGAAACCCAGGCCTCTGCCTCATCAATTTACAATCCAACCTCCCAGGCCTGATCCATCGGCCTATACTACTGGCCTGAGCTCGAACTGCATCGATCTGCAACCCAAAACCTGACAGGTCAAGTGACCCATTGCCAGCGTTAGTTGCAGACCTTTGCTTTCTATGATGCTGCTTAGATTCACATTTTCTTTTGGATGGTCGTGCTTTTTCCATCCATCTTATGTTTTGACAATCATTTGCTTCAGCTGAAATTGATGTTTGTGCTGCACAATTATCTGATTGGTTACCACATTTTGTTATGCTATCTTGATTTTAATTATTTGTTTTCCTCTTTTTGGTTTTGCAGTTTGTTTGGAATTACAGAGTGTCCCTGAAGGTGATTGGCACTGCCCATATTGCAAAGATAATTGTGTGCCTGGAAGAAAGACAGCTTCCAGTGAAACCTCCCCAAGTGCTACAGGACCAATTTACATACGATTGAAACGCGTTGTTAAAGCTCCAACAACTGAAATTGGTGGCTGTGTTGTTTGCAGGTAGTTGCAATAGGTCCATTATCTAATTATGCAGTTAGGCTTTTAGATTAACTTAAATCCTATGGGTAGAGGCCTGTTATCTTGAAAGGTTTATCTTTTGGGTTTCTGAGCTTTTAGTGTTTCACATTGTTCATTTGATGAATTCTCCTGTGTCTATCATTCAATTAGGATTTTCTTTGTTGTCAAGCAACTCATTAGGACAGAGTAAACCCTTTCATTTGTCAGAGTAATTTGCAACATATTTTCAGCTTTTATCTCTTGGCATTATTTTACTCAGGGGTCATGATTTCAGTCTTTCAAAGTTTGATGAACGGACAGTTCTGCTCTGTGACCAAGTATGCTCTCTATTGCTTCTTGTGTTAATTGGGGTTGTTGCAATTGTAACTCTTTTCTATTTATGGGATCTTAACAAGTTTCCGTGTCCAGTGTGAAAAGGAATTCCATGTTGGTTGTCTAAAGGATCGCGGCTTATGTGATTTAAAAGTAAGTAGTTAGATCAAACTTTTCTCTGCTGTTTTTAGTGAATTTTGTGTTTGTGGTAACTATTTGTACATTATGCCATATGCTGATATTAGCAACTCAACATTTGTACAGGAACTGCCAAAGGGCAAGTGGTTTTGTTGTGTGAACTGCGATAGGATTCATTCTTCTTTGAAGAGTTTAATTGTTAATGGGCCAGAGATGGTTCCACCTTCACTTTCAAGTGTAATAAACAAGAAGCTTGGTGACAAAGATTCCACTAATGAAGCTGTGGGTGACGTGCGTTGGCAACTTCTAAGTGGGAAAATTGGATCATCGGAAAATAAGGCATTGCTCTCAAAGGCTGCTGCAATTTTTCGGGTAAGTAGCTGCTGATGTTTTGGACATTCATCTTCAAATTTCCAATTTAATCCAATCTACCTATGTGTAATCTATGAAAAATGTGAGAAGGGTTTCAAAACAAGAGGCATTCTCAACTTCGTAAAACTTCTCATTCTAGCCATTGCTCTTGATATTGTTTGCAAGATCTTTCTACCATTTCTTGCTGATGTTGTTACTGGTTATTAATGCTAATGGACCGTGATGATCTCAATGTGGTCGCATGGGGCCCTTTGCATGGGCATTACAGTTTCTAGTGTTTCAAATTATTGTTGGGCTTAAGATGGTGGAGTGATCGGCAAGAGAAAGTGGCACTGTCTTTTGCTTGCAGTGTGCTGGGCGGTTTGGGCAGAGAGAAACAACCGCGTTTTCAGGAATCTTAGCCTCTCCTCCGCAGCGGTTTTCTCCAAGGTTTTCGTTCTCTTTAGGGATTGGGCGCCGTAATTGGGTTGGCTACCTGGGCTGAGGCGGGGGTTGTAACCTGTGTATTCTTGCCTCCTCTTTGCCCGGTGTTTCTTGGATTGTTCTCCTTTTCCTTTTTCTGTTTTCTTTAGCCTCCTCTTGCTACTGTGCTGTCTTGTCTTGTTTTCTCTTCGGGTGGCTCTTGCAGCCCCTTAAATAAAATCTCTTATCTTAAAAAAGTAAAAAAATTATTGGGCTAAGATGTGTTAGAATAGAGTTTAAGTTCATAGATTTCATTTTATGTAATAACTAATAACTAAAGTATGGGGCGTCTTTTTGTACTTTGAGGCTATTCAGCCCCTCTCTCCCTCTCTTGCTTTCTTTCATGTTTTCCCTCTTTCAATCCTACTCGAGAACATATGCTAGTGAATACATATTATGGTGGTTCAGATTGTTACAAGATACAGCATGCATTCTAGGTTCTAGATTCTGCAGTGTTTTTCTTGCACCATTTGGAACCAATGCTGTCTACATCTTGTTCTTCTGTTAGTACGCCATTTAACTCCATAATATCTCATTTTTTATCATGATTGTTTTTTTTAAGTTTATGGAAATAATTTTTTACCAGTCATAAATTTTTAATGGTCTAAGTATGAGAAGAAAAGTGAGTTTTCGTAATGGACTACATACATACAATAGAACTGCAATAGACAAGAACAGTATGGTAGAGCTGGAGAAAGTATCTAAGATCGCCAAAAATAGCGAGGCATGGAGCTCATCACAGGAACCTTCTACCTAGGTGCCTCTCCTGCTTCGATCCCACATTCCTATTCTTGCTTCCACTTCCTAGGATTTTATACATGCTAACAGTTTGAAACAGTGCATCAGACTCTTGTTGCTGTACCGAAATCTACTAATGGTTTCCCCTAACACTTTGTGCAACTATGACACTGAGTACCAAAATGCCACGGTGACCATATTGTGCCTTGTCAGGGCACCCTTTTTCTGAATAATGATCAAATAAACTTGCTGTTCTCTAGAACGAGGGGTTAATGGTGCAAAATTGACCAAGTGAATATGATAGTGAATAAGATACGACACCCAAAAACTTGAGCAGATGTATGTACTGGACTTCAATCAACTAGAATGGGTTTGCAACTATTGATACTTCAACTGTCGTGAAATTATTTGAGTCGGTATTTGCGAGATATGGGTGAAGTTATCACCAAATTTAAGAGATCGAAAATGAATTGCCAAAGATTTGATGAGGGAAGAGGAGAACTGAATCTTGAATCCAGCTTTCTCTAGCTGTCAGTCAAGATCTTTAAGCTTTCTTTGTGGATGTCTTTCGCAGTAAGCAGTAACTTCTGTTTTAAGTTAAGTAGGGCAAAATTGAATGCAGAGGCCAAAATAGTATTAATGGAGGAGTCCTTAGTCCAATCTTGATGACTTTGGCTCCAGAGAGTTCTTGTGGGTTTGATGGAACGTTTGAAGCTCCGAACGCTGATCTGATTAAGAAATGGGGCATGAATGAAAAATCTTCACTGGAAAAATGGTCTCAAAGTAGGGCTTTTGCTGCATGTATCTCACCTTCAGAAAGCTAAGCATCCGTTTAGGTAGGAGGTCAATTCATGTTTTTATTCTGTTGAATCTTTTTTAAAAAAAGTCTTTATTCCGTTGCCTGAAATTGGTGTTAGATAAATTGGAAAACTTATGAGGGATTTCTTATGGCAAGGAGCATTGGACATAAATTCCACTTGATGAAATGAGACGACATATGCAAGCCTCAAGCATGTGGTGGCACCAGTTTAAGGCTTCTAGGCTCGTCTAATGATGCTCTCCTTGCAAAATGGCTATGGAGATTCGGATCAGACATGAATTCCTTGTGGAAAGAAACCATTGGACAAAAATATGGTCTTGAAGAAAGGGGATGGTAGACCCACATCTTGTCCCTCTATAGAACCTCATATCTATGGAAATCAATGGCTCGGCTGAAAGACATTCTTGGACGGGGTGGCTTTGTCTTTGGGAAACGGCGAAAGGATTCAATTTTGAGAAGATATTTGGGTATGTGAAAAAAAGTTGTGTGAGGTTTTTCCAAGGCTAGCGCTTCATTCTCACTCCATACAGATAACGGTTTCAAATTGCTACCCACTAATTAGAGAGGAAATATCATGGGCAACACCATGTCGTAGAAGACTCGGAAGAAGCCACCAAAGATCTTGCAAATCTCTCAAGGATGCTTCTTTGTCTTGCAAAGCCCGTGGCAGGAGTCTCCAATGCTTTGATATGGGGCCAAGGAGAAATCCGGAAGATGCTATGGTAAATCCTTATATAAACTTTTTTAGCGGCCACCCATCGAAAACCTCACCTCATTTCATTGCACCCATATGGCATTATGGAGCCCCTCCCAAATTTCACCTCCTAACTTGCGACCCACCAAAATCGGGATTAGACTTAATCCCGAGTGTGCGGGATCCCCTACCCAAACCAACCCTAAGGTAGTAGCTTTCACATCGGGGATGAAAAGTCCCTCTCTGCTTGAAGTTTGGGAGATTTGGAATGTAATGGAAGAGGACTTCCCTAATGCCTGTATCTTGATCCAAGGAATTCTGCTACACATGTTTTTGGGTCTTTTATTTTTATTTATTTATATTATTTTTTTGGGGGTGGGGGGAGTATATTTGGGGACATCGATCATCACTCCCTCTTTCTTGAAGTCATAAATAGAGATCATGTGAAAATTACATCTCTATCATCAGATGCGATTGGTGCAGCAATATATCTAAGCCTTAAATTCTTTCTTCCGAGTCAAGGTTAGAGAAGAGTCAATGCAGATCTTGTCATAGGTAGGAAAATTCAGGGTGAGATTGAGGAGAAGCAAACCCTGACTATTCCCAGTCATGATATAGGCAGGCTTCTGCTAAGGTGTGGGCAAAATTTTCCATAAAGGTGTAAGATTCAAAGTTGGCAATGGAGAATGGAAGACCTTGTGGGTGGGGGATGATACTCTAGCCAACATTGTCAAAATCTTATCTTATCAAATTGCAATTCATATCATAGACTAAGATACTCTGTTTTTCTTAAAACAATGAAAATATCTGAAAAATACAAATAAATCAGAAAATTTAAAAACAAATCAATATGCATCAAGGAAAGTAATACATGTCATGATATTGGAAATTGAGAACTTGTATGCTATATGCATATCATGATAGTGTTAAATGATTCTTCTCTTTCCTTTAGCCTTTCTTTTTTCAAGAAATTTACCTTAAAAAACATACGAGAGTCCTTTAATAATTTTACCTTTCTTGAGTGTAAAATGATGTTAAAGAAAGTGGGAATTTGTTTCTGTTGACCGAAGAAAAGGATATTTTGATTTCTTTTATTGGGGTTTTTGAATCCCATCTCTCTCTCTCTCTCTCTCTCTCTCTCTCTCTCTCTCTCTCTCTCTCTCTCTCTCTCTCTCAATTAAAGGTAAAAGGTTTTTAAAAAGAAGGAAAAATGTATACAAATGGGGAAATTTCATTTTTATGTTATCTTGGGCCCCATTTACAGTCCAAAATTATGCTATGATTAAGACAATTTGATACGGTAATCATACGATTCAATACAACGACAATATGCTTCATATGATAACCGGTTACGATAAATTGTGATTCACTATTTGAACCTGCAATTCATGTATTTGGGTGTGTGGTTCAATATAAATCACATGATTCATATCACAAGTCATGCGATTTTGACGAATTGACTCTAGCTAATAGGTTTCTGAGGTTATATTTGATAACCAACTGGAATTCTTCTATTGAGGATGTTTATGAAGTGGCGAATGACAAAGGTTTTTGGTCAATGCAGTTCCCCAGGAATCTATGGAATTGTGAGATCAAGATGCAAGTTTATTCTTGATATGCTAGAACAGGTGTTTCCTTTTTGAAGGAAGATCAAAGAGTTTGTAATTGTCAGCAAGCGTCTCCTTTTCAGCTGTGAAGTGATAGAAGGATTTTTCACTTTCTGAGGATAGTGGGATTAGCGAAACAGGGTTCGTAACACCAACCTCAAATGGCTAGGACGATGAGGTGGTGATGATGGAAAAAAAAATAGTAATATTAATTCTTGCAGATGTAGTGACTAGTGAAGCAATCTATGTGCCTGTGGTCCTCTGTCAGAATTCTAGTAATAGTTTTCCTTGCTTGCATATATATGTTGTTGCATATACTTCAGTAAAAATAATTTTAATGAGTTGCATGTAGTGATATATATGCCTGGCCACGGAATCCAAGTAATACCTATGCTTACATATGTGGCAATATTTATCAAATCAGCTGTAGTTCTTCAAATTTCAGATACTTTAGGGACCGATTAGATACTTGGAAATTATTGAATTGGAAATTGGAGTAGCATAGAAAACCCGAAAACCAATATATGAAGTCATAAAAAGGAAATGAAATGAATTTTATGTTTGTTGAACCGTGAATGAAAATCCTTCCTGATGTGCAGGTGTTTGTTTGTTTGTCTTATTTAACATTGCCTCTTTCTTTCTGCCAGGATTGTTTCGATCCTATAGTTGAAAAAACAGGTCGTGATCTGATCCCTGCTATGGTCTACGGGTTAAGTCATGGACATTGTTATTTGAATTTTGTACAAGTGAATTGATTCTGTCTGCTGGCAAGGGTGCGAAAGTGAATAACTACGCACCAGCCCATATAAGGACACAAGTGATCCCAATTGCATGCGGGCATGAATGCCTGTATGTATTACTATTATCATTATTTTGTTTTAGTGTAAGGCATAAATTGCCAATTCCATTATCTTTCAAATAAATAAATAAATTGCCGATTCCTTGTATCCTTTTCTTCTCCTCTATGATTTGTATCTTATATAGCATCCCACATTGCCGTGGTTTCTTAAATATTTTGCAGAAGAAATGTAGCGGGTCAAGAATTTGGTGGGATGTATTGTGCAATTTTAACTGTAAAGTAAGAGCTGGCATCTTTAAGCCGAAATAAAGCTTTGCAGAAGATTCAAACTTTCACATTCCTATCTCTATGCGGTTTTTGTATTCCAGATCATAATTGTTTTGATACTTGCATTTTTAATCAATGCAGTTCAGATGTTGTATCGGCTGGAATCCTTAGAATATTTGGTCAAGATGTTGCTGAACTTCCTTTGGTCGCTACAAGTAAAGAAAGCCAAGGAAAGGTAATGCATTCAAGTTGAAAAGTAAAAGCTGATTGCGATGCACTTGGTTTTTTTTATTGGCATTGTTTTTTTAGAGTTTTTCTATGCTTATGATTTCCATGTGCTTTTCAGATTAGTTTTCCACTCTTTCTTTTTCCTTTTCTAGTGTTTTTCTTATGCTTATGATTTCTGTGCTCTCTCTCTCTCTCTCTCTCTCTCTCTCTCTCTCTCTCTCTCTCTCTCTCTCTCACTATTTTTTTCAACTGACACAAATAAACTGGATGGTCAGTATGGTTCTGCTGATTACAGATCTAATGAATAGATTGCGTAAAAAAGCAACAATAAAGAACAGAAAATGTTCATGGCATCGTGTACAGATTCAAACTTGTGACACTCCCAAAATTCCACCCCCAGCATTAAATTATGGTTTGGTGATCCAAAACAATGATATGTTGGGAGATGCTGTAAATAACCCTTCTTTCAGTTTCTAGGTTGCAGATAGATGTCGAAGAAGACAAATGCAACAATCATCCACAATCAGCTGAAAAAGGCCCAAGTTTGGTGGCTGGGTGGAACAGGACAGACCAGTGGTCTGGATTGCCTGTGGGCCCTATTTTTTGCAGCTTATAGTTCCTCATATTATTGATTTACCATGATCTAAGTTGATGTTGAACCTGGTACAATTAGTGGAGCACACAATCAAGATGCACCAGCTATTAACCTCCTTTTGTCTTTCATCTATTGTGGTTTCCTGTTCATCATCTAATCTGTCAATTTTCTCAGGGCTATTTTCAAGTGTTATTTGCATGCATTGAGAGGCTATTGGGGTGCTTGAATGTGGAAAATATCATACTTCCTGCTGCTGAGGAAGCCGAATCAATCTGGACGAATAAATTTGGCTTCAAAAAGATGACCGATGAGCAGGTAAATCCATTTTCATTCATCGAAAGCTCTATTATTATTATTTGGGTCTCTTTGTAGTAATCCAAATTGCAATTCTGACCATCTTGGAAGTTTCATGAAAATTCACAACCTTTCAGGAAAAAGAACTCTTTCCCAATAATTTATTGAATTGTGGACATTGCTTATATTTTGAGAATAGCGCTCGAATTTCTAGCACTCAAAGTTGATGTGTTTCTTACATATTGAAGAGCTTTGTTAGGCACACATCCATGCACAATAAAGTTCATGTACGTGCTAGGTGCAAGATTCAACCCGTCCATCAGGTTGGTCTGACCTTGTACGTCTTTTCCCAAAAGTAAATCCACTCCACTCAGCATGTGGGCTCCCAATATTGGGAACAGGTGGATGGGTTAGAAAACTTCAGCAAGTTTTTCAGAGCTTTACATTTGTTGTGCTAAGTGCAGCCCACCTGATATGGATCAACCTGATTCATGGGCTAGCGCATCAATATAGTGGTGCTGTTCTTATGGAAGGATTTGATCTTGTATCTACTGTGCCCTGCTGGCACATGTGTGGGCGTGTACATGATCTTTTTTGCGCACACTTAGCAAAGCTCTATTTGAAAATGGCGCTGAATTTCTTAAAAATTTCCAAAATTTCAAATCACGAGTAACTGCTTAATTGCCTGAGTCCGAACTTCCTGTCAGTGGTGTTGGAGCACAATCCACATGCTCCCATCGAGGTGCACCAAACTCTCCCCCCATCCATTGGCAGGGATGAGAATCCTATGTGCGTTCCAATCTTGATTCCTAAGGAAACATGCATTAGGTACCCATCTGCCCACAATCAGTGGGTGGCGGGAAACCAATGGTGCTCGATCTCTTGCCTAGAATTTGTATGTGCAATCTTTTTTTTCCCAAGCTCATCAACAATGAGAAATTTTGTGATGAACAGTTACAGAAGTATAGGAGAGACATACAGATAATGGTATTCCATGGGACTTCAATGCTGGAGAAAGCGGTGGCTCAGGTTCAACCCTAAAAGCTGCAGAATGTATTGATCTTTGTCATGTGTTTGTTATAAATAACTGTAAGAAATGGATGGCTCTATTCTTGCTATTCTTCTGCATCTTTGCTGCTAATTTTGCTCACATGTAGGCAGCAAATACGTTCAATTCTGTATCTTTGGTAATCTTTGTAGAGAAATTATAGAAATGCAGAAAAGGAGGAGCCTGCAATTAGAGGATGTAGTTATTAAGCATGTGAGAGCATGTGTGAACATTGCCCACATGCATGCATGCCTTTTTTTTGTTGTGAACATTTACCCACATGCATGCAATGCTGTAACTGTGCAGACTGGAGCTGTATTACTTTCCCTGTTTAATGAAATGATTATATGCAGCAACTACTTTTTCCTTGTCGATTCTTGAAATCAACTGGGGTTGGCCTCTTTTTTATGAAGTGTCATACCGTTGTTTTTTGTAAGTAAGAAGCTTTGGATGCTTGGCTGAGTAAAACTGTTGGTTTCTGATCAACTGCTACATAGGTGGGGCCCACCTCTCCGGGAGGTGGGTTCTACAATTTGCTGGCTTTGTATGGAGAGTATTTTATTCTGACAACAATCATTTCATACCTCTGCTCAGGGAGGGAGGGGGGGACCCACGGCAAAGTATGGCACTATTGACTTTGCTGATGGTTGGAATCTATATTCTCCCCTTACATGATGTACAGCATCTTCTCGCGTACCAACTGTTGATTGCCAAAAAAAATAAAAAGTATCTTTTGATGAAAGCAATGGAAATCTCATTTTGGCAATGTCGTGGTCTCAACTGGATATGATCCATATCATGCCAATTATTCTATCATTATTCTTATATTCTGGGAGGCCCTGTTCAGTATCTCCGTTGGTGTGTCTCTCTCCTGATGAGGTAAGAGGCCTGGGATCGAGTCTTACCTTGGCTGTTCAGTGCCCTACCAATATGCTGTTGAGACTGTCTTGATGACAGGGGGTTCCACGATTTAGTCAGATCAAGTGGTGGGGTATGTGACCCATTTTGAGTTAAGAAACCATTGAATTTTTTTCTATGGTGACATAATCCATGATTGTTATCTGTTGTGGCCTACGAAGTTCTTTTTTGCCATACCTTTATGCCAATATCCAATTGATTACGGGGCAAACTTGCATGCATGGATTTTACTTGGTCCAATCCCTAGTTGTCCCGCATGTACAGTTGCCATGCAGGCAGGACAAGATCAGTGATTTATTTTTCAGGCCCACGCATGCCATACGAATGCCGGTTGCATGGAGGCGTTGTGTGACTTGCAAACCCCCATCTGTTTTTATGGGTCTACCACACCTACAACAGTTCATTTTAATATTCCATTTGGAATAGTTAGCTTACAACCTTGAGCAGTTTTCCGAGCAATCCCTTATTGTTTCACTAGCTATGCACTATCCATTCTACCTGGACTGAAATCTCTACAGCTATCGTGTAATGCCAATAGCTTTAGACATTTTTTTCTCTCCCAATTAGTCTTCGCGAGCTACGGATGGTATATAAATCCATCAAACACATGAGTAATGGCATATATTGCACCTGCTTTCCTTTTTTTCCTGTTCCTATGATAAAGGCAAGTAGGTATATACCTGTATATATGTGTGAAGTAGGTTCAATTAGGACATCAATTAAAAAGTTAGGCCCCAAGAATTAGGCAGACCAGGTACTAGTATGAGCCACAAGGAAACAGTTGGATGGGTTGCCACTGTTTCCTCACTTAGCATGGACCTGCAAAGTCCCCTTTCCCTTCTCTCTCCACCATGCACCTGCGTCCAGAATCACCTGCAGCGTCCGGTCCTGTCCATCAGGTAAAGATCCATCATTTCAACCTTACAATACCTATGGTTTTCATCCCACCCCCTTTGTTTGCTGTGGTTTGGCCCGCCCAAGTTGTTGATCTGGAGGATAGAACCTAGTAGACCGTGGATTTTACAAACGGTGAATGACGAATCACAAACTTGACTGAAGCAGGTGTAGCTGAGGGTTAGCATCGCAAGGGCCCACAGTTTGGATGGCCTGTCTTTTAAGCCACGTGTACCAAACACAGTTGCCATATGGAATGGCCCTTCTCTAATACGGAGAACAGTCGAATAGAAAATTAGAAGCCACCCTCTTCGATCAATAAAAAATCAGATCCCTCCAAAAAGTACATATAACCCAAGTCTACAATAGTTCATTAATAGTTGTTGTGTTTTATTTATCTACACATGGATGGATTAGGTGGAGAGAAGAGAACAGCACCCGTCAGATAACGTGGCCTCTGCAACTGAAAGGTGGACATTAGAAAGCGAGCCCCTGAGGAAGCTGCTTCCGCACTTGCACTCCTGGCTGGCAAAATCCACGGCTTCTCTGCTTGCTGGTTGGAGAGTTTCTAACGGCAATGATCTACTTTCACGTGCCTGCGGCCTAAACGGCAAAAGAAATAGATACATGAATAAAAAGAAAAAACAAGAGGAAGAAAATTTAACTGGAATTCAGCAGCCCCAGACCAGATTGTCCAAAACGGGGTCCCAACTTTAAATTAAGCCACCTGAAATCCACACTGATCGGATGACCCAAACATCATCTTGGCTCTGCTGTGGATTGAGCGTGGAGTGAAATTCACACTGCCCAACTTTAAATCAACCAACCTGAAACCCCCAACACTCTCTTGCATTTTCCCATATAACACCTTCCATTTTCTATCGTTTACTTCTTGGACCGAAAATAAACGTGGATGGTTTTTTGTTTTTTTTGTCATGCCTCAAAATCCAGGTACTCGGAGTTGGGCTACTCAATACACGAATTCCAAGCACATGAACTAAATTGAATTTCATTACTGCACACATGTATTCATTTGATTTCACAAAACCATTCACAACCAAATTAAAAGGAAAATAACTATTAAACTCAAATCTAAATAGATGAATCAACATGTTATATACCATACACTACTTAAACGACTACACCTTAAACTATCTATCCTATTACATCAATCAAATGAGAATTAATAATAGAGGTCCACTTGTTCAAAATAATCCAACTCAACAACTATAACATTAATTAAGCGGGGTGAACATAACAAGCCTAGTAAAATCATATCCTATCTAATATCTTAAAAAAACTTGAGCTGTTGAAACTCATAATTAAGGAAATATTTTTTCCTTAATTACCTTATGAATTTAATTAAATTCTTTTTTTAGTCTGTCTTAATTTAAATCTAATTCCAGATCTAAGTATTCAAGATTTTTGAAATCTATATACATCATACATTTGAATCTTAATAGAATAATTTAGATTAACAAATTTGAATTTCTTAAATACCAAGTTGATTTAAAGACTTAAGTCATTAAACCTATGTACATGAATGCAGCAGGGCCCTCTGATGGTCGATCCATACTGTTGGTTGGAAGGGGACCCACAAACCCACATTCTGACAACCTACTGCTGTTTGTGGTGCCCTCCGATAAAACCAATGGCCTGGATCAGCCACCCAATGGCCCCACCACATTTAACAAAAATAAATAAACATTCAACACATCGTTGCACGACACCACCCCACCCCACCCCCAAATTCCTCTCCCTTCTTTGTTCGGCAACAGTGGGTCTCAAAACCCACCGCCAATTTCTAACCACTATCAAAGTGAGCCTAGGGTCCTGATTTTTTAAAATCTGTTGGATTTTAGTTTTTGTTTCTAAGAAGTTTTGGATTAGATTAACTTAATTTAGCTTAGAATCTGGTAATGATATGAATTATTTCTATTTATTTCCAGTTAGTATTTAATTTGTCAATGAAATCCGATATGGTTATATTTTCAAAATTAACTAAATTATATTTTAAAACTGAAAAAAAAAATTGTAGATATACTCAGTCTTAAATCCAATGTTTTATATCTGGTTCGTTTAAATTTTATATATTATTGTAGTTAATTTTGAATTTTAAATCAATTAAATTATCGTAGTTAAATTTAAATTTTAAATCAAATAAACTTTTGACTATTTAATAATAATGATAATTAAATTCTGATTATTTAATACTAACAACTGAATTTAAATAGATTCTACATCTATCAGAATTTAAATTTAGATAGATTATATTATAAACAACATAAAATATATCTGAATTTATATTTCGATTTAATTTTAGATTTTAAAAAATAGAATGTTTAATAATAATAAATTTAGATTTAGATTTTATGCAATAATAATTTAAATGTTAAGTCTGATTATTAATCAAATTTCGATTTAGAAATTTGAATACATCTCTTATTTTGTTTAATTGACACATAAGATAAATCCATGTGTGTTTTTTTATTATTCTAATTTAAACTAAAGTGATTTTAGTGTAAAAATACATATATGTTAGCGAAATAAAATAAATTTTGAAATTTAAAAATTGAACTTACATAAAATAAATCAATAAGTTATGAAATCCAGTAATTATATAAAATATTAAGTTATTAAAGATGTTAGGCTGAAATTTTATTTTATTTTTTAAAGAAAAAGATAAATTAGAGTTTTTAATTCGAATTAATTCATGTAAATAGGTTTAATGGCTTAAGTGTTTAATTCATGTAATGTAAATTTGTTAATCTAAATTATCTTATTAAGATTCAAAAGTAAAACGTATATAGATTTAAAAAATCTTGAAAACTTAATCTAAAATTATATTTAAATTAAAATAAAGTAAAAAAACTAATAGACATAAGGTAATTTGATTAAATTTAAAATTTAGGAATTATGGAATTAACACTAACTTTGTTAAAATTAAAATCCAAATTTTATTCAGACATACATCAAAGGTACAACTTGAGTAGTAGTCTGACCCGCTAATGTATGAAAGGTTCCCTCATCACGACTCACGAGGTACCAATGTGTGAGTGTTAATGCAACGTGTCCATCCACTGTGTACAGTGTAGTAAGAAATGATGGATATTTATTTATTTTTTGTTGTGAATTCATAAAAAGCATGTCCATTTATAGCATCTTTACAATTCCATTCTCCGATTTTATGATTCGTATGCTTATTTAAAAAATATTTCCTTGATTATGAGTTTCAACAGCTCTAGAAATTCCATGTGTTGGGTAGGATATGATTCCACTGGCTTGTTATGCTTACCTCACTTAATGTTACAGTCGTTGAGTTGGATTACTTTGAACAGGTAAGCCTCTATTATTAGTTCTCATTTGATTATTAGGGATTTAGTTTAAAAAATTTTAACTTTAATATAATAAGACAAATAGTTTAAGGTATAGTTGTTTAAGTAGTGGATGATATGACATGATGATTCGTCTATTTAAAAGTACAACTTGAGTAGTAGTCTAATCAACTAACGTATAAATGGGTCTATCGCCACAAGGTACCAGTGCGTGGGCATTAATGCAACGTGGCCATCCACTGTGTACGGGGTACTAAGAAATGATGGATGTTTATTTTGTTGTTATTGTGAATTTCATAAAAAGCATGTCCATTTATAACATCCTTACAATTCTAGTATTTGATTTTGTAATCCACTATGCTTATTCAAAAATTATTACCTTAATTATGAGTTTCAACTCTAGAAATTTCAGATATTGGATAGGAAATGATCCCATTGGGCTCGTTATGTGGCACCCCGCTTAATGTTACAGGTGTTGAGTTGGATTAATTTGAACAAGTTGGCCTCTATTATTAGTTTTCATTTGGTTATTAGGGTTTTAATTTGAAATTTAGTTTTTATGTAATAAGACAGATAATTTAACGTGTAGTCTTTTAAATAGTGGATTGTATGACATAACGATTTATCTATTTAGATTTGAATTTAATAGTTAGTTTCCTTTTAATTTGGTTGTGAATGGTTTTATGAGATCAAATGAATGCATGTGCAGTAATGAAAGTTATTAATTTAGCTCATGTGCTTGGAATTCGGTTATTAAGTTGTCCTACCTGGATTTCAAGGCATGACAAGTTGGGTCTTATAGTAGTAGTACCATACCCGAGCTAATTAGGTTTTGCGACATGTAAGAACAGTTACGTAGTCAAGAAGATTAGATCACACACACGCCACTTCATCATGTGTATGGTGTGTAAACGGGTTCTCTTGCACCCTATATGACTTTAAAAGGGAAAAAAAAAAAACTCATTTCGTTTGCTTGAATTATGTGTGTAGAGAGAAAGAGAGAGATTTTCTCATAGGAACCAGTTCTCATGACCCTCTAAAAACTCACCTCATGAAACCCGTAAGGCCCAAAAGTTAGCCTGATCCAAAAATCATGTGGCCCATAGAAAAGTGGGAAGGAATTCCCACCCACCCACTCTCTCTCCAGAACAGACATCCAAATTCATGGAGTGGAAGTAAATGGTTAAGCTTCCAATCAACGACGAACAAATAAATGGGTATGAACCTCTGCTGGGTGGATCATTGACCAAAATTCACACTGACTACAGGTGGGAATCCAATTGGCAAGCCGCTCCCCCTTCCCCAACTTCTAATGGGGCACTGACCCAGAATTCGCATTACTCAGATGATCGTAACCATCCAACCATTGGCAATAGATTGGATAGCTAAAACAGAAGATGCCAATCATTGAAATTAAACAGTTGGAATCAGATGGTTAAGATCATCAATCAGTGTGATTTACTGTATGTGCTCTCCATCCACATCAGTGACTGTTTGGTCAAGTGAAATATGCATGACAGCAGACATGCATGGTGGCAGGGGTAATCAGACCAATCTAGGAAAAAGAGAACCTTAGATGTAGAGGACCCGTGTAGCCGGTACTTCTCCGGTTCACATGGTGCTTCCTCTCACTACTGCTCCCTCGGGCAGATTTTCCCTTGTGCCTGTGCCTGTAGTCTTTCTTCTTGCCCCTGGAGTGTTGCTGGTGACTCTTCACTGTGTGCAAAAGGGAGGTTTCTGGAGGGTCATACACATCAGGTGCCCATGTGACATTGAGCTTCGCCTTCCAGGGTGTGCCCTGCTGCTTGCGGCCGCCTTTCATAGCAGAGATGAGCTTCAATGGCTGGCAATTCAAGAGACTAACAAAGTCAGTACTGACATTTGGACAAACAGATGCATCAGAAATCACATCATTCGGCCTCATATTTTCTAAAAAGCGCAAATTACATATAGAGAACCCCACATGTACTTAACACCCATTGTCATGTCTGATACGAAAACTGTATCCCTCATTCATCGTGGATTTCACGTGCATGGAGGAAGAAAAGTATGCATGTATGTTCACAGTGGGCTCCACCTGATGAGTTTCCTTTACATCACACAGGTGTCAAACATTGGCACATGTTTCATGAATCGCCTAAGCATTCGTCAACGGTACCTCACAATAGTTTCCGTAATAATGCATAACAACCAAAAGAAATTTCTTTTCCATAATACAAAGAATTTGCTTTAAGTGCAAGGGTGCTAAGAACAGTATGGGCACAAGGCTATGCAAGCACAACCAAAGGGTGTTAGGCAACTGATAATACCTTATAAGATTAAAACTGTATATACAATCAAGATAGATAAAGAGGGAAACCAGATAAAGTAAGGGAAGCAAGCAAAAACTTGTGTACCTTACAACACCAATAAGTGCAGGGAAATAAAAAGCCAGAAGCAAATGACTATCAAGTAATCATGTTGAAAAAGAAAACAGGTTACTATCAGAAATTATCAAAACACCTTGCACAAGAAATTGGGGCTCCAGATGTTGTCAAAATCATAATCTTATCAGAAATCATAACTGGAGTTGAATCATATCAAATCGCAAATCGTATAGTAAATCATAAGATTTCTTATAATTTTTTTTAAAAGGAAAATATACATAAATCGGAAAAAAATTTAAGAACTCATCAATCATCATCCTTTTGCCATCAATAAGCACCAAGTAATACCATGTCATGATAGTGTTAAAGGATCTCTATCTTTATTTTTTTGTCTTTCGAGAAATTTGCCTTAAAAAACATAGAGGGATCCTTTAATAAATTTATGTTCTTGTTATCTTTCTTGAATGTAGAATCACGTTGGAAAAGCGGCATTTGATTTTGTAGACCAACAAATAAAGGTATTTTTATTTCAAACCATAATTCCACAATACATATGAGTCTACATGATCATAACCATCCATAAAAACATTCCAGATAATTCATACATCGATTTGGTGTTTTGACAAGTTAAGTAAGAAATCATAAAAACGCTCCATGATTTAATGTTAAAGAAAATATACACCATTTAATCTCTTATAAAGAACAAATAAAATGATTTACCTTTTCTAAACTATTCTTAAAGGCCCCACCAATTTAAAGCCATAAGATAAAAGCCAAGTGAAGCTTTAAAATAGAAGAGAATGAGTATAATTTGAATCAGAGAATCGTGAGATTCATGTGAAAATGGATTCAAGGTGGGATTGAAATCTTTTTGATTGAATCGGAAATCATAGGATTTTGACAACACTGACTCCCCGCCATTTTACTCAAGCTATCAGAATCGTATGATCTATTGAAAACATCCCATTGAGGTTGTGCAACTAGACTGGTGACTGACACACCTAATCAGATAGCCACACCCACCCAAAATGTTACTACCAAGTCCAATAATATCACCCATCCCTCAGATGGGCCCCATTGTGAATGGGAAGACATTATCAAGAATTCCCCACCATTTTTGCTCACGCTATCACGGTCAATGATCATTTTTTAAAAAAATATCATTGGTTTGGAAATACTAAGGGCGTGTTTGGTCCGTGGAATTAAATGGTATTGAATTGTATTAGATGGGATTAACATCGTTATTGCACAATGATTGCATGTCTGGAAATAGCATGGTATTTTAGTCATCCAATCCCATGTTTGGGATAAAATTCTTGCTATGGGAAAACACTGGATTAAGCAAAATCCAGTTTGGTGGACCATGGAATTGAAATCAACGGACCAAATTCACAACGAATGTCATTCACTTGTACACATATATAACCAGAATGTTACGTGTGACGGTGTATATGGATGGATAGTATAGATAAACGCATGCATCAATGTGGACCCCACATGTATAGTGAATTTCAAAATCCACGGAAATCCTGGATGGGACCAAATGCAATTCCATCCCATCTAATCCCAACCTTTCCCATCCTCCCCAAATGCTGGATGGAATTTGCACTAGACCAAATGCAATTCTATCCCACCTAATCCCATCTAATACCCTGTGCCAAATGCCCCCTAAAGCACCACAGTAAATGCGCGATAGTGTGGACTGTCATTTATCTTCTCAGCCGCCCCTGGAAGGCCACTAACAGTTAGTATCATTCAATTTGTGCGATTTGTGGACTAAGCTGTGGTGGGGACTGCCGGATGAATGGTGGTTTGGATAACCCAACTGAGCAGCCATACTTACTGAGGTTTATGGGTACCTAAACATGCAACAACAATACATGTCTCTTCTTTTAGTATGATTTAACTAGCAGTTTTGCAAGTGGTCAAAACTTTCTCAAGGGTGGAATGATGTGAGGATCTTCAGCACGGGGATTGCAGCTGGTTTTCAATTTCTATAAGTCAGGTCAACAGGCACATGGCACAATTGACTCAAGACACCGGCCTCTAGGCCCAAATGTGGATGAACAATGTCCCAAGGAGCTCCTTCTAAGAGAACCATGCCCTTTCACTTTGCAGCATTCAGACAGATGCTTTCTTAAAAATGAAAAAGGAGAGAGAGAGAGAGAGAGAGAGAGAGAGAGAGGGTGTGTGTGTGCACTCAGACAGATGCCAAGAAGCAAAGCACAACATTGGTGATGCAGCAGAAAATAAAAAGATAACTAGACTGAGGCACTCTACCAATTGAATGGCACTACACTAACGGGTTTTTTTCTTTTTCCAGAGGATGCATTGCAACAACAGTTCTAATGGCATCTCACCAAAAGATTAATAATTTCCATCACAGGGAAATAAATAAATAAACACTACATTCTCAATTCAAAGCATTAATCAAATACTTTCTTATATGCCCCTTTAAGTCTCTATATACCCCAAAATACAATTTTTTTTAAGGGTCAAAAATATAGATAGAGATCTAATCTTACACACATTTCGACTTTGCTATTTTAGACTAATGATGAAATAGGCTTTTCGATGAGCTGGTAGACACATTGTAGTGTGTGTGAGTGACATAATTCTACGGCCCAACAAAAAAATGATACAATATAGCATTGCATATCAATATCATTGCCATATCAGCTCGCATTGGTCAGAAAATAGGAAAATTGAGATATCCAAGAATCTATAATTTTTTTTGTGTTTTAATCATGCATTCAATAGTGTATCGGACCGTTCTTTGGTAAGAATGTTGTCCCGACGGGTTGACCTACTGTAAGGAATGGAGTTGCATACTCAATATCAGGGTCGTATCGGCTCGTATCGGTCAGAATTATTTTTTTTTAGCAAAAATATTATAAAACTAGGAAAAATGAGATATCAAAGAATCAATCTTTTTTCCTGTGTTTTAACCGTTCATTCAATAGTGTATCGGACCATTCTTTGGTAAGAATGTTGTCTCGACAGGTTGACCTACTGCAAGGTGTGGAGTTGATTTTATTTTATTTTTGTATAAATTGTTAATATATGTTAGAAATCGATATCATATATTGTTAACATGATTATCTACCAACTATTGGACTAATAATTATCAAGTATCAACTATGAAGTATGAATTAAGAAACTAAACACATTTAAAACAATAATATTTAACTTTAATAGAGTATAAAAATTAAAAACAACAAAAAAATTACAAAAAATAAGAAAAATAATTGGTAGATCAGATCTATCATTCATAGCATTTCCCTAAAATTATTTTAGAAAACAAAATTCAGAAAATGTCTTAAAACAGGAAAAAAAATGTTGAAAAATATGAATTTAATCAAACCATGCCCAAAATCTGTAGATCTATAGTTTAAAACATTAATCATGCATTACTCTTCCAAAAAAAAAAAAAAAAAACATTAATCATGCATCATTAGTTCATTACAAGTTGCGTTGGAGAAAAAAAAAAAAAACTTTAAAAAAATCTTGAAAATCCAACATTTTTTTTTCGATTTTCCCCCAAAATCTAGTCCCAGGCTTCAATTCTTTGATTTCAATATAAAAACCCCCAAATTCATCTGTTGAAGCAATTTCAAGGAAAAGAGAACAGAGGAAGGAAAGAGAGATCAAAAGAGGAGAAAACATACTCATTTTTGCAGCCTTTTATACCGATATCGGTCTGGTACAGAATCTCGGTGCCAATACAGGCCGATATTTACAGATACAGGGCAGAAAAATCGTGTTAGGGCAATACAACCCTGTATCGCATATCATATCCGGCCGATACAAATATGATACGGCTGTATCTGCCGATACGATACCCTTATCAAAACTATGGAGAGTGATCCAGGGTTCAATTCTTGGTAGTGTTATCTTTCAGAAAAATAATGAAATGGGCTATTGACATATAAACCCCTGCTTAAAAGGCAGGAATATATTTGGGTATAGGCCAAAAGGCAGGTGTTTACATGTTAGAAGCCCCAATGAAATCACTAAAAATTTGACACAGACTTTTCCTAAAACAAGAAACTAGACTACTACTCAGATGATTCCAAGTCTAAAAGGGAAATATGATACCAAATGAAACTCCAAATCAGGAGATTCCTTGAACATGTCCTTAAGCTCAAGCCACATGTGTTCCATCAAGGCCACCCATTAGCAGACCAAAAAAACAAAGAATTGACCACTGAATCAGGCCCCATACATCAAGCTTATAAATCTGGACACTTGAAACGGTCCAGAGTAGCAATCTCTAGACTTAAATAGTCCAGATCCTTAATCTGGACTCTGGACAGTCAAATCAGCCAAATCTGTGATAAAGCTATTCTTCAGGGCATGATATGCCTTCTGATGGCCTGATTTCTAATTGAAGAGCTGGTGTGGCCTAGATGAATCCTTTGATTACTTCTGTGGCCCTACCCCCTAGATGCATCAAATCACCCATTTCCAACCGACAAAAGGCTAATACTAGTGGCCAGAATTGTTCAACCTGGGAGATTTTGAGGTTGGCTTATCCATGATGAGTCCCATGAGACCAATATTATTGATCACTGCTATTTGTCAAACTAATAACGCGTATGTTAGTCATATTCTCCATTGAAGGATCTACAATTCCTTAAAGGCTCAACTGAAAGAGAATCATGTCTACACCCAACAAGTATATACAACTGTGTCATAACTACAACCATGGATGGGTTACAGGAAACTTACTGGCATAGACATGGAGCGAGTGCAGGTAGGGTCCTCAGGTTTCGGAGAGCTTTGACCATGTTGTTCCATGCTTGGTAACTCTACTTTCCCATCTAGAGTCACGGGAGATGACAGCTTCTCCTCCAAGGATGGGAATGTTGCACATTTGCTCAAGCTTTTTTGTGTCTTTGCAGCAGAAGCACTAGCTTTATGTATTTCCAACTCTGGGCACAACTTGTGCTTCTCTGGACGCCAAATCTCATCATCATTTGAAGTTGGGACATGGACATCTGCCCTTGTAGGAACATCTTGTACGTGTAGGATGTCATGAAGGGCGGTCCCAATGCCTACCATCAAACTGTCTTCTATGGTAATGGATATACCTTCTGCATCCTCCAGAGACATTGCCATGGCAGTCTCTCCCATACTGCTACCAGTAACTTTCTCATGCTTTATGCACAACTTCCCTACGTCACAGCAAGGACCATTCACATTCGACTTGAAGCCAATATCTTCAGAAATTACATTAACAAAAGCTGTGGAAGCCTCCATTAATATTACCAGGTGATGGAGTAAAACACTGCAAAAGCACTCAGCATTAGAAAAATGAGCTCCAACTGATAAGCCATTGGATTGGAAAAAATTTAAGATACATCTGATGAGACACTAAGTTGACCAAAATTAGTAAAATGTTTTTATAGATTTTTTTTTTTTTTTTTTAAAGGAAAATATTTAATAACTAAAAGACATTCGTGTTAAGATAATCACCATGCCTAGATATGTCGTCCTGCTAAGCGCAAGAATATATAAGCAGACATTACTTTTCTTTGGAAAGATAATGCACTGTATTAAACGCCAAAAGGGAATAAGCAGACAACTAAAATGGAAGAGAAATGAAAGCACGCTATGCACAAGAAAATAAAAGCGAGAATAAAAACAAAAAATAGAACAGAAATGGAAGTGCATTTAAGACAGCTAACCTAAACTATGAGCACCGCACTTCCCATTTCTCACTGAGGTGCATAAGCTTCTGCAGACTAATCGTACAAGAAAAGAAATGGGTGAGCAGCCAATAAATTAAATCACAACAACACAGATTTGGGTTTTCAATTAGGCTTAAAATGCAAATTCAAAACTGCGTGCCATATGTAGCATTGGTTAAAAAGCAAACCAGATTGCCAAAAGTTCCTTGGAAGAGAAGCACCATCTTCCGGCCTAACAGCCCTGCCCTTCATCAAGTGCGCTTGACAAAGACTAGTTTAAACATTTGGATTGCAGTCACACAGGAATACATATGCTAAATTTGACCAAAAGAAACAGTCAAATCGGGCTGCACAGAGCTTACCAGATTCGAGAGCACTCCAGTAAAACAACTTAGGGCAAGACCACAACCACAACCACAACCATCGAAAGGAATATGCCAATATCCCATAACAAGGTGCCTAAGGCCGTGTTTGTTAACACTGAATTTTTGCACTTAACGCAGAATGGGGAAAATTTTCCGTGTTTAGTGGTGTTTGTTAATGCGTTGTTAACACGGAAGACGGAAAGCGCTAAGTGGTTTTTCACTGAATTCTTTCAGTGATAGGAGTTTGGCTTAATGGTGAACGTGGAATGCGCTCCGTGATTTTTCATTAAATAAAAATTTTTCGCTTCCAAAAGTACCCCTTTTCAAATTGAAATTTTTTCTTTTAAATTGTTTGCGCAATACAAAATCAACCTTTAACTTGTGAAACTTCTTTATGCCCCACCATGATTTATGTGTTTGATCCACACCGTCCATCAACTTTTTCAGATAATTTAAGGTGTGATCCAATAAAAGAAGCAGGTCCAATGATTAATTGGACCACAAGGTGGGGATTGAACGTCCACTGTTAAAAACTTCTTGAGAATTGGAGAAGTTTCAGATCAAGCTGATATTTGTGTTTTCACTTCATCCACGTCTACATGACCTAATGAATAGGTTGGATGGTAAAAAAACATCACAGTGGACCTGTGAATTTTTTAATGGTGAAAATCATCATCCCGCTGCTATTTTTGGTGTGGTCCATTTGAGCATTGGATCTGCCTCATTTTTGTGTTAATGCCTTAAAATAATCTGAGAAAAGGGATTGACGATTTGGATGTACAGATACATCACGGTGGGCCCGCCCACAGAACTGCCCATTCGGAGCTAGGGACGGGCGGGGGTAGTACGCAATCTGCATCCTTGTAGAACTCTGCGCTCGTCCTGGACACAAGACGGGAACGGATTGGCTACTCAAACTGCCACCGGCCAACGGCTGGTGGTCAGTGCTCTATGGGCCCTACCATGATGTATGTGTTTCATCCATGCCATCCATCTATTTTTTCAAATCATTTCATGTATGGGACAAAAAAATTAGGTATATCAAAATCTCAAGTGAGCCACATTACAGGAAACAGTGTTGAATGAGCGTCGACCATTAAAAACCTTTTGGGGGCCATAAAAGTTTTGGATCAAGCTGATCTTTGTTTTTTCCCTTCATCTGGGCCTGTATGACCTAATAAAAAGATTGGATGTCAAATAAACAGTACAGTGGGCCTTAGGAGGATTTTAATGATGCATATCCAATCATTATTGTTTTCCTATGATGTGGTCCGCCTGAGATTTATATCCCTCTAATTTTTTGGATGAAGAACTAGAATAATCTATAAAAATGGATGAACGGAATGGATGAAACACATACATCATGGAGGGGCTAACAGAGCACCGACTAGGGAGTAGCCAATCCGTCTCGAGCCAAGGGGACGCGGATTTCCTGCGGAAGGCTTTCTCCAGCAGTTCCTGCGCTGGAAACTTAGGTAGGGCCTACTGTGATGTTTGTGAGAAATCCACCCTGTCCATCCATTTTTGAGATCATTTTAGGACTTGAGAAAAAAATTGAGAAGGATCCAAGACTAAGTGAGCCGCAATAAAGGAAAATGTGTACAGGGAAATTCCTGCCGTTGAAACATTCGTGGCAAAGACAGTGATGTTTATATGCCATCTATACCGTTTATAATGTCATTCATACTGGGATGAAATGAAAACAAAAATATTATCCTGATTCAAAGCTTATGTGGCTACACAATTATTTCAACTGTTGACGTTCAATACTCACATTTTTGGCCCACCTGAGTATCAGATACTGTTCATTTTTGTCCTTATGTCCTAAAATGAACTCACAAAACGGATGAATGGAGTGGATTTCTCACAAACATCACGGTAGGCCCCACCTAAGCTCCTAGCTCAGGAACTTCATGCGAAAGCCTTCCGCAAGGAATCCCCGTCCGAGTCAGGGACGGGATTGGGAAGCGGATTGGCTGGTGTATTGACGTAAGCAAGTTCTGTGGGCCCATCATGATGTATTTGTTATATCCAAACCGTCCATCCATTTTGAGAGCTCGTCGTAAGACTTGAGCTGAAAAATAAGACATATATAAAGATAAACTAGACCACACTGCAAAAAGCAGTAGGGGATTGAACGTGTACCATTGAAACCCTTTTGGGGTCATAGAAGTTTCGGATCAATATGAAATTTGTTTTTCCTCTTCATCTAGATATTTTTGACCTTATGAATACATTAGATGGAAAATAAACGTTATAGTGGGCCCCGCAAATTTTTTAACGGTGAAAATCATTATCCCATTGCTATTTTTGGTGTGGTCCATTTGAGTTTTGGATATGATTCAATTTTTGGACAATGCTCTAAAATAATCTTGAAAAATCTATGAACGGTGCAGATATAATAAATACATTATTGTAGGGCCCATGTAACTTTGATCTCTTTTGAAACCTTCATACAAGCGGACCTCAAGGAGCGTCTTCGCACAACACGTATCCACGTATCAACGGATTGGCTACTCCCCCTGCCACCAGCCTGTTGGGTGATGGTCAGTGCTGTGAGGCCCCATGGTGCATGTGTTTCATCCATTCAGTTCATTCATTTTTTACATATCATTTCATATCTCCATCCCAAAATATTCCACCACACTTATACATACAAATCATTAATTTGCAATCTGTATTCATGAATAATGATATTTTAATTTTCTATTAAGCATTTTATAGTTTATTTGAATTAAATAGAATAATTTTATTTTCATTTAATAAAAAATAATTTCTTTATAATGTAAAATATTTCCAAACAGGAGATGGGGGCAAATGTGTCAAATCAACATATTTCAGACAATTCATTGTTTGTTAACAAACAGATTGTTTCAAATTCAGTACTTAATTTTCAGACTTCAGTCATAATTACCAAACAAGTTTTTTGACTTCAGATTTCAGATTCAGCTTCAGATTTCAGATTCAGGCTTTAGACTTCAGATTTTACAATGGGGCCTAAGTCTAAGCAAAATCCTCATTTAAAAATTTCAAAAAAAAAAAAGAAAAAAGAAAAAGAAAAGAGTCTAAGCAGAAATCAGTGTGTGCAAGGTACATTAAGTTAACAATAACAAGATGCATATATGCATATTTCTCTTACGAATTGGAGTAAATCAGTATGAATTTGTGCATATTGCATATAGGGATATTGTAGGCAATATTATAGTGACATGAATGTATAAAAAATCACTTATGCCTGTATGAAAGAATGCAACATTGAGCATGCCACTCAAGCATGGCCCATATGTGCTTGTGAACGCAGAAAGCATGCTTGATTGCATGCTTCATCATTTATAACTGTGTTTCTACACTGTCTCTGCACCATATGATCTTTATGCACATCTATGTGCATGAACTTGGAGTGCTAGGAGGCATGCACAGTCTGCAACAAACCACTATTATGGACAGGAGAACCATACAAAACAAGATCATGCAATCCCTACAAGAACAAGATGGCGATTGCACAACACATACTCCATTGCACCATTGAACATATTTCAGATGCTAGATAGATTGCATTCACGTCACTGAGAATGCAACCAATGTGATATCAGCTTCATGCACAGGCCCAATCAGCACCATTGGACCAAATTAACCAGATAAAGGAATTGATGATCTAGTATTCATGTAGTCAGATTATGTCATGCAACCACCAGCATACTAATGCATTTTCCTTGTGACAGTACAGTGAGAAAGGAATAAACAAGTAATACCATGCGAAATGTACACTAAATAACCAGTCCACAATAGATTGGAAAACATCTACAATCTGTCCAAACAGACTAAGGGAGGATGGCAGTTGAGGTTTCAGCTTTCAAAAGAATGGGCATCTTGGCCAAATATGGAGCGACAAAAAATAGGAAATAAAAAAAAAGGATGACGTGAACTGCACCGTCTGATATATAAGCACATGTTAATGTGAGGGGAGATCATATTTCTATAGCATAAGGAGAACGAAAGTGAGCAAAGCACAGCTTATGTACACCTGCTCCCAAAAATCAAAACATGCTTGTGCATCAGCAGCTGCATGATACATTTTATTGATAGACACATTACATGGAAGTTGAAGTAATATTAAAAATCATCAAAAAAGAACTAATATCAGTGCGAATGGGTACATATAAAAATAAATGTAGGTGTAGTGATATGTGTACAGTCAACTACATGTATCATATATTTGTGGGCGTGTATGTTGTGTGTAAAAATATTTAGTTCCATCAAGCATACAATACATCCTAAACAAAAAAATCAACAAACAATAAAAAGGTCATCTAAGGGCGTGTTTGGATTCACCACTTGGCTTTCTTGTACGGTATTGCACTGAATTGCAAGTCACATCAGGAATTGGGTGGGTTTAGGTGGATCTGAATGGTGGAACAAGTGCCCGTTTGGATCGGTCTGAGTCACCCAGGTGAGCCCTATATGTAAATATTAAACCGGCATTTGGATTCTTCTACAACTGGTGGATGTTCAGTGCTTATGGAGGTATGGTGATCAAGCACCCACATTGGAGAGGGGAGAGGTGATCTACATGCCCCACCCTAATGTATGTGGTTAATCCATGTCGTCAATACATTTTCTATAATTATTTCAGGCCACAAGCCCAATAATGAGCCACAGATCCACTCGGCAAATTTGTTTAATAAGACAATGACTTATTTTCAATGTTAAAATCTAGCAGTTTGGAGGCTCAAGTGGGCCTTATCGCACAGTTAGTGGAGAGGTAAAAATGGCGTTGACTGGATTTTTCAATGGGTTAGAAATACTCCACACTGTTTGCATGTGGACGGTCTTCCTTCTGGATGAAGGGATTGCTTGTGGTCCACAATTGTGTGTTCTAATGCAAGCAGATTTTGATGGTGGAAGCATCCGAATGCAGATCGACAAAAAACTACAGCCCACTCTTTACATCGGATCTGTCTGATTTTTAGATAAGTATCATAACATGCTACATATTAACAGAAATGGACGCTTCGGTCTAAGGACTTCAAACTCTGTAAATCACATACATCACAGTAGGCACGGTGCCTGTACTGGTGTGTACCATCTTCTGGTGTTATCCATTCACACATGCAAACCAGAAAATGGTGACTTGCATGCAAGGGCCCTCTATGATGTTTGTGCCTTGAGTCCACAACGACTTTCCATGGCCTTCCGATCTTCTTTCTGTGCATGGACATTGCCACGCTTGTCTCTGAGAAATGGGCGTGGTGACAGCTTCGTCTTCTCGGTGCACATACCGTAGAGGTAGTGGTGATATGTGCGGAATGTCTACCGTTGCCGGGTAGCCAATGCTCTTGACCAAATGAGGAAGAGCATTGAAAGAGATAAAGAGAAGCTTTTGAATTAAGGGGGCTGTTGAAGGAGGCCTACCGATCTCCTGCGAACTGGACTGTAAATTGCTTACTTACGGTCCCATCCATTGACCGGCGCAGGTGGGCCTCATCGTGATGCGTATGTGAACTTCATGCCATACAACAGATGTGTCAGCCCACATTAGGCTGAGGGCCCAAAAATCATGCCCATCCATGACTTAGGTGGGGCCACACCAAGGAAAGCTGTTTGGAGGGTGAGTTTCACCTGTACACTATTTCCAATCATGTGGTTTACAGGAATCACAGATGGAGCTGATGTTTCATTGCTTGGTTTTGAAATTGGGTCACTCACATGTTTGTTGGAGTGGATCTTGAAATATATAATGGTAGGCCCACCTCACTAGAGGGCCTTTTACTTGTAATTTACACAGACTGTGCAGTGAAGTGGTCACCACACTTTACTTGTAATGATGTATGTTTTTTATCCACTTTGTCCATCCGTTTCTCTAGCTCATTTTAGGGGAGCCAAAATTTGAAGCATATCCAAAGCTCATGTGGACCCCACCACAAAAAAACAGGTGTGGTAATGACATCCACCATTGAAACCATCCTAAGGCCCACAATGATGTTTATTTGTCATCCAAGCTGTTCATAAGATCACAGACCTGGCTTAAGAGAAAACACAAATATCAGCTTGATTCATAACTTATGAGGCCCACAAGAAGTCTTCAACGGTAGGCATGAAATTCCCACGGTGTGGTCCACTTGAGCGTTGGATATGATTCAATTTTGGGCTCATGCCCTAACATGAGGCGGAGAAACAGATGGACGGCGTGGATAAAACACATACATCATGGTGGGCTCCTTCAAGTCTTCACTTAAGGTAAAGTATGGCGGCTGCCTCACTCCACAGTCACCATCCACTTAAAGGCTTTCTACGTAAAAAGGGTTGATTGGTTGGATTGGGCCTACCATCTTTTATTTTCCAAATCCACTCCAACCATCAGGTGAGTAACTCAATTTGAACCAGGTCCACCCTTGATTCACACAGATCACACAATTGGAAACATCGTACAAACTACACTCACCTTCCAAACTGTTTTTCTTCTTGTGGCCCAGCTGAATCAAGATAAGACTGATATTTGGCACCTGGGCCTAACATGAGGTGGCACACCTAGTGGTTGGGGTGGATTTCACATAAACATTACAGTGGGGCCCACTGGAGCAGCCGACCGGCTTCGTTAGCAGGAGACCGCCTCTCCTTGGAGGAGTGCAGCTTCACATCCTCCGCATCCCACCAAAAGGACAAGAGGGTCTTTTTCTAATGAGGGTGAATCCGCCCATATCTGAAAATCAGGTGCATGTGCAGGATGCCGTAAACACACCGAGTCACCCGCACGAGTTACGAGGCAGGTAATGAATTTGGGCACCACCGAATGCAAACGCTGTTTTGCATTGGTTATGGGTTTACTACAATTCCAACACCGGTAAACACAGGCATCCAAACACGCCCTAAGGGTTTGTTCAGGGTGTTCACATTGCCATGTCAGCTTGCATCTATCATATATTCATGTGTACATGTAAAAATAAATGTAGGTGCAATGATATATTTACAGTCAAGTACATCTATCATATATTTATGGGTGCGTGCGCGCGCGCGCGCGCGCGTGTGTGTGTAAATGTTAGTTGTATTGAGAATACATATATCCTAAACAAAAATATCAAGAAACGGTAAAAACGTTACTTATGAGGGTTTGTTCAGGGTTGTTCGGATTGCCATGTAAGCTTGGATTGCAAATAGGACCAACACGTGAAGAACACAGGCAGGGACAGTTAACCACATTTTCCTTTGCTTGAAGACATGGGCTTTCTTGGTAACCTCTTCCAAATTGAATGGGTTCTGACAGAACTTATTACATAAAACAAATCGTGCACTTGCCTTCTTTTTTCTACCCTGAACACATGGATTTTTTACCTGTCAAATGTAACTACCAAAACCATAGTTAAGGCAAATGATGGTTGAATTTTAGCTTCAAGTGAAGGGTTTAGGTGGCAATGTGGAGAGGTTCTGACATTCATGAACAGATAAGACAATGGATATGACATTATGTATGCTTTCTGTATCAAATGTAGGCCAATGGCAGTCACGCCAGATACTTGCATTAAATGTCCCAAAGCATAGCATATTAAATAAACGGAATGCCTTAGTAGGATATGCAACTATACAAGCAGGGCTGTTACATAGAATTAACTAGAGAGATCGCTGACAAGGAGAATTCATCTGGTTTTAAGGTAGATAAAAGTTTTGAGACTCATCAAGTGCCATCACTTGAGTCCCTGGCTCAGAAAAGGGTTCCATGGAATCATAATTCAAATGCAATGAGCTAACGCTTATTCCTTGTTCTTTTAGACATGTGTCCAGGGAAGTGAATTCCTTCATAGATACACTTGCTCAGTAAGGAACTTCAGGACGTTTGCTTGTATTTTCGAAATGATTGTTCATTAACTTAATGGATAGTTGTATAGTTCTTTCCTTTTTAATAAACTGTGTTGCCAATAAAACAAAATAAACAAATAGATAAGGAAAGAGAAAATCATTAAAGAAAAACAGTACCTTGTGCAACGGCAAGACAATCTCGATAGACCACCACAACCTCCACAAAAATCAGAATCAACCAAAAATGCAATCTGCTAGAAGGATTTATTCCAATCTCCAATCTCTCAGTCGCAAATTCTCGAACTTGATCAGATCCGGTAAGTATTGGAAAAAAAAAAAACTAACAGGCAGAATAGACCACCACAACCTCCGCAGAAAAAAAAAAAAAAAAACAGAATCCAAACAAAGAGGCAATCTGCTAGAAACACTTATTTCAATCTCGAGCTTGATCAGATCCAGGAAATATGAAAGAATAATAATAAGACGCGGAATATCCAATCTCTCAACCTCGTATTCTATTATCTCTCAATCAAATTCAGGAGAAAAGAGATAAAGAACAGGAAGACCCTAGAATAACAAGAACGCCATTTTAAACGTAACGTCAACTCAAATTACCACGCCGATTCCATTTTTCCAGCTGTTTCAAACGATGCGATCCAGATCCGCCATGAAAAGGCGTGGTCAACAAGATCACCATCGCAAAGCAGAGGAATGCTCCGAGCGCCGAAGACATCGTCGATGCTCTTAAAACCCTACAAAACCCTAATCAAACGCCTCTGGACGAATGAAAACAAGCAAATAAAACCTAATTGAGGAAAAAGAGATGCAATTGGCCAGAACTTCGACGCAAATCAACCCATCGGAGGGGCTGACCGCAGAGACCGGGAGGATAGGAGTCGAGATCGAAGAGATCTGAGAGCGGTGGGTTTCAGATTTCAAAGACGAGATCGAAAATATCTCTGGGTTTTGGTTGGATTTTTTCTGCTCGGAAAACAGAATAGGCAGAAAGATGAGAAACAGCAACCTTTGGGGACGAAAAAGTGTTGAGTTAGGGTTTATATATAGGTGCGACCAACAACAGTAACGCGGATTGCGTACTGAGTTACACGGTAAGCTATGGTGTACCGAGTAAACTCCGTGGGGCCCACTGTGACATCTGTGACTTATCCACGCCGTCCATCCATTTTTTCAGATAATATTAACATATTAATCCAAAATCGAAGCATATAAAAATATCAAATGAATGCCTACGATTGAAAACTTGTTAAGGGCCACAGTAGTTTTGGATCAAGCTGATATCTGTATCTTCCTTTCATCCATGTCTTTGTAAGCTCATGTGAGCTCATGAATAGGTTGGATGACAGATAAAAGGGAATGTTTCAACGGTTGAGATCATCATCCATTCTCTTTCATGAGGTGTGGTCCACTTGAGCTTTGATATTCTTCAACTTTGGATTACTTCTCTAAAATAATCTGATAAAACGGACAAAACACATTCATCATCGGTGGTCCCCACGTAGCTAACTTGGTACGCAATCCGCGTGCGTCCCTGCAACAGGGTGTAGAAGGACGCGGGATTAGCTATTGACAAGTTGAGCAAGGAGACTTGCTGCTGAAGTGACGTTACCAAGTTCCGTGGGCCCCACCATGATGTATGTTTTGTATCAGCGCCGTCCGTCAATTTGGAGAGATCATATTAGGGCATGATCAAAGGGATGAGTCTGATCGATATCTTGAGTTGGACCAGTTTCAACAGTAGGCAGCACTCTCCCCACCGTTTTTATGTGGTGGGGTCCTCTCCAGTTTTATATCTGACTCGTTCTTTGTATCATGCCCTAAAATGCTCTCTTTAAATTGACGGATGGTGTGAATACGGTACAAACATCATGGCGGGCCCCACAAAACTTGGTGACGTCGCTTTAGTAGGGATTCTTGCTACTCGACATTAGAGGTGGGCACGGGATAAACCGATCTGGCTAACTCGACTCGTCCGACTCGACTTGAATTGAATGGGTGGGTTGGTTCGAACTGAGTAAGCTTCGCCCAATCTGAACTTAAATCAAGTCGAGTTCGAGTTATCCAGTAACTCGATCCGGTTAGATTCGACTCGATTCGAAACCTGACTCGACTTGACTCTCTAACCCTACCTTGACCCAATCCCAACCTCTCTCTCTCTCCATCCATCCTCCTCCTCTTCCAAGCCCGGCAACCACCCACCACCATCACCTTCATCCTCCTCCTCCTCCCTCCTCTCCACTCCCTCCCTCCCTCCCTCATCTCTCAATTTGACTCGGTGCCAACTCGACCCAACTCGGTACTTTTGACCGGATCGAACTCGGTCTAGATCAATCTAAGCCAGACCGAACTCGGATCGAGTCAAGCATGCCGAACTCAGTATCGAGTCAGTTCAAGTTTGGGTCAACCTATTTCAAAACTGGATCAAGTCGAATCAGTCCTAACTTAGTCCGACTCAACTCGATGCCCAACTCTACTCACCATGCCAGCGACGAATCCACGGCGGATTTGTTGTCGACGGGTTGACTAGCAAGACTCGTTGTTGAAGTGATGTCACCAAGTTACGTGGGTCCCACCATGATGAATATTTTGTATCCACATCGTCCATCCATTTGGAGAGACCATTTTAGGAAATAAGCTAGAGAATGATTCATATCTAAAGCTCAAGTGGACCCCACCATAGAAAAATGTGGAGAGAGTGAAAACCACCATTAAAAACTTCTAAGGGTCACAAGAGTTTTCAATGAAGATATTTGTGTTTTACCTTCTTTAATGTCTATGCTAACTCATGAAAAGATTGGATCTCAAATAAACATCATGGTGAACTTTAAAAAGGTTTCAACGGTGGTCATAACTCTCTTAGTTGTTTTCTATGGTAGGGTCCATTATAGCTTTGGATCTACCTCATTCTCTATATCATGTCCTAAAATGATCTTTCCAAATGGATGAACCATGAGGATACAACACATACATTATGATAGTACACACATAACTTGGTGTCATCGCGATTATGCATACTCAATCTGTCAATAGCTAATCCACGCCCGAAAAGAGGGATGCTACGGGATGGATTGGCTACTCACCCTTCACTAGCCAATTGCTAGTTGTCGGTGCTCGTCGGTGTTCCGTGGGCCACATCATGATGTACGTTTTTCATTCATTCCGTCTACCCATTCTTTCATATCATTTTTATAGTATAAGCCCAAAAATCAGGTTGATCCAAATCTCAAGTGGACCACACAGCATTGATTAAACGCCCACCATTAAAAGCTTTTTGGAGCCACAAAAGTTTAGGATCAAGCTGATATATATTTTTCCCTTCATCCAAGTCGGTATGACCTAATCAACAGCTTAGATGTCAAATAACCATTACAGTGGGACATGGGAGTTTTTTAATGGTGGACATTCAATGACTACTGCTTTCCCATAGTGCGGTCCACCTGAGATTTAGATCTACCTAATTTTTATGATCTAAGTCCTAAAATTATCTTTCAAAGTGGATGGACGGCATGGATAAAACACCCTACATCATGGTAGGGTCCACGTAGCACCAACCAAGGTGGCTAGTGGCTGATGGCAGCGTCACTAGCCAAACCGCGTCCAAGAATGAGCAGAGCAGAGAGCGGATTTGGTGAGACCCCAGATCCACCCCTGTTCAGTGTGGGGGCTCACATTGATGTATGTGCCTTAAATCCACACCATCCAATAGTTTTGAAAGCACATTTTTGTGCATGATCTAAAAAATAAGCAGATCCAAATATTATACCACATAATTAAAAAAATTTTAAAAATTAAAATAAAACCTTTTTAAAATAAAAATAAAAACAACATCTAAACAACATAAAATGAAGCATCCACGTGCATTAATATTAGTTGAGAAGCAAAAGACTGAGCGAGGGAACTTGCTATAACCCATGTTGCAATAATCTCCTATAACTCTACGCTTCATGATGTTTTTGTTGACATAAGCCCGAACATGAAGGATATCTAGAACTTAAGTGGACCAACACACCATGAAAAATATTGAGTATTGAATGACCATCATTAAATCCTTCTTGGAGGGTCACAAAAGTTCCAGATCATGTTAATATTTGTGTTTATCCTCCAGTCACAGAGAATTAGCTAATGAACAGGTTAGATGGCATGTTAAGAAAATTTCAAATATGTGTGTTTCCATCTCTACTCATTCTCATGGTGTGGCCCACTTTAGCTATAGATCACCCTCTTTTTTGGGCTCATGTTCCAAAATGAGAAAGCAAATTAGATGGATACAGTATAAATAACACGAATATTATTTCTACAGGATTCCTCTAACCCAGTTCTAAAATGTGGTAACTTCTATGCCGTTCGCATGGCATGATAATAGACAATCCATGCCATCCAAATTATCTAACCAATTGTTGATACAACATTTTATTTTATTTTATTTTATTACAAAAAAGTTAATGATATAATGATGGTGAATAACTAATTTTGATATTTGAGTTTGTAGCACTTGATATAATATATCTTACTTTTAGTCATTTGTTTGGTATTGTTAGAATTACTTGATTAACGTGACTTTTTAAGATATGGTCAACCATGACATACTCGGAAGTTTAGATGGTTTGGATACCTGCATTATAATTGTGTATTAGAAATTTAATTATTGTTTATGAAATAAGCCCCACATATCATTTTAATGCATCATTCATTAGTTTGCTCCATTATTGTTTGTGGAGCTTTAAATCATATTTTATATGGGTTATATAGAGGAATTCGTTCGGTTCTCGTTTGTAACTTGAGATTGGACACAATGGCCACCAGCAATGGAGAGATTGTGGACTATGGATCTCAGTATCCTATTTTGTTCATAAGCACTCTATAGGATGAACATGTAATTATTCTTATGTAGTTATCCCGTGTATTGGTGATGAGTGGAGATAGATGTTTCCATCATCAAGCTTGACGACTAGTTCAAGATTTTTCCCTACCCCATATAAGATTTGTTAATGCCCATGGATATAAGATGTTATGATTGGACCCATTAGATATTCGCATTTATGGACCGCTTCAAGTCTTTAAACCATAAGACTTGGCATGTTTGGACTGGATTGTCTTACGTATGTATCAACTTTGATCAAACATTAAACTTGAGGACATGTGGATTTCGGGTCTTAGTGTTATATGTAATAGTTTACTCTACAAGGTTATTTTGATGACCAGAATGTGGGAGTGGTTGGTCACATGCGTCAGGGTTAAGTTGGGGCCTACAAAATCCAAGAAGGAATCCACTTGGTTGAGTAGAATATTATTATTGACTAATTTTGTGCTTGGGTCATCCATCAATTGCTTTTTTTAACTTACAAACGCATTCTAAGTTTTATGGTCACTAACTCTTAATTTTAATATTTGATTTGTTGAAAACCCTTTTATTTGAAAGGGAAAGTAATTCCTCAACCGAATAGTGTTGGGAAAAAGATCCCTTCTTGGCTACATGCACAATACTTTCAGAATTATTAATTTTTAAGTATAAAATAAGAGGCAAATCAAAATACAATAAATTACGTGGTTTCCTTTCAGTACGTATATGAATTTACATCGATCCTGTAACATCTCGTACCTCTGATACACGAATGTTACATCTTAAAACGACATTAATAGAAATCGGATCAAGTAACTTAAGTAAATCATGTGCAGGATAGAACCCTCCGTCAGGACTAATGCCACCCACCATGACCCATAGAAGCTTAAGTTGCACTCCACACCAACCAAGGAGGTAAGCATGATCCAATGACTTAAGTTCAATCAGTTTCTAAGTCAACTAGTGATAACAATATTCTGAAAACTCAATTCATGAAAGTCAATAGGTAGCCAACGAAGTACCACCATGCTTATAAAAACATATTTGATCGTTGAAAACAAGCATCGAGCCCATCTGACAGTTAGATCGCGTCATATGGGCCAAATACAGCCCAAAGAAGTATGTAACGGCCCACCTGGGCTTCATCAATGATCCAAAATGAGCTAGGACGCCTAGAAGGGACACATGAGGTGGTTGAACGGAGTGGATGAAACATCATCATTGTGAATGGGCCCCACACATGGTGCATGTGCACCTTACAAGTGTGGTGCACGACATGCACGGCACTAGGACTCTCGGTCAATAGCCTGTCGACCGACACTTCTTGCAAAAGGGTGGATTCCTCCCGCGTGTTTCAAATTCTAAAACTGTTAAGCTTCAAGCCCCAAAGTGGGCCACCTAGAGGACTTTCTGGACGATTCAAACCGTACATTTTACTCACATGGGTCTACTGAACAAAACGGTATACGGTCTTGCACCCACGCAAAGGATGAGGGAGATCGGTCTTAGTCGTCCAATCTTTTCATGTATGGTTGAGATACAAAGAATGGAACCATCAGATGGCTTCTCTTACAAGCCAACACCTCCATTAACCGGTGGATCCGGGCCTTCCACGAGCTAACTGGGGAGAGTCCCTTCATGGCCAAATATAGGTAAGAAAAGCTTTAATGGTTGAAAAGCAGAGTTTTCTGTTTTTTGTTTGAGAGAAGCTGGCACGGCCGTCGTAGGCTTCTCTCCCTTGCCTATAAATGGGCACTGCTACCCTTCGGATCCCACACAGAAATAAAGGAAAGAGGGAAAAGAAAGAAGGAGAGAAAAGAGAGAGTGAAAAGCAAGAAGAGGTGGGAGTGTGGGTGTCGATTCAGCCACGGATAAGATAGGTTTCCCTCTCCCACCTTTCTTCTTCGTTTTTCACATATGGCCACGTTTTTGGGCTGGAAAAAACGGGCGGTAAGCGGGGCTGTGAACAACCTCTGGATGGGCGTCACATCTCATCCAAACTCAGGTCGTTTTTGGACTGGAAACAGAGCATCTGTTGGATTTTAAAACTAAGTTAAAAACGGCCCAGGAATGGGCCACATTTGGGCTGAGATTGGACCACCACCGAGCCTTGTATCAGGCTGAAAGTTGGCCACAAATCCAAGCTAGAACAGTCTCACGAATGGACCGTTCGGGGGGTTGATCCTCAGCCTAGAGAATAACTAAAAAACTTACAATACAGTAGCCGATTTTCATCCTGAAAACACTAAAAGAATACAACTGACTTTCGGTTAGAAGTGGCTACAACTAAAGGCTTGCGACCAGCTGGTTTTCAATTTAAACAATACCTGGGAATGCAACATGAGGGCAACATTCGGTCGTTGCACCACTACGGCTAAATAAATAAATAAATAAAATCGGCTTGTGACGGCTGAATGGATGCTGATTTTGCAGCTCTAGAAGGATAGCTGAGAAAACAGCTTAAGAACAGCTGGACTTGCAACTAAAGGGTAGTGGAAATGACTGAAATAACAGCAGCACTAGGCCACCTCAGAAGTTCGAAAACGGTCTTGAAGCGGGCTGTTTTTGGAGCCGCAATCGACTTGAAAATACAGCCTCCAAACAGTCCTCATTTCAAGCTATAAAACGTCCCAGAAGATGGGCCTTGCACCAAACTAAAATTAGGCCTCAACAGACCTTGGATCGAGCTGAAAACGAGCCCCATGTGGACCATGAAAACCCGAGCAAAACGCCCTTGGTAGGACGTGTTGCCAGCCTGCAAAACTGGTCCAAATGGTGGGCCATATCCAGACCATTGTGGGCCATGATCCAGGCCAAAACCAAGCCTCTATCAGGCCTTGCAAACAGCCTGAAACCCAATAAATCCCAAGCCCAAATCTGGGCCATTTGAAAGGCAAGATCTAGCAGACCCAGTCGCTCTAAAAAGCAAGCCCAAGTAATTGTCATGGGTCCTTTAACCGGCACAAACCTTCAATATGTTTAGAAATTATTATCTAATGCATACAAATTCTCTAGGGGACTATTTGTATGACTTAGAGCCACTACTCCACACGGGAATTTAAATCAAGAAAGGGACTACAACCCATAGGTGATGATTTTCTTCCCCTCGAGCCTTCCATCTTTAAACTAAATTAAGGATAGTCTTTTATAATATTTGTCAATGATATCATAGGAGTGGATAATCATTCAAATTGTTGGGTTAGAATACATGTCCTGTTTAGCCATTGCCCAACTATTGCTTATAAAATTTAGTACTGATCAAATTCTGTATTTATTTTATCACATGTCTTGGGACCAATCATTTGAGTTGTCTACTCTACTATATGTCTTAGATTCCGTTAAACTGCTGATTTGCTTAACTTAAAAACTTGATCCAGGCTTACTAAAATATTCAAATTGCTTACTTGAGACACATACTTTAGAACTTGATAAGATAGGAATGTATGATTCTTGAACCAATTGTATACATGAGTTTTACTTCATGACATATCAAAGCATGCCTGAATCCTCATAAAATTGTATTGATTATAAGTCATACATCATTTGAAACCTCTCTATATAACTCATATTAAAATAGAGTCCGAGCTTAGGGTGTAACGGAATGGATGTGATGGATAGACAGACCCTCAACATGGATGTTGTACTTAGTGGAAATTGAATTATAGGGCACACCATCCATGGAGTGATTCCACTTACCTGACTGTGGAATGAACCACACCATGTTTATACTCACCGCTATTTATTCGCATTGATCCATACATATCGTCTTGCTTTAGTCGCTGAATTTAATGATTTCTATATTTCATTCCCAGTCAGCATACGGTGGTAGTTCTCTAACATTGAAAGTTGATTAGCTCCGTGTTGATGGGTTTTATACACACCATAAGGCGGTAGTCTCATGAGACGGGGATGGTGGTATGGGACCTATGCCCGAGCTGTCGGCCTACGCTAGTGTTAAACCCCCGTAGTGACCTTGAACTTAAAACGACTAATTGTAACTGGATTAATAATGGTTAGCTAATCATGCATACATGGTACAGACCGGCATCTATTACTATCGTACGTGATGTATATATTTATCCGACTTGATGATTTTCCCAGGTCGATTGCATGGGTGATAAGCCCAACTTCCGCACGGATGTGCATCCCCAGGGCGATGACTGTCTTCACGTATCCATGCACATAATAAGACTGCATTAGCTATGTTTTGGATTGCCTGTATGTTTTATGTTATTTATTGTCTTGGGCGGCGGTGTGTAATCTTAAGGGGAGATCACACTGAGCTGGTCACTCATTCATTAATGTTCAACCGTACAGATGAGACAGGTACAGGAGCTGACGAACATGCGGCGGACCCGGAGTCAGCTACCACCGAAGAAGAGTTTTACGACGAGGAGTTGCATCAGGAAGCGGATGCCTATTATGGCTTGAATCAATAAACTAGTTGTTATAATTACTTTTGAACAATTACATTTTAAAATTTTGTATATGGGCCCCAGCTGAGTGGCCCAAGATATTCATTCTGAAATGGGTTATATCTATACTACGCTTGCTTCTAGTAATCGTATTTTGCTTTGATTATCTATTGATCATTAGTTAACACCAGGTTTTCAGGAAACGAGTTAAATACTCGGGTCTCGAAAACCGGGGTGTTACAGATCTACTATACTCAAAGTTTTTTTTTTAAAAAAATTGAAGAATCAACTCTCAATACAATAATAACTCTTTCTCTCAACGGAATATGTATTGTTCTAAATGAACCATGGTTAAAAAAATCTATGTGAAATTACATAATTATCCTTTCAACCCACGAAAGTGCTGGCTGGATGAACGTTACACCTCTGACGATTAGGCTCTAAAGATCCTAACAAAGATGTCTCGTATAAATAGAGAACAAAAAAAATTGTTATTTTGATCCATGAATTTGTTAAATACATCCTCTTCAATTAATCTATAATAGGTGTTACACAATAATGAGGAATCCACTAAGTACATAATTATAAAAAGTAAATGCATAATGCCGTGTCTTAAGGCAATGAGACATGCACAAGCAAAAATGTATCAAAGGCAAGCAATGTAAGCATTTGACAATGCTTTGCCAAATTAACAACGTATGAGAAACTGGGCTCTAGTAAATAGATGGCTGTCAAATTTATAATCATCGCTTTTTTTGAAACACGCTCTTAACACCACAATTAAGGCCTCTTTAATAACCAGAGTCCACCTTGAATGGACAATGATCTAATAAGATGCACTTATCTTAAAAAGATTGTAAACAAGATTCTTAATGTGAACTATAAAATAAATAATTTTCGAAATTGAAACAAGAGTAAATATGCTCAATCAAACTATCATATAATATAGTTGTTGGGAATCTCCATAAAAATTAAAGTCATTATTTGAATGGAGTTTAAAAAGTTCCTAGTAAATTTGGTTGTTAAAAAAAAACATTAAAAAAAAAACATAACAAAACTCTAATTATGAGAGTATTGCTCTACTAAGGAGTTAGTTAAACCCAACTTATCTATCATCCACATATCATTTATTTTACTTAAGTCCATGAGTGAAGGGAGTTTAAAAGAGAGCTCCAGTTTATTTCATTTACTCACGTTAGTTGTCTCGCATTAGTGTGGATAATTGAGGAATTATTGTCATATTTCAATTATATAAATCTGTTTTAAATTTTATAATTTTTAAATTGGCTTAGGAAGACGTGCACAGACACATACAAACACATGTGAATTGTTAAGATTTAGCCCATAACATCCCACGATAAGATGACATACATAGTCACATCTCCATAAGTTCGATAGTTAATCCAGTTACATGCCTAAGCCTTGTGATCTCAGGTGCTTTATCCTACCTCGAACACTGGAGCTTGAAGATGATTAGTCATGGTTATTAGTCTACATGTCCTACTGTATCTTCATCTTGCCTCAAATCTTCGTTATTTTTTATTACATTATATGTGTGTTAAAGGTAAGAAGTTCGTAAACTTTAGTCGAATAATGAATTTTTTTAACGATTTGAATCAATAAATCACGCCCTCTATATAACCATTTAGATTTAGTTAAGATTCTATATTATGAATCTTTTAAATTTTTAATTTAAATTATTATAAAACTTTTTAATTTTTAAATTTATTGAAAAATATTTTAATTTAAATTTAAATTATCAGAAAAACTTTTTATTTTTTGAATTTATTAAGAAACTCAAAATTTTTGTGCACTAATGTAGCTCATATATTCACTTCATACTACTGGAATAACAAGTAAGAGAAATTCTTTCATAATTTATTTTCTAAAAAAATTATTATGATATCACAACATACTTCGTTTCATTAAATAAACCATACATTGAAATGCCTTTCAACACATCGAGAATTATCAATGATGTATTATCTCATCATTTTCTCCATTATTCTGATCATCTCAACGCAATCATTGTCTATACACCTCTCGTTGAAGATAACTGCCCAACTTGAAAAAGAGCTATAAAAACGACATTAAATGTAGAAAACGAGTTTAGATTATTCGATGGAAGCCTCACCAAGCCATTCTCAAGCTCATAAAAAATACATGTGTGCAAGTGACGTAAGTACGCGATTTTGGCATAGATAATCAACTCTACAAACAAAATACTCGTGAATAGCATTATATGTGGTGGTAATCCTCACAGGGATATATCTTTACCTTAAATAACTTTTTTTTTTCTTCAAAATAACAATTATAGGATTTACTAATTAAAAATTGATATATACACTCTTCGACGAAATCAACAACTATTGATCTCTAATTACAACTCACTCAAATCCTACTAAGATGAGTTAGATACTCACATCATCATTTTTAAATGCACACCTTCAAGCGTTGTGATAAACGGAACGTATTTTTCAGTTTCACATGGTCTGAATGATACCTATACCCATATTCACAATCAGATCTTGGCAACAAATCCCTTACTAAATACAAAAATTTTCGTGAAAAAAAATAATAATAATAAATTTGGAGGAAAAAGAATATTTTTCTTGTATATATTTGTACAAGAATACAACATATTTATAAAAATTTAAATGGAATCAAATCTATAACTAGGAGCAGATGTGAAAATATGATTAGAAAAAAAAAAAAAAAAAAACAAAAAATATACAAGAAATATAGTTGGACAATATAATATTTCTTAATACTCCCTCTCAAGTTGATGCATAAAGACCTCCAATGCCCAACTTGCCAATAAGAAGATGAAAATAACCGTGCACAAGTACTTTAGTAAAGACATCTATAAGTTGAAGTTTGGTCGGCACCCTGCATGTATGGATTAGGAAGATAAATTTTTTCAGCATTTGTGAAAAATGAGACTATTAACAATGTGAATAGTGGCTTGATGGGAGTCTTAATTGGGCGATGGAGTTGGGGCAATACTGCGACAATGATACAACAGTTTTTATTTCGCTATAATAGGGAGAAAAATATTATTGAAGATTAAAAAAAAAAGAAATCCAATTAGAAAATTATGTTGGATTGTCAAGTGTTTCGAATTTGTGATTCCGATATTATGGAAAAATTTTAAATAAATAAAAAATAAATTTAGAGAAATATAGTAATTGTTTTTCATGTTTCTTTGTTGAATAAAACATCATATTCCTATTTACATAAAATGAGATAAAATTAAATTCCTCAATTAGCTCTCTATTTTAGAGCAAATATATAAATACAACAAGAAAATTAATAAAAATAAAAAATATATAAGAAAGACATTTGAATAATATAATGTTGCCTAATAATATTAGCAAAGCATTTGTCATATATATTAAGAAAAAAAAAGTAGAGGATTCTCCATTGGCCTTTTTAAAATCTAAATGTTGTCATTGCTATGAATGTCATAGTTCCCTTTAGTGTCATGGGACGATGGACACATCATGGTTTAGGATATGGATGTATTTCACGATGAATACAAATAATAAATAAAAATATATTTTACCTTAAACCCGAGCCATCAACTAGATTTTAGCAAAATAAATTGTAAATGCAATTGTAATATTTATATACTCTCACTGACCAATACAACTAACAAAAAGATGATACTTTAACAAATAAGATTGTAGAGGTTTATAAATACCGGATTGTTTTGAATTATATCATTTTATGATAAAGAATCTTAAGCATACACTTTTTATATATATACATCATTATTTTAATTGAAAGAAATATAATATTGCATTGAACAACACTTGGCTCGTGATTCACATTATTATTTATTCTCATTTGATTAAGTCGTATGTGCTTATATTGCACTTTCTTGCATAATGATTTTTCAAGGCGTGAAAATAAATTTTGAAATGAACTTCACACTGACAATATATCAAATGTAATTCAAGTCATATATATGATAAATCTTAATTTACTAGTATAACTTCATGCGGGTATAATAATATATCCCTTTCACTGTCACGCCTTTGTGGATCCATCATACCTCCTAAGCATTATTGCTATAGGGTATTCATTAAATCGAGTGTAAGCTAATCATTTTATAACACTAAATTAATCCTAACGTCCTCTTATTAATAATAAATTTTGTCTTTTGACTATCAAAAGGTCAGGTTTTAATTCTTATGAAGGTTTACCAATTGCACTTATTATAGTTTAATGATATTTAACATGAATGTCTCCATGTCCTTTAAGGGTCGTGTTTTTACATTAACACATATTTCATTTATTTAAATATCACAACTGATATAATCATTTTAAAAGTGAGGTCACCCTTTTATACCATTTGTGATTATTTGTGCATTACATTTCATCTTTATTTATGTTCTTTTTATTATTATTTTTTTCCGTTATTTATAGTCACAATGCACATTAATATTCACATCACATCATTGGAGCTTCAAGGCTTAAACTAATATTTAAATTTCAAATCAAAGTATGCATTTTACTTTTAAAACTAATAGAATATGAGAAATTTTAATGAGATGTAAATGTAAACTCACTCTCATGTTTAAAAGAAATAAAATTAAAACATTTAGCCTCATTATTTTTACTTTATCTCCATCTCCATGATTACATAGTGCTTTGTATTACCAAGCCTTTGTCTGTTTAGAAACTTTTTAAAGAAAATTTAGAATATAAACATTAATTATGAATTAATCCATAAATAATACTCGTGTATATCAATCATACTTTAATATATATTAGATAAAAAAACTTTACTTTTATTTTTATTCTTTACTTTTTAAAAGTCAAGCGTCATATTTATAGCACTAATTCTCTAAGCAATTTATTTTTATCACAAAAGTAATATATTTGATCCTTTTTTGCTTTTATCATTTGACTTTATGTCATGGTTCACTACATTCCACGTGAATTTAACCCCTAACAAATTCATTTTCCTTTAGTAATGGGAAAATGCCTTTTTTTAAGTTGGAGGTAGGAAAATAAATTTATTTGTTTACCTACATTGAAAGTGAAAAACAATGTTTCCCACAAATTTTTACAAATAAAAGCTCGACAAATAATAAAAAATCAGTTTATTAGGAAACAACTGATTTTTCTTTTCCCTTTCTGTGAATTAAATCAAGTCCGAGAAATTTGAACACAATATTGGTATTACCTCCACATATCCCAACATGAGATAGGTCAGGGCTCTGAGGGGCCACCGTGATGTGTGGCTTTTATTCACGTCGTCTATCCATTTTGTTATGACATTTTAGGTTATAAGTATAAAATTCATGTAGATCCAAGGGTCAAGTGGATCACACAATGGGGATTAAATAGCCACCATTGAAAACTTTTAAATCATACTGATATTTATGTTTCCCTTCATTGGGGTCTATATGACCTTATAAATAGGCTGAGTGATGAAAAAAGACACTGTGTTGGGTCATGGGAAGGTTTCAATAGTGGGTGTCATTAACATTGTTGCATCTTGTTGTGTGGTGCAATTGAGCCTTATATGTACCTCACTTTTGGGCTCATAACCTAAAATGATTTGTTGAAATGGAGGGACAGTGTGGATAAAATCTATATATCATGATGGCCCCTCAAAACCTAACCTGTCCCAAGCCTGAGACATGTGAGGGTAGTACCTAACTCGTGTTCAAGAAATTCTAACATCCTTATTTATTACAAGAGTTATGAGATTGATGAGTTAGATGACCACCGCATGTGCCTACATGATAAAAATCTTATGCTTTAGTGAGATGTATATTCAATAACGAGCAAGCCATGTAATCCATTTTCAATCATGTGCTTGTATTGTTGTTATGATAAAAAGTGACACTTAAACATGATTTATCACCCTATTTTTTCCACTTTAGTGTTGCTAAGTGTATGATGAATGCACTTTTTACTATTCATATATGTAGGTACAAAGTTCATTATGACCGTCTTTTGTTTTTTTCAGGGAATCATAACTAGTTGAGATAGTTGAACAAGAAGATAAACTATATTTTATTTAGTTTAGTCTTTATTTTAAAAATGTAACAACATAATAAAACAATTGTATATATTTGAAAATAAAATAAAATATTATTTCTTTTTTATTATGTTGGATATTATGGTTAACGAAGAACACTACAAAAATAAATTGAAAAAACAAAAAAAAAAACTTGAATAGTATCCCAAGAGCAAAGTCAAGGCCTGGGCTCATTTTTAAAGCATGACAGACTCGTGTCAAACTTGACAAAAGTTTGCAAGATCCGAACCACTCATTCGGTATGTAGTGGTGCAACATTTGTTCATCCTCACCTCTTCAGAGAGAGAGAGAGAGAGAGAGAGAGAGAGAGAGAGAGAGAGAGAGAGAGAGAGAGAGAGAGAGAGAGAGAGAGAGCGAGATACAGAGAGAGCAGAGAGAGAGAGAGATGCACACACAAGGAATTGAGAGGTAAAATTTTTTGAATATTCATGCTTAGACAAAAAGATGAGTCATGTCCTTGATTCTATTCATAAGGAAAATCAAGAATATAGTATCCATGGCAAGAAATTTAATTACTTGGCCCAAAATTCTACCTTCAAATTTTTATACTGTTTTTATTTTATAATTATAAGAACTAAACTAAGCAATCCTTAAAACTAATTCATCACCACCTATATGACATGAAAAAAAAAATAAAATTGCATTCATCAGTCACTTAAGAAATCTACTATTATAATCCTTCAATTCTCCAATTTATAGTCACCAACAAATCTACCATTGAGAGAAAATGTACAACATTAAGCTGCATCTAATGGAAAAACAACAAATATAAGGGAGTTGGACCATCCAATTTATTTGAATCATGTCACTTCATAAATATTTTGTAGAAGTGGGACTCATGTGAAATTTATGGCACTCTTCTACTATTCAGAAGTGCTAAACATAACAACACCTTATATAATCTAAGATACTCATCAAATAGGCGAGAGTGCATCAAATAATCAGGTAATTAAAATAAATTGACCAATAGTCCACATTTAATATAGATAAACTAACTCCCAATTGTGAAATTTATAAGGTGGAACCCACATTACATCACCTTCAAGTAAAGCGCATGCAAGCACCGGACAATAAAAAATGCACTTGTACAAGTGTAGGTTGAATTTCTACTCCAAATTCATCCACCTCATTGAGAATGGTTTTGGTGAGGTTAGAGAAATGAAGGTAATAAAGGCTGCAGATGTGGCGATGTTTGATTGGGCCAAGTGTATTAGACCTTACAAAATAGTGCGCCTGACTTCACTTAAGATAGTGCGGCCCTTATCATAGAGCCCACCTTGATGCATGTCCATTTTTCAAGATCATTTTATGTTGAAAAGGGTATACTGAAAAATTGAAAATAAAATTATTTAAATTAACGCTGGGCTGTATCACGTATAAATAAGTTGCCCTTAAAGCTTGATTCAATCCATTCTTCATTGCTGATAGATACATGCGAATAGCTTGCAGGATAAGACATGTATTTTCTTAAGGATTTCGATTAGTACATTTGATCGTCTAGCAAATTTGATGAGTGGTCGAACTCAGTGACTCACACAATGTTCAAGCTGCTCGGTGATTTTCTTAAAAGGAAAATGTTCAAACCGTTTTGGCTATTAGGATTACTAGCCGTTTTCAAAGCGGTCGACGGTTTTGGATAAATTGATTTGACCGTTTCCAACGGCTTATAAAACCCAAGAAGCGCAAAGTACGCCATTTAACATTGCTACAACCACATTACCCATGCCTTAGCGCATGCATGTGTTTTAATGCGTGATGCAAACCAAGCATCTCATATTTCATTTCTCCAAGTAAGAATACTAATCACTAAACTACTTATAAACAAGAAGTTTTCCCCCACTATTTTCAATATAGGAATAAAGAAAATACATTTTTATTTTAATTTTCAAAATCGTCTAAGAGAGAATAATTTTTTTTATTTATTATTTAAACCAAAATTTCAACAATTTAGCATATGATCTGAAAATTGAATAAGATCTAGATCTTAGGTAGACCATACTATTAGAGACAATGGTGAATGAATACCCAACCATTAAAACCTTTATAAGGCCCACTATAATATGTATTTATGAAAGATTAGAAAATTTGGTGTCCTGCTAATGCTCAATCAATCACTACATTTTCCTGTAGTGTTGTCCACCTCATAATTATATCTATTACATTTTTAGGCTCACGCTTACAATGATTTAGTAAAATAAATGAACATTATGGACACGGAGCACATCCATCCCTATGCCGCACAATCAGAGTCGCATCCTCTCAGCTAAGGTTGGGCTGTACCTAACTTGCTCATATCAAGAAGGGAAACGGATGGGCTACTCCCCCAGCCACTAGACAATGGCTTATGGTCAGTGCTTTGTGAGCCCCACCATGATGTATGTGCCCATGTATTTTTTTAGATTATTTTAGGTTATGAGACCAAAAATTTGGTATATATTAATCTCAACTGGACCACATTAGAGGAAACAATGTTGAATGAATGTCGATCGTTAAAAACGTTTTGGGGGCCATAAAAGTTTTGGATCAAGCCAATCTTTGTTTTTTTCCCTTCATCTAGGTCTGTATGACCTAATCAACATATTGGATGTCAAATAAACAGTATAGTGGGCTTTAGGAGAATTTTAATGGTAGATATCCAATCACTATTGTTTTCTTGTGGTGTGGTCCACCTGAGATTTATATCCCTCTTATTTTTTGGATCAAGCCATAAAATGATATGTAAAAATGGATGAACAGCATGGATGAAACACATACATCATTGTGGGGCCCACATAGCACCGACCATCAGCCACTGGGCTTGGTGGGAGGGGGAGTAGCCAATCCATTTCTGGGTAAAGGGAGGTAGATTGGGTACTACCCAAACAAGGGGACCAAAGGCCACTATAATGTATGTATTTTATATACACTCTTCACTTATTTTGTTAAGAGCTTGAAAATTAGGCAGATACAAATCTTAGGTGGACCCGCACCACAGGAAGAGGGGTGCTAAGGACGCATATCATTGAAACCTTCTTAAGGCCCACCGTGAGGGGGCGTTTGACGCATGGTATTAGATGGGATTGAGTGGGATGGAATTGCATTTGGTTCCGTTCTAATTCCACCCAATGTTTGGGAAGAACAAGAGAGCGTGGAATTAGATTAAATGAAAATGCGTCTGGTCTAGGGCATTGTAGTTTTTTGCTTTCTGCTGGTGGTTTGAAAATTTTGAAAAGTCTTGATGTTAGCAAGTTGTGTATGTCCCACCATGATGTGTGGGTTATATCTACACCGTCCACCCATTTTTTAAGATCATTTTAGAGCACGTATTAAAAAATCAGGTAGATCTAAAGCTCAAGTGGACCCCACAACGGAAAGCAGCAGGGATTGAACACCTACCATTGAAAGCTTTTTTGGGCCCACATAACTCTTGGGTCAAGTTGATATTTGTGTTTTCCTTTCATCCAAGTCTTTTTTACCTTATGAATAGATTGGATGGAAAGTAAACATCGCGGTGTACTCTAGGGAGATTTCAATGGTGGGCATCATTGTTCTCACTGCTTTATGTGTTGTGGTCCACGTAAGCTCTGGATCTACCTCATTTTTAAGCCCATGTTATAAAATGAGGTTGCAAAATAGATAAATGGTGTGGATATATATAAAAAATCCCGGTCTCCTGCGCACCATGTCGCAAGGAGCTTAAATACGAGCTCATATAAGAGCCGTTAGATCCCCTTCATCGGCTGGGATTCGGCGGCCGTGCGCAGGAGAGAGTCTCTGTAGAGATGACTCATGCAGCAGTTTTTTCAGCGTCTCACAGGCTCCTCCTGAAGTGATATCACAAAGTTCTGTGGGCCACACCGTGATGTATGTTTTGTATCTACACCGTCCATTCATTTGGAGAGACCATATTACGACATGATCCAAAAAATGAATTAGATCTAAAGCTCGAGAGGACCCTACCACAAAAAACAGTGGGGAGAATGATGCCCACAGTTAAAAAGTTCTGAGGTGCAGGCCTGACTGTGAGGCCCACCTTAATATGTGAATTGTATATCGACACCGTCCAATCTGTTTTTCAGCTCATGCTAAGGCTTGATCTCAACGTTGAATCAAATCCAAATATCAGGCTAACCATTCCATAGAAAACAATAGTGATTGAACTCTCACCATTAACAACTTCTAAGTCAACACTGTAATGTTTATTTGTCATCTGGCACGTGACACCGATGGCCATGGAACCCACACCCTCTCAATAGCTGGCACATTGTAATGTTTATTTGTCACCCAAGCCGTTTATTTGGCACGTGACACCGATGGCCATAGGACCCACACCCTCTCAACAGCTGGCGGTAGCTTCGTCCACGGAGCAAACATCTTCACTTATGGCAATGGTACAACGAAAGGCAGATCACCCAATGCTCGTGTGGCAGCATACAAAGTCTACTGGTCCACTTGCTCCCATGTAGACATCATCGCAGCCTCTGATGCAGCTATCCACGATGGTGTCAATGTGATATCCGTCTCCCTTGCTGCGCCACCCACTGATTACTTTAGATGTGGCATCGATGTAGGATCGCTTCATGTTGTCATGAACAGTATCCCCGTCGTCTGCATGGGTGGAAACTCAGGCCCATGTAATGGTATGGTTGGGAATGTAGCCCCTTGGATCATGACTGTGGGTGCCAGTACAATGGACTGGGAATTCCCATCATACATCCAGCTCGACAATAACAAGCGCATCAAGGGACAAAGCCTCTGGACAATAGACCTTCCTGCCAACAAATCGTATCTATCGATCACATCCATTGATGTTGTATCCACCAATTCAACGGCTCGCGATGCCAAGTAATGTCGACCAGGGTCCCTTGATCCTATGAAGGTAATAAGAAAGACCGTCACCGACACTGCTGGATTAATCAGTAGTGTAGAGAAGGGCAATGTAATTAAACAGGCAGGAGGCATTAGGGCGATCATCGTGATCATGAACCGTTCGGATTAGACATTTGCACAGGTGTGTGCGATCCTAACCGTGGGCCCACTATGATGTATGTGATTTATATCCTTCTCACGGTTGCTGAATCTCAGCTGATGAGGGGGATCATGTGTTAAAGCAGGCATGAAAGAAGGAAAACAGAAATATTTACCCGAACGAAAACTATCGTGGCCCTCAGAACTTTTTACGGTGGGCGTCACTCTCCCCACTTTTTTTGTGGTGGAGTCCTCTCGAGCTTTGGATCTGATTCATTTTGGATTATGCCGTAATATGGTCTTTCTAAATGAATGGACGATGTAAATACAAAACATACATAATGGTGTGGCTCATAGAACTTGGTGACGTCACTTCAGGAGGAGCCCATGAGACGCCGAAAAAACTGCCGCGCGAGTCATCACTACAGAGACTCGTTCTTGCGCACGGCCGCTGAATCCCAGTTGATGAAGGGGATTTAATGGTTCTTATACGAGCTCGTATTTAAGCTCCATGCGGCATGGTGCGCAGGAGACCGGGACTCTATACACACACACACACACACACACATGAACATATCATGGAGTCATGGAGCCAAGCTTGTCCCTCGTCCTATGCGATGGTAATAGGGTACAATTCCCATCACATGTAATTTTTTGAATTCCATCCCACCCAATCCTTTCTAATACCATGTGCCAAACACCATTTGATGTTTATTTGCCATCCTCATCCATTGGTAAGGAAGGTGACTTAGATGGGGATGAAGCGAAAGCAGAAATATCAGCTTGATCAAAAGACCTAAGGGCCCGTTTAGCCGGGCGGATTGGAAGGGATTGGATGGTATTGAAGGGATTGGAAGTTAAAACCGGGATTGGCTGGGCGTGCCAAATAGACTGGGTGATCTGATCCTTTGATGTAGCAATCCCATGGATCTTAAGACAATCCATTAACAACACCATCATTACCTTTAAAATCCACCCTAATCCGTTCAAAATTGCCTGGGACGTGTTTGGCTCGAGGGATTGGAAGGGATGGGAAGGTTTAACCCCGGGATTGGCAGACATGCCAAACAGACTCGTCATAGCAATCCTCGGATATAGCAATCCCATGGATCTTAAGACAATCTACTGACAACACCACTATTGCCTTGAAATCCATGCCATCCACCCTAACACCATTCAATCCCTTCCAATCCACCCGTCCAAACGGGCCCTAATAAGTTTTCAACGGCAAGCATTAATCCCTACCGTGTGGTCCTCTTGAGCCTTGGATCTGCATAATTTATGAGTTTATAACCTAAAATGATATTGGACACATGGATGGACGGTGTGGATAAAAGACATACATCATGGTGGCCCCCCAGAGGCCCAACCAGTCCCGAGATCTGGACTCTTCGGCAAGGCATCGCCTCCCACCAAATATCAACTTCTAGTGGTCCATACCAACGGCACAGATCGCGTGCGCATAAAACCACAGCCGTCGGTTTATTTAAGCAAATCTAACGGCTCCAAGACTTCAATCCTTGTATTGGTTGCTAACAAGTGGATGGTCAAGAGAAAAAAGCACAACATTGGTCCACATTCAATGCTAAAATGACTAATATAAAAGGATCTGGACCGCACAATCCAAGAGATCTCTTTAGTATTTTTATCCACTGCAATAGTTGTCAGATTCAACGGTTCAGATCACCAATACCCGTGCCCACATGTGATGAATCTTTTACTATCGATGAACATGATCACACGACTCATTCAAATCATGTCCGTGCCTGAATATTTTTGAAAATTCTGCTTTGTAAAAGTGGGTCCACGGACGAGTCGCAGCACTTGTCACTGGCCACGAGTGATGCTGTCCACACTCATTATCGCAACACATGTTAATGTCATGGAAGATCTGAACCGTTCATTAGGTGAAACCATATTTAAGGTTCTCCGATCAAAGATCAAACCGGTCATGAAATTGGCCAAAATTCCACAAAAAAAGACCAACTAAAAGAAATTGATCAACGGTTCAAATTCAACATGTATGTCTGGACCAGGAGACAGGTGGAAGGACCTGATTATACTATAAGGAAGTCTACAAGAAAGGACCCAAAATGACGAGAGGTTCGATTATCACATCATGTCTCACGTTGGCACGTGCGAGCGTCGAGTAACTGAGCTATTCACGCGCGCGACTGCCACTTTTAGCTTCAAACCTCAAACAAAAGCTCTCTTCCCATTGGTTGATTCTAAAACCGCACGGATCGCCTTGCAGTAAAACTGCAGCCGTCGATCGCTAAACGAATCTGACGGCTACAATCCCTCAATCCGAAAAACGGATTTCACGCAACACTATATATAACTGTCCACATCCCCATCTTCCCCAATCCGCTCCCACTGCTTCTCATATCTTCATATCGGCGAGATATTGAGCTCGAAAAATTCACGAGAAAGAGATGGAGTCGACCGGAAAGGTGAAGAAAGGCGCCGGTGGAAGGAAAGGAGGCGGTCCGAAGAAGAAGCCGGTCTCCAGATCGGTCAAGGCCGGTCTGCAGTTCCCGGTCGGTAGGATCGGTCGTTATTTGAAGAAGGGCCGATATTCTCAGCGTGTCGGGACCGGTGCGCCGGTTTATCTCGCGGCTGTGCTGGAATATCTTGCAGCTGAGGTAGGGATCTGGAATTTTTTTCCTGTAGTGGTTTTGTCAAAATTTGGGGGTTGGTTGTTTATTAGGGTTTGAGTTTTTCATCTTGTCTTTTTATTTCATCGTTTGGTTGGATCTGATTTTATGATTTTTAAAAATTAATTCAATAAACGTTCTTTTAATTTCGAGAAAATGTAGTTCGTGGGACTACCTGAAAATGTAGTCAGCCGGACCACACAGTTCATGGTCCCAGCTGTGGGCTTTTATTAGGTAAAAGATACACTGATCGGACCATCGTAACCATCAAATTTCTGATTGGTAGGGTTCTTTGTCATCAACACTAGGGCCTACACTCAATGAACGGTTGGGATTGCCGGTAGTATAGCTTTTAGTAGTATATGCTGTCCCGCGTAGAGTTCTCTTTCCCCTTCCCAAAAACAGTTGCATTTTTTTTTTTTTTTTTTCAGGAGAAGTGATTTTTACACCCTCTTCTTTTACGAAGTCACCCCACTTTAAGTAGTGTAGCCCTTAAAGCATTGGATGCAAAACTTCATTTTCTAATTTTTTGATACTTTCAGTTCTGTAATCTGCATTTTACTATGAAATCTGACATTTGCACCCCCTCTTTTCAAGCATGTCTTCCCCTTTTCTTCATCTTATATTTCAAGCACCAAAAGTAGAAAATTGGTCTCGGCTTGAACAAGATGTGGGGCTTAAAATCAAGCCAACCTCACTAATTCTTTACCTCCATGAAACTGCATTTTCCCCACTTACCTGATATTCACACCCTTCTTCTTCTTCTTCTTCTTCTTCTTCTTCTTCTTCTTTTTCATTTGGTGACCTTTCTTTCTACTATGTTATTAGAATATGTACAAAGGTAGGGCAGTTGAAAGTATCAAAAGTGGCTTTGTGTGGTGAAAGCATCAAGAACATGTGATACTCTTGTAATGAATGATGCTTGATGTACCGGCATTGGAAAGTTGTACACCTGTTATTCATTAGCTCAGTTAAACTGACTACGCTGTGGGACCCACTACAAATTAGTCAGAGTCTGAAATCAGATTAGCTGCAGCAATCCTAACCTTTGATTTGTGGGCATTTGATGAAATTTGACTATTTGATGTTTTCATCTCAACCGTCCAATTAAATGTCCATCAATCAGATTGTTATGTGACCAAATAGGCATATTTACTGGTTTAATGGTACATTTAAATTCGGACCCAGGAACTTTTCAGTGCCTGTGTATCAGTCATAACACTCTGCCAGAGTAATTAAGTTTTCCTCCTGTTAAATCTTTGAAAGCAAGTTGTAGTATTGTGTCTCATATACTATATTTCTGTGTATGGCAGGTTCTTGAATTGGCTGGGAATGCAGCACGTGACAACAAAAAGAACAGAATCATCCCTCGGCATGTACTCTTAGCTGTGAGGAATGATGAAGAGCTTGGAAAGCTTTTGCATGGTGTGACAATTGCTCATGGAGGAGTTCTTCCCAACATCAACCCAGTTCTTCTTCCAAAGAAAACTGCAGAGAAGGCGGCCAAAGAGCCTAAGTCTCCTACCAAGGCTGTCAAATCTCCAAAGAAGGCTTGATTTGAATCCCTTCTTCAAGCCTCTTTTGTGCCCATCTGCTCTTCTTCTTCTTCTTCTACTTGTATGTTACTACTGCTCTGGGTCCCAGTCAAGAGGGTTTGATGTGGGGAGGAGATGGAATTGAAGATTTGAAGAGAAATTGTACTTGTGTTTTCTTCATTTCCTTTTCTTTTGTTGTGTTGATGTAGGTTAGAGATTTGAATGACACTACCTCTTTTTTTTTTTCCCTTTTCCAATCTTCTTTTTTTGAAAAAAGAGTGCTGTGTTTCATTTCATTTTATCTTTTTTAAGTTGTTCATGGGTGTTGAAATTGAAGATGATTTCAGTAGTTAGAATGATAATGTGATGATAATGGGTCTGGCCTGTTGCCTTGAGTGGCCCACTTCAGGTCATGATGGACCCTTGAATCGATTGTCAATTTGGATTGATGCTTGAAGTGGCCCACTTCAGTGTAGAAGATGTATAATACATTGGATCGCACATGTTCCTATTGCCAATTTGGATTGTCATCTTGGGTTGATGATTTGAGTCATCCTAGTATGAGGCTAACCCATAATTAGGGGTGCACATGGGTTGGTTTGGTCCGGTTCTGGGGTGAAACCGGAACTGAACTGGAACAGGAACTGGACTGTGAAAAGTGGTTCGGTTCCACGGTTCTGGCCTTACTGGAAAATCCAAAAAAAAAAAAAAAAAACAAACCCCTAGTCTACTTGTTATGTTTTGTGACTTTATTTTATCAACTAAATTGAGCCCTTGCCTCTCTAGGCTGGTCTGCCTCTCTGTAAAAGAAATTCCGTACCTGCGGAAGCAGATTGTGGACTGTGTAAACTTGATTTGTGGTGTCCACTGATTTATGTATTTTATCCACTTCCATTATCCATTTTAACAGCTAAGATTGAGCCTAAAGAAATTTTTTTGTTTTTTTTTCTTGGACTCAACCTACTAATACCAAATACACCATGGAGGAGGGAAATTGGCCAAAATCCCTTTCACTATGGTTTTTTAAGTTGCCTTGAATTTCAATATTAGCCATGCCTACTTCAAAAAGAGAGAGAAATACTATCTAAGAGAGTTGTGCACGCGTGTGGTGCACTAATAGAGATGAAAATGATGATTTAAAATGTGGGCTCAGCCTCAAAAAATTGTCCACCTAAATTGTCATGCGGCATAACTAAAGCATATGGTAATACCAGGTCATTGTATCATTTCCTGACATAGCTGAAAACCAATTCTGTTGCTTAATTGACCTTACCAACAGACAGTCGGAAACTGTCATAGGTCAAAAACAATTGTGTTGCTTAATTGACCTTACAGACAGCCATTTACAATATTCACCAAAAAAATCAACTACACCCATTCACATATCACTGCCACAAGAGGAGTACTGATCCAATAAATAGAAAGGTCTCAACATCAGTCGTGCAAAGAAGAAGGCCAAAAAGAAAATTAATTGGCATAAATGAGTTTGTATATTTGGATCAACCGTTTGGTTTGGTTCTACACAACCTTAAATCGGAACGATTTGTATCCAACAGTTTTCTAAATTTTGGAACAGGAATCGGAATCAGTGCTATCTAGAACCTAACCGATCCAATGGTTCTGGTCCGGTTCACTGGTTCGATGTGCACCCCTCCCTATAATGGTGTATTGTAATAATGCAATGGTATGGACTATGGAACCATGATCCTCATGTCTATTTTGTTACTGTGGTACTGATGTGTAGTGATCCAGACCATCCAAATTGTAGGCTCAATTGAGTTGTGTCATATATTTAAAATCACATTGATTGGTCCATAGCCATTTTCAGTTATATCTTTTTTGTTGCTGTGTAGGTAAGTTAGTTTTTATATTTGGATAATCTTTAAGTTATTAATAGGTAAAAAATTGTATATTCACATTGAGCAAAATTTGGATTGGAGAATTGTTTCAAAATATTATGATGATATAAAAATGCATAGGATCAAATATGTAATTTTACTAAGCCCATCAAGATGAATATTAAAGCTAATTTTTAGGCTGAACTAATTATCAAGTGGGCCATAAAAGTGGATGAAATACATATCATTAAGCATAAATGGTCTATATATAACAAAATCAGAATTATCATTACCGTCCAATCTGTAGAATCTAAATGCATAAAAATAATTAAATAAAAATTAAAAAATAAATGCATTAAAAGAATCCAAGAGAGCATTTTAGGATAAGATTTGTGTGGCCCACCTTGATATATTAATAAATAAATGCATAAAAAGAATCCACATACTGCCCGCCTTAATATATTAATAAATAAATGTATAAAAAGGATCCATCTGAGGTGGACCACACCATTAGAAATAGACAAACAGCCCATGGGTTCATTAAACTAGTCACAACTGTTTCTGTGGTGGGGGTTCACATGAGATTTGGATCATCTTAAAATGAGTATACACTCGTTCTGTAGTGTTATTTACTTAAAAAAAACATGAATTTTAAAGATAAATTGGCAGTTTATTCTCAAACGACAGCAGCAACACAGTATCTAAGTAGCATACGATGCAGGTGATCCTGATCATATTTCCGGTGCATTATGAGTGGATTATGAATAAAGGTAACCTCCATCAAACAAACCAGCCATCTAACTAGTGTACATTGTACCATTGTATATATGCGCTGGATATGTCTTACTTTAAACCGTCCACAGAGTTTACTATTAAAATGGATGGACGGGGTGGATCAAATACATAAATCACGGTGGAGCAGTTGACACGAGTTCTCGTGAGAATTTTTTGAGAACTCGTAATATGTGATGTTAATCCAAAATCTGAATGTTCCACGTGATGAAGCATCCCATGAAACCTACAAGGCCAACTTTTACATTGATCCAAAACTTTCGTGGCCATGGCAAAAGAAAATAGTTTCCTCCCTTGATTTTCATATCACTTTTCTATGGCCCACCAGAGTTTTAGATCAGAGTGAAAATTAGTCCCTGGGGGTTTAATGGGATGTTTCATCACATGAACCATTCGGATTAGAGTCCCATGACACGTGTGGAAAGGATAGTACGTGCGCACGTACACAGGTGAGCATGCGTACGAGTAACACCTAATCCACTCCCGTCTTCAAAGCAGAAAAGGAAAAATTGCGATCAAACCCTACCGTTACGGGGAGGAGTAGAGAGGGAGGGCGGTCGTTGCAGACAGAGAGAGATTGCAGCGAGGGAGGGCGGTCGTTGCAGACAAAGAGAGATTGCAGAGACGGAGGGCGGTCGTTGCAGACGGAGAGAGATTGCAGAGAGGGAGAGCGAGAGATTGCAGAGAGGGAGAGTGCGTTTCTCCATCTTCCCCTCTTTTTAAAAATCCGACCGTTGAGCCTGTAAGTGGCTTACAGGGAAGTGACTTCTCACCCCCATCGCCCTGCAGTTTTTTGGCAGATTTTCCTGTAAGTGACTTACAGGTGAATTTTCTCCCCCAAACACCACCTGTAAGTGACTTCCCTGTAAGTCAGTTCCCACTTACCCAACTTACAGGCATCCAAACAGGCCCTGTTTGGGGGAGGAGCTTGTTTTACTCTCACTTGAAAGATTTTAGGTTGGTTAGCTTTATTGTTTTTTAATTGCCCGAAAATATACATTGAGAGTCTAAAATTCGGAGAGGCTTTCACAAACATGGGTTGTGTATCATCTTGGGCCCATGCACCTGTTTTCAGCAGCAAGGTAACCAAGCTCTGTGGGATCTGAAACTTAGGTGGGCCACACTGCATGAGCTTTAGAGGTTTTCCCAGTATGTTTACATTGTTTGACTGTCGATGTCTTCAAATGGGATGAAGAGAAGATGGGATATCAGCACCATTGTTTCCTAGAAACCCATCAGTTAGATGTCCAACTAATTGTGTGTGAGCATTTCTGTTATTGGGTTGATACATTGGAAGCACACTGTCCTACCCTTGCTTTCTTGAGCCAGGAATGGCAGATCAGTGTAAGGGACCACTGTAATGTATATATTTGAGGCAGATTATTTTCTCAGATTATTTTAAGGTATGATCCAAAAAATGAGGCAAATCCAACTCCAAGTAGACTAACACCAAATAGTAGGCATATGCTGCATTAAATGGACAAATCATCAAATGCAAGTCATTTTTGTGTCGCATTAAATGCAAGGTCATCTATGATTTGGTCTACTTGAACCTTGGATTTGACTCATTTATGTGCTCATGACTTAAAATAATATAAGAAAAGGAATGGATGGCATATATAAACAGATACATCACGGTCGGCCCCTACACAGATCTCCTGTTCCTGGCTAGAGATGGCCTTATGTAGGATGCAATCCCCTTCCTACACCATTGTGTGTTGAACGTGTGTTTTAAGCCTAGTTTCAACATGAGGTCATGGTATCGATTCCCTAGTGGGGGTGGCTAACAGTGTAGTGTGTACTGACAGTGGGGTGTGTACTAACAAGCTAACCCAAAAAAAAGAAAAGAAAGCCAGGCACTATAGTCTGCCCAAGGAAGATTTCACGGGGGTATGATCGTCACCACTGCTTTCTGTCGTGTGGTCCACCTGAGCCTTCACATCACAGTGGGCTTCACATAGCCTCTACTAGGACCGTTCATCTCCAGCGAGGTCCTGACCGGGTACTACCTAATCCGCGTCCAATCTAATTCACCAGTGGAGGTGGGCCCAGCCATGCAAATGCTCTCATTGAACGGGCAAGATACGATCTCAAATGGCTTGAGTAAGGGTACTTTAGAAACTGACCGATCTTACAAACTTCCTGGTTCTTGCACACGCACGATATGCACACCTGATTTTGTGCTTGGCATTTGAAGTGTGTACGAAGTAGGCATGTGGGGGTCCTTTTGTGATTGGCATGGTGTATGTGAATAATGAGTCTAGATGATCGTTAATCATCAACCGTACACGTCATAGTTGTAAGGTATCCAGACCATCCAAATCGCTGACCCAACTGTGGATACAACATCAACGAATATTAACAATGATAAGTGAACATTAACCATCGGATTTCCCTTCGAAGTTGGACCAGTAGCAATCAATTTGATAGCCATGATTTGGATGGCCAGGATTTCTTGACCAGTGTCATTTTGGACATGTGGTCCATCCATAGAGGGTCCCAAAATGTGCATGGCCTGGATACCTGCGCATCGGCACCACATTTGAGGTGGATGAGTCCCCACCTTTCGTGAAATAACATTCCATCCAATTGGGTTCGCTTTGCCTCTGCCGCGATTTAGAAATGTGCGTGTGTCGCCACCCGCGGGGCCCACATGCTGAGATGGTCCGATGATCTGAATCGTTCATATTTCTTACAGAGTGACGGTAAATATCATTAGGGGTGCACATTTAACCGGTAGAACCGTAGAACCGGACCGGAACCGTTGGATTGGTCCGGTTTGGTCCGGTTCTAGACAGCAACGGTTCCGGTTCCGGTTCCAAAATGGTCAGAACCGTTGGATACGGTTCGGTTACGGTTCAAGGGGTACGTAAAACCGAACCAAACCGTTAACCGAACCGTGGACCCGATCCATTAAACCGTAGCCTAGATCAACACCGTCCATTGACTTCCTTTTGAAATTTAGACCGTGAATAGTGAGCTTTGATCATTTGATGATATAGCCCACCTGAATAATCAAGCCTTAAAAGCAGTCAGACGGCCTTCTTTCGATCGTTGTAGAGATCACGAGGATGTACATGATTAAGAAAGCTCAACATGGTTTTGATGGGTTCTACCCCTTCTACCTGATGAACGGTTCAGATCCATCTCTACCTGCATGATGGTGGCCCACAACAAAATCACGGATGCTCTGTTTTCAACAGAGTTGACGTAAGTCGACGTAAGTTCAAATGTAAAATTTGGTAGCCATTTACTGACGTCTTTTGGAAAATCTATTCCGTTCATGGGATTGAGGACGAAAAATCATCAGAGTATTTTTAGAGGAAAATTAGCGTGGCCCATGAGCTTATCTACTCCGCCGTCCATTTTATGTTCAACGGTCATACTTTTACAACAGCCTGCATGGTTTCAAAATGCCACGTTGCCAAGGGTTAAATCTCCCTTCTGTAAACAATGAACGGTACAGATTAACGATTTGAATGTGGAGTGAGCCACACTGAAAAAATTGCAAAGTTTTTAGATTTTTTTTCACCTTTTTTTTTTTCTTTTGTTAATTTTTTAAAAAGCCAGAACCGTGGAACCAATCCGGAACCGAACCGGTTTTCACGGTCCGGTTCTGGTTCGGTTCTAATGTACTAACGGTTCGGTTCCGGTTCCAAAAATTCCAGAACCGTTAGGAACGGTTCGGTTCCGGTTTTACCCCAAAACCGGACCAAACCGGACCGTGTGCACCCCTAAATATCATACGTCCTGTCCAAGTTTCATATAGTTGCTCGTAACCATTTCAAAGATTTACAACATGGACGGTTCTGCTCATTGAATCACCGTGGTTCCCAGTGGGCGGCGATAAATGCTTTATCCTAAGTCGCGACGGAGATAAAATGTGGGTGCAAATTAGGTGAGGCCCCGGACTCACCCAAGATGGTGCGGTCCTTAACTGTGAGGCCCACCTTGATGTATATATTCTGTATCTACACCGTCCATCCATTTTTCCAGATAAATTAGAGGAATTCCCCGAAAATAAACAGATCCAATTATCAAGTGGACCATACCACAGGAAACAATGGTGATTGACCAATGGGCCACAAAAGTTTTGGATCAAGCTAATATTTGTTTTTTCCCCTAATCCTCACTTATTTGACCTTATCAACGGATTAAATGGCAAATAAACACTAAGGAAACATTAATGTGGGCCCAAATTATTTTTTTTTATAATGGTAGTACATTCAATCACCACTATTTCCAATGGTATGGTCCATATAATAATTGGATTTGATTAATTTTTTGAATAATTCCGTAATATGATCTGAAAAAACGGATGGACGGAGTGGATATAGTATAAATACATCAAGGTGGGCCCCACAGTAAGGGCCGCACCGTCTTTGGTGACCCTGGTGTCTCACCTAATCCCCGTTCAAAAAATGTACTCCCATCAGTTTTGGGCTTCCGCTAACATGAGCCGTTAGCTAGTGTGCTCCACCGTTCTTCCCTCTATTCATGCCAAAGGCCACGTCCTGAACTCTTGAGGGGTGCGCAGGTTAAGGGGAAATGCGATGTTTCAGGGCTGGAATCTCTCTCTACGAAACCTTCCCGCCTGCAATAAGGTTGATTAGACGAGAAGCTTGCACAAAACTGTTCGTTGGAGGTACTTATCTCTCTCACCCTTACACAACGCCCTGTGCACAGAGCGCACCGTTACATTTTCTTGCATTTCTTCAGGGAATATCATCTATTATCATTTATCAGTTCTATTCATAGAATTAATTATATCAGTTCTGGCAAAAGAAAAAGTTCATCAGTGAAAACCTTTCAAATGAGATTTTCAATTATCCTTTCTCACCGGTCACCAATCACCACTAGTGATTTAAATATCAATACTATCAACTGATATATCGGTCAATATCATCGATATCGCATGCGACTAATACAATATAGAGAAGAAGTTATTAAATTCCCATGTATTGCACAAAATATCTAAATTGATATATTTTGCAAAAAAAAAAAAAAAAAAAAAAAAAACACTAATAAAATTCTCTAAATTGTTGATTACATCTGTTGATGTAGAAATCTGGTTAGCCTTCTTTGGACCTTCGTGTACCTGCACATGAGACAAACAAAGGAGACCCTAGCTAGTACAGGGGACCCTCCCATGCCTAAGTTAGGTAGGGAATCTGGGTCTAGTCGAGTAATGAGTTTTAGGCTAGAGATGGTGCGTACCTTTCACCATTAGAGGTGTTCCTATTTATAGTTGAGGAGAGGCGGTGGCGTAGGAGAGATCTCCTTGTTTAGTAGGGATGTGTTGTAGTAGGATTTGAGTTCTGTATATGTCGTGGGGATCTTCCGGGATTCTCGGCGAAGATCTCAAGCAGATCTCCATGCCGACTGTCCTCCTAGATTCTTGGTTAGGATCTCGTGTAGATACCGCTGAGAGTAGGTCGGACCTGGTGGAAGGAGAGTCGGGCTGACCCGGGATTGTGCCGACCTGGGATTATGCCGGTCTGAGGTGTGGGAGTCGGGGAGTCGAGCCTCCAGTTACATTTGTTGCTATCCGACCTGACAAAGTGCAATGTTCCGACGTGACCTCTTCTCATTGGTTGGTCCAATTTCCCTACAACAACGTGCGATACATTGTAATACCCAATATGTATCGGTGATATATTATGATACATTCCCCCATTGGAATTTTGAAAGAAAATTGCAAAAAACCTCACAAAAATCCATTCTCTCCCAAATTTGTTTGGGGGAATCTTTTTTCATACTCGTATTGTATGATTTATGAATTCTATGAACTCGTTTAGGATATAATTGCATCACTTTTGTTAGACAACGTATAGTTTAGAACCTTATACACAGGAAACTTGTTGTGCTTGCTTGTCATTTCTGATCTTTTGAGTTTCAAGTGTGTAATCATGTCTCTTTCAACATATTATGAATTTTTATTGAAAAGTTCCATCATTTCTCAATGTTTCCCTCAAACAACGATACATTCCCCGATACATGTGAAAGCTTTTGGGTTTGGAAAACTATGTAGACTATATGTTGATTAAACAAATATAAAAAGTAGAAATAAACTTATTGGAATTTTGTAGTCGAGGCGTGATTTAGAATCACTTGGCTTGAAGTTGAATATGCCCTCCTTGGACGATGTCTCTTAGTACAACTGGAATTTTGGACAATCAACCTCCAGGATACATTTATAGTAAATAATCCATCGCTACAATAACCCTTCCCTACAAAGGTCTCAATTTTTTTATTTTTTATTGGGTAAGAACAAGTTTGTCTGAATCGAACACAAGTTTAACCCCAGCTTTGTTGAGGAGGGAACCAGAGACCAAGTTCCCTTTGATATTAGGTCCATGTAGGATGTCATTCAAGGGAAGATTCTTTCTAGATATAAGCTTTAGAAACACTTTTCCTCTCTCGACGACTGGTGATATTCATGCATTTCCCATGAACACTTATTCTTCATCTCCCATTGCTTGGTAGGAGGTAAACATGCTTCGATCATTGTAGATATTTTGAGTTGCCCTGACATTAGCACTCATTCCATGTTGTTTCACAAGATAGACTTCTGTAACAACAACTACCATCATATCTGATTCAATTTCAGTTTTGGCAGGATTAACCTGGGCCTTGGTATTCTTCCTCTTAAGCCTGCATTCTGCAACATGATGTCCTGGTTTTCCACAGTGAAAACAATTCTCCCTTTTCTTAAATTGTTTTCCTGTTTTCTTCTTGAGCCTGCAATCTATAATATGATGCCCTAGTTTTCCGTAGTGAGAACAAGTTCCTTTCTTCTTATTGTTTGCCTGATTTGATTCCACCAGGTTTGCTTTTGAGGCCATCTCATTTACAATCTCATTTTCGTCTTGGATTCTATTGCCCTCCTCAATTTTAATGTGTACTATGATACTCTCCATTGACATGGCATTTTTCTTGTGTTTTAATCTATTCTTATGTTCTTTCTAGGAGAGTGGTAATTTTTCTATGATAGCACCTCGAAGGAAAACTTCAGCCATTTTCATTCCTTCAAATATGAGTTCATGAACTAGATTTTGATATTTATAAATATGGTTGGTGACTGGATTATCATCCTTAATCACATGATGAAGGAAATTTGTGATTACATGTTTCTTTGCCCCTGCATCTTCCAATACATATTTATTTTCTAATGCAACCTGGATGTCTTTAGTAGAGGCATAGGAAATATAAATGTTGTAAAGCTCATTGGAGAGGGTATTCAGAATATAATTTTTGCAACTATGGACATCTCTCTTATGAGTTTCATTCCCTAGATCAAACTTGAATGATTCAAACAATATATATAAAACCTTTAGAGTGTCCGGGGGAAATGTCAATTTCTGTTTCCATCTTTTGAAGGGTTGTTCAGAGAATGGTTTCAATTTTGGACAACGTAGTTGTAGGGTTTACTTTCATGTTAGCCATAGTCCTAGATGGTTTTTCAATAATTCTACTTCAGGATTGTATACTTTTGGGTTTGCAAAACTATATAGATAATTCGTTGCGTGATTTGGAATCACTCAACTTGAAGTTGAATCTGCCCTCCTTGGACGATGTCCCCTTAGTATAACCAGAATCTTGAACAATCAACTTTTAGGATACATGACTGCTACCCGGTCACTATGTGCACACATTGCACACGGGCCCGAACCACCTCGCAGCCTTAACTCAAAATAGAGAAAAAGATATGAAGAAAACCAGAGATAGAACAGAGAGTTGAGAATGAATGAATGAAATCGGAGGAAGTGAAGACTGAAGTCTTTAAATAGACTTTGAATGGACACTTAAAAAAGTTGTAACTGTTGGGTAACCCAACTTGATTGTTTGGCTTTAAACATGTGCGACTGTTGGGCTCGACGACCATCGAGCCTTAAACAAATGATTTATAAAAAAAAACAAAAGAAGGGAAGCAACCTTTCAGGTACACGTGAGTCAATGATTACTGTACATACACATTCCTTCACTATCTAATGCGGAGTTAGGAGCAAAACTTATTTCCAACGCCAGATCTAATGGGCGTGGGGCAAATATATCAACCCCAACACGCATAATAAGATTGGGGAGACTGTCAATTAATCCGGACCAGTGAACTGATAGGCCACCTCACAGATGGGTCGCTGCTAAAAAAATCTGCAAAATGCTGTTTATAACCATTTGATCTGAGTACCACTTTTGACCATCCAAAAATGGCTGATCTATCAGATGGTTACAAAATTCCTATCCCACAAGTTTGGGTTTTGGCTTATTCAAGAGGTGGTCCACTAATCGGATGGTTTGGATCCCTCAACAAATCAGGGGTTTGTAGGGCTGATACCATTTATCAAAATGGTACTCCACACTTGGTCCTAGATCTTTAGTTGATATGTAGAATCCTTAATTGCACGAACCTTCTACTCAAGTGCTGCTCTCACTTCAAATCACTCTTTGGACTTGTGCTCCCAGTCCTGCTTCGTAGCAGTTTTTACTTGCTAGCATCTTGAAACAGATGCTTCCTTCCTCACGCATACACGAATTTGCTACCGCTGCCCTCCACTGATAGTCTAATAAAAAACTAGGATGTATTTTGTTCTTATGTAGGCCTTTCATATGATACCAATGAGACTGTCTTAAAGGACGCGTTTGAACAGTACGGTGAAATCCGTGAAGGTAATCTGATTAGATCCAAATGCCCTCAGTTTCTTTAGCCAATTTATGATGACCTCAAAATCATCACCATCATAATTCTCTTTTTGTCCATCTAGCAGTTAAAGTTATATGTGATCATACAAGTGCGAAATCTAAAGGGTTTGGGTTTGTGTGGTTCTGTTTGGAGAGCGAGGCGAGCAGAGCACTGCAAGAAATGGACAAGCAGGTAAGCTTTGAACTCACCGTGCATGTACTTCGGAGTCCTGATGAGGTACTACATGATCCTCCATTGGAAGAAACAGTGTCTTTTCCTTTAACCTAGCAGTGATACATGTGGGACCCACCTTTCCGTAGCCTGAGCCATCAATCTGGATGATCCCAAGGTATTCTGTAATGGTAACGATGCCTTTACGATACGGGCTGTAACGGTCGTTACTCTCTCTCTCTAAAAAAAAATAAAAAATCCGACAAACCTGTATCTGCCCCGTAACAGCCATTACTGGTGGCCACATGCCGTTACTGGGGCCATAATGGCGGTTATGGGTCATTTTTTCCATAACGGCCGTTACAACCCCGTAACATGTAACGGTTGCCACTGTTACCTTTATGTAATGGCCTTTACAGCTCCATAACGGCATACCATGGATGATCCTAGTCATCTGATGAAATTACAACCGATTCTCCACATTTGACAAGGCCAATTCTGATGGATAAGATCATCTGATGGAAGAACCATGGTGTATCTCCCATCCATTGCTGGCTTGCCATTTGAATGTTTCTGATCACCAGGGGGTGGACTCCACATGCATACGCTATTCAACCATCTATCAAGTCGGAGTGGCCTTGTAAAAGAGAGGCGTCGGCACCATCCCCCGAATTGGATTCGAACCAATCAAGCAACTTGCCCTTCCTTTAGATTGTGGTCGGTCTGCTATGAAATATGCCCAATGGAACATTGCATGTTTCATGATATTGAGTGGTGCTCTCTTGCTTTCTTCAGTTGCTCGATGGTAGAAACATCCGTGTAGTCTATGCCAAAAAAGGATGATATGAACATGCCCGAATGGCTATTGCATGTAAGTTTCTTGTTACTCTTTGTTCCTGGTTTATGTAAGTTTATGTGTAGAAAATGCTTGCAATTAACATGAGACTGCATGGCATCAATCTACCAAGCTGTTACATTCTGGTTCTCGATTCAGTACAGTTTTAGTAAAAATCTCAACTGAATATCAGTTCTGAAAATAATTGATCCCCTTCAGTTGAACGTTTGTTCATCCTCTAGAAAGAATTTTGGCATTTATGGTTAGTGCATTTGCTGCATATGAGAACTCAACTTGCCTTGAAAGTTCGTCCATTGGATTGTTTTCACCATAGTTCTAACACTTTCTTGACTCGACTTGGTGAGATTTCGAGCATAGTCACTGGTAAACTTGAATCTTAGGGTTACTCGGTTCTAACTCGGAAAGATGACGAGTCGAGTCGATTCGATGCAACTTGAGCCAAGTCACTTTCCTCGTCTAGGGCATTTTTAATTAAGAGTAAAATAACAAAAGGCAGGAGTCGAACCATGCTTAGAGAGGTATTCTGTAATGGTAACGGTGGCCATAACGGCCACCACTGTTACCTTTACCATAATGGCTGTCACGGCTGTTACGACCACGTAACATGTAATGGTTGCCACTGTTACCTTTACGTCATGGCCTTTACGCCACACTATGTTGCTTAGCTTCTCATTTTATGAGACTAATACAAAAGATAACTAATTTAAAGATTCCTTCTTCTTCCTACAATTTTTTAATTTATTGTTATTAACTACCGACTCGAGTCTTTGAGTTACTTGACCTGAACGAACATCCAGTCGAGTTTTTTGGGTTTTTTACACTATAGTTTTACTGGAAGACTCGACGGAATCTGGACTCAAAACACAAAAATATAAAAATGTACCATAAAATGGATAAATTAATAAAATTCATGGAGAGTTAGTAAGAAACTAAGGGCATGTTTGGGTGTCATCGATAATGAATTCTATTGCATTTTCTCCTGACAGGCATTGTCGACGGTCTCAGTGCCCGTGGGAATCATACCAGTGACTGGATTTGAGCTGTTTTAGCCCACTCATGTATCCAATAGGCTGAAGTTTCAGTTGAATGTTTATTTGCCATCCAAACTGTCCATAAGGTCACGAAGACCTGAATGAAGGGACCACACAAATATCTGCTTGATAAAAAAACTTGTGGCCCACAAGAAGTTTTTAATGGTCAATAACCACTGTTTACTGTGGTGTGGTCCACCTGAGATTTGGATATGCTTCATTTTTGGGATCATGCTCTAAAATAAGCGGCGTGAATGTAAGGCACATACATCACGGCAAACCTTTGGGTGGCGCATTGCCATCCTTTTATATCAGGCTGGCTTTTGGCATACGGAATCTACCTAATGGGAAAACCTCCTGAGTCGTTCTTGCTCGTGTGTTCAAAGTGTCCACGTGTGAGTCTGAGCACATTTTCAAAGTGCATTCGACGGGTTGCGCTTACCGTTATTTTTCTTGACCATCTATTATTTACTTTCTTTACGAGCATCCGAACGTACGGTTAGGATGGTCCAATCCATGTGACTTTTGGGCTTTAAGCTCTCATTGGGCCCGCCCATTGGGGGATTGGCTTGTATCTCTCTCGCAAGCGTGCATTGCTCAATATCCAAAATCAGATGAGGTAAGCCTGACGGCCGGGATCGTGACTATTGAAAAACGGATGGACGGCCTGAATATAGAATACATACATACAAGGACGCGGATTGCCTGCTGACGCCGTGAGAAGTCAGTAGCCACTGGATGGAGCTACGTGGACCCCACCTTGATGTATCTGTTGTATCTCCACCGTTCATTCGTTTTTCCAAATCGTTATAGGGCATGAACCAAAAAATGAGCCAGATCCAAATCTCATTTTGGATGGACGCCTACCATTAAAAACTTATTGGTTCCACGGAAGTTTTTGGATGAAGCTGATATTTTTATTTTCCCTTCATCCAGGTATGTCTTGTTGTGTGGTCCACTTGAGATTTGATCTGTCTCATTTTTGGGCCCTAAAATGACGTGGAAAAAGAGATAAGACGGGATGGGTAGAACGGAAACGGATTGGCTACTCCCCCTGACACTGGCCCCGGAGCTTGTGGTCGGTGCAATGTGGGACCAACATGACGTATGTGTTTCATCCATTCTGTCCATCTATTTTTCTAGATCAATTTATGGTAATATACAAAAAATGAGGTATATCCCAGTCTCAAGTGGACTACGTTACAGGAAACAGTGTTGAATGAACTTTGACCGTTAAAAACTTTTTAGGGGCTATAAAAGTATTGGATCAAGTTGATCTTTATTTTTTCCCTTCATCTAGGTCTTTATAACCTAATCAACAGATTGGATTTCAAATAAACAGTACAGCGGGCCTTAGGAGGATTTAAATGATGGATATCCAATCACTATTGTTTTCCTGTGGTGTGATCCACCTGAGATTTATATCCCTCTCATTTTTGGGTTAAATACCTAAAATGATATTTAAAAATGGATGAACGGAATGGATGAAACACATACATCATGGTGGGGCCCACAGAGCACCGACCACCAGCTCCGGGGCTGGTGTCAGGGCGAGTAGCCAATCCGTTTTCGGGTAGAACACATTTCATGGCGGGGCCACAGAGCTGGTGGCTACTGGCAGCGGCAGGGGTGCGGATTAGGCGAGAACCCGGATACACCTGGGTGGGTGGGTGGGTGGGACCCCTGACTGTGAGGACCTGCTTGATGTATGTGACTAAATATACGGGGACCATATATATTGAAAACTCATTTTAGGACATGATCAAAACATGAAGCAGATCCAAATCTCATGTAGGAAAGAGTAGCAATTGACCGTTAAAAACTTTCCATGGGCCACAAAAGCTTTGGATCAAGAAGATATTTGTGTGGTCTCTTCATACAGGTCTTTGTCACCTTATCAACGTATCAGAGATAAGCATTCCGGTGGACTCCATGAAGTTTTTATGGTGGGGATTCAATCACGACTGTTTCCAGTGGTGCGGTCCACCTAAGATTTGAGCATGCTTCATTTTTGGGATCATGCCCTAAAATGAGCTTTGAAAATGGTTGGACGGTGTGGATTTAAGGCACGTACATGACTGTGAGCCCCGCAGTCAGGGGTCCCAGGGTCCACTACCTTGGTGGATCCCGTGCATCACCTAATACGCTGCCGAGGGTCGGTAGGCAATCCGTGTCCACTCGTCGATCCATGCTTTTACCAAAATCACCCAATAGGAACTCTCCACGCGTCAGAAGCTCGCAAGTCCAAAGCCAGACGCTCCCATCTCCGCAAACCGTCGATTACGCTTCCCGTCTCCCAAAAGTACGCTTTCGATCAACGCCACGTCACCAATCCGTGACTCCCAGCAACATCCAATAAGAGCCCATCCGCATCCTCTATAAATAAAGAAACAAAACTAAAACACCTTCAAGTCTCATCTTCCAAAAAAATATCCAAGCTCTTCCCTCTCTTCCATTCCTCATCTTATTTACGATCCTGCAATTCCATGGCGCCCAAGGCCGAGAAGAAACCCGCGGAGAAGAAGCCGGCCTCTGAGAAGGCAGCAGAAGAGAAGAAGGCTGAGAAAGCTCCTGCCGAGAAGAAGCCCAAGGCCGAGAAGCGACTTCCCAAAGAAGGCGGTGGGGCGAGCGGAGACAAGAAGAAGAAGAAGCGATCGAAGAAGAATGTAGAGACGTATAAGATCTACATCTTCAAGGTCTTGAAGCAGGTTCATCCCGACATTGGCATCTCCAGCAAGGCCATGGGCATCATGAACAGCTTCATCAACGACATCTTCGAGAAGCTTGCTCAGGAATCTTCCAAGCTGGCTCGCTACAACAAGAAGCCCACCATAACTTCGCGGGAGATCCAGACGTCCGTTCGTCTCGTCCTGCCAGGAGAGCTGGCCAAGCATGCCGTGTCTGAAGGCACCAAGGCCGTTACGAAATTCACCAGCTCTTGAAGATGCGGGGATGCTGCTGATGGCATGAATGTAATCGCTGGCGTTTTTTAGGGGTAGATCCATACGGAGAATTAGGGTTTCCTTGTTTGTAGCTTTTTTGGTTTTCTTTTTTTCTGATGTTTTGTTGTTCATATGGCGAATTTTTCAAATCTGAAATAGAAATGCTTTTTCTTCGATCCATATCTTCTGACTTTTCTTGATTATTGTGTTTGTCATGTGTTTCTCTGGTATTTGCTAACGTGCGCTGGTTGGTGCTTCTCCGCCCCCCTTCCCCTTTTTCTAAAAGATAGGGCTGAGAGTCGGTCGGGTTCAACCTCACCGACCCGTGACCAACCTGACATTGGGTTTGGGCTAAGGTTGAGGCCTTTGCCTGACCGAACCCGAACCCGATCTCTATATAAGTTATAGATTGTAATTGAATGCGGATTGTCTGTATTGAATCCGTCTGTGTTGAAGGCACAGGAAATTTCAGGGCCCTTGGGTCTCATTAGTCCGGGTCGTTACGTCATTTACGTTGACTCAAGTTAACAAGATACACGGATTTCTCTCCCAGATGGATTGCGTGTTAACAAGATACACGGATTTCTCTCCCAGATGGATTGCTTGCTACGCAACCCTTGAAACTTTTAAAGGAGTAATTGTCTTTTATTTTTAGCCTTTTTGTTTAGAAAACGATGAAGTTCTTTACAATAAATAACTATATATAATTAATAAAATTATATGTAAAAACAAAAGATGTCTATTGAAATTGAAATATAGTAGACTAATATAATAATAAAAATGTTAATATGTATCTGACAACCTGATGGAGCTGCTTGGGTTGGACTTGGGTTGATAATTTTCAATCCGAGTTTGGGATTGAGTTGAATTAGGGTTGAAGGACTTGGGTTGATAATTTTCAATCCGAGTTTGGGATTGAGTTGAATTAGGGTTGAAGTATAGGAACCTTGGGTTGGGCTAGGGTTGAGCACCAACATCACCAAACCCACCCGACTTTCAGCCCCAGTCGAAGTCTCTTCTTCTTGTCTGTAGAGTTTCTCTGGCGGGATTCTGCGATTTTGGTTTTTCATTTTCAAAATGCGGTTCTGCCACTTTGAATCTGATCGGACTATCTTAGCCGTTCATTGAGATAAAACATGTCAGCGTGACAATGTACTTCGAGGCGCACCACGAGGATTGTGCTCGTCTGGTCATTAGGTGGTCCGTTGATTTCAGTGGTGCCCATCGTTTCGTATGGATGGAAATTCCAGCGGGAAAGGTTGTCCTGGATGCCTTGCATAAATCAGCAAGGAGATATTCGACTTGGAAAGTAACATTTGCAACATCGGTCCATTTGCATGTGCCTGTTGTGGGGGGAAAATCTGTGGGCCCCATATTATGCATGTGTTTTATACATGCCGTTCATCCATTTTGCTGGGCAGGGGCTAAAACATAAGGCGGAGTCAAACCTAAGAGCCTGTTTGGATGCCTGGAAGTTGGGTTAGTGGGAAGTGACCTGTAGAAAGGTTTATTTGTAACTTATTTTCAACTTGTAAGTCACTTGTAAGTAAAATTGCTACGAAACTTTTAGGGGGTGAGAAGTAACTTCCCTCTAGGTGACTTCTATGCCAATGGTTTGATTTTTAAAATGAGAGGAAAAAAGGATAAACATACCTCCATTACAACAAAGCTCCAGACATTGAAGCTTCGGTGAGTGCTCTCTCTCTCTCTCAAATTAGGGCTGTTGTGTGCCTCTCTTTTTCCCTCTCTTACTGTTTGCAGTTGGGGTTACAAGTTTTTTAAAATTATTTTTTACTTTTGTTTGTGGTTGGTGGGATTCATTGAGGCTGTGATAGTGGGGTCTACCCTATGGCCTGTTTCGATGCCTGCAAGTTCTTTTAAGTTGTATGTGACTTAAATGTAAGTCAGGTACAAGTGAAAGTTACTTTCAAGCAATTTGTTTGGATGTAAGTTGTAAGTTATTTAGAAGTTTGTTTTTATTTATTTATTTATTAGGTAACCTGTAAGTTACATGTAAAAGTTGTATATTCACATCGAGCAGAACTTAGACTAGGGAATTGTTCTAAAATATTATGATCATATAAAAAAGCATAGGATTAAATCTGTCATTTTATTAGGCCCATTAAGATGAATATTTGAACGATTTCTTATAGCCTTATCTGAGTAGGGCCCACCAAGTCAATAGTCTGGATTAGAGAGCCATGGATTCTAGTTGTAGCATTTGATCATGTAATCTAACACTATTGTACAATGTTTCTTCTCTTTTGAATTAGTGGGATCATTTTTACGACTCATTTGATAATTGGTTTAGTTTAATGATCGGCTTAAATATTTATCTAAATGTGCTTGACAAAATAACATATTTAGTATCAAGATGTCTTACGTGATTATAACATTTTGAAACGATTTCATATTTCAAGTTGTCTAATGTGAATATATAATTTCTTATATACATTGGACCTATAGATTATCCAAACAAAAAAAAAATCAATTTATTTGTAAATAACATATAGCTCACATCTAAATGAAATAATCTGTAACTTTCACCTATAAGTCACTTATAACTTAGAGAATTTATAGGCATCCAAATAAGCCCCCAACGTAGACCACACTATAAAAAATTCTAATGTTTAGTTGCGTTGATCGGAACGAAAACAAAAATATCAACTGGATACATAACTTTTGTAAATTCGAAGAAGTGTGTAATGAGTACATGGCTTTAGTGGATCCTTGACTGTATGGCCCACCACAGTAAACACACTATTGAAATGAAGCATATTCAAATCTGAGGTGGGACCACACCACAGGAAACACAGTATTAAAATGAAGCCGATTCAAATCTCAGGTGGGATCACACCACAGGAAATACATTATTAAAAACTTCTTGGGTCCTATGGCAATGTTTATTTGCCATCCAACTTGTAGATTAAGTCACAGCAACCTGGATAAAGGGAGCACACAAATATCAGCTTGAGCCAATACTTTTGTTGCCCAAACAAGTTTGTAATGGTCAACCACCAGTGTTTGCAGTGTTTGCCCACCTGAGATTTGGATATGAGATCATACCTTAAAATGAGCAAGTGGATTAGGTGCGACCCTCACCGTGGGGCCCGCTTTGATGTATGTATTCTATATCCACTGTCCATTCATGAGTAAAAAATTGAAACAGATCCAAATCATAGTTGGACCATATCATTGAAAACCGTGGTGATTGACCGTTAAAAACTGTGGGCCACACGTTTTGTATCCAGCTGATATCTGTTTTTTCTTCTTCATCCAGGTTTGTGTGACCTTATCAAGAGGTTGGATGGCCAATGAACATTATGGAAACATTACAGTAGGCCTTAGGAAGCTTTTAATGGTGGGGTTCAATTACAACTGTGTTTCCTGTAGAATGGTCCACCTGAGATTTGGATCTGCTTCATTTTTGGGCTCATGCCCTAGAATGATCTGGCAAAACGGATGGACAACGGATATATAATACATACATTAAGGTGGGCCCCACAGTAAGGTCCGCACTGTCTTGGCCTCACCTAATCCGCTCCCCTAAAATGAGCCATCGAAACTGATGGACGGCGTGGATACAAGGCACATCCATCACAATGGGCCACATGGTCGGGATGGATTCACTGATGATCAATCATTACTGTTTCCGTGTGGTCCACCTTGAGATTTGTATCTGCCGCGTACAATTCTTGAATAGGGTTAGTCCGTCGGAAGCGGATTGGCTGCTGTACCACACATCAGCTACCTAGCTGGTGTGAGTACGTGTCGTGTGACGCTCCTCGAGCTTCGAGTTGCACGAACGGTTAAAAGGAGATCAAAGTTATATGCGCCCTATAATGATGTATTTATCATATCTACACCGTTCATCCATTTGAAGAGATCAGTTTAGATCTTAATACCAAAAATGAGTAATTTCCAAGGCTCGAGTGGACCACATCACAAATACCAGTGGGATAATGATTCTCACCGTTAAAACATTCTTAGGACCCACCGTAACTTTTACTTTCCATCCAATCTGTTTATAAGGTCACACAAACCTGGACGAAGAGAAAAACCAAATATCAAATTGATCCAAACTTTCTGTGGCCCCCAAAAGGGTTTCAATGGCAGGCGTTCAATCATCCACTTCTTTTTGGTCCACTTGATTTTTGTATCTATCTTATTTTTTGGATCAAGCTTTAAGACGAGCCTACCAAATGGACGGACGGTTTGGATATAACTCATATCTCATGATGGGACCCACGGAACTTGGTGACGTCAACACACCAGCCACATGGGTGATGTGTGGTACACCAGCCAATCCGCTTCCACGTCCGTCAGGCCCTGACCGTGCAATTCAAAATCCGGGCCAAGCTGATCATAGGCCCGCCAGTACACAGCCCTAGCTCATACCCTAAAAATGATATGGAAATATGGATGGACGGTGTGGGTAAAACCCATACATCAAGGTGGGCCCCACAGAGTCCTTTTCTGAGAGGAAATCGATTCTAGCGCATAAAAATACGACGCGCACGCCCGTAGGAATCCGATGCAACTTCTACAGCTGGGCCCACCTACGTTTCCATCCGCATGCTAATAAGTTCGCGTGCTCGTCAATGAGATGCTTCTCATCATACCATTCTTAAAAGAGAAACCATTTCAGCTTCTTTTCATTTTTTTCTCTCCCAATTCAATCCAACGGTTGCCATTGCATCTTTGTCATTTGTCACCCACCTTGTTCTTCCTTCCATGCTTAAACGAGTTTGATGTGAGTCGGGCTCAGTAGGATCCGATCTGCTCTGATACCATGGGTCACCCCGACTCGGTTGACTATGGCGAGTTTCGACTCACTCACGAGTCGTTCCGAGTCACCGAGTCTTTTAACCAAGGTTCTGTGTTTCAAAAACTCTGTTGCAATCATTGGACATGCCACAAATCCATGTTTGCATCTAGACCGGTGGGTTTTCATTTTTCACGTCCGACCTACGTAATCAATAGAATTCACCTTGGTAAACGGGGATTTAATTAATTTTTGGCGGGGCCCATAGAACTCAGGGCAGGGCGTGCATGGTCCAAACCCGGGCCATTGGCACCCCTAGCCAACGTTGTGATGGGGTGAATGGACGGTCCAGATCAAAGCTTTGGGCACAATGATACCATGCCCATTAATGGACCTGAACCATCTGCCAAGGACCCAACTCCAAGCTGAGTGCCGCCCCACATCCAATACTTGCAAAATTGCTCTTGGCAGTATGATGTTGACAGTAATTTCTGCAATGGCAGAAACAATTTCAGGGGACTTAACAAACGTTCCAATATATAATATATATACTGTACCATACCATCTAAAATCATGTGAAGACATGCCTAAAACATATAAAAGCACTCGGTGGGGCCCACTTAAAGTTTGGATGCGTCTGAAACTTGGTCTGACACCTCATCCAAGTGGGACACATAATGGATGCGCTGGATTTGTGAACCACATCTCGGTGGGCCCAACAGATGATTATGAATGTTTTAATGGGAGGGTAACCCCTTTCCACTTTTGTATGTGGTGTGGCCCACACAAGTCATGGATTGACTTGATTTTTAAGCCCGACGCCCACCATGGAATGGTGCATCTGACTGATGGGGTAGATGGTCGACACGCATCACGGTGGGGCCCACACAGCTCGATCTCATGGGAAGTTCCCATGAGGTCGACTGCACAGAACCATTTCCTATGTGTGTGTGTGATCCTTATTTCCCAATCAACTATTTCTAATATATCGTTGATCAAGTGGGCCATACAGGCACAAAGAAATAAACATTTTAGAGGAATGAAACCAACGGTCCAGATGAATGAATTGCCTGACCAAGGATTGGAACGACATATTTGTAACATACAACACATGCACGGGCTGGGCCGGGTCGGGCTAAAATTACTTGAGCCCAAACCCCGCCTGATTATTGAACAGGCCATGCATGTAAGCCCAAGCCCAGCCCATCCAAACCCGGTCGGGCTCGTCAGATGAATGAGGCTACCTTGGCCATTGCTACCTTTAACAATCACAAGCAATTACTCGATAAATGGCAGAATTCATGTAAGATTTCTCTCAGATATAATTCAAACCGAGCCGTACGATTCAAATCGTAAATCATACAATTTCGAGTCGTAAAGACAAGTGACATTTCGTTCTTAAACTTGGATAGAAATGTAGCATACATAAACATTGTAATTGCAACATCCTTAGTGTAGAAACAGAAATTCAATAGCAGAATTCTGTCTTCTTTTCTATCATCAGAGATGTGGAAAACATAAGGCTACTAGTATAATCCTATCAAGGCAATAATCTTACTTCAGGGCTGTTGCGCCGAGCTGATTAGCTTGTTACTGAAATCCCACAGCTTCTTTGCCAATGCTTCGTCTTTGGCCAATTTGCTCGGAGCCATCTCGTTGCAGTCGACGAAGTACTTACCGCTCACGTTCTTCAGGCTCGGATGCAGTGCGACATAGCATGTCGTAGCCGCTCCCTGAAAACATGCGTCGTTTTCATGATATTGTTAGAAATTCTGAGCTTTTTGTTAGGTAATGCGGGGGCATTTTCACACAGGGCTCGAGCAGGGTGGCCTGTGAGATGCAGGGGCCATGTGAAGTGGGGCCCACGAGATGGGTTCGGCCGAGGTCCTAACCCAAGGGATGTGGGGCCTGGGCTATGAGATGAAGGGATTGATTTGCCGTGCTCTATCAGTTCGGGATTTTAGAGCAAATGGTCAATTGTCCTACATTAAAGTAGTATCAGAGCGGGAGGTCTCGTGGGGTGATTAATGCATTTTCCTATATCATTAGGTAGGCTACACTGTAAAAATCAGGCCATTTCACAGCTCTAGATTGATGGTCTGAAAGATTTAACTCTGTTTACTTTGTATGTGTGGTCCACCTGGGGGGTGGGATGGTCTGAATTTTTAAGGCAGAAGATGTTTTTGGATCAATGATGGCATGAGGCCTTCTTGATCCTGACCGTTCGTGTTAGCGACCCGGTAATCCCCACAATGGTCTCTTAATCTAGATATCTAAAAATTATTTATAACATATTATTAATATTATAAGTGATTTATTTTGTAAAATTCATTTTCAACATTTAAAATCAAAGGTTAATGGGGATTAGCATTTCTAAAGCATGAGGGAGGGTGTTTCTCTTTGGTGTACTGAGGATCCGACCGTTGGGAATGTCCATCGGAGTTTATAGAGGGGATTAGCAACTCCATTGCAACATACTGGAGAAAACACAAGAAAATCAAGAGAAAAACTAAAGAAAATCCTACAGTCAGGAAGAGCAAATCTCCAAGTGATACCCAATCTCAAGAGACTTCTTTCCTCATCTTTTGGACACTGATCAATGGTCCCAGTCTCTGTTTATTTCAGATCTAAGCATTGTTCTAACCATATGGAAAGCTCAATTCTTGTAGAAGGGTCCCGGAGTGTGGAATTAACAGACCTCTTTTTTCTGAGTTAATGTAACTGGTTTATCTTGATTGTTCTTCCCTTCTCTTTTCCACTTCTTATTATTTCATTTTCTTTGTATCTTTCAACCATCGAAGTGATCTTCAATCACTTGGAACTTTTCCCTTCTGCCCCATCATCGTGGTGATCAGAACTGTTCATTTACTAGGTCCCACTACAGGTGGTCTACTCGTGAAATTACTAGTAATTGGAGAATCTCATCTCCCATTACTGAGTTGAAATTGCGAATGTTGTTTCTAATCCAGCTCTGTATGGATGGTGAGGATCTATGATCAGTGAGATTTTTGCCAAGTCGCTCATCGATGGTGTGACTGGCAATCACAAAAGCCAGAAAGACATCAATGGAAATGCAGACAATCTGATCAAGAACTTCCATTAATCACTGAGAGCTCCCATACAACAGTTTCAGGAGATCACCACCTCTCCAAGAGCCTCAGATATTAACATACTACTCTTGCGTGATGGTCGCAATCTGACTGTCTGATTGGGTGGGCCAGCCAAGCTCAAGGAAACTGCATATTTTCACTAGAGATTCATATAAATTCATCATGGAATTCTTGTGTTGGATAGTTATGTTTATCTTGTCTTATTTTCTATCAGAGGTTTATGCTAGTCAGTAATTCAGAAAAGATACAAAGACTCCTTTGAATGATCAAAGATGATAGGATTTCTAACCACACACATGTTGTAATCAGGATCGTCAATCCTGTGAGCCACCATATCTATAGCCCATAGTTGACGAAAATGATGAAATTTTAATCTGTAATTGGTTAATGATCAGCCATTGGACATTTGGAGTTATTCCATCACACATATGTTAGCCTAGGACTAAAATGGTTTGAAATGTTGTCTTGTACTATTTCAGGTTTGGGTCACTATTCATATTCTCAAATGAGAAAAAAGCTTCATATTTCTTTCATCTACGAGTAATTACGAAAAATTCTTTTAATTATTTCTTCTGAACAGTTTATAAGAATTGTTTTGGTTGAACCGAATTTCATGAAATCCCATGAAAATTTGCATCGAATTAGACTGATTAATGATGAAATATCATGCAACCAAACACACCGATAAATCTGTTTTCACTTGTTGAGGATATGCATGGTGTATCCTTGTGGCTTGAGTCAATATGGCTGTATAAGGAAAGATGGTGATCCAAACTGTTGATCTGATGGTACCCAACTTGGATAGGGGACGCACCAAAATCACCCGTACAACCCAAACCCTCTGATTGGTGGTCCACGAATAGAAAGTTAGAACAAAAATACAGCAACGGTCCACTCATGATGGCAGAAGGACCAGAGGTTGAATGGCTAGGATCATCCAATCTGGGAAATTCCTGAGACATGGTCTATCAACTCTGGGCATATCAGATAAATGACCTGGATCACTTGAGTCATTGGTCCTAATCTGAACAAAATTGATGCTTAAGGATATACTATGAATATCCTTGCAATGAATTTCTTTGTAATTTCATGAAATGCGATTGAGCATATGCTTGCATACCTGTGGCACACTCTTCCATAAGAAAATTGTGAATATTTTCAACACATCTGCAAGAAGTAGAACATCATGGTTAGAACTGTCAATGGATTGAATCTTGAACTGGATCCGATTCAAAAATCTATCCTATTGAATTGGATTTGAATCATTAATCGAATGTATCGGAATAAATTCAGATCCAGAAAACAGGATCGTTTATAATTGGATCGGATTCGGATATAGCATGATCTGATTAAAAAAAGATCCAATTCGACACATATATAAAGATCTGATCTGATCTATTTTTAATGGTGATGCTTTAAAGGTGTAGTTAGGGTTGATGGGAGGTTTACGGGGAAAAAAAATCCATTATTCACTAATGGATTATGTAACTAAAAAAAATGAAAAATGCATTAACAGTCTAAGCTGGATCAAATTTGAATTTTCGAATATTTAATGAATTTGAATACGAATAGTGTTTTTTAGGATCCATCAGATATTGGCTCAAATTCAGATATCCATTATTCTTAATCCGATCGGATTCGGAGATGCATAGATTCACTTCGAATTCGAACTGTTTACAGCATTGATCACAGTTAGTTGCAGTTGTTTGTGCTTTCTCAAGAAGCTGCATTAGGCTGCTGAAGATGTCTGTGATTCAGGAATCCTACTCATTAGTAGAGTTCCTAAAAATCAAGAAATGGGCTCTTTTGTGTTGTACTGAAATCAAAGAGCTCTTTGACATCCACACGAGAATCGTCTCATACTTTTGGAAATTATACTAAGAGTAGAAATCCCAAATATTGTGAACTATGTTGCTTACAGCAAGCCAAACACAGCCATAAGTGAAAACTGAATAAGAAAAAAAAAAAAGGAAAAAAAAAAAACCCCCATACTCATTAGAAGGGCGGAATGTCTCATGAGGTTTGTCATTATTAATCCAGGATGAACGGAATTTGCAGTGACATTTGCGCCTTCTGCCTGTTTTCGGATAGATGGAAATGTGGTCAGTAGGTTCTTATGCACAACTATATATAAAAAATCAAGAATTTATCTTACTTCCAATGATTAATGAACAAATGGAGAATTTAAACAAATGGAGAGGTAGAGAATGGGAGTCCTTGGATCCAATTTTCTGAAGTGGTGGGACCGACTATTGTATTGAATGAGTCCACAGCTGATAATGAGTGGGTCCAATCAATCAAGCCAATGGATGTAGACCCATTATTTTTTGTACCCCATTTAATTATTTTGAATAGCAGAAAGAGTGTTGTGATTCCCATCCAAGAGAGATCTTTGCTAAGGCATGATCCTGTTGACACCACTGAGTAGATGACCTGGACTGAAATACGTCGAACACACTCGGAGTTTCTCTTTAAATCATCCCTTTTTTTCTCCTTTTTGTATGTGTGAGGTCCATCAGATGAATTGACGAGCCTGATTTCTGGGCCATTTCATCTATAGGGTGGGCCCACTCGACAAAACCCTCCCATCTAAACTAAAGAGATACAGCATTGTCATAAAGCTTCCTGAGGATTGCTCGAAATAATAATTCAAAAAATACAAAAAAGAAAATAAAAAACATTACCCGTAAACGTCGAGATAACTCATTGGCATGTAATATGTTTGCTAGTTTAGATTGCCCATATGCCCTTTTGTCCGAATATCTGATTAAAGAAAACAGAACAGAAACTTCAGCTCCTTGATTTGTTAGTATGTTATCGGCTGGTATTGGCCCTTTATGGCCTCATGTGGGCCTGAAACATGTCCATTACAGTCGTTACATGCCTGTTATCAGCCAATTTTCAGATGGGGCGTTACAAACCTGTATCGCGCAATAGGTTCAACCGTTACCATTATGTTACGGCTGTTACATAACCGTTTTGAATACCTTAATCCACATGAGATGGGTACGATGATTTCTACCAGGCATGCTGCAGACTTTGCTATTGATTGGCCACTAAAAAAATAAAAAGAAATTCTAACCATCTGATAAATGGACCTTTTTCTCACTGAATGTCAGCCATTGCTAACTTGTGCATTTTAGTGTCCATTTGAAGTATGATTTTAGGTCTACAGATCGTTTACTGTTTGACCCATCAAATGAATGTTTTCAATCTAGATCATGTATGCGATGTGGGCCGCAATGACACAGACATGGCTCCAGCCCCACATAAGTCTGTTAATGTAAGAAATTGATTCATTCTATAACACAAGTACCATGAATATATACCCATTTATTTCCAATGATATGGAATCTTTTCAGAACTGACGTACCCGGACTGATCGTTGATATTATCAAATCGTATCCCTCGATTGTACGTGTGAAAATGCGCAATGGATGAGAGGTTCACAATTCGTCCCTCAGTCCCAGTGGATCTAGCCGTGTTCTTCATTTTCTCAAGGAGAAGGTTTGTCAAGTGAAAATGACCTGATATCAAAGGAAGGAATGGATGTGAGTTTTTCCATATTCAACTGCAAAAAAATAGATGGCGTGTGGTGGTGGGTCGCACGACAATGTCATGCAGCTTATGCGGAGGTGGCCCTGACTTCTTCTCTATTACAAAACATATTACATAAAAGAAAATCATGTTTGCTTCAATTAAGATTAATTCACAAAAGAGTGGTGTTTGGAAATTCTTGAAAAATAATACTCAAGAGTGGAAATTTCAAATCACAAACCTCTTAAATGGCTATGAGCTGACTCAAAACTCGGCCAAGTCCTTAGGAAACTCGGTCTCAGATTGACTTGGCTCGGACCGAGGAAGACTCGTCAAGTCGACTTGCAAACTTGTTCAACTCAATTGACTTGGTGAGGTTTCGAGCTGAGTCCTTAGGAACCTTGGTCATGAAATTGACTTTGCCGGACTGGGGAAGACTTGTCGAGTCGACTCACGAAACGGGTCAACTCAAGCCCAGCCACTTGGCTTGTGAAATTGATGAACCTGTGTTAGGAGTAGTAACACTCTCTACCACTGGGCCACATAATACTGTGATATTAGATATCTCATTTTATAATACTTACATTGAATTAACTATTCTAGTCAGTTTTTATAATTTTGAATATAATTATTTATTATTATTAAATATCGAGTTGAGTAGAGTCAGTCCTCAAGCTGACCCGAACCAAATGAACATCAAGTTGATTCAAGTTTTTGGATTTTTAAACTATGATCTACACTGTTGATCTGATAGGTCCCATTGTGGACGGGCAGTGCCCGAGAGTCTCCTCAATGGAACTGTTGGTACGTGTGACCAAGTGATTGAAAAACTCGGTTTGGTCACGGCTTGGTTACATGGGTTTTAAACTTGGAGATTCAGTCAACTTGTTCGGACGAATCGCCCAAGTCAGGGTGTGTATTGGCCCGACTTGCCCTAGTTGGGGGTGACTCAGGGAGGGCGACTTGTGGTCTCAAACCAGATTGGGTAGTGCTGATTCCAAGTCGATTCATCCAAGTCTCACCCGAATTGGGCGAGTCATGAAACCATGCTCAGTCAAGACTCCTTCAAGATTCGGTTGACACAGTCCACTCCACTCGACAAAACTCAGAAAACTCGGCTACTCAACTTATCAAGATCAACAATATTTATAAAATTTAAATATTATTACTGAGTCTTGGTGTTCAAGACTTGAAAATACTTGACCGAGTTACTCTGCTCGACAGATTTTTGAGTCGAGTCCATACCTTTGATATCTGAAACTGATTTTCTCATTCGGGAATAAATTCATAATACTGTAATTAAACTGTATATACTCACCGAGATGATTCGTTGCGAATTGCATTTCTATTCCATCTTTGGAGAGTTGGTAAGGACAGAACATGACACCAGCATTGTTTCTGAAAATTAGGCCAATAAGGTTCTGATTCAATTCAAAATTAACATAACCAAACCGACGTTCATGATTATTTCAAACAAAATAAAGGCCATGGAAGTATGAAGATTGAAAACCAGGCTTATTTCATGTCAGTATAAGACAGACAGCATTCATGTGAGAGGAAATGGAGAGAGATGAGCCTTAGCAAATGTGTACTCTGCTAAGTGCAGGATTATAAACATGTGGGGCCCATGGTTTGGTGATCAGGACCATTGATCTGATGGATGTTGGAAGCCCAAAAAATATCCCAAATGGAAAGATCCCAACCCCACAATTGTTGGCCTATTTTCATACATTTTCTTTTTTAGGGAATGCCTTGAAGTGTTAGGATCCCCAAAACTGGGAGATTTTTTTATGCATCCACCATCCACAGCGGGGGCCTATCAACGGTTTGGATCATCGAACCATGGACCCCCACATAAATGCTATCTGCACATCTGCAATTCTGTTTTACGATCGAAGAGAATAAGCAATGTAAGGGAAGAGAGATTACATTAAGATGTTGAGGGGAAGATCCATGCTATTAAAATCATCCACGAATGCCCTGACCGACTTCAAAGAGCAGAGGTCAAGTTTCAGAACATCCAAACGGGCCGCTCCATTGTCCTTGATGATCTGCTTCTTTGTCTCATTTGCAGCCTCAATGTTCCTTGCTGCCATGATCACATGGGCCCCACGAAGAGCCAACACCCTCGCTGTCTCCGCACCAATTCCACTTGCTCCACCTGGATTGTTACATCATTTTCATTTGAAAAATGGTTAGAATTTACTTGTGTGGAAGAATTCAGATAGCTAGCATTCTGATCATGATCAACAACATTAGGAATTGTTCTAACGACGAACGAGGAGGGAAATTCAGTAAGATTATTGGGTCTTCTAGAGCAAGAGGAAGAAGCTTTTCTCTCTAATCCTTGTATGACAGGGTGGTCCCAATGGTTTGGCCATGGGTGGTGAAGGGTCCCCCAGAGTGGCAGTGTTTGGTAGGCCAGACAAGATGCTGACAGTGCATCGTCGCAACATAGATGAAAAACCATCATAAAAGGTTGTTGAATGTGTATGATGGATGCAGAAAGAGTTGATCATCTAGCTTATGGAAGTTGTGCTTCCTGATAGTTTGTGTGGAAGGACATTGCATGTAAGGGGTCGTCTGGATACCTGTAAGTTTTAAAGTTGTAACTTCACTTGAAAGTGGCTTTTAGTTGTAAGTTACAATAAGGCGTCATTTGGATACCTGAGAGTTTTTAAGCTGTGACTTTCACTTGAAAGTGACTTTCAGTTGCAAGTTACTTACAACAAGAGTTCGTTTCGATACTCGTAAGTTTTTAAGTTGTGACTTTCAATTGAAAGTGACTTTCAGCTGTACATTACTTACAATAAGGGTTTGTTTGGATACTTGCAAGTTGAAAGTGACTTTCAGCTGTAAATTACTTATAACAAGGGTTTGTTTGGATACCTGTGAGTTTTTAAGTTGTGACTTTCACTTAAAAGTGACTTTCAGTTGTAAATTACTTACAATAAATGGTGGTTTGGATACCTATAGGTTTTAAAAGTTTTGACTTTCAATTGTAAGTGACTTACAATGAGGGGTCGTTTGGATACCTGTAAGTTGTGACTTTCACTTGAAAGTGACTTACAGTTGTTACTTACAGGGAAGTGACTTCTCACCTCCAGCCCCATGAAACTTCTTAGTAGTTTTGCCTGTAAGTGACTTATAAGTGAATTTCCTCCATAAACACCACTTACATTGTAAGTGACTTAAGTAGAGTTGGGCACAGGACGACTTGACTCGATCCGAAACCTGACTTGACTCAGGTTATATACACATATAAGCTAATTTCTAACTATCTCTAACCCTACCTGCCGCACCCGACCTCGACCCCGACCCAATCCCAAACTCTCTCTCTCCCTCCCTCGTCCTCCTCCTCTTCCAAGCCCGGCAACAACCCACCACCACCACCACCACCCTCCTCCTCCTCCTCCTCCTCCTCCTCTCTCTCTCTCTCTCTCTCTCTCTCTCTCTCTCTCCCCCCCCCCCCCCAACACCAATCTCTCGATCCGACTCGGTGCCAACTTGACCTAACTCGGTATTTTTGACCGGGTTGGACTCGGTTCGGATCAGTCCAAGCCAGACCCAGACTCGGATTGGGTTAGGCATGCTGGACTCGGTATGGAGTCGGATCGAGTTCGGGTCAAGCCTATTTCAAAAGCGGATCAAGTCGGGTCAGCCCTAACTCGGTCCGACTTGACTCGATGCCCAGCTCTATACTTGAGTCACTTCCCACTTACATAACTTATAGGTATCCAGACAATCACTAAGGAGTTAATATTGAGTTTTGTAGGGAATGGTCCTAGTTGTTATTGTAATGTGAGCAAAGGTGTTGTTCCTAGCTGTTCAATGGTTGGACTGCATGTCTGCCTCTTTGAGAGCTTGAGTTTAATGAAGTCCCCTTACTGATGGCATCTGAAAAAAAATAAAAATCAGACTAGGGAAGGAAGGAGATTTTTAGATCATTTGTAAGCAGGTTAGTTCCATCAAAGTGGTTGTTCTATCAATTAATGGTCTATTTCTAATTTATCATCTTTTATTTTGGGTTTATACCATTTGGTATCAGAGTAAGATTCTCTTCTGAGACATTTAATTAAATTGGAATGATATGGGTTTATACCATTTGGTATCAGAGTACGATTATCTCTTCAAAGACATTTAATAAAATTGGAATGATACAGAGAAGATTAGCATTGTTCTACACAAGGATGACATGCACAAATCAAGAAATGCTATCAGAGCATAACAATACTTGCAGAAATCTTTTGGAAGCTTTGACAAGAGTTCGAAAAGATCAAGGAAAGCTTCGAGGAAGAATTACCAATGATGGAGGACATCTAAAGGTAAATCCAACTTAAACTAGGGATATTACTTGCAGACATGAATCACCAAATGCCTACATTGCACATGTGCGATATCTGAAGACTGTTCATCAGGTAGGACCCACTGTGATTATCCCCTGCACATGAATTAGGCTAGTCCATTCATCAGGTGGGACAAATGTTTGTTGAATGAGGATGCTGGATGTTCTTTTCTAAAAAAGCAGATTAACATAATTCTTCTGCTGGCCACACATATGGTCTAATTCTAATATTTGATCAAGAGATTCTTCATGTGTTGAAGATCACCCTCATCAGAAGGTGGGCCACCATTGGATCGTGGGTTAATACACGTTTTCTGTAACTTTCCTACATTTATCTTAAAAAATGAATATAATCCTGATCCAATGGTGGTGAATTCCTATCAAATAAATGTTGAGGTCAGACAAATGGAATGTTTTAAGCCACTCCATCCCGATGAACGTATCGGTCCTACCACATTAACGGTCTGGATTACATGAGAATTGATTGTTGATTAGTCCAACTCAAATGTAATCTACTCAACCACACACCGTCGTGGGATTTCACCACCTGTTGAAACTCCTAACTCTACCACTGGAGTAAGGGTAAGGACCCAATCCAGCTTGCTGTTATTATTAGTATTATTTATTATAATAAGAGAAGGTTCCGCTAAGCATGCACATGTGTGGAGCCCTGCCCATATTCTAGGATGCGGATTAGCTACACAGTAGCGAGTCTCGCTACTAAAGTCTCGCTACTGAAGTGACGTTACTATGTTCTGTGGGCCCCACCATGAAGTATGCGTTGTATCCACACTGTCCATACATTTGGAGAGATCATTTTAGGGCATGATCCAAAGCTTAAGTGGATCCACTACAAAAAAAAGTGGGGATTGACTGAAAGTCGGGTGGGTCGGGTCGAGTTGAGTTGAGTTGGGTTGGGTTGGGTTGGGTTGGGTTGGGTTGGGTTGGGTCGGGTCGGGTCGGGTTGGTGCTCAACCCTAGCCCAACCCAAGGTTCCTATACCTCAATCCTAACCCAACCCAACCCAACCCAACCTCGGGTTGAGAATTTTCGACCCAAGCCCAACCCAAGCAGTTTCGGTCGGGTTGGCCGGGTTGGTCCGGTAAATATATGCTAATATTTTCATTATTACATTAGTCTATTATTAGCCTATTATATTTTCAATACAAGTTTTATTTTTTATACCTATAGTTTTATTAATTATATATGTTATTATTTATCGTAAAGAATAATTTTTAAAAAAAACAAGCTAAAATATAGGACAACTACTCCTTTAAAGTCATATTGTGTATCAAGCAATCTATTTGGGAGAGAGAAATCCGGTGTATTTTGTTAAATTGGATCATCAGAAATGACGTGGACCAATGAAACCCGATGGCGTTGGAATTTCCTGTGCCTTCAACACAGATGATCCGCACTCAATTATAATTAACTTATAAGGAACTTATATATTGATTGGGTTCGGGTTGGGTCGAGCAACTCGAGACCTCTCGACCCAACCCGAGCCCAACCCAAGTTTTATCGGGTTGGCGTTTGTATGGCCCAAGCTTGAAACCAAACCTGATAAATCCTGCCCAAGCCCAACCCAATGTCGAGCCAGTCATGCGTCGGTCGAGTTGAACCCGCCCAACTTTTAGTCCTAATGCCTACTATTAAAAGTTCTCGATCAAGCTGATATTTGTGTTTTCTCTTATTTCATGTTTGTGTTAACTTATAAACAGTATGAATCTCAAATAAACATCATGGTGGGCCCTAAAAAGGTTTCGATGGTGGGCATCACTATCTCCCTGCTTTCTGTGGTGGGGTCCTTTTGAACTTTGGGCCTGCCTCATTCTTTGTATAATGCCCTAAAATGATATCTCCAAGTGAATGGATAGTGCGGATACAACACATAGACTACGGTGTGGCCCAAAGAACATATCGACGTCACTTCGGTAGCCAACTCGCTACCGTCGGTTCAATAGCTAATCCGCGCTCCCATATTCTAAACCCAAGCGACTGTGACAGATCTGAGCTTTCCATCATGTGGGCCTCAAACAAATTTCTTTTTTCTAACCATCCATTCGTAATTTGTCAGACCGTGGCCCACCCAACGATTGAAACAGTCTGATTTAAGAGCCAATACATCAAAACAGTATGGCCCACCTCATTAAAATCTCTGATCTCACACACGTGCCATATGGCACATCTGCTCGACTACAAGAGGGGCAGACCTCTACACCCATATGGGCTTAGAAAACCTCACCACCACACATCAACAACTCCATTGGCCCCAGCTTGATTAATTAATACACCCATCCTTTCCACTTCTGAATATGGACCGCTAGATACTTTATATAATAATACAACCATCGGTGGAAAGCATGGGTGTAAAGACCAGTAATTAATAGTGGCAGTAGACAATGGCTCGGCAGCACAACGAATCTACTGACTCTATCCTTAGTATTAAATACAGTAGGTTGGACTGAGCTACAGGTGGCACTCACATACACAGTAGATTTTGACGCGTCAAATCAACAAAATGAATAATTAGTGGGCTCCACGCGGATGTAGTCGCATAAAAATCTTAGAGCCGACTAAAGTACTTCAAAAGCCGTGCACTGGTGAGACTCTTCCCAAACGCTTTTCCTCAGACTACCTACCCATTACCCTTCGGAAGCGGACTGGCTGGTGTACCACACACCAGCTATATAGTTGGTGCATTGACATCAGCAGCAATTTCTGTGGGTCCATCATGGGGTATGTGTTATATCCAAACCGTCCATCCATTTTGTGAGTTCGTTTTAAGTCTTAATCCTAAAAATAAGACAGATTTAAAGATCAGGTGGACCACATTGCAAAATAAATAAATAAATAAATAAAGGTATTGAACGTCTACCATTGAAACAATTTGGGGTCACATAAGTTTCGATTTTTTCCTCTTCATCTGTGTATTTTTGACCTTGTTAACAGAGTGGATGGAAAATAAAATAAACGTTACAGTGGGCTATACGAATTTTTAAAAGGTGAATACCATTATCCTTACTATTATTTTTGATGTGGTTATCTGAGATTTGGATATAATTATTTTTTGGCTAATACATCTCAAAAAATGGATGAACAGTATTGATATAATAAATACATCAGTGTGGGGCAGCGTAACTTTGATCTCATTTGAACAGAAGTGGATTGGCTGGTGTACCACACAACAGCTACATAGCTGCTGTGGCACGTGCCGTGAGTTGATAAGCACTGACGCTCCTCGAAACCCAAGTTGTACGAATGGTTCAAAGGAGATCAAAGTTAAGTGGCCTCACAGTGATATATTTATTATATCTATACTGTTTATCTATTTTTAGAGATAATTTTAGAGTATTATCCAAAAATTGAATCATATCCAAGGATCATATGAACCACACCACAAATAGCAGCGGAGATAATGATTTTTAAAAATAATGTAAGCCGACCATAACGTCTATTTTCCATTCCATCTGCTTATGAGGTAAAAAAAAAGACCTGAATTAAGAGGAAAAACAAATTTCATACCGATCCAAAACTCCTGTTATCCCGAAAAGAGTTTCAATGGTATACGTTCAATCCCCCGCTGCTTTTTTGCAGTGTGGTCCACTTGATAGCTAGATCTGTCTGATTTTTAGTCTCAACCCTTAATACGAGCTCGCCCAATGGATGGACGGTTTGGATATAACACATACCTTATGATTAGAGCCACGGAACTTGCTTCCCATTTGAACCATTCGTACAAGTCGAAGCTGGAGGAGCGTCAGCGCTCGTCCTCACACGACACTTATCTACACAGGGTATATAACTGGTGTGTGGTACACCAGCCAATCCGCTTCCTTCATTTCAGCCCAAACGAATAGAAATATATTCTCCAAAGGGTTTATATTCCAAAGTAAACCCAACCAACTCTAAATCACCATATGGTCTGGTCAGCCTAGCGTAGCAATGCGGTGGAACCGTAATAGAACGATATAGTTCTCATAAAGTGAAATTGGGGGCGGTTTCCTCCCTCAAGGAGAAAGGCATGGAGATATAAGAGATGCGAGGAGTTCGTCTATGGATAGGACTCGATCATGAATCCATTCTATCAAAGAATAATCGATGCGATACGAATCTACTCATATGTAAAGTATATTTCTCATGTGAGTAAGATGTGACTGGTATGAACTTTACTCCTACCTTTCTTCATGATTCGGATTATGACTATTCAAATCAAGATACCAAAACCATCCTCTCCATTTCTGGATATGGACTAATACAAACTTTCTATTATAAACAACCGTTGATAGCATTGGTGTATATTCCAATAAGAGTTGGAGAACAACAGCAGCGCAGCAACAGCGACAATAACAACGAATAGAATAATAATATCTTTTGGTTAATAATAAAAAATAAATAATAATTAATTAATTAAAAAGAGAGAGAAACCTGTAACAATGCAAGTGAGATTGGAGGCATCAATCCCTTGAGTAACCTCTTCAGCTGTTGAAGCAGATCCAAACCCACTTGGCCCTGCCCTCCCTGTGATTAGTGACAATAATCCAAACCCACTTGGCCCTGCCATCCCTGTGATTAGTGACAATAACCCCATCTCTCTCTCTCTCTCTCTCTCTCTCTCTCTCTCTCTTTCTTTCTATCTCTCTCTCTCAACACACAAAAGAAAAAGCCAACCACACAACCCCTTTTATAAAGAATTCTTCCAGCTTTAGATATAAAGACTATTACTGAAGGAAAGAAAATGCATGGGAAGATGATGAGGTTTCACTCGTGAGAATAAAAATCAAATGCATGAGGGGGCAGAACGTATGAGATTTTACAGTTGGGGAGTAGTTCGTTAACGGTGGGGAATTAAATGCGGAGTTGGAATTATAGGCGGAGTTCGTTTACTCTGGTTGCGTGTGATGCTTCATACGCAGGCGCTTAGAAATTTGACACCTGGAAAATATTAACTCAAAATAAATCGGGAAACCTACCGCTACCAGGAGCCAAAAGTTCCTGGTTTAATAATGGTTCTTGAGGCGTATAGACCTCAGGTTTCAGCCAGCAATTTGAGAAAATGACCACTGTGGACAAAACCTTTTACCCAGCGGTTTTTATGAAGGAATACAAACTTTAGTTACCAACTTAGACTAGCACGTGCGGACAGCAAATTTGAAGATGAAACTACACCTCCTACTTGCTGCAGATGCTTTTACTCTCCCTCCCTTCCCTCTTTCCATTTTCAAAAAAAGGAGCGCTAAAACTACGACTCTACATCGGCTGCTTGGATCGCACCACGCTCTAGGTGGATCCCACCGTCTCTATTCAACAAAGTTATTTCGTTTTGCTGAAAATGATCCATCCACGAAAGAAAGTATGCACTACAGGTATAATGTAGTACATTTACCTAAACAGTGTAAATTTTGTGGGCCATTAAACTGTTGGATGAAGCTCGAATCTTGGTTTTCGGTTCATCTATGCAAAAATCATCATATGAACATGATAAATTACAAGTAAAACATCATTGTGGGGGCATAACAAGGTTTCTACAGTGGAACCACTGTTTCCTTTGCTGTGATTCACTTGATATTTCAATATGCCACCATTTTGCGGTAAAACCCTTACTTTAGATGAAAAAACGGAGGAACGTCGTGGATAGTCCACATACATTCAAGGCGGGCTCAACTTAGTTTTTGTAATTAAAATTTTTTTTTTATTAATTATTTTTTATTTTTTATTTTATTGGGTTAGCTTGTTAGTACACACCCATGTCAGTACACACACTCCATGTTAGCCACCCCTGCTAGGGATCGATACGAAGACTTTAAGTGTTTGACAATTTCTAGGTTCCCTCACTCAAATTCTAGCTTCCCTCGCTCAATTTCTAATTTCCCTCATTCAATTCCTAGGTTTCCTCGCTGAATTTTCAGGTTCGTCGCTCAATTACTAGGTTCCTTTGCTCAATTCTTAGGTTGGCTCGCTCCAATTTCTACGTTGCCTCACTCAATTCCTAAATTGCCTCGCTCAATTCCTAGCTTCCCTCGCTTAATTCCTACATTGCCTCGCTCAATTTCTAGGTTCCCTCGCTCAATTTGTAGCTTTCCTCGTCAATTCCTAGGTTCCCTCAGTTGCCTCACTCAAATCTTACGTTGCCTCGCTGAATTCCTACGTTGCCTCTCTCAATTCCTAAGATTCCTTGCTGAATTTCTACGTTGCCTCGCTCAATTCTTAGTTTCCCTCGCTCAATCCCTACGTTGCCTCGCTCAATTTCTAACTTCCCTCGCTCAATTCCTAGGATTCCTCACTGAATTTCTACGCTGCCTCGCTCAATTTGTAGGTTCCCTCGCTCAATCTCTATGTTACCTCACTCAATTCCTAGGTTGCCTCGTTTAAATCCTAGGTTGCCTCGCTCAATTTCTAGGTTCCCTCGTTCAATTTGTAGCTTCCCTCGCTCAAATCCTAAGTTGTCTTATTGAATTTCTAGGTTCCCTCACTAAATTTCTATGTTGCCTCACTCAATTGTTAGGTTCCCTCGCTGAATTCCTGCATTGCCTCGCTCAATTCCTAAGTTGCCTCGCTCCAATTTCTACGTTGCCTCGCTCAATTCCTAGGTTGCCTCGCTCAATTCCTAGCTTCCCTCGCTTAATTCCTACGTTGCCTCGCTCAATTTGTATCTTTCCTCGTCAATTCCTAGGTTCCCTCGGTTGCCTCACTCAAATCCTACGTTGCTTCGCTCAATTCCTAGGATTCGTCGTTGAATTTCTACGCTACCTCGCTCAATTCCTAGTTTCCCTCGCTCAATCCCTACGTTGCCTCGCTCAATTTCTAGGTTGCCTCACTCAAATCCTAGGTTCCCTCGCTCAATTTCTAGCTTCCCTCGCTTAATTCCTAGGATTCCTCGCTGAATTTCTACGCTGCCTCGCTCAATTCGTAGGTTCCCTCGCTCAATCCCTATGTTGCCTCGCTCAATTCCTAGGTTGCCTTGTTCAAATCTGAGGTTGCCTCGCTCAATTTCTAGGTTCCCTCGCTCAATTTGTAGCTTCCCTCGCTCAAATCCTAGGTTGTCTCACCCTGTGGTTCTCTCACTAAATTTCTACGTTGTCTCACTCAATTCCTAGGTTCCCTCGCTGAATTCCTACGTTGCCTCGCTCAATTCCTAGGTTGCATCGTTCCAATTTCTACGTTACCTCGCTCAATTCCTAGGTTGCTTTGCTCAATCCTAGCTTCCCTCGCTTAATTCTTACGTTGCCTCGCTCAATTTGTAGCTTTCCTCGTCAATTCCTAGGTTCCCTTGGTTGCCTCGCTCAAATCCTACATTGCTTCAGTCAATTCCTAGGATTCCTCGCTGAATTTCTATGTTGCCTCGCTCAATCCCTACGTTGCCTCGCTCAATTTCTAGGTTGCCTCGCTCAAATCCTAGGTTCCCTCACTCAATTTCTAGCTTCCCTTGCTCAATTCCTAAGATTTCTCACTAAATTTCTACGCTGCCTCGCTCAATTCGTAGGTTCCCTCGCTTAATCCCCATGTTGCCTCGCTCAATTCCTAGGTTGCCTCATTCAAATCCTAGGTTGCCTCGCTGAATTTCTGGGTTCCCTCGCACAAATCCTAGGTTGTCTCGCTGAATTTCGAGGTTCCCTCACTAAATTTCTACATTGCCTCGCTCAATTTTTAGGTTTCCTCGCTCAAATCATAGGTTGCCTCGCTGAATTTCTAGCTTCCCTTGCTTAATTTGTACCTTCCCTCGTTGAATTCTTACATTGCCTCGCTCAATTTCTGGATCCTTCTAGCTTCCCTCGCTCAATTCCTAGGTTACTTCGAATCCCTACGTTGCCTCGCTCAATTTTTAGCTTCCCTCGCTCAATTCCTACGTTGCCTCGCTCAATTCCTAAATCCCCTCACTCAATTTCTAGCTTCCCTCGCTCAATTCCTAGGTTGCCTTGCTCAATTGATAGGTAGCCACGCTCAAATTCTAGGTTGTCTCGCTCAATTTTTAGCTTTCCTCGCTCAATTACTAGGTTGCCTCGCTGAATTCTTAGGTTCCCTCGATCATTGTCTCAGTTCCGTCACTGAATTTGTTGGTTGCCTCGCTTAATTTCTAGGTGGGAACCGCTGTTATGACCATGATGAAGCTATCCATTTCCTATGAACGACATTGGAGGGGCTGGCCATTTGGACAGACCGTGTTTATGTATTTGTTTGAAATTAATGGAGTAGACTCGGATGTGCGTCGGAGCTATCCGAATGAGCGGGGGTCCCTGGAAGGTGGGAACCGCCGTTATGACCATGATGAAGCTGTCTATTTCCTAGGAATGACATTGGAAGGGCCTGACAATTTAGACAGGTCATGTTTATATTTGTATTTGTAGGGACCATACCCTTAACCTAAACCCGAACCCATTCTCAAATCCAAAAACCTATAACCTAAACCTAAACCTTAATATAAACTTGAAAACCTAAACTTGAAACCCAACCTAATCTCAACTCCCTAACCTAAACCTAAACCTAAACTTGAAAATCCAAACTTAAACCCAATCCCAAACCTAAACCCGATTTCCTAAACCTAAACCATAACCCATTCTCAAATCCAAAACCTATAACTTAAACCAAAACCAAAACCTATAACCTAAACTCGAACCTATTCTCAAATCCCAAAACCTATAACCTAAACCAAAACCAAAACCTATAACCTAAACACGAACCCATTTTCAAATCCCAAAACCTATAACCTAAACCGAAACCTTACCTAAACCTATAACCTATAACATAAACCAAAACTTATAACCTAAACCAAAACCAAAACCTATAACCTAAACTCGAACCCATTCTCAAATCCTATAACCTATAACCTAAACCTAAGCCCAAACCTAAACCTAAACCTAAAACCTATAACCTAAACCAAAACCTATAGCTTAAACTCGAACCCATTCTCAAATCCAAAAACCTATAACCTAAACCTAAACCTTAACCTAAACCGTTTACCTATAACCTAAATCAAAACCTATAACCTAAACCAAAACCAAAACCTATAGCCTAAACCCGAACCCATTATCAAATCCCAAGACCTATAACCTAAACCAAAACCAAAACTTATAACCTAAACCTAACCCATTCTCAAATCCCAAAACCCAAACCTAAACCTAAACCTAAACCTAAACCTAAACCTAAACCTATAACCTATAACAAACTCAAATCCCAAAACCTAAACCTAAACCTAATCCTATAACCTAAACTCAAATCCCAAAACCTTAACTTATAACCTAACCTAAACCTATACTTATAACCTAAAACTATTCTCAAATCCCAAAACCTATAACCTAAACCTAACCTTTTCCTAAACTTATAACCTAAACTCAATTCCTAAACCTAAACCTAGACCTAAACCTAAACCTATAACCTAAACTCACATCCCTAAACCTTAACCTATAACCTAACCTAAACCTATACTTATAACCTAAAACTATTCTCAAATCCCAAAACCTATAACCTAACCTTTTCCTAAACCTATAACCTAAACTCAATTCCCTAAACCTAAACCTAGACCTAAACCTAAACCTATAACATAAACTCAAATCCCTAAACCTTAACTTATAACCTAACCTAAACCTATACTTATAACCTAAAACTATTCCCAAATCCCAAAATCTATAACTTAAGCTCAATTCCCTAAAGCAAAACCTACACCTAATCCTAATCTCAACTCCCTAACCAAAACCTAAACCTAAACTTGAAAACCCAAACTTAAACCCAATCCTGAACCTGAATCCGATTTCCTAAACCAAAACCATTACCCATTCTCAAATCCAAAACCTATAACCTAAACCAAAACCAAAACCAAAACTTATAACCTAAACCCGAACCCATTCTCAAACCCAAAACCTATAACCTAAACCAAAACCAAAACCTATAACCTAAACCGAACCCATTCTCAAATCCCAAAACCTATAACTTAGACCTAAACCTTAACCTAAACCTATAACCTATAACCAAAACCTATAACCTAAACCTAAACCAAAACCTATAACCTAAACCCGAACCCATTCTCAAATCCCAAAACCTATAACCTAAACCTAAACCAAAACTAAAACCTAAACCTATAACCTATAACCTAAATCAAAACTAAAACCAAAACCTATAACCTATAACCTAAATCAAAACCTATAACTAAAATCAAAACCAAAACCTATAACTTAAACTTGAACCCATTCTCAAATCCAAAACCTATAAACTAAACCTAAAACTTAACTTAAACCGTTAACCTATAACCTAAACCGAAACCAAAACCTATTATCTAAACCCGAACCCATTTTCAAATCCCAAAACCTATAACCTAAACCAAAACCAAAACCTATAACCTAAACCCGAACCTATTCTCAAATTCCCAAAACTTATAACCTAAACCAAAACCAATAACCTAAACCAAAACCAAAACCTATAGCTTAAAGCCGAACCCATTCTCAAATCCAAAACCTATAACCTAAACTTAAACCTTAACCTAAACCGTTAACTTATAACCTAAACCAAAATATATAACCTAAACCTAAACCAAAACCTATAACCTAAACCCGAACCCATTATCAAATCTCCAAAACCTATAACTTAAACCGAAACTAGAACCTATAACGTAAACCCGAACCCATTATCAAATCCCAAAACCTATAACCTAAACCGAAACCAAAACCTATAACCTAAACCCGAACTCATTCTCAAATCCCAAAACCCAAGCTTAAACCTAAACCTAAACCTATACTTATAACCTAAAACTATTCCCAAATCCCAAAACCTATAACCTAAACCTAACCTTTCCCTAAACTTATAACCTAAACTCAATTCCCTAAAGCTAAAGCTAAACCTACACCTAATCATAATTTCAACTCCCTAACCCCGAACCTAAACCTAAACTTGAAAACCCAAACTTAAACCCAATCCCGAACCCAACCCGATTTCCTAAACCTAAACCATAACCCATTCTCAAATCCAAAACCGATAACCTAAACCTAAACAAAAACCAAAACCTTTAACCTAAACTCGAACCGATTCTCAAATCCAAAACCTATAACCTAAACGAAAACCTAAACCTAAACTTGAAAACCCAAACATAAACCCAATCCCTAACCCGAACCCGATTTCCTAAACCTAAACTTATAACCTTAACCTATTCTCAATTCCTAAACCTTAACCTACACCTAATCCTAATCTCAACTCTCTAACCTAAACCTAAACCTAAACTTGAAAACCCAAACCTAAACCTAAACCGAACCCGATGTCCTAAACCTAAACTTATAACCTTCACCTAAACCTATTCTCAAATCCCAAAACCTAAACCTAAACCTAAACCTTAACCTAAACCTAAACCTACACCTATAACCTAAACTCAATTCCCTAAACTTTGACCTATAACCTAACCTAAACCTAAACCTAAACCTATAACCTACACTTATAACCTAAACCTAAACATATAACTTAAACCCATAACCTTAACCTAAACATAAAACCTAAACATAAACCTATACTTATAACCTAAACCTATTTCCAAATCCCAAAACCTATAACCTAAACCTAAACCTAAACCTATAAATAACCTAAACCTAAACCTACACTAATAACCTATAACCTAAACCTAAACCTAAAACCCAAACGTAAACCCGATCTCAAATCCCATTCTCAATTCCTAAACCTAAACCTATAACCTTAACCTAAACCTTAGCCTATAGCCTAAACCTTATTCTATAACCTATAACTTAAACTCAATTCCCCAAACCTTAACCTATAACCTAACCTAAATCTAAATCTATAACCTACACTTATAACCTAAACCTAAACCTAAATCTAAACTTAAAACCTAAACCTAAACCTAAACCTAAAACGTAAAACCTAAACCTAAACCTAAAACGTAAATGTATTCTCAAATCCCTAAACCTACAACTGGAGTCGCAAACGCCAATAGGGAGAATCTTTCGGTGATTTTACAGATTTTACAACCCGCCTGGTGAGTACCCAAGTTTGTATTTGGGTCATGTTATTGACAACATCTGAATTTCTTCCAGCCATACTTGCAACTTGAATTATTTCATGGGTTTTGGGATCTAAAATTTAGCAAATGTCTAACCATTTTTAAAAGAACACTACCATAGAAAATTTCTATATCAGCAGTGTCTTAATGCTTGGTTTTGCCCCATTTTCATCTACATATCATTCCTGGGGCAACAATAGAAAATCTGAACAGTTCTATACCGGCAAAGCAAGCATACATTAAGTTTCTTCCTATCCTATGCAGGGCTTTGACAAACTGAAAGAGACAGTTGAGAAGTGGGAGGGCATAGCAAAGGCACCAACACGATTTAATCTAAAGCTTTTTGTTGACAAAGACACATATGAAGCCATGGTGAACTTGCAAAGTTACAGAACAAGACTTCTCACCAGCTGGCTATGGAAGTCATCCGCAACTGAAATGAAAGTGTTTCTCTTGCCTCTTGCTTCAATCTGAGGTAGCTCATATAAGGCCAGAGAATGGTCCTTGGTTCACCATTGCTAAATGGTCTTGTAACTCTTTACCATTAGTAATTGCTTCAATATGAGTGTAACATCCCGGATTTTCACTGTTTTGGATTTTCAAAAAATCCTTGAAATTTTATTTTTTATTATTAACTTATAATATCACTTAATGACCATTAACACTCAATGTTAGTTCATACTGGGGTGGACCAGTCTAGTTATGAGGGGACAAGTACAGGCCGTCAAGCAAGATAATCCGTTTACACCTAGTATCAGCCCGTGTGGGCCACCCAGCGACCGAAGAGGTTCGAAAAAATCTAAAACTTTAGAAAATCATAGATCTCACTGGGCTTGTGGTCCATCCCGGACTGCGGACCCAGTGGACACCCAGAAGTACCATCTGGCGCTTGCCCAATGCACCCCACCAATGCCAGATTAAAATCTGGCACTGACAAAAGAAACTGAGACTCCGGGCCTTCCAGCCGTCGGATTTCTTCCAAATTTACGGTGAAGGTTTAATGTATTTTTCAACGCCTTCTCACCAAATCTGGGCCCCGATCGTGGCATGATGACCGTTGATCACGAATCGGACCCGTACGACCAAACCCTATATCCGATCGTCCCCAAATTTTGCGTGGCCCCTCATCGAGCCATGGAGACCCTATCCTATAAGTTTCCTAGCCAGAGGGCCACCAGAACCGCTTCAATCACCAAAATGGCCCTCGCAGGGCTACTTAAGGGTCGAAAATGCTTACTCAGATCATATATCCGTTCATCCGTTCATCCTCAATTTTTGCATGAGCCCTAGTCAGACCATAAGGCACCTACACACCGAATTTGGTGGCCAGAGGGGTGTTAGGGCCACCCCAACACTAATAGGGAGTCCCATAAGTCTATTTTAGGAAATTGTGGAAGCTTGGGGCCTTTTGCACCAAATCTGTAATTATAAAAAGGGCCTCATTTGGGCACCCCTCTCCCCATACGAATTTTGCCCTAGAAGAGAGAAAAGGGAGAAGAAAAAGAGGAGAAAGGAGAAGAAAGAGAGAGGGAAGAAGGCATGGTAGACTCTCAATCAAGGTGGGGCCCAAGAGGATCAAACCCACAACCTCCTACACCTTCTCCAAGAAGAAACCATGCACCACAACCACCAAAATCATCCATTGATCGTCTAGGTAAGGCTTCTCATCCTTTGTCTTGAAAACCCTTTTTGATGAAGGGGGATTTTACATGGATTTCTCATAAATGAACTTGCTTTAGGGATTCCGACCAACCGGCCCTAAATCGACGTTCCTAGGTCGTTTTTGAGTCTCCAACAAATCACAAGGTACGGATTATTATCCTTAGGTGGCCTAGCACCAATTATAGTAGGAATGTAATGATTTTGTTTGTTGAGTTGTGGTATTAAAGAATTTAGGAAAAACCTAGGAATGATGTGTTGTTGGAATTACATGATTTGGCATGATTAGTTTACATTTGATGTTGATCTTGTCTCTCACATGATTTAGCATAGGAATGATTACATGCTCATGTTTGTTTGGATTGATTTCGTTCATATGCATTGCTCCATTGTGTTTATGAATCTTGACTCTTGTGTGTTTAATTCCTTGAGGCGTTGGAAGAGCTTAACTTCCTCACAAACACGCACCTTGGTTCTTGATAATGTTTGCTCACTTGGTATGAGTACTTGTTTTTATAGTTGAGATGCGTGTGAACATGATATTGATATGTTAGTTGATAACTTGTATACTTAACATGTTATGAATCACCACCTAATCCTTGGGTTGGTCAGGAATGCGAGGAAAGCGAAGGCGGTCTCGTTGGTAGGACCGTCTTGAAGCTAAACCTATGGATTGGACGAGTGTGTGTGGGCGACAGTAGTTAGACTACATGGGTCGCTGGTACCCGATGTCGTTCTGCCACGTGCTTGCCTAATTCATGCGGTTTAGCCCACTGTCTGATTAACCCTGTTTGTTAACCCTGTTTGCTCACATATATATGGAACCTGAACCACCCTACAACCGTTGTAGCCCATCAATAACCCACCTGAAATTGGTCCACAGCCTCGTGAGCCGGGCATGGTAGAATGGGACACTGTGTCCGAGCTGTCGGTCTACGTTGGGGTGCCGCGCCTCCCCGTAGTGACCGCGAGTGATCCCTTTCTCTTGGCACTCCTCATGTGCTTGAAGTCGGGGATGAGGAACCCGACGGGATCACGGACCGCGGGGTCTCGGCCTCACGTATTAATGGGGCCTTGGCCTCGCAACTAGTTTAAGGCATTAATACGTGGGGTGTATCAGAATTCTCAACCTGCTGGATGAATAGACTTAACTAAGAACTTGGCTAACATGTCATTGCATCGCATTAGCTAGGGTGGCGACTCGGCAGTCGAGGTCGCTCTGAGGGAGTGTTGTCATATGCGATCGTAAGATGGAGTCGCTTGAGGGAGAGTTGTGGCGAGGGCATGCATCATACCATTCACCATACATACGCATTATCAAGATTAGCTTAGTATCTACGAATGTTGCCTTTCATTAAATTCATGCTATAATTGTTGCCTGTTAAAACTTAAGATTAATAGTTCACATTGAGTTGATCACTCACTCCCACTCTGGGACGGTGTTTTAAAACACCAACCAGACCCATTCATAGATGCAGGTGACCCAGGGCATGAGGAACCTGGGGAGGCGAGCTTTGACGAGGAGAACGAGATCTCCTACTTTCAGCTGATGGGCGGCTCACTATTGGCTAGATCAGGCTGGATTTGGATTTGCTAAGCCGCGGGCTCAGTCTTATTCTTTTTGGACCTAGCCCTCTTTTGTTGTTCCATTGGGCAACGCCTTAGGCGCCCCTTTATTATTTTTGGACCTGTATATATGTGTGATATCCTTCATTTCAGTAGACTGGTGTGATTTTGCTTCGTGCCTCAGGTAATTCCAAATTGCGCAGTTAAATTTGATATAAAAAAAAAACCATAAATGCATGATAGGTGACACTCGGGAACTCGGGAGTCGAGTCTACGCACGACCCCCGATTTTTCGGGGCGTTACAATGAGGCAACTCATATGTGATTGTAATTGAATGAATGAATGATTATGCAGGTGGTAATTGAATGAATGAATGATTGTAATTGAATGAATGAATGATTATGCATGTGGTAACTGAATGAATGAATGATTATGCAGGTGGTAATTGAATGAATGATTATAAATTTTTTTTTATGTAGGCTATAGCTACGGATATTAACTGTAGCTGTTATAAAATTTGGTATATTGCTACGGATCCAACACTATTTTTAGTTACCAATAATATTCGTAGCTGTAGGTTCTTTTGGCTACAGAAATATTTGCTACGGATTATATCCGTAGCTATTTTAACCTATTGCTACGGATTAGATCCATAGCCATAGGTTTTAGACCTATTGTTTCGGCACCTACGACGACGGTCGTGTTACGGATTTAATCCGTAGCCATACGTCTATGGCTACGGATTAAATCATTAGCCTCTGCCCATTTTTCTGGTAGTGCATATTTGTAATGAAATTCATCGATATACTGTGCAGCAGTCGCACCTTGGAGGGAACAGACATGCAAAAATTCACTATACATTAGAGGAAGTCGATAACGTATGATTATTTGTCTGTAACCTGTAAATAATATTTGTTGTAGGCATAAGATGAAAATGATAATTTTGTGGAATGTTGTATTATATATAGTGTTGTATATACCCAGTACAATTTGTACTTCAGGAAAATTTATAATGAATTAAATTTCATGACGTGTAAATGTTTCCGTCACTTAACTTTCATGCTTGCTTTGTTCAACTTCTACTTTGCCCCGCCTAATTTAAAGTTACCCTATCTCACCTTATACTTACCCTCACTCAATTCTTATGTTGTCTTGCTCAATTTCTACGTTGTGTCACTCAGTTTGTAGGTTACCTCGCGCAATTGCTAGGTTCCGTCGCTCAATTTATATGTTGCCTTGCTCAATTTCTATATTCCCTCGCTCAATTCCTAGGTTCTCTCGCTTAATTTTTCGGTTGCCTCGCTGAATTTTTAACTTCCCTGGCTCAATTCCTAGGCTGTCTCGCTCAATTCATAGGTTCCCTCGCTCAATTCCTAGGTTCACTTGCTTAATTCCTAGGTTGCCTCACTCAATCCCTAGGTTCCCTCGTTTATTTCCTAGGTTCGCTCGCTCAATTCCTAGCTTCCCTCGCTGAATTTGTAGGTTCCCTGGCTCAATTCCTAGCTTCCCTCGCTTTGTAGGTTCCCTCGCTCAATTCCTAGCTTCCCTCGCTTAATTTGTAGGTTCCCTCGCTCAATCCCTAGGTTCCCTTGCTCAATTCCTAGCTTCCCTCGCTGAATTTGTAGGTTCCCTCGCTTAATTCCTAGCTTCTCTCCCTCAATTCCTAGCTTGCCTCGCTCAATCCCTAGGTTCCCTCGCTCATTTCCTAGGTTCGCTCGCTCAATTTCTAGCTTCCCTCGCTAAATTCCTAGGTTCCCTCGCTCAATTCCTAGCTTCCCTCGCTGAATTTGTAGGTTCCCTCGCTCAATTCCTAGCTTCCCTCCCTCAATTCCTAGCTTGCCTCGCTCAGTCCCTAGGTTCCCTCACTCATTTCCTAGGTTCCCTTGCTCAATTCCTAGCTTCCCTCCCTCAATTCCTAGCTTCCCTCGCTCAGTCCCTAGGTTTCCTCTCATTTCCTAGGTTCGTTCGCTAAATTTCTAGCTTCCCTCGCTCAATTCTTAGGTTCCCTCGCTCAGTCCCTAGCTTCCCTCGCTCAATTCCTAGCTTGCCTCGCTCAATCCCTAGCTTGCCTCGCTCAATCCCTAGGTTCCCTTGCTCAATTCCTAGCATGCTTCGCTCAATCCCTAGGTTCCCTCGGTCATTTCCAAGGTTCCCTCGCTCAATTCCTAGGTTGCCTCGCTCAATTCCTAGGTTCCCTCGCTCAAATCCTATGTTCCCTCGGTCATTTCCTAGGTTCCCTCGCTTAATTCCTAGCTTCCCTCGCTCAATTCGTAGGTTGTCTCGCTTAATTTGTAAGTTCCCTCGCTCAATTCGTAGGTTCCCTCGCTTAATTTGTAGGTTCCCTTGCTCAATTCCTAGCTCAATTCGTAGGTTGCAGCCCGATTTGCCATATGTGGGCCCAAAGGGCCATTTCAGCTAATAAGTGGCACCTAGGGCCAATTGAACTAAGCTATAGGGTATATTTCAGCTAATAAGTGGCATGTGGGACACCTATATAGTTTAGTAGTAAAATTAAAGTCTTATTTAGATACGTTTTCCATGCATTTTTCGGTCATTTCCTTTCACTTCACGGTCAATCCCGGCGATTCCATGCATTTCTCTCGACCTTACTGACAAAAAATGACCCATATAGGGTTAGTATGGGAGTACAAGTGTCACTAGGGCCATTTACATCAAAATTGGAGTTATATATAACCCCATTTTCTCACACCTCTCTAACTTGCACGAATTTTCTATTTTTTCCTAGGGCATTTCAAAAGGGGAAATAAGGAGAAGAGAAGTGAAAGCTCGAAGAAGTGGGATCCAACCAAGGAACATTTCTAGTGATTCTGTTTAGATTTATGGTCATTTCGATGCACTTCACAGTCAATTCCCTTCACTTCACGCTCATTTCCACGCATTTTACGTTCAATTCACTTCACTTCACAGTCATTTTCATGCATTTCACGGTCAATTCCGACAATTCCGTTTAGATTCACGGTCATTTCCATGCACTTTATGGTCAATTCCCTTCACTTCATGGTCATATCCATGCATTTCATGGTTAATTCGCTTCATTTCACGGTCATTTCCAGCAATTTCGTTTAGATTTACGGTCATTTCGATGCACTTCACGGTCAATTCCCTTCACTTCACGGTCATTTTCACGCATTTCACGGTCAATTTGCTTAACTTCATGGTCATTTCTATGCATTTCACAGTCAATTCTGACGATTCCGTTTAGATTCACGGTCATTTCGATGCACTTCACAGTCAATTTCCTTCACTTCACGGTCATTTCCATGCATTTGACGATCAATCCCGACGATTCCATTTCCAAGTTTTATCGAGTTGGTGTTTGTATGGCCCAACTCCAAAACCAAACCCGATACATCCTGCCCAAGCCCAACTCAATGTCGAGTGGGTCACAAGTTGGTCGGGTTGAACCTGTCCAACTTTCAGCCATAAAATCATATATGGTACATCATGTAACTAATTTTGGTTTAGAAGATATTCTTGTTATATGAATAAAGAAAGAAATGAAAAAAATGAGATGATTTTTTTTAATATGCTTATATATACATATTTATATAAATATGTGTTAGAGAAAAAGGTAGGAAGAATAAAATTCTAAATGTAAAAAAAAATAAAAAAATAAATAAATAAATAAATTTATAAAGAGAAGGACACTGGATACGGCTATCGCTACGGTTATAAGCCGTAGCCATAGCCTTTTCTTTGAATCAGGGATTAATCGCGGATTCCACTATCCATCCCAAAATCCAACTGGGAGCTGCGGTGGAATCCATCCATCCCAAAATCCGACTGGGAGCTGCGGTGGAATCGCGGGATCCACGATTCATCGTATGCAGATTTTTTTTTTTTTATCTTCTTCTTTCAAATTTTTGTTGCTTTTGTGGGCCCCACCATGAGGTTTGTGTTATATCCAAACCGTCCATCTATTTGGCGAGCTCATATTAAGGCTTGAGACGAAAAATAAGACAGATCTAACTATCAAGTGGACCACACTGTAAAAGGCAGTGGGGAATTGAACGTCTACCATTGAAACCCTTTTAGGGGTTACAGAATTTTTGGATCATTATGAAATTTGTTTTTCCTCTTCATCCAGGCCTTTGTGACCTCGTGAATAGATGGATGGAAAATAAATGTTATGGTGGGCCCTGCAAAATTTTTAAAGGCGAAAATCAATTTCCCCGCTGCTCTGTGGTGTGGTACGGTTGATCTTTGGATATGATTTTTTTTTTTTCGATAATGCTCCGAAATGATCTCGAAATATGGATGAACGTTGTGGATATAATAAATATATAGCTGTGGGGCCATGTAACTTTGATCTCTTTTAAGCCGTTCGTACAACTCTCAGTTGGAGGAGCGTCTGACGCTCGTCTTCGCAGTGAAAAGGAGGGGTAGTTTCGTCCTCAAAGTCTCTGTCCGCACGTGCTAGTCTAAGTTGGTAACTAAAGTTTGGATTTCTTCATAAAAACCGCTGGATAAAAGGTTTTGTCTACAGTTGTCATTTTCTCCAGCAATTTCTTTAATAATCTACACAAAGGAGTTATTTGATACTCCGGTTGCGTATGATACTTGATACGCCAGCACTTAAAAATTGCACAGTTGGAAAAATCGGATTGGTTTAAAAATAGTAAAATCTGAACCGTGAGACCTGTTTTTCTTAAATAACACTATTGGAACCTACGGCTGTGGAGAGCGTAAACTCTACAAGGGGGTCATTTGATAGATGACATTTAATAATCGGTTCTTAAATAATACTATTGGATTTATTTTTATTTTTATTAGTTTTTAACCGTCCAATAAATGTCCAACAATCTAACTAATTTTCGGAACATGATACACCCGTGGTATACATAATTTCGACGGTTTATTTTGAATTTTTTTATGACACGTGGTAATTTCGCAATAATTTCTAACTGCCTGCGTATCATCATCACACTCAGCCAGAGTATCAAGCTAGTTGTCGAATTAAAGGTGCGTGCACGCGTGCAGGATCATAATGGACGCGACTTTGGTGAATCGCTGGCTGTGGGGCCCACCGTGATGTTGTCTTATATTCATGTCATCCGTCGATATCTTCAGCTCATTTTTTTAGGGGACGAGCCCAAAAATTCAGCAGATCCAAATCTAAGGTGGACCACACCATAGGAAACAGCGGTGATTGACCATTACAAAATTCCTATAGGCCACAAAAGTTTTGGGTCAAGCTGATATTTGTGTGATCCGTTCATCCACAGCTCTGTGACCTTATCAACAGATCAGATGTAAAATAAACATTTTGGTGGCCCCCAAGAATTTTTTAATGGTGGGCGTTCAATCACCCTATTTCCAGTGGTGTGCTCTGGCTGAGATTTGGATCTGCTTCACTTTAGGCGTCATGCCTTAAAATGAGATGGGGGTGCGGATGAACGGCGTGGATACAATATAAATACATCAAGGTGGGCCCAAAGTCAGGGATCTACCGCGCCTATCCGTCCTCGTGTATCCCCTGTAACAGGAAGTTCCTGCGGTCGTGGGGAAAACGTGATGTTTATAAGAAATCCACTCCGTTGATCTGTTTCGCCCGCTCATGTTAGGACATCAGAAAAAAAAGAAAGATACAAAAATTAAGTGGTCCACGTAACAGGAAACAATAAAGATTGATTGTCCACCGTTGAAACATTCAAGGGGCCACTGAAGTTGACTAAGAATTTCATATTTTCAGTTTACCCCATTAGGAATGATCTTATGAACGGTTTGGATGTATGCAATATAAAAATCGCGGTGGACTTATGGAGATTTAAACGGTAGTTATTTCCCTGCCCACTTTTTACTGTCATGTGGCCTACTTTCATTTTCAATCTGCCTCATTTTTCGCTGATGAACGTTGATATAATGTCTCACATGCGGACTGACGATGAATAAATACATTTTAATATCTTTTGGCTCTTATCTGTCCTCGCTTTGTATTTGGGCAACCGTTTCTTGTAGGTTACTGATCATAGGATTACGATTTTGATATTGGAAAAAAAAAAAAAAAATTTACAGAATGCAGCCATCCATTGTGGTTTCCATCATATCAACGGTTTAGATCACCGAAATATGGGCCCCTTACATACAACATACAACATGGATGCATCCGGATACTGTTAACATACGGATGCACCAAGTTCACTGTAATTCCTCGTAAACCGATACGTGAAGTCGGTCCTTGTCGATTGCGACACGCTTTCACACCGAGACGTGGCTTTTGTGGATCCCGAGTCCTTCGAGTTCGGTGGATGACTGTGGGGCCCACCTTGATTTATGTACCTTACATCCATGCCTTCCATCCGTTTTGAAATTTCATATTTGATTTTAGGGCAGGATCCAGGATAAAATTCCTACGTAAACCACACCACAGGAAATACTGGTGATTGAATACCCGCCATTAAAAAAATTTTGGGGCCCACCGGAATTTTTATTTTACATCCAACCCGTTGGTAAGGTCTAAAAAACTTAGATGAAGAGACCACACAAATGTAGACTTGATGAAAAACTTTTATGGTCTTCAATAATTTTTTAATGGTCAAAACCATTGTTTCCTGTAGAGTGGTCCACTTGAGACTTGGATCTACTTAATTTTTGAGATAATTGACTAAAGTGATCTTTCAAAACGGATGGAAGGTATGGACGTAAGGCATATAATTCAAGGTAGGCCCCTCAGTCAGGGATTCGCCCCTTTTCCACCGTGCCTAAAGTGCCTTCCGTTTTCGAAGGACCAGGGCCAGTCAGCAACGGCTCCGCTCTTGGACAAAAGTCTCATCTATTGGATGGTTGGGATTTTGCAATCAAAGGAATTTTGACTAGTGGTCAATAAATGGAGGAGCTCGCCGTCTACCTATTTAGAGTTTGGATGGGGATTGCCTGCAGGAAGATTCCTGCAGCCTTAAGATATGTGGGGCCCACCATAATGCATGTGTTTCGCCAGCTCCACAGTTAAAACGGAACTAGTGCCGGCCGTGATGTTTTATTTCGACTGTGAAAAAAAAATCACCTTGATCTAAAATTTCTGTGGGTCCCACGAATTTTCCAGTGGAGGGCGTTCGATCCTCACTGTTTCTGTAGTGTGGACCACTTGAAGGTTGGATCGGCCTCATGTTTGGTTTCATATACTAAAATGAGCTGTAAAAACAGATGAACGGAGTGGATAAAACATTTGTGGGCCCCACTTCTTAGGTCGTCTAGAGTTATCATAGAACGGCAGATTCTCGATTCAGATACGGTCGTCGATGCTGGGAAAGCTATGTGGGCTCCACCATCATGTATATGGTTTATCCACTCCGCCTATCCATCTTGCCGGATCATTTTATCGGCCACTACAAATGAGGGAGATCCAAATCTCAGATGGACCACACCACATGAAACAGTGGTGATTGAACGCCCACCGTTAAAAGATTCTCGGGGGCCACAAAAGTTATGGATCAACCTGATATTTGTGTTTTCATTTATTCTGGTCTTTATTACCTTTCCAACAAGTTGGATGGAAAATAAATATTACGGCCAACACTACGAAGGTTTTAATAGTGGCCATTAAATCACGACTTTTTCCTGTGGTGTGGTCCGACGTTTTGATTTGCCTCATTTTTCTATCCCTACTTTAAATGAGTTTGGACAAAACAAATACATGGGTTCACATATCTTTTTCAGACGTCGGAGGTTCTTTAAAGATGAGGAACGAAGCTTCTTGCGCGATCGAGTTCGCTACAAACCCAGCAATGTGGGTGCAACACTGACCGTAGGGCCCATCTATATGAATGAATTTTTATATCCATGCCGTCCATCTATTTTTTCAGACTTTTTCATATCTGTGTACAAAAAAGGAAGAAGATAAAATTTTCAGGTGCATCACACCATAGGAAACAGTAGTTATTGACCATTAAAAAGCTTTTGTGGGTTACAAAAGCTTTGAATCAATATAATATTCGTTTTTTTAATTTCATCTAGGTTTATTTACATTACCAAAAGATTCGATGGCCACAAAAAAATCACGGTGGACCCTACGAAGTGCTTAATGACGAGTGTTCAACAACCACTGGTTCTTGTGGTGTGGTCCACCTAAAAATTATATATTATTAATTTTTAGTTTAAAGACATAAAATAATATATATTATTAATTTTTAGTTTAAAGACATAAAATAATATTTAAAAGTATATGAACGGCGTGGATATAAATTTCATACATCTGGGTGGGCCCTACGATCAGGGTCATATCCACGTTGCTAGTTCCGGGGTCGCAGTCGAGCTCGTCGTAAGTTTGCCACTATAAAGAAAGACAAGAAAATGACAGCTCCTGAGGAAAGAGCTGTATTGACTTTAAGTCTTACGCTTTTAATTCTTTGTTCGACCTGGGTTCCTGTTTAGCCTTACTTTTTAAGAATTGACCAAAACTTAGTTGGTTTTTCCTAACAAGGACAAATTCATGGTTTTAGCCTTGTTCCCATCCTTATTGTTATTTTTTAGCCCTGTAAAGTTTCATTGGATAAAAATGCCATTGGAAAAGTTTTTTCAAAGGAGGAATTATGGGTCCACTAACTATGCTTGAGCCTACTTATTGAGAGATCCGATCCAGTTATGTTATCTGGAGCATCCCGAGACCTCAGAGGTTTTTGATTTTATCTTCATTCGTGACCTTTTTTACCTCTAAATAAACAAAACAATGGTTTTTTTTTTTTTTTTTTTTGAGTTGTTTCCTTTAGTGTGGTTCGCCCTTGATGTCTTCTTCCCTCATCTTAGGGTCATGCCTTAAAATTACATCTACATTTGAACGATTGGAGTGAATTTCAATAAAAACTTACGATTGGTGCCACAAAACCCATCCAAAAACATGTATAGGGCCAAGACCGAAGGTTGGACCCATTTGAGGCTTTTTGGATTTTATTTTTTTTGAGAGGGGATCACCACTGCAGAGGCCCATTGTTGTAGCCTCCAAGGGACTCATTCCTTCTAGATTCTGATATGTTTCCAGCGATATTCTCTCAATTCTAATGTGTTTCCAAAAAGTAGGACCACCCCCATTTTGAAAGCTCCGACGGTTGAAAAGTAGTTATGCAGGGTCACTGAACTCTCCAATTACTCTCTAGCAAGCCTTTGACGGATTATTCACTTCATTGCAAAACCTATTAGTGGATTAGAATAGTAAAAACCTTTATATATATATATATATATATATATATATATATGCACTTTACTTAAAGAAAAAAAATTTTTAAAAACAACTTATGCCGTTTGCTGGATGTAAATTCATCCTTCTTTAATGATGATTGTAACAACCCGAAAATTTGGTGCATTTAAAAATCTAAAATAAATATTTAAAGATTTTATTTTTAAATAAACAATAAAAACAAGTCAATAACTAAGTTGGTAGAGACATTCTTAGCTGAGAGAGGTTTATGAATCGATCATTCATTACATTTACATAATGCATGGTCGATCCTTAGGGCCCTCCGTGGAAGAAATGTCGATCCTGGTAGAGCGTTACCAAATGCGGGCTATACCCAAGCCTACTAAAAGGTGGAAGCCTATCCAACGGGTGAATGCGGGTTGATGACCTCAAACCCACGCAGATGAACGATCATCCCATTTGATGCATTCATACACCATTTACATTTATATCATTGTACATACATTTTTATGTTATTTTAATTATTATGATTATGAACCAGCTTACCTTTTTATTAATGAAAACCGTATAGAGGAGCCATTAGCAGATGATGTGGGATAAGAACCTGAAGGATTTACCGCACTTAAACACGACCTATGTGAAATGTGGTCATACTTATCTGAAGATGAAGTGGCAGCATTAGACCATTTCTAATTATGTGATTTATTTGCTAAAATAGTTTAATTACTGTATAATGCATATTGGTATTGATTTTGAGATTTTAATAAATTGTTTAGATTTATCTAATTGAAATAATGTTAGTCTGGAATAAACATATTTGTAGTATGATGATATAATAAATAAATGATTTTTAATATTTATATTATTTTAAGGGTCGTTAAGATTTATATATGTCTGGTTAATTAGTGCTAAGTATTATGTACGTGTGATTAGAGTTAGGGTGGAACTTAAATTGAATGTAATTATCACCTTTGATTAAACTGATTAAAGAATTAAGTTAGTACACTTTGTGTACGAGTTACGAACTGAAACTCGGGTCTGAGGGTGCACACTCTGTACTTGAATTTCGGGACGTGACAATGATCATTGGACTAAGCTCAATGGTGATCTTGTCGAAAATACACCATGGAGATCCTTGGAGTACGCTCAATAATGATTTTGTAGAAAATGTAAAATAGAGATCCTTGGACCAAGCTCAACAAGGATGACGCCGTTCACTCTAACATACAGACATGATGTCGTATTACCCATGGAAGTTAAGATTTTCTCCTTAAGGGTAGCCTACCAGAATAAGATGAGTGTTGAAAATTTTAATGATGCATGCTTAGGGGGCGTTTGGCGCATGGGTTTAAATGGGATTTGGTGGGAGTGGGTTTTAATATCCCATGGATCATTGCAACATCTGTTTGGGACTCACATAAGGTATGGGTTGTGAAGCCCCTTCTTAGAATCAGCACCAGGGCAAGGGTTTCTACAATCCTACTTTGGGTTTCGTACAACTAGTGGTCAGTGCTATGTGGACCCCACCATGATGTATGTGTTTTATCCATGCTGTCCATCCATTTTAAAATATAATTTAAAAAAAATGAGGTAGATATAAATCTCAGGTGGACCACACCATGGGAAAATAGCAGTGATTGAATAACACCATTAAAAACCTCCTAGGGCCAATTGTGCAGCCCACTTGAGATTTGGATCAAACTCATTTATGGGCTCATACCATAAAATGACATGGAAGATTGGGTGGACAACATGGATGAAACACATACATCATGGTGGGGCCCACAGGGCACTGACCGGTAGTGGCAAGATGAGTAGCCAATCTGTTTCCCAAACATGAAGTGGGATGGCCTCCAAGCCATGGGATTAGATGACAATCCCCGACACAGTGTAATCATTGCATTTTGGTAATTCCATCCTACTTAAACTCATCTAATCATATGCTCCAAACACCCCCTTTATGGAATTGAGGGAGTTGGACAACATATAATTTCAGATTTTGGATATGCTGAAGGTTCATAAGTTGAAAGTTGGCAAAGCCTATAATAAGAAGGTAAAATGGATTAGCTTTGCTTAAGGAGAACTGGTAGAGGTGGGCATCGAGTCGAGTTGGACCGGATTGGGTCCAACTTGACTCAATCCAATTTTTCCAAGAACCCGACCCGAACTCGATCCGATCCATAACCGAGTCCAGTAGGGTTGACTCGATTCGATCCGAATCCTTGCTGGCCTGACCCAAACCGAGTCCAGTAGGGTTGACTCGGTCCGATCCAAATCCTTGCTGGCCAGACCCGAACCGAGTCTGACTCAGTTAAGGAAATCGAGTTAGATCGAGTTGAGTCTGTCCAATCGATTCAGACTGGGCTGAGTCAAGCTGAGTCGGAGACTCTCGTGCCAGGAAGGAAATAAGAGGAAAATTGGGAGAGGGGGAGAGAAAGGAGAGGAGGGTAATCGAGAGAGAAAGAGGGAGGGAAAGAAGGAGAGAAGGGAAATCGGGAGAGATAGAAGGAGAGCCAGGGCCGGACACTGCAACTAAGCCAGTGAAGTCCCGACCTCGGTCGGACTACCAACGAGCCAGTGCAAAATACACAGAGAAATTTTTTTAAAAAAATGGAACCTACTTGATGAATGGAGGAGGATGAACGATGAAGATGGGGCGTGATGCCATTTAGTTAGGGACGGGTTAGGTTTCGCTATTCGGGTAGAAAAGAGGGGTAAAAGTTAGAAATAAATAAATTAAAAAAATACTTTATACTACCCGCCCAGATCGGATTAGATCGGCTACTGACCCGAACTCGACTCGTTTTGTGGTTGGATCTCAGTGGGTCTACTCGATCCGACCCGACCCTGGCTTTCGGTTCGGGTCAGATCCGATTCGATCGGTTCGATTGAGTCAGATCTGACAAGTTGAGTCAGATCCTGCCCACCTCTAAGAACTAGCGTGGAAAACTAAACTACTAGTCAGAGCAAATGATTACAAATATGGTGGTAAGTAGTTAACGACATGTAAATGTGTAACACCCCGCATATTTCACAATACTTGATCTTAGTAAATATGCGGGTGTTATCATTAAAGTCAGGCTAAGTAAGCATAAAATACCAATGATAACCCAGGTAGAACCATACAAACTCAATTAAATACCCCTAGGAAGTTAATGAATCAACTTGATCACTTGGATCTTATGCCTAACCTTGGGATCTATAAATCAAGGGCTAAGATCTAATGGACCCATCGACGATTAATAAAAAATAACTAAAGCTCATTTAAGATTCACCTAAGACCAACCTAACGAATGACTTAGATCTTGAATAACTTAAGTGCATAAGCTGAATTGACCAAACTACCCTTATGGCTTAAGAACCAATGGCTTATAATGGATGATATTAAATAGTCATTTTCGCTAACATCGTAATGACCAAATATGAACGTAGGTCATCCAAACCATATCAGCCATACAGAAGAAACCTCATTTATCAAATCACTATAGAAATAGTCGGATGAACCAAACAAGCTCTAGACCGCTCGTTGGTGGGCCATCAACCACAAAGCTATAGAAAAAGGCTTATCTTAGTGGGCTTAATACTCTATGTGAATGGGATGGTTGACCAAATTGAATAACATTAGTCTTCAAGTGGGGCATATGAGAGTGTGAAGATAACCCTAAGTAGAGAATAGAAGCTTCTGAGATCTTTCTAAAAATGATAGTTATGCTATTTTGGAAGTATTCAGTATTGTGAATTTCATACTGTTAGTTCGCAATCAAATCACAAACACCAACCCTAACAACCATCTTACGGATATTTCTAACGTCGTTACCCCGATCGAGAAGCACCCACCGTTGAATTGATCCTTTAACTGTACCCGTTAATCGACGTGACTAAAATGCGAGGTGAGCGCAACATTGAGTAGTTCACTATCAAAGCTAACTGTTTCATGGCTTGGATCATCCATTTCGATACAAAAAGAGCCCCAAAAATAAAAATGGCTACCTCCTTTGTGATGATAGTGCTCAACTACATTTTCAAGGCAATCAAACCCCTAAAATCTCCGATAAATACCCCTTTTAGAGTCAACCCCTCTCTCCATCCATGTAAGGAGAGGGTAGAGAGAGTAAGATAAGAATAGTGGGAATTTGTGAATGAAGAGAGCGAGTTTGAGAGTGAGAGCTAGAAGGGGTCGGAGCTCTAAAATCCTCCACTCTAGTAATTCTTGTCATGGACTAAATGATACTTAAAAGTTATATTACAATGGACTACATTGCTTATGTTCGAATTGTTTCATTATCATACGCTATAATTAATGATGTTTTAGTTGCATTATCATTGCCTACATTGCTTATGTAGGAATTGTTCCATTATTATGGGCTACAGTTAATATTGTGATTGGCTACATTGTTTATGTTGGAACTACTTCAACATGATAACCACTCTATTGACTTATGTTGAATTGATAGCGTGCCTAATTGAATTCTTATTTCAAATGAAATTGTGATGATAGAAGTTCACCTATGCTATTCAATGTGGAATGTATTTGTACCTACTTTAAATTGATCAATTACTTCCAACCTTTCATTGAATCTAAAATGTCGTGATTCTACTGTGTTATGATCACTACTTATAATAATTAGAATGCATTAAATCATAATTGCTAAAGTCTTATGAGCCAGATATGATGGTATGGGACATTATGTCTTCATCATTCATGTACTGCGTATGCGCTCAGGAGCTTATTACTTGAGCCACTTTGACTGCGCGCATCATCCCAAGACGACGCCGGTCCCTTATGAAATCGGATTGCGTACTGAGTTACTCAGTACGCTTTTATCGTACTAAGTAAACTTAGTTGGGACTACTGTGAATGTGCGTGGGTTATCTACGCTGTCCATCCGTTTTTTCAGATGATCTTAGTGGTTGAGCCAAAAATTGAAGCATGCCCAAAGCTCAAGTGGACCACACCACAGGAAACAGCGGGAATAACGACTTCCACCGTTGAAACCTTGGTAGGGTCCACAGTGATGTTTATTTATCTTCTAACCTGTTCATAAGATCACACGGACATGAATGAAGGGAAAACAAAAATAACAGATTGATCCAAAGCATCTTTGGCCTCCAAGAGATTTTCAACAGTAGAATTTCAATTCACACTGTTTCCCACGGTGGGATCCAGTTGAGATTTGGATATACTTCGTTTTTTGGTCTAGAGCCTTAAATTATCTTTTAAAATATATGGACAGAGTGGATAAAATATATAAATCATATGGTGGAACCCCAGAGAGTTTACCCAGTACGCTTAGCGTGCTGACTTACTCAGTACGCAATCCGCGTCCGTCTCTTACAATCAGGACGGCCTCATTGTGCCTAGCTGGACTCCTCGTGTTGTCTCGTATGTAGGGTCCATTCAATGCCTGTTTCTAGCGCTTTTACTCAGCCTTGGGAACTTTTCCCATCTCTTCCGTCTGCTTGTGCCTTCTGCTTTTCCTCGAGTCTAAGTGGTAAGGTCTCTTTTAATCTTTGATTAATGAGTGGATCTTTTTTCCTTGACATGAAGTGTGGATTTTTCCTTTTTTTTCTTTTTTTCTTTTTTTCTTCCTTAGTTGTGTAGGAGTGGATTTTTTTTTATGCATATTGAGCTTTTATCTTTGATATTAATAGAGTTTTCTTATCTTTTAAGGGACAAAAAAAAAAAAAAACAACTCATTACATATAAAGACCATATATGACATGTATTAACCCAAACGGCCAGTCACTTCCAAAGCATGATTATTTCAATGATCTTGACATCTATTAGTGGACACCTTTTCTTTGATAAGGTACTATCATGTATCATTTCTATTTTAAGCGACAAATAAATGGCCACCCACATAGTTAGGTAATTAATTAAGTTAAAATTTTAGTTGGTATAGAATTGTTATTATTTATTTATTTTTACTTCCTTGCATTCCTAAGTACTATACTTTGCGTCTGCATATCATCCACACTCTGCCGGAGTATAAAGTTCCTTTTCAAAAAGGTGGCGATGAGGCACTAGCACAGACGCGGACTTCCTCCCAGAGTTATAATTTTACCCCATCCATCCGTTGTTTTTTTAGCTCATTTTAGAAAATTTGACAAAAAAATGAGGTGGATCCAAAAATCAAGTGAGCCGCACAAGAGGAAACAATCTTATGGCCATAAAAGATTTGTACCAAGTTAATATTTTTTGTGTTTTCACGTCATGCCAGTGGGATTGACCTTATAAACGGTTTGGACGGCATAAAAACATCATGGTGGATCCCATAGAGGTTCCACCGGTAGGAATTTCTTTCCCCAATTTTCCCTCTCATGTGACCCACTTGATTTTGTATTCATTTTTATAGCATGTCCTAAAATGAGTTCAAAAAACGGATGGACGGGGTGGATTTATTACAAACATTACGGTAGGCCCCACCCATCATCCTTAGGCAGGAACTTCATGAGAAAGGCTATTTTGGAAATCCGCATCGCTGGCACGGCAGCACCGTATACTTACCATACATCACATTTTTCTCCTTGATGTGTTTACAACCGAGCTTGCATGGATAATCGGATCCAACATGGCTCTCAATGAGTCGGATCTGTATCCATTCCAGTTGGATCCGGATCCAAGTCCGAAAATATGTAGCCTAATTCTAACCGAATTCCAATCTACAAATATCCAAAAGTGATATCCATATACCATTCACTTATAAATAGCTAGATTCATCTCCTATCCAAAATTTTATATTAGCGATTAAATTTAGATCAGATTTGGTTCAAATCCACCGCATCACATATCTAAAAAATATATAAAATAATATACTTAATTTAGTAAAAAAATATCATAATTTAAATATTTTTAATTTAAATCATACATGATATTAAATTCTAAAAATCAAAGCCGAATAATCTTATAGAATTTACTATTGTGAAAGTCATAATGGTTGACATCTTGAAGTATACCATAGTGGAATCCAATTGGATCTCACTATTAGATCCAGATCCAATCTGGATATAATTTAAATTTATTTTTATGAACTCAAACTCAGTCCATTTTATTAATTGAACCTATTTTAAGATCCATCGCCTATAAGTTTAAATTGGGTTAATATAATTAATTGGGCCTATTTTAAGATCCATCTCCTATAAGCTTAAATTGGGTTAATATAATTAATTGGGCCTATTTTAAGATCCATCTCCGATAAGCTTAAATTGGGTTAATATAATTAATTGGGCCTATTTTAATATCCAACTCCATATTATAAGTGTTTGTAGTGAATCGGATCTAGGATATGACCTGCTTCATTGAGAGCCCTGATATCAAACATAAACGGGATAAAACCCCTAAATTGTTTAGGTAGTACATATAAAAAAATGATTTCGATTGTGTGACCCACCTAATAAGTTTATTAGCATGATCCTCATGGTAACAAATCTTCATTATGGGCTTGACATTTCACACGAACCAGATGTGTTATTGATGTAACATATTGCCTTGAGAAAGGTGCAGGAGACAAAGCCTGCGGTGCAGCGGCTGTACCTGATGATATAAATGCACAATTACGGGTCGCTTATCGTTACTGCTGATCGAGATCAATCGCTGTCACACCGAGTTTTGTTACAATATGGTGCGGCGTACCATATTACCGTATGGTGGCCAGCGTCCACCATCAGATCGCATCCTTAGATTGTTCTGAGCCGTTCATGTGGTGATTACTACTATACAAAAGTTATGATCTTATAATCATAGTTCCTTGATGTGATTACTACTATACAGAAGTCATGATCTTATAATCATAGTTTCTTGATGATCCTAACATTTGAATCTTGAAAATGAATATGGCATCCACCTTCCTACGCAATCACCCGTTCAAACGTCTCTTGTCATGGTCCGGGCATTTGAACCTGAATACAGGATGGTGATCTGTGGGCTCCTCCATGATGTATCCATCTATTTTCCAAGGTTCAGCCAAATCTTAGGTTGAACATACCGCACAAAAACAGTGGTGATTAAACTAGGTTTTTCCCACTTTAGGCCTCACTTTTAAGCCACGTACTTTATGAAACCCTTCCAAACTAACTTTCCCAAACTACTCCTTTGCTGTACGGAAGTACATTTAGTAAACTAAAATACCCTCCTTTATGAAAGTTGCAGCTCCCTATACGAATTATAGCTGTAGCCATTGAAATTGACTGCGAAGTGAATGAAGTAAATGAAATTTATCGTGAAGTGAATGACGTAAATGAAATTCACCGCGAAATAAATGAAATTGACTGTGAAGTGAATGAAATTCAACGTGAAGTGAATGAAATTCAACACGAACTGATTGAAATTGACTGCGAAGTGAATGAAATGGATTTTTGACCATCGACCTGTTCGAGTTCAATGCAACAAGTCACCATTGACTTGGGTGAGTCAGGCTGATTCATCCCAAACTCACCCAAGTAGTGACTCGGATCAAGGTCGGATGAGTTGGTTCGATTCACCGAGTCTTAAATCCATGATGGAACCACATAAACACTAGTTCAGGTCCAACTTGACCAGTCGGTTCAATACAGTTGTATCCAGTTTTCATCACTGAATGAGTCACTACAACCTTAAAATGGGTGTTGAAAAGCCTAGCCCAACAAGTCAATACCCACGAACTAGACCATATATGATTCAACAAACTGACTTCATTGGGGAGATGGGTTTACTAGTTTTAATCATAGTTAAAAGACTTAGTGACTCAGATTGTCTTGTCTGTTTCTCGAGTTGAGTCATGACTCGCTCGAGTTAGATTAAAATGGACCACGCAAATGGACTTTATGTTCGGGTCAAATCTAATTAATCAATTCGACCGACGACATTGGATGAGACACTGTTTATAGAGTATTAATGGCTGGAAGTTCTGGTGCAACCATTTTTTCCAACCAAGATGTCACGTCTCATGAAAAAGGTGGGCCACACCATGATGATCCCTTGATAAGGAAATCAGGCAAATCCAATTAGTGAGCGGGACACAACATCAAATCAATAGACAACTAGTTCGATTTTAATTTCAACCGATGATTATGGTGCAGCCCACCTTTTTCGGAACCAGCAATTGGGTGGGACCCTGATAGTGTGGCCCACCTCGATGTATGCATTGTATATCCACATTGTCCATCCATTTTGCCATATTTTTATTATCATGGTACCAAAAATGAAGCGGACCCAAATTTCAGGTGGACCACACCATAGGAAGCAATGGTTATGAAATGTCCACCATTAAAAACAATTCATAGGTTCCACTTTAATATTTATTAGCCATCCAACATGTTGATAGGGTCACACAAACATGGATGAAGGCAAAGCACAACTATCAGCTTGGCCCAAAACTTTTGTGGCCCATAAAAAGTTTTTAATAGTCATTGATCATTGTTTTTTGTGGCGTGGTCCGCCTAGAATTTCATTCACTTTGCGATAAAGTTCACTCACTTCGTGGTGAATTTCATTCACTTCGCGATGAAGTTCACTCACTTCACGGTGAATTTCAGTTACTTCGCAGGAATGTTGATGGACCTTAATGAGTTATATAATTGACTAGGAGGAATGTTGATATTTCGTAGCCAAAATCCTTCCCCTTACCTTTGTGTAATCTATCCCACCCTGATAAGGCCAATGATGGAAAGCACCACCCAGTAGCGGAACTCATCGCCAATTTTGACCTCGGGCATGCTTCCGAAGATTGGCTTGCCAATGGTCACACACTTGTTCGCTTCCTTGAGAAGCTTATTAGCAGCTTGGTCGATTCGCCTAATGGTCATCCCTTGTCCCCTCTTTGCTTCCCTTGTCACTGCGAATCGAATGAAATTCACCGCAAAGTTAGTAAAATTGACCGCGAAGTGAATGAAATTGACCGTGAAGTGAACGGAATTCACCGTGAAGTGAACGAAATTGACCACGAAGTGAGTGAAATTGACTGCGAAGTGAATAAAATTGACCGCGAACTGATTAAAATTGACTGCAAAGTGAATGAAATTGACTGCGAATTGATTGAAATTGACTGCAAAGTGAATGAAATTGACCACGAAGTGAATGAAGTTCATCGTGAAGTGAATGAAGCTTACCGCGAACTAATTGAAATTGACCGCAAAGTGAATAAAATTCATCACGAAAAGAGTAAAGTTCACCACGAAGTGAATGAAATTCACCGTGAACTGATTGAAATAGATCGCGAAGTGAATAAAATTGACCGCAAAGTGAATGAAATTCACTGTAAACTGATTGAAATTGACTGCAAAATGAATGAAATTGACCGCGAAGTGAATAAAATTCACTACGAAATGAATAAAATTGACCGCGAAGTGAATGAAGTAAATAAAATTGACCGCAAAATAAATAAAATTCACTGCGAAGTGAATGAAGTAAAATGAAATTGAAGTCATCAACCTCATCACATAACCATTGTCATCGGATTTTGATTCCATGCCATTGTTGAAGTTTTCTTAAAGTATAAAATATGTATTTGGTTCCCCTCTAGGTTATGGGATGTCTCAAAAATCAGTCTGTCTAAAACTCAGGTGGGCTACGTCATTTGAAACCATGTAAAATCATTCCTAAAACATCTAAAAGCACTTTGGGCCCAATGCACACCTGTGTGCACACACGCACGCGTGAGAATATGAGATTGGCAATCTCAGTACCCTCATGGATATTATATAGATTTGGCATTCCAATGGAAAAGAAGGGATACGGCTGTGTAGACTGAATCCATCAGTTGGGGATTCAACAGTTCCTGAAGGGTGGGTGGCAGTCTAGGAGATACTGGTTGTGGACCATCAAGGAGTAGGTAACATATAATTGTAAGTGGGTGTATTTTGTGTTTAAGGGCCAGCGGACCAGTTCTTGATCGATTGTCCCTTTGATGCTAAAATGGTTTTGATTTTGGCCAGAACTTGTGCCAAGCTCCTTTGAAAATTCTCTTGGTCGCACATGATTGTGAAAGCTTTCTCCACAAGATCTTCCTTCTAGCCCTAAAGGACCTACTATTCCAACCGTCCACAGGATCCACATATGAACATGAAATTAGAAACTAGCTCAAGCTGGTCTTGGAACTTCCAGATTGAGCTTCTACAACCCCAAGCTAAAACTGACATTGAAACATTTCCTAATAACAGGACGTAGCCCAATTTGGCCTCTCAGCAAACCCCACTGGTTGTGCTTTCAGTGACGTCGTTACAAAGGACCGAAGCACTACTGCCGACGCGGCGGCAATGCCGCCAGGACTGTCCAGCTGGTATATTTACGTCAGTAAATTCTGTGGGTCCAATCATGAGGTATGTGTTATATCAAAACCGTCCATCCATTTGGCAAGCTCATATTAAAGGTTGAGATGGAAAATAAGACAGATCTAACTATCATGTGGACCACACTGTAAAAAGTAGTGGGGATTGAACATCTACCAATGAAACCATTTTAGGGGTCTTTGTGACCTTATGAATAGATTGGATGGAAGATAAATGTTACGGTGGCCTTACAAAATTTTTAACTGTCAAAATCAATATCCCCACCGCTATTTGTTGTATCCAAAGATACCCATTCGTACAACTTGGAGCTCGTCTTCGCACACCAGCCGATCCGCTTCCCAAAGGAATAGCAGGGGTATTTTGGTCTACTAAAAATGCGCCGCATGTCAACGGATTAATGGTAAGTGGTTTAAAAGTGAGTCGTACAGTAGGAAGAAAACCTTACCTATAAAAACATTCCGTGGCCCCTGCAATACTTGTCTGCCATCCAACCATTTGATAAGATCACGTAAATTTGGATGAAGTGAAAATACAAATATCAGCTTGATCTAAAGCTCGTATGGCCAAAGAAGTTTTTAATGGTGGACGTCCAATCACCATTGTTTCCTGTCTCGTGGTCCAGATAAGATATAGGTCTATCTCATTTTATAGCTCATGCACTAAACCTGGATGGAAACATGGATGGACAGAAACGATAAAACACACACATTATAGAGGGGCCCACATAGTACTCGCAGTGCCAATAGCCAATCGTTGCGGGGAATCGTTGCAGAAACGAATGAAAATGATGCAGCGAGGGGTGTAAATGGGAGCGGATTAGCTGTTACCCTAGCAGTGTGGGGCCCACCTTTATGGATTTGTTGTATATCTACTCTGTCAATCTGTTTTTCCATCTCATTATAGGATGAGATTCCAAACCTTAAGAAAATCAAAATTTCAGGTGGACCGTACCAGTAGAAACCGGCCCTATTTGATAAGTGAAAATGTGTGGACACGAAGTTTCAAATAAGGCTAAGTTTTTGGTGTTTTCACTTCATCCGAGTGGGAATGCCTTATAAACGGTTTGGATGACATATAAACATCAACCTAAATCCTAGGGAGGTTTCAATGGTAGAAAACTCTTTCCCCGGTTTTCCTCTCGTTCGTCCCACTTGAGTATTAGTTCCATTAATTTTTAGTGTAATAGACTGAAATGATCTCGCACAACGAATGGACGGTGTGGATTTCTCACAAACATTATTGTAGGCCTTACTTAGCATCGCAGCGCAGCTACGTATGGCTTTTACATGAAATCGGCGTCCTCTCTGTAGAGCATGAACGCGGAACGTCCTACCACCGCCCCGCAGCAGCTTTGAGGCCAACGATGGGTTTTATCCACACCGTCCAAGACAGAGATGGGCTACACAATAAATAGGGATTACACTCTTACCGTTGAAAACTTCTCATGGCCACATAAGTTTTGGATCGAGTTGATATTTGTGTTTTGTCTTCGTCCATACTTACGTAACTTTATGAACGGATTAAATGGAAAATAAAAATTACAGTGCGGCCTAGAAAATTTTCAACGGTGAGAATCATTATCACCACTGCTTCCTGTTGTGTGGTCCACTTGAGCCTTGGATCTAACTAAATTTAGTCGGATATAATAAAATGCCACGGGAAAATGGATGAACAGTGTGGATAATATTCATACTTCACGGTGGCCACTCAAAGCTCTGTCCTTTCCCAGCCGGTGACGGACGGGGTGGGTAGGACGCAATCCGCGTCCTTCTCCGGCCACGAACGGGTAGTTTAATTTTACGCAATCCATCCCTTCCTTCGCATCATTTTAAGATATGACCCAAAAAAATAGGAAGATCCAGCGATCAAGCCGATAATACTACAAATAACTTTTGCATTTAATGCATACTGCATTTAATGCTTTGTGCAGAATCCCGAGCTTATTAGGGCCTGTTTGGCCGAGCAGACGGATGAGATTAGATTGTACTGGTAGGAGCAAACCTGGGATTGGCCGGGCGTGCCAAACAGGCACGTTGAACTTCTGCTTGGATCGGAGCAACTCCATGGGATTGTCAGCAATCCACCGGCATCACCCTCATTACCTTGAAATTCACCCAATCCCTCTTAATCCCCTCTACTTTGCCTGCGACATGTTTGGGTGGACGGATTGGAAGGGATTGGCCAGGGGTAATCCTAGGATTGGACAAGTAAGCCAAACATACTCGATGGTAGATTTTCTGCATATAACAATTCCATGGGATTGCCAGCAATCCACTGATGCAGTCATCATTACCTACCATCCACCTTAATAAAATCTAATCCCATGGGATGGGCCTGTCCAAACACGCCCGTATTTGGTGTGGTACGTGATCTATCTCATTTTTGTGTACATGCCTTAATTGCCGGCAAAAAAGATGGATAAACAAATATAACACGGTGGGCCCACTCGCCGAATTGCCGGTTCGTGTCTAGAGACGGACGGGGGTACGACGCAATCCGCGTCCAGCATCGAGATAGCATTGGCAAATTGCAACCGATTATCCAGGAAACGGATTGGCTACTCCCCTTGACACCAGCCAATGGCTGGTAGTCAGTGATCTTTGGGCCTCACCATGATGTATATGCTTCATCCAGACGTCCATCTATTTTTACGAATCATTTTATGGCATGAAATTAAAAATGAGTATACCCAAATCTCAAGTGGACCACATTAAAGGAAACAGTGTTGAATGAGTGTTAACCATTAAAAATATTTTGGAAGGCATAAAAATTTTAGATTAAGCTGATTTTTGTTTTTTCCATTCATCTGGGCGTATATGACCCAATCAACATATTGGATGTCAAATAAACAGTACAATGGGCCTTACGAGGATTTTAATGGTTGATATTTAATCCTTATTTATTTTCATGTGGTGTGGTCCACTTGAGATTTATATCCCTCTCATTTTTGGGATCTATCAATAAAATGATCTATAAAAATGGATGGACGATATGATGAAATACACGCATCATGGTGGGGCTCACAGGTTAGACCACCCGCCACGCCCGGTCCCAGGGGGTAGCCGATCCGTTTCACTATCCAGTGGGGAAGCGTGCCCGTTTGTGCTTTCCACGCTATCAAAGGACACGGACTGGCTACTCCCCCTGCCACCAGTCGGTGCTCTGTGGACCCCATCATGATGTATGTGTTTCATCAATTCCGTTTATCCACTTTTACAGATCATTTTAAGGATTTATTCAAAAAAGGAGAGGAATATAAATCTCAGGTGGACCACACCATAGGAAAATAATGCTGATTGAATATCCACCATTAAAATCCTCCTAAGATCCACTGTACTATTTATTAGAAATCCAATCTGTTGATTTGGTCATACAGACCAGATGGAGGGCAAAAACAGAGATCAACTTGATCCAAAGCTTTTATAGCCCCACAAAGTTTTTAATGGTCTCTGTTCATTCAAGACTGTTTCATGTAATATGGTCCACTTGAGATTGGTATATACCTCATTGTTAGTCTTACACCATAAAATTATCTATAAAAATATATAAACGATATGGATGAAACACATACATCATGGTGGGGCCCACAAAGCACCGACCATCAGCCAGTGGCTGGTGGCAAGGGGCGTAGCCAATCCGTTTTCGCTATCAATGTGGCTGTTGAAGTGGACTGGACGTGCAGTTATTGCACCGATGCTCATCTAACAACGGATACCAGCGGGCGGGCATTGCCAGCGACCTCTCGACAGGAAGTATGTGGGTCCGCCGTGGTGTTTGTGAGAAATCTACTCGGCCTATACATTTTTCCATTTATATCAAGACGGGGGTAAAAAATAAGGCAGATCAAACTCAAGTGGTCGCACGACAGGACTAATGGGGAGGAAAATTACTCCGGTTGAAACCTCGTTATGGTCCACCGTGATGCCCACTGGGATGAACATTAAATTAAATTAATATTAGCCTGATTCAAATCTTCAATGGCCCATAAATATTTCTACGGTGGACATTCAACCTGTTATAGGAAAAACGAACCGATCGATCAAAAGAGGTCAGGTCAGAACTTTAGACACTTCACTAGGTCGGACAGCGCCAGATACAACTAAAGGCTCGACCCTTGACCCCTGACCGAGCACGAGAAGAGGTCGAGCTCGGCCTCTCGCTAGCAGGTCAGAAGATTCGCCAATCCACTCGTCACCAAAAGAAGGTTGACCTTATCAGCCTAGATCGGCACGGATCCAGGTCGGTATAGCCCCGGGTCGAGTCGATATACTACACCCAGGTTAGGTTGGCCAAGACCACCTCGGCCTCCTACTGCGTGTCTCCGCTGATTCTGAATATTAAGATCTTATCTAAAGAGATCTATCAGCGACATGCTCGGAATCCCGAGGTCTTCACTAAGGATTTCGAAAGATCTCCCCTACACTTAGAGTTGGGCATGTCTGACCCGATCTGGTAGATCCAACCCAATCCGACCCGATTTGAACCGAACCAACGGCCTGGATCGGTCAGGTTCGAGCATGATCAGGCAGATCCGACCGTTAATCGGATCAGGTTCGGGTTAATGTCAATTCAGACCCAACCGATTTGAAATCTGATCCGATCCGTTACACCGGACCGGATGTATTAATAACTAATAATACATCTGCGGCGGCCCTCTGCCTCTGTTTTTCAACTGAATCCTACCGTCAGATAAGTCTGATAAGCATGAGTAAAACTTATAGGATACCATGAGAAAGACGAGATGGTGAGTGTCTCCTTTGTGTAGAGGTGGATGGTGAATGAGAGGTGTTGGGAGAGAGACAGAGTGAGGGACTACCGAAGGAGACGGGTGCTGGTCATGAGAACTGGTGCACCCCATTTGTTGTTATGGTACTCATTCTCCTTCCTTTCTTCTTTAGAAAGAAAGAAAGGATGCTTTTGCTAATCCTACAAATGTCTGTTGAGAGATAAGATTGCAGATGTAAGAGAGAGAGAGAGAAAAATAAGGAAGATCCACATTGTATATTCGTGTAGATTGTGTGTATCTATAGATGTTTTTTTTATTAATTTTGGCTCAAAAAATCTGGCCCCACAGATTGCTTCTCAAAAACATCTTAATTCGAGAAGAGGGATTACGTTTTGTATGGCTACAGCTGCTGCGGCCCGCTGCCTCTGTTTGGCGGCATCACTGGAAGCGACTTGCAGCCTCAGTTCTTGGATCATGGCGTCCTCCATCAGGCCTAGGTGGATCGATCTGAACCTTGTCCAATCCGATCCGACTCGATTTTCCTAACTGAGTCAGACTCGGATCGGTTTAAGCCAGCATGGGTTTGGATTGGTTTGAGTCAGATGACCCGGACTCAGTCCCGAATCGGATCGAGTTCGAGTCAGGCCATGTAGAACTCGGACCGAGTCGAGTTGGACCCAATTCGGTCTAACTCGGTCCGATGTCCAGCTCTACCTACACTAACGCCTCTCCTCACCCTCACATAGGCAAAACATTGGGTGATGAGCCCACCATGTTAGTAAAACATTGAATAATGTGCCTACCCGTAGTAACCAGTGAGCATTGACGGAGGTGATAAATTGTTATTCGAACAACCCCTGTCAGATACTCGGTCGATGGTTCTATGTTAGAATATCGTTCGAACGACTCAGGCATGAATGGAATTGGGTGATGAGCCCTTTCCTTTTTTAGTGATTTGGTTTTATGCGACAAGCCTGCACCTCTGAATTGAGTGATCATACTCGATATTTGAGTGACGACACATCCTGGGTTGATCCTTATACTTTTGTGTATCAGTCGTACTTTGAAATTATTGATTCATGAGATATAATGGGTGATACCTACATTCGAACCAAGGGACACTGGTGAAAAGCCGCTACGAGTGACGTGATCCGGATAAGGCCTCGTGATATTACATCGGTATCCTAGCTTCGCCAACCTACTATTTGAACCGGAAATAATAACAACTCGTCTAATCATGCATAGCATCATGACAATATTATTGGGTTGTACTACGAGCCAACCATTGCGCATAACATCGCATCATGCATTAAATAACTAACTTAAGAATTGTTTATTTTGTATGTTATCATTATATGTGCTGATTAAGTTGATAATATGTGTAACTAATGACATTAGTGAGTTAGCTACTCACTCCTACCTGAAACGGTGTTTTAAAACACTAATCAAGCAATATTATCGATGCAATTACTATTGAGATCTCAAGCGAGTAAGCTTAGATCGACTTGTACCATCGCCATTATGTTTTGGAGGATTGGGCCAAAAATTGAAAACTTTACATTTTAATCATTTTGGGTTTGTATATTGTGCCTTGTATAATTCTCATTTGGGTAGATGTCACTATTGAAATTGTACATTTTAAATATTAGTCATCTATTTATGAGCTTAGTTATCTCTATTTAACTTGTGATGTCACTGATTTAAAACTACTATGATTGATGAACGTTAACTGGATTGCGCTAGCATGTGAGAACTCACCCACGTGCATTTTTGCTAGTTTTACACCCAGGAACTCAGGATCGGAGTCTCCGTACTCAGATGCAGATTTTCGAGGTGTGACGATTTCAGTTTTATGGTGATCGAATCATTATATGGAAGTATTTTAATAATTTGACCGTTGAATCTGAATTTTCTTCCGATCTACTCGTCATATGTAAACATCCGTCTGAGCTGACCATTCATCATTTGATTTTTTTTTTTAAGTATCAGATTAGGTAGTTTTAAGGTTCCTTTAATTATCAACTTATTCTACAGCTTGATCAACGGTTGAATCTGGGTGCATATGTCATCTTTTGATAATTTAGTTAGTTTGTATACGAGTCCTATTGTTCCTATATCCTTTAGATGACAATGCTTACACTTGAGTCATATTGGCTAATATACTAAGGTCAAATATGGCCTACTAATTTATTCTGTAACTTCAAGCTTGTAATTCTAGCCAACAATATACTTGAGATGATAATATTTATTATTTTGTGGGACTGATCATCACATGGACGATCAAGGCCATCTAATCTAATTTTTGGAAGATCCAGCCGTTAAATCTTTGATCCAAACCGTTAGATCATCAATCAAGGACTATATGTGATGATCTAATAGAGCTAGGCATTGGACCAAGTCGGATCGAATTGGGTACAACTCGACTCGATCTAAGTTCTACATGGCCTGACCCGAACTCGATCCAATTCGGGATTGAGTCCGGGTCACCTGACCCGAACCGATCCAAACCCATGCTTTCCTGAACCGATCCAAGTCCGACTCGGTCAGGAAAACCAAGTCGGATCAGATTGGGCAAGGTTCGGATCGGTCCACCTGGCCTAATGGAGGACAGCATGATCCAAGAACGAAGGCTGCAAGTCGCTTCCGATGACGCCGCCAAACAGAGGCAGCGGGTCGTCGTAGCTGCAGCCATACAAAACGCAATCCCTCTTCTCAAATCAAGATGTTGTTAAGAAGCAATCTATGGGGCCAAATTTTCTCAACGAAAATCAATAGAAAACATCTACAGATACACACAATCTACTCAAATATACGATGTGGATCTTCCTTATTTCTCTCTCTCTTTCTCACATCTGCAATCTTATCTCTCAATAGACATTTGTAGGATTAGCAAAAGCTACCTTTCTTTCTAAAGAACAAAGGAGTACCATAACAGCAAATGGGGTGCACTAGTTCTCGTGACTAGCACCCGTCTTCTTCGGTAGTCCCTCGCTCTGTCTCTCTCCCAACACCTCTCATTCACCATCCACCTCTACACAAAGGAGACACTCACCATCTCATCTCTGTCATGGTATCCTATAAGTTTTACTCATGCTTATCAGACTTATCTGACGATAGGATTCTGCTGAAAAACAGAGGCAGCAGGCCGCCGCAGATGTATTATTAGTTATTAATACATCCGATCTGGTCCAAATCGGATCGGATCGATCCGGTCCGAATTGACATTGACTCGAACTCGATCCGATTAACGGTTGGATTTGCCTGATCCTGCTCAAACCTAACTGATCCAGGCCGTCGGTTCGAATTGGGTCGGATCCACCGAATCGAGTCAGACATGCTCTGCTCTATGATCTAACCATTGAATCATCCATTAGGATCGTCTAAGTCACATTTGTGATAAAATGACTATTGGATCATTGATCAAGACTATATGTTTTACTGACCATTAATTTTTAATATTGACCATTGGCTCTTTTGTCTGGATTATTTGCCTTAAATATAGGGAATATGGCCATTAAATTTCGTTTTCAACTATTCATTTAATAATTTGATAGTATTTATGAAGTCTAGATAATTCATTCACAATAATTAATGAATGCAAATGAACATTATTAAAGGTTTTTTTTTTTTTTTTAAATAACTCTTATTTTTTTCGCCGTCATAAAAGTAGACATATGCCACGCTGCCCAACATAGCGGTGGGCCAGGCTCGGGTCGGAGAAAATGGCCTACTTGAGTGAATGTGCTGGCTTAATGAACTAGGGACACCGGTTGTTAATGCCTCCGCCCGTACCAAGCAGCTGCATTATGGCAGGATTTGATTGGTCATAGGTCACTCCCAACAGCAGCGCCACATGGCTGCGACTCCGCTCCGCTACAATTGGGTGAGACCAACATCATAGGAGCTCAACAATGGATAAACTCAATCCAACGACACTACCTTACACCCATTTACTGTAGCTTTTACAATTCCATCTACCTCAATCCCACCGAATGCAGCTGGCCAAACAGGCTATAAATTTAATCCATGCGGTTCACCTGTTTTCCAGCTTTCAGTGCTTATTTTAGGCCATTGTACCAAAATCAAAGAAACAAATTTCATGTGGATCACATGACAAGGACCATTAGTTCAGCATAGTGCTGCCGTCCAATCAAATCCCCATGTCCACTCTTAAGGTTTTATTCACACTGTCTATCCATTTTTCCATATCATTTTAAGGAACAGGCTTAAAAATTATGCACATGTAAATCTTAAGTGCACGGCAGAGTAGGGACTACACCCCTATCGTTGAAATTTTTTTGGGGCCATTGAGATCTTAGATGAAGTTGATATTTGCGTTATACCTTATAAACAGGTTAGATGGCAATTAGTTACCATTGCGGAGGACAGGAAGGCTTCAAAGGTGGGTGTTATGACTTTTGGATCTGCATCATTTTCTTCTAGCTAGTACTCTCAAATGATATGAAAAAACTGTATCTTTACTTTTGCTCGGGTGGTGGACTCCCAGGAGTTTCAGCACCCAGTCAAAGGTTCGAGTATCCATAGGCAGTGAAATTTCACTAGCATGAGTGTGTGGGAGTCTGCGCGCATGTGTGAAAAAAAAAAAATGAAAAAACTAAATAGACGGTGGGGATAAAATCCATACATCAGGGTGACCTCTCTGGCCATTCCTGGCCAGGGACGAGCGGGATAATACCAGATCTGGGTCCAGTTGGGTGACATGGAAATGCAGATTTGGTGAGACCCTTGTATATCCATGTGGTCCATTCAATTGGCCCTATGTATAATCAAGAAGGTTTTAATGGGCCAGCATCTACTTTCAACTATTGCCTGTGGTGGGGGCTCACCATTAAAGAGTGCATTTAATTAATGAGATGGATGTCTCCCACATATCAAGGTGGGGCCCACAGAGCTCGGCCTCATGGAAAGTTACCCATGAGGCCAACCTTTTCCCTATTATTTGGGTCCTTGCTCTTGCTCCGGTGGTAGACTCTATTGGTGGTGAAATTCCACTAGCGTGAGTGTGTGGGGGTGTCTGTGCGTGTGTTAAAATTTTAAAAAAATATATATACCTTTCCCCTATTATTCATAATAGATTTATTTAATAATTTAAAATAAATATTTTTAAATAATTTTACTTTCAACAAAATATTTTAGATAATATTTGTACAAAAACATCTAAATTTGAAAAAAGAAACTTTCCAGCCAAGAAATTGGCTCAGCAAGATTTGTCAGTGTGGAGATATGGACCTAACTATACCTCTCCTAAGAAATAAATCTCCTTCATAAATACACATCAATTCGGCGGTGCTGGGGCCACGCGGTTTGGCTCGTCAACCTAGTACTAGCCGAAATCAGTAGGCTTTCATCGTACTGAGAAAACTTAATTAGGTGTGCTGTGAATATATGTAGTTAATCCACCCTGTCCATCCGTTTTTCCAGCTCATTTTAGTGGTTGAGTCCAGAATATAAGTATGCTGAACGCTAAAGTGGACCACACCACAAGAAACGGTGGGAATAATAACTTCCACAGTTGAAACCTTTCTAGGGCACACGGTGATGTTTATTTGTCATATGCTAATAAGATCACACAACATTGACACATGGATGAAAGAAAAACACAAATATCAGATTTATCTAAAACTTTTGTGGCCCCCGAGAAATTTTCAATAGTAGAATTTCAATTCACAATGTTTCCCATGATGAGGTCCACTTGAGATTTGGTTATACTTCAATTTTAGCTTCAAGCCCTCAAATTACCTGTTAAAATAGATGGTCAAAGTAGATAAAATATGTAAATGACGGTGGACCCCACAAAGTTTACTCAGTAGGCAATCCGCTTCCATACCAGCAAACCAGCTAGTGTCAAAGCTATGTGGGCTCCCATTTTGTGTGTTTCCATTTTTCCAGCTCATTTTAATACACGAGCTCCAACTCATTTTGGGACATGAGTTCAAAAAATTAGGCAGATTCAAATCTCAAGTGGACCACACCATAGAAAACCATGTTGATTGAACTTCCATCATTAAAAACTTTCTAAGGCCACTGTAATGTTTATTTGCCATCTAACCTGATGATAAGGTCAGATAAAACATGGATAAAGGGAAAACACAAATGTCAAACCTGCCTTAAAGTTTTTTCGATCAAACACTAAAATAAGACTGCATGGATAAAAACGCACACATCATGGTGGGGCCCACAGGGCTTTGACACTAGATAGCTGCCTGGTGTTGGGGTCATTATCCTTGGATCCCATTCTTAAACCCGAATGCAGTTGTGCCGACTAAGATTGGGTTAGACTATTAATTAGGTTGGCTGGGTCAAGCTTAGGCTTGATGAATTATAAGCAGGTTGGATTGACGACAAGAAAAGGGGTCAAAGGGTTAGATTTTAGTTGTAATTCTTTCTTTTACGGGTAAACAGTCAGGAATATTTGGGTTTGTATATTTGGCCCCTCCCAACCCTTTAAAAGCGAGAGGGGATTAGGTATGTATGGCCCAGGCCTCACACAAGATGGTGCAACCCTTACTGTGGGGTCCATATTGATGCATGTATTCCATATCCACACCACCGTCAATCTGTTTTTCAGATTATTTTATAACATGATCCCAAAATGGAAACATATCCAAATCTTAGATGAATCATACCATATGAAATAGTGGTGATTTACCATTAATGGTGGGCCCAAGGAAGTTTTTAATTGTGCAACTGCTTAGTCTAGTATGGTCTACTTGAGATTTAGCTTTACTTCATTTTTTGGCCCATGACTTAAAATAATAAGATAAAATGGATGGACAGAGTAGATATAAAATTAATACATTATCTGGTCCTTACTCTTGTCCGGCATTTTTATTTTTATTTTTGGTTAACTTGTGAGTACACCCACTGTCAGTCCACACATCACTGTTAGCCACCCCACTAGGAATTGATACCAAGACCTCGGTGTTGTTGAAATGAGGTATCTTTCACTCAGTCCACACTTCACTGTTAGCCACCCCACTAGGAATTGATACCAAGACCTCAATGTTGTTGAAATGAGGTATCTTTCACTCAGTCTACCACTTGAGCTATGGATCAGGGTGTGCCCCGCTTGTAGACTCACAAGAGTTTCAACCCAAGGTTAAGGGTTTGAGTTCACATAGGTGGTGAAATCAGAAATCCCTTGTGAGTGTATGTGCGTGTGTTTAAAATCCGCTTAGACCACTCCCATTCAAATCTACATTGGTTCTAGGTTGGGACCAAGTCAAAATAACCCAACTCATTTATTTCATTGATCACACCTGGTCTTTTTGCCCCCTACCAAACTGGCTAAAATTCGAAAATTCGTTATGATCTGATGACCAACTCAAAATAAGCCGACTCATTTACTTAATGGTCAGTGTAAAAATAGGTATAGGTCTACATCTCATATAAGTGTGCATTGGTGGCATGTGTTTCACCATGTCTCCATTCATGTGAGCAATAAATCCCTTGTGAGTGTATGTGCGCTCCCATTCAAATCTACTTGGTTCTAGGTTGGGACCAAGTCAAAATAACCCAACTCATTTATTTCATTGGTCACACCTGGTCTTTTTGCCCCCTACCAAACTGGTTAAAATTCGAAAATTCGTTATGATTTGATGACCAACTCAAAATAAGCCAACTCATTTACTTAATGGTCAGAGTCTAAAATAGGTATAGGTCTACTTCTCATATAAGTGTGCATTGGTGGCATGTGTTTCACCATGTCTCCATTCATGTGAGCAATAAACCTAGAACATTCCTTTGTGGGCCCTTTCGCCCATTCCATAGATAGATGAGAGATGATCATCCATCCATTTCTTTCTTGCTATTGGATCTCATGAACTTTCACATTCATCATCTGCTTGATTGTAATTTTCAAATCTCACTTTCTTTATTTAAGCTTAGAAACTATAGATAGTTTCTTAATTCTCACTTCTCACTGGTTTTGTAATAGTTAGCTTAGCCACTTTCTTAGGTCTGGGTTGTGTTTGGGCCTATGTAGGTTTGGGGGAGGAAACGGATTGGCCACTCCCCCTGCCACCGGCCAATGGCTGGTGGTCGGTGCTCTGTGGGCCCCACCATGATGTATGTGTTTCATCCATGTTGTCCATCTATTTTTCTAGATCATTTTATGGTATGAGACCAAAAATGAGTTATATCGCAATCTCAAGTAGATCACATTACAGGAAACAGTGTTGAATGAACGTGGACCATTAAAAGCTTTTTGAGGGTCATAAAAGATTGGGATCAAGCTGATCTTTGTTTTTTCCCATCATCTGGGTCTGTATGATCTAATCAACAGATTGGATGTCAAATAAACAGTACAATGGGCCTTAGGAGGATTTTAATGGTGGATATACAATCAGTATTGTTTTCCTGTGGTGTGGTCCACCTGAGATTTATATCCCTCTCATTTTTGGAATGAAGCCCTAAAATGATCTATAAAAATGGATGAACGGAATGGATGAACACATACATCATAGTGGGGCCCACAGAGCACAGACCATCAGCCAAGGGCAATAGCAGGGGGAGTAGCCAATCCGTTTCTACAGTAGGAGCTCACTTAGATGTATGCATCTTACATCGGCGCCGGTCATCTGTTTTTCCTGCTTCCGGAGCTTATTTTAGGCCATGGTCCCAAATTTGAAGAAGATACAAAATTTGTGTGAATTGCATGATAGGAACATTAGTTCCTGGGCACGAGCTGTCATCCAATCAAATCCTCATGTCCAATCTTGAGGTTTTATTCACACCGTCCATCTATTTTTCAATACTTAGGACTGCAGAGTAGGGAATAAACACCCATCATTGATTTTTTTTTTTAATTATTTTTTAAAATATTTTTAAGGACCATTAAGGTTCTGATATTTGTGTTGTCGCTAATAGGTTGGATGGCAATTAGTCATCATAGTAGTATAGGAAGGTTTCAAAGGTGGGTGTTATTATCACATCTGGTTCATGTGATAGAGTTTTGGATTTGCATCATTTTTTTAAGCCTGGACTGTAAAATGACATGAAAAAAATGATAGATGATGTGGATAAAATCCATACATCACGGTGACCTCTCTAGGCCATCTATTCATAGCCAGGGATGAGCAGAGATAGCAGTTGGGTGACATGGAAATACAGATTTGGTGAGGCCCTTGTATATCATCGTGGTCCATCCAATAGGCCCTATGTATAATCAGGAAGGTTTTAGTGGGCTAGCATTTACCATGGTGTGGCCCACCTAAGTCATGGATGGCTTGATTTTTTGGCCTATGGTTCACCATTGAAGAATGTATCTAATTATTGAAATGGATGTCCCTCACATATCACGATGGGCCCCACGGAGCTTGGCCTCATGGAAAGCTTCCCATGAGGTCAACCTCATAGTACCTTTTCCCTATTATTCGTAATAAATTAAAATAAATGTTTTTAAATAATTTTATCTTCAGCAAATATTTTAGATAATACTCAGGACAAAAACATCTAAATTTGAAAAAGAAATTTTCCAGCCAAGAAATTGGCTCAGCAAGATTTGTAGTGCAGTGACATGACCCGACCTAACCTAGTCCTAAAGCCCTAAGAAATAATCATAGTACATAAATACACATCAATTCGCCAGGTTGGGCCCACGCGGTTTGGCTGGTTAACTCAATACCAGCCAGCCACTCAGTGTCAAAGCTGTGTGGGCTCCACCATGATGTGTGTTTTATCAATGTTGCCCATCCATTTTTCTGGCTCATTTTATGGCATGAGCTCAAAAAATTAGGCAGATTCAAATCTTAAGTGGACCACACCATAGGAAAACAGTGTTGATTGGACTTCCATCATTAAAAACTTCCTGGGCCATTGTAATGTTTATTAGCCATCTAACCTGTTGTTAAGGTGACATAGACTTAGATGAAGGGAAAACACAAATATCAACTTATCCAATACTTTTTGTGACCCCAAAAAGTTTTCAATGCTGAGCATTCAATCCCCAATCTTTCATGTGGTGTGGTTAGAGGTGCGCGTGAACTGAGTTGGCTCGCTCGACTCGACTCGAAAATGCTTGATTCGACTCAGTTCGAAATTGAGTTCGAGCCAAGTCGAGCTGATTTTTTTAGCTTGAAAAAATTTCGAGCCAAGCTCAACCCGACTCGAATCGAACTCGGATCAAACCAGTTCAGTGACTCGGTTATTTTGATATTGATGTTGATCAGCAAGTGTTTGATGAAATAACTCAACCAAGTGTCGGCTAGTGGCAAGGAAGGTATGGGTATGAGACAAATACCATTGTATCTTAATTTTTATGTTGCCTTATGAGTGATTGATGAAAAACCTGTAAATCAATGTTGTTGTTTTACATTCCGTGAGAAATTGAAGGTGCATTCCATGTGTTTGAGAAAATGTCGTAGAGGCTCAATCTTTGCTCGAACTCAGCTCGAACTAGCCGAGCTGAGTTGGCCAATCAGGCTCGAGGATCAAGCCGAACCGAGTTGAGTTGTGCCAGCTCGACTGTGTACAGCTCTAGGTGTGGTACGTTTGAGATTTGGATGTGCCTTAAAATGGATAGACCGCACAGATAAAAACTAGATCTGTCTTAAAGTTTTTTTGCTCATGCCCTAAAATAAGACTACATGGATAAAAAGTTATACATAGTGGTGGGGCCCACTGGGCTTTGACACCAGCTAGCTGTCTGGTGTTGGGGTCATTAGCCAAGCTAGGCACGCCCTTATCCTTGTATCCCATGCTTAAACATTGGGTCCAACCATTAATTAGGTTGGCTGGGTCTGGCTTGATGAATTTTGAGCAGGTTGGGTTGGCCACAGGAAAATGGATCAAGGGTGAGATTTTAGCTGTAATTCTTTCGCTGTGGCGGTAAACAGCCGAGAATAATTGGGTTTGTATTTTTGGCCCCTCCCAACCCCTTAAAAACGATAGTGGATTAGGTACGTATGGCCCATGCCTCACACAAGATGGTGCAACCTTTACTATGGGGTCCGTGTTGATGCATGTATTCCATATCTACATCGTCCATTCGTTTTTTTTTTTTTTTCCATATCATTTTAGGACATGATCCCAAAAATGAAACATATCCAAATCTTAGATGAATCATACCATAGGAAACAGTGGTTATTTACCATTAATGGTGGGACCCTACGAAGTTTTTAATGGTGCGGTGTTCAATAACCACTGCTTCCTCTATTATGGTCCACCTGAGATTTAGCTTTACTTCATTTTTTGGTTCATGCCTTAAAATGATCATCAAGGTAGTCCTTACTCTTGCCCTGTGGTAGACTCATAAGGGTTTCAATGCAAGTTTGAGGGTTGAGTACTTGTAGGTAGAGGTGTACACAAACTGAGCTAGCTCGGTTAGCTTGCTCGACTCGACTTGACTCAAAAAAGCTCGATTCGACTTAGTTTGAAGCTGAGTTCAAGCCAAGTCGAGCTGATTTTTTGAGGTCGAAAATGAGTTTGAGCCGAGTTTGAGTTGGCCCCAGCTCAACTCGACTCGGATCAGACCCAACTTGAATCGAACTCGGATCGAACTAGTTTGGTGACTCAGTTACTTTGATATTGATGTTGCCCACCAAGTGTTTAATGAAATGACTCAAAGAAGTGTGGCCAGTGGCAAGGAAGGTATGTATATGAAACCAACACCTTTTTTTTTTTTCTTGATTTTTATGTTGCTTAGAAGGTGTTTGATAAAATACCTGTGAAACCATTGCTGCTTTCTCAATTACAGTGAAATTTTGAAGGTGCAGTCAAGGTATTTGTGAAAATGTTGTAATGGCGAACTCGGCTCGAACTGGCCCGAGCTGCTAACCGAACTGAGCCAAGCTGGCCAATCAGGCTCGAGGACCGAGCCGAGTTGAGGTCAGCTAGTAGCCAAGCCGAGTCGAGCTGAGGCCAGCTCGACTCAGTTTGACTCGATGTACGCCCCTACCTGTAGGTGGTGAAATCTGACTACGGCATGAGTGTATGAGCATGTGTTAACAATAAATTTTAAAAATAAAAAAAGTGGGCCCCATGATAAGGCCCACACCATCTTGGATGAGGTCTTAAAATGTAGGTTGGATCTAGGCCGGGACCAAGTCAAAATAACCCAACTCATTTTGCCCCTAGCAAACTGGCTAAAGTTCAAAAATTCGTTATGATCTAGTGACCAATTCAAAATAAGCTCACTCATTTATTTAATGGTCAGTGTCTAAAATAGGTATAGGCCTACATCTCATATAAGTGTGCATTGGTGGCATGTGTTTCACCATGTCTCCATTCATGTGAGCAATAAACCCAGCACATTCCTTTGTGGGCCCTTTTTGCCCATTCCATAGATGAGAGTGTTGGAATATTTGGTTGAATTAAATAGACTTTTAAAATCAAGAACCAAAAAAGAAAATAAAAGATTTGAGATAGAAGAACTTGTTGTATTGAGTCGAGGCATGACTGAGTCACTCGGCTTGAAATCGAATTTGCTCCCCTAGGACAGCGTCCCAAGTGCAACAGGTTTCCAGAGCAATCGACCTCCAGGATACAACGACTATGACCCGGTGAATGCACTCATAGTGACTCGAACCACTTGCAGTCAAAATAACTCAACTCAAAATGCTTAAAACCGTATTAGAGAGAGTTTTATAAGAGAGAGTATTTTTCGTATATATAAAACTGGAATCGGTAGTCTTTATATAGACTCCGAAGTGGTGTATAAACACCATTTACAAAAGGTTAGGTCCGTTGGGTTTAAACCCAACAGGTGCGACCAACCAGAAGGGATGCATCTCTCTAATTTAAAATGAAAAGGCGCAAGTGCGAGTACACTCTCACAAATAAAGTCCTGCGAGTACCCATACACACACACACCCATGCGAGTACACTTACACCGCACCCGCACCCGCACCCGCGCCCCCGCTCAGCCCATCCCGTCGCGTCGTGTCGCGCACACGCACGCTCACACGCACACTGATTCGGACTCGGCTTGGCTCGGCACGGCACGGCTCGGCTCAGCGAGCGCGCGCATGTAGTCAATGGCATAGATTAGAGCTATTGGCATAGCCCCCCACAGGACCAAATTCACATGTCCCCTGAAAGGGGTACAAGCCCTAGGCAAAAATACTATCTTATATACAATATAGTTTACATTGTCAAATCCGATGTGGGACAAAACCCACAACACAAAAGTACCAACAATTTTCGAATGTGGAGGGAAGTTACCAAAATTCCAAAATATAACAGAGAGATGATCATTCATCCATTTCTTTCTTGCTAACGTGTCACATTGAAGTTATTGGATCTCACAGACTTTCACATTCATCCACTGCTTAATTGTAATTTACAATTCTCATTTTCTTTATTTAAGCTTAGAAACTATAGATAGTTTCTTAATTCTCACTTCTCAGTAGTTTGTAATAGTTAGCTTAGCCACTTAGGTCCGGGTTGTGTTTGGGCCTATGTAGGTTTGGGTCAATTCCATGGACCCATTTACGAATTGGGTCTCGGTCTGGTTGATTGTGGGAAGTTCTAGACCCAACCCATTTAGTAATTATTTAGTAGTTGTGTTGAACTTTTCAACCCTCACCTATTATGTGGGTTCAAATTTTAAACCTGGACCTATTTAACCCCACCCATTTGCTTCTTAAATATGGGTCAGGTGCAGGTTTACTTTAATTAGGGTCCTTGGGTTTATTTTAAGTAGCCTAAACTGGACTTGTTAAAATTCAGATATGGGTTAGGTCAATCATGGATCTGACTCTTTTTAGTAATTATTTAGTGATCTGGTTGAACTTCTAGCCCCAAAACTGCTCCATGTTCCAAATTTTGGACATAGACCCATTTAATTTTGGATTGGGCTGGCCGAATTCATTTGCAACCCTACTTCCATGGTCTAGTTAGCACTACACGTATTAGGATGATATTATTCTTGGAGTTGTGCCCTAGAAAATCAATGTTAATCTTATTTATTGGTGACATGAATGGAATTCAGTGATATTAATGATCTTGATCATACATTATGAAAATCATTGTCTGATATGAATAGATTAGAATACTATAGTTAATATGTGAAAATATCTTAAGTGTACATGACATAGGTTATAGGAGAGTGATCCTTTGATTGTCATTGGAAACTTGAGATTGGACTCAAGTATTGACCAATGTGGGCTATGGATCTCAGTCTCCTATTGTGTTACGAGGATTTAGGAGTGCAAGTGTACCATGGATAAAGGCTTCTAGGTATTTTCATTGATGTTTGCATTGGTTAATCGAGGTTAAGTCTCTAAGCCAAGAAGCGTATCATGCCTAAACGATGGTAAACTTTAAGGACGGACTAAAATTGATTTTTTTTTTTTTTAATCCAAAACCATAAACATATGTCCTCAGCGTATTCACTCCTACATGGAAAAGCAAATGCACATTAGTTGATTGTCATAGCTGATGGTGGAGATCTTTTATCCTAACTCATCATCAAATTCCTCACACCCAACAATCACGTATAGAATAATAGCCACATGATCGTCGTAAAACCTACTAGATGGTCATGATATATAGGGTATTGAGATCCATAGATACAATTGTTCCTTGGTTAATGATCATTGTGTCCAATCTTGAGTTTTCCAATACAGCTTTAAAAAAATCATCTTCTTTAATCCCATGTCTATGGATGTTTAATGATATTCCTGCATATGCATATTAAGTATAATATAATACATATCCACTAAAGACTTATGCTTATCATAATCTATAACTAAGATCATCAATATCACATCCACATCCAACAAATAAGGTTCATATGGTTTTCCATTACACAACTCCAAATATACACAAACATATATCATCATTAGGCTGAGCTAACCTATGCCCTGGCCCGACACTTAAGATCTAAGCCCCAGCCTAGCTTAGACCTAGCATGGCAGGGCGTCCAGAAAAAAAAAAAAAAAAAGGGGTTGTGACCACACCTGACCTAGCCAGCCTAAAAATTGATAAATTTCCTATTTTCCACTTGAATGTTTCTAATATATCCGTTGATCAAGTCGTCTACATATGCATAAAGAAACAGGCATTTAGAGGTATGAAACCAATCATCTACATTCAAGATATTCAAGATGGATGGGTTGCCTAAATGAGGTTTGGAATGGTATATTTATAGGATATAATAGATGCATCTGAACTTTAAAATGTAACTGAAAGGCTTAGGAAGACATGGATATAGTAAGAAAAGATTGAACGGCAGATGTCCTAATTAAAGGCCTGGCCCTTGATAGAGTGAAATGGCAGAAAGTATTTATGTAGCCAACTCCAATTAATTAAGATAAAGCTTAGATGATGATGATAATGATAGTGATGATGAAGAAGACTATAAACACGTGCATCTGAAGTTGGGTACGGCTGGGCTAGATTGGGCTAACTTGACCCAAGCCCGGCCGTAAAATTAATCACGCTATTCAGCCCATGCTGAGCCACAGGCCTAGCTAGTGGTCCAAGCCCATGTCCAAAGCCACGTCAGGCTCATTGGGTTGAACAGGCCACCAGGCTCGATGCCATCCTTAATCACTGTGATCTATCAGGTCAAGTTGGGACTTCTGGCCTAGCCCATTGATAGCCTGTATGCGCGGCGAGTCGGGTATAGTTCAACTCGGGGCCCGACTATTTACACTAAATGGGCCTCATTTCTGTCTTAAGGCTCCGGCAATGTACCGAGTTTGGATCCGATCAGCTAGACTCGCTCGAGCCGGGGAAAAAATGTTTTGGATCCGGGCCAGGCGTGAAAATTGATAAAATCCCTATTTTCCACTTGAATGTTCCTGTGGATCTATTCAAGTGGGCCAAACATGCACAAAGAAGTAGACACTAGGAGGAATGAAACCAATGGTCTATATGTCAGATGCAGCGATCACCTGTCGAGAAATGGAATGGCATATTGGTAGGATTGGGTTAGGCCAATCTGGGTTGCCCTAAATTGACTTGAGCCCAATCATGGCCCGTTTGATTGGGCCATGCCCATTCTGTAACTGATAGGTCCAAGCCCAGTCCAAAAATGGGTTGGATGGTTGGGCCAGTCGGGCCATCCGGCCCATTTCCAATGACAGTTGACCCGTTGGCATGCCTGACATGCTCTGATCTCTGGTAGAATTTGCACTGTGCCCTTGGAAGCCCTAAGAGAAATGGGCCTAAAAGCAGGCTCTCTCACTTGGCCCATTTAAAATGGGCTATTGGAATCAAGCCCAAGGTGAAATCAAATACCCGAAATTTTGGACGGGTACCAAGCTAAATCCAAAGGTGAAATCAAAGACCCGAATTTTTATTAAAAGACCCGATTAGTAAATGACGGGGCCTAGTGTTGATGTTTTGGCCTGATTAATAACCGGGTCTGGCGGGGACGCGGATTCAGTAGATCCCAGAACCAGCGAGGTCGGGTTCGTGACTGTGGGGCCCACTGTGTAGTATGTATTTTACATCCTCGCCGTTTATCTATTTTTCCAGCTCATTTTAAGGCTTGAGCCCAAAAAATGAAGTAGATCCAAATCTCAGGTGGACCACACCACCGGAAATCAGAGGTGATTGAATGCCCACCATGGCCTGTGCTTTCCCTTCATCCAGGTCTGCGTGACCTTATCAACAGGCTGGAAGGCAAATAAACATTATGGTGGGCCCTATGAAGTTTTAAATGGTGGGCATTCAATCACCACCGTTTCCTGTGTGATCCACTTGAGATTTGGATCTGCTAGCCCATAAATGAGCTGGCAAAACGGATGGACGGCATGGATATAAAGCATATATCAAGGTGGGCCACAGTCACAAATCCACCGAGCTGGATGGTTCCTGGGATCACGGAATCCGCTTCCTTCTGATTTGGGCTGCCAGACCGACTCATCAACACCACAATTACCATCTACTTTTAGGCTACAATTCAAAGGCTGAGACTGTCCCACGTGGATGTTCAAGGGACATGGTCTGTCCAACTGTGAAGCCCAACTGTACCAACGGTCTGGATCACAGACCTATGTACCCCACTTGTACAAACTAGACACCCATATATCCTATGCATATCCATAGATCGAGCATCATATAATTCCTCTCGCAACTCATCAACCCCACAGCTGGCATACACATGCGTAATCCAGACCATGCATGGATTGTGTACCCCTCCATCTAATAATCCAAACCAACGGACGGCTAGGAAAGAGTGATCATCAGTCTTAAATTCAAAATGGGAAATCCGATGGCAAATTTAACCAGTTGGACTGACTTTCAATCTATACTAACCAGATGAACGGTCCTTACCACCCATCTGGTGGGCCTTGGTGATGAGATCATCTAGCTCAAAAAAAGTCTCTGGCCTTCATGATCAAAGAATAAATAAAATAATTACAAATCCTCTTACACAAATGGGTCCATAGCTCAGTGGTAGAGCATTTGACTGCAGATCAAGAGGTCACCGGTTCGAACCCGGTTGGGCCCTTTTAGTTCCTACCTTTTTGGAGTCCAGACTTCCACTGTGTTTTTCATCCGTACGTTTTGTTTTTTTTTGCAATGAGGTGTTTTATCCGCACATCCTTTTTGCTATGCGGTGGACCCCACCATGGATGGACACCAAAGGTGTCTTTTTAACGCACCAGATCGATCGTCCGATGGACACCGAAGGTGGCTTATTTTGAATTTGGTCTGGTTTTCCATGCAGCTTCGGTGGGTCCCTTACTGTGGAGGCTACCTTGATGTATGTGCCTTACATCCACGCCGTCCATCCGTTTTGATAGCTCATTTTAGGTCATGATCGAAAATAAAGCAGATCCAAAACTCAGGTTGACCACACCACATGAAACAGTGGTGATTGAATGCCCACCATAAAAAAAAATAAATAAATAATTTAATTTAATTTTAATATATATATATATATCTTAGGGCCACCGCAACAGTTATTTGCCATCCAACCACTGTTGATAAGATCACATGAACCTGGATGAAGGGATCATACAAATATCATCTTAATCCAAAAATTGTGTGGCCCACTATAAGTTTGTAATGGTCAATCACCACTGTTTCCCGTGGTGTGGTCCACCTGAGATTTAGATCTGCTTCATTTTTTATATCATGCCCTAAAATGAGCCGTCAAAATGGCCCCACATGGATCCACCGAAGCCGCATCCTCTGGTTTTAAGCTTGTACAGGGGGACCCAGCTGTGTAGCCATCCAAACCATTGGTTTGTTGAGCCATTGTTGGGAAGGTCTTGATCACCAACCTTTTATTATTAGTAGTATTATTTCTATTGAGTATGAATCCTTGGATCTTGTAGACCGTCCATTCTCGGATCACATATTGAAATATCCATGTTATCTCATTTTAACAACACGGTCCATTCACGGTGCTACCAGGAAATGATTGGCCTGGACAACTGCTGAAAACTCGTGTCATCCTGACGGTTGAATGAGCCTGGGCCCAGTTTGCTTCTCGTGAGTTGGGCTGTCCAGTAAATTTGGGTCCAGCTCATGGACTGAGCCAGGCACACTACGATCTGGTCTGGCCCAGTCCAGTTTCAACTGTAGCAAAAGACGATCAACCTGACTCCTTTACATTATGCCACACGTGTCAATCTAGCACGTGTTTTGAAGTTCCGAACGCCCAAGCTGTTCATCAGTCCCATACTAGCCCAAACATCAGGTGGGCCACGGTTTTCCAAATAAATGGACGGCTAAAATAATTTGGCGTGAGTTTTTTCAAGACATTAAATTGGTTGGAAAGATGTGGCCCACCTGATAGTTGGGAGATCGAGCCGAGTTCACCAGTGCAACATTTCCACAAACACCTGGACTGCACCTTCAAAATCTAATTGTATGTGCAGCAAAGGTTTTTTAGGTAATTTATCAAACACCATCTAAGCAACATAAAATCAAGAAAAAAAAAAGGATATTTGTTTCATATACATACCTTCCTTGCAACCGGCCACACTTCGTTGAATCATTTCATCAAATACTTGGTGAGCAAATTGAGTCACCGAATTGGTTCAATTCAAGTTCGATTCAAGCTAGGTTTGATCCGAGTCAAGTCGAACAGGGGCTAGCTCGAACTCGGCTCAAACTCATTTTCAAGCTCAAAAAATCAATTCGACTCGGCTCGAACTCATTTTGAACTGAGTCGAATTGAGCTTTTTCAAGTCGAGTCGAACGAGCTAACGGAGCTAACATGGTTCGTGTACACCTTTGCTTGCTACTCTTCTCTTTTGTTAAGTTAGTCATTGCTACTCTCCTCTTTTATTGAGTAAACTTATTTGCTACTCTTCTTCTTTATTATGTTAACCCTATAATTCCTCTCTTTAAGGCTTGGGCATGTGTTTACAATTCCAAATACTCTCATGATTCAATCTATTTCTCTATCGATGCAAGTGATGTATTAAATGTATCACTACCAGTTATTCAAATATTTATCGTGGACGTAATGCATTCTTACACATGTGTCTTACAATTCCAAATACTCTCATGATTCAATATATTTCTCTATCGATCTTGGTCGGTATTACACGTATTCAAATATTTATCATGGACGTAATGCATTACGGGTTAGTTGGCGTAGTGCACAATCGATATAAGTAAATCACCATGTGTGTTACATCACTTATCGGGATCGAATATTACAAATAGTCGCTCCATGACCACATCGTGTTACGCAAATAGGTCACTGTAACACTCTGAGTTGACTCGCTGAGTTCTAGACTGTGTGGCGAAACAGGGGTTGAAGTTGCATGTTGAGGAAGTGTTGTTATTTGTGAACCAGGTGGTTGAAGTCGCGTGTTGAGAGAGTGTTGAATGGTGAGAGCATGCATCATGTCATATCTTCATATACACATTTAACAATAGTATTTAGGAAATGTTTGATTTATTGTTTTATTATTACCTGCGCTGATTGGGTTGATAATATCTATAACTTATAACTAATGGAACCATTGAGTTAGCTACTTGCTCCCGCCTGGAACAATATTTTAAAACACCAACCAGACATATCATTGATGCATGTACTAGTGAGACCTCAGACAGATAGGCTTATATAGGGTTGTGCCAACGCCATTATGTTTTGCAGGATTGGGTGTAAACTGAAAACTTTTTGTTTTAACAATCTTGGGTATGTATATTGTGGCTTGTATAATCTCCATTTTGGTGATCACCACCATTGAAATTGTATTTTTAATTGTTAGCTCTATTATTCTGAATATTTCGTTATTTATACCGCGCTTTGGATCCGCTAAATAAATTGCGTTACTCTGATTATCCGTGTGTAGAATAAATATGAATCTGAATGATGTCTATAACGCCCTGAAAATTGGAGGCCGAGTAATTACTCAACACCCGAGTTCCCAGTTTTATGATTAATCAAATTAAAATTTGCGCAAGTTGGAACAACCTGAAACATGAACACAACCACACGTCTACTGAAATGGAAGGGAATAACATAAATGTCTATATACATGTCCAAAAGAATAAAGGGGCGCCCATGGCGCCACACAACCAAAATCACAAAAAAATGTAACAAGTCCAAGGAATAGGACTGAGCACCCAGCCCAGCGACCCCTCGACTCATCTACGGGTCCGATGCAGCACCGCCCATCAACTGAAAGTAGGAGTACTCCTCCTCCTCCTCCAGACTCACGCTGCCAGGCTCTTCCTGATCATCGCCACCTGTATCTATGGAAGCGTCTGGTTGGTGTTTTAAAACACCGCCCCAGAGTGGGAGTGAGTGATCAACTCAGTGTGAACTATTAATCTTAAGTTATAACAGGCATCAATTATAACGTGAATTTAATGAAAAGCAGTCAATCAAAAACACCTACAACTCTTATTAAATGCGTATGCAATGCGATGATATGATGCATGCCCTCGCCGCAACGCTCCCTCGAGCGACTCCATCTAAAGATCGCATATGGCAACACTCCCTCAGAGCGACCTCGACTGCCGAGTCGCCACCCTAACTAATGCGATGCAATGCAATCGTGTTAGCCAAGTTTTTAGTTAAGTCCATTCATCCAGCAGGTTGGGGATTCGATTCACCCTACATGTCACTGCCTAATCCGGTTATGCAGGCCAAGGCCTCATCAATGCGTGAGGCCGAGTCCCCGCGGTCCGTGATCCCGTCGGGGTCCTCATTCCCGACTCCAAGCACATGAGGCGTGCCAATAAGGAAGGGATCGCTCGGGGTCACTACGGGGAGGCGCGGTACCCCAGCGTAGGCCGACAGCTCGGACACAGTGTCCCATTCCACCATGCCCGGCTCACGAGACTGTGGACCAAATATAATCTAGTTAACAATGGGTCACAAAGGTTGTAGGGTGCATCAGGTTCCATACATATGTGGGCGAACATGGTTAACAAACAGGGATGATCAGGTATTAGGCTAGTCCGCACAAACCAGGCGAGCATGAGACGAATGACCTCGGACGCAAGGGTCCCATGTAGTCAAACTACAGCCACCCGAACACTCCCGCCCAATCCACGAGTCTAGCCTTAGCGTAGCCCTACCGATGAGACTACCCTCTCTCGTCAGGTTCCTGACTATCCCAATAGAGTAAAAGGGGATCTACCGCATGCCTACAACTCATATTATCATCTAGCACATCCATATCATATTCTCATGCGTCCTAACCATACAAATCAAATACCTTTAACAAGCAAGCAAGTATCATCATAAAATTAAAGTGCATGTGCGTGTGTGGGTTGTGTGAGGAAGTTATCACTTCCTCAATCTTGAGAAATCCTGAGCATAATGGCAATTAATCACACATGCAATGAAACACCACATAAGAGGGAAATGAATCAACCACCACAAGCATGTTATCATCCAACATAATATCATATGAAGGCACAATTTATATCACATTGAGAGTTAAACATGCATGTTCTAACAAATCCAACAAACATGAAAAAAAATCCCTAAGGTTCTCTCTAGAATCTCAAACATGACAATCCAAGCACTCAAAATCATTAAACCCACACAAAAATTGGTGCTAGGCCACCTAAGAGCAATAGTCCGCATCTCGAATTTGATGGAGGCTTGGAAACGACCTAGAGGCGAGGGTTTTGGAGGTTGGCCGGCAGGAATCCCTAGAACGATTCAAGCATGAGAGAAATTCATATCATTTCTTCTTCAATATAAGGATTTCAAGAGAAAAAGAGTGAGGGATCCTACCAAGACGGCCCACGGACGATTTTTGGAGTGGCGGTGGAGAGTTTCTTCTTGGAGGAGGGATAGAGGGTTGAAAGGGTTGAGTTCCCTTGGCCCCACCTCGATTTAGGGTGCTCCTTTGCTCAATTTCACACTCTCAACTCTCCTTGGTCGTTGGAGATGGTGGGAGTTGCTAGGGAGAGAGATGGGTTGTTGGAGTTGGAAGAGGTTTGAGGGAGAGCTTGGTTGTTGGAAGATGGTGGGGTTATGAAGAAGGAAAATTGGTTGTTGGAGGTTAAATGAAGTGATGAGGGAGAGAGAGAGCTTGTTGGAAAAATGAAGAAGGGTGATGAGGAAGAGAGCCTTAGGGCTTTATTCTCTAGACTTGGCCCATTTGGCCCCAAGCTTCTAAAATTTCCAAATTAGACCTATGGGGCCCCCCCTTTTTGGTGTTGGGGTGGCCCTAACGCCCCTCTGGCTACCAAATTCGGCGTGTAGTTGTCTCATGGCCCGACTAGGGTCCATGCAAAAATTGAGGACGAACGGATGAACGGTTATATGATCTGAGCAGGCACTTTCGTCCCATAAATGGCCCTGTGGGGGCCGATCTGGTGATTGGGGCAGTTCTGACGGCCCTCTGGCCATGAAACTTGTAGGGTAGGTGATCCATGGCCCGATGAAGGGCCCTGCAAAATTTAGGAACAAACGGATGCGGGGTTTGGTCGTACGGGTCCGATTTGCGATCAACGGTCACCGTTTCACGATCAGGTCCCACATTTAGTGGACGGGCGTAGAAAAATATATTAAACCACCACCACAAATTTGGAGGGAATCCGACGGCTGGAACGCCCAGAATCCCGATTTCATTTGTAAGAGCCAGATTCCAATTTTTTGGCATTGGTGGGGTGCATTCGGCTAGTGTCAGATCCCAGTTCTGGGTGTCCACTGGTCCGCTGTCCGTGATGGACCACAAGCCCAGTGAGATATATGATTTCCGGAAGTTTTAGATTTTTTTGACCATCCTCGGTCACTGGGTGGCCCACACGGGCTGTTGACAAGTGCAAATGGCCATCAGGCTTGGCGGGCCACGCTAGGTCCTATCATGGCCAGCCTGGTCTGTTCTAATGGGCTGATCCTAGTTTAATTTTTACTGGTGGTACCTCACCCTGAGCAGCTTTAAGCTACGGTCTCCCGCGACAAATCCGACGTGGACGCCCCAAGATATCTTGTCTTTGGTTGGACGGGGCGTTACAATCTACCCCCTTATAAATAAATTTCGTCCTCGAAATTTGTACCTGTTATATTGCTTTGAAGCAGGCTCGGGTAATGCTTGCGGACTTCTGCTTCTGTCTCCCAAGTAGCCTCTTCTTCATCGTGATGGGTCCATAGAACTTTGACCAATGGGATGACTTTATTGCGTAGGACTTATTCCTTCCTATCCAATATTCTAGTGGGCCGAAGAATGTATGTGGCATTATCCTTGAGTTCCACATGTTCCCACCGATGATATGCGAAGGATCGGGCGTACTTCTTTAACATGGATACATGGAAGACGTTATGCACTCCAGCAAGCGGTGTAGGTAGGGCCAAGCGATAGGCAACTGCACCTACCCTGGTCCCAAAATCTGAAAGGCCCGATGAATCGGGGCGTGAGCTTCCCTTTCTTGCCGAAGCGCAGACACCCTTCATTGGGGAGATTTTGAGAAATACATGGTCCCCAAATTTCAAACTCCAAGCCTCTTCGCCTTGTGTCGATAGCTTTCTCGCCCGCTTTGAGCCGTTAAGAGGCGACGCCAGGATAATTTCAATCTTCTCTTGTGACCCGCACCAAATCCGGCTCTAGCAAGCTCTTTTCGCCAATTTCCTCCCAAAGAATGCGGGGGCTCGGCAGACGGACGCCCATACAAAGCCTCGTAAGGCGCCATACCGATGCTAGCCTCGGAAGCTATTGTTGTGCTTTAACTCGGCATATGGGAGACAATCGTCCCAACTCTCTTGAAAGTCTAGGACACAAGCCCGCAACATGTCTTCCAAAATCTGGTTCACCCGCTCGGTCTGTCCATCTGTCTGCGGGTGAAAGGCGGTGCTAAACTTCAATTTCACCCTCATAGCTTCTTGAATGCGGGTCCAGAAAATTGACGTGAAGTGAGTATCCCGGTCCGACACAATCTCCAATGGGACGTCATGGAGCCGCACTATTTCTTTGATATATAACTTAGCCAAATCATCGGCGGAGCTTGAGGTCTTGATTGGTAGAAAATGGGCTGATTTGGTTAGCCTGTCCACAATCACCTATATCGAGTCATGCCCCTTCCTAGTCTTGGGCAATCCGGAAATAAAATCCATTGATATGAAGTCCCATTTCCATTCCGCTATGGGCATGGGTTGCAAGAGGCCGGGTGGCCGGCGGTGTTCAGCCTTGACTTGTTGACATGTGAGGCATCGGGACACATACTCGCTATTTTCTTCTTCATGTTGTCCCACCAATAGTTCCGCTTCAAATCCGGTACATCTTCGTACTACCGGGTGCATCGCCAACTTAGAGTTGTGAGCGGCATTTAGGACTTCCTCTCGCAGTCCCAGAAGGTTAGGAACACAAAGGCGGCCTCGGTAGCGCAATCCCCTATCTTTCCCAACTCTCTATTCGGACTTCACATCATTCCTCGCTCTTTCCCTCATCTTCTACAATAGTTCATCGCCCTCTTGGGCTTCAATGATTTTACTATCAATCATTGGCTGAGCCTGAATGTGGGCTACTACCGCATACGGCTCCTCCACGGTTAGCTTCATGTCGAAGTCCCGTATGAATTCTACCATGTCCCACTCTCTCACCATCAGCGGGGCCTCAAATTCAATTGTTTTCTTGCGACTCAATGCGTCCGCCACCAGATTGGCCTTGCCAGGGTGGTACGAGACGTCAAACTTGAAGTCCTTCAACGTCTCCATCCAGCGACGTTGCCTCATGTTCAGGTCCTTCTGGGTGAAGATGTATTTGAGGCTCTTATGATCAGAAAAGAGCTCAAATTCCTCACCATAAAGATAGTGTCGCCATATCTTCAACGCGAATATTACCGCCCCAAGTTCGAGGTCATGGGTAGGATAATTCTCCTCATGTTTCCTTAATTGCTGAGATGCATAAGCAATTGCCCCGTCCCTCTGCATGAGCACACAACTCAAGCCCACATGGGAAGCGTCTGTGTAGACAGTATACTTGATCCCTTGCTCAGGGAGCACAAGCACAGGTGCCGAAGTCAATTTATCTTTCAGCTCTAGGAAGGCCGCCTCCGCCTTCTCATTCCAGGCAAACTTGAGGTCCTTCCGCGTCAGCTGGGATAGTGGCCGAGCTATCTTTGAAAAGTCCTTAATGAACCTTCGATAATAGCTTTTCATGAGACCGAGAAAACTCCTCACTTCCGTGACCGATTTCTATTGCTTCTAATCTTGCAGACCCGCAACCTTGGCGAGATCTACCGATATGCCCTCCTTGGACACTACATGACCCAGAAATTTGACCTCCTCATTCCATGTCGCACTTCCTAAACTGCGCAAATAATCGATTTTTCTCAAGAGTTCCAAGGACCGCCCTGAGATGCTCTTCATGCTCTTCGCGGCTCTTTGAGTAAATCAATATGTCATCTATGAATACCACGATGAATCTGTATATGAACGGCCTGAAGATCCTGTTCATGAGATCCATGAATACTGCTGGGGCATTGGTGAGCCCGAACGACATAACTAGGAACTCATAATGGCCAAAGCGGAGTTCTAAAGGCCGTCAGATATCCTCGTCCCGACTCACACGGTGATAGTACCACGATTGTAGATCGATTTTGAGAAATATTTGGCACCCTCACCGGTCAAACAAGTCGTCACTTAAGGCAATGGGTACTTGTTCCGAACCGTCACTTGGTTCAATCTCCTGTAATCCACACACAATCGTAAAGAGTCGTCCTTCTTCTTCACAAACAGGACTGGGGCTCCCCACGGCGAGACACTGGGCTGGATAAAGCCTTTCTCTAGCAAGCTGTCAATCTGAGACCGTAACTCTTCCATCCCACATGGGGGCATGCGGTAAGTAGGCAAGGAGATGGGCTTAGCACCCGGAGTTAAATCGATAGTGAAGTCTATTTCCCGTCGAGGAGGAAGTCCAGGTATGGCTTTGAATACCTCATCGAAGTCTCGGACTACGGGAGTGCATGAGTGTGAGGGCCCATCATACCCGTCTTCCAAAAAAGCATAACATAGAATCCTGCGATCGTGGCTAACCTGGACTGGAAACGTGAGAGAAGTGCCGTCGTCTTCGAATATTTTCACTGTCAGGGTCTCACAGTCAATCTCGGCCTTCATCGTGGTCAACCAATCCATGCCCAGGATAACATCATAGTGGAAGATCTTAGTCACTATCAAGTCCACAAATGCCACCTTGCACCCTAAGTCGATGGGGTAATCACGGCATATCTTCGCCGCTTCTGAGACAGTACCGGCGGCGGCAATGATCCTCACCCCAGTAAAGGGAGTAGCGCGCAATCCTAGACGCTTGACAGTAGCATGTTTTATGAGAGAAGTAATGGATCCCGTGTCCACCAATAAAAAGATGGGGGTACCTTCAATGTGTGTCGTCACCTCGAAGGCCGTAGGAGTGGGGATGACAGCATCTTGGCCTTCTGCCGCCAATGCATGGACTCGCGCCTGCTGTGGAAAGTTCGGTCGTTGTATAGGCCGTTGTGGCGGCCTAACTTGAGATGCAGGGGGGCGACGAAACTGTGGGCTAGGCCCCATTGTCCGTAGGGGCGGAATCTGTAGTGCCTGTTGTGGAGGCCTGTTGTTGCGCTGAGGTGGCGTGAAGCCGAGGTCCCTCATCCGGGTAAAGCAGTAAGGCTCGTAATGGCCCGGCCTCCGACAATAGCTGCACGTCTGAGTAGGTCGCGTAGGAGGTGCCGGTGCAGCGGCTAATCGTGGCGGAGAATTTGGGCGCGGCCTCTTTCCCGTGAATGAAGAGGACGGTCCTTCAGTCCGGTTTCGTGGCCCCAGCTGTGTACGGGCCCGTGAGACACGCTCCTCATCCTGTTCAGCCCGAGTAGACATCTCAACGAGCTCCGCATATGTCCCGATGTTCATGCAACACAGTTTGGAGCGAATGCCACTCCTCAGCCCTGCCGTATATCGCCTCATTTTGATCGCCTCGTTGGCGATCATTTCAGAAGCGTAGCGAGACAGTTCGGTGAACCGGTTCTCATACTGCGCCACGCTCATTCCCCCCTGTTGGAGGCGGAGGAATTCATTCTCCCGCTCATGCTGGTAGGATTGGGGAATATATTTCCCGTTGAAACGGGTTTCAAATGCTTCCCACGTCCATACGTGGCCCTCAGGAAGAGACCTGAGGACACTCTCCCACCATAAATCCGCCTCTTTCTCAAAGAGGTAAGAGGCGAGCTCCACATTTTCCACTTCAGAACAGTGGAGAGGCCGTAGTAGCTTGGTAACTCGATTGAGCCAATACTCCGCTTCCTCTGGGCAGTGGGTGCCGGCAAATGTAAGCGGCCTATGCCGTTGGAATTGCTGAAATAGATTGCTCGTGCTGGTCGCGGGAGCAGCCATGGCGGGTGGCTCTGGTTGCGGCGCGCCCAAATTTTGGGCCAAGGCCCCCATCACAGTGGCCAACATGTGTTGTTGTTGTTGCATATTGGTGGCCATCATCTGCTGTTGCTGTTGCATACTCACGGTCATCATCTGTTGTTGTTGCTGCATAAGAAGCAGCATTTGGCCCATCTGGTCCATGGACGGTGGCGGAGGGGGTACAGGTGCCGCAGCTTGTGGCGGCGGAGCATTTGGGGCCGCCTCCTGTGTGGTACTACCCGTATTTTGGGAACCATCCGCACCTTGTGGGCCTTGTTGCTTAACAGGGACCTGGTCCCGATCGACCAAGCCACCGTGGGGGAGGCGGACAAATCGACCCTCTTATCGCGGAGGCATTTCCTGGAAGAATGTCCCAAAATAGGTTAGGTACTAGAACATTTCTCATGCCCAGGCTACGCGTACATATGCGAGATTTTATACAATCCATTCGTGAACACAAGCAATGCACATACAAGCACGTTAAGATGACAAAAGATCTGCCGAGGCAATCCACACATTCACATTGATTTCAAAATGCCATTGACATGGCCAATTACATGTTACAGCGTGGATTAGAAACACCAATAAACATACTAAACAGAAAGAAAATACAAGTTACTGAAGCAAAGTCCTAGGCATCCACCCATACATGGAGTTAGATCTAAAAACTTAAAGCAAACTACTAATTATCAGTCAGGTGGTATTGTTACTCGTCTGAGTCAGGCGAAATGGGAGGCGCCTCTTCCCCCTTGCTGCAGCAGATCAGGGCCTTTATGGCCCGATATATCTTCTTGTTCCACTTCTCCTGCTTGGCTTGGTTCACCTCAATCCTTGCTTGGCTCTCCTTAATCCCAGCTACCTCTGCCTGGAGCGCGTCCAAGCGCTCGTGTATACCTGGGACGGTAAGAGGCTCCTGACTAACAACCCTGATCTCCTCAGCCTCAGTTGCCTCTTCGGCTTCATCCCCATCATCATGCTCGCTCTTGTCACCTTCCTCATCTTCCTCTTCCTCTTCATCCTCATCCCCATACTGATCAATGTGGGCCTGCCTTTGCCTGGGTCCCACACCCATAGAGTTTAACACTTTGTCCCCCAAGATTTCAACCGGTATGTGATTCCCGTCTGATCCACCAATCCCATACTGGTCGGCTATATAGCAGGCTAGGCGACCAAATGGGAGAGCTATGTCCTTCCGAGTCGATCTCGCGGCCTCACGATCTGATAGAGCACTGTGCTAGGGGCGCACACATTTGCTCCCTTGCCCACCTGATACAAGAACTCCACCATGTAGCGAGAGCATTCAGTACGGTTCTTCAACCTCGGGTATACATTGTGCGTGGCAATGCGGTGAAGCACCCGATACTTGGGGATCATGTGGGTTGCGTACAGACCGACATCCCGGATTCAAGGGACAACTTGGCCACAAAGGAAACGGGAACGTTCATTGCGAGCCGCTCCCGATTCGAGATTCGCTTCATCAATCTGCACCTCCCCTAGCGGCACTCCCAACAACTTGGCGAACTCCTCGACTCCCAAGTGGATTTCCTCCCCACGCACGATAAGATCAAAACCAAGGGGTTCGAATATAGGATTTCTAATCCGAGTGTAGAACATCCTAGCCTGCCCCACATCGGCCTGCGTGTTTACATAAAATATGGGACCCCATTCATTTTTAATCAGTCGGTTGAGTAGGGAGTTGTTACCTAGGAGGGGTTCCTCCACGAAGGCCTCGAAGGCAACTTAGCGCACTCGAAAATTTCCCAAATTATTGGCGAGCGCTTCATCTCTTCGGGAATCACTCCGCCTCTTCGATCGAACCTCAGTACTCGCCTTTCCAGTCGGACCGGCCTTTTTCTTACCGCATCGCTCTTGGCTCGGTCCCGCTTCCTCGGAAGCCGGTCTTTTCTTCCCCATAAGAGAAAGGATCACCGGAATAGTGAAAAAAGACACAACGGTGGCAAGGAAGGTCATCTCCCTTGGCTAGGAAAAATGTGGGGTTTGGAAATGGAAGAAAGGATGGGATGGAGAAATGTGGAAGACGAGAGGTGGTGTTGGGGAATGGGAGTGAGGGGATGAGGATTGGTGTTGGGTTTGAGGAAGACAAGGAAGGTGGAGGTTTTGTTGGGGGTGAGGAGGAAGAATGGGTAGGGTGGAGGAATGAGGAAGATGAGAAAGAGAGAGATGGAGAGAAATGAGGGAAATGAGAGAGAGAGTGTGTTGAGGGAAAATGGGAGAGAGATGGAGAGAAATGAGTGTTGAGAGAAATGAGAGAGAGGAAGATGGAGAGAAATGAGGGAAATGGGAAAGAGAGGTGGAGAGAAATGAGAGAGAGGAAGATGGAGAGAAATGAGGGAAATGGGAAAGAGAGGTGGAGAGAAATGAGTGTTGAGAGAAATGAGAGAGAGGAAGATGGAGAGAAATGAGGAAATGGGAAAGAGAGATGGAGAGGGATGGGTGTTGAGAGAAATGAGAGAGAGGGAGGTGGAGAGAAATGAGAAGGAGAGATGGAGAGAAATGAGTGAAATGAGAGAGGGAGAGGGTTGTTTAAAGGGGACAAAGCAGTGGGGCCCACCCAAAATTCAGATTTTTGGGTGTGGGGTAAGGAGAGTGGTCCGGCGGGGCGAGCACGCCGCTCGGCGGGGCCGAAATGCGGGTCGGCGGGGCCCACGCGGGTCGCTGGACGCTCGGCGGGGCAACAACGCCGATTCGGCGGGGCAAGCCAGCGGCTCGGCAGGGCGGAAACGCGGACTCAGCGGGGGCCACGCCGCCCGCTGGACGTCCGGCCGGGCGACAACGCCGACCGGCGGGGCGGGCACGCCGGTCTCCTGGTCCGGGTTTGGATCGGGTATTCCCGGGCGTCGGGAACGCTCCACAGGAAGTGTCATATATGAATTTGGGGTAGGAGAAGCCGATCTACGCAATGAGACTATTCGTTTCGGGAGATTTTTTCTTCTTAGGGGTAAAAAGTCCGATTTTCTATGTTTCCCCTAATTCCGATGAAAATTCATTCACCGCCACTACTCTATCCCTGATTGGGCCGAAACAGTCGAGATTTGTCCGAAACCAGCTCATCCACACTTGGCGTTGGCTCCAGCCTTCAATTCCCTTGATCCCCGGCACGATCCTAGACCGATACACTCTAATTCTGGGATAGTTCCTTGTGTCCTAAGTCCCAATTACGGCTCCTAATGTGCACCTACGCACGCCAGCGGACGCGGAGTGGGTTCATGACCCATGGCCCAAGAAATTCTAAACTATGCTCTGATACCAACTTGTAACGCCCTGAAAATCGGGGGCCGAGTAATTACTCAACACCCGAGTTCCCGGTGTCACTTATCACACATTTTATTGTTTTATGATTAATCAAATTAAAATTTGCGCAAGTTGGAACAACCTGAAACATGAACACAACCACACGTTTACTGAAATGGAAGGGAATAACATAAATGTCTATATACATGTCCAAAAGAATAAAGGGGCGCCCATGGCGCCACACAACCAAAATCACAAAAAAATGTAACAAGTCCAAGGAATAGGACTGAGCACCCAGCCCAGCGACCCCTCGACTCATCTACGGGTCCGATGCAACACCGCCCATTAACTGAAAGTAGGAGTACTCCTCCTCCTCCTCCAGACTCACGCTGCCAGGCTCCTCCTGATCATCGCCACCTGCATCTATGGAAGCGTCTGGTTGGTGTTTTAAAACACTGCCCCAGAGTGGGAGTGAGTGATCAACTCAGTGTGAACTATTAATCTTAAGTTATAACAGGCATCAATTATAACATGAATTTAATGAAAAGCAGTCAATCAACAACACCTACAACTCTTATTAAATGCGTATGCAATGCGATGATATGATGCATGCCCTCGCCGCAACGCTCCCTCGAGCGACTCCATTTAACGATCGCATATAGCAACACTCCCTCAGAGCGACCTCGACTGCCGAGTCGCCACCCTAACTAATGCGATGCAATGCAATCGTGTTAGCCAAGTTTTTAGTTAAGTCCATTCATCCAGCAGGTTGGAGATTCTGATTCACCCTACATGTCACTGCCCTAATCTGGTTGCGAGGCCAAGGCCTCATCAATGCGTGAGGCCGAGTCCCCGCGGTCCGTGATCCCGTCGGGGTCCTCATTCCCGACTCCAAGCACATGAGGCGTGCTGATAAGGAAGGGATCGCTCGGGGTCACTACGGGGAGGCGCGGTACCCCAGCGTAGGCCGACAGCTCGGACACAGTGTCTCATTCCACCATGCCCGGCTCACGAGACTGTGGACCAAATATAATCTAGTTAATAATGGGCCACAAAGGTTATAGGGTACATCAGGTTCCATACATATATGGGCGAACATGGTTAACAAACAGGGATGATCAGGTAGTAGGCTAGTTCGCACAAACCAGGCGAGCATGAGACGAATGACCTCGGACGCAAGGGTCCCATGTAGTCGAACTACAGCCACCCGAACACTCCCACCCAATCCGCGAGTCTAGCCTTAGCGTAGCCCTACCGATGAGACTACCCTCTCTCGTCAGGTTCCTGACTATCCCAATAGAGTAAAAGGGGATCTACCGCATGCCTACAACTCATATTATCATCTAGCACATCCATATCATATTCTCATGCGTCCTAACCATACAAATCAAATACCTTTAACAAGCAAGCAAGTATCATCATAAAATTAAAGTGCATGTGCGTGTGTAGGTTGTGTGAGGAAGTTATCACTTCCTCCATCTTGAGAAATCCTGAGCATAATGGCAATTAATCACACACGCAATGAAACACCACATAAGAGGGAAATGAATCAACCACCACAAGCATGTTATCATCCAACATAATATCATGTGAAGGCACAATTTATATCACATTGAGAGTTAAACATGCATGTTCTAACAAATCCAACAAACATGAAAAAAAATTCCTAGGGTTCTCTCTAGAATCTCAAACATGACAATCCAAGCACTCAAAATCATTAAACCCACACAAAAATTGGTGCTAGGCCACTTAAGAGCAATAGTCCGTACCTCGAATTTGATGGAGGCTTGGAAACGACCTAGAGGTGAGGGTTTTTGTAACGACCTGAAAATTTCCGTACATTGGGTCGAGTACCACCTCGACCAGAAATCCCGTAGGATTAAATCCTTAAGAAATTTAACAAAGTTAACTAAGTACTAAACTCAATTAGCTATGAAATCCGTTAGGATCGCTTTAAATACGATCTGCAAGACCCAAAGGTTGCAGAATCATTGACGCTAGGTTACCCTAAAGTTTAGAACCAAACTCATTTCCGTCCGCTTCTAGAATGAAACGAAACTTCGTATTAGGTCTGGATCGCACATCGGATTCCGATTAACCCGAAGCTAAGGAACTAGGACCGCCCACCGGGCTTAACAATCATCTCAAAAATCAAATTTATCCGATGTTCCTCGGCCATTCGTTTCGAATCGGAGCGAGGTAGTGTGAAAACACTATTCATAAGCCAAAATAAATATCTCGGAATAGTGATCTCGGCATCGTTCGTTGACGCGTCACAAGATTAAGCAACCCGACCGTCGAATCGACCAAATTACACCCTCGGATTAAGAAAATTTCGAACATTTACATGTACTTGGAATTTCTGATCGTGGCCTACTGACCGTCGAACTGAAAGTGGTCCGCCACGTGCGATCTGGGAATCCAATCGAGTCAAAAACGTAATCCAACGTAGATCCATCGATGGTGAGTTTAAGTCTGACGTTTGGTCCAAAGAGGGCCACCGTAACTTCCCTTTTGAGCCGGAAAAGCGCGAATATTCTATATAAGCGACTCATGAACCTAAGTCTATTTTCGTAATGTTTGTGGCTATAAAAGGGGCTTAGAACAGCCCCTCTCACAGCCATACGAATTTTGGAAGAAACCCTAGAAGAAGAGAGAGAAAAGAGAGAGAAGAACTTGGAGATCGTTGCCGATCTTCCTCCACTTGCATTGGCTCACCACATGGCTTTCACCGCTCCGTTCTAAGTGATTTCCCGGTATCCACCCATTTGGAGGTAAGAAACCCTAACCCTAGGTCCGATTCAAGGTAGAATCGTCGTGGGTTGTGTAAAAGCTAACCGATTCCGCTCTTTAGGCTAGAAATCTCCCGTATACTTTAAGCTCTATTACCCTTGCCGATTCGTCTGTTTCCAAAGGCAAAGGTGAGGACTTTAAGTGTATAAGTTAAGGTTTTCAACGCTTTCAATGTCGGATAATGGTAGATTCATGATCTGCTTGCATTGCACATGTATAAAGTGCTTTCTTTCCTCGTTTGATTAGCGGTGTGAAATATGGAATTTCACATATTCTAGGTATACGTAGAAATACCGTATACGTATTTTTTTTGGATAAATGCTTGACATGTTTATTTAATGTATAATTATATAACATATGAATAAAATACTAGTTTGGCGAAAGGAATCGCCAAAATATATGTTTACTTGTAAATGCTACCAGTATGTTGAAATTACGTGTTGTAGAAATACCGTATACGTAGTTCTTTTGGAATAATGTTTGATATATTTATTTAATGTATGATTATACAATACGTGATTAAAATGCTAGCTTGGCGAAAGGAATCGCCGAAATCTATCTTCCTTTGTAAACACTATGTATGTCGAAATTGGGTATACGTGGAAGTACCCTATACGTATAAAAGTTGCTGATGTGATTGCCATGTTTAATTGCTGTATGAATATGATGTATTTGTATAAAATACTAGTTTGGTAAAGGGACAATCCTAGTATACATTTCTCTAGCATACGTCATGTATGTTAAAATATTGCATTCCAAGTGTTGGTGAAATCACTTGTGAGTGTAAGTGCTTAAGTGTTAGAACTTTAGTTAGGTGCTGAGATGGGATTCTCCACTACCTTAGAGTCACATATGACACTTTCCATGTGGTTGTGCACTCTAACCATTCACCTATGAACTCTAAGTATTTGTATCCCTATGTGTTTAGTGCTTTATAACATGCTTTACAACATGCTTTACAACATGCCTTATAACATGCTATACTTCATGCTTTATAATACATGCTTTACCTCATGCTTTACTTTATGCTCTACAACTGATTGAGTTTGGGACTATGCCTATAGTCCACACATTCGGTACTGCATCACTTACTTGCTGGCCGAGATTCATATCGCCACAACGGACGTGTCCGCGAACCCGAGTCTTACTTCGGTTGGCGATAGTGGTTGGCCACACGGAGTGCTTTTGCGCTCCATATCGCTCAACTTGTGGTGCGCTCGAGCTAGTCAGGCTCGTCAAGCAAACCGATATGTGTATATGTATGTTCACCATGTTTGGTCGCTACTGCTTGAACCTAGGGTACCAAACTTACCAAAGGCAATCCCGTTAACCATGGTACCTAGATCCACTAAGACGCATGAGCCGGACATGGTGGTATGGGACACCGTGGTCGAGCCGTCGCCCCACGCCGGGTCATGTGCCTCCCGTAGTGACCATTGCGCAACCGCACTCGTGAGCCGATTATGGTGGTATGGGACACTATATTCGAGTCGTCGATACTACGGCGAGGGCCGAGTACGGTGAGACCCGTGCTCGTGCCGACGGCGACGAGTCCTCCGTAGTATCTTCGAGTGTACCCAAGTGTCCGTGATTGGCGGCAGTCTTTCATAAGAACTAGAGTATGAGTTGAGCCGAGTACGTGAGACCCGTACTTGAGCCGACGGCTAGTGATTGAGCTGTGTATGGTGAGATATGTACTTGAGCCGACGGCCAAGAATTGAGCCGCATACGGTGAGATCTCAGTATCCGCGCCGACGGGTGACGAGCCCTTTGCGATGCCTTCACTACGCTTCTCAAACCATAATATCGTATGAGATTAGCTAGGATTGACGACCCTAGAATGGATCATGTTTGGGAATGATACAAGGGAGGTACCTTAGTTTCCCAATACTGCCGGTTGAAATGGATTAATAAAACTTAGTAATCATGAGCATCATCACACCGCATGTGCTTTGTAGATGTGGCGCACCGAGGAGTTAGCATTCGCGAACGTAAGATGATGTCGCTTGAGGGTGGTTTGGCAAGGGCATACAAACATCATGTCATATCATTTTTGCACTTAACAAGAGTAATTAGAAATGTTTGATTTGTATTGCGTTATCATTACTGCTTGATTGATTTGATAACATGTTAACCTATGCTTTAATGTTTCACTGAGTTAGCTACTCACTCCCACGTTACGGGACGGTGTTTCAGAACACCCACCGACTGTCGCAGTGTGTAGATGGCGCCTGCGTCAGGAGCCGAGTTCTCGACTTCGAGGAGGATCGAGGAGTTCTCCTTTATGCGATCTATGACGGCTATGCTTAGGCCGACCCATTGCATCGCGGGGTTCCAGTGCCTTATCTCTGAGACTTGTATTTTGATTTTTGCCTTAGAAACAATACATGTATATTGGAACTCAGTTAGTACTCATACTCCGGAGTTCACAAATTTTGTTACTTTACATATTTTGAATATAAAATTTCAGTCTTCCGCTTGCCTTTATACAATTGAACTGGAGTATGATTTACTGTTTTGGTATAATCTCATTCATGTTTATTGCGCTAACTCAGACAACATTTAACCATCAATGTGTATGTTGCATAAGTGATGCGTTGGAACTCGGGAGTTGAGTTCATACTCGACCCCCGAATTTCAGGGCGTTACAGTTTTGGAGGTTGGCCGGCCGGAATCCCTAGAACAATTCAAGCATGAGAGAAATTCATACCATTTCTTCTTCAATATAAGGATTTCAAGAGAAAAAGAGTGAGGGATCCTACCAAGACGGCCCACGGACGATTTTTGGAGTGGCGGTGGAGAGTTTCTTCTTGGAGGAGGGATAGGGGGTTGAAAGAGTTGAGTTCCCTTGGCCCCACCTCGATTTAGGGTGCTCCTTTGCTCAATTTCACACTCTCAACTCTCCTTGGTCGTTGGAGATGGTGGGAGTTGCTAGGGAGAGAGATGGGTTATTGGAGTTGGAAGAGGTTTGAGGGAGAGCTTGGTTGTTGGAAGATGGTGGGGTTATGAAGAAGGGAAATTGGTTGTTGGAGGTTGAATGAAGTGATGAGGGAGAGAAAGATCTTGTTGGAAAAATGAAGAAGGGTGATGAGGAAGAGAGCCTTAGGGCTTTATTCTCTAGACTTGGCCCATTTGGCCCCAAGCTTCCAAAATTCCCAAATTAGACCTATGGGTCCCCCTTTTGGTGTTGGGGTGGCCCTAACGCCCTCCGGCCACCAAATTCGGCGTGTAGTTGTCTCATGGCCCGACTAGGGTCCATGCAAAAATGAGGACGAACGGATGAACGGTTATATGATCGAGCGGTGCACTTTCGTCCCATAAATGGCCCTGTGGGGGCCGATCTGGTGATTGGGGCAGTTCTGGCGGCCCTCTGGCCATGAAACTTGTAGGGTAGGTGATCCATGGCCCGATGAAGGGCCCTGCAAAATTTAGGAACAAACGGATGCGGGGTTTGGTCGTACGGGTCTGATTTGTGATCAACGGTCACCGTTTCACGATCAGGTCCCAGATTTAGTGGACGGGCGTAGAAAAATATATTAAACCACTACCACAAATTTGGAGGGAATCCGACGGCTGGAACGCCTGAATCCCGATTTCATTTGTAAGAGCCGATTCCAATTTTTGGCATTGGTGGGGTGCATTCTGGCTAGTGCCGGATCCCGGTTCGGGTGTCCACTGGTCCGGTCCGTCGTCGCGATGGACCACAAGCCCAGTGAGATATATGATTTCCGGAAGTTTTAGATTTTTCTGACCATCCTCGGTCACTGGGTGGCCCACACGGGCTGTTGACAAGTGCAAACGGCCATCAGGCTTGGCGGGCCACGCCAGGTCCTATCACGGCCAGCCTGGTCTGTTCTAATGGGCTGATCCTAGTTTAATTTTTACTGGTGGTACCTCACCCTGAGTAGTTTAAACTGCTGGTCCTGCGGCAAATCCGACGTGGACGCCCCAGGATACTGTGCTGGTTGGACGGAACGTTACAATGTCACATATACATTCTCATTAAGTTAACACCCGGAAACTCGGGATTGAGGTCTTTCCACTTGGGTGCCGATTTTCGGGGCGTTACAGAACGCATAATCAAGTTTGTGGACAAGGACTGTTCTTCTAAGTTAGCTTTTATCAGTCCTTAATAGTTTTCAGTTAGTGAAAATTTATTTTATTTAAATTTATCTCTATTTGTGAATCATGAATATTATCTTATTATGAATTTCATAATATTTGTGTTTATTTGATAATATAGTTTTGAGTGGTTTTAGTTATTAATTATATAGATTGAATTTTGGTTATAAAAATATGAAATATGAAAATGACATGCTAAGTGTTTTGATTAAACGTCCGAGTAAGATTTTAAGTTAAATTTTATTAAATTATGCATATGGGCATGTTTAGAATATTCTGAAATTGTCTTGTTGGAGATGTGGATTATCTTATGAAAAATATGGGAATTATAATTGCATGTTTTAGATTGGCAATCAACGACACATTTGATTGATTGAAGCAAAACTAGGATGACCAACTATAGCATGGGCTACTCATAGGTTGCTTTGTACCTAAGGCCGGTCTAGTCCATGTTCCTTTAATACATTGAATTTGTCTAATCCATAAATAATCATTAATTGGTGAATGTTCACATATCCTATTGAATCCAATTTATCATGATTACCATTGATGAAGAATCATCATTCATGGTCATTAATAAATGTAGTTTAATGTGCTACTCGTTACAACTCATGAGTCAGATACGGTGCTATGGGATACTATTTCTTATTGTCTCTAACCCATATAGGTGAGCGAATCTTATAGTGAGTCTTGAGCACCAATGGAAGTGACGACCCTACCATCATTGATCTTGGGTGACGATCTATGATCGTATGAAAATTTATTCTAAGCTAATGCTAAAACCAATCAATTTTGATTGTTGATGACCATGATGGTTTAAGGACATTGGTGACGAGCCTTGTAGTTCACGTGTATTTGACTTATAAAAGAATTGTGGTAACATGACTTCACTAATAGTACTGCTTGAATACAGAATAATAAAAGTTGAATAATAATAGTTCATGTGCATAGAAACTTACTACGGTGTTTGAGTGACTGCTTGCTCGACAAGAACTAGTGGTGAGCTATACTCCTAATATATTGTGTGAGGCAAAAGACTCACTTCATGGTAGGCAAGAGAGACCCATATTTATGTTATACGGACCATGCATTCAAGCATTGCACGCATGAATTAAATAAGTAAAATAAGATTTGCTTGAATGCTATATTTTATTATCTGAACTTGTTGTGTTGATATTATGTTTTAAGTTAGAGAATTGTAACACCGAGTTGATCACTCAGTCACCTTTAGGATGGTGTTTTAAAACACCAATCATATGTTTGAGGCACAAGTACAATTGGAATAATATAAAATAGAGTGGTGGACCCTATTTCTAGTGAGTCGTTCTATTAGTTTGTTGATGGTCATCTGTAGGATGCTATGTCTTTGTTTCTGTTTTATCATTTTGGAGACTAGTGGAAGATGATAGACTTAGCTAGACTTTTAATTTTGGACATGTATATATAGAATCCCTGGTTGAGTCGACTCTATTGTTTATATGGTTGGTTGTATGGATTCCACACTTATCTTTTGGTTGATATATGCATGCACGGTTGGGGTTGAGTTTCTTTACTATGGTTTGATGCCTTATAAATTCATGTCATTAAATTAATTATTCGCATAAAAAAGTGATACTTGAAAATCCTAAAATTTTGATTATATTCAATTCTTGTATTTCAGAGTATTACAGGGGCCTCGCCATTCATACAGTAAAAAAATAAAAATGATGAAAAAAAACCCCACACCTTCATCTCCTTTATAAACTTCCACCATTCATACCCATCAATAGAAAGAAAATAAAAAAATACAAAAAAGTTACCTCTACTCACCATGTCTTTCACTTTGGAGATTATGGTCGATTTTTTTTTAAGAGAAAACTATTTTTTCATCAGATGACAGGTTCGAGCTTGGCTGGAGCTTGCTTGAGTTTTTTGTTGTCATTCGAAGTGTGTGGAGATTGGCCATGCAACTACCAACTATCGAGTAAGCTTTGGCTTTGTGTGGTCCCATAAAGTGAAAAGGAAAAAAGAAAAAAATGGAGAAGAAACGACCAAATGATCTCGTGTAGCGAGAGGCCCATGTTTTGAACCCATTCATATATTATGTGGGGCCCATCGCATTATCTTGAAGCAAATTTATACTGTCCACATGTAGGAGATTTTAACTTTATACCATTAGCCCAGAGTTTGACGGCAAAAGTCATTACAAATAGACCACACGGGAGAATAGTTTAGACGCATAACGTTATTGTAATTGTGGACCACAAAGAAGTTTAAACAAAAAATTGAAAAAACACTTACGTGGGTTTGTTGTTGTCCAATTAAAACGAACGGATCAAATTGGCTAAGAGGTGAGCAGAATTTTAATTTTTAGTATAATTATATTCTTAAAAAAAAAAAAAAAAAAAAAACACCCTTCCGCTTTTCAAAATAAAAGCACACCTTATTAGAGACCGCTGTGTTAAGAGGGAACCATATAAGTTTTTAACGGCGGGTGTTAATTCCTGTGGTAGGTGTAGTTCATATTTGGATGGACCTTGTTTTTGGGCTCATGCCCTATCATGAGCTTAATACAACAAGCACTAATATGAGCATCCAAAATGGATGGATGGTGTCGATAAGATGCATACATCATGGCAGGACCCACCGTGCTTTTCCCGAAATCTGTACGCTCCTTATTGTACGAAGTAAACTCAGTTGGGCCTACCTTTAATGTATGGTCTATCTATGCTGTCCATCCGGTGGATCATATCACATAAAAGAGTGGAGATAATAATTTCTACTGTATAAACCTTTTTAGGCCCCATGGTGATATTTATTTGTCATCCAACCTGTTCATAAGATTATAAGGACATGGATGAAGGGAATACACAAATATATTCTTGGTCCAAAACTTATCTGGCCCCCAAGAATTTTTCAGATGTAGATGTTCAATTCAACTGTTTCCTGTGGTGTAGTCCATTTTAACATTTTATATATTTCATTATTGGGTTCAGGCTCTAGAATTATCTTCTAAAATGGATGACGGAGCAGATCAGATAAATAAATCACGGTGGACCTCACAGAGTTTACTACAAAGTGTAGTGAGTTACTGCCCAGGACTTCTGATACGCAAACGGCAAACAGGACAACCCCAAAAATCGGAAAGATGGATTTAATGACCCTGACCTCTTATTCATTCGTTGAATTCCGGTCGTTGACTGCCTCCATTCCTGTGGGATTTTTCGATGCAAGTGCAACCGTTGAAACGGAATCTTCTGTAATTCATATTGTACGCAGAGCGTACAAGAATCAACTTCCACGCCCCACTGTATTGTATGTATGAAATCCACTCCGGGCATCAGGTGTTCCTTACGAGTTTAGGCCTGCTGCAAAAATTCGAATCCATCCATAACTTTGGTGGGCTGCACTACTGGAAACAATGAAGAAAGGCGCCAACATTCCATTCAATCCGTCTTCAGCTGCGCCTCACCAGGAAGAATTACAGACAGTCCACAAACTGAGGCGGACCACACGAAATGAAGGTCTCACGCATGATTTTGCATTATTTCCCATGCTTAGTCCACCTGAAGGAGTGATTTTTGGTTTGTACGGTTAAAATAAGAAGGCCCACCCGATGTACGGAGTAGATGAACCACTAAAAACACAGCGGGTCCCACAGAATATTATGTTTTACTCGAGGATTCCGGTACCAACCCATTCACAGCGAGGTCGACGGATACATGCACATCATGATGTATGCGTGCCAGAGACTCACACGAGCAGGAATACAAATGCTTCCTAGTACCGAAGGTTCTGGTACGCGCGGGAACACTGAATAAGGTCCGTAGATCCATGACTGTGGGGCCACCTTGATGTATGTTCCTTATATCCACGCCATCCATCCGCTTTTAAAGCTTACTTTAGGAGATGATTTCAAAAATGAATTACAACTAAATTTTTGGTAGACCACACCACAGGAAAGATTGGCGATTGACGACCCACCATTAAAAACTTGTTTGGAGTCATCAGAATGTTTATTTGACATCCAACCTGTTGATAAGGTCACAAAGACCTGGATGAAACGTCCACACAAATATCAACTTCATCTAAAACTTTCCTACCCCACAAGATGTTTTTGACCGCCAATCGCATTTGAGATTTGAATCTGCTTTTTATATATAGGGAAAAGGTACGATGCGCATCGTACCTGTTCATATATATATATATATATATATATATATATATATATATATATATATATATATATAAAACAGGGTACATAAGGCAAATACACCAACCACAGTCAGGGATCCACCCAAGCCGCCGCACTGAATAATTTGCTCCACATGCTCACAGTGGGGATCCAAGTGGAGTGAGCTGGCGAACCCAAGGTGGTCCCATCGGACGCGGTTTGGCTACTGACGCTACCAATAGCCAGTAGGTGCTACGTGGCCCTACCATGCTGTATGTGTTTCATCCACGCCGTCTATCCATTTTTTTCAGATCATTTTATGACATTAATTTAAAAATTATTTAGATCCAAATAAGTATACCGCATCACAAGAAACAGTTTTGATTGAACACCCACCATTAAAAACTACTTGAAGCCACATAAATTTTGGATCAAGCTTATATTTATTTTTTTCCCTTCATCCAAGTTGGTATAAACTAATCAACAGGTTGGATGTCAAACCAACGTTACAGTGGGCCCTACGAGGTTTTTAATGATAGGCATTCAATCATTACTTATTTCCTTTGGTGTGGTCCACCTGGGATTTAGATGAGCCTCGTTTTTTGTATTGGGCCTAAAATAATCTGAATAAATGGATGGACGGTGCGGATAAAACACATACATCATTGTGTGGTCCACAGAGTACCGACCAGCAGGTCGCTGGCCTAACCGCGTTTGTCCCATTATCCTATCGGTCGGCCCATTTCTCCCACTCACAGGATCGCTTGGAGTAACTACTTTGGTAGTCTAGCGGAGTAAAATTTTTCTCATTTGCGTACAAAGTAGATCCCGAGCTCTCCGGATCTTCCGGGTGTACTTACGTCAAAACCATGCGCACTCGCACAGGTTCAGATTCTTCTTATTCGCGGTTCGCACGTGGAAAAGTGGAACATATGTTCCAGATTCAATTTTTTTACGTATTATTTAAATTCTATGACTTGAATCATGTCTGTCCTTTCATAAGGTGGCTTGGATGTGACTAAAATAAATGGATGGTTGAAAGAAGTCCAGGAGAGAAAAACATATATTCCAGTGAATAACGGATGATTTTTGACCTACGAATCTATTCACCAGGGCCCACCATATGAGCGTCTTGGATCTTTTATGCGTGTTTTAGAAAATTGTAAAGGGTGAGAGGCAAGTGCAAGAAAGAACACTCGGTGAGGAATGGCATTCATTTTCAGTGTGTGATTCATCGACGGGCTGCTCGTGTGAGCGGCAGAAACGTGCCAGAGATCCAGGCGTACGGTCCACATTCCAGAGATCGTGGCCCTTCATCAGTATTTTCACACTGTGAAAAAGATATATGGAAAAAATCAGAATAGTTCGCTTATCAAGTGAGCCACACATGCGTTAATTTTGGGCCGTTGAGATTTTGATTCTAACCGTCGATTTTGTCATAAGGGTTTGACCTTCCTGATCAGGGAGCCAACAGAATTTTTTATCCATGTCATGTTTACAGATAACTCCACCTGGTTTATGGCCCTGATTCATAACACGTGTTCCGTACCACCAGATATCTGACACGTGTTACGCCCCCTCGCCGAATCACGAGTCCCAACTCCCAACCCTTCCCGTTATTGCAAGTTGTAAGGGCATTTACGGAATACTGATTTTAACACAAGATCCAACCCGTTATACATTTGCAGGGAACGTGGGCATGATACGGTGGAGAACGAAGAACTATGGAAGAGCCATCTCTCCGCAGGACACGTAGCATGGTGATATGAAATCAGGTCCGTCCATATTCATGGCTATAGCAAGGATGGTTTATATCTCAAAATTCACTCATATAGACAATCTTATCCATATGATCGGTGGGCATTAAATTGACGGTGGGAACCCAAAAGTTTCTTCGATGATATACGTTGGGAGATGAACGGTATAGATAGGGGTTTCAATGTCCCGGGCTCGGGCTTGAAAAATAAGAAATTTGAATAAGCCCAACGACAGTCCAAAACAGTTCAAAATGCAAGCTGAGAGCTACCCAGGCATCTGCGTTCCTGAATATCTCTCGTAACTAAGTTGTTTGGCATTTCCTTTAGTTGGATCCCTCCACCCATGACCACCCTTTGCCAATTGTGGGGCCTTTTGTCTGTCCTTGTAAAGGTTGATTATCATTTTTTCCCCATCTTGGCATGGGTATGGGCTCTTGCCGTGGTACTTTACCTGGTGTGTGCTCTCTTTTTTCCTTAAGGGCCTGTTTGGCCGGTTGCATGGGAAAGGATTAGGTGGGATGGAATTGTTTCCTGTCGGCTTCCAACTCCACTCTATGTTTGGGAAGAATGTAAAAGCTTGAAAGTAGATTAGATGGAATCACATTGCGTCCCGTGCCAATTTCACTCAATGTTAGCAAGTTGTGTAGGTCCCACATGATGTGTGGGCTATATCCACACCGTCCACCCATTTTTTGAGATCATTTTAGAGCATGGGCCAAAAAATCAGGCAGATCTAAAGCTCAAGTGGACCCCATCATAGAAAGCAACAGGAATTGAATACTTACCATTGAAAACTTCTTTGGGGCCACATAAGTTTTTGATCTGTCTCATTTTTAGGCTCATGCCATAATATGAGGTTACAAAACAAATGAACAGTTTAGATATAACACATGTGTGTTATTCTCAATAGTTTCCAATGATGGTGGGTATATCCATTCAATGCACTACCGTATTACAAACGAAGCATGAAATTAAGCTTATCTCATGGTAACAGCCATGGGTAGTAACTATGTTTTTTGAGTCCAATCCCACCTAATCCTTTCCAATGCAACTGGCCAAATAGGCCCTAAGCTTGGTTTAGTAGACTTTATGGGTTTCGATATGGTAGTTATGAGTTCGTGTAATCATGTGTGGATGTATGATGTGTGTTAAGAAAAATTAGAAAAAAAATGTCTGGGAAGTGATTTCCTTTTCTTTCTTTTTTTTTTTTCTTTTTTTTTTAATGTTTTCCTTTTTTGGATGTAGGATGTCTTTTGTCTCTTTATCTTTTATAATTTTTGGGCTATTGATTTTTTCGGATCAATAACTTTTCTTACGGTAAAAAAGAAGAAGAAAAATACATAGAAATGGATTTGCCTTATTATGGCCTGTTTTGGAGCATGGATTTGGAACCCCTGGATTTGAAATCCTTCTATTGTGCTTGGCACCCTAGATTCCGTATCAACTTTAATAGAAAATAGTTATACATGATAATTTAGAGGAGTTTGAATTTAATTATTAAATCAACTTTAATATATCTAATCACTGGAAGTATGTAATGTTTGACACAATGATTGTAATAAGCCTGTTGAAATTTATTCTTTAGCCGAAAATGATGAAAGTCCAAGTCTCATATGAGCCACAGGCACAAAATCATGTCCAAGTGACTAACTAACAATTTTTAACTATTAATTTACACGGACAATATTTAGATAGTGTTGATCATCATATTAAGGTAATTATAGTGATGCAATTGATAATCTAATTATTTTGGGATATCATTAGTGGGCCTTGTGCCCAATTAATTAATAGTCAAATGACACACATGTTATACATGCATGTATTGGAAGGATTTTAGATGTAATTCAAGCATTCATTGGCCCGTGTATTTCAAACTCCTCCTTGAGGGGGATTTGAAACCCCTTTTCGGTGTCAAACAACAGGGATTTGAAATCCCCTCAAATCCCCCCAAATCTATGGTGCCAAATGGCCAAATGGCCCTTAGGGCATGTTTGGTCCATGAAATTGAATTGTATTAGATGGGATTAACATCATTATTGCACAATGCATGTATGTATGAAAATATCATGACATTGTATAGGGGTGCACATTGAACCGATAGAATTGTGGAACCGGACCGAAACCGATCAAACAGTCCGGTTACAGAGTGCACCGGTTCCGATTCTAATTCCAAAAATCAAAGAACCGATTACATCGATTCGGTTCTCGGTTTGAGGGTTTGTAAAACTGAACCGAACCATAAACCCATCTGTAGAACTGAATCGTGGATCCGAACCGCGGAATCGAACCGTGGAACCGAGCTTGGAACTAAACCAGGAACCAAACCTATATTTAAAACAAACAAAAAAAAAAAACCTAATACCCTAACCCCTTTTCACACTGATCGCTCGACCTTGCTGTGGCTGCCCTCTCTCTCTCTGCTCTTCTCTCTCTCTCTCTCTCTAGCCGATCCTCTCTCTCTCTCTCACACTAGTCTTTGCCTAGAACTGTGGAACCGATCCGGAATTGGACCGGAACCAAATCGGTTTTAACGGTCTGGTTCCGATTCGGTTATAGGGTGCTACTGGTCCAGTTCCTATTTCAAATATCCTAAAATCGCTAAGAATGATTCGGTCCGATTTCACCCCATAACCGGACTAAACCGACCCGTGTGCACCCCTAATATTGTAGTAATCCAATTCCATGTTTGGGATAAAATTTTTGCTACTGAAAAACACTAGATTAAGTAAAATCATGTTTTGTGGACTATGAAATTGTAATCAATGGACTAGATTCACAATGGACGTCGTTCACCTATACAAATATATAACCGGAATGTCACGTGTAAACGGTGTATATGGATGGATGGCATGGATAAATGCATCAATGTGGGGCCCACATGTGTAGTTGATTTCAAAATCCACATAAATCCTGCATGGGACAAAATGAAATTCCATCCCACCTAATCCCAACCTCTCCAAAACGCTGGATGGATTGCATGGTAATTTATGCAATTCTATCTCACCTAATCCATCTAACTGCCTGCGCCAAACCCCCCTTAGTGTTCTTACCACTGCATCAACTCTCTTTTGTTTCCCGGCGACAAGGCACTTGTTTATGATATCCAAACATCCAAATAGTGCGATGCATCGGTAAAGATCCATAAAAACAACGATCGTCCTTTTGTTGGGCAGGTTTCCCCGTTGAGATTAGGGGATAGTTGATAGTCTAAGTCATGTAAGTGTGTTGCCCACCAAATTACCGGATTGCTCCAAGATCTACTCAATGCGATCTTTATGAAATGGCCCACTATTTGGACGGCTCCTTAGCAAAAACTTTTAGTTAAAGTTCGTGTATACGGTTACGTGGCTAGTCTTCTCTTTTGACTTTAGTAATGCACGTTTTATTCATGAATCCTTACCATATATCTAAAGAACCCAGCTATGCTGGACGGTCGGATTGGAGGCCCGGTCACCTGCTTATCCATTTGTTGGATTATTTTACGGCTTGAGCCCAAAAATAAAGCGGATCCAAAGCTCAATTGGACCGCATCACAGGAAATAATGATGATTGAATGCTGCAAACTTCTTTGGAGCTATAAAAGTTTGAAAAAAAAATAATAAAATTTTGTGTTTTCCTTTCACCCGCGGGTCTGTACGACCTTACAAACATGTTGGAAGGCAGGTAACCTACTGTTTTATATGTTGTGGTCCACTTAAGTCTTGGATGTGCCTTATTTTTGGAATAAGACCTTATAATAATTTAACAAAAGGAATGGACGGCATGGATGAAACATATACATCATGGTGGGCTTCGGAGAGTGATCACTAGGTCACTAAGCAATCTGCACGTCCAGCCAGCATAGATTAGGTGCGACCTTGGATCCAGCCAGGTGGGTGTAACCCTAACCATGGGGGCCACCTTGATTTATGTGTTGTATACGTGCACCATATATGGTCCCAAAAATAAAGCAGATGCAAATCTAAGATGGACTACACTGTAAGATACAGTGGTCATTGAATGCTCTTTATTAAAAACTTCCTATTGTTGATAAGGTCACGTATGCCTGAATGAAGGGAAAATATAAAAAGCACCTGAATTCAAAACTTCTGTCGCGACGGTAGGAATTCAAACCCTTGTTTTGTCCACCAGAAACTTATACCTACTTCATTTTTGGACCATATCCTAAAATAATCTGACAATGTCGAGGTGGGCCATGGTCTGGGGGGCTGCAACCACATGACTGGATCGGGGCGCACCTAATCTGCAAACCTAGAATTTAAAAGGGTCCACAACCGAAGTGGATTTAAAATTTTGCGGTCAGGACAATTAAATTGGCGGTTTGCCATTAGTGAGTGTTACTCTGACCATGTGGGGCCTACCTTGATGTATTTGTTATATATCTACGCCGTCCATCTATTTTTCCATCTCATTTTAGGAGTGATCACGGAACTTAAAAAGATAAAAATCTAAGGTGAACCGTACCATTAGAAATAGTGATGAATGACTTCTAAGAACTTTTTGAGAGCTACAATAAGTTTTGAATCAAGCTGATCTTTTTATTTTCCCTTCTTACATGACATTATCAACAGGTTGGATTTCAAATATACATCGGGAAAATGAATATATATGAAAACCTTAGGCTGGCCCTTTGGAATATTTAAAAGTGAGTTACTCAACCACCACTGTTTCGTATAGTGTGGTCCACCTGATATTTGGATCTGAATAATTTTTGGAACCCCATCTTGAAATGGGCTGGAGAAACAGATGGACGGCGCCGATATACAAAAAATTATTAATGTGGCTGTAAGAGTAACACTTATTGAGCTGTTACACGGTAACACCTAAGGGGGTGTTTGGCGCATGGTACTGAGAATGATTAGGCGGGGTATTCAAAAAACATAATTATTACATTTGGTAGGGATTATCTCCTGTTACTACGAGATAAGCTTAATTTCATGCTATGTTTGTATTGTGGTGGTACATTGGATGGATATACTCACCATCATTTGAAATTATTGAGAATAACACGTGTTATATCCAAACTATTCATCTGTGTCATAACTTCATCGTATGGCCTACTGCTTTCTATGATGGGGTTCACTTGAGCTTTAAATTTACCTGATTTTTTGGCCCATGTCCTAAAATAATATCAAAAAAGGGGTGGATAGTGTGAATATAGCCCACACATCATGGTGAGACCTACAGAATTTATTAACATAAACTGAAATTGGCACATAAACCAATGCAATTCCATCTAATCTAATTCTAAGCTTTTCCCACCTTTACAACCATTGAGTGAATTCGGCAGGAAACAAATGCAATTCCATCCCACCTAATACCATGTGCCAAATGCCCCACAGGCAGATCCCATGGTATTAAGTGGGATAGGATCCGCAATATCTTGGGATAGACATGACGAGCCAAACAGATCCCGTGAACTTGTCCTGGTATATGAGCAATCCCATGGATCTTAAGACAAGCCACTAACGTCACCCTCATTACCTTAAAATTGATCCTATCCCTTGGTTGGATGAATTGGAAGGTAAAATCATGGGATATGCACGGTATGCCAAACAGACCCAATGAACTTGTCTGAGATATAATCAATCCCATGGGTCTTAAGACAATCCACTGACACCATTATCATTACCTTAAAATTGATCCCATCCCTCTTAAAACCATGGGATCTGCCCGGCCAAACATGCCCTAAGCTATTCAGGCCGACGGTGCACATCCACCAATGAAACACTAGCATCCTCCCAAGAAAAAAAAAATGCAGAATATCCCACTTACGTGGGTACAGCAATTGTCGCCGTTTATCAGGTGGGGCTGGGCCGCATTTAGACTTAAAATTTGGACCTTCGGCCAAATTCATTTAAACACCACCAACTTCCTACACCTGCACTCCGCTGACTAGGCCCGCTAGACACTGAAGCGGATGGCCCGTGCCCCGACACAGAAATATTCCTGTGCCCCTGTTGTTGGAAGCTGTGTGGGCCCAACAGAGATGTTCATAACAAATCCACTCCGTCCATCAGTTATTCAAGACCACAATAGGTTAGAATTGCAAAAATCAGATAGATTAAAAAACTCAGGTGGTCCACACCAAACGATATAGTGGCGTCCACCGTTGAAATCTTCGTGGAGCTTAACATGATGTTTATATGCCATCCAGACGGTTCATAGGATTATTACCACTCAGTTAAACTGTAGTCACAAATACTACCCTGATATAAAACTTCCGTCGCCCCCACAAAGTTTCCAATGGTAGGCGTTCAAATGCACTGTTTCGTGTGATATGTCACACATGATTTCTGTATCTACCCAATTTTTAAAATCCTGTCCTGTTGTGGTCTTGCAAAACTGATGGACGGAGTGGATTTACGACGGGCATCTCTGTGGGCCCCACACAGCTTCCAACAATAGGGGCAAATGACTATCTCTGTGAGCGGGGTACAGGCAATCCGCTTCAGCAAGATACATGGCCTGGCCCCAGATAAACGGCAAGGATATGATGATGGTGAGGAGGCGCGGTGCGGCCCACCTGGTGGGTCCAGCAGACGGTCTCAATTGCGACGGACCAACTGAATCCAGCGCGTCGGACCTGAAACGTCTCCTATATTTTTCACAATGACGGTCCACCGTCCACCATCACGATCGCTTCTTGTAAGCTGTCGGTGATCCGCGGAAATTCCCGAGGAGGAGGAAGAAGAAGAAGAGGGCTTCGGAACAACAGCAGGAAGAAGATCTCCCTCCCAAAATTTCAAAAAGACAAAATTACCCTTCCACAAATCCCCAAATCCCCCTCATATACCCCAGTCTCTCCTCCTCTTATCTCCTCCCCCACTCTCCCTGTGTAGAAGAGCAAGATCTTGCCCCCTTCTCTCCTCTTCCTCCTTCCAAATATAAAAAGTCGAAAAAGCCCTCCCGCAAATCCCCAAATCCCCCCTTTCTGTCCCAACATATTAAAATACGAAAAAGCCCTTCCATAAACCCTCAATTTCCCTTCAAATCCTCCATTTCTCCTTCTGATTCTTTCTCCTTCCATCCCTCCGGACCCTAGTCATCCAGATCCGTCCGATCCGCCCGGCCAGTCCCGATCCCCCACCCTCGACTGTCCGATGGCGGCGTCCCGTCGCCTCCGCGATCTCCAATCCCAACCCGGCAACAAGACCTGCGTCGACTGCTCCCAGAAGAACCCGCAGTGGGCCTCTGTATCGTACGGCGTCTTCATGTGCCTCGAGTGCTCCGGCAAGCACCGTGGCCTCGGCGTCCACATCAGTTTCGTGCGGTCGGTCACGATGGATTCATGGTCCGAGATCCAGCTCAAGAAGATGGAGGCTGGTGGCAATGATCAGCTGAACGCCTTCTTCTCCCAGTATGGCATCCCCAAGGAGACGGATATTGTTGCCAAGTACAATACCAATGCTGCTTCGGTCTATCGCGACCGGATCCAGGCCCTCGCCGAAGGCCGCTCCTGGCGGGACCCGCCTGTTGTCAAGGAATCAGCCGGTGGCGCCAGGAAGCCACCGCTGGGCCAGAGTGGCAGTAGGATCGGCAATTCCGGGAATAATGGAGGGTGGGATAGTTGGGATAGTAATGAGGACGCACTGAGGTCCTCAGATATGAGGAGGAATCAGTCGGCTGGAGATTTTAGAGTTAGCAGTGGTGGGTCTGGGAGAGGGGCGCCGTCTAGGTCTAGATCAACAGAGGATATTTACACGCGGTCACAGCTGGAGGCGTCGGCTGCAAATAAGGAGAGCTTCTTTGCAAAGAAGATGGTGGAGAACGAATCAAGGCCAGAGGGACTTCCACCATCACAGGGGGGCAAGTATGTTGGTTTCGGATCGACACCTCCACCGACTCAGGGGAATAATGTGCAAGGTGATGTGCTGAGAGACACGGTATCGGTTGTTTCTCAGGTGAGGGAGTTCTTGGGTTGTGATAATTTTTTAATTATAATTCTACGGTGCATTTGGATGCAATATTGAATTGAATTGCAATTATTAGTGTCATGAAGTGGAACTAACAAAATCACGATTTCATTTGACGACATTCCCCAAATTGCAATCATGTTACTTTCAAGTTCGACTAGAAAGAGACAAAAATTCAATTTGCAAGGCTATTTCCTGGTTGTAAATGCTAGGAAGCATTCCAAGTTCTAGTCCTTCCCTTTTATGAAAACTAGGACTTTGCAATTCATTTCATTTTGTGCATTTAAACACAGATTTTGTTTATCAGTTAATGTGGTGCTTGTCAAATTTGCATTTTAGATTCTGATTCGTACCTGTAAGATGGAATATTTGGAAAATGTTGGGTTGTTTGTAGAAGTATCAACACTTTGGTCTCTGATCTTGGGAAATCTATTGTTCAAAGAAATATTAGACCTTCTTTTCTTTTGTACTTAGAGAATGTGGTCTTTGTAGGTGTCTTGCCATGATGTTTGCCGGCGTGGACAACTTATTGACTAGCTCAACAATAAATATGCATATGAATATTTAGTTTGGGATCCCGATTCAACGATGTGTTTGGAGTTGGAGGTCAAAAAGTAAGGTGGGGGAATGCTTTTTGGCCTAAATGAATATTGATTATGTTGCAAGTCCGACTCGAAACATTTTGGATACTCATTTGGGTCAGAAAAGGTGGAAAGTAGTTTCTTGTTTAATGCGGTTCCTGACTTCTGGACTGACTAAATGTGTGTTGTACCAGACAATTCCGTTCCACAAAATATTCATTTTGTATGTGATTCTGAGTACATCCAGACACTCCCAAATTATACTATTTGGTCTTTGCACGCCATCGTGTTTTAAGGTTTGGATGCTGGTGGGCTTGTGGATCACATGGGTCAAAAGTTCATACTCTTGCTATTGGAGGGTCAAGGCCACTTGTGGGAATTGGTGGATGAGGTCTTTTATGAGCAGTAGGGTGAACTTTTTTAGGAAATGTAGGGAGCTTTCTTGAATCCCTCATTTTGGCCATCCGAAGCGTCGTAATGGGGTTTGGCCAATGTTACGTTAAATTGCCAACCCTCCTACGTCTACCATTCTCAATCTGCGATCTAGATTATGGGTCATTACAATCTGGGTCACTGTTTTCGCCAGCCCGAAGTTATGGGTCTATACTCATGCTGTTGATTAAGTTTGTAATGTAAATTTATATCTGCAATGTAGAGATTTATATTTTGATTTATGCAATAGCATGTATACAATATATTATTATGAATGCTATTGTCTCCCCAAAAAACTTGCTAGTCTTCAATAGCAACATTCCTCATTTTATATGTAAGTTTCAATATTAATTCGTATGTAAACTATATTGTATATGCATATTGAATGTACCAGAGTGATCCACATGATCCTACTCCTAGTGTACCTCATTTTCTTTTGATGAATGGAGAAATGTAAAACCAAAAAAAATGAAAGATAAGAAGCAACACAGCTAGGCCGGCCAACTAGGCTATAAATCAGAAATGAAAAACTACAAGCAGATTGGAAATTGGAGAAGAAAAAGGTCCTTTGAAAATGGACAAAGAAAACTCTGGGAAGCAACAAGAAGGATGAGGATTTTCTCATTTTCATTTTTTTCACTTATTTTCTAAAAAATAAAATAAAATAAAAATTGAGAGGACTTGTTATGTGTTAGATTTGACCTTGCCTAAATGCAAGATAGGAAGAGGGGATTTGAGCGCGAATCAAAAGGCCCAAAGTGGTTTTGGTCTGTTTTGGGAAAATTGAAAAATTCAGTAAACCACCTTTAAAAAATAAAAATAAAAATTTCCTTCTTGTTTTTTGTGGGATTCAAACATAATAGACCCCAATCTACCAAATCATGCCTGATTTGTGTTCGATTCAGCCTATTTTCTTGATTTTCACAAATCAAGGCTCTTTGAAGAAGACGAATAATAACTGTGCACCATTCGTCCAATTTCTTTATTAATTTTCCCTCAAATTTCTTGAGCGAAATGGTATATATAGATTAGGGATATGCATATCCGTGGGATGAATCTCATGGATTTCATGAATTTTGGGCCGTTCAAGTGTACCCAAATTGGGCCAACACTATTCATCCAAATTCTTTTTATTTTTATTTTCCTCAAAATTTATGAGGGAAATGATGTATATTGATTAGGATATACATTAGTGGGATGAATACCACAGATTGTACGAATTTGGGGCCGTTTAGGTTTTACCTAAATCAGGCCAACACTCTGTCTGATCCCCCCCCCTCAAATTTCTTGATGGAAATGGTGTTTATAGAATAGGGATATCCATTGTTGGGATGAATTGCATGAATTTTGAGATGTTTTTAGGCTGTTCAAGTGTGTACCAAATTGGGCCAATACTTCTTCTCTTCTTACTTCTCTTCGTCTTTCTTATCTACTCTCTGCCTATCGTTGGGTCATTCTCTATAGTCTAGTCAAAATAAAAGGGTGTGGGACCCACTATGCCTTGTGTTTGCTTATCATCCACCACACTTTGCCAACTTGCTGAGCAGCCCAAATGCATGTAAAAGAGAACTCATCTACACACCACCTTATATGCCAAAGTCATATAGGCATGCAAGATCTAAGCTGCTATTAGATGGGTCCCAGTCCCACAATGGATTAGTTGAGATACTTTTTCAGAAACCATTTGATGGCTAAAAAATTTGTTATCCATGTCTTTCTAAACCATTAGATCAGTTGAGCTGACCCATCATGGCTATTTAATGAATTGAGTTGCCATATATGTGGGTGTAGGCTGGTGGTAGTTGGTACCCATTCGATCGGTGGATTGGATCTCACACACTTGTGCCACATTGGCCCATGGGATGGGATGGAGATGGGCATGCATGTGAGCCTAGCCAACCTCCATGTCATCCCATCCCAGAGTATCAAAGAACTCCTTTACTGAGAGAAATTTCGATACTCATGACGCAATGTGATGGATGATACAGAGGTAGTCAGAAACGTGGCATGTGAGTGTGACTCAAGTAAACTGTCCAGATAATGCACCCCCTTTTAGATGTTTATCAAACAAATGTTCTGAAATGACACCTTAACTAGTTGATATGCAAACATCTAATGGAAGGTCATGATGAAAATAGTCCTGTTTAACTAAAGTGACAACTTGCCCCTGCTCGCTTGACTCATCAGAACTTCCCCTGGTTCTTGGTGACGCAAACCGAGTTGAGCGAGTTGGACTCAGTCGAGGGCCAGTCAGGGGGTTCTGTTGTACCGGGGGTGCAATCCAGACCAGTTCTGACTGAAACTGATACGACTTAGCGAAAACAAAATCGTATTGGATGATATTTTGGACCATGATCCCGAATTCCTGATAGTCTCCACTCTCCATCCCTACGAAAAAAGGTGAATGAGACCAACACCCTCTTGCCCACCTAGTGCATGGAGGGAGAACTCATGAGCGAAGCACGTCTCCTCATGTAGAATGGGAGTGTCTTTGAATCCGCAGCAGAGCTGTCAATTGGCCTGGCTCGGGCCTAGCAAATGCAAAACTTTGGGCCCAGCCTGAAAGTCCTGTCCAAATGGTTCAAAATGCAGCCCAAATCCTGGCCCATTGACAACTCTAATCCCCAGTCCTATTTCCTTTAATTGTGAATGCTGGCTTAAGGCATTTGTATCTCCACACCACCACCACTTCCATGACCTCATCACCATAGCCTTCGTCCCTATTTGATAAGGTTCAGATTTATGTATCCTACTTCTCCCATTATTCAGGCTTTATGCTTGGCAAGTGAAAAAAGCTTCACATCCACGGTGATCGTCTGTTACAAAGTCCTTTTGGTTATTCTCCTCATCTCCTTTTCAGGCTCTTCAACCCTAATCAAAGTTCTGCCTGTTATTGTGGCTGTCCTTTTGTTTTGCTGCATGTGGCGCAACAATATCAATTGGCTTTTCAGCACGTTTTTTCCTGGGCCATTCTTAGGCTGCTTTGATGACCTCAAAATAACACTTGTATTCCAAACCCAGATGTTGCAGATATATGAAGGAATGTAGTGAATGGAAAGAGCAAAATAATGAGGCATTCTTCAATAAGTCTGAAAGTTCTATGGTAGTTTCTTGAAGGCTGTGTGTTAGAATAATCTCTTGGGCCTTGGTTTCTTTGGAATTCAAAGGTGTCTGATGGGATGCTTTGTGAAGAGGCTGTGCACTAAATGTGGGCAGTCGGGTCTTCTTTTTTTTTTTTTCCTCTTTCAGGTGTAGGTGTATGGACCTCATGAAGAGCACATTGATCTGATTTTTAGGTGGGGCGCAAAATGCAATGTGCTGGCTGATGAATGGCCCAGATCTCACCACACTTGTGGCGCAACTCTTCCTGACATGCATGGTTCTAGTATGATAGCATAAGAAATACATTGTTTATTGAAAATGCAACCAAACTCAAGTTTAGTTCTTAAACCAACCAGATAGGAAGCAAATCATAATTCTCAAAGAAGAAGAAGAAGAAGAAGATAGGAAGCATATCATCACACACTGATGTATAGGCTGGTCATATGTGTTTGTAATTGCTATTATTTTGTTGAAAAAACAACTAATGTTGCTGTTTGTTTTCTGTAGGGATTTGGCCGTCTGTCCCTCGTTGCAGCTTCAGCTGCACAATCTGCCGCTAATGCAGTCCAAGTGGGTACGAAGGAGCTGACTACTAAGGTATCTGCCTTTTCATTCCTTTATCATTACTTTTTTTATTTTTGCATTGGCAAGGCCAGGTAATATTATCTATACTGAACTTTTTTCTTTCTTTCTTTCTATATCGGTAACAATGAGAAGAAATTGCCGACCTTGTTGAATAGTTCCCTTTTGACCGTATAAGTAATGCCTACTGTAATTGGATGTTGGGCTTGCTGTTGTGAGTCATGATTTTGCAACAGTACAACCAATGTTTTGAGTATCGTTATCGCGTAAAGTATCACACCCTTGGGATACAGATAAATATCGGTTATCGCATGGGATATATCGGTTGTATCGCATAATGCATCGTTGTTGTTGGGAAACATGGGAACATTGGGAAATTGGTTGAATTTTCCAATGAAACTTTAGGGATTGTTGAAAATGACATCAATACACACTTAGAAATCAAAACATTATTAAAAAAAGGTACACATGATAGGGGTTTCCTTTGTATGGGGTCCTAATATATGTGCTTTTCAACTGAATTGATGCAAGTATATTCAAAGTCTGTTCATATAATTTATAAACGTAAACATGTATGGAAACACAAACAATACATTCAAAAACAAAAGAAGAATCACTAGATCAGGTTACATACATGTTTAATTTTGTGTTTGGATACAAAGGTTGCAATTGATTTGTGAGAAATTGAGATTTTTTTTTTTTTTTTTTTTCTCAAATTTCCACAACTTGACCCATCTCTCCCAAATCTCGAAATCGAAGTTCCAAATCCATGATTTTTCATGGAAAACATGAAGAATCATAGATTTGTAACAATTTGACATTGGTTTAACATGATTTACAACAAAAACATAGATTGAAAATTGAAAATGCTCACTAGATCGAATAGGTGGGGTATATCGGCACTATCTGTGCGTTTCGTATCGCACAGGTGGGATACAAGATATATCATGGGATATATCGGCTGATATCATCGATATTTAAAACTCTGAGTACAACTGAATCAACTCATCTGGGGGACAATGTCTTAAAGAAGCATCGTTTTATGCTGATCATACCTTTGCTTCTAGAAATTTCGGAAAATCTCCTATATTCCAATTGTATCAGAATGATATTCTTTTCTTAGAGAAATATGAAGTAGAAGATATTCCAATCATCCACTTAGTCATTGTAAACTTTTTTGTATATTACATCTAGGATTGCATACGCTAGAGTAATTTCTGCATAACATTCACATAATCTAATCTTTCCCTTTGTTCTATGTGCTTTGGCCCTTTCCTTTTAAGAAATAAAGGGTCCTTATGCATCAGGACATGGATAGTTTCCTAACTTACTCATTCCATACCAGATGGGCCCATGATTAAGGAAAAAATGCAGCATTAGTCCAGATAAAAGGCCCAGGATTGGATGGCTTAGGATCATCTAATCAGGAGAGTTTTGGGGCATCTCCCATCCACTATGGGGCTTCTCACATGACTCACATCAACCATCTGGATCATTGAACCGTGGAACCCACCTGTTACCATATGAGCTCATCAAGAAACATTTCATGTTCTGATCCGATTTTCCTAATTAAAGTTGTACTTCCGTATGTTACCACTCTATTGTATAGCAATAATCTGGAAGTGAAAACTTGGGAGTGTCAAGTGGAAAGGAATGTTATTTGTTTGACTGTTTTCTTTGGCCCCGAAGCTAAAATATGAATCATGCATTGTAAAATGGATCTCTAAATTGTTACTTGTCCCTCCCAGTGAATGCGGTAACAATAATAGTGGCCGATATTATCGGTATTGCATGTGCCTGATATGAAACCCCACTTAAGTTCATGTTTTCTGTGATATCGGTGATATTATCACAATGTATCAACGGTACTGGTGGTAGGAGATTGAAAAATCTAAAAATAAAAATAAAAATAAATCAGAAAAACGTACATTTTCTTCCTCGTCTTCTCCTGCGTCTTCCTCTCTCCCTCTCTCTCTCTCTCTCTCTCTCTCATTTTCCCTCTCTCACCCCCCCCCTCCCTCGCCACGTCTCTCCCCTCTTAGTTTTCCTCTCTCTCTCTCTCTCTCTCTCTCTCTCTCTGTAGTGTATACGTGGCAAAACGATATGGACACCACCATGGTGTATGTGGTTTATCCATGCCGTCCATTCATTTTGCTAGATCATTTTAGGGAATGGGCCCAAAAATGAGGCATATCCAAAGCGCAAGTGGACCACACTGCTGGAAATAGTGGGGATTGAACCCCTACCATTGAAAACTTCTTGGGGTCCACAAAAGTTTTGGATCAAGGTGATATTTGTGTTTCCCCTTCGTCCATGTTTGTGGCACCTTATGAATAGGTTGGATCGTAAATAAACATCGTGGTGGGCCCTAGCAAGGCTTCAACGGTGGGCGTCATTATGTCCACTGCTTCCTATGGTGCGGTCCGCTTGAGCTTTTGATCTGCCTCATTTTTGGGCTCATGCCCTAAAATGATTTGGTGAAATGAATGGATGGCTTGGATAAAACACATACATCATGATGGGTTCCACAAAGTTTTGTCACGTATATACAATTCCGTCATTGGTTGTGTTCTACACTACTCAATTTGAGTCCACAACGGTCATTTTGAAATTTAAAAAAGGCTGTAAGGCTTAATTACTTTGACTACATGTCACCGCATGTTAGGCGAAGGGGTTGGCGAAAATCCTATCCATCCACTAGGTGTGTTACCCCATGTTATGGTCAGGGCCCAAAAATGAGCCCCATCTGTGATTTAGGTGGACCACATGATTAGAAACAGTGTAGAAGCAATGCTTACCCTCCAATTCCTTTGATGTGGCCCAGATGAATCATTGATGAGCCTGATTTCTGCGCTCATATCTAAAATTTGTTATGCCATCTAATGGTCGGAGTGGATTTTATATAATCATCATGGTGGGCCCAATAAAATCAAGGGTGGACTTCTCTTTACCAACCAATTCCTTTGGTGTGCCCACCTAAATCATGGGCCAGTTTGATTTTTTGGCAAACTGGCCCGAAAGTGAGATAACTCATCTAATGGTTGGAGCGGATTTCACATACCGCATCACAGTGGGCCCTAAAAAATGAAGGGTGGGCCTCCTTGATTTTAGCTAATATATTAAAAAAAACTTACGGACCCCTTGATTTTTCACGGGGCCCACCTTTTGATATGTATGTGAGATCCACTTGAACCATTATGTGTAATCCCCCGTTAGGTCTAGGGCCAAAAAATTAGGTCGACATGTGATTCGGGTGGGCCACACCCAAGGAAATAATTGGTAGAGAGACAACCACCCTTGATTTTTGCAGGGGCCCACCATGATGATTATATGAAATCCACTCCAACTATTAGATACCACAACAAAATTTAGGCATGGGGCTCAAAAATTAGGCCCATTCGTGATCCAGGTGGATCACACCAAGGGAAATAGTTTGTAGGGAGAGCATTGTCTTGTACACTGTTTCCAATCATGTGGTTCACTTGAATCACAGATGTTGTTGATTTTTTAGCCCTGGGCCTGACATGGGCAGCACACTTGGTGGTCAGGGCAGATTTCACATAAACATCATGGTGGGGTCCACCTGAGCCGTTGGGTTCCCTATTCTCTATTTAAAGGCATGTGCAAATTGTACGTGTATGCATGCACTTAGAAATTATATACATCATATATTAACTCTAATTAAACCAATTAAATTGTGGAACCACTGTTGCTAAGTCACGGTCCCAAAATCAGATCGTTTGAATGATTCCGACCTTTGATTCATGGTCACTCGTCTATTGAAACAGGATGGGATATTTTTTTATTCTCAACTGTCCAAGAACCACCAATCTCATCATCAAATGAAGAAATAAACCTAATTTTTTAGTTACAAGACATAATATGGACAATTTAATTTCAGGATCCTTACTCTTGCTCCGGTGGTAGGTGGTAGACTCTCAGGAGTTTCAACACCCGGTCAAGGGTTCGAGTATCCATAGGTGGTGAAATCCCACTGTGGCGTGGCGTGAGCGTGTGGGGTGTGTGTCCGTGTTAAAAAAAATATTTTCAATTGCTTGTATGCCACGTGCAGTTTTTAAAAATAATTAAAATTGATTGTGTTTTCATACATGTTTTCTATGATTTCTATCAGACAATATATAATTTAGAACTTATTATGTGCGCTTATTATTATTATTTTTAATCTTTTGATTTCTAAGTGTGTAATGACGTTTTTTTTTTCAAACTTCCCATGAACTTTCACTGAAAAATTCGACCAATTCCCCAATATTTCCCCAAAACAGCAAAACATTACACGGTACATCTGATATTTCCCATGTGATAACCAATATATTTCCGTATGCTAAGGTTGGGGTACATCCATTGACACTGACACTGAATACATTGGTCATTACACCATCCTGCAAAATGATTGATTGGGTACAATGGGTGATTGTATTTGAGACTGAGTATTTACTGAAGTTGTTGATCTCCCTTCCTCCCTCCCTCCCTCCACCAAAGAAATTCATCATAATGCTTATAATAATCTATTACATGTCCACAATATAGCTTTAATGTAGGCTTAAACAAAATACAGAAGCCCTAAATAACAGAAGATGACCAAAGTGAATCCCTTCACCATCATGTGGGCCTTATGTAAATGGGTTATAACTCACACTCCCTCGGAATTGCTTGTGCTTGGGCTCATTAGAAAGTTAACCCTTTTGTCTATTCAACGGGATCAATTTCATGTCATCCGGACATCGTTTGGTTAAATACTCAACCTAACTCTAATGACCATCCGATTGATCCTCTCAGCCTACGATGTAATCTATTTGTTTATCTCGTCAGATTGATTATCAAACCATGGATTTGGTCCAGATCGACAATTTGAACAGTTGCATTCCCACCTCCCACCCCCACAACACCCTGGGGTACCTTCTTTCTCCCTCTGCTCAGCAAGAGTCAGGTTTGAATTTAAAGTTGGTGCTGTTTAGCCACAAACATGAAAGCTGATTGGTTTGCCAGTCAAGTTTACTTCGAACTCAAGTTTTTAGATCTTGCTGGGAGATACTTGACAGGCCAATTGGTACGGTCCTTACCTATGGCGTGCACTGGTTGCAAGTGTAATGTCCTTTTAGATTAGTAAACAGTCGGCATTGAGAATTTTTTTTTTTCACATGCACTCACACACCCCACACATGCCCGCCTGCTCACATCCACACATGATTACACATGGTTGCATATTTCATCCATACAGATCATTGCCTATTACATCCATACATGATTACACATGGCTGCATATGACTGCACATATTGGCTTTGTATACTACTCTTTATAGTGTAGAATGTTGGGGCTTGCACGATTTCTTTCCTAAATTGTCTCAAACTACTTGTGGGAAAGAAGGGGGAGAAAAGGAATCATTAAAGGGTTCTTTTCCTACTAAAATGCCCAATATACACAACTATCTGCCTTTCCAAAAATAAAATACACAACTATATAGACATTAGACTTGGGGGGCCATATGACTTGTAATAAGCCCCTGTCTACTCATATAGTTTCTATATTATACCAGAACTAGGTTGTATGGCATGTGAGACCCACATGGAGAGAGGATGGAGGACAAAGATCGAGTAGAGGGGAACTCCGTGTGCAGAGAGGAAGAGGAAGTCGGCGCATGTTTTCTTTTACTTTTTTTTTTTTTTTTTTTACTTTTTTTTTTTTAAAAAATGGTAAAATATAAGCTGTTGGGTGGCTTTAACCGGTGAAAATGTACCTTTACATTGGACAGCAGCCACATTTTCAAATTCCCATTATACCCATAACCTCATTTGCGATGTCATTTCATGTCCTTTAAATACACTATTTTTTCGAAAGGTGAATACACACGCACGCTCTCACACCCATGCACACCACATGGGTTCTCGAACCCATGACCTCAGAGTTGAAACACATGGTGTCTACCACTGAGCCATGAGTAGAGACCCTTGAATACACTATATTTGACTCCATAGGAAAACTAATTGTGAGGGTAAAATTGTCATCTGCTTGCTTTAATTTTAATATAGATAGCAACTGGTTGGAATTGTGGTGGGCCTCTAGGCAATCCAATCTGATCCTTGTCTGAACCACCCAATTGGCCATGTGAGAGCCCCACAGGTAATTCGGGTCAATGGATGAGTCATTGGATTGTATCTGTTGGCTCCACAGTCCAGTCAGGACTGGTAACTTGGTCAGATTGAATGTTGATTTGGTAATCTGGCTCAATTAAGAAGAGAATGGGGCTGTTCCCATCTTTGGTAATCTGTCTATGATCATGTCTTCTATTTTAAACCATATGCATATATCCTTCTACAGGTGAGAGACGGTGGTTATGACCACAAGGTTAATGAAACTGTGAATGTGGTCACAACAAAGACGACTGAGATTGGCCAAAAGACATGGGGGATCATGAAAGGTGTCATGGCAATGGCTTCACAGAAAGTCGAGGAATACACCAAGGACGGTTGGCAGCGAAGTGACAGTGAGAGGAACAATGGATACTATCAAGAGTTCGGTCAGGAGAGCAAGGGATGGAATTCTTCAGGCGTGTCGCATTCGTCTAGCCAACAGTTTGGGCAGGAGAGCAAAGGTTGGAACTCGTCTGGCGGCCCGCATTCCTCAGGCCGACAATTCGACTCTGTGAACTCTTTGAACTCTTGGGATGATTGGGATAAGAAAGATGGGAAGGAGGAATCTGCAAAAGGCACCCAAGGTGGGGACAGCTGGGCTGGTTGGGATGACATCAAAGATGACGGCTACGACAGCTTCTACAACGGGTCGTCCAAGAAGAGCACCGATCAGAATGGGAAATCGGGTAACTTGTGGACAGACGGCGGATTCATCTGAGGTTAGTTGTTTGCATGCATGCTTTGTTTCTTCTTTTTATTGTTATGATAGAGTTTACAAAGGGGTAATTGCCCAGTAAAGTAGAACTCAAGCGTTTGGCAAGGATCAAAACTGTTATGATTTGGAAGTGGAATTATATATATGGATTTGTGGACTGTGACGGTTATTGTTTCTATTCATCTGTTGATTTTGGATTTTCGAATGCTGCTCTGAATTCCCGTTGTAATATGTGCATAAGCAACGTGTAATCAAGGACGTGTACTGAAACTATCCAGATTGGAAGATCCTAGCCACCAGTGGTGGGCATTTCTTCAGTTGAATGTGGACCTTTGGTCCATTCTCTTGTGGGCCATGAATTGAAAGGTCCCGGTTGGTGTATTAAGCCAATACAGTCAGTCCTGGTGGTGCCCAGTGGACTAGTGATCTTGATAGTAGGGGTCCTACTAACCAGAAATTTAAATCCTGTATACCTGGGCACGATTGTGAAATGGGCTTGATTTTTGGCCCCCACACTTTTTATATCCGATCCATCTATAGGGATCTTATCGCACACAGGTTGCAAAGGGACAAGAGTCTACGCACAAGATTGGGCCGCTTTGTCTAGCTGGCCCACCACGTCTTGACCCAAAACCTGATAATAACGGACCAATGTGAAAAAAATTGGGAATCCGAGTTCAAAAGGCGGGCCAAATCGTGTGGTTAGTATCCAGCCAACTCGACTCTGGCCATGGACCGCATATGATGAATCCAGGAAATAGACTCTATGCCAGGCAATAGGTTGGCCAGGGTAATGTTTGGCTCGGATTTGAATTAGTCAGCCGGGTCTCTGGGGCCATTGCTATAAAAATGTAAATTGTGCGTGCATATCCTTACCATCCAAAGACCGAAAAGAAAATGATCAAATACAGCTGCTGTACTACAGGTTATGGTACATCCTTTTCTTGCTGCTAGCATCTCGTGTAGAATTTCCAACATGTGATGGGCCACACCTTGATAATCACCTGACATGAAAAGAGGATGCATTCATCAATGGGGAAGCAACATCAAAATAAAATATACAGCCAAAGGCATGATTCGTTGAACAGGGTTGGCCCACCCTGGTGGGCCCTTTATTCATATCAGGGCGATAATCAAGGTTAGGTCGAACCTTTTGAAATTGGATTCCGAAGCCTAAATTTGAAGGGAGCGGGTTAGGTGCAGCCCCGGCCTCACCTAAGATGGAGCTGCCCTTAATGTGGGGCCCACTGTTATGTATGTACTATACATTCACATGGTCTATCTCAGGGCATGAGCCTAAAAATGAAGCAGATCCAAATCTCAGGTGGACCATGACATAGGAAACAGTTTATGTATATATTATATATCTGTCTGTTTTCCAATATCATTTTAGGGTATAAGCTAAAAAATATGCAGATCCAAATCTCACGTGGACCGTAATATAGGAAACAAACAAGGGTGATTGAATGCCCCACCAGTAAAAACTTCTTAGGGCTGACGGCAATGTCTCTTTAATATTTATTTAAATTGCCATCCAACCGGTTGATAAGGACTAAAAATCCGGATGAAAGGAAAAAATCAAATATCAGCTTGATTCAAAACCGTGGCATACATGAAGTTTTTAATGGTCAATTACTCCCAAATTTAAAATGCCTGTCGGATTTCCGTATTTTAACAGCCATTGGCATTACCGTTGGATCGTGGGAAAGCCAGAGTCAACACACCGTTCTTTAGACACCGATCATGGGACACTCGGGCTAGCTCATCTGTACCATAAACGTGGCCCGCTAGGTTTTTATGCAAGGTATCACCATTGGATGGATGGGATTCGTGGGCCGGGATACATATCTATTGACTATCGATCGGATGTTCAGAATCCTCAGTTAGATGCGCGTTAGCTGTAGATGGAGTTTTAATAATAATAATAATAGTAATAAGTTATGGATATTACTTGGTGTGATCGTCTAATCACTGAAATGTCCAAGAAATGCTCTTTAATAAATATATCTGAATCTGTGGCCTAGGTTATCAGAGACGGATTGGCTACTCCCCCTGACACCAGCCCCTGGCTGGTAATTGGTGCTCTGTGGGCCCCACTATGATGTATTTGTTTCATCCATTCCGTCCATCCATTTTTACAGGTCATTTTATAGATTGAAAAGAGGCGTTATAGGGATATAAGTCTCAGGTGGACCACACCATAGGAAAACAATAATGATTGGATATCCACCATTAAACTCTTCCTAAGGCCCAATGTACTGTTTATTTGACATCAAATCTGTTGATTGGGTCATAAAGACCTAGATGAAGGGAAAAAATAAATATCAGCTTGATCCAAAACTTTTATGGGCCCAAAACTTTTTTAATGGGCACCGTTCATTCAGCACTGTTTCCTGTAATGTGGAACACTTGAGATTTAGATATACCTCATTTTTTTCTCTAATAACATAAAATGATATATAAAAATAGATGGACGGCTTGGATGAAACACATACATCATGGTGGAGCCTGGCTGGTGTCAGGGGAGTAGCCAATTCGTCTCCATTATCAGAACACTGGTCCAACATCCAAGCCGTCGGAATTGAAAATACATGTATGACTTTAATGCAAGCGGATTGACTTGTACGCCACACCACCAACATGGGTTGTGTTGATGTCACCGAGTTCTGTAGGTCCCACTTTAATGTATGTTTCTAAACCGTCCACCAAATTGGTGAGATCGCATGAATCCAAATTAAAGGTAGATCCAATGTCAAGTAAACTACACCTCTGAAAGCAGCGGGGACAATGATCGCGAGCCACGAAAGTTTTGAAACGAAGTTATATTTGTTTTTTTTCTTTCCATCACCTAGGTTTGTGTGACCTTGTCACATGAAAACTAAACATCATGGTGGGCAATAAAAAGATTTCCACTATCGACCCTTACGAGCCCGTTGGTGCAGAGTATTTGGTCTTATGCAATTCCATCCAACAATTGAAGAGGATGGGAAAGGTGGGGATCCTCTCGTTTCAACGCCGAGGTATTGGCATTGATACCCTATTGGGGGTGGCTAATGGTGAAGTGTGACTGACAGTAGGCTCCACTAACAACCTAATAGTCAAAAAAAAAAGGAAAAAAAAAAGGTAAGGACTAGGTGGGATGGAATTGCGTTTGATTCATGCAAGATTTGTGTGAATTTTGAAATCTATTACACGTGTGGGCTCCACATTGATATATGTATTTATCGATGCCATGCATTCATATACATTGTTCACATGTGACATTTTAGTTTTATATGTGTACAAGTGAGTGACATTTGTTATGAATTTAGTATATTGATTATAATTCCATGATCCACCGAACATGGTTTTGCTTAATCTATTATTTTCCAATAGCAAAATTTATAGTAAAAACATAGAATTGAATGACTACGATGCCAAGACAATTATTGTGCAATAATAATATTAATCCAATCTAATACAATTCAATATCATTCAATTCAACGTTCCCATATGCCATATCGCTGGACATTTGATGCCTGCATTAGATCCACTTCCTCCATTGAGCCGATGTCACGTTATGGACCAAAAATCAGCTAACCTGAAACTCAGGTGGGCCACACCACAGAGAGCGGTTGGAGGGGATGCTAACCATTTAGTTGGGCCGTACCATGAAAATTTAGTGGTTCTACGCATGAGTTGGCGTTATTCCATGTGGTGTGGTCCACCTAAATCTTGTATGATTATTGGGGTTTCAAACAGGATGGCCAGGGCACGTCTATGTACACATCATGTGGGCCTGACGATAGCCTGGTGCCAAACAGGTTGTTGTGGTAGACGTACCATGTGAGCGCACCATTTAACCAAAAAAAAAAACCCATGCTCCGTTAAGATCTCAGGTCATATTTCAACGATCCAAACCGTTTACATGATGGGCCTCAAAATGGATGCGACTTATCTTTTTTATTTTTATTTTTAATTATTTCTATTTTTTCCTTTACAAATCTTTGATTCTATTATTTTGACCATTGGATCATTCAAATCTTTTGCTATGAATACAGGCTGTCTCGATTAACTGCCGTCCATCGTTTTAGTGATAGGATTTGAAAGTCTCGAAGATTCTTTTGGTCATCATCAATGCACGGTGAGACCCATCATATATAGATGGTTTGGATCATTGCAATATGATCCCAGATCCAACGGCTACAGTCGGACGTAGAAAATAACAATACGTCCGAGTGTACTGTAGAAAAACTCTTTAGAAAATCCTCACCCCCAAGCTCCAGCCTTCTCTCTCCGCCCAAAACCCTAACACTAGCTCCTGATCTCTATCTCTCTCTCGCCCCTTGGCAAACCCTAACCCAAAACCTAGCTCTAGTACCTTTCCCTCTCTTCTTCTTCTATTTCAGTCTCCTTCTTCAAACCGTAGATTTCTCCAATATGTCCAGCGCCTTGGACATGTCCCTCGACGATCTCATAAAAAACAACAAGAGATCTGGAGGAAATTCCAGCAATTCTAGGGGCAGGGGAAGAGGATCCGGTCCAGGGCCGGCCCGCCGCACCCCGAACAGGTCGGCGAACCGGTCTACACCATATTCTATGGGAAAGGTAAGGATAGGATTCCCGATCCGGATCGATGTTGTTCCCTTCGATCTCGATGCTGGGGTTTGTGTTCTTGATCTATCCGTGATGGCAATTTTGTTGTTTCGTTGACTTAAAAAAAAAAAAAAAAATTTTTGTTTTCGTTGTATGGAGAACAGCTTGTTCAAGCACCGGAATCGGCATGGCAGCATGATATGTATGCAGATCAGGTGGCAGCTTCTGCGGTGCCGGCTGTTAGAGCATCCGCGATCGAGACGGGCACTAAACTCTATATCTCGAACTTGGATTACGGTGTCTCGAACGAGGACATAAAGGTAATATTTTCTTTTCTTTTTTGCTTCCTGAATCATTGGATTTGGGGATTCTGGAATTTCGAATATCTTATTATCATGGTTTGCGAGTTGGTCTTTTGCACATAGAATCATTCACCACCATAGAATCGTTGACCACTGATACTGGGTTGGATTGTCCTGTATCGTCCCGTATTGGGCTGTTCTGGGCCGATACGGGCGATACAGCCATTTTGGTTATGGACGATATCAGTTCATATTGGGCAATATGCAATGGTCCTGGATGATTCGACATACCTTGCTTATTATTGTACTAGATTTGAATGTTAATGGTGTGATTGTAGTTTTTTTAAAACCCAATCTTTCTGCTTACTTCCCTGATTTTTTGTTGTGAGGGAAACGTGTGTTAGATGATAAGGAAGTGCCAAAAGCGCCATGGATTTTAATCAACCTTTTGTTTGGACATGGCCGACTGTTGTTTGTGAGCTCCATTCTTTATCAGCCCTCCTTGAAGATCATTTATTCGAATGCTATCAGCATATGCAATCTGGATCATGAAAGGGTGATTGGAGTTCTGATTTGGTTCTTTGAATCATTGGACTTCTCTTGCATGACATGACAATGGAAGGTTTTTGGGACTTGGTGTTGAAGTCAATGTGGTTGCAGCCTGGCAGTTGTGGATGTGATGAATATGGTCTTTATTATGTTAGGTTCCTAGTTTAGCAACTGGTGAGCGAGTGTTCGAGCATGACTTGTCAATCTGGATAAGTATTCAGATGGCCCATTTGATGCATGGTATCCAACGGAGAAGCATCTTTTAAGGTATTTATATTGGTTAGGGAAAATGGTGCTTTTTGTAATGTTGGAGATTTAGATGCAGTCAAATTGTTGACTGAGAGATGTCATGGGACTGAAGAGTCAAAGGGAGACTTTGAATTTATATCAGTTATTGGATTTGTTTGGTCATCCTGTTTAAGGGGGTCAGTTGCATGGCCTTATGGTTAACTCACTCATTATATGCAAGTTCAATGGGGTAACTTGTCCTCCTTATGAATACTATGAAATGGCATTACGATTTGGCCCGTCCTTTTTGTTTAAACTGACAGTGTGATTGAATTCACCGTTGTGTTTGAAGTTTTGAACAGATGGTTTGGAGGAGCAAAGAGTCTTTGGCATTCTCTCAGGAAGAATGAGATTGATTTTTATTTATTTATTTTTGAGGAATAGAATGAGATTGACTTTTGGGTTGTCATCCTATATTCAGGGCTTAAATAGCTTCTCTTTCTCTTACATATTGTATTAGGAAGGTCTCGCTAAAAGATGAACGATTCAGAGTGCTCAATCAAGAGGAAATCTTTTGGAGATGGAGGTCCTTGGCAAGCCAGGTTGCCAAGGGTAAGAAGTTGAGCTTTTCCATTAAACCATTACAATCCAATGGGAGGAAAGTCTCACATTGGAATTTGATCTCATATCAGAATTTGATTGATGCCTGAAAGTTGTAAGCAAGGACATGAAATATGGTGTCATTGGTTATCCTTTAAAGGACTCCAAAACTTCTTAAGTGGGATGGTATCATGGCAGGCAAATGTAATCGCCTTCTCTTTTATAAGAGAAAAATGTGAAGGAAAAGAAGATCCAACATTGCTGATACCCTATTTGAAATTTCTTTGGGAAGGTTATTGGCATCACTTGCATCTAGAAGAAATGTTTGATGAAGATGGGAAATTGTAATCTGGTCACTGTGAATGTCTGTGCAAGGTCTTGAATCTTTCAATGATGTTGCATGATAACTATGAGAATTCTCTTCGTGAATAAATGCCAAATATTATTTTATTTTATTTTATTAAGATTCTTAACCATTTACACAGTGCTACAACATGCACTTCAAGGATTTAGCACATTGTAATGTGGAATGGAGGCAATTTTGGGTGTCCTTTTCCAAACAAGGTGCCATGAGTAATTAGTTGCCTTTGATGCTAACAAAAATTATTATTATTACTTATTAATGTTGCTATTGTTGTTGTTCTTATTGTTATTGTTATTATCATTATAAGTGACGACCAGTGCTTTATTAAAAAGAAACAGTCTGTTAAGATAGTGGAATATTGGATAAGTGTGACCCACATATAATGATTGCCTTGCGGAAACCATCTTTTGCCCAGTTATCAACCTGAGAGTTGGCCTTCCCAAGGACCAAAGTGAAAGAGAAAAAAAGAATGCAAGATATGCCTCCTAACTTTGTTTACAGAAAAATCTCGTCCAAGAGACAGAACTGGTGCCTGTTGCTGTAGTCAGTTAGAATCCCTTTCAATTATGAGGTGATGGAGAGAGCCATATTTTTAAGGCCAAAGCATGGTTTTGAAAATTGGATAAGATATTCAGGATTGTGGATGAGGGGGATATTGTCTATTAAGATGGTAAGGGGAACATTATCCATTAAGATAGTGCATTAGTGTGGCCCACATACAAAGATTGCCTTGCCACACCATCTTTTACCCAGTTATCAACTGGAAGTCAGCTTCCCTTTGGACCAAACTGAAAGAAAAGAAGATGAAGATATGCCTCCTAATTTCATTTGCAGAAAAATATTGCTTTCAAGAGAGAATTAGAGCCTGCCACCCAAGATAGGGCACACTTAGAATTCCCTTCAATTATGAGTTAATCAAGAGAGCCCTATCTTTTACGAAAGCATGGTTATGAATATCATTTACGATATGGCTGTGTTGTAACTGTATTGGCACTGTGGCCATGTGATGTGGGGTGAACCAGTCTCTTACACAAAAGTGGCTATTGGTCAATACAACCATAAAGGTCCCATCGAAAATTTTATTTTCAAATTTCTTTCATTTTTTCTATTATTCTTCATTTATGCAATGAAGGAAGCTTAGAAAGTCATTCTAGATTAGATTTAAGTCTATTTTGAGGATCAACATGTAAGATTTGTGTGGGATTTGAGAATCAAACAGAATGGACCATTTTGGGAAAAATCAAAAGAAGGGGTAAACAATCACTTCGTTTTTCATTTTTTTTCCCCATCTTTTTGTTGTACTTCAATGTAATGAGCCACAATCTACTAAAGCATGCTTCATTTATGTTTGATTTGGGCCCATTTGGTTGACTTTCAGCAGGTCAACATCAACGAATGGTCTAATAATACACTATTGAATACATGTTAAAAGCACCAAAAATGATAGAATATGCTGTTTTGCATTTCCCCCTCCTTTTCCAATATTTAAAAAAGATTTTTGGGCCAAAAAAAAAAGAGGTCGATACCGGTATCATTTTTGGGACTGGCTAATATGAGGCAAAAGTTGTAACCAATGGAGAAGACCTTCCATCATCTTATTTAGGGTTTTGCAGTTTTACAAGAAACTTCCAGAATTTAAGCATTTTTTGCAACATTCAGTTGTGATCTAAAATTTTTTAGAGCCCAACCCTTCCACTCGTGTGCATAGTTGTCAACGTCGTATGATTTGCGATTTATGATTTGAGTCGAAACTTAAACAAAACGATTTGAATCCCACCTCGAATCCTTTTTTATATGAATCTTATGATTCTATGACTTGAATCCTATGATTCAAATTATACTTGTTCTCTTCCATTTTAATCTTTACTTGGCTTTCGTTTTATGTTTTTAAATTGGTGGAGGCTTTAAGAATCATTTAAAAAAGGTAAATTATTATTTTTTGTTCATTAGAAGAGTTCAAATGATATATATTCTCTTCAACAAAACCATGGAGCTTTTCTTTAATGATTTCTTATTTCTTAATTGGTCGAAACACCAAATTGATGTATGACCTATCTGGAATGTTTTTATGGTTGGTTGCGACCATGTTGACTTAAGTATTTTGGAATGATGGTTAGAAATCAAAATATCTTTTCTCGTTGGTCTACAAAATCAAATGCCGCTTTTCCAATGTGATCCTACATTCAAGTAATGTAACAAGAAAATAAATGATTGAAGGATCCTTCTATGTTTTTAAGGGAAATTTCTCGAAAGACGAGAAAAAAAGGTAAGATAAGAATCGTTTAACACTATCGTGGTATGTTATTACTTGGTGCATATTGATGTCAAAAGGATGATTGATGAGTTTTTATTTTTATTTTCTGATTTATTTATATTGTTCAGATTTTTTAAAAAGAAAATCACAAAAAATCTTATGATTTATGATATGATTTGTGATTTGATACGATTCAACCCCTATTAGGATTTTCTATATGATAATGAGTTTGACAACATTACTCGTGTGGTTTATCCTTCACGTGGTTGGCCATAAGAAACTTCTGCATTTTCTCAACATGAAAAGGGATGCAACATTATGTCTTCGTGCATGGAGATTCGGCTTTGTTGTTTTTGAGGATGAAAGTTAATGTTTTCTTGGATAATTCATGAAGATGCGGATTTGTTGATTTGGTATATATTTAATGCTAATACCTCGTTGTTATTGATTAAATGCTCATATCTATTTAAATTTGGTCAACTGTGAACATTGGAATGCGCTTGTGCCAAATGCCAATTCTTCTTGACAACATGAATGTTTTAAGGGAACATAACATTTGGAAACCATTCATGGATATGGAGGTGATAAGAGGAATAGTCCTCAAAAGTCTTTGAACATGCTCCACTTCAATCGTCTTATAGATGTATCTTGCTTACCCAGATGAATGCAAACTGATGGGTAGCTCTTGGGCTTACACTTGGTGGTCCAGCGCTGTTGTGCATGTGGAGCTCTCACAGTGGTTGGCTAGTTTCAGCACTAGCTGCAATCCCCTCCAGAAGCGTAACGGTGCTTTCGGACTTGGCATGGTAGCATTAGGAAGGTGTTCTCTAATGAGTTGGCGCACCTCGTTATAGCTTTCATGTGTCCCAATGGGAACATGAATTGTGATGGCTGCTGAGTGCTGAGGCAGGGCAACTTACAAATTGGTGTCGAAACTCATCTTGTGTACCAAGGTCGACAATGTGCATAGTTTGAGATTCATAGAACTTCATCAAATATCCAAAGGAGCTCAACTCCCACACAAGATATACCCAAGTTGTCTTGAGTTTGCCAAATTCATTTATCAGTTTCCATGGGACACAACACATCCATCTCAAAGGTAATCACAGGGCTGATAATGAGCAAAATTTGGAGTTGCTATTTTCTAGACTCCTAGAGTCCAGAGACATGAGAATCACACTGTAGTTGTAATTTTGACTTGTTCAGAAGATTTCTCTTTAGTTGATAAAAGAGAAATCTTCAAATGGAGTTTCACAGAGGATTACTGTGCAGAAACTGGTTCCTGGGACATCGCAAAATCTTTCTTTTCTAGTTTATGTAATTCCCAAGCTTAGTCCTCCATGCATAATCTGTTAGGTTCTGCATAACTATAAAGACACAAGTTCTCCTTTTGTGTTTCAATGGTCTTAGTTAGGTCTGTGTTTGCTTAAGTTCGCAAAAAATGAGTTAAGCAATAAGCACAAAATGTTCCAGCCATTTGAATTTCTAACTAAACTCTTTAACTCTTTGCAGGAGCTCTTTTCAGAAGTTGGTGACCTGAAACGATACTCGATCCATTATGATAGGAGTGGAAGATCAAAGGTATCCATAAAATTTGGCCTTGTCTGGTTTGTCCCGGGAGATTTTTTCGCTGCTGTAGTTAAAGGAAGATTCTTTCTTTTAGGGAACGGCAGAAGTTGTCTTTTCACGGAGAGCAGATGCTGCAGCAGCCTTTAAGAGATACAACAATGTGCAGCTCGATGGAAAGCCAATGAAAATAGAGATTGTTGGAACAAATATTGTAACCCCTGCTGCTATCCCTCAGGTTGCAAATGGTGCATCTGGAAATCCTACCAGCATTACTAGAAGGTGTGTACATATAACAAAATATTGATTAAAGGAGTATATTTAGAAAAATTTCGGTAAAATTTATACGTTCGAATGTTCAATACAACTGAAATCAATAGTTTCAACTTCAGAGGTTTCGTGCATGTTTGGAAACCTAAAAATGAGTTCATCTGATTTCAATTAACATCAATTGCATATTCAATATAATAGTTTATATCAGTATTTTAAATAGCTATGCTGTGTAGCATGTGGCTTTTGCTATGTAGCGTAGCTTAGCTTTAATGCTACATACCTCATGAAAATAACTTAAGTCGCATGTAGCCTATGCTACATGTTAATTTTCATACACTACAGGCTACACAGACCACACTACACACTACGTAGCTCACATTACAAGATATTTTTCACTACACCATTAAAATCAATTAATGTTTTCAACAATTTGTTATATTGATCTATTTTCAATTAAATTTAGTTATTTTTTCAATGCCTTTAGTAAAACATTATAAGTAACAATATTAAATCAGTTTAGTTGCTCTTTCTTTACTTTTATACTTATCATTTCCTTTTCCTATTACTTTAGGTTGTGTTTGGTTGCACCAAATATCAGTCTAATTTAATGCAGACTGGATATCATGAATTGGTGCAACCAAGCACAACCTTGACTAAATATGTAGAAGTAATATGTAGCGTACGTGGTACGCCTCACGCTTGAGAGGGGTGAAGTCTACGTCGCTATTTAAAACACTGGTTTATATAAACTGGTAGTTATATTTTTAAACCTACCATTTTAATTTAAAAATTTTTAAATCTCAAGTACATATAACTGTGATTAGATAAAATGGCATGAACTCATTTTTAAGTGGCACACGAATGGGTCCTTCTGTTTCACTGTCCTGTTTTTTGGGTCTTAAATCTAAAGTGCTCATGAGAAGAGCAAGGGCTTATTATCAATATATAAGTTATGATGCCTCATGTTGTAACTGTGGTCTTTTATATTTTAATATGGACACAAGGTGCCGTTTGGCACAAGTCATAGTGTTATGTGCATAAAATAATGTTATTTGCATGGATTTATTATGCATTAGGCGCTTCACATGCTATGCTAATAATGTAGTTAGCAAAATAACACTATTTCATGCCACTTTTTTTGTGGCGTTTAATTAACTGCTTTATCGGCATAGGTGGGTTCTGAGAAAAAAATCAGGATACACCTCTTTTGATAAGAGAAAGTAGGCTCTTTCTTTGTCGTGTCCATACAGTTGTTCTTCTACAACAGGGTATATGAGGCCTACCTTGATGAATGGCCCACATCCAATCTGTCCATGAGGTGCGCCTGTAAACTTTTCCTTGTATCCCAAGAATTATCACAATCCGAAACCAAGGTTGATCTCACTACAGGGGACATTTGGGCCGGGCACATTCACCCTTAAAACCTTCTAGATTTTTTCTGAGGCCCACAATTTTTAGTGTACACCATCTTGTTCATTCAGAATAAGGGTACTGCGGCAATGCCAGGATGAAGAAACATCCCAAAACTAAAGTGGGCCACAGCCCACACCATGTGATTTTTAGAGATTTTAGGAATGATTTACATGATGTGGCCCACCTGAGTTGTGAATGGGCTGAGTTTTGGGATCTAAGGAGAAAATGTGGTGGTGAATGTGATGGATGGATTGGATGTCATACACACATCATGGTGGGCCTCACGCCCCATGTTGTAGAATAAGCTTATTCTACAAAATTTGTAGAGAAGCTGGCCGTGAGAGAAGAAAAAAAAAATCTAAGAAACTAGAAGTCTACGTCTTACTCACTGTGTAAAACATCCAAGTTCTGTAATTTGTATATGTAAAATCCACTCCATCCATCAAGTGAGAACCATTATTTGAACCGTTAGTTCAAAAGATAAGCCCAATTAGAAACTCATATGGGCACCACCAATGGGAACAATGCAAAATTGCTCCCAAGAACACTAATTTCACATGGCCTGCCTGCCTAAGTGTGTGTTTGTTTGTTTTTTGTTTTGTTTTGTTTTTGTTTTTGTTTTAAATATCAGCCTGAGTTTTGTATCCTCTTCGTTCTGGTGAGTCACACCTGATCAACGGGTTTGATGAAATATACACTCCATGGTGGCCTCACACACAATCTATGGTTGGCATTGCACCCCCGTTGTTCCATGCATTGTGGCCCATCTGAGTTGTGGATCTAGCTGATTTATGTCCTCGGGCCTAACATTGAGGATACAATCTGATGGACAGAGTGGATTTACATTTACAACATGGTGGGCCCACAGACTTGGGTGTTTTAGGTGTTGCACAGGTGCTGTAGAGGATTCTGGTACATAGAGAGGAAATGGTTTCGGAGAAAAAGACAGGAAAGACCAAAAGGTCCACGAGTTTCCGAACTTTCCATGTTCTTCATGGCATCAATCTGTCTACCAGGATCCCCCTACCATGAAAGGTGGATGCCCCAAAGATTAGGCTAATCCAACCATCATGTGATCCACCATATGAATTTGGAGGTTTTTGTGTGGTTCTCTATTGGAGATGGTGTGGCCCATCTAATAATTGGATAGGCCTGATTCTTGGGGAATCCCATCATCAGCGTGGGGCTTACTTGATGCGTAGGCTGGATGACAGATATACAACACAGAGGGCCCTGTACAGGCAATATTGCTTAAGCAGGTGAATACTCTGGTGAATAACTTTTACAGGGAGGTGAATAACTTTTTAAATGCTGATGGACAACCTGTAAAATAAGCCTGTTCTAAAAAAAAAAAAGTAGAGGAACCGTCCTCTTTTGGCAAAAGTTCTGTATTTGTTGCCACTTTTTGGCTAGATCGCGACATCTCATCCGTATGTAGAGAGTCATGCTCATAGGAGTGCATCTTACCCAAATGCCTAACCATTGGATAAGTGGGATTCATGGTTTTACGATCGAAGGCTTGACAAAAACTTAGTATACATTATCTACTTATTTTTAAAAGTAAAATTTATATATCTTATCATTAATAAATCACATGACAATGTGTCATCCAAACACCTGATAGTGCTATTTAGATAGGTTTATACCAGTGTTTTAAATAGCGGTAGCGTGATGCGTAGCGCTCTGCCCTCTATAGCGTGTAGCGTAAATACGTAGCGTGTAGCGTAAGCTACACGATACTTCTATTTTTTAATTTAAAAATAGGACAAATATAATAAATAGTGAAAAAAATAAAAAAAATATAAAAATACCTAAAAGATAATTCATTTTATCAATTATAAGCGTGTTTAAAAAAGTTATTAGTTATTATTTATCAAAAGCCAATCCATATATATAAGCCAAATCAAATAATTATCACATCAACAACTTTCTAAACAAACCGCTTTAATTAATAATGTCAAATTGAAACCACAAGTCACAACTATGAAAAGAAATAAAAATCCCATAGGTTAAAAGTATCAAGTATAATATAAGTGTCACATTCCTCAACGTTAGAAACAAAGAAAATGTGAAAAAAAATAATAAAAAATAAAATAAAATAGTAAAAAATACATTGTAGCTTATGCTACGGACGCTACACGCTACGACCCTTGTAGCGTACGCTACAGGGGATTTACGCTATATGGGACGCTACGTAGCGCTACGGCCACGCTACGCTACGTAGCGTACGCTACCGCTACGCTACGGGCGCTATTTGAAACACTGGTTTATACTGATAGTCAATGTAATGCCAGACACCAGATATTCACAAGAGTAATCATCATAAATATCAAGATGACTCTATCCACACAGCACTATGATGTGTGCTAAACGATCCCTGAAATAGATAATTTGCATTTCCTCCATTTCAAGTGGTTCAAACCATTCATTATCCAGTATCCTACAAATATCCTAGTTGCATTTTGGCATTTATTGGTGTCCAAAAGCAAACATTTAGGCTCATTGGGGCGTTGATCTATGAAAGTTTTCTTGGGGGGATGGGGACCATGGAGTCAAAGAATACCCTGCCATTTTGCTAGAAATTTCTTTCATATCAATTTGGGCTGTCCCTTGAGAAGATATTATCAAGGACTTGCATCGAAACAAATTGTTGAGTCGGGAGGCTTTGTGGAAAGGTTAGAGATAGGTTGTGATTGGTTGCCTCCTCTTATTAAGCGGGTTTTGTGGAAAGGTTGGGGCTTGGTACTTTTAATCGAGAGATTAAATCTCTTATTGTCCTTTTAGGTCCTCGTTATTCCATTGTTATGGGAGGTGCCAATGTCGTGGTGAGTAGATTCTCTTGTGAGGAAATGATGTGAGGGTCAGTTACCGTCAAGGTATTCAACAACTGTAACGGCTTGCGTACGGCCGACCATGAGACTGTTACATACAAGCTGTAATGGTGGAATTTTTTTGAACAAAAAATGTTTTTTTTTTCTTTAAAAAATTGGAAAAATGTGAGGATTCCAAATATGTATTCTTTTATGGTTTTGAACATGTTTATGATAGTGTACCAGGCCATTCTTTGATAAGAATATTTTCTTGGCCTGCTTGATGATTTTATTAACCTGAAATGCTTAAACTTACTACAAAATTCTTATCTTAAATTTCCAAATATCTAATAACAATGATTCAATATAAATAAGATTATATGAGCATAAATCTAATCATGACACAATTAGATATTTATATTTATATAATTATTTTACCACAAACAACCATAATATAGTAATAGGTCCATAAGATGCATGTAGTATAAAGTGAATTCATAAGTCATTAAGTGATGAAGTGATGTCACATTTCAAAAGAAAAGTGATAATGTGATGTTAAAGTACAGACAAAAAAAAGTTATTAACCAATCATTTTACCATTAGAAAGAAAACCATGCCGCTAGTGGCTGCTCAATCTCAACATCATCATGATCCAGCTGCGATTCTAGAACGGGCGCTACATATCCATAATAACTAGAGGGAAAGACGGTATTAATGAAAGTCGATGATGACTGATCACAACCATCATTGCCACCGGACATCTACTATTTTGAATATGAACAAGAATACCCACCAGTGCTAGATGTAGACCTGTGATCATAGCTATAGCTGTACTGGTATTGCTCGTACTGCCGAGAGTATGAGACTACAATGATGAATGACTCATATTCGGATTTGGGTATCCATATCCCTTGAATTCTACTCCATGTAGATCATATCAAAGACTAGTCCAACAAGAAAGTGCCTTGGGGCCTCTTGAAACTGTTTATGGTTATATCCATATTTGTAAGCCATATGTTGTCCTATTGGTGCCCATCTCCCCTAATACCACTGATTTTGGCCTCTCCGTGATGCTCCTCTCTTGGCCGGTGGTATCGTGAATCGATGCATGTAAGTCTGACCCCCTCCGCTCCATCTATGCTTATAGGCCTTGAACTGTATAAACGGTTGTATCCTCTTGTGCTGAGCAAGGTGTTCCGTAACGGTAACGGTGGCTGTAACGGCCACCACCGTTACCGTTATGATACGGGCCGTAATGGCCGTTACAACCCCGTATCGGCCGTTACGGCCATTTTTTATTTTTTGAAAAATGCACTTCCTGGGCCGTTACGGAACGGTTACGGGGCCGTTACGCATCGTTACAGGGCCGTTACAGGCCGTTACGGGACCGTTACAGCACATTTTTCTGTAACGGCCATTACGGCCGATTCGACCCCGTAACGCGTAACGGTTATGACTGTTACCGTTACGTATTACGTAACCGATTTGGAATACCATGGTGCTGAGCAACACCAGAGGTTAGACCAGGTGCATCATCGTTGTCGTCGTCATCATTGTTCATCTTTCTCATCGTCGTCGTCGTCGTCATTGTTCATCTTTCTCATCGTCGTCATCTTTCTCATTTCACTGGTACTCCTTTGATGTAGGACAATTAATCACTTGCTCTAAAAGCTCGAATTGTTAAAGCATGGCAAATCAATCCCTTTATCTCATAGCCCAGACCCCTCATCTCATGGGTTAGGACTTAGGACCTCGGCCGAACCCTCCTCGTGGGCTCTAAATCACATGGGTACAGCCTTACACGAGCCACCCGTCTCACACGGGCCGCCCACCCCGTGTGCCCCTGCATCCCATAGGCAACCCTGCTCGAGCCTAGTGTGAAAATGCCCCTGCATTAATCACCTTCGGTGAGGAGTCTCGAACACGAGACCTCCCGCTCTGATACCACTTTGATGCAGGACAATTAACCACTTGCTCTAAAAGCTTTATCTCATAGCTCAGGCCCCACATCCTCATGGGTTAGGACCTCGGCCGAACCCTCCTCGTGGTCTTCAAATCATATGGGTACCGTCTCGCATGAGCCACCCACCCCGAGTGTGCCCTTGCATCCCACAGGCAACCCCACTCGAGCCCCGGTGTGAAAATGCCCCTGCATTATCTTTTCTTGGGTTGCGACTCTCTTGCTGTTATTTACGTAATGTTGGATCATGTACCTCGACTCCCTCTTAATTATCTTCTACCTGTTTTTCCTTTTGTTTCAACTAAGGTGCAAGTGGGTTATCTTCATTCTAGATGTTGTCTAAGTTTATTGGACAAAAGGCGCCTTTAATCCGGTTCGGCGCACGCTTTGCATTTGGTAGTATTTAACTTAGTGTATGTAGATGAGCTATCAAACATCTTATCCTGTAACCTTACTCCTCTGCTTCGGATGAAGCAAAATCTCTCCAGTTCCCTTTATTGTTAGGGAAAGTTGTCTGGCTCAACTTTTACTGCTATTGTTTTGAGAGATTTTGCACTTTCTCCAAGGTGAAGCCACCAATAAGCTATATAGAAAAAGAACCTTATGCCATGTGTGTAATAGTAATACTGTTCAATGCACCACTTTACATCACTGATAAGATAATTTTACAATTACCTAATGGTAATCAAATATTAGTTTTCTACCTGGAGGTCTTTGGAAAGTTGTCCTTTATGCAAGTGGATCTAAGAAGCTACCCTAGCAAAGTCTATATATTCCAACGGTGGACGATTGGTCAAAACATTCATATTGTATTTTTTTTTAAAACTTGAAAACATTCATTGCTATGAACACCAAAATAACAAAATATGTATTCAAGGAATAAGTAATGACTAATAATTCAAGAGGTGAACTCACTTCATTTAATGTTCTTATTTGCATATCTAAGTTAGACTCTAATCCCATATCACATTTTTTTAGCCCAACACGAACCTCTTCATCTACAACAAGTATCTCAGATTTACATATACAATAATGAAACCAATAAAGGACATTAATGGTTTGTATCATAAAAATAACTTAGTAATAACTATCTCTATGTGCATAATGAACATGTATGTTACATTACTAGAGTAAGAGTAATAGATATTGTGGATCAGTTTTATATTATTATCTGCCGCATGAAGGTCGTGGGGAGGCTGATTTGTCTAACGTTTGTCAATCATCCTCCAGTACTCTTTGTAGTTTTCATAATCACAATGAATAGCAAGGCTTCACTTTATCCATGACTTTTTAGAGGAAGCCCATGACAACTATCTCGTCGGATACTCAACAAACATTGGGTGCTTAATACATTGCCTCACGGGGCAGTTTTTCTTTCTTTCTTTTTTTTCCCCTTCAGGAAAAGCAAAGATAAAATCATATACCATGCTGAAAATAACGCATTACATTTATGATACCCATCATATATCTTATTTCACTTATCCATCTGGGTATGTTCTCATGCATGCATGTTATTTCATCTAATGGTGATAACTGTACTCATGTCATTGCTTATGTTTACTTAATCTGGGTCTGATTATATCTTTTGATGTGCAATGGAACAGTGGTTTGCAGGGAAGAGGAGTCTCTATGGGACGGCCTCGAGGTGGTGGAGGGGGTGGGCGTGGATTCAGTAGAGGGGGCCGAGGACAGGGAAGGGGCCGTGGCGAGCAGAAGACTGCAGAAGATCTCGACGCTGAGCTGGAGAAGTACCATGCAGAAGGAATGCAAATCAACTGAAACCATCTGTTTCGGCCTCTGGGTTCTTTGGTGAACTGTGGCTTTGCTTTGTTGGGGATGTATATATGATATCCATCCTCAGACATTTGTGTGTATTTCTACCAATGGTGCTTCAGTGAAGAGGAACGACATGCGATAGAGAATTGTTACTGGTTTATTGGGGGGGCTTGTTTGCATTTTCTTTCTTCATTTCTAGCTGTATCCGCTCCTTTTGATTACGACATGGTATAACTTTGAAGTTAATGGACAGCTGCTGAGCTTGCTGTGCGTATTTGGTTTGGTTAGTTTCCCTTGAGTTTCTTTTCATACAGGGCGGGAAACAAAATAGAAGCTGAGCCGTCTTGTCTCGCCTTGGCGGATCCGAACCTCTGAAGTCAGCTACAATGAATAGTGGGATGAATGCGGCTTTTACGCATCAACACATGGCAAGAGTAGTTTCAAATGAAGGTAAGCGTTTTCTTTTCCTATTTAGCATCTCTTTGTGCGCCCTGACTGAGAATGTAGCGTGTTTAGTTCCATTACCCAATGGTCGGTTTTTGTCTCAGACCGATGCTGTAAATTTTTTGTTGTATTCTTGTCTAAATTAGTACTTAAAAGAGTGATGGGGTTTTCCTTTATCTTTCTCTGCTATTTTTGGGGGAAAAGGGAAGCATGTAATCCATGGAGTTTATCATGTATTGCTTGGCTTTTGTGGGAGCAAGTGCAGGTAACTGGACCCCACATGTGATAAACGAATTGTCAGCCATGATTTTGCTCAGTCATTATTTTAAGCATGTGATGTTGATTTTGTAGAGTGGAGAAATATCAATCATGATGATGGCCCACCTAACCAGTATCAGTTTGAGATGGGGTTTGTTCCTTGAATATCATCATTAGGTTAGTACAATACTGCCTGTGTCAATGGATTCTGGGCCATTGAACACTACATGATTGTTCAAGCAAAGCCTTCCTTCCTCATGGCCTGAGGATTGTCATTTTCCCTTCTATCCCACATCTTATCCAGCATTTGCATGTCGAGTGAAATTGCTATGGTTTCTGTTCTCCTGTGTGGTTCTGTAAGCTGAGGTTTGCTATATAAGCCTGTGCTTGTAATAGTCTACTAAGAATCAGGTTGATCTGCTAGTCAATTAGACAGCAATTAATGCTGCAATTGAAAAAAAATCAGCCGTGGTTTTCTAACTAGTCAGCTTATTTCTAATATCATCGCATGCCTAATAGACCACCATTATCTTTCATGTCAACCTGATGGATGGCTTGGATATTTCACCCATCTTATATACTGGCATTCATGGTGGTATGGGCATTAGCTGTATATGGGTGTGGGCGGGATTATGTCTGGAAGGATCCACTGCCATCAGCTCCATCACAATGCGTGATGTCTTCATGTGCTTCATGACATTTCATCTATTGGGCGCTGCTGCTATGGATAGGTTGCAGCAGGGACATCAGAGCTTATGAATGGATCTACTAGGCCCCAACACATTGAATATCATCTGGGCCCATCCATCAGTTTGGCCAGAGTCAAAATCAACGGACACCTCATGCTCTCAATTCCGCGCGTCACTGAGCATTTGTTAGCCTGATCTTCACAGCAGGTGACCTTCTGGTGTGGCCCATCTTTTGCACAACTCCATTGTCCATGCAAGAAAGACCTGGCTTTATATGAAAGTTCAAATAGAATGACTCTATGCTAGGCTTAAACCATAGAAAAATAAAAATCCTTAAAAATAGAGCAATAAGGTCAGTTCTCTAAAGCAGAGATCCAGAACAAATCTTGCACATGTGGAGAGCAGATGGGGCAACGAATGCACGTCATTCAGAGATCAAGGGCACATGAGATGGACGGCAAGAGTAATAATGGTTTTATCATCTATTTTTCACAGGCTTTTCCCTCGATCGATGGCTTTGATCTAGCATGGGTTCTTTCATGGATCGGTGCAATCTTTACTCTTGAAATCTGCCCAAAATAAGGAAAGGATTTGTACTAGATCACCACTCTAATCACCAATTTCAACCAAACCAACTTAGTTGATCATCAGCAATTAGCTGTTGCTGTGTCAATGCCCTGAAAACCCAAAGTTGGACCCAAAACTCTCACGGGCCACTAAGTGGTCAAATTTTGATTTTAGTTAAATATAAATTATAAAGGGAATTTTACAAAAAAAAAAAAAAAAAAAAAAATTGAAAGGAAAAGAAAATACCTAATTATTATAGAATTTACATCCCAAAAGATTTTTCAATAGCGAAGCAATTATCACTAGAGTATCTACCCTGACCACTAGGTGGGTCGACCCTTTAGCCCCATGGTCCAGAGCTCCACTCCATATGAGATTTAGGTGTACCCCATGATTGGAACCATGGACACGGTAGCACTTATCCTCCAACCTATTTCCGTTGGTATGGTCCCACGTGATTAATCACGGATGGTCCTGATTTTTGGGCCCTAGGCATTAATTTTGCTTTGGGATCTAATGATTGTAGCAGTCTTATACAATCGTCACATAGGGCATTGTAAAAATTAAGGGTGGATGTCCCTCTCAATGTTTCCTTTGGCTTGGTCCACTTCAATTACAGGTTAGCCTGAGCTTTTAGTCCTAGACCTAACATGGGATTACAAATCTAATGGTTAGATTGGTTTCAGATACACATCACGTTGGGCCCCGTAAAAAATCAAGGGCGGCCTCCGGTAAGGGTGCTCTGACCATTACATGTGTAATCCTATGCTAGTCTAGGGCCAAAAAATCAGGCTGATCTATGATTCAAGTGGACCACATGAAGGGGAAAGTGAGAGGTCTTGTACACTGTTTCCAATTGTGTGGTTTACCTGTATGAAGCTGAGTTTTTGGCCTTTGGTCTAACAGGACACGTGGGGATTGGGGTGGATTTCACATAAACATAAGGGTGGCCCCACCTGAGTAGCCCACTTGAGCTGCAATTAAGAAATCTAATTTAACAAAGATACTCTAACGATAATTACTTAGATTAATGAGGTAGCTTATTCAAAACCTTTTTGGAAAAGGTAAAGGAACGTACATTCTATATTAAGTAGGTAGTTACCTGTAAAATTCCCTAAAATAAAAATATATAAATATTCTTCCCCTTATGGGGCCGAGCAGACTTGTGGAGTTCAATTGAGTCAGACGAGTAAGACCCGAGTCAGATGCAATCTTGGAGCATCTTGACACGGTCATGCAGTTGGTGACTGGGCCAAGTCAACTCACTTGAGTCCCGACTCGCCTCACCAGGTTCACAAGCTACTCTGCAAGTAACAATGATATCAATCATCATGATTGACGGTTGAAAAATTGACGTCTTTAACCATCTTGGGGGAAAAAAAAGAGCGTCATGTTTCCCCATATATGTCTGCACCAAAGAAAGCCCACACACATCTGAATCAAACACTGGGAATACCATAAACTACACATATCTCTCAAAACCCATTTTACAACATTATCAATCCAGTCATATATAGAAAAGAAAAACTTACAAATTGACACATTTGCAACGCTGAAGATCAATTGAACAAAGGATCAAAATACATGCAAGACGCGGAAAAAGGTTGAGCCATGGTCACATATTCAAATAATCACGAGGCCTAGCATAGTAGGATTTGACCTTCTCTTACCACATTTTAGCTCCTAGATTTCAATAAATTACAAGATCAAGCAGCTGTTCTCGGCCATAATTAAAAAAGATCCAGTCATTTAGGAAATAAGACAGATGGAATTTCTTTGTCCAAAGAAGCTTCATGAAAAAACTACACATGAATCTTGGCTTTCAAGATAGGATTACGAAGTTAAAATGGTTAAAGAGGCAACTCAGTTTGTACAAGGAAGGCCCATCTTCAAACGCCAGCAAGAACAAGTAGCTTCTAACCCAAAACTGAGAACTGCTTTCACATAAAAAGAAAAAGGCAAAGAACAAATCATTACACAACTTGCATGTATTGTTATAGCAAATATAGTAAAGCAATATGTAGAGAGGAATTGCACAAGTGGAGTGAATGTGATCTGATGGGTCATGACATGGATGGATGATGCCCCCCAAAACTATCCTAGCTAGAAGATTAAAACCATTTTCAATCTTTTGCCATCTTGCTGTTGAAGGTTACAAATATGTTTCATTCCCCAGAGAAATACCTATTTCAGGATTGTTTAATTAGAGGGAATTTTTGGGGCATCTCACCCATAAGATCAAAAGCCAGGACAACAGACCATGGACTGTGGTTTTACAGACTGAGGACCTAACAGTATTGTATGCATCCTTGGTCAACTATCACATAATCTCACCTCAATATAAACTGGTAGGGTTGGGATGGTGTACCTGAACATCAAACAAAATAGCGTTTGACATTCAATCTGACTATGTTTGGTGGCGAAAATAAATAATAGAAAGAATCAATGAATGAAGTTACTCCACGATTTCCAGTACGCCAAGCACTTTGACTGCTGCTTCTAGCCATAGTGCAAGTTTAAAGCTTCCATTTGAACACCTGCAACAAAACTGCCACAAACTTCAATCAGGTTAGAGTCCCACCTCAACAAATGACATGCAGATCTGGATATGCATACAGGCAGTAGAAAATCTTGCCAATTGAACAATCTTAGCCATCCAAATGACAACCAACAAATATACTGAAAGAGAAGAATTTCAATAATGATTGGCATTGAATGTGAAAAGGCCCACCAACTGGACAGGCAGGAGACCCTGATTCATTCAATTTGCATACTGCTATCCATCAAAGGAGCATCGGATTGACGGTCTGGAAAAAGGACCCATCGTGCCACATCTGACTTGAGTGAATTGCACCTAAGAGATTGATGCTTGGCATTCATGATAGATATCCGGTTGCGATAGCCATCAGATAATTAAAACACTGTCAAGTAATTATTCAAGATGTGCTGTATCCATACCATACCTGTCCACGTTGATATTTGACAAGATAAAAGTATCTAGGTATCTAGGCCAAGCATCAGTCAGTTTGGGACTGTATTTTGAACTGATCATCCCGGGCATATCCAAAAGTTTCTCAGCCAAAGCTGGCCCATTTGCCACTCCATAGGCACCACATTCCATATCTTCTCAGGAGACAACATTTCAAAGCTCTTGCACACAAAGATAAACACCTTGCAGTTACGTGGATGCCAATCCCGACCTGATATTCCACTTTCATGCTATTTGGAACACCAGACGCACAAGGTGTGACAAACATCAGATTACTGTAATGCAAAGGTAGCTTTTCTTTCCAGGCCAAGCAGAACTCACCTCGATTCCGGGTCGGTAATATTATAGCCGAGTTCCAAGGTCATTTGACAGTTGAATTATACCACGCATCTGCAGGTATGGATTCTCCAACAGCTTTTCATTGTTGCTCTAATCAGTAGAAAAACAATGCATTAGTTCACATATTCGTATTTTAAACAAGGTAGTAAGTTGGCCAGGCTAGCACGTTGGGCGTCCAGAAAAAAACCAGCTGGCTGTGAATTCTGTTCCCACAAAATAAATGGGCTGGGACAGTGCCAATATCAACTATCTCAATTGAAAACCAGCCCGAGCCAGATCCCCTGACCCATTAACGCAGTAACTGCTAGGATCAGGCAGACGCTGACCCTGGCCACAGCCAGGCCCATTGACAGTCCTAGTCCAATATATATTAGAGGAAGCAGATAAAAATCACGCTAACAAAGCATTTTGTATCTACATGTCTAGCTTCAAACATAGTATGTAAAACAGCCCCTACCTGCTGTGCTTTGAAAACTAGACTTTGCAGCATGCGCTGGTACTTCTCAGGTTCTTCTGTCATCATTCTCTGTAAGACCAAACGCAAATTTAACAAACATTTTCAAAGATGCAAGAAAACAAAACAAGAAACCAGGGTGAAACTATCTAATGTCAAAAGGATAAATGGCCTGCCTTCAAGAGGAACGATGAAGAGTAATACGCTACCCTTGGGTTCATATCATCTAGAAGTCTCCTGCATAAAAATAAAAAAAAAATAAAAAATAAAAAAAGAGGGAAAGAAACATCAATATTGGACATGAACAATATTTAGGCTGCATTTGGGTGCATTGTTGACTGGGATCATTGGTTCAACAAAATGGCCACACATCATGCACACGCACACACAAACAATCAAAATTGAAAATGGCCAAGTCATAATTGCCTTCATCGATTATATTGATGTTCTGGGCTCCCAACTGCAATTGCATACTATCATGTTAGACTTGAAACAAATGTAGCTGCAATATGGGAGTTACATCGTCATTACAAGTGATAGGAAACATCATTAAAACTTGGTCATTTCCTCTCGATTGAACCTAATATTCACAAGTCAATTCAGCTGTGCAACCAAATGCAAATTTACAATTTTCCATGATGAGCAGGGAACACAGAATTACCTGAAGAACTCTTCTCCTCCAACGTCTAGAAATGCAGAGGGATCATTGCACTTACCAATCAAAAGTAAAAGAAGAGCTGCCCGAATGTCTGAAGTCATGCCAGGTAGATCCCCCCTTTCTCTGCTACCAACAGCAAGGCCTAATGCAATATCATCAGTTGCTGCACCCGCAAGCTGAATCAATGGCCAGTAAAACAAAGCAGAAGGAACACGTTCCACCAGATGCATATGAACAGAAGCATGTCCCCTCAGAAGCAATGCTGCCAAGGATGCTGTCTCACAAATTAGAGGGTGATCGAGGCTTGTTCTGCTGTGAATATTTCCCAGGAACTCGTCTCTGCATTGATTCATTTCTTGTTGAGGGAGATGTGGAACTTGATCAACCTTGCCATTCTCATCTGTAAAATTGAGTAGGTTATCAAGGCAACCAAGATCACCAGGACACATTCCAGCTCCAGGGAGGACTCTCAGGCATAATTGAGAAAATAACATGTCACACATCTGTTTACACAGTTAGAACAAGTCAGCATAGATGAGGAGCACCATACGTCTCTACTATATGTAATGAGACAAGAACACAAACACGGGCAAACACTTTTAGGGTCAGTTTGGGCGATGGGATTAGAAGGGATTGGGTAGGATGGGATTCAAAAAAACATAATTATTGCTCATGGCAGGGGTTGTCCCCTATTACCATGGGATAAGATTAATGCCCTGCTTTGTTGATAATAGGGTGGTACATTGAATGAATATACTCACCATCATTTGAAATTATTGAGAATAACATGCATGTGTTATATCTAAACTGTTCATTTGTTCCGTAACCTCATTTTATGACATGGACCTAAAAATGAGATAGATCCAAAACTTATGTAGCACCAAAGAAGTTTTCAACGGTAAGTATTCAATCCCTGTTACTTTCTATGGTGGGGTCCACTTGAGCATTAGATTTACCTGATTTTTTGGCCCATGCTCGAAAATAATCTCGATTAATGGGTGGATGGTGTGGATATAGTCCACACATCATATTGGGACCTACACAACTTTCCAAACGTTGAGTGAAATTGGCACAAGACCCAATGCAATTTCATTTAATGTAATTCCAAGCATTTCCATCCTTCCCAAACATGAAGTGGAATTGGCACACGACCAGATGAATCCCATCCCCACCTAATCCATTCTAATCCCACTGCCCAAACTGACCCTTATGCACTTAGTTTTACGGATTGCTAAAACTAGGCATTATTTAAGGTATAGGAACAGTTCCAAACTAAATAATAGGAAATTAGGTAATTTGGAGGTGAACTTGTTCTTTCTGCCAAACATACCTGTTTTTAGATAGAGGGAACCTTTAAAACTTTGGTAGAGCGTGATGGTTGATACACAAGCATAGAGAAATTGTACACTTGACATCCAAGTAACTCGAACCAAACTATTCAAATTGTGATCCATAATTTGATGGACTACGAACCAACATTGGACTGATTTGATCATCCAAATAGCTAATTGGTAGATATTTAAGGACAATTCAATTAAAAAAATCCTATGATCTGGATTTACCAATAATATGTCTACTAACTAGAGGTTAGGATTTCTCAAACGATACAATTTTCAGATTATGCAGTGGGATTGTGTACGCTATTTGTAAGAGTTCTAAATGCATGCGTATCAAGTGTCATCCACTACCAGAGTATCAAATAGCTCTCCTTCTGCAACTGCTCAACATGAATTCTACATCTTGCAAACCATTTCCTCTCTCCATGTGCATTGCACAGGCGTACACGCTAGTGAGCAGTAGTCAGTAAACCATGACTATACTAAAAGTTTTTTTTTTTGGTGGGCAATGCCCACACAAACCTCTACACTCAACCACACATGCCAATGTGGCATGGGAGCAGGCATCGGGTGGTGCCACCAGGTATAGATGGCCTAGCCCAAAAATCAGGCTGGCCAACTCATTAGATGGCCACTGGCCTGACAAGTAGGAAATCAGCACTGGCCTGGTTTTTGGTCATGGTCATCTATTCAGTGGGGCCCACAATACATGGGATGTACCACCACATGCTAGACTGAGTATGGGCAATGCAGATTTCATGGAAAAGGTTAGCTGGAAAAGAAAACATGTTGAACATAGTTAACTGCATATTCAATCATTAGCTTAAAAAGTTATCTTCTACTTTCAATTCTTCAAATTAATGGACAATACATATTGGAAACCTTTTAAGCATAACCATACAGGTTCGAATTGGAACCTCTAATCATAAAATGCCAAAAAACAATGGCGGAAGTAGTTCAGTTAAAATATGATTAATCTACAGTACCTTCAAAATATTGATACAATCTGTTTCATGTATTTGAGCCACCAAGGACAAAGCACTACTCATTATGTCTACCACTGCATATGCTTCCTCCAGATGGTTACTGCTGAGATCATAACCAATGACTTCCCTACCACTTACATGGTGTAGCTTATTTCCATCTAACAACAATTTCAAGCGCATGAGAAGCTTCTCTAGAACAAAAAGGAAGCCCCTTCTGATAAAGTTGTGTTTTGATTTTAGTAGCCCAACCATGATTGAAACAGGTAATGTCACTGATGATGCAGTTGAAGAATCCTGATTACCAGCAATTCCAATTTGATCTCGCAAAGTATTAACTTTTGACCATATACTCATATTTCCTTCCTCACTAATTTCTGAAACAAGCAATTCAACTAGCCACGTATACCCATTATGGCGATAAGCAGATCGTTGTGAATGAAGAAGAGAGTGTAAAGTGGCCCAAGAAAATTTGATTTTTGGGCCCAAACCAACTTCTACAAGTCCATCTTCAATACCTTCCAAAGACTTGTAAGATTTTGTTATGTGGATCATATATGAGAATTCCTCACCTAAACAAGTGAATGTACTTATAGTGGCATCAAGTTTCCTTGTGATCTTCTCCAAGAGCTACACCAGGAAAAAAAAAAAAAGAAGAGCATTTTAGAGGAGAGCAATAATGAAGAAAACAACGTTCACCCAGAACAGTGTAGATAGGAACAATAAGAAGTCTATTTAAATTTCTAATCCTAAAATCATATGGCTAACTTGACACCATGATTACATGGACCAATCAAGAATTTGAAGAAATGATTTGAAGGTAACAGGAAAAAAACCCAAAGAATTCAAGAAGAATTGCAGAATTTTCTAAGATGAAGAAAGAATGAACAATATGGCAGTTTCTGCTGGAAAATTCTAGTCCTGAAATTTCTGGCACTTTACACCACTTGGTCAGAAAAAGAAAAAGAAAGAAAAGACTAGGCACCCTTGATATGTTCTCAACACGCTTATGAACTCTTATTGGGCAATCTTATGGATTGAAGGTTACCCAAGAGGGCTGATTCCAAAAAAGAAAAAAAGAAAAAGAAGAAGACATCCAGCGGTGATAAGAGGGTAACTTGTTTTAGGCAACTGATTGCCCAAAGAGCATGGTTTAAAAATTCGGTCTCAGTACCTAACTTGCCCAGGTCCCCAACTGAGTTGTGCCACAAAAACTGATCCGACTCTTTGGAAATTGGAAGAGTTGCATAACCAATACCAGAAATTAATATAAAATTATTATAAAAATAAAAGATCAGAAAACTAGAAAATAAAAAAGGAATATAGAAAAAGAGGAAATTAGAAAAATAAATTATGCACATATTTAAACCCATATAGAAGTTGACTAAGATTCTCCTCATCCTGGCCTTCTCTTTCACAAGGGCTAGACTACTTTATGCAATTTCACCATTTCTTTAATTGTTGTCAGTCTGGTGATTTGTCCACCATACATGTGACCTGTACATAAATCTAGACAGTCCAAATTGTGAGCCCAAAATGGATGGAGCAAAGAGCGAAAAACTCACATAGTAGTCCAGCCTCACAAATCCATTTTCTTTTATGCAACTCCTAATCATTGATATCGTTTTCCATGTCTCCTCACATACGCCATTTTTCTTAAAAAACAAAAAACAAAATATAGCATTATGCTTTTGGAGAAATATTACTGTATTCAGGCATTTGAAGTTGGGACATCTGGACAACGCTTCAGAGATAGATCTTTCCAACATCTCTCCAACACCTTCTACGCCATGCTTCACAGCAATATAAAAAGCTTCAGGAGCATCTGCAAGAGTAAGCATTGTGGCAAGTGGTTGAATCTCATCAAAACTATATGTAGAACCTCCAGTAGCCACACACATTTCATTTATCTGACGCAAGACATAATCGAAAAGCACCAGAAATAGATTCCTCTTTTCTTCTCTCGAATTTGCTCGTGAATACTGCACATACACACACGCAATAGGTGAAACTGTGAACAATATGTGCTCCTAAATGAATCCTTGTAACTGATGCTGATGCATGAACTAATGTACCATATCTTCCGTAACTACTTGCAACTAGGAAACCAAAATTTTGAGAATGCATATTTGAAGAGAAAATTAGAAATTTACTACCATAAGAAATTATTGAGCAGGAATTGCATGCCATTTGGCCTTAGGGCCTGTTTGGTTTTCCAACTTCCTATGAAATACAAAGTAAATAAGCCATTAATATCATTTCCATGTGTTTGTTTAAACATGAATTATGGCTCATAAATTGCAGTCAAATACACCTGTAAAGAAATAATCATCACATTTTCACATTATAAAGCTATCAGTTTTACAGTGATTTTTGAGTGAAACAAACAATGTAGCAAAATCATCATTGCAGTTAAATGTATATGATGCCACCACACAATTTCAAGAGTAAATAATCATTACCCATTTACAGCCAATTTACGCTGTAACTGGAAAACCAAACAGGCCCTTAGAATCATATTAAATTGTGGACTGAGATGTTAGGTCAGGAAGAAGGTGAAGACTACCAACACACTCCTCTATATCGCAATATATTTTTTTGATGACAACAGGGTTTTCCCTCTCCTTTTGAAGGCTGCGGATGCATGCAATCACCAGCAAACCACATACATTGGGTAAAGCACGGGGAGGGTTCTATATCACAATATATTAGCTAGTGTTTTAAATAGCGAATAGCGTGTATCGTAGCATTCATCCCTCTGAAGCATTAGGTGTAAGTTACATAGTGTGTAGCATAAGCTATATGCTACTTGTAGATTTTTAATTAAGGTTGTACTTAGTTGCACCAATTTCATGATATTCTGCACTAAATTAGACTGATTAATAATGAAATTTAACAAAATTTCATGATATTTTGTGCAACCAAACACAACCTAAATTAATAGGAAAGGGCAATGATTGAGTATAAAGGTAAAGAAAGAGCAACGAAACTGATTTAATACTGTTACTCATATTATTTTACTAAAAGCATTGAAAGGATTAACTGATTTTTATTAAAATAGAAAAATGTAATGAATCATTAAAAACATTAATAAATTTCAATTTTTAATGTAGTGAAAAATAACTTGTAATATGAGCTACGTAGCGTGCAGTCTAGTTTATGTAGTGTGTAGCATATGCAAATTAATCACGTCGCTTAGGCCACACACAACTTAAGCTATTTTCTTGAGCTACATAGCATTAAGGCTAAGCCTCGCTATGTAGCGTACGCTACACGCTACATAGCATAGCTATTTAAAACACTGATATCAGCGTATATTACTGGGACAGAGAGATTTGGATACTGTAAAGTTTGTTGCTTATTGTAGAAAAGGACAGGAAGATCTGTGAATTTTTTCACAAGGTTGTGATCAATGCTAGCCAGAAATAAGTAGAAAAATGAAACGAAAGTGATAAAAAATGGTAAATTAAATGGAGTCATATTTAATACCAGTGATTAGATTGCTCAATCTTTGTTGATGTAGAGCGGGTCGCGGACAATTACATGGCAAAGATGGATCAGAAAAGGCCCGGTCGGCGACAGAAGTGATCTGGACCATCAGACCTTCAATCAGGCATATCTCACAATCCGGGATGAGTTAGCCGACGTAAAATATATGATTTTGGGGTAGAACGAGCTACTTTAGCCAACCAACCCAGCTACGCCGGGTTGCGACGCTCGGAATTGCGAGAAACCCCTGATTCAACGGTCGTTTCCCTGTTTCAATTTCGTTTTTACTATAAATAGTAAGTTTTAGTTTGACTATAACTCTTCATCCGTCGGGCTTTAGGAGTTGCGCCCAACGTGAAAAGAGCTTAGAATAATTAGGGGAACGGTTTGGTGAAGCCAAATAGGACACTTACTATTTTTGGCCGAAAACCTTGCGCACTAGTAGACATCACGACCGTCTATAAATAGTAAGTTTACTATTTATAGTAAGTCGCGAATTCTAGGAGTTTTAGTTGTAGTTTGATTATGATTTCTTTCCCATTGCTTAGTACCCTTATTTAAGGGGTTGTGAACTCATTTTTATGCATTCATTAATCTATTTCGAATTTATTAGAATTTATTTCTATTTTCTGCTCTATTTTCTCGTGGATTCGAGAAAGTCTCTGTGAGGAGTCCAGAGAAGTTCCGTGGATTCGGAATAGTTATCCTCTTGAGGAAGACGGTGCTCGACCTCACGTCCTCCCCTGCGTCATTTGTCCAACTACATGATTAATTAGATTTCTCAGTCTTTGTCCAACTAGATGATTAAGGGATACTGGTCATTCTAGTCATATAACAGTTCTTAGTTGCCTGGGCTTTAGGGTATTGTTGTGAATCTGGTGTTTCATGGAGGTCCATTGTCACTTCATAAGGAAGCAGCTGAAAAAAAGGGTAATCAAGACGCTTTAGTTTATCAGTATAAGCAACAAAAACCAGCTACCTGATATACCCAGAGAAGCTTGCTTCCCAGGAATCAGTTTTTCAGTTGCAGCTAGAAATAGTGGATTTACAACCCCAACTTGACTTGTAATGGTCAATCCCATGATGTGCTGTGATGGTTATTTAACATTCAATACTCAGCATCATCGAACATTCTTTACTTTGTGACAGTATTTTGCTGTCTTCTGCAATTATGTTCCACTTCTCAGATGACTGAAGAGTCATTCCGTTTTGACCTAAATTCGGTTCACATAAAAAGCTGATATGCAAGTATAGAATAAAGTGTTGCACATTGTTGTTCATTGATCTGTAACTGAGAGTAAACACCTCAAGGCAGATGAACTCAATTCCTCCCAGCAGATCGACTTGTTCTACTAGAAATATAGTGGTACTTGATCCAGCATCCAGATGGGCAGTCCGGACTTGATATAACATGTTTGTCAGCATGCAAATAAGCTTTCTATGGACAGCTTCTGCCCAAGAATGCTCCCTACTTATCTCCAGAAGCACCTTAATAACCTGCAAACAATGCAAACATGATAGGGTCACACATGTGGCTTAAAAAACAGCTAAATGAAGATAAGCGAAATTTCACATTCAGCTGGAGAGTCGAGTTGGGGGTGGATGCCCTCTTGTAGAGGGAGACCCATGATTGAGTCTCACTGCTCTAGGGCTTCCAGCGGTGAACCTAGACAAGATGAGTGCAATTTCACATCCTACTAGGGAGTAGAGTTGGGAGTGCATGGAGGGAGATGCAAACATGATAAGGTCACACATATGTGGCTTAAAAAACTGCTAAATGAAGATTAGAGAAATTTCACATCCAGCTGGAGAGTTGAGTTGGGGGTGCATGCCCTCCTGCAGAGGGAGATCCATGATTGAGTCTCATGCTCTAGGGCTTCCAGTAGCGAACCCAAGATTAGTGCAATTTCACATCCAGCTGGAGATTAGACTTGGGGCTGCATGCGAGTTGGGAAGTAGAACTGAGGTGAGTCGCACCGCAGATTTCTGGTGCATATTACCTGAACTCTTTTGACAATATTTACAAGATATAAATAGCATGCAAATTTTAGTAAGAAGGGGAAGCATGCTTTCACGCATAGAGATCAGGTTGCTAAGTAGGCCCGCAATACATAATTTATATCCAGATTGTTCAAACACCGTAGTCAATCATAACGGCAATATTTTCCAAGAAGTTCTACGGGAGATTTGTCATGAAGAACAGGAGAAATGAGCATAGATGCAATCATGGACTCATCCCAAAAGCATTTTGGAGCTTTCATTTCTTCTGGTTGACACCTTGCAGTCTCAGGAAGGTTGAGATTTCAGAGCATACTAATCATCTAAATTTCCTCAGGCATGAGGGTAGGTAGTTACTGAAAAACTCCAAAACACAATTTAAATTTCCTGAGAGATGTCCATACATTGGAACTACCAGTATGCATATCACACAGAACTTTGATGGTGGAGCACTATCAGTACAATGATAAATGCTCGGAAAAACCCAGGAAAACAATTGAGAGTTTTCTTCATGGCACATGTGCAAATGTGGCACACTAATGCAAACTTACAGGCTCAGGTGGTGCCGCTGGTCAACGCAGCGAGCGAGCCCGATATGTACTCTGAATACAGACAGTCGATCAACCTTCCTAGTCATCCATTGTTCTGATACGTGTGGCCCCCGCCTGATCACTGGACCAGCCCTTTATTGGGCCACGGCATGTTCACGTGAGTCCAACCTGATGAATGATCTAGATATCAACTATCTAGCAATTTTTCCAGTGTCTTAATAGTGTCAGTAAGCAGTACTACCAAATTAGAAACTGCATTATACTCGAGTACGAAAAGGAAACATTTCCTAGATATTGTGTCTATCCAATCCAGGACCCTAGTAAGAAGAGACTCATTGCTACATGTTAGCAGTGAACATATACAATTGCACGTCCTCATCCAGCCAATAAATTTAAGTATTATTCAGGAAAACAAGTTATCTCACCCTTATGTCAAGACCTTCCAATCTGTTCCTCCAGATTTTTCCTCTATCACAAACGAAGTAAAGTAAACAACTGAGTGCAGATGACCAGATGGTTTCTTCCCTCTCTTCTCTCTGTGAAAAGGTTGAGAAGGAGAGATTACTAAAACAAGGAAAGATGTTAGAGAAGTTATAACTTATAACTAGTATGTTGCTATAATCCAAGACAGACACAAAATAGTAATTAGTGACACATCGCAGATAACTAAAAACATGCTGAAGACACTGACAATTAGTTGACTATGATAATCCAGGAAGACATCTCAAGAACAAATACGAGAACTGGATTGTCCTCCATCTTTCCTTGAAATTGAAATGAACCCTGAACATAGCATGGGAAAAACCACACCTCAAAGATTACCAGCTTCATTCAGAAAGTAGTGTCTAGAATGCATGCCGCATGTAACATCAAATTCAGATAAATGAGGTAGCTATACCCATCACCAACCCAATAAATCCACTTCATTCATTTATGTAGCCATTTAATATACGAGATCATACAACTTACAAGCCACATTAGAGAAATGTACATACACATAGGAAGATACAGACCACATGCTCGGCAAAACCAACTCTATTAGTTGGTAGAGTAATCCAACAAGCAAATAAACAAATTGCACGCGAAACCACAAAATGGGCAAAGTCACATGCTGGACAAAATCAACTAGTAGTAAAAAAGATACCGGCACACGCAAAAAAAATAATCGAACAAACAAATCAAGTTCCAATCCCTCCATGAAGAACTAAGGTTAGATTTGGACGTTCTCAGCTACCAAGGCTGGCATATTGCAGTAGCATCAAATCATGGTTAAGATAACACAGATCTTGTTCTTAGCTGAATCACGTTTTGGGGTACAAAAGTGGGAAAATGTAAGTCTCCTTATTGCGGGTTGCATCTTTCTCAGTTTCAAGGACCAAGCCATTATTAAGTGTGCTTGGAAGCCCTGTTAACCACAATCTGCCAGTACGTCCAAACAATACTTTCCTTGCCAACTGGCCGGAAGTCTCACAATGGAAACTTCTGTCCTTACTGCGGGTTGCATCTTTCTCAGTTTCAAGCACCAAGCCATTATTAGCTTGGAAGCACTGTTAACCACAATTTGCCAGTACATCTAAACACTACCTTCCTTGCCAACTGGGAAGAAGTCTCACAATGGAAACTACTTATCTCTTTATACTGTCTTACATGTAAGATGCAAACGCTGGAAATTGTTTACAACAAGTCCGATGATACAGAAAGGCTTTTTTTAAGAGAAAAAAATAAATTTTATTAGAAGCCCGCCAAAAGGCAAGAAGAGAATAGAACCCAACACCAATCAACAAGACCCGAAAAGATTAGCAACCGAGGCTGCTTTAACATAGACTGCCCAACCCATAACTAAACCTTTAATTTTCTTGATAACCTCTTCCACAGATGCACTTTCATTCTGGAAGCATCGAGCGTTGTGGGCTCTCCCAAGCAACCCAAAATAAGGCCATGATAATCAGCCTCCACAAGGCTTTACCAGTTTTTCCTACTCCGTGACATGCCCGCAAGAGATCCTCCATTGTCTTTGGCATAACCTAAGGCATGTTAAAAGGACACAGAAAATGCTCCCAAACCTTGCACACAAAAGGGCAATGGATGAAGAGATGATCAATTGTCTCCGTATTCTTCAAACACATAAGGTAGACATTAGGCAAGACTAAGGCTCTCCTTTGAAGGTTGTCAATAGTTAGGATTCTCTTCCTTCTAACAAGCCAAATAAAAACCAACACACAGGATACAAAAAGGCATTATTACTTCCGCTAAAAAAGCTTAGGGTGTGTTTGGATCTCAAAATATGACAGTAATGTGCTGTAGTTTTGTAATGATTACCCGAAGAAGCCGATTAGATAGCTGCATTGGACACATGTATTTTGACTGGCTTTTACTGCCATGTCTTCTCAGCTGTATGTCGAGAACGGCAACGAAATCTGTCGGATTTCCACAGCCAGAAACACCTGGGATTTGAGTGGACAACTGCTGGCAGGGTGGTGATGGTGGTGTACCGTTCGAGGTACACCGACATCTCCATATCTACCTACTACTGATGAAATGCTCGTCTTCCACTGTATAACAAAGAGTATAACAGAGTCTTGTCTCCAGCATCAAACCACATTACCATCTCCACCATCTCAATGTCTATGCCTTCTGCTACATCTCTCTCATCTTCCCATCTCTAGCAACGCTTTCATACCTCCATCCATTGCATGTTACCTCCATTCCTAACTTCTGGCCCTAAGGAGACCATCGTCTGATACACTCCATTGGAGTCACCATATCAAGACATTGATCTAGGAGCTGGAAAGAACTCGTACAGCTGACTCCATCCACTGGACTCAAGGATGCAGCCAGAGACATACATTACACGTGAAATCAAAAGATTCATCAGCCAGAGTTAAGTAACCTAAGCTTCAGATAGCAAGGTGAGTATCATATATTCGATCTTTATGGAATATGTCAACAACTGCTTTTGGAAAAACTTCTGGGGTTCAATCACTGATGCCATTTATAATGCTTCGGCATTATTGGTTTGCAGTCACTCATGCGTCCAGATCGGCCGAATACAGTTTGGTCCTCCATCCATCCATGGATGCGATAGCAAAGGCATGTAAAAACGATGAAATTAAGGAATCTTTGCAATACCTTCATGGCGAAGCATTTTTATACGTAGGTGATGGGGAAGGAAACCATAAACATTGGATTGAGAAACTGTGCCCTATGAACAAATGCCAGCCGATAAGCATGCATGTCACCTTCGTGTGATTCTTGAATGACTAGACAAATCCTCTAGTAACAGCACTTGCATCTGTATGCTGCTATCAAGACGGTATTATGCCGCAACACAGCTTCTTGAATGCTTGGATTAATCCTCTCATAAGTTCATAACAAGCATCTTTTAACGTCCTTCACATGATAGCCATGGATCCTTCTGCATGTTCGCCAACTGGGACCAGTGGTTGTTGAAATTGCTGATCTGGTGATATAAACCCGACACAAAGGGGTCATCCCAGTCCAACTCGGGCACAAGGACACATGAGCTCAACTCGCTGCTACATTAAATATCACTTCCCAGTTAAATTCGAGGCTACAAGGTTGCAATCCACAGACGCATCCGCAATCGAAATGTAATTGGTCGCTGCATGTTACCAGTCCTGGTTGAATGCATGAATACATTATACATGCATCATCGTTAGCCATGAAATCTGAATAATTTGAATTCTTTAATTTTCAATTGCTATATGATATCATCTTTAAATTTTCTCATTTCATGCTCCCTACAGTAATTACTACTGTCACAGATGATAATGCCATTGATCATTCCTTCTGAATATATTGACTTCATCTTTTTTATTTATTTTCAAATGCTCTACATCATCTACTTCAACTTTTTCTTGCTATTTTCCTGCTGACCACAACCACTTCTGTTTTAGGGGATCACTCCTTTGTTATTCCTCGTGCGACACATGTAACATGCATCATCCACAGCTTCCTGAAATGTGTGCTTTTATTAATTTTCATTTCTGTTCTTATTTCTTCATATTTTCCTCTCAATATAATTCCTCTTTATGACTGCTTAGCACCAACACTGTCCAGTGAAAGTCCAGTTAAGTGATTCGTATCTAAATTCCATTACAACTGTGCCTGATCTGGGATTATGTACGTCTTCACTCTCTGTACAACATTTCAACGGAATTGCAAATATCATACAAATAATAAACTGCATGTGCACAACTTAGCATATACTTTCATTACTGTATCTACTACATGCTGTGCATACGGTGCCAGTTAACTGCATACACACAAGTGTTGTATGGAGTTGCATGGTCAGTGTTGTTGAATAATGTGAACTCCATTCTCACTGTATGTAACATCCCGGATTTTTGCCAACCTGGAATTAGACGTCTTAGGCAATGAGTCGATCCTAACACCTGATAAACTTGTCAGAACTCAATCCCAAAGTCTAAAACTGCTTTTGAACCCTTTTCCTTCACAAATCCCACCCTTCTTTCAATTTTTCTAAGTACTTTCACCCTAGACACTATCTTAAACTAGCTAAGTAGTATAACTTGGATCACTTTATATACAAACTACAAAGGACTAAGTACCACCTCAGACAAAAATCTTATAGGACTAAATCCTTTAGAAATGAGACAAAGTAACTAAGTGCTAAACTAGATTAGCTACGAAATCCATTTGATCAACTTTAAATATGATCTGCAAGACCCAAAACTTGTAGAATCATTGACGCTAGGTTACCCTAAAATCCAGGATCAAACTCATTACCCGACTGCTCTCGGGAGCACGTTAAAACTCCGTATCAGATCTAGACCGCACATCGGGAGTCCAAATAATACGAAGTTAAGGACTTAGGACCGCTACGTTGGGCTTGACAACCATCTCGGAAATCAAATCCAGATAGTGTCCCACGGCTGTTTGCTTGAGTCCGGAGCGTGAGAGGGTGAGAACATTTGTTTTCTTTACAAAATAAATATCTCAAATAGTAATCTGAGACTTGTTACTTGCGGACATTTTGTAAGCAACCAGACCGTCAGAATCTGACCTAAATACACCCTCGGATCAGGAAAATTTTCATAAACATATCCATGTACTTAGAATTTCTGATCGAGATACACTGACTGTTGAACTGAAATTGGTCCGCCACGCGTGATCTGGGAATCCGAAGGAAACGAAAACTTAACTCCACCTAGATCCAATGTCTGTGAGCTTAAGTCCGACCTTTGGCTTAAGGGGGGCCGCCAGAAGTCCTCCGTTGAGCTAAAAAATGCTCACTTTGGTTATAACCTAAGTATACCTTGACCTGAAGTCTATTTCGGTGACTTTTTAGGCTATATAAGGACCTTAGAACTCTCTCTCTCTCACAGCCATACGAATTTGAGAGAAACCTTAGAGAGAGAGGAGAGAAAAGAGAGAGGAGTGAGAAATGTGAGAGAAGCTCCCTACTACTATTCCCTGTTGTTCTACAAGCCTATCTCATCGCTTTCCCGGCGATTCCGACTTCGTTTCTAGGTAAGAAACCCTAACCCTAATCTGTTTTGGGGTTGTAAAGGTTGTAGGTTATGAAATAGCTAACCTATTTCGTTCTATAGGTTACCAAACTGCCGTATTCGAAAGCTTAGCGAACCTATCGTATTCGTTACAATTCTACGACTAAAGGTGCGGACTTTAGGTGTATAGGTTATGGTTTTCAATGCTTTCAATGTCAGATAATGATAGATTCATGATCTGCATGCAATTGCACATGTACAATGTGCTGTCTGTTTTCCATTTCGATTAAAGATGAAGAATATGAAATTTTACATACTCTGGGTATTTGTAGAAAGTACCGTATACGTATAAATTTTGGAAATGTGTTTGTCATGATTATTTGCTGTATGAATATATTATATATGGATAAAATACTTATTTGGCAAAAGGGTTCGCCCTAATACATGTATTGCTAATATACACAATGTATGTAGAAATAATGTATTCTTGAAAATACCGTATATGTATAAATTTTGGAAATGTATTTGCCATGATTATTTGCCGTATGAACATACTATATATGCGTAAAATACTTGCTTGGCGGAAGGACTCGCCCTAATACGTGTTTTGCTTGAATACACTGTATGTTAAAATAGTGTATTCTAAGTGTTTGTGAAAATGACTAAATGAGTATAGAATTCACATTCGTGCTTGCCATGACTAATTGTCATGGATATATGATCGTTGTATAGGCGATACCCCTTTGACGAAAGGATTTACCTTAAATCACGCCACGACCAATATACACTATATATGCTAAAACGTGTAGCCTAAGTGTTTGTGGAAATGACTGAATGAACATGGAACTTGGATTTCTTCTTGCCATGACTATCCGTCGTGGGTGCACGCGTGTTATAATTGGGGCAACTCCCTAGTGAAAAGATTTGGCCTTATACTTATGGGATCAACATACGTCATGTATGTTGATGTGTGTAGTCTTAGTGTTTGCTGAAATGACTAAATAATTATGGATTTATGATTTATGCTTGCCATATGTATTGAATGTAAGAACATGATTGATGTGTATGAGACAACTCCTTGCTATAAGGATTTGTCCTAATCTATGTTGAAATTAACATACGTCATGTATGTTGGAGTGGTGTAGTTTAAGTGTTTGATAAAATGCTTGTGCGAGAAATTGTGTGACAAACTAAAATTAATAGGGTGTTGAGATGGGATTCTCAACTACCTTAGAGACGTGTCACGTGTATGATTTCCTTCATGTAAGTTATTTAGTTTAATCGCTTACTGTTTTATGAAACGTATGTGTTTGGATTTCCTGTTTGCATTGTGTTTTATAACATGCTTGTTAATATGTTTGAATTACTTGTTTATTTAATTCTGCTCTGATTACTTCACCTGTTTAAGTTGTATTCCATAAATCCGTGAAGGGTGATGGGGGAGTGGTGCAACGTTTCCGAGCAACAGCCCTGGCAGCCCTAAACGGATGTTATCAGACTTTGATTGTATGATTTGAATCTTGATCCATTACTGCTTTACCTATCTGCAATTGAATGTGATTGGGGCTATTGTATAGTCCAGGTAGTCGGTAATGGGATCGAATTCGTGACTGAGATTCATTCGCCACGTAGGACGTGTTTGAGGAACCCGAGTCGTGCGTTGCTTGTCAGCAGTGGTTAGGCCACACGAAGTGCTTATGCACTTCATGTCGTACAACTCAATGGGTGCTCGTGCTAGTCGAGCTCGTCAAGTAACCCGATCTGTCTTATGTATGTTCACCATGTTTGGACGCTACTGCTTAAACCTAAGGTACCAAACTTACCAGTGGAAACCCCGTTAACTATGGTACCTCGATCCGCTAAGACTCATGAGCCGGACATGGTGGTATGGGACACCGTGGTCGAGCTGTCGGCCTACGCTGGGGCCACGTGCCTCCCCGTAGTGACCATTGAGCAACAAGACTCGTGAGCCGAATACGGTGGTATGAGACACTGTATTCGAGCTGTCGACACCTACGGCGAGAGCCGAATACGGTGAGACTTGTATTCGTGCTGACGGGCGACGAGCCCTTCGTAGTGTCTTCGAGTATACTCTACAGTCTGTGATTGGCGATGAGCCATTCGCAGCAACTAGAGCATGAGTTGAGCCGAGTACGGTGAGACCTGCATTCGAGCTGACGGCCAGCGATTGAGCTGAGTACGGTGAGACCTGTATTCGAGCTGACGGCCAGCGATTGAGCCGAGTACGGTGAGACCTGTATTCGAGCTGACGGCCAGCAATTGAGCCGCATACGGTGAGATCTGTATCCGTGCTGACGGGTGACGAGCCCTTTGCGATGCCTTCGCGATGCCTCTCGAACCATAATATCGTATGAGATTAACTAGGTTTGACGACCCTAGAATGGATCATGTTTGGGAATGATACAAGGGAGGTACCTTAGTTTCCCAATACTGCTGTTTGAAATGGACTAATAACAACTCGGTAATCATGCTCATCATGCATTGCATGTGCCTGGAAGATGTGGAGCACTGAGGAATGCAAGCATGCCGCGAACGTAAGATGGTGTCGCACGAGAGAGCATGTGGTGAGGGCATCCATCATGACTGCACTCATACTTGCATTAATAAGAGTATTTAGAATTATTGATTGTACTGCTTTATCATTACTGCTTGACTGTTTGATAATATGTTAACCTATACTTTATTGTTCCACTAAGTTGATCACTCACTCCCACGTTACGGGACGGTGTTGTACGCACCAACCAGACTAGTTTGAGTTTTAGATGATGGCGATGCCGGGAGGCGAAGCCGAACTTTTGTGACGACGAGGATGCTTTCTCGTATATGCTGTTTTCTGGCGGCTTCGTGTGAGCCGTGCCTTGATCGACTGGGTTACAGGGATGTTGACTAAAGGACCTTGCACATTTGATATATTTTGGAATTGTACTTGTAATTTATTAACCTGGTAACCTTATCACACTCTGGATACTCACCACAGTTTATATATTTTATCTATTTATCACAGTCTTCCGCTTGCAATTTAACTGTCTCTAGAGTATGATATGCTGTTTTGGCTTAATCTCACTCATGTTCAATGCACTAATATAGACAACATTCAATCATCATTCATTTTGTTGCATAAGTGATGCGTTGGAACTCGGGAGTTGAGTTTATGCTCGACCCCCGATTTTCAGGGCATTACACTGTACCATGTAAGCAATCATAAAATATGTACTGTCGGAAGTGAAATGCGCCCAGATAACATGTTAGTATGTGCATTTTCCTGTTGGGATCTAACTGAAAGGTGAAACTTGGGAGGTTGGAATGTGTCGGAGTAGCAATAGGGACAAAATGAAAATAGTCTATCTCTGGCCCTTTTTAGAGTCAAATTGTACATGTCTAGACTTGCTAACTGAAAAGTAATACTTTTCTGTTAGCATGTTTCACAGGCAGCCCTTATGACAAAATGAAAATAGTCCAAATAGCTATGTTGGATTTTTTTCCCTGATTGTGCCCCTGTAGGGAAATGCATGTGATCTACTGGGTAGTGTTAAAATATGAATGGATTTCCTTACATTCAGTGATACAACATGTCAGTTGAGGGACTTCAGAATTAGGTTTCCACATCTTGGTGACGGATCAGAAATGTGTGAAACTTAGAAACATCGGATGCTTACCTCCAACTCATACCCCCTCCAAAACCCAACTCAAAATGACATGGCTGATCTATCATTAACATTGATCGACATAATGTAAAAAATTTCCTGGCAGCTATATCTGCAGAGAAGGTGAGGAATTGCTGAGAATCTGCTACAGGTTTTAGATGGATTTTCTCAGGACTTTATGGCCCATCCAGTTATTCCAATTGCCCATATTTCTGGGCTGAACTTTCATTTGTTCCTCACAGATGGAACCTCCCATAGGTGGTGGGAGGGGACCTTAATGTTATACGCTTCTCTTTTGAAAAGTTGAATGGATCCCAAATCTCCTTTTTGATGTGGGCCTTCTCTGATTGGGTGGACAAACATGGCTTTGTGGACCTGCCTATGAGAGCGTCAAATTTACTTGGACAAATGGTCGCTACCACCCTGCTATATCTCTCCTTGATAGATTCTTAATTTCCCCTGAATGGATCCACCGATTCTCGTTTGCCTGCCAAAGAGGGTTGCCAAGACCTGTTTCTGACCATTGCCCAATCCTTCTTGAAACTGATGAGATCAATTGGGGTCCCAAACCATTCAGATTCGAACGGGGCGTCAACGATCCAGGGCCACTTGGTTAAAGGAGGGAGACCGCAATACCAAATTCTTCCATAATGTGGCTAATGCTAGGGCTAGGACTAACACAATCTCTTCCCTTTGCATCGATGATGAGATTGTGATGGATAAAAATTCCATTTGCCAAGCCATTGTAAACTTTTACTCTAATTTGTTGTCTTGACCTCACATCAATGATTTGCCTTTCCATTCCTTGACAAATGAAGATGTTCTGGCCCTGGACTAGTTTTGAGTTTAGGCAGGGTTAAAGCTCCTTGCCCGGACGGGTTTCCAATTGATTTCTTTCAAACGTTTTGGGACCTTTTGAAGGGTGATCTGCTCTTCTTTATTGTGGTGTATATATATATATATGTATATATATATATAAAATCATCATCTAGCTACTGAACTGGGCAGTACCTACTTGGCCCTAATATCAAATTAGAAGGTGCCCAAAATCTGAAGGATTTCCGTCCTATTAGCTTCCTTGGAAGTCCATATAAAATTATATCCAAAATTTTGAGCCAAAGGCTTAGGATGGTAATCCCTAAGGTTATTTCTCCCTTCCAATTTGCTTTTGTTGAAGATTGTCAGATCCTGGATTGTGTGCATTGGAACAGGTCAAGGGCTTAGCCAACATTGAATTCTTCACTGTGAGCAACATCCTGTTGAAGGATGAGCAGTACATAGCCCCTTTTCTCAATCTCAGAGAATATCGTTGACTTGAGTGGTTGCAAATGTTAGTAAAGGCTCACCAAGAAAGATCAGCGTGACTGCCCCCAGTAAAGCGTACTTATTTTACATCAACTGGATGAACATACTCATTTTGCATAACATAGTTTTGTGGTACAATTGCAAGTTTGCTTGTACAGGCAACTTCCAAATTGCCTACCGACGACTTCATACCATAGATGTTTTCTGTCCCTATGTGGATATGGACCCTGGTTGCTTTAGTGGTAGACGTCTGAAGGGTTATATATTTTGGACAATTTTATAGTTACATGAATCATCCATCTTAGCCTGTTCTTAGGACTTGTGTTTTTGTACGGACAAGACACCATAACCATGGTAGCTGCTGAATAATGATGTTAACTATTACAGTTGAAATTGGTTTGGCCCTATCTGTATTATGGTTGAGTTACTTGTACATGTATCATGTATGTTTTGCAGGTTATTGTTCCTCTGATAGTGTTACTCCCCATTAAGTTCACAGGAGGGTTTGAGAAGGAAATTCCTTTCATTTATGCGCAGGCACTCACAAATGAAACAGTATATTTGTGATAATATAATTGTCTATCATGGTGGCCTGTACCACCGCCATGGTTGGACTCTGTTGTTGTCATTAACTTTGTATGTTATTTTTACATTTTCTTTAATAAATGATTCCACCGGTCTGAACACAGCTCGATTAGCGGACTGAGGGAATAACAGGGATGCATTACCTAGTCTTAAGATTTCCTGATGATCAGCTCTACCATTTTCATCTCATTAGTGCTGACACCCATGGTATGTTTCACCTAGCAGAAAGCTTCTCGATGGTTTTAGTCCAAGTGTCTAACTCACTGTTTAACTACTAAATTTGTCTAAATTCATAAGTTTGAAGAGCAACTGCTATATGTAATATCATTCCTTCCCAATTGCTGATGCAGCTGCATTTGAGATGTTTTTCAGGGCACATCTACTTAAAGAGTCGTAGAGATTGTTTATCACATCACCACATCAATGTAGTAGGTTAGTCATTTATTTGTTTCCTCCCAATAGTGTTACGCTGCAATTGGCATGGGTTATGATATTTGAAGATGTACCCTACGTGTCATATATATTTCTGATCATATTATCACCCCCATCATTTTCCAGCTGATTTATTTGGGGATGTTCTGGAAAGTGCACGATCGGCTCCCAGCATTCCCCAGCTTGGATAACAGGCACTGTGTTATGCTTCTTGAAATGGAGTTGATATTGAACCAAATGTAATCGGCATTCTTATGAAGCAGATTTTCATGGCAAGATTTTATGTTGTCTCGTAGGCAGACGTCCCGGCATTTACAATACTAGGGATGATTGTCACGTTCAGGTGGAAGGCTATAGTGGGTGTTGTTCCCAGTCTTACCGGTCCTATGATGAGCCGCTGATTGCTTGGTCCGTGTTTAATGGTACCTATGCGATACTGACGACATTCAATGATGAAAAACGCAGAAGTCCCTCAACCACCGGTGTTAGCATATAAAGGAGAGTGCATCCGGATGTTCAGCGGCCTCTTCTGTGCACCGTCACCTCTCCTCTGACGAATGCAAGCGCAATGGGGACGCTGTCCTTGCCTTTCTCATAGGTTTAGTGGTTCTTTTTATGTCATTGTATATTGTATTAGGTGTTAGACATCGTCTTTGGTTCACCTCTTCAGATTTTGGAGTCACAATTGTGGTGTGTTTTGGACTTGCTCTAAGTTGTATACGTGAACGTTCTGTTTTGGCCACCTTCTAGACCGGTATTACTTGCGGACCTTCTATGCAGGCAGTTCTCAATTTTTTATTTAAATTACCTACATATCATGGTGGTAATTTTATCTATCGTTACAAACTGTACATACAGCATTATACGGTATTACCACTGTTAGGTGTACAACTGTTACCAGAATGCCTCTAAGTGCACGAATGAGCCATAAGTAGGTGAAGGTAGCTATTATACCATAGTGGTTGTAATTTACCATGCAGTTTAGCTATCGAAACATTGTAGTTGTATGTGTATGTGATGGATATGGAGCACCAAATTATTTTGGCCGGTAATTGGGCATGAATTACGACATTATCCAATTGTCCGTTTTCGCTTTTACTGCCCTTCACACAGCTGATTATGGCAGAATCCCAACATTATCATTGCTGGTCAAATGGATGCCTTCATAGGGGACATGTATTGGAATTTGTAATCATTGCAATAATACAGCACATGACGGTGGTAATTTGCAATCCAAACAGGTCATTAGCGAACATGAGGAATTCTTTTTCAATCTAATGCAAAAGAGCTTGCAAAAAGAAGATAGATAAGTGTGATACCTGAACAAGTAGAAGAAGAATCTCATGAAGGATACTCAAAATCCATGACTGAAAATTATCAATAGCCAAGGATGCTGTCTTCTGTTTGCCAGATTCAGCATTTTCCTTGACTAGTACCACACCTGGTCTCTTGTCATTAAAATTTTGTTCTTGAGAAGGTTCCTCTTCTTTGATCATGGGAGGATCTTCTTGTAACGTAGGCTCCAGCAAGTGAGCATGAACGCCAAGGTTTAGAATCAAATCAAAAGCCCGAACTCTAGAAGCCCATCTTTGAGACCTAAGCATTTCCTGAAAGATAAATAAGAAAATAAGAAAACTGGACTACATTGGCCACGAAGAGAAGTTGAGATGCAATTGACGTAGCACCTCCAGCATAGAAAAGGTGAGAGGAGCTGCAGTACTAGAATCCAACACATACCTACAAAAGGAAAATCTAGGTTTTCATCGTTTCTCCTCACTTCATTAAAAATGCATACAAACAAGGAAAGTATGAAAGCAGTGAAGCAACTTATTTGGGAGAGTGTACAAAGATGTGTTCATCATGTAACCTCTGAATTGATATGGAAGTCAAATATTTATTGGAAAGGATTTTTATGAAAACTATAGCCTCAGCTTTCCAAGATCTAGAGTATGTTTGTGTTTTCCTGCTTCAAGGTTGACTAATCCTCATGAAAACTATAGCCTCAGCTTTCCAATATCTACTTAAGATTAGGTTTATGTTTTCCTGCTTCAAGGTTGACTGAATGCACTCAGTCCAAATCACAAAGAAGATAAGAATTGCACCTTCCTGTTCTCCTTGTGATTTGGGGGTGGATAAAGTCGGAAAACAGAAGCCTGCATACTGCTGGTTCCTTTTCTGCACCTCCCAAAGAAAAAAAATTAAATACTGTGTCCGCCACAGAAGCCCCACCAACTGCTTATTGGTGGTACACGTAAACACACTCTTGACTATTGAGTGGTATATCCAGATCACTTGATGTAGTAAACTGTATTGGGCATTGTGACTTCATAGCCACCACAGGTGACTACAATACGATCTCTTAAATGCTGTGATAATTGCCCAGGTATTCCAAAGAAGGGAAAAAGGGTTGTGTCAATCAGGTGGGAAGTCGCTTGTAGAACTTTTCCCATGAAATCAAGAAAATCATGTTTCAAATATTACTGGTGAAATAGGATTCAGGTATCATAGAAGTAGTTAGGGATGAAAATGGCATGACTAGGTTTCTTTTGGCCCCATGGGCCATGGGGATTCAGATATGCAGGAGTTGGAGCCTCGGAGGGCATCTGTAAGAGACTAAGAGGATATCTCAGACACAGGAAATTTTCTTGGGCAAGGAAGGAGACAAAAAAACTACCGCATGGGCAGCGCTTCGAGTAAAGCACCGTAGAAATATGCCTTTGCGGTCAATGAGATCATATTGCTGGCTGCTGCTGGGATTTTCTGTTGTTCCTTGAGATGCAATGCATATTCCTACCAATTCTTTAGTGGATGCTCTTGTTAGAGGTGTTCTCAAACTCTCTTGTAATTGGAGACAGTTACATTGCCCTAATGGGTTACAGTTCTCCATTTCTTTTTGTGCAAAATCTCTTTGTTGCCAATAAAAATATATCATTGGTGTAATATAATTTATAAAGCCAACCCCGAATAGCTGGGAGAAAGCTGTGGTGTGATGATTCTAAAAAAGGACAGCAATATGTATTGAATGTGTCCAATACATCATTATTAAGGAAACAACCATACACCAAATCCATGCCACCACATCATGGATTCTTCAATTCTCTTCTTTAATTTTCATGACTTACCTATCGTGCCGGAACTTCTAAATGTTAACATCTAACTCCACCGTTCTATACAGGTCAACAATTATTTACTTTTGGAGAAAAATGTTCACCATCTGCCTTCAAATGGTTACAGGCTTGAATTTCTGCCACAATCAAGAGAGGGAAGTTTTTAAGGTGAGACATCAAGGAATGAATTCCTGAGCCATAACTCACCCAACGTCTCATAACTAAGTGAGAATACCCTTGATGAGAAAACTGAAGTAATTACATTGAGGAACTATTGTCTGGATGCATCAGGATGTCAATAGTGTCCCGATGCATTCATTCCATACACGTGGGCACACGCGGGCACATGGACAAGGAATAGACCACTGATCCCATGGGCACCATGGTGGATGGGGAATAGCCCAAAATTCTTTCAAACTACAAGATCAACCTACCCATCCAATCTTTGGTCTTCTATCAGGACTGCTTCTGTATTTTAGTACCTCACGATATGGATTCTTTTAGATGTGAATTGCTATCGCACTAATAGACAAGCATTCTCTAGGACTCACCTGCAGATAATCTACTAATTACTAAATATGAACTGTTACTATATCGACATAAGTTGAAACAACAAATTAGACTTTGATGCAGGAGTAAATCAGAGAAGTATGAGAAACCAGCAAGAATACAGAAATATCACACATGCAGATAACTCTTAAGGAACTAAGAAATAGGATAAAATAAACTGATAAACAAGTCTTCAAATCTGTGAACATACATGTCAATAACAAGCTTTACAAGGACACTAACTGTGACATCCATGGGCGGCTTTCTGCTATGGTTGGTTAAGCTGGATGACATCGTCATAAGATTTGTGTTTGGTGAAGACATCTCCAAGCAAAAATCCGTTATAACATCGGAAACTTCCACAGGATTCAACCGCAAAGGTTGCTGTTCGCTGTCCACATTAAGGTACTGGTGAGAGGGATTTTTAGCTTCTCTGTGCAAAAGTAGCATTTCATGGTTTACCAATATCAGATGACAAGTGAAAAGAGAGACTTTTATTTTTAACATGATGGTAAAAAAAAAAAAAAAAAAAAAAAAAAAGAAAAAGAAAATACAAGAGGATAAGGAGAAGCTGACAGTGACGGAGATTTTAAAGTAGGTAAGTTCTATTTTAATGTCAGTCAAGTACTCTTTGCTCAGCACAGCCTGCTGGTGCCGGTAGCTCCAAAAAAGATTGATGGGATCTCCCTCTTTCCATCTGGATCATTTGCAAACACGCCCTGACAAAGGGTGCCTGATAGACTGTGCACTCTACTTCTCTCAAGTGAGCATTAATATCTCATAAAAAATACTAATTAGAATTGAATATTTAACTGTCAGTTGTTTTCCTAACCTGTTAATAAATTGATAGGAGAGTTAACTAATTCATTTATGTCATACATCTTTCAAAATGAGAAGAAAAAAGAACGGTAAAAAAAAAAAAAGAAGAATAAAAAATAAAAATAAAAGATCGGTGTCATATCCCATCATCATCTCAGAAAAATTCATGCTAGAGGAAGCAAGCATAAATGTTTAATGCCCAAGGTTTGAGATTAAGAATCAGTGGACAGAAAACCCCATCTTTTGTAGGTTTTTTAAGGGGTAACTCAGATTTTTTTAGAGAACAAAGGAATAGAAAATACTAGAGGGATGATGAGAAATCATTCAACTAATACGAAGAAGGGTTCCCCCCCTCCCCCCCAACCAACCACCCAGACTTACAGAACACTTTCTCTAGAGTAGCAGTTTTGTCGTTCAAAGATATCTTGATATACTCAAGCCAAATTGTGCATAAAATGGCTATAAAGGATAGGCGCAAAACAGTCCATTTCTTTTCTACCCAACCAAGCAAAATGCCACATGTAGAAAAGCTCCCCAAAGTTTTGGGGGGCCACCCAACAAGATTCCAAGAGTGCGAGGAATTCCCCCAAATGATCCGAGTGAATTGACAGTGAATGAAAAGATGATCCACCATTTCCCCATCATTTAAGCAAAAAGGACAACCATTAGGCAGGATCATTTACCTTTTACTTAAGTTGTCAATTCTTACCCGCCAACCGCATAAAGGATACCACCCAAGATGCCCCGGATATTTCCAAGTATGACAAATAGGATCCAAATCCTGCAACCCATGAACCTTGTAGGATCGAGTAGAAGACTTTATTGAAAAACCCTGAACCCGGATGGATTTCAAACCCACCTATCACCCTCCACTCTTGAAATCCCTTGATTATGCAACACCGTCATCAAGATTACAAATTCACCAATCCCCCCATCCATGAGTTCCTTTTGAAGGTGAAGCACCGAAGCGTTTGTGCACCCCAATTTAAGAGAGGAAACACTATCTTGAACGGGTTGTCCCCGCACCATCCATCCTCCCAAAAGTGGATGCCAGACCTGTTGTCTAGATCAAAAGATACATGCTCTTTGAAAGAGTAGGTCACCGGTGGGACCGCCTTCCATAGTCTAGAACCCTTGCACTTGGACAATGAAGCGATAAACCATCGTCCACTATTCTTGCTACACTTGCCAACTATGACCTTGTTCAAAGGCTTTCCTTTTCCACTCCAAAGCACCACAACCAGAAATAGCATATTATTCCATGGAGCTAAGGTCTAAAAATATGGAATGAACAAGCATTTCCACTACTCCGCCACCCAGTCAACTCTATGACTGGGTGACAAAGTCGTAGAAACACTTATTTATTCCATATTTTGGACCTTAGCTCCATTGGACAATATGCTACTGCTGAAACATGGAAGAATTGAAATGAGGTTGGCAAATTGAAGAATTTTGGTGATACCAAGGCTCCCCATTTCCACGGGTATACATACTTTTACATACCTCCCCCCAATTCACAAGCTGAAAATTTCCTCTTTTCTTCCTCCACCCTCCAAAGAAAATCATCATCTAAACCTTATCCCAATTAATTGGGGTCAGCTACATGAATCATGTTCCGTCATTACACTCTATCAAGGGCCATACCTTTAGTTAAACAATAGGTCATTAGGTCTTTTCTTACTACCTCCACCCACGTCCTTTTGGGCCTTCCCCTTGCCCTTTTAGAGCCTTTAACTTGTACCAACTCGCTCCTAATCAGCGTAGTTCATGGTCTCCTTTGCATGTGACTAAACCATCTTGAGTCTATTTCCCTCATCTTATTACCTATTGGTGTTACTCCTACGCTCCCTGGAATGCATTTATTTCTAATTTTATCCTTCATCGTCTTGCCACTCATCCATCTCAACATCCTCATTTCAGCTACACATCTTATGAACATGTTGTTTCTTAACTGCAAAACATTTTGTCCCATAAAGCATAGCTAGTTTATAGCTATCCTATAAATTTTCCCTTTTAGTTTGAGTGGTACACAATGATCACATAAAACTCCAGAGGCACATCTCCATTGTTCTACCCAACTTGAATTCTATGGGCAAGATCCTTCTCAATCTCTCCACTCATGAATTATTATTATTATTACTATTTTTGAAAGATTATGATATTTATTAAGGCCGAAGGCTAAAAAAAACAAAAGAAAAGAAAATAGAAAAGGGAAAAGGGAAAAACAACAGAACAAGAAAAAAAAAAAAAAAGGGAACAACACAAACCTAAAAAACAAAAAAAAACTATACAGCCAAGCCTAGTCCTAAAGAAAACACGAAACACCCCCATGAATTATTGATCCAAGGTATCGAAAGTGGTCATTCCGGGAAACTTCTTGGTCAGCAATCTCAAGTAATTCCTCTTTTTCACTCCTATTGTTACTAAAGTTACAATTCATATTCTCTGTTTTAGTCAGACTAATTTTAAATTATCCCTGAAAAAATCTTTGTGCTTAACGCCCTTCCTCGTCTTGTTAATCAAAATATGTCATTTGCAAATAACATACACCATAGGATCTCTTCTTGCAAATGCCTTGTTAATTATTTATAACAAATGTGAGAAGGTATAGGCTCAATGCTGACCCTTGGTGCAAGCCTATAGTAAGTGGGAGCTCGCTTGTCTCTCCACTAGTGGTCCTCACATTTTTTTACCACTCCCTCATACATATCCTTAATCATGTCACTTTGTCCTCTTGAAACTCCTTTCTTTCCCAACACCCACCGGATTAACTCTCTAGAGACCCTATCATATATTTCTATAAAACAATAAAGACCATGTGGAGATCCTTCCTCTTCTTGAAGCACTCCAAAGAAAATCTCTTTGAATTTTTTATACTCTCTCAATAACACTTGAGGAAAAACAGAACAAAGACAAAGCAAAGAGGCATATTCGATAGAGCCACCTTAATTAGCGGGATGCCTCCCCCAAACGATAATAGTTTACTCTCCCGCAACAACAATTTCCATTGCATTCTTTCCAAGACTGCATCCCAAAGGTTCTTTGCCGGTTTCCAATGCATAACGAAAGGCTGAGATACAACAACGGGAGCTTGTCTTTCCTACATCCAAAGATAATAGCAACTAGCAAGCACATCCACTTCTACATCACTGACGCTGATGCCCAAAATTTCATTTTAGTTTTTAAATATTGATCTTCTGACCTGAAACCGCCTCAAAGCATCAAATGATCTTACAAAGATTATCAACCTGAGCCCCATTTTCTCCACAAAAGAGCAAGTTGTCATCAACGAATTGGAGATGAGAAATCTGGAAAGGTGCATTCTCAACCGCAAAACCTCGATTAAGACTTCGTCTCTCTTGCCTTCTCTAGCATCTTACTGAGAGCTTCTACCACCACTTTAACGAGGAATAGAGATAAGGGGTTGCTTTAATGAAGGCCACCTGAGCTTTCAAACTATGATTAGCAAGGGAAAAGAAATCTACCACTTGATGAGAAGGCTCCAAATCCTAAGATTGATGAATAATCATTGGGTGATAAGCCCATAACTGGGTCGGGTTAGGATCGACACGGATCTGACTTGACTATAAATGAGACCCCAAGATTTGGCCCATTAGACCTAATCCGGGTAGAGACCTATATCCAAGTCGGATCATATACACAGGTTATCAAGTCAACCCTAATTGTGGCTATTCTAGAGGTGTAAATAGGTTGGATGTGAATAGTTGAATGCTAATGGTTAACAGCTAATGTTTGAGGCTAATAGTTATTCCCAACCATCGAATCCTAAGTCCTTTTCTGTTAAAGGCTAACAATTGTTGTAATTTTTTTAATCATCAATTTGCAAGCCATGTTTCAAAAAAAAAATAAAAAAATGCAGATCACCTCTTGAAAGGCTAGTGATGCAGGACGGATGGCCTAACCTAGGATAATGTAAATAAATTAATTAATGAATTACTACAGTAAATCAAAGCATAAAATAAAGCCAATCTACCAAAAAGTTAGAGAAATCAAATATTCAATTAAGCTCAAGTTCTAGACCACATCACAATCTCGGAAAATAAATCTTTAAGGCTATTTATCGAACATGGCCCAATGGAAGGTAGAACTTCCATCTAGCATAGGATTCGTTCTAGATTCGAGGATTCACTTGCGCTTTGCTAGAGTTTGAATGGATTGGGGTTTGGGTTTTGAAATTAAGAAATTAAGAATTTAGGGTTTTATAAAAGGTTAAGGTCAGGATTCGAGTTTTATAAAATAGAGAACAAGAGATAGGATTAATGAGGGAGAGGTCATTCAATTGTACGAACACTGTACAGATAGGTCCATGTAGTGTATGAGCACGTCCATGTGGTCGTACGGACAGTGTGGTGGGGCTGGGTTGGTTTGGTTGGTGATGAGTTGGGTTGATGATGATGGAGTTAGAGTTTGAGAAAAAGATATTCAATAGAAAATGAGGATTTGAGAGAGAAGAAAGAAATACTTTGATAGGAATAAGAAAGATAACTTGGAATCACTCCAATGGCTTCACACCTAATTCCATTCGCAGGAAGTTTTCTTGCTCAAAAGAAGCAATGTAGAGAAATTTCATTCAATATGTCCATCATCTCAAGTCTCAAGTCTCAAACGAGTATATATAAGAAAACTTAAGCAAACCCTAACTCTAGACCTATTCTTGACCGTCTGAATCTATTAACGATCAAGATCAAAACATAAATCTCTGATAACCTAAAATAAAGCAGAAATAAAGATGAAGAATGATCTCCATCGTACAACAGTTACTTCCACACATCCACATGTGATCAACGGCCTGGATGAATGTGGTCCAACATGCCAATGGCTTGAATGTGCAGACTAGAGTGTTAGTACACCTAAACCCGAGTCTCCTAACATATCCAACGGTCTAAATTACCAAACCGATGTGTCCAAGATATCCAACAACATGGTCTAATATATGTAACGTCCAGATGTGGTCCAAGTCTGGCTGGGTGACGTCCAAACAGTCCAAAGATATATCAATCAATTCCAAATAAGCAGCGCACATGCAACTTCTCAGTGTGGGATCTTCAAAAATGCACAACCATTCATGTGGGGTCTTAACGTGGCTAAAAACTCGAATTAGGTCCACTAGGCCCCATGTAATGATCATCCAACCATAATGAAACTGGGGTTGGGGCCTCAGCTCTCCTTCTCCAATAAACTCATGTAGGTGCTCGAACACCCTCATAAGTTAGGATAGTCCCGTCGGGGAGATCTTGGTGCACAGTCCATCTACAATGAGGCTCATCAAGTTAGAGGTTTGCATCACCATGTACACCCAGCATGTACAAACTCATAGCAAAGGATACTTTTCAAATAATCAGACCGAGGATTCTATAATTCCACATAAATAGAACCAAGATGGTTGGAGGTTTAACATGTAAAACCTAAAAGGTATCAAATCAAGCCAGCTTACAAGTAGGCCCATAAACACTTCTGACGCAGTTGCATACGTGGAGGAAACAAGGTTCTGATTAATGGTTAATGACATTTTAAGTAATGATCATATGGTTGTAACTCGTGTCAAAACATTTCGAGAAAAATAACACTTAATCCCTGACATCAGTTCATGTTTAACATGTAATCAAGCAAAGCAAAGGGTGTATTCCCCTGCAAAGACCACTAAAGTAAATGGTCATTAAAGACACCAAAGGGTGTTTTCCCATGCCCATTTGAATTACATGGTCATATATTTCCACGCAAAGACCTTTTAAGTACATAGTCATCACAGAAACACAGTTCCCTTAACGCAAACAGGAAAAAAATAAAATTAGTTGCTGATATGTATATGAATTATAGACTTCCATACTTGACATTCACATCAATTATCACAAATAAGAAAAGGTCTACTATCAGGACTGAGGGACAGATTGCATTTGGTACCTGTAGTGTCTATACTGAAAAAGACGGCGGGCACGTGGTCGGAATGTGCCCACGGGTGCATCCTCCCTGGGAAAAAAATGAAGCGGGTGGAAAAAAATAGTGAGTTCTAAATGAAGAAAATTTTACAGGAACAAACTCAGTGATATCTACTCTCTTTTAAAAATAAAAAATAAAAAATTATCAATGATATCTACTCAAAGAACAATTGTTGGAAATAATATGGTATACAACCTATTCTACGATAAGGCAACCATAATCATGTCAGTAATCCTAAATAGCAACCGGTACCCTGCATAAATTAGTATGAGGAGAGGATCCAGTTGCAAACACTAATATCTATGTTAGTTATCAAGTAGTTAATCTCCATTCTCCCCATAGAAGTGGCACACACCTAGGACATTCAGATGAATAACCTAACATGGATGGGCCATATGACAAACTTACACCAGTCAGATCATTCTACCCACCCATGAACTGATGGAATTTTGCCACCAAATGTCCACCATTGGTTGGGCTTTTTCTGAACCTCACATTTACAGTTGCCAATGTTCTCCAATCAGTAGCTACAGTCAACACCACTGTCATTATTTGGCACACCCATCCCAGTCTAGATCTTGTATCTGTGGGTCCTGCGTAAGGCAATAGAGTGCTTGATTGATAACTAACATAGATAATATTAATGGGCAAAAGATAAAATTTAATTTTACACTAACAAACTCAGTAATATCTACTCGAAAAACAATTGTTGGTAATATATGGTATACAAGCTATCTACAATAACTGGCAACCATAATCATGTCAAAATGTGTAAATAGCAACCAATATCCTGCATAAATTAGTATGAGGAAAGGATCCAGTTGCAGACACTAATATCCATGATAAAAGTGGGACACATGCACTAGATGGGACCATTTTTCTGCTATAAGTTAACATTGATCGGCCATATGCCAAAATACACCGGTCAGATCATTCTACCCATCGGTGGACTGAGGGAATTTTGCCACCGAATGTCCACCACTGGTTTGGCTTTTTCTGAAACACACATTTACAATTGTTAACGTTCTCCAATCAGTAGCTAGGGTCAACATCACTGTGATTATTTAGTCCACCACATCGCAGTCTGGATCTCATATCAATGGGCCCTGTGTATGGCAATTGAGTGCTTGATTGATAAATAACATTAATAGCAGAAGATATTTCCTCAAGTACTATATTCAAAAGGAAAATATAAGATTTTCTGTTTGAGATAACAACATGATTAAATCTGTGTTTGATTTATGGAAGCTGAAGAATTGACTTTACGATCAATCAACCTGATATCGCTTTTCCTGTGGGTAAAGGAAAGATGAGTTTAGGAGAAGATGAATGCTTAGGATGGGAAAATCAAAGAACTTGAAGAAAATACCTTGATGGAGGGAAAAAGAGATGGTGATGTGGGGATAGATGGAGACCTCGCACCTCCGTTGATGAAGATTAGCCTCATACCAATCTCCCTTCCAAATCACATGAAAGTATCTTCAAATCTCATGAAGATGGAAGAAGAAGAAGAAAGAAAGAGTTTTTCTCTTCTTTTTTTTATTACAAAATCCAACGAGGGAGAGGGTCACATGCCCACCCTCTTTTATAGCTCCAAGAAAGTTCAAAAATTACAATAAACACATTGTTTTGTGAATTTTGACGAAAATAGCCCCAGTGTAACCAAAATTAACTAAAAACACTAATAATGGTGCCCAAACATAACATAAACAAAACTAAATCCTATAAGCTGATAAAATCTAAGAAAAACTAGTTTGGACGATCCATGATCAATGGCCCAATCATGTGATCCAACGGCCCAATTGTCATGTCCCTTCAATCTAACTGTCTGGATCACTCCATAAAGCAGCCCATATGCATCTTCCCAGTGTGAGGTATTCCAGATGCTCACACATGCACATGGGATATTCAGCATGATCACGGTTACTCGCCTAGCCACAGGGAAATCGGTGTGGCCCGCCTCCTCCTCTAATATGTACGCAAAGGTGTATGTGAAGTGATGTCCTCATCACGGGTCAAGTCTCTCGTATATAAGTGTTGCTGGAAAAATGTCAACTTGTCAATACGCATTGTCACTAGCGGTGACAACAAAATCATCCACATATACTACCAACACAATGACGCCTGCCTCACTTCGCCTCACAAAAACATAGTTAGCTTGACTCCATTTCGTCCCATATTCAAACACCACTTATTGAATTTGTTGAATCATGCTTTTGGAGATTGTTTTAAGCCATAAATGAGCACACTTTGTCCAACTCCCCCTAGGCACTAAAACGAATTGGTTGCTCCATATAGACTTCTTCAATAACATCCTCATGAAGAAACAAATTCTTCACACCAAGCTAATATAAGGGTCAATCCAAATCTGTGGCAACCAAAATGTTGCCTGCAAATAATTAAGCTTTGCCATGAGAGATTTTTCAAACTAGTCGACTCTTAGGGTCTAAGAGTACCCTTTAACGACCAACAAAGCCTTTAAGCATTCCACTGAACCATCAATATTGTACTTAACCATATACACACATCAACACCCAAATGCACATTTGATTGTTATGAAGAGTAGCCATCCCATCTTCTATAATTTGTTTCCATCCATCATGACTAATAGGTTCAAGGAAAGAATAAGGAATAGACACAGACAACAAAGATAAAACAAATTTGCAAAAAGGAGATAAACCAACAAAGGAAACAAATTTTTTTTTTTTTTTTTAAATAGAATGTTGAGTGGAAGAATGTATAACCTTGCAAAGAGCGATGGTAAATTGCCTTCATTAGATGCTAAAGGAGATTCAGGCAGACAATGATCTTCAAATGGACCCGGAAGATTGGTGGAAGCTACAATTGGATGAACTTCACTACTATACTAGGACGTTTGGAGTAGACTTGCAATGGCGAAACCAAACGTTGTACAAACATTTCTATCGATGGAAATCATGTGTCAAGCACAATAGGAAGAGTAATAGACATCTCTTCAAACTGCAACGACTTACCATCTTCAAAAAAATATGAAGTACTTTCAAAGAACGTGACATAAGCTAAGACATAACATTTGCGAGAGACAAGATTGTAACATTAATATGCTCGTTGGGTATGTGAGTATCGTTCTTAGCCTTTGGTTCAAACTTGTCAAGAACATAATTTAATTGATATAAGAAATGTGCACACCCAAACACCTTAGGAGGGATGAAAAACACAAATACTACGATGCAAAATGAAAAAAAGTTAATTTACTATCCAAAACAGATGAAGGCATTCGATTTATTAAATGGCATGCAATAAAAACTGCATCAATTAAAAAATTTTCAGAACCTTCATGTTAAACAACAAAGCCCAAGCAACCTCAATTAAGTGTGATTCTTATGTTCAACAACACCATTTTGTTTAGTCATTATCGTATGTGTCTAAGTAGAATGTGAAGCTCCCCAAAAACTTAGATTGCACCTTTTGGAGACGAAAAAGGAAGGAAGGAGAGAAAGCGGAAGAAAAAGGGAAGGAACAATACCAGATCTTTTACCGCTTTGATACCATGTTCCTTGAGTTAGATTGACGAGAAAGGGAAAGAAAATGAGAAGAAGCAGGGGAAAGAGAAGGCCTAGAAGGTAGCGACACCCTTAGCCTCTCCCCTTATTGTCATTAGGGCTTTCATAATATATGCAAAAGTACAAAAATACCTCCATGCTTAAGTTATTAAATAAACCAAAGCCCATATGCTTAAACACTATGCTAACACATCACCTTAAGGACTAAAAAGGAGATGTATCACCGACTGTCAGTTTATGATTCTGTTGCATCTCTTATCTCGGTTGTTGGATCACCTACTAACTATTGCACTGCAACAAGGACTGGAACTACCTTTGGATCTTTTGATGCATCCACCAATGATGATTCTACTACTGCAAAACCACAACACGTGTGATCATCACCATGCATCATGATCCATCAATAGGGACATTCAATTTGAACTCTTTAGTTTGATTGTTTATTTAATGTATTCCACATTAGAATTTCTAGGACTAGACTCCTATGAGAGTTCAAAATGGTGGTGACTCATCCTCATATGTGGTGCACATACATGACCATTCCGGCCATCCAAATCATAGAGCACATCATGCACAACATATATCGCTAAAATCACACTAATAAAGAAATGCTAACTCTCCAACAATATTTACGAAATGGATCGTTAAAAAAAGGTAGTTGTCCAAATTGCAAGGTAAAAATCAGATGGTTACCATCATCTTCTAAATATAATTTTTGGGTTGTGATCCATTCAAAATTTTGAAAGGTCTATTACCATTCAAGTATGCCATTTTGAAAAACAATTGGAGAGTCACCATCACTTTCTAAATGATAAAACATCACAAGAGCCTAGCCCCAATTTCGAAAGGGCCTACAATATAGCTCATCCCACTCGGCATGCCCATAAAAAACTTACCTTGTGATGGTTGAACGCAGGCTTAGAAATTGCACATGTTCCATACATTATTCCAAATTAAATGGTTCAAATTATGGGACCCACTATATACAGGTTATCATCCAAATTCAAGTCAATTTAACAATCATAACCTCTGATTATTGTGCATTCCTTTGTTAAATGTCCACCACTTACTATTTTGCATGCTACCATCCATAAAATGCCTAAAGCTCATATAATTGGGAAATCAACTCAGTATGATGTTCTATTTATAAGCCATCCAAACTAGGACCCACCATTTGGACGGTTTAAGTTAAATTTGTGAACATGTGCAATTTTGAGTGACAAAGTGATGGGGACATCAGAGACCTACTCGGGTGTACTAGAGACGGATACGACCACCCACATCAGCGCAACTTTCTTTGTAGATGGGAGACAAGTTCCAGATGGGGCCCGCCAAGCCATTTTGAAGATCCCACATGCATTGGATGTGCATCAGGAAGACCCTACCTTGGGATGATGCATGTGGGCTGCTTAGGAGATCATTTTAGTCATACGATTTATATTTTGTGTCAATCCGACCGTTGGATCTTGTCAATCAGGCCATCAGATCTTTTAGATCTTGGCCCCTTGGATATTGCTTTATTTATGTTTTTTGTTATTTTTATGAGTTATTTGATGGTTCAGATTGATAATAAATGATTAGTTTTCTTATTTTTGGATAATGGACCAATTCACTTAAGTGAGTGGCATAGTTGCAATTACGTTGGATTTTAATTCCGAATTTTTAATTATAAAAGCACAAAGGGGGTGGAATTCCTACCCTAGTGGACATTTTAGAAGAAAAAAAAAAAGAGACTCTCTTATGTGAAGGGTTTTTCCTCATTATTTTCTAGGTTTTTTTTTTTTTTTTTAAAAAAAAAAAAAAAAAAAAAAAAAAAAAAACTTCCCTTCCAATTAGATTGTGGAAGGGTGGAAACTTGTTTGGTGGTGGATTCCCTAAAGTACATCCTTCCTCTTCATCTTCTTCGAAAGGTAGTTTTCTTCTTACATCCTTCATCTTTCTTCTTCGAAAGGTATTATTCTTCTTCTCTTGTCTTTCTCTTTTCCCTTCCATTACAACATTTTAAACCCTATATCTTCAATTTCTTATTTTCCCCAATTTTTAAAAACCCTAATTCCAAAATCCCCAATTCCCATGAACCCTAATTTTCCTAATTTCAGATTTTCCCATTTCCTAACCCTAATCATAAAACCTGCAAATCTGTCTACTGAGTGTGGAACGTGCCTATGCTAAATTGAAAGTTTTATCCTTCCATCGGTCCTAGTTTTAATTGATTTATGTAATTTCTTAGCATGCGGGCATGTGATTTAGGTTAAATTAGATTTTATTTCTTATTGTTTACTCTTAATTAATTTGTAGGTTAGCATCTTTTGTTAATTGAATTACTTTATGGACTCTTTTATAATCTCCACATTGCATGCTAGCATTAAATCATGTATCCTGCATCACAAAGTTTCACTGTCACACTCTACGGGCGTTATCAAAGTTCTTCTATCTTTTTAGGGTTAAATGTCAATAGTAGCTCAATAGCTATGGCCGTTGCAACGCTGTGAAATCAGCAGAACTAGGAAGAAGATAAAGAAGAAGATGTGGAAAAAAGGACGAAGGAAAGAGAAGGAACAAGGAATAATGAAGAAAGAAGAGAGGAGGAGAAGGAAAGGAGGAAGAGTCACGACTTGCCCAGGTTTGATGACTCACTCAATTCACCGAGTCATGGAAAAACTCAGTGAAAATCACACGATTCATGTCCTATTTTTACCCCCACAGAGTCCAAACCACTTTTGACTTGGGGTGGCGTAAAACCTGGTTCACTCGGGTGAGTCGCGGGTGAACTCCCTGAGTGGGCCAACCTTGCATAGAATCACCGGTTCAACTCAGCAGTTCCCAAAAACTGAATTTTGGACCAGGATATGCTGTCCAAGATGGGATGGATAGTATTGTTCAGATTTTCTTAAATCTATATGATCATTGAGACTTGAGAGCAGAAAAAATGCTAACACGGGAAGGTACATAATGTTGATCTCCTTTTTTTAAAAAGGATTGATATCATTATTAGTTTGTATCATGTTCATTTATCTTTTTTGTGTAACAGATAATATAATAGAATGTTCACATATTAAAGCATAGTCTTCAAAATAATTTCAAAGTAGGATATGGCTAAAACTGTTTGTGCTCAGCATGCTCATCTAGCAATGGATGCTCAAGAAATCAACTGTTTGCAAATTGCCCTTGTGGTTAGTATGCAATAGGTGAGGCCTCACCATGCTGGCATGTGAGTTGTGTTGGCAATCATGTATCGGCAGGTTCCTGCATTTTTGAGCTGCCAACTTGAGCATGACCCTACGTGTGTGGATGCCTTACACTTAGCAGTTAGCCTTGCAACTGCCTTCCATGACCCTGCTTTGTTTGCTCTCCCTTTGGGGTGTGAGTGTAATAGTTGCATTGTGGGGTCAATAACGGCAGGTTCATATTGGCACGTGAGTGCCAGTGTGGACCTCTTCCATGGCTGATTCCAAGAGATACGGTAAAAGAGAATGGTTGATGTCCGGTCAGCAGCTGACCATTAAACTTCTGCCAATCTGTATTTTTGAGTAGCCATCTACTCAAGCATTCCCTTTCATGTGTGTGGGTGCTTCCAAGCTTAGTGGCCTGCCTGGCAACTGCCCCTCCATGAACCTGCTTCGCCTGTTCAACCTTTGGGGTGTGCATGTAACAGTTGCCCTGGGGATCAATCCTAGGTGGACAATGTTGGCAAGGGAGTGGTGCCGATGTGAGCCTCTCTGCCATGACCAGTTCCAAGATCCCCGGTAAAAGAGAATGGTAGATATCTGATGAGCTGCCAATCGTAGAATTTTTGCCAATATACTACTAGAAAGCTAACCCCAAATTGCTGGGAATAGGGCTAAGATGATGATGATAACGTTAATGATGTGATGGACAATCCCATATCAATGTTGTATCCAATGTCCACCCATATCACAGACCTGTTCTAACATAGTAACTTGTGTCCTACGGGTATTGGTAATCAGGGCTAATAAAGATATCTAGCTTTCAATTTTTTATAATTGCAGAAAAGAAGCGGACGGGCAGTGAAGTTTAAAATAGTAACAAAGAAGGTAGGAACAAAATATCAAGGATAACCAAGCCACAACAACAAAACCTGTCACTGAAAAATCATCCAAACAGAGAGACATGCACATCAGACCACCCATATGATAAACAGAATTTTAGAAGAACAACAAAAAACAAAACGCATAATAATATGTAAAATGTGAGAGAGAACATACCAAACTTGAAATGTGCCTGATTCTATCCGTTTGAAAGCAGTTATTGTTCTCAAATGAGAAGTAGATGAGGCAAAACTAGTGGCCGTCATGACTGTCGAAGGTTGCAAGGGTTTATCAAGGTCGGATATATCTCCAGTGCTAGAATATTTCCAAGGCCAGCCCTTCATTTTGGCCTGTATATCCCCAACAAGTAGAGCTGCAGTACCAATATCTGCAAAACTGTGTGTCTGAATGTCTAGCCCCTTTGCAACACCATCACTGGATTATAGACTATGTCAGTTAGACTTTTCAATGCAAAGGAATCAAAATCAAGAGGATGACCAATCCCAAAGCACATTTAACGCAGCCACATGTGCCAACATGCTCACAATGCAGCCCCACTATGTAGATGGTCTGCCCTAAAATTAGGCCAGTCAATTCAACACATGGGACACACCAGATAGAGTGCACTAGCCTGAATCGGGTCAGATAGGTCATTAGCACTGTGGAGCTTCCTACTGAGCAGCTTGGACATAACAAATATGGCACTCTCTTTTCATATGCACCTGCATGTAGGTCTACATGTAGGGGCACGGGCATGAATAAAACTCTCAAAATCAACTGCTAAGACGTATAACCCAATAAGATCTTCAGAAATTATGGCAAAACACAATCCAAATGGATTTTTATTTTAGGGAAGCATGATATGGTAATGGGGAGGGGATGTTCCACCTCGCAAGGCCGAGCAAGAGATAGATCGAGAGAAGGTTGATCAAGAGTTAAGGATAGGAGGGACAATCTCAGGGAAGAGTTATTTTGGAGAAAATCTACATCTGAGATTGGGAACGAAGAGGGGGCTCGATTGAGATTAGAGAAGGCGGCTCAAAGGTTAGCGCCCACAATCCTCAAGGCTGTTCAAGGGAGCTCAGAAGGCCGGTCAATAGGGAAAGTGAGGTGTGGGCAAAGGGATGGAAGTAGTGTCAACGAGGTGGGGTGATGCTAGGGTGATGTGAAAGGAAAGGAGAAGCAAATAGTAGAGGGAGGAAGGGCTGGTAAGATGAGGTAGCACATCTTTAGGGAGGGTGGAATCTGCCGATACAAATGAGGGGGAGTGGATTCAGGTGGAAACGAAGGGGAAGCCGAAGGGTGTAGGACATGTTGGAAAGAACCTCTCTCTAAGCTCCCTCCCCTTCTCATTGAAAATTTTCTAGCAGGTCGGCTGGAGTTCAACTTCAAAAGGCCATTCGAGGGGGGGGGGTTTGCTCGGTGAAGGAAGTGATCGTCCCAAGGGAAAAGGGACTTGGAAATACAAGGGATTCATCTTTGTTCAATAGATCAAAGAAGTCGGGAAGGTGGTGGCAGAAATGAATGGGAAGGTGTTTGAAGGTTGGAAGATACTAGTGCAGAAGGTAAGATATGGGCCTGAGGTCATCAACGGGGTGGTAGAGAAGGAGGAAGTAGTAGAAGAGGGGCAACAGGAGAACGGGGAAGAGTTAAAGGTGGATACCAGGGAGGAAGAAAGGGAACGAAAAAAAATGGAGGGAAAGTCGTACAAGAATGCAGTGACTAGTGGGGCCAGCAGTGAAGAAAAGGAAGGAGATGAGGGTGATAGGAGGGAGGGTTAGGAGGAAGCTGGAGAAATAAGGTGCTACGGTAAGAGAATGATAACAAAGGGCGTGATCATCAGAGTCCACCTAGGCCCCAACGGTGGTGAAGAATGCCTGGAACGTGCTTCAATCGAGTTTGGTAGTGCGGGTGAGGCTTGGGTTTTCTATGGCGGAGGTGGCAGAGTGTTTATCAACGAAGGGGGCATTCGTGGAAGGGGCATGCTCTATCAAGCCTCTATCCAAGAAGGAGATCCTCATTTCGCTGTCACTGGAGGAGGTAGAGAAAATCCCAAGTTAGAAGGCTAATGGGTTTGTGGTTGACCGTTGTAAATGGATAGATTGGTCACCTTTCGAATGGGAGGAGAGATGGTTTCATGTGTTGGGGTAGCCTCTTAAGCTATGGTTTATAGAAGCCTACGTGATGGTGGGATCATGCCTCAAGGAGGTGGTGGCAGTTGACCCGACAAAAACCGGGAGGGAGGACATGCGAGCAGCGTGCATCTGTCTGAGGAATAAAGACTAGCAAAGATGAAGGGGAAAATCTCAAATGTGATAGGGGAGGAGAGGGTGTCTCTAATAGAGGTTCAAGGGCCACATTGTGTTAGGAGGCGGTTTCATCAGTGTTGTAGATGGAGGAGATTTCAGCACATGGTGGGTCAGCAATCAAGTCTAGGAGAAACCTCAAGCTCGAATTCAAAAATATTAAGATGGAGGTGGAGGCTTGAGATTGATTGGAGCACAAGAGGCTCCGCACGGCAACACATGTGGAGGCCCAGGATACGAGATATTAATGAGGTTGAAGAAATGACGAAAGGGATACCATGTTGCGAGACACATGATACATGTGTGCTAATCTCGTCGAACATCACACGTGCAATGACCTTGGGCACACGTGCAAAGACTATTCTTATTTATTTAAAGAAAGAATTTGCTCAACTTCTCTAGAGTCCGTCTCAAGTAGGCCGTTGTCTTCGGAGCTTGTGATCGTACCTCCGGAGGAGTCATCTATGATGGGAGTTGAGGTCAACAACCTAGGGGGGAATATTTACAGGGAGTTGCTAAAGACAAGGTCTTCCAATCTTGGGGAGACTGAGGGAGAGCTTTTACAAGACATCCAAGGCAATGAAGAAGCTATGAGGGAGATTTTAGTAGTGGAGCCTCTGTAGATAGCATCTACTATAGAGGTTAGCATGGGCCCCAATCAACAGCCTCTAGGTATGTTAAAGTTGGGTATGGAATCCAGGGTCGAACGATTTATCACAACGGTGAAAGGGAAGAGATGGATCAGGGAGGAGTTAGTGCATGTGGGGAAGTTGATAGGTGTCACTTTTGTAGACGACGATGAGAATTGCTACGTGTTGTTCTAGTTTGTGTAGTGTGGAGGTCTAAAGGAGAGTCCCATACTTCAGAGGAAGATATGGAGATTCCCGAAAGGTCAGCGAGACCAATCAAACTCTTGTCAGAGTCAAATTACGAACTAGGGGAAGGGACAGGTGAGGAAAGAAAGGGCAGAAGAGGAAGATCGGTGTCCAGATGATTATTCTCAAGTGGAATGTGAAGAGGCTAGGTGACCGGCAGAAAAGAGAGCAAATCAAGGAAGTGTGTCGCAGGTCCAAGACCCATATTATTACTAGTTGAAATTGGTATCCTATGACAAGAATATTATAAATTTAGTTTAGGGATGTAATTTGAAGGAGCGAGTGGTAGTCGATGTGGAGGGAACGGTGGAGGGATAGTTGTGGCGTGGGGCTTGAATCAGTGAGAGAAGGAGGACCGGTGGGGAGCAATGTTCGAAGTATCGGTATTGCTACAAGTTTCGCTGGTCGGGAATACGGAAACAATATCGATATCGCCGATAATATCGTTGATAACCAGAAATGCGAAAAAAAGGTGGGAAAAGTGGTAGAATTTCAGTGAAACTTCAAGAGATGCTAAAATACACATATTTGCATATTTAGGAACAAAATATTTGCAAAAAGAATGTATACACAATAAGTTTCCATTTAATGGGGGCTTCAAAGCATGTGTGTCGTCATAACTCATAAGAACCATTTACTGGCTTTGCTAACCATCCTATCCATCCAAACATCCATCAATATTACAGAACATTGACAACTCATGATATTTTGCAAAGAGATCATCAACAATAAGAAAGGAAACAAAAGATTGTGGTCTTGATATCGCACATGTTACAATAATGATAATATTGAGATATTAGCAACGACAAATTGAAAACCGCATACAACAATGCGCTCATAAAAAAATTTTGAAATAGAATTTTTTTTTTTAACGAACAAACTTTCTGTGATATCTACATTGGCGATATTATCGAAATATCGTTGATGCACTTGTCATACAAGAGTCACCTAGAATTTACACAATTGGAAATATTAACGATACATTGGCAATATCGATGCATTAGTAATACAAGCGACGCCTGGAATTTACACAATTGAAAATATTGGCGATATCGATTCATTAGCGGTACTTAGCAATACATTGTTGATGCTTGGAATTTCTAATACTGCCTGTGTTATCGGTATCACCAAGCTCGAGATAATGATAATATCGGAGATAATTCAAACTATGGTGGGGAGGGAGTTTTTCGGTGTCGGGGTCTTAAGGGGGGGTGTCGATGAGTTTCATATGGTTATTTACCACAAATTTATGGGCCAAACGTGGCAGCTATAATGCAAGATTTTTGGGTAGAGTTGAACGAGGCTCTTGAAAGCTATGATCTTCCATGGTGTGTAGAGGGAGATTTTAATGTGACCAGATTCTCCTATGAAAAATCAACTAGAGACAATAGTACACACAACATGAAGGACTTTTCAGACTGATGATGTCTCACAAGTTGATTGACCTTCCGATGGGGGCAGTAAAATTCACCTAGTCCAACGGGTAGGAGAGACCCATTATGACCAAGATAGATTCTTGATGTTGCCAATATGGGTGGAAAATTTTCTGCTAGTCACTTAAAGGGGAATTGAAGCTAGTGTTTGATCATTGTCCTATATTGTTGGAGGCAGAAAGAGAATTGGGGGTTGAGGTTGTTTAAATTCAAATTATCGTGGCTAGAAATCGAAAGTTTCTTAGAGCTAACTGAATAATGGTGGAAATCTTTCGAGGTTGAGGGCTATGCGGGCTATAGGCTATGCCCAAAGATGAGGCTACTCAAAAGAAAAATATCGTTCGGAAGAAAGAAGTGTTGGGCAATCGAGAGGTTAAAATTGGAAAATTTCTCGAAGGAATTCAGGAGATAAACATAAAGGAAGAGGTGTTGGATCTATCAGAGGAAGATAAAACGTTGAGGGTGAACTTATCCCAAGATTATATGAATCACCTAAAGGAGGAAGAAATTATGTGGCATCAGTGGTCATGAGCGATGTGGCTCAAAGAAGAGGACAAAAATACAAGATTTTTCCATAACATTGCAAGCGCTCGGCCCAAAAGCAAGAAAATTTGCAGCATGGTGGTCGACAGGAGGAGAATAAAAGGGAAGGATCATCTTTGTGAAATTGTGGTGTGATATTTTGATACAATGCTAGCAAGGGAGGGACGGGAAAGGCTGATGTTGGACTATTTGGAGTTCAACAAGTTGTCGTTAGAGGAAGTTTAGGCTCTTGAGGTGTCGTTTGCCAAAGAAGTCAAAGCAACAGTAGATTATCTAGGCAGGGATAAGGGGTCGGGGCCAAATGGCTTTCTAATTGCATTTTTCTAGGTTTTCTAGGAAGCGGTAAAGGGCGACGTTATGAGTTTTATAGTAGAATTCTTCAAAGGGGGTGATTGTCAGCAGACTTGGGGGTGCCTTTCATCGCTATTATTCCGAAGGTGTCTGGAGCAAAGCTATTAAGGACAACAGACCTACTAGCTTGTTAGGACTTAGGAAGTCCATACAAGATCCTTGCGAAAACTTTAGCCACGAGATTCTGGAAGGTGTTGGACAGTGTCATATCAAGAACCAATGTGCATTTGTATACGGGAAACAAATTTAAGATTGTACCCTCATTGCCCATGAATGTACTGATTCATACTATATGGAAGGAAAGAAAGGGTTAGTTTGTAAGTTGGATATTGAGAAGGCATGTATGATCACGTTGAATGGAGATTTTGGGATTATATGCTTGGTCGCATCAGATGCGATGAGAAGTGAAGAGGTTGGATGAGGAAGTGTATATGATCGAAGAGATTTTTCGTTCTAGTTAACAGGTCTCCCAAAGGGTTTTTTTAGAAGCTCGAGAGGCATAATGCAAGAGGATCCTTTATCCCTTTTTCTTTTTGTGGTCATGGTCGAAGCGTTGGGATTTGGGAAGAATGGTGAAAAATGATAGGAAACAGGTCTCATTAGAATGTTGGAAAGGGGTCAAAAAACAGGTCTCGTTAGCGGCTTCAAGGTTGACAAAAGTTCTCCCATCTTCAGTTTTCCAATGACACTATGGTCTTTTGCAAAACGGATTCAGTTATGGTGGACAAGCTAAGAATGGTGATTACAAGTTTTGAGGTGGTTTTAGGACTGAGGGTGAAAATTGCAAAAAGTAAAATGTTGCACGCTCGAATGTCAACTAAGGAGGTGGAGCACATGGCAAGGATTTTGGTGTGTAAGATTAGATCCTACCCTTCTTCCTAATTGGGTCAAGGGATTTCCTGTGGCCCAAATTATAAGGGGAAAAAAAAGAAGAAGAAGAAGAAGAAGGAATTTCACCTTTTGGTATGGGATTCGGTTTGTAAGCCTCAAGGTGGGGGCTTAACATTAAGGATTTGGTGAGGGAAAATATAGCTTTGTTGGGGAAATGGTATTGGAGATTCGAGACTAAGGAAAACTCGATTTAGAGACATATAATTGCACCTAACTATGTTTGCGAGGAAAGGGGTTGGTGGATAGGGGAATCTTCTTTATATAGAGCATATTTGGTATGAATAGGGTAGTAACCGTGAAGGCCAAATTTCAGGAGGGGGTTGGGTTTTCTCTTGGAAATGGGGAGAGAATCAAATTCTGGAAGGATGTGTGGGTGGGCGAGATTCCCCTTCTTGTTCCCTCATTTGGCTTATCTAGCGGCGAAGACTAACTAGCGGTCTTTAAATGGTTCTCGGAAAGTGGAAATGAATGGGTGTGGCTGCCTTGTTGTCAAAGGAATATAAACGATGAGGAAATCGAAGACCTAGCTATCCTTCTAGACAAGATCTATCTCTCTAATCCATTATCAGGGGCGAGGGACAGAATGGTGTGGTGCAAGGAGAGCTCCAACTGCTTCTTAGTTCGGTCTTTTAACAAGATGCTCAGGACTCTTCTAGAGGAATCAAATGTCCCCCCAACTTTTGTCTAGCACTATGGGGGCCCCACTAAAAGTGGCGGCCTTTGCATTGCTAGGTGGGAGGAAACGGGTCCTGACTATCTCTAGAAAAGGGAAATGGTAATCCCAAATGTTTGCATCATGTCTATGGCAAATGCTAAATCGATGGATCATTTGTTCCTTCATTGTCCCTCCATTCAATCGGTATGGGCCATCCTTCTCAGCTCATTTTCTATGGCGTGGACAATGCCGGAATCTACAGCAAAGGTTGCTTATTCAATGACACAGAGTGTATCTTGGGAAGCAAGAAAGGGTGGTTTGGAGATTTTCTATGGACCATTTGGGGGGAGAGAAATGGGAAATGTTTCAACAACATAAGCAACTCAATGCCGCAAATAGTGTGGAGGGTAAAAGTTTGTTTGGTGGAATGACATCTTGTATAGATTCTTTAAAGGTTTGTAATCTTGTTCTTTGAGCAGGTTGTCCATTTCGTGCGTCATCTCAGCGCCTTCTAATAAAAATTTCAGTTCCTTTCCCAAAAAAATAAAATGGAAAATGTGTGTTAAATTGTAAAGAAATAGAGAGGCAAACAATAAGAAAAGCTACCTTTCTGTCATCATAGATGATGAGTGTTGTTCTCCATCCCCAGACCATCGCCATTTAAGGGCATCAATGGCAATATACTTAATATCCTCATCCTCATCAAATACTCCAGGACCTGATGAGTTCAAAGAAGGCGAACTAGAAATTTCTTTCCCCTCAGAAGATTCCCTGCTACTTATGGGCCCCGGACATAATTGAGAATTAAAAGATTTACGCAACAAAGATGGCAATGATGGTAGAGACTGCACTGAAGAAATAGCAGCCCCAGCAAAAGCTGCAGGTTGGAAGGACTGTCTTGGAATATGTCGGGCCAGCAGTGAGCGAACATAATTTAATGACTTCACAAGTGCACCGGATGCAAAATTAGATGATGGCAAAGAGGGGGTGGTATTTCTAGATGTCAAGGATACGGGGAAATGTTGGCTTGATGATTTTAGCCATGGAGAAACTCCACGATTTGCTACAGAAACACACTCGGCAATGGAATTCAGGCAAAATGAATCAATTTGCTGTAATGTCTGCTTCCTGGGAACATATCTGCAGCAACAAAAAAGAAGGAAATGCTCATAAATCCAAAAACAACACCCAAAACTGGTGACGTTTATTTTATTCACTTCATAAATAAGGCTAGTGACTCCTGGAACACCACTTCACCCGTGGGCTCTAACCCTCGTTTTCATGAATTGCAGTGTCATTTTGTGGTGACTATAACCCACCTATATCTGACGACATATTGGCTAATCTTGTGGAACTCATTCTAGTTGAATTAAAGACCACCATATGCCCTTCTTATTACTTCAATCTTATCTAATGTTTTAAGACCTTGATGTAATAAGACCATATGTCTAATTACTTCAAGGTTAAGTCACATCCAAACATAGCCACACAACTCTTCTTCTTTTTTATAGAAATGGTGTGCTATTTCTCATTCCGGACTCGACTCAATCTTCCAAATAGAAGGCTATCAAATTTTGATATTTGTTTCTAATATATGCCAGTAATAAATAGTAAAGATTGTCATCAAATGAATTCAAGATATAGGTCAAAAGCTGCAACGGAGAACTCACCGGAGAAGATACCGTTTCAAAATAGCCACACACCTTCCAACCACTGCAGGGCTGTTGAAAAAAAAGAGAGCCAGAATTAGATGAAAGAACAAAGCAATAACATCAAAAGATCCCTCCCTGCCTATGGATGAGGGAAGGATTAGAGGGAAAAGATGGTAATATATACTTGGTGCTGTTCGATGTTCGAAATATCGGTATCACATTACATATCGCATCCACAGGATACAGATACGGATTGGTTATCACACGAGATATATTGTTTGTATCGGGTAATTTATTGCACTTTTTGGGAAACATTGGGAAAAATGATTGAATTTTTCAATGAAACTTCAGGGATTGTTAAAAAAGACCTTAATACACACTTTTAAATAATAACATCTCAAAAAAGAAGTGCACATAATAGGTTTCCTTTGTATATGGTCCTAAGCGATGTGTTGATTGACTGAACTCATGCAACTATATTCAAATTGAATGCATAAAATTTAGAGTGTACATGATGATCATTTCATCAAACACTCCTAGATACTTCAAAATTAGTCTCAATTGAAAGTTGGTTGAAGGGAAATTTCAAGAATTTTTTTTTTTAATTAAAAAGCATTTTTATTTTCCAAAAATTAACAAGGATTTAACAAATCAGTAGATCAGCCCTCATGCATGCATGATTTCGTGTTTGGAGTGCAACATTGCAAGCAATTTGGGAGAAATTGGGGAATTTTGAATTTTTTCCAATTTTTCTCAAATTGGACCACTACACTCAAAATTCGAAATTATAGTGCATGTGATGATTATTTCATCAAATCTAAATACTTCAAAATTAGTCTCAATTGACAGCTAGTTGAAGGAAATTTTTGAAAAAAAAAATGGAGAACATGAAGAACCTATGGATATCAAAATCAAAGCTCCAACTCTATGATTTTTCATGCAAAACACAAAGAACCAATAGATTTGTAACCATTTGACACTAATTTAACATAATTTCAACAAAAAAAAAGGAATTGGAAATTGAAAATGCTCACCAGATCGAACATGTGGGATATATTGGTACTACCTGTGCGTTTCGTATCGCATAAGTGAGATACAAGATGTATTGTGGGATATATTGGCCGATATCGTCGATATTTAAAACATTGGTTCTGTTAACCTTTACTGACATCCATGATTGGTGAATGTACTCATAGATCCAAACTGTCAATTATGGTGAATGTACTCATGGATCCGCACAGTTGATTAGAACGCCCACCTCTTGGATGGGCTACTTTCAAAAACTAAATTGATTGCAACCCTACTAATGACTAAACCAGCCATTTTTCTTAGGCAGGTCATTTAAAAGGGTGGGTACCATCCACCTGATGCATGGATTGGGCATCCCCCACAAGTTCAGCATTGTCACGCGACAGCATGGCATGGCACGAGTATAGATGCATGTGCAAAAGTGCATGTGGACCTAAAAAAACCTATATTTATGGGAAATGAATTGCAAGTACCTGCGGTCCTTCTCTGCAAGGGTATGTTCCAAAAGCACACTATAAGCATCGTCAATTGTTGATGGGTTGGCAAGATACTCCTGCGAGTAACAACTCAGCTTGATGTAATATGCAACAAAGAAAAATGGAGACCTTGGTTCATACCATGGTCATAAAATATTAGAACAACCATTATAGTGAAAGAATCCCTTCACTCATAATTTGATATAATGAATAATGGCAAGTAATGGCTGCAATCATATATGCATGAGAAACTTTTAAATATCAAGGCATTACATACCAGAATGTACTGCCTTTCTTTTGAAAAGAAAAAGGCATTAAATTATTACAAGAATATAACTAAATTAAATTAATAATTAATAAATTAGAAATTACTGAAAATTCAAGTTTAATGCTTCCAAACTTTACATCCACATTTTCGCATATTTTTGTTACAGTGGGTAGTACTATTATACAAAGGTACCACCCATTGGGCGCTATAAGTACATATCACCATCTTTTGAACCTCAATTCATATGGCCTTTTTTAGGAGATGCTTAAAAACCTAAATGTAAACCACGTCTAAGACTCCTATGTTAGTTTTGCGCCATACACATGGTGATGACTCTTCAACCGTACACATGCCATCATTGTACGGAAATCTAGACTGTAACTCTCTGACCCAATTGTAGATGGAGCATAACAGAAAAGTTGCACTGAAAAGATAATATTAACCTTCTTATTTTCCCTTCGAATATGGATCACTAACTATTTTTACCTCCAACTGTCTGTTAGGATTGCTTGATTAGTATAGAGATATGCTCCATCCACAATGGACCCACAATTTGGGTGGTTTGGATAGCTCTACATCAGTGCCACATGTGAGGAGGATAAGTCACCATCATTTTCATGATAGCACGGAACTAACATAGGAATTTCAAACGACATGGTGACTAAGAGTGCATTTGGATAAAATATCAAATTGAATTGCAATAATTACTCTAATAAAGTGGCAATAGTCAAATTAGAATATTGGTGTAGGCCACGCCTGGATGACCTAGACTTCCCCTCAGTTGTATATAGAGGAATCGAATTCTCTTGAAATTCCAATATGAGAAGAAGTCTAATATGCTATTGATTCCATGTGTGGGGACAAGGCTCCTAGGTCGGATGGGTTCCCGATGAAGTTCTTTCAGACTTTTTGGTCGTTGGTCTATAGAGACGTGATAGACTCCAGAATAGAAGGGGCGGAGATGCTAAAAGACTTTAGGCCAATAAGCCTGATCAGAAGTCCATACAAAATCATTGCCAAAGTATAAGCTTCAATATTTAGAAGAGTGTCATCTCGACTTATCTCAAAGAACCAAGGTGCCTTTATAATGGGTAGGCAAATTTTGGATACCGTGCTCATTATGCATTGACTCCAGACACAGGGACCAGAAAAGTGGCTTAATTTATAAGCTAGACATTGGAAAAGCCTATGATCATGTAGATTGGGAATTTTTGGACAACATGCTTGAGAGGCTTAGATGCGGCCTCAAATGGAGGGGTTGGATTCAATCTTGTGTTTAATCACCCTCTTTTTCCATTTTGATCAATGGGTCGCGAAAAGGTTATGTCAAGGCTTCTCATGGAATTAGGCAAGGAAACCTATCTTCTTATCTTTTGTGGTGGAATTAGGCAAGGCTTCCCGTGGAATTAGGCAAGGAGATCTATCTTCCTATGTTTACGTGGTGGTCGGGGAAGCTTTTAATAGGATGCTTCATAGAGCCAAGGAAATTGGCTTAATTTTGGGTTTTTAAGTGGCGAACGCGGGAGTGCAAGTTAGTTACCTTCAATATGCAGATGACAGGATTCTTTTTTGTGATGCAAACATGACATCGATTGATAATCTCCAAAAGATAGCGGTTTGTTTTGAAGTGGTCTCAGGCTTTAATGTCAACGTCTCCAAAAGTGAATTACTAGGGATTCATGTAGATCGTGAAGATTATTGTAGTTTGTGAGAGTTTTTGGGTGCAAAGCAAGAGTTTCCCCTCTACCAACCTTGGGTTGAAAACCGGCAAAGCACTTGTGGGACGAAGTCATCCAAAGAATTGAAAGAAAGTTGCAAGTTGCAAGCGTCAGTATCTCTCATTATGAGGCAGGTTAACTCTCATCAAGGATGCTCTCTCTAATATGCTAGTCTACTTTGTCTCTTTTTAAATGCTCGAAATCAAAGTCCGATAGAATTGATAAATTGATTAGGGATTTCTTGTGTGTGTGGGGGGAGGGGGGTTGTTGAGCTGGTTTGAAAGACTTGGGTCTCATGAATATCGCTTTTCTTAGTAACTGGCATTGGAAGTTCGGTTCTGAAGCGGGTAAGTTATGGAGGAAACTTTTAGTTTCCAAATATGGCACCCAAACAGGCAATTGGAATATAAAAAATTCTTCTCTCTACAAGGCTTCAAATGTGTGGAGGACGATTGCTTCAACCAAGCAAATGTTTTGAGGAGTATCTTTCTCGCTTGGAAATGGGAACTGCAATTGTTTCTAGGTGGATATCTGGAGTGGAGATCGGCCATTGATTGAGCTCTTTGCCAAATTTGCTAGTATCTCTTCAGACCAATTCAGTATTGTAGATTGTTACTTTGCTTTTTGTGGACGGTTGGTAGTTTGGTCTCCTCCTTATTGAAGAAACTTATCGGGCGAGGAACTTGATGAATTTGTCAGCTTGCTAGAGTATTTAAAGCTTGCCACTCCCTTGCCCTAAGATGAAGATTCGATGGTTTAGAAAGCACATAGTTCATACATCTTTTCAGTGCGTTCCCTCTACAAGTTGATTTTCAAGCCTCCAAGTTTGATCTCCTTTCCATTCCATCATTGGTCTTACAGAGCTCCTAGAGTTGCGGCTTTCGTTTGGCTTGTCGGCAGTGTTCAAAGTATCAGTATCACTATAAGTTTCACTGTCGAGGATACGGAAACAATATCGATATTGCCGATAAACGGAAATGTGGGGAAACATTGGGGAAACATGAGGGAAACAGTTAAATTTTTCAGTAAAACTTCAAGAGATGGTAAAATACACATATTTGTATATTTAGGAATAAAAAATTGTAAAAAGAATGCATAATAATAAGTTTCCATTTAATGGAGGCCTAAAAGCATGTGTTGTCGTAAGAAATCAGTCCAACCATCCCATCAATCCCATCTCTCCAACCTTTCATCCAAACATCCATCAATGTCTCAGAATATTGACAACACATGATATTTCACTAAGAAATCATTAACAAACAGAAAGGAAACAAAAGATTATGGTCTCAAAATCGCTCATGTTGCGATAACAATAATATCGCGATATTATCAACATTTTGAACACTGCATACAACCATGCACCCCATAAATAATAATAATAATAATAATAATAATAATAATAAATTGAAATGGAATTTTTTTAATAAACAAAATTTTGGCAATACCGATACATTGGCGATATTATCGAAACATCTCCAACACACTGGCGATACAAGCGACACCTGGAGTTTATGCAGTCGAAAATATTGGCAATATCAATACATTGGTGATAGAAACAACACATGAAATTTACACAATCGAACATATTGGCGATGCTTAGCGATACATCACAAACACCTAGAATTTCTGATGCCACCACTATTATCGGTACCACTGCCAGTGTTATCGGTATCACCAAGCTGGAGATATGAATAATATCAGGGATATTTCAATAATGTCAAGGATAATCCAAACAATGCTTGTGGGTAGGAAAAAAGAGCTAATCATCAACATCTTCGAAAGAGATCTCTCATCCTCCCTAATATCTGTTTGATGTGTACGGGAGCTATGGAATCGATTGACCACCTCTTCATTCATTGCCCTTTTGCTTCTTGAGTTTGGGAGCATTTTCTAGATTTCTTTCATATTTCTTGGGCTATGCCGAAATCAGTCGATGCTCTTCTGTGGGCATGGCATGGAAGCGGTATGGGTAAATCTCGTAAAGCAGTTTGGAGGCTTATTGCAATGGGAACTCGTTGGTTCATATGAAAGGATCAACATGGTCGAAGCTTTTAGAACAAGGGATCCTCTATGGAAGAGGTTATTTGTAAAGTGAAATGTGAAGTGTTGGAGTGGGTTGCCTATGTTAAAGCAGCAAAATCTGATGGTCTTGCTTGTTTTTGTGTGTAGCTCTCGGTTTGTATTCTTTTCCTGCTTTTTTGGCAGGTCTTCTAATAAATCTTTTATTATCTCTCAAAAAAAAGTAAAAAAGAAAAAAGTCGAATTATGATTTCCTTCTTCAATGTTCACATTAGGTTTGCAACTTAGGCAGTTGGATCGGGTTGAGGGTCAACCCAACCTCTAGAGGACCCAACCCGCAACCTGACCCTACCTGAATTCCAACCTGAGGTGCCCGACCCGAAGTCTTCCATACTCGATCCAACCCGATCCAAATACATGTGATTATTCCCAACCCAAACTGAATTTGCTCAACCTAAACCCAACCCAAATTCAAATCGAGTCGACATTTTCCAAACCGAACCAAACCCAAGGACCTTAACAACCCAACCCGACCCAACCCGAACTCCGGTTGGTGAATGAGGTAGGGGTTGACCCAAACCCAAGTTGCAGCTCTAGTTCACATTTAGTGACAGCCAAATTGCAATTTCGTTAGTTTCAACTTTCAAGCTGCAATTAGAGGGTAACCCGACATCATAAATACCAGAAAATATCAATAAATCCTGCCATTTCCTCTTGATAAAAAAGAATGTCTTTCGACATTCAATTCAATGTGCATCCAAATGAAGCATAGGTGGTGCACAATCCATTCATTGAGTCCAAGTTATAGATGAAATGCTAAGGCCATGTTTGGATACTCAATTGAATTGAATTGAATTCAGTTTGATACGATGAAAACCACCACTCAAGTTGAAATTACAACCATCGCAAATCTGACTAGAAAAAACAGGGAAATTTAGATGAACTAAAACAGCAGCAATTCCAACTCTTCCATTCGTATTAAGTTGCATTTATTACAATGCAGTTTAAATGAGCATCCAAATGCTCACCACAACATTTAAAATGGAAAACACTAATTATGACAGTTTTTTAAACAAAAAATAAAAAACACCCAAAACCAAACCAATGGAAATAACCAGACACAAAAAAATTAAAATTTAAAAAATTAAAAAAATTAAAAAAGCCCACTTCAATAAGGGTCATTTGGATGCCTGTAAGGTCTTTGTAGTAATCTGATTACAGGTAATCAGACTACATGGGTCGTTTGGATGGGTGTATTTACCTGTAATGGGATTACAAGCTATAATTGGATTACAGCTTTTAGCATTTGGCATGTTTCAGATTATAGGTAAACATATTATAGGCAATAAATCTTCTTTTTTTTTAACTTTTCAATGCAAGGAGAATTGCAGCGCGGCTTCGGGATTCCCACACTCGCCTTCTTCCAATGACCGGACTCATGGTTCAATGATATAGATCATTGTGCATTTATGGTCCATTGTATATGGTGCCCACTGTATCCTCTCTATGTGTATCGTCCATCTATGTTCAAGGAATTAACGGTCACAATCTGGCCCACTGTACATGTGGGATCATCCATCTATGTCCCGTTGTACACATAACCATGTATCATGTATGGCCTGCTTTCTAATCCATCTTTATACCTCTCCATGTACCTCTCTTTATATCATGTATGGCCTGTTGTACACGTGGGTTGATCGTGCATGTATGTCTAACTGTACATGTATGGCCACGTATACGTGGCCAGCATGTGTGGGCCACTGTACATGTGGAGCATACTATACACATCACTAGCACACTGCATGTATACATGAAGTAATAGTTAATTGTTTGTATTCAATAGTTTCTCATCACAAAAGGAAATTTGAATTAGTGGGCCAATTTCTGTGGCCCACCAAATGGTTCGTTTAGCATAAGGATCAGGTATAGGCTTTCTTGACTGAAATCGGATTGCGTACTAAGTAACTCAGTATGATCTTATCGTACTGAGTAAACTCTGTTGGGCCCACCGTGAATGCACGTGGTTTATCCACGCCGTCCATTCGTTTTTCCAGATCATTTTAGGGGTTGAACCCAAAATTGATGCATATCCAAAGCTCAAGTGGACCATACCACAGGAAAAAGTGGAAGTATTGATTTCCACTGTTGAAAACTTTCTAAGGCCCCCAGTGACGTTTATTTGTCAACCAACCTGTTCATAATATCATACGGACATGGATGAAGGGAAAACAAAAATATCAGCTTGAACTAAAACCTATGTGGCCCCCAAGAATTTTTCAATGGTAGATGCTCAATTCACACTATTTCCGGTGGTGTGGTCCATTTGAGGTTTGGATATACTCCATGTTTGGCGTAAAGCCCTCAAATTATTTGGTAAAAGAGATGGACGGAGTGGATAAAATGCATGAATGACAGTGGGGCCCACAGAGTTTACTCAGTAAGCAATCCGCTTCCTTATTGACTTGGGTTTATCCCAATGATCCATCTTAAATGAAGACTTTATATGTCATTTAATGATTTTTAAAGGATTTACCACTCCAAGTTCTGTCATGAGTGAATACCCAATTATAGATTATAAAAATTTTACAGGTTATCCAAACACAAACAAATGTTTACCTGTAAACAGATTACAGCTTAAAGCCAAACAGTAGAAACTTAAAACACTTTACATCTGTAATCCCATCCAAACGACACCTAACTAGATTCAAAATTCCAACCCAGCGCACATACACGGAATAAAGGTGTATAAGCCCAGAGGTTACGAACCCGAAGCGTCCGTTCGGCGGTGGCCTCAGAGACAGAGGCGGGAGGGTTTCCGTGGTGGGAAGACGAAGACGAAAACGAAAACGAAGACGAAGAAGAAGAAGACGACGAGAGGCAATCAGCTACGGCCCGAAGAAGCGGCTCGGGCGGTTTCTTCAAAAAGGAAGATCGCTGCCTCTGAGAGAAGGCTCCTCTGAACCGCAGCCTTGAATTCGCAGGGCTTCTTGAAAGGATCCTCGGCATCTCTCTCTCTCTCTCTCTCTCTCTCTCCTACATTGAGAATTTGAGATGAATGACTGTGGAGATTTTCTTTTTCTTCCTCTCTCTCTCTGAGTGGGAAACAAGAAGCAGAGCTATTGTACACGTACTTACACACACAGAATACACGGCTTTTCAGTTCTAATAAGTGGGGCCCACTTCTTCAATAATCCAGACCGTTGGTATATCGACTTTCAATGTGGGAGGACGATGACTCAAATTTTCTTATGTTTTATAGTTATTTATATCATTAATTGTTTTTCATTTGAATATGGACCGTCGTTATATTTCTCATGGGTGTCGTATGGATGAACTTCGTGGAGTGGTCTTATCCAGGATGAGGAAAAGTGAAGCTCTGTGGGGCCCACGTTGATATATTTATTTTATCCACTCCGTTAATCCGTTTTTCCATATCATTTTAATATATGAATCCAAAATTGAAACAGATACGAAGTCCAAGTGGACCGCACCACTGGAAAGAGTGGTGATTGAATTCCCACCGTTAAAAACTTACTGGAGACCACAGAAGTTTTAGATCAAGAGAATATTTTTGTATTACCTTCATCCAGGCCTGTGTGACCTTATCAACAGGTTGGATGGTAAATAAAAATTACGGTTGGCCCTAGGAAGGTTTCAATGGTGGATGTCACTATCCCCTCCTTTTTCCTTTGGTGTGGTCTACTTGAGCTTTGGATCTTACTCACTTTGGATTTTCTTGGTAAAATGAGATGGAAAAACGAATGGACGTCGTGGATGTAAGAAAAAAATACATCAAGGTGGGGCCCACATCCAGACACCATCCAGCTATGGACTTTGGAGGGAAACAGAAGGGAGAGATGAAGAATGATACTCTTGCAGCGTGTGACATTTGATACGCAGGCACTAATAAAATGTTGACTGACATAGAGTAATGCAATTTAAACTGACAGAATTGTGAAACTCACTGTCTGTGAGTCACATTCTCAAAATAAGATTCATTGGACAATCCTAACCTCTGATTGGTGGTCACTTGTTTGTAGAACTAGGACCGTTGGATATTTGCATTTAAACCGTCCAATACATGTCCATTAATCATATATTCAGGTAATCAAATAAGCGTAATTTTTTGTTCATGATACATCTAAAACGATAAAAATAAAATAAATTAATGTTTAATTTGAATTTAATAAAATTCACGTATCCAATTTCTAAATGCCCTGCGTATCATTGATCACACTCTGACAGAGTATCAAAGTTTTCTTCAGACAGAGCAACGGATAGGAGTATTCGAACTCGTGGTTAGCGGTATACCTAGCCTACGTGTACCAATTTTAGTTCGCTGCGGTGGACAAGCCATCAATGGAACGATCCTGATCGTCCAAATCATAGACGTGGAGCTTTTGAACGATAACCATGGTCCGTTTATAAGTTTTAATTGCATATTAGTAGTGAATAGTGAGCCCCGCCAGTACTGCACTGTACCGTACAGTATGGCCGGTTGGATGAATGGTTATGATCACTATGAGGGACCATTGTATACCAAATGTCCCGCGTACCACAATTTGGGCGAAGCAGATTGCCTGGAGAACTGGTTCTGTGGGCCACCGTGATGTATCTGTTTTATCCACGCCATCCATCCGTTTTGCCAGCTCATTTCACAGCAAGAGATCAAAAATGAGGTAGATAAAAAGCTCAAGTGGACCACACCACAAGAAAGAAGGGTTTGAACGGTTACCATTGAAAGTTTCCTGCATAACACAGAAGTTTTGGATCAAGCTAATATATGAGCTTTCTCTCCATGACCTTATGAACAGGTTAGATGGCAAATAAACATCATGGTGGGATATAAGAAGGTTTCAACGGTGGGGCGTCGTTTTCCCCACCGTGTGTGGCCCACTTGTATATCCAGTAGGGGGAATATTGAAGCGCTGTGGGAATATTGAAGCGCTGTGGGGCCCACATTGATGTATGTATTTTATCCACTCCGTTAGTCCTTTTTTCCAGATCATTTTAGGATATAAGGCCAAAATTGAAGGAGATCTGAAGTTCAAGTGGACCACACCACAGGAAAGAGTGGTGATTGAATCCCCACCATCAAAAACTTACTGGAGACCTGTTCTCTAGGCAATCCATGTCCCCATTTGCGGGATTCCTGCGACTGACTGCGAGACTTTTTCGTTCTATGCATAGCCGGTTGAACCGGAAAATGTTACAACCACTATCCGCAGAACACGTGCCAGCGAAATTGTCAATCAGGACCGTCCGCCTAACTACTTGAATTGTGGATGGAAAAAGGAAATGAAATTCACATGCATCAGACGATCCTGCCCTTCCGATGAGTGGCCTACAAAGCGACTGTAGAAACAAAAGAGATTGACGGATGAAATTTAGTTTAGGAAAGTAAAGAATACTAGAATATCTGATAGTTGTGTATTGTGATTTTGAATAATGGGCCATGTATAATAGGGCCAGATAAATGGACGGTGCCAGTTCATGCATTACCTTGCCCCTCGTATGTGGGCCCGGGCAGAGATGCTCTACGATGCTTCGGGTTCCACTGGATCTACCATACCCTTCTACAGTTAATGGGCTGGGCTCGGATATTCCATTTAGACAATTGGATGGGCTTGGGCTTCGATGTAAAAGTCCAAATAATTTTGAACGGACTACTGAGACCCGATTAAGCTGGTGAGTGTGTGTGTGTGTAATCTATGCGCGTGCAAGAAATAGGTACTATGAGGGTTGCCTCATAGGAAGCTTCCCATGTGGTCGAGATTTGTGGGGCCCACCCTGGTGTGTGAGGGAGATCCATCACACCCATCAGATGCACCCTCCCATGGTGGGCCACAGGCCTAAAAATCAAGCATATCCATGACTTAGGTGGGCCACACCACATATAACAGTTGAGAGTGGATGCCTACCCACTAAAACCTTCCTGATTATATATAGGGGTGTACACGAACCAAGCTAGCTCGGTTAGCTCGCTCGACTCGATTCGACTCGGTTTGAAGCTGAGTTTGAGCCGAGTCAAGCTGATTTTTTTAGCTTGAAGCTGAGTTCGAGCAGGCCCCAGCTCGAATCAAACTCGGATCGAACCAGTTCAGTGACTCTGTTACTTTGCCATTGATGCTGCTCACCAACTATTTGATAAAATGACTCAACGAAATGTAGCTGGTGGCAAGGAAGGTATGTACATGAAACTATTACTTTTTTTTTTTGTGTTTTTTTTTTTTTTTTTTTTTTCATGTTACTTAGAAAGTGTTTGAGAAAATACCTGTAAAATCATTGCCTCTGTTTGTAAAACAGCGGGGTTTTGAAGTTGCAGTTCTGGTGTTTGTGGAAATGCCTCAATGGTGAACTCAGCTCGATCTTGGCTCAACTCGGCCTGAGCTGCTGACCAAACCGAGCCAAGCTAGCCAGTCACAGCTCGAGGACCGAGCCAAGCCAAGTTCAAGCTGAGGTCAGCCAGTGTTTGAGCCGAGTCGAGCTGAGGCCAGCTCGACTCGGTTCAACTCGATGTACACCCCTAATTATATATAGGGGCCAGCGAGATGTGGTTTAGACATCCAACCCATCCATTGTGTGGGTCCCACTTGGATCCTCGCCACACGAAATTTTAGGCCGTTCCAAAACTCAGGTGGGCCGCCCATGTGTTTTTAAATGTTTCAAGCATGATTTCTCATGGTTTCAGATGGTATGCTCTCTACCTGAGTTTTGGATACAGTTGATTTATAGCACATCCTACAACCTAGAGGGGACCCGCCAAATGCATGGCATGGTTGTCCATCACACATCATGGACCTCATGGTAAGCTCTCATGAGGTTGGCCTCATATTACCATTTCCCATATATGTGTATGTACACATGCATACGGTAAAGATTCCATCTTGGCATTCATATGTGTGAGGGGACGCTATCAATATTGTACCCAGACCTTCTAAATGAGACGAAGGATGCCCAATCATCAATCGGGACAATTCATTTACTTCCCATAGGGAGCAAGCAATGGTTCTAAATGAGACGAAGGATGCCCAATCATCAATGATCCTAACCTTTTGAATGGGTCAATTCAAAACAATTATTTATTGTTTACTAGCTATAAATCACATTTTTAGAAATCACCAAACCAAAGTGAGATTTGTTAAATAATTGTTTAAGAAATATGATTGGATTTATTTTGTTTCCCTATTCAAGATCAACCATCAATTTTTCATAATATTGATCAAATGTTTAGGATTATACAATTTGTGTTGTTTTGGGCTGATATGGTGCTCCTAATTGGATGAATGAATGAACAGCTCAGAAACATGGTTGGGCATCCCATATGTCATTTGAAAGGTTTAGAAACATTGATAACATCCAAAGGTTTAGAAACATTGATAACATCCAAGGGAAATGGGGGCATCGTGTATGTGTGTGTGTGTGTGTGTGTGTGTGTGTATAGAGAGAGAGAGAGAGGGCCCAAACTTTTTTAATGACACATGAGGTGATCTATTATCAGTCCAAATTATTCATCATTCATATAATTAAGAGCAAGCCATGGACACCCAGATCCATAGCTCAACTGGCAGACTGAGTGGAGATACCTTGTTTCAACACTTGAGGTCTTGGTATCGATCCCTAGTGGGGGTGGCTAACATGGAGTGTGTGTACTGACATGGGTGTGTACTAACAAGCTAACCCAAAAAATAATTAAAAATAAAAATAAAAAGAGCAAGCCATGGTACAAAATCATCATACCACTTGGATGATTTTAAGCTTATGATCAATAGCATGAAAATGGAAAGTTAAGATTGACTAGAGAATCCAAATAAGTCCCATTATCATCTTGAAACATCTATTATGTATCTTGGTTTGCATTTCATATGATTCTAAAGCAACACTTTGATCTAATGATTCTGGCAATGTGATTTATGGCTCATAAACAATGGACCTAGGGTAACAAATTGACTTCATTAAAAGGGGGAGGATCATTCGACCAATTATTTTTGCACCATGGCTTGCTCGTAGGTTTTTTTTTTAGCTTATTAGTACACCCACTGTCAGTTCACACTTCACTGTTAGCCGCCCCCACTAGGTAATCGATACCAAGACCTCAGTGTTGAAAGGAGGTATCTTTCACTCGGTCTACCACTTGAGCTATGGATCAGAGTGTGGCTTACTCCTAGTTGTATGAATGTATGAATGAAAGCTTCTTATTGACACCATGTCACCCTGTGTGACACTTAAAAGGTTTGGGAATGCAACCAACTCCCATGAAGGTGAGAATGTGAGCAAAACTCATATATACCCGTGGAAACACATATTACACACCACGAGTTCTACATGAGCTCATGCCAATAGTTCAATTAAAATGAAGGTGTCCAATGAAAGCTGTGTCGTCCAAATCTCTCAAAATGATAGCATTTCATATTATAAACTTGCTAGCATACATGGAAGATATCATATATACATGGGTTATGTAAGATGTATACTTAACTTAAATTGGAATTGTTATTTTTTATTTATCCTGGACTAAAATAACTATAGATTTTCATTTGAGTTTTAATGTTTTAATTATATTTTTACACCTATAGCATTTGCTAGTGATCGTTGGCCCAAAACTATCACACAGGCCAGCATAAGCAACGGTTTGGATTATTTAAGGCCTGTTTGGTTTTCCGAAATACATGGTATTTGGACATGAAGAAGTAATAATTACTTATTACCTGTATTTCTAATGATTATTCCTATTTCTGTTGACTTCTCACACGTTTGATTTCTATGGTAAAAAGGAGAACTATACATTAAATCACCAGCCGTGTGTTTGGTGTCATTGTGTAATAGACATGGCTTACACGATAAGTATGTTATGGTGTCCAGCACCTCACCTCCAATACACCTGCTCCTGCTGTTTGATTTGCCCTGCCATCCCAATAAGGGAATTGGAACGTTGGCCGTTGCTCATTTTAAATCAGTGGTTAGTGGTCAATCTCCTCTGGGCCCCACATTGTGTACATGCTTCATCCACGCCGTTCATCCATATTTTCATACAATCATGATTCGTGCGGCTGTCAGTATGGGCCTAAGGTATATACAGTCGAGATCAAACAACAGTAGCCACTCCATCATATTGAGACCTCCACTAGACTTTTGGATATGCCACATCTATCTAAATCATGCACCGTATGGCAGACCCAAATTTCAATGGCCTGATATCTAAATTAGTAGATTTTAACCTGATTCCTGTAATGTAATCTACCTGATGAATGAAACTGATACTGCCACTATAACCTTATATACTACTAGCAGCCATAGTCATGTCCAAAACATATATAGCGAATCAGATTTCACAGTCCATCATAGTCCAAAATATATTGGAAAACGTCCCAAAAAACAAAGTAAAACCAGCTACTAGTTTGGCCACTGTATCCGGTAGGTAAGCTCAATCTTCAGCGACACCAGATGAGATGAATGACGAGGATTAAAACCAAGCAACCAAATACAATCTCTATCAGCACTTCAAGTGAATAAGGCGTTGTTGCAACATATTGACTTTTAAATATATATAAATAATTAATTTATATATATATATATATATAAATATAAAGTTTTGAAAAAAGCTTTTTGAGGGTTTTTAAGAATAGTCCCACATGAAAAAGAGAAGAGAAGAAAAAATGATTTAAATGAAAACAGTAGAGTATTATAATATTTGCCTACCTAGTCCAAGGACTATGGACCTTGGGTGCACTGGAACACCGCGCGCGCGCTCAGTCACGGGCTCGATGCTATGGCGTGGGCATGTGAGGCAGTGTGGCTGTAAAGGCGCTAGTAATGTGACTAAGTAGCCAAAGCGGATGGCTGGATGAAAGGGAGACTAGAGGACTAATGAGAGTCCTCCAGATTATATAGAGGGCTGAAAAAGAGCTATTGCGTCAAATCAGTGAATAAGTGCAGGGTCCATTTCACATGGTTAGCCCAACAGCTAGAAAACGGCTAATTGTTGTCTCACAATAGTCAGCATGCAGCAGATTAATGACCCATGCACAACAGTCAAAAAATGGCCATAAAACGGCTAGTTTTCTCCAACAGCCAAAAAACGATCATGAAATTTATTTCCCTGGACCATAACTCCCACCCACCATGGCCTATCAAAGGAGGGTCTGGATGGGTTTCCAATCCAACTCAATCCACTCCAGAAAACCCATACGAATTGAGACAGCCAGCCCCACTCCACTCCTATACACTAGTGATTTCAACAACATAACAAGGCTTGAACCTTATCTTGAAGAACAGACCAGCGGTGTGGTCTAGAACAACGGTTCAATTGGACCAACAGCTGAAGAACAAGAAAATTAGACCAGTGCAGTGGTCTCATATACATTTTCTTCTCTTTCTTTCTTATGGGATTTTTTCTTTTATTGTATTTCTGTCAGACTAAGTGTAACAGAGTTCCAATAGACGGGCCTTCGTGTTTGCCGAACACAGACCCACACCAAGCTCGTCGTATCCTATAAGCGATTTGCCTGTAACCTATCAGCATACTCAAATCACTTGAGTAGGGGCAAATAACGCTTTAAGGACAGCGTTTCAGACGTGCTTCAACCTGTCCATATTTCAGATTAGTTTTGCATTTTTCGAATTCCATATTTTACAGAAAAAATATTATTCTGTAAATTTCCAACAGGCATTTCATCAACCTCATCTCCGTGTGCCGTTGCCATCACTGGAATGACAGTAATTTGATGGTGATCTCGATCTCGATCTCCCTGTAGGATGGTTGCTGTAACTGGCAATGCAACGTCCATGCGTCGATCCCATGTGTCATAATCAGCATCCAAGTCGCCCAATGCTGCGTTCTGATGTGAGGAAACCTTGCAGAAAGCAGTCCATTAAGTATATGCTTCTGACGCCGATTTGTAGCCACGGAAGCAGGCTAAAGAATATCCATCAACTTGTTAACGGCACTCCTCCCACGTATAATAGATGTTGGGTTGGCGGCCATTGAATACAACGTACATTTTTTTACCCATCTGCACATTACGAATGAAACTGAACAACATCAAACCATTTGCATTTATAGTGAAACATAATGAGATAAAGATTACTATTTGTATATAACTGCCTATGATAATCGAAAATATAACGATAGTTAGAGGATACCTGAAGAGGAGACTGAATCTGTTAAATCTGATTTGTTATCCCATACAGAGTGCAGTATACATGAACAGCGTAGACATAATCATAACAAAATTTTGAGACCTTATAAACAGATAATGCAGGTTAACAGGCATCAATGGATGGATCATTCAATACACATCAAAATTCAAAAAAGTAATAAAAAAGATCATCCAAAAAAATCCACATTCATCCAGCTAGTCAACACAACTAGCACATATGTCAAACAACTAGCACATATGTCCAAAAAATCACTTGGCAAACCAGCCAAACAAAACAGAAACTCATATAGTCAGGTGGAGGGGACTACGCTCAGTCAGATGACTGATCTGGAGCAAGCAGCATCAACACAAAATTCAACCTTCTATTCTCGGGGAGAGAAAGGAATGAAGCCGATTGTTGTTTATCTTTCGATAGTATCCTTGTTGCAAGTAAGATCTCATGACCTGTAAGGCCCTCAATCTGCTCCAGAGCAGGTATAACCTGCGACATACGTAACATGTCCTTCCCTTGGTGTATGGTGTATGGTAATAGCCAGTGATTTGACAGCTTCAACAACGTCACTCATTCCTTTGGCTATGATATCACAAGGGCGTTCCATCCTAACTCTCTTTCTTGAATTGGTTGTGCTTCCCATGTTGGCCGAGTTGTTCTCATTCACAGTCGGACTTCGGTTTGCAATATGAGAATCATCACGACTTCGATACGACCACTGGATGTTAGGCGCACTGTCCCCTACATCGTCACTCGATAACACGAGAGTATCGTCATTCAGATCGACAGGCTGTGTCGGTGAAATATCAGTATCCCTGGACCTTCTCGATGGCTCAGTATTATGCATGTTTCCTGTGGAAGCACACAATCTAGTTGCTCGGTCATTACCGAATACGTATGTTAGGTCATCGTACCTTCGCACCATTTTCCCCCGAACATGTTGTGCGTAAGGATGCGACTGTGACAACAACGATAAAAATCAATATAAGTAAACATATATGAGAACATACGTACAACATAAAAACAAAATTAATTATCGAAGTTATAACAAATTTTACTTCAAAAATAGTCTCACCCGTATGTAATCCTCCCAAACATCATCCGGAGCAGTCACTATCTTCAAGTCATCGTTCCAACCAAAGCCACTAGCGTTTCTAGTGTCCCGAACCTCGAAATACAACCTCTTCAATGTGCTATGGCGATTCCCAACATGTTTCTCTTGAACAGTTATTCCTATTGCACTCCTCACAGTCTCCACGACTGTTTTGTAAGTTTCCTTCTTAAAACCATTGATACTCTTACGACCATTTGCAACAACACCCATCAGCGTATCGATAAGGCAGTCATCCATTTCATCTGTCCACCGCATTACACCACTTGACGTTCCATTTCCATCGGGTGATTTTAATTTGTATTTCCTTGGTGTCCTTCGTGGTGTAACACACCGTTCTTGACCAATTTCTTTTGTAAGGATGGATTTGTTGTTTGGTTTCTTCGGAAACATTTCCACGTCACTAACTTCAATGATCTACAAATAGTGAAATGAGCAGATTTAATAAGCATTACATACATGCATATAAATCATATAAGAAAGACAAAATTTTCACTAGATACACACATTTCAGACATGATAAAAAGTTGAAAGAGCGAATAATCATATTTTGATACATTCGAAAGGATGCCAATCTAGACACATGCCTATAGGTATTTGAGATTACAATCACATGTTTATTACCGAGTACAAAATGACAATTTAGCATGCGATTATCATACTATACGACTCACAAGAAGAGATTCATTCCACATCCTCTCAACAATATTGTCTCTAAACATCGCCCATTCATCATTTTCACGTTGTGTGATATTACCCTCACATGGTGACAGATCTACACTCTCTGTTGAATCCATTGAGGCGACCTCATCTTCGATTACACCATCTCCTCCAAATAAACGGGTAAAGTTGTGTAACACACAACATGCGAGCACTATCTTCACTTGTGTATTAAGGTTGAATGGTGGAGCTAATTTGAGGATTAAAAACCGAGCCTTGAGTACTCCAAATATCCACTCAATAACATTTCGTAACTAAGCATGTCGGTAGTTGAAAAGTTCTTTCTTGTTCGAAGGATTGCGTCCCGTGCGGTATTCATTGAGGTGGTACCGTACAACGCAATAAGGAGCCATAAATCCAGGTGAATGAGCGTAACCAACATCAATTATATAGTATTTACCTACAGTTAATTACGAGTAAATATCATTATAAATAATCCTATAAATATGTTTCATCATATATTTGCATTCGAAGTACCCTGGGGGATAGTAAAACAAGCAGTGGAATGTGTCAATGCACTTTGTAAGACGCGGGCGTCGGAGACAGATCCTTCCAATCCGGCGAGCACATATATGAACTTCATATCAAATGTACATGCGGCCGTTACGTTCTAAGAGAGGATTCCTTTCCTGTTACAGTAGGTTTGCACTTTCCAATGCAAGCATGTAGGCAGGTACATAGGTATCATCAGTTGCACCAATATAGTCCTAATTTCAACACGCATTATTAGCAAAGAAATAGATAAAAAGAGGTTGCACAACACAAGATTTTACATGATGTCATTACAATTGAGCATACCTGAAAATATGTGCTCCAATTGGGATTGGCTAGAATCTCGACAGGTGTATCCGCACTTGGGAGTTTTACAAACTCTGAATATATTCCGACAACAGCATCCAGAGCTTTACTAAAATATCAACTTACCGTTTCTCCAGACCTTATAAACTGATTACTAATGACACGGTTCCTCACATTATACCCTACTGTATGAAGGAATATGACAAGTTGTTCTTTCATACAAACATGTTTCCCTTCAAGAAGGAGATTCTTATCCTTGAGAAAGAAGCATAGGTTGAAGAATGTGGCCTTGTTCATTTGGAGTTGTGCAACAAATTCTTGGTCACCCGCTCTAATTATGCCATTTATGATCCCGCTTCTTTTATAGTCTCCAAATCATGAGGGTGTCCTAAATAAATAATTTCGGCAGTATTCTCCCACTGCAATAGTTGTTGTTGCTGCAGCAACTGTAGCTATAAAAGAAGCCATTTCCTCTTCTATCCATCCTTGTCCCTCCATGTTAAGATTATTTCTTGTACAACAGACCGAATGAAACTGATGTCAACGTCTACCACACAATATCAAATACCAATTTCATATCTTGCTTATAACAATAAATATCCTTCGATATATACAGTTCACACTATCTACTGAATTTACAAATCCTATATGTTGCACAGTTTCTTAACAATTCAGTTTCAAACAGCAGGTCCCATCCAAAACACATCGAAACAAGATTAGAACATATTAATGTTACCCATAAAACACATCTCATTTGATCATTATCTGCTACTGCACGACACCAAGATTCACCACCCCCACAGTCACCAAAGACATAACAGTTTAAACCTGATAACAACAAAATTAAAATCTGTCTTGGGAAGACGCCGTGAACTGAGTTCAAGAAGGGATTTGTTGTTGTTCATTTCCTTGGTAGCCAAGTAGGCCCCACTTGGAATTGACTCCAGGGCAGAACAACAAACACAGGCAAGTTCAATATCAAATCATTGGGATTAGAAGATGGTATTGGTGGTCGTTACATTCCTTGGTAGCCAAGTAGGCCCCACTTGGAATTGACTCCAGGCATGAAAAACAATCAAAATTTGAAGCAAACAGCAATGCTGATGCTGCAGTTTCAAGTCCTATCACGCCCATTTGAAAATTATTCACAAGGCCTTTTTTCGTACTGTGTTATGAATTTTTTTCATGTGCAAAATGATAATGTTATCTGATTTTGGAAGTTATTCTTCTCTCTGAGGATGATGTTGAACCGTGGTTGAATCTATGGGCATGGGTTCTCAAGGTATCTGAGGTGTTATTGGTGGATTGTCCGATTCACTTCACTTTCTCAGCTGATTGATGATCTGGAGCAGCTTAGTGCTTCCATGGCTCTGCAAATATCTTTTGGGTTAATGAGATAGTTCTCAATGATATCGACAAAATGGGACATCCATGAATGATGGGTTTTTTTTTTTTGACCCGTCTGGATTGTCCTTTCACGATGTGGAAAGGAGTTTCCTAAAACTATAAAAAGGGTCCTAGGGTTTTCTAGTATGTTGTGTTGATGAGAAAAACACATGAGACTATCAAAGGTGGTTATTGAGGTGATCTGGAGCAGCTATATCTCAGCTCCTACGCCTCGTAGGGAGATCTCTGCATTCTTTCATTGTTCATATCTTTTTGCGGTGTTAATGAGAGGTCCCATGGTTTTACTTGGTTTTCCACGAAAATCTCGTGTGTGGTGATAACAATCAAAAAAAATCTCGGGATTGATCCTTTGGTTTTTACGAAGGGCTGATCCTATTTTGTGCACTGAATGCATTTTTTTTTTTTTCTCTTCACTCTCAAAAAAGAAGGTATCTATGTATTTCTCCCTGTGTGCTGTTTGAATTTTCGCCGCTCAATACAACCAGATGAATCGATGTTCGTTTTACACAACCACCCATTGGCAGCCCCTGCTCAAATGAAGAAAGGATGCATCTATTCCCAAATATATTAATCAATTTACAGTCCTATTCAGAAGCACATTGACAATGAAAGAAGAAGAAGAAGAAAAAAGAAGAACAAGTAGCAGTACAGAATCAAGCACGATGAAGAATGAGTCTGATTTCTGAGCAGATGGCCCACATATGTTTCCCATAACATCAATGATATCAGATGGGCCAAACACCTCTCACAGGACAACATTGTTGTGGGCAGATGGGTCGCATATGTGCCTTGAAAAACAGAACCATTTAAAGAGGATGGGAATCATTTGATGGGCCTCGTATGTTACACAAGACATCCGAATTTCATCAGATGGGCGGCATATATCCGACCAAAAACAGGATCAATATCTCAATAAGAAGGGAATCGCTACCATTAGCAGAGGAGAAAATCATCTGATGGGCCATCAATGTTCGAGCAATATTCACTGGATATCACATACACATGAATATCAACCCGTACCTGTCGACGAGAATGCGTAGGTGTTTGTGAAGCCGTGACGAGCTGCGTACTGAGCAGTCGGCCTACAGAAGAAGGGGAATCGGTACAGTTAGAATGGAAGCAAATCCGAGAAAATGCAATAACATGTAAGGCGGAAAAATTACAGAAACATGCAATGACAATTCATGCAGTAACATGCAAGAACAGAAAAACCCACAAGCGGACGAATACTCCACTATACAACAACATGCAAGGCAGAAAGGCCCGCTGTAATACGAAAAAAATAGTCAAGACAAACTCGATTTCGATCATTGCAAGACGTAAAACTCCATGAGAAGTTACCTGATTTCTTTTAAAAGCAGCGGAAATGCCCGATGACCATCTATATCGACTTTCTCCGACGCAGTTTCGGTCTGTCGACCATGAAAACAGGGAGGAGTTATTAGCGTAGAGGATGAAGGACCATCTCTATTGCGAGCTGTAGAAATGGATAGTCAAACCATGAGGTCGAATGAAGAATCCTCTTCATGGTTCTCGTCTTACCTGGTCGCAGAGAAAGTCGCAAATATCCAGTATCGGTCAGCAGTGAGGAAGAAGAAAGTGGGCTTGGAGAGCTTATGCAGGAGCTTGGGACGGACGGGAAGTAGATTGCATGCTCCTGCGGAGTACGCTTTCTCTTTCGGTACGGTCAGGAGATACGAGCTTTCGCATCGATTACCTGCAGCGGCCAGGTGTTTCAGGCGGCTGAGTTGCTTTGATGTACCGCCATTTCAGACGGATTTTAAATTCGATATATTTATATCATTTTCCAAACACGTGTCAGAGGGCATGATGACTTCTTTACGGTGGATCGACGGTATTAAGCAAAACCAAACAGGCCCTTATATATGTTCGAAGTGAGCTGGCTGGCCTAAAGAACATTGGGCTGGAATTGGGCAGCACGAAGTCTCCGGATGGAAATGACAGGAAGATTGGATAGAATATACATGCGTGGGATAAGACACATTCATAGGATTCCTAGCATTGACATCCTGATCCATAGCTAGACCGAGTGAAAAATAGTTCGGTTCAATATTGAGGTCTCGGTATCAATGCTTAGGACCCGTTTGGCCGGGCAGATTGGAAGCAATGGGATGATATTGGGAGGAATTGAAAGTTAAAATCCTGGGATTAGCCAAGCATGCCAAACCGAGTGAGTGGTTTGATCTGGGATATAGCGATCCCTGTTTGGGCGGTGGGATTAGAAGAGATTAGAGATGCTTTATTAACCTCATTTTATTTTATGGGGATCAGATTAATGACATGCTTTATTGATAATACGTTAGTAAATTGAATGGATATACACACCATAATTTGAAATGACTGAGAATAACACATGTGTGATATCTAAACTGTTATTTTGTTCATTTGCTTTGTAACCTCATTTTATTTTATGGCATAGGCCTAAAAATGAGGTAGATCCAAAACTTACTAGGCTTCAAAGAAATTTTCAACTGTAAGTATTCAATCCCCATTGCTTTCCATAGTAGGGTCCACTTGAGCTTTAGATTTACCTGACTTTTTGGGCCATGCTCTAAAATAATCTTAATAAATGGGTGGACAGTGTGGATATAGCCCACACATCACAGTAAGACCTACACAACATGCTAACATTGGGTGAAATTGGCTTGGACCAATGCAATTCCATTTAATGTAATTCCAAGCTTTTCCATTCTTCCCAACCATGGAGTGGAATTGGCACGGACCAGATGAATCTCATCCCACCTAATCCCTTCTAATCCCACCGCCTAAACAGGCCCTTAGTAGGGTGGCTAGCGGTGACGTGTGAACTGACAATGGGTGTACTAACAAGCTAATCTTAAAAAAAAACAAAAAATGACTCCTAGCATTGGCAAGCTTTAAACCGTGCAATTGATGGATCTGAACCGTCCATTAGATGTAGCGGATTAAGTGTCACCCTTACTGCATGGCCCCACCTTTATGAATGTATTGTATATCCATGCTGCCCATCCGTTTTCTCAGCTCATTTTAGAATTTTATGCCAAACCTTAAGTAGATTAGAATCTATGGTGGACCACACCACTGTAATGAGTGGTAAATGACCATTAAAAGATTTTTTGTAGGCCACAAAAGTTTTGGATGAAGATGATGCTTTTAATTTTCCTTCATCTATGTCTGGTTGACCTTATCAACGGGCTGGATGGAAAATAAACATTACAGATCTGCTTGCTGTGGGCCCTCGGAAGCTTTTAATGGTGTGCGTTCAATCACCACTGTATGGTCCACCTGCCATCTGGATCTGCTTCATTTTTGGGTCCATGACGTAAAATAATCTGAAAAAATGGATGGACAGTGTGGACACATTATCAAGGTGGGCCCACGGTAAGGGTACGGTCCACCTTGAGTTCACCTTCATACTTGCAACCATGCATTTTCAAAGCCATGAATGGCGACTCTTAGGATTCTCTAGAATCATTAGAAGTCCCCCTGGGACTCCAACAACAGGCATCTCGTTGTCGGGTTGACCCATTTTTCTAAATGGTCTGAACTGACCATTTGATAAGCCATTGATCGGATGATAGAGATGTAGAACCGTCCAATCAGTGAGATTTTTCCATAGAAGCTCATGAAACCTGTGCTGGAGCTAATGGACCGTTGCATTTGACCCTCCAAGTGTCCCAATGCAACTAATAGCACGGTAACTTACAGGGGAAATGGTACTATAAGTTCGGCCTCATGTGAAGTTCCCATGAGGTCGAGCTGTGTGGGCCCCACCATGATGTTTGTTGAACATTGACACTGTATATTTGATAGGTCCCCTTTAGGTCATGTCAGATCCCAAAAATCATGGAATTCAGGTGGGCCATACCATCTAAAACCATATGACGACATGCCTAAAACATATAAAAACACTTGGTAGGGCCCACCTGAGTTTTGGATGCAGTTGAAACTTGGTATGACTCCTCATCCAAGTGGTACACACACAATGGATGGGCTGGATTTGTGAACCACATCTCAGTGGGCCCAATACATGATTATGAATGTTTTAATGGGAAAGTAACCCCTCTCAACTGTTGTATATGTGGTGTGTCCCACTAAATTCATGGATTGCCTTGATTTTAAAGATCGTGGCCCATCATGGAATGGTGCATCTGGATGATTGGGTAGATGTTCAACAAACATCACGGTGGGGCCCACACAGCTCGAAATCATGGGAAGTTCCTATGAGGTCAACCTCATAGTACCATTTCCCAACTTACAGTACTATTAAGAGCACTTTGATCATTTATCTTCATAGGACCCCTCAAACATTATAGTGGTTAAATTGGAGAAATGCCACTATAAGTTATGCTGCTCCTAATTGCATTGAAACATTTAGATACACCAATCTGGTGAAATTCAATAGGTCCATCACACATTTAATGGCCACCAAGCAAATACCATGCCAATTTGACAAATATCAACCATTTGATCAATGGCCTTTAATATGGATGGTTAAGATTGTTTACACAAAAATAGGTCCAATCAACAATTTGATCCACCTATTTGTTAGGCCCCGTAATGGATTGCTTATGATCCTAAAGAATCGCTACTGTTAAGAATCATAGCATCCCATCTATAGCTTGGAAAGTGGACAGCTATAGAAAATAAAGCCAAAACCAATGATGGATTAGATTGTCTGAACAGTGAGTCTTCATGGTAGGCCATGATCTGTTTTGGACTTAATAGACAGCTAGAAACGAACCATTACACTGTCCAAGTGAACCGATGCACTTAAGAGCATTGATAGTGCTATACTGCTATTAGAGCGCCTAGCATTTCAAGTAGCCAATGGCAGACTATTCCTCCTGGATTAAAATTTTGAGAGCACCTGCATTTCAAGTTGCCAATGGCAAGCCATTCCTCAATAGATTAAGACTTGAGTCTCACATAAACCATCCTCACCTTTTGCTATACACCAAAAACCCATCCCCTTTTCATATATGTTTTTAAACACGTAGCTTAACTTCTGTAAGAGCTGACCTTCAACAGGATAGTAACCATATGAAATAATATATGAAATAAGAGATTATCATTTTATGCTTTGATGGGCCATCCATGGCACTTGATCTAAACCATCTAAATGACATATCAAAACATCCAAATTTAATGGATAATCTTTTCAAATTAAATGAAAATTTCTCTTATCTCTACAAAGTCAAAGGTAAGGATCAGTGTGGTAAAAAGTCAAATTAAATGGTCAACCTTCCGCTTTGACAGCGTATTAATGGAAGTTGAGCACTAGGTTTTTTTATGACCATATATATAGAGAGAAAGGAAAGGCATATCTGGCAATACTAAAAAGAGGAGCTTATTTAACATATAGCTCTCGAGTGTCCCAATTTATGGTGGTTTCATCAAATTCCTTCTAAACAGTGTCAAGTGATTGGTGGGATGTTGCAATCCCTCATACTGAGAAGTGGTTGGTAGGATGTTGCCCTCTATCCGATGGCAGTTACTGATCATCTGCTGGACCTCAGTAACATCATCTCTTGGACCGTGTTGCACTCGAATGGTCCATTCAATGCCTCTGATTGACTCTTGAAGCCATTCAAAGCCGTCTCCTGTTGCTGATAATGTCCATGCACTGTCCATTGACATTCATAACAGTCGAAAACCTTGCTCCAATCCAACATCCAAACAAACCTTTTGTGGCAGTACTAGCAAGCAATAGCTCATCGTCTCAAAGTTCTCTATATTCCTCATTGCGCTCTGGGATGTATATACATATGGGCACAGCAAAGGAACCAAAATTGCTCAACGGATTCAATGTCATCCGCATGATCCACCCACAGAATATGCATTTCTTCTCTTTACAAAGTCTGGCAATTCTTCCTGGGGCTGTGTTTGGATAGGAGGAAAACTAGGGAAATAAAAGATGTTCTTCCATTGATATGACATTTCTGTGTTGTTTGGATAGCAAAGAAACTGGTTAGATTCCACGGCAATTACTGCTCAATTTTCCCAGCATAAGTTATGAGATGAGTATTTCCCTCTAAAATGATATTTCCACTTGCTATCCAAACAAGTTGCAGAAAAATGAAATCCATCATTACACTCCCTTTCTTTTCTTTGATAAAAAAAATCCTTCATGGGGCTCACTGATGAAAGGTCAGGATCATCATGGCCAAACTAATTATAAAAAAACACCATCCCAGCATCTTCCCACATCTCACCCAAAACAAAATTTGAAATACAAATTGGCCACCTTAGGAACGAAGGTTGTGCAGTGGCACCAATAGGAAGGACCACTTAAAGAAACACAACTAAAACAGCATCCCAAGCGCTTCCGAAAACCATAAGATCTCCCCGGTAGAGAATTAATCTGCTCGACCATTGAAATTCACAAGGGTCGAAACTGTCTATATCTAACCATCTTACCTCCTGTATAGGCGCAATAAAACATGACAGCACATGTCAGTACCTGCGGAACCCACGCTCAAGCATCCGGCCCGATGGGCACTCGTAAGCGAGGTGACCACGGCCGCCACAGTTGTTGCAGATGACAATGCTTACACAATCCCGGCTGATGTGACCTGGTTGGTTGCACATGCGGCAGATGATGTCGCGGAAGGGCCCGCCAGCAATCTCCGATGCCAGGTTAGACTTGGGACACTGGCGGGCCACGTGGCCCGACACATTGCAGACATTGCATACTGGATCGTTGGGGCAATCTCGGGCCAGGTGACCAGGCTCACGGCAGTTGTTGCATGCCTTGTCGTTGGTGCAATCGGCAGCAATGTGGCCCTGCTTGTAGCAGTTGTTGCAGATCCTGGTGTCAAACGGGGCTAGGCCAGATCCTGAGCACTCGCGGGCAAGGTGGCCCATCTTCCCGCACATGTGACAGATGGGCTCATTGTTGCACTGGCTTGCCATATGTCCAGGCTCCTTGCAGTTCCAGCACATGGTCTTCCCGGTGCATTCAGATGCAATGTGCCTAGCGGTTAAAAAATCAAATCAACAGGAATTTTGATAATGGTAATCATGCGTAAGAGGGGTATTATCAGGCTCAAATGCAGAGTGCCGCAGCCATATCAAAGCACCTTGATAAAGACGAAAGATTGATCTCTGGCAAGCAGGTGCCTGTAAAACTCTTCTTTTTTTTTTTTAAAGCAACGAGGGAAATGCATTGAAAAGAAGAAGAAAACAAACAAACTTGCTGAGATAGCAGCCAGAAACAAACCAAAGACTAAAAACCTAAGAAGAGAAGATTACAATCTTTTAAGCCCATGACATTATAAACCCAATCGACCATCAGGACTGAAGCAGCTGAAGCCTGAGTATCGTTAAAGACTCTATTGTTCCTTTCCATCCAGACAGCCCACCAGATTGCGATAACCGCCAATCTCCAAATTTCGGTATTAACTTTGCCTATTTTGAAACCGTGCCAAGCAGCAAGCATGGAGGCAGCTGAGCTTGGAGAACATCCCGTAAAATTAAATCTAAGCCAAAAATCCCAGTATATGCAATTGATGAACGGACAGTGGACAAGAAGATGATCGACAGTTTCTTCAGAGCGCATGCAGCAGCGACAGATACTGACTATCTGCATACCACGCTTCTTAAGATTGTCTATAGTTAAGATTTTGTTCCTAGCGACTAGCCAGCTGAAGCAAATGAACTTAGGGGGAGCTGGATATTTCCAAATGAACGGGCATAGAAGTAGAGGGGGAGCAATGGAGGGAAGCAAAGCCTGATATAGAGATTTCACCGAAAATAAACCAGATCTATGTCAGTTCCATGTCAGATTGTCCGGAGCAGAAGGATCAAGAGTGATAGTGGATAGGCATTGAAGCAAGTCGGCATACTGATGAACCTCCCAATCCCATAAATTTCTGGTACAGCTGATTTCCCAGCACCCTCTTAACATCTGATAAAGAGAGATTGGATGCTATCGACCCTTCTTGGTTAATGGCAATACTGTAAATGGCCGGGAAAGCTGATTTCAATGTACTATCGCCCAACCACTGATCTTCCCAGAACTGAATACGCCTACCATTCCCCAAACTGAAACCGATATGAGTTAGCACCTTGTCTTTAAGACGAAGGATACCCTTCCAGACACAGGAAGATCTGCAAAGGGATGTGTCGCGAGTCCACCAGCTACCAGCTGAGGATCCGTATTTCCCTTTGACAATTCTGTTCCACATAGCATCCGATTCTGTGCCCAGACGCCAAATCCACTTGCCGAGTAGAGCCTCATTCATGATTTTGAGATTCTTAATATTCACACCCCCATTCCTGAAGTGAGAACAGACCTCCTTCCAATCCAATAAATGGATTTTGCTGTGGTTATCCTTGCCACACCACAGAAAATTTCTCCTAATCGCATCAATACGGTTGAGAACAGCCACCGGGCATCGGAAGAGAGACATATATTGGATAGGAAAACTCTTTGCCAAAGAACCATTTCAAAGCCAACCCCAAATTGCAGGGAGAAAGGTCAAGATGGAAATGATGATGATGTTGGAGATGGTGATGAATTAGGGACCGTGTTTTGGTTATCCATACAGTTCGTCTGATGGCCACACCCTACATGAGCGGCCAACATCTTCCAGATTAGAATATCTGAGTTCAGATGTTAAGATTAGTAACCTAAAAATAGATGCCCAGTGACTGCACCAATTATGGTTGAGTATTATCTTAACCTAATACCAGTAATTTGTTCCCAGATTGCTGGGAGAAAGGCCATGATGATGATGATGATGACACCTAAGGACATGCACGGTGTCCTAAATGCCTATCTGCAGAAGTGGGGCCCATATTGTGGTGATCCAAACCATTAGTCTGATGGGCCACACACTGCATGTGGAGCTAACAGCTTCCAGACTAGAAGATTCGAGTTTTGAACCTTAAGATCAGCAGCCTAAAACTAGATGCCCACTACCCTGTAATAATTACTGATGATTATGATCCTGACCAGAAATAAATGATTTTAAAGATAGGTGGTTAAGCACAGAATACAGCAACAATGCAATGATAATCTTGATGAAGCAAATGGTATGACAATGGTCTAAAGAAAAGGGCCAAGAGCTTTTGTAGCCCCCCAATTAGTACAATAAAGGCAACGATATGATGATAATGATGATGAAGCAAAGGACACTACAATGATCTACAGAAAAGGGCCAAACACTTTAAGAGCGCCCCATACCTTGTAGCCCATCAGATCAACCTTCTGAATCTCCCAACCACAGGACACTATGCAAGTCCTAATGCATCTGGACCCTACAATTCCTCAGCATAAAGAATAAGCTAGCTATCAGAGCACAGTTGAGGTTTGGAGCAAGAAAAACAGAGAAACTAGAACAATTGTTAGTGCCATCCCAAGGAACAAGTTTGTATCAGGGTAGACTACTACAGTCATCGAAGGTCGCTAAGATTCCTAATAAAAATGTAAACAGGCAATCAAAACAAAGGCCAGGTCACAAATGAGGAAAACAGAGACACTAGAACAAACATTAGTGCCATCCCAAGGATTTTTTTTTTTGATCAGGGTAGACTTCTACAATCATCATTCATTGGGGGTAGCTAGATCAGAAGGTTCTCCAGTTCCATCTCTTCCTCTACACTGCCAATTAACTTCTCTGGGGAAGGAATCCCAGTTCAGTTTGGTAATTTACCACATCACATAGTATCACTTGCAGTTGTATTTTATCTCACTTCAGCAGTCTTCTCTGCCTGGAGAAGATCAAAATACCGAACACTGACAGTCTTCCATTTGAATCATTGGGTGATCTTGAAGCTGGGGTATTGGAACTGCAACAGGGAAGAAATTAGGTAGCTGTCTTTGCGCTAGGCAGCAAACCCACCTCCCATCCTGACAGCTTCTCTACGAGTTTCTAACAGTTCAGCTGGGAGAATACCAAGGAAGATACAAATTTTTCGGGTCCAAGATCAATCATCACCTGAATACAATCTGTTTATGCTTTATCCGGGAAAGAGACCAGTTAGCCTTATCGGAAGTGCATATGATATTCTCACAAAGGTTCTCATGTCCACCAATCATCTCTCCACCTCAGTCTGCTTTTATTCAGGGTTTTCGATGGCTCGTTAACATCTCACAAGTACATTCACGAGAATCCAAGTGGAGGGGAATCGGGATTTTTTTCTGAAAAATAGATATGGGTAAGGCATACAATTTTGTTGATTGGGAGTTTCCTGGACAACCCAATGTGACGAATGGGTTTCAGAAAGATGGTGGTGCTGGATTAGAGCTTACATTTCCACAGCCTCATTTTCTATTAAAATCAATGGCTCTCCATTTGGACTCTTCAATGGTTTTCCTTATCTCCATTCTTGTTTGCTATTTACATATAGTTACTCAGCAGACTGATTTCTAGAGTGATGGCATTCAGAATGGTTGGTGTATTCAACTTTCAAAACTCCAGCAGTCTCTCTCCTTCTGCATGCTGACACCCTTCTTCTCAGAAAAGGTAAGATTTTTTTTTTTTTTTTTTTTCTCTCAGAAAAGGTAAGAGTGTAGAGGCTGAAATGCTCAAAAAAATTCTATGTATAAGAGATTCTTTTGGGCCAAAAGCACCTTTATGAGGATGAATATGGAGCAATATGATAAATCCCATTGCATAATTTTTAAGTTACAAGAAGGGTTGCAGCCAACTTTTCTTGGGTTGCCACAATCAATTGGCAAGCCACCTGGTGGGAAGCTTTCAACATTTTTAATATCAATGGTTGCATCCCAGAAACTACGCCTCACATGCTCTCTTCGTGGCATGGTGTTAAGTTGGGTAAATTTCGGACTCGTATTTGGCGAATGACTCCCGTCTCGATCTGGTGGTCGATTTGGGAAGAAAGGAATGGTAGATGCTTCAATGACAAGACCTCTTCAGTTCTATCGGTTTGGACAAGGGCGAAGTATTTAGTTATTGAATGGGCGAGTGCTATCAGTGGTGTTCAAAACTCAGATCTTTTGTTTCTAGCTTCCTAGTTTCCCTTTCTTTTCCGTTTTTCTTTTCTTTTTGCTTGGCTGCTACCTCAGCAGTCCCCTTCTATTTTCTTTTCCTCGTTTAATATATTCTCGTTGCCTTTATAAAAAAAAAATTTGGCAAACCACCTAAAATCTCTTTGGGACAGGGTTATCAGAAAGAGTTAAATGAAAAGCTGGATGTGGGGAAATCGCAATATCTCTACCTATGTTGGAAGAGTAACTACAACTAAGTGAACTTGGCAAACTTCCCAATTTACCTTTACATGCATTCACTGTGTATCTAACAGCATAGTGTGGCTGAAACGTGAATTAATCTGGAATGCAGGTGAAGGTGGTCAGAAATATATTCAGTGGAAGTTGGCACTTAGCAAACCTCAAGACTGGTAATGAAAAGACCGGGGGAGTTCAATGATGATTTACTTGGAAAATGGAGGAATATAGGAGAGGGTGGTGGGAGCTTTTTAGAGATGTTTTGTGCACTTAGTATGTATACAAAGCTATGCTGGAGCATTACGAAGGCCTCCAGAAGACCAGCGTCTGGTATTTGGAGAGCTCTTAAGTAATGTGAACCATACTTTATTCAGATATTAGATGTGGGATTGGACTTGAGTACAGGATCAGGTGTTGGCATGATATTTGGTGCAGAGACAAGCCTTTCTGTGAGAAATCTGACAATCTTTTTGATGTGGCAACCAATAAAGAGGAAAAGGTATCAGATACTAACAACACAATCACTGACAAAACTATTTGGGGCCCCTTGTTTAAAAGTCTGAGATTACATCCCTGTGCAAACTGTTTGGTTACCTGGAGAAGACAATCATGCCCACCCCTGATTACAGAATCTGGATATGGGAGTGCTGGGAACTTTCTCTAAGGTGCTGCCCTGTGATAGGGGAAGATGAAGGTAGCGCACTGTCTCAAAAAACTGTGGGTGAACTTCCCCATAAACTTCTGCATCTTGCTGGCTAGTACTGTAGAAAAATTTGCACAGGAAATCCCTCACAGCACGGAAACTGATATATCCTCTGTTTGCGGCAGTAGTCATTGGTGAATCATCTCCTATTGCACTGCCCTGTTTATCATCAGATGTGGGGGCAAAGCTTTCTCTCTTTAGGCTCACTTGCTACAATGATGGAATTATGGTATGATGGCTGGCTGCTGGCCGTAGGTAACACTGAAGAATGTTGGATAAAAGACATGGCTTAGGGCATGCAGATGGAAAGAAACAAGCAGATGTAAGACATGCCTTGGGATAATGTCATCGAAGACTTCCAGCTGTCTCAAGGGAGCTCCAGCATCTCAAATGCATGATTGGAGAGCATTTTTGTTGCCTACAAAGAAGCCTAAGGAAACAGAATGGTGCGGTGGATTCTGCCTCATGAAGGAAGACTTAAACTGAACTTGCTGGCAGTTCAATTGGGAACCCAGAGAGCTTGTGTGGAAGATAGAATTAGAGACAGTATGTTTTTTAAGAGTACAACTAGAGATCATACTGGCAGAATGGTGAAGGATTTTTTGGGGCAGATTGGGGAAACTGACTCCAAAAAGGCAGAAAACACTGGGGTTCTATCCCATAGCTCAATGGCAGGCTGCAGAGAGGGTGCATCCCAACATTGAGATCTCAGGTTCAAGCCCAGCTTACCTATCTCTGTGTGTGTGTGTGTGTGTGTGTGTGGGGGGGGGGGGGGGTGGGAGAAAAAGAAAAAGAGGCAGATGTCACTGACTTCTTGTCAGAATTAAAGAATTAGGTATTGCTGTTCTGCCCTTACACATCAAAAGAGACATGGAAAATGTGATCAAAAGGTACAAAGATCTTTCCTTGGCAATGAAAAGACACTGTAAGAAATCATCAAATTTTGTTTGGATTAAGGACTTCCCTTGGCAATTAGCAGAATACAACAAATGACAAGCCAACATGATTCCTTGACTAAACAGGCAGTTTCTTGTAAAACCCATTTGTCGGTAATTTGAAGCCAAGCAAATAGTGGTGTATTTATCTTTATTACTTTTTTTCTTCTCGTCGAGCACTTCTTCGTGCTTGTACTCTCATTCCGGTTCATTTTTTATGTTCACTCATTCAACAACGAAAAATTTTGACATCTGATTAGTACTCACAAGAACCATAGTTCTCACCAGGGACACTCCTGCCACTTTGAAGGTGATAGCCTACACCCTCGACCAATATCAGGACAAGTGGACTAGGTTCTCAGAGACCAATAACTCTTTTTCCAGTAAAGAATTCCACGGGTATACCAGACATGTTCAATTGTGATGTTATAAAATCACTAATGATATCTAACCCTTCAAATAATTGGTTTTCTCAAAAAGAACTCAAGGCCTCACAAAATTTATTTTCTGAAAATCAAATAGTATTTTGGCAGTGTCAACAACATTGGACTTTTCGTTAGGACAAAAAAAAGCATGGTATAAAAGCCAATAATAATAAAAAATAAAATAAAAAAAAATTTTGTCACCTTTCTAAAATAAATAAATAAAAAACATGGTATAACTCTAACCATACATGCCACCAATTAAAAGATGAAGCACATGAAGACTGATCTTACCCAGGAAGTGCGCAGTTGTTACAGACGGGTACATTCGGACAGTCTCTAGCATAATGACCAGGTCGTTTGCAGTTCTTGCACAGATTGTCCTGCCTGAAAAAATAATAATAATAAAAAATATATCGTTATAGCTACGTCCAAAAGATGAATGAGAAACAGCCACTGACAAATTTTGACTGAAGACATGTTCCAAGGACATTGGTTCTAGAAGAAACTAATAAATTGAGATATCCATCAACGACTAAATGTGAAATAGAATGAAACAAAAGATAATGGTGCTGTTTTTAGTGTGGAGACAAGCCACTTTGCAAAAAGATGTGTCTGCCTCAATCTGGTGGGGAGCAGCCATTAAGAATCTTGGGACATGAATTTTGGGCTGATGTTTTATAAAACGCCTATCCTTTGTAATCGGGGATGATTCAAGAGTACAGTTTTGAGAGGATATGTAGTGTGGGAGACAAACCACTTTGCCAAGAGATGGTGTTGCTTAACAAGCTAGCCTCTTGCAGAAAGGCTAAGATTTCACAGAGTTGTATGGAGGTTAGCGGAGGTGATATAAAGGCCCACTTTCGTCATAACTTTATAGATTCTAAATTTGCGGACTCTGTGTGCGTGCAAGGGCTACTGCAAGCTGCTTCTCCTTCATCTAGGAATTCAGAGACAGTTGGAGGTGGAGCTTTGAAGGCTTGGAAAAAAAAAAATTGGCCACATTGTTTTCTTTTATTAGCCATGGATCGCCTCCAACGAAAATTTGGATCCATCAAGGCCCACATGAGTGGTGGTTTTTGGTCGGTTTCTCACTATTGACCACCTTAGACATAAGAGGGATGATCAGTAAAGAAGGGTGCCCCCAACGTTTAAGTAATTAAAAAACTGTCAACCACTTATCCATACATCATCCTTTTGCAATGGCCATTTGGTGGGCCTCTTTGATTTATTCAAGACTTTGTGGGTGATGCAGGGAGAGATGACCTCCGTTTCTAGCTTATGATTAGGATAGGGAAAAGATCTAACATCCTTCTTATAGAGATTGTCTCTGATAGAAGGCATAATACAGTAACCATCATCATCATCTATGCCTTACCAACAAATTGGTTCAGCCACACAAGTCGTGTTCCACCATTCCACTCCATCAAGGGCCATACTCTCTGTTAAATCATAAGTCATCAAATTATTTCTTACTACCTCCACGCAAATCCTTTTGGGCCTTCCCCTTGTGCTCCAAGAGCCCTCAACTTGAACCAACTCACTTCTAACCAGTATGGTTCTCGGAATCCGTTGCTCAGGGCCAAGCCATCTAACTCTACTTTTTCTCATCATATTAGTTAGATGTACTCGAAATCTTTCTGATAGTGAAGCTATAGAGTACATGAATCTGCTGGAATACATTTCTCACTCATCGATTACTCCCTCCCTGCCGGACAGCATTGAGTGGCCGTTGGAGAAAACTAGTTCTTTCTCTATTAAATCCCTTTATACGTTCATTTACCCAACTTTGCAGGATCAGTGTGAAGCCACGCCGTGTATTTGGAAGTTTCAGGTCCCCCCTAAATACATTTGTTTTGGGTGGTTGGTGGGTTGCAATAGAATCCTTACCATTGATAATCTGGCCAAGAAAGGCATGCAGATTGTCAATATTTGTTTATGTTGTATGCGTCAGGCGGAATCAGAGAATCATTTGTTGGTTCATTGCTCGTTCCTATCCTCCATTTTCGAAGATTTTTGCCAACGCTTCTCGATCAATTGGTGTTCCCCTTTCTCTGCTGTTGATTCGCTAGTCGCTTGGAATGGTCTCAAGTTGGGGAAATCGAAGTCTATTATATGGCGTATGGCCATCCTCGCCATCTGGTGGGCTGTTTGGGAAGAAAGGAACGACAGATGCTTCAACAATTCTTCTTCTTCTGTTAAGTCTGTCGGGTCTAGGGCTAAATATTTGGTGATTGAATTGGCTGCTAATGTAAAGACTCTGAAAGATGTGGATTTTAGCTTTTTAGGTGCTTAGGTGCCTTCTGCTACCTCAGCAGTTGGGCCTCTTTTCTTGCTTTTTCTGTTTTTTTGTTTTTTCTTTCTTCTCGTCTCTTGTATCCGTGCCCTTTTTCTTCAATGCATTCTCAGTTTCGTTGCCTTTAAAAAAAAAAAAATATATTATCAAAAATAATAATAATGGTGTTATAGCGTTGTTAATATTGGTGCTACAGCTAAGTTCACTCAAATGCATTCATCTCTAATTCTATCCTTCCTCATCTTGCAACTGATCCATCTCAACATCCTCATTTCAAATTTTCAACTAAACCTCATCTTGCAACTGATCCATCTCAACATCCTCATTTCAAATTTTCAACTAAACCTATACCATGAACATATTGTTCCTCGAATGCCCAACATTCTTTCCATCAAGCGTGCCTGGAATTATAGCTGCCCTATAAAATATCCCCTTCAATTTGATTGGTATACGGCTATAACATAAAACACCAAAGGCACATCTCCACTTTGTGCATCCAGCTCTAATTCAATGAGAAACACCCTCCTGCATGTGTGTAGAGATCTGTGTAAAATGCCCGCATACACCTCATTCGATGTGGTCATATTGTTAATACAAACAATCAAATAGCATATGTATAAGATGTGAGACGGATGGGTCAATTTGAAGCCAAGTTGTCAAATATGTACAAACCCAAGTCATCAAAACAATGGGCCTAGGATGCCACGTATGTATATATCCAAGTCATCAAAACAATGGGCATGATGACCATCATCACCTGGCACAAAAATCAGGCTAACCCACAAGTCACGAGAAAAATGAAAACTAAAGTTCTCATTCAACATACACAAGTAGCCTACTTGACAAGCAAGTTGACTTAATTCTTGCTCTAGGTGGTCTACATGGTGGGGCCTTGGCCAACTCCCAGACAGCTTAGATGTCATACATTAGCAAATATGCACTAGTTGGACTATGTACCACAAAATGAACTTCAAATGAAATGCATGCACACATAATAACATCTCATACACTCCCTCTCGAAAACCAATACAAAATGGACCAACATCTCTCTCTCTCTCTCTCTCTCTCTCTCTCTCTCTCTCTCTCTCTCTCTCTCTCTCTCTCTCTCTCTCTCTCTCTCTCTCTCTCTCTCTCTCTCTCTCTCTCTCTCTCTCTCTCTCTCTCTCTCTCTCTCTCTCTCTCTCTCTCTCTCTCTCTCTCTCTCTCTCTCTCTCTCTCTCTCTCTCTCTCTCTCTCTCTCTCTCTCTCTCTCTCTCTCTCTCTCTCTCTCTCTCTCTCTCTCTCTCTCTCTGTAGCTTTTTTTTTTATTATCTTTTTGCCCAAAAAAATGAAAACATAAAAAGGGGAAATGTCAAAACAGTAGAATATTTCATTTGTGTTTTTTAACATCTATGCAATGGTGTATCATATTATTCTTTAATAAGAACGTTGATGACCTGACCTGCTGAAAGTCAACCAAGTGAGGCCAAACAGAATGCAAATCAAGCATGATTGGGTGAATTATGGCCCATTACATCAAAACCAAGTAATGTTGGGAAAACAAAACCCATGGGTTAAGATTTAAAGATTGTCTGTGCATGTGTGTGTTTTTAAAGGAAAAAGTAATCATACCTATAACTCCGCCGATCCCTTTTGTATGGTGCATCACGGTATGACATACGTTCACTGCTACGAAACCGCCGTGTTCGCAGAGGGCTCCTGCTGCTGTCCGGACTCATAATGGGGGATAAGGAATGCACAGACGAACCAGTCCGGAAGCCACAACCAAAATCACAATGGCTAAGGAACTCACCGAGTCAAAACCACCAATTGCTCTCCTACTCGCTGTCCGAGTCACCAAAAAACCAAGCCACCTCCCATCAGTCCAAATTCATATCTAAGCTCTCCAACACTCACAAAAACCAAAACTTCCACAAGCTCCAAATTCAACCCATAAATAAAAACCCATCAAAGAAGTAAGAAATGAATAATGGAAAATACACCATCTCTGCTAATGTCAGAGAACAACCACCCCCCCCCCCCCCCAAAAAAAAAAAAAAAAAAATAAATAAATAAAAATGCTTGCTCTACGAACCAAAATATTAATAACAGCAACTTCGTAACTAGATCAAAAGCCCTAGCATTTGGCAGTACTAGGAATCAAAAGCCCTAGGAGCGATTAAAAATAAAAATAAAAATAAAAACCCTAACTTAAAACAAAACCAGAAACGAAAAACCTAACGTCAACAGCACTGTGATTTAATGCAACTTACAAAATTACAGATCTACATTAATATGAATACCTACTCTCAGAAACTTTCTATTTGAGCTGAAAACCAGCAACTTAACATATCAAAAAGTGAACTTTCACCATATAAGGCCAGATATCAATAGAGCTATGTCCCCCACAACAGGGAGAGAGAAAAAAAAAAAAAAAAAAAAAGAGGCCAAGAATAACCAACTCCATAACATCACAGAGATGGATGCCAAAAGGCGAAACATGCAGTGCTCAATTGATGAAAGCGGCATTTATATTTGTATAGCGACCGTACAGATGGGACCACATTTCTAGATTTGGACCGAACATCTGGCAGTTCACAATGTATTTGTCCTGCCCCAAAGTTCTCCCCAACTGAAAATCCATCCGCGGAGATGGTAGATTTCTTTCCCATTGATTGTGGACCACTAAAAAAGCTCCCATTTTTAGGTCACCAATCATAGCGCTACAATCGGATGGAGGAAATTTCCAAGGCATGGCCCATCCATGATGGGAACAAACGATCAAACGCCTCAATCACAGAAAGGGGGGCCCACCAGCATAGTTGCAGGACCAAACAAAAAACAGAACATTTTGCTCGGCCAGCAATCATCTACAAATCCGCACCATCACCCAAATCCGAAAACCCTAACCATAACTTCAATCTCAGCATTACCCGTTCAAGAGCAAAACAAGATTGCCTCCTCAGCATCTCTCGCCTTTTTACCAGACGTCCTCGTGAGACCAGCGTCTCCCACCATCCATTGCTTACAAGCGGGAATCCATGCACACTCTCCACCCAAAGCAAGCGCGGTAATCCAAATTTGAATGTGCATGAGATTCCCGCCCACCACAATGGACGGTGAGAGATCTCGGAACACAATCTCAACGTGTGCCAATGACACACGCCAGACGTGCTCAGTCGAAAACCTAATCTCTAACGAAACAAACCCAAAACCCTAACCCTAGCTTCCGCACTAGACGGACAGTGGATTTCCATCAATTCGAATTCCCCAAAATCCCGAAATTCAGAAGCTAATTCGATTGCTAACGGATCGAAAATGCCAGATTTCGAGATGAGAGAGGGAAGATTTCAATATCGATTTGGGAAATGAAAGAAGAACGAGAAATAAATGAGAGAATCACACCTACGAATATCGTTTCGCGCGGAGAGAGAGAGGGAAAAATCGAGTTAAAGAAAAAATAAAAAATAAAAAAGAAAAAAACCCTAGCTGAGAGGAAATAGAATTTTCAAGAGAAATGATCACATACAACGTTGTATGTTAGGTTAACATACAATGTTTTCATTTTCGGCTTACGTGGCATTTGGATAAGAACAGTTGAGCCGTGAAAGAGGGTGGAACATTTCATGAGGATTAACGGGAGGGAAGATTGGAACAATCCACGCATCAGATAGGCCACCACACACATTAATTCAGACCATCCGTTGTACATATACTCAAACGGTGTGGCCCTGTTAAATAATGCATGATCCTGCTTTTCTTCCAAATTGATTTTGATGATGCGATCCACCTTTTTCACGGATCTGATTTTCTATATATAAAAATTGACAGTGCAGCAGAAAATAGGCGCGTTGTAAGTTAAACTAACATGCCACGGTGCATGTCCATTTTTCAGGGTGGAGAAATGATTGCGTACTGAGTAAACTATGTGGGGTCCACATTGATGGGTGTGTCTTATCCATGCTGTCCGTCCGTTGTAAAAGATAATTTTGGGCCACCAATTCAAAATTGAAGTATCTCCGAAGCGAAAGTGGACCACGCCATAGGAAACGGTGGGATAATGACGTCCACCACTGAAACCACTCTATGCCCTAATGATGTTTATCTGTCAACCAACCTGTTCGTAAGGTCATGTAGACACTTAATCCAAAACTTCCGTAGACAGGTTTTCTTGATCCAAAACTTTTCCACTTGTTTAAATATGCCCATGCCCTAAATGAGCTGATAAAACGCGCATCAATCGTGATGGGACCCACCGGAGTTTACTAAGTAACTATGGCATACTAAGTTACTAGTAGGGGTGTACACGAATCGAGTTAGCTTGGTTAGCTTGCTCGACTCGATTCCAAGCCGAATTCGATCTGAGTTGAGACGATTTTTTTAGCTTGAAAAAATTTCAAATCAAGTTTGAGCATACCGGAGGAGGTCGACTTGACTCGGATCGAACCCCAACTTGAATCAAACTAATTGGGTGACTCGATTACTTTGATATTGATGTTGCTCACCAAGTGTTCGATGAAATGACTTAATGAAGTGCCAGCTAGTAACAAAAAAGGTATCTATATGAAACAAATATCTTTTTTTTTATATATATATTATTGATTTTGATGTTGCATACAAGGTGTTTAATGAAATACTTATAAATAGTTATCATTGTTTTACATACATTGAGAAATTGAAAGTGCATAGCATGTGTTTGTGAAAACATCGCAAAGACTTGATTTTGGCTCGAACTTGGCTTGAACTAGCCCGAGCTGCTAACTAAACCGAGTTGAGTTGACGAGTCAAGCTCGAAGATCAAGCTCAATTCGAGCTAGGGTCAGCTAGTGGCTGAGCTAAGGCCAGCTTGACTCGGTGTACACCCCTAGTTACTACCCAATTGGCTTCCACCCTTACGAGTTCTGCTCGGACGAGTGGAGCATAGCTCGTAGATAATCCACACCATTTATTTATTTGTTGATTTCCAACCGCATGGATGTATTTTTTATTTATTTATTTAATGAAGAAACGTATATCGGAGGATAGTAGGCGAATTGAACGTGGACCAGTGCTGTCTCTCTCCTTAACCTTCTTTCCATAGGCCATGAATCAGAAGCTTGAGATTGTAGAACCAAAGAAATATTCCGGAGACATGGTCCATGCAAGTTGGAGCAATAGGTGTCCGTCGCTTGGATTACCAAACCATGGTCCCACTTATTAGAAATGAAATCCTTTTTATATCCCCCAAAGATTATTATTATTATTATTTTAATATCCCCCAAAGATGCGGGGAAGGTGTCAGTTTTTCTTACAAGTGGGGCCATGGTTGGCGATCCACGATCCAATGGACCTTCCAAAAATCTCTAGCAGCGGAAGTTGTCGTACGTGGCCCCATATTTTTCACAACATGCACATGATTTTTTATTTTTTATTTATTTTTCATTAAAACAGCGTTATTATTAAAAAACAAAAGAAAGAAAGAAAAAGACCATACAAGTCAAGATTTAGGAAGGCTGATTATATAATAAGTAACTTTATTGTCTTATCAACGCAGTCCATCTGTTTTTCCGCTCATTTTAGGACATGATCCGAGAATTGAATTATATCCACGGCTCGAGTGGAGCACACCATAGGAAATGGTGGAATTGAACGCCAACGGTTGAAAACTTATTAGAGGCCATAGAAATTTTAGATCAAGTTGATATTTATGTTTTCCCTTCATCAATATATGTGTGACCTCACGAACAAGTTAGATGACAAAGAAACATCATTGTGGGGGCACTCAGAAGGTTTCAATGGTAGGCATTCAATTTCCACTGTTTGCTATGGTGTGGTCCACTTGAATCTGGGATATGCTTCAATTTTGAGCTCATGTCCTAAAATGAGCTGGAAAAATGCCTGGATAAGACATATATCCTGTGGGACCAAAGAGTTTACCATGCTGATTTATCAGTACCAAATCTGCATCCAAGATTTACACCAAAAGGCCATTTGGCACGTGATAGAGCTAAATGGTTGGAGGTTTAATGGCTGTAATTTCAGGACGGCCCAGCCCTATAAGGCCAGACTTCAGTTTGGAGGTTTAATGGTTGTAATTTCAGCCCAGACCAATCAAATTCACCTGGCACGTTGCACGTCCATGGTGAAAGCAATGCCCCTCCCTTTTCCCCCGTCTGAGACACACTTCAGGGCTTGGCCCCCTAAAGTTGGCCCGAAGACTGGATCTGGGCTTGAAATTTAAGCCAAGTGTTAATAGACCGGGCTGGACCCAGGCTGAAGATGAATGGCCCAGGCCTGACCAATTGACCCAGTCCAATCATCAAGTAGGCCACTGTAGAGTGTTTAAAGATGCTTGTAACCGGTTTCAATTCAATGGTGTTAAGTGGGCCAAGGATGAAATTTAGGTATAATAAACTTTTTTATGTGTAGTCTAACAACGCTCTTTGGATGAAGGTGTCAAGACCATCTATATGAAATGACTGATTGGAAGGGATACGCTAAAAAAGAAATTTGCTCTTACCATAAACACTTGATCATTTTACCTTCTCATTGTTATATGGCCAAGCTGAGGCTAGGGCTCAGGGGGCCATGGTAGGCTAGAGCCAACCACGGTGGGGGCCATTGCTAACCGTAGTTGACGTTACATTGATCTTTAAAAGAAATAGTTAGCCTAAGATGTGGGTCAAAGGGACCCAGTCGGCTCATCTTGTCGCAGGCGAGCAGCATGGGACAAGAGAACCCCTGTAACCCAAAGCTTTGTGGGGCCACCGCAATTTACATGTGACATTCGCTCCCGCCATCAGTTTCACCGGATCATTTTAAGACGTTATCCTAAAAATGAGGCAGATCCAAAACTCAAGTGGACCACACCACACAAACCAGCAGGGATTGAAAACCAACCATTGAAACCTTATTAGAATCCGCATAATCTTTCACCTCATGAAGGGGTTGTATGGCACATAAAACATAACGTGGGCCCCAGAAGGTTTCAATGATCGGATTTTCCATGGCACTGTTTTCTTTGTTTTGGCCCACGCCTCTTTTTTGGATCACATCATAACATCATCTGGCGAAACTGATGGAAGGAGTGAATGTTACATGGACATCAAAGGTGGCCCCCACAGAGGTTTGGGTTACAGGGGCCTCCATGTAACTGGAGTAACACGCAATTCCCGTCCCATCTTGTAGCAACAAAAGTCACCACTATGCCGGGAAGTTATCCACATCTTAAACATCTTCTTCACTTATTCCCCAAATCATGTTAAAAGGTAAGGTTAAAGTCAAATCTTCATGGAGGGTGACCATAAGAGAGCCTCCCTGACATGAGCACCATAGGCAATTTAATATCCCTTGGCTTCGTTTGGGAGAAAATAAAACATGTATTCGATGGTAATGGGTGTGAATCAGTAAAGTGAGTGCGTTTAGGAGAGAGAATCCCGTTCCCCAAGCCTTTTGTTTTGAAAAGACGTAAAATCCTGCAATTCCAATCCACATCAATTCCAATTCGCAACGAATACATGGGCGCGGATTGGGTACCACCCCACTAGGACTAGCTAGAAAAGGAAACCCTGGCGGGACTCTGTGGGACCCACTGTGATGTATGTGTTTTATCCCACCGTCCATCCATTTTTACAGATTATTTTAAGAGTATGAGCCCAAAATAGATGCATATTGACTGGAAGCAGTGGTGACAATGACACCCACCCTTGAAACCTTCCTAGGGCCCACTTGATGCTTATTTCACACCGACCTGGATGAAGGGAATTAAATATCAGCTTGATCCGAAACTCCTACGACCCCAAGAGGTTTTCAACAGTAGGCGTTCAATCCCCACCCACTGTTTCCTGTGGTGTGGTGTACTTAACCCTCCGTTCTTCCTCCATTTTGGGCTCATGCCCTAAAATGATCTGTCAAAATGGATGGACAGTGTGGATAAAGCACATACATTAAGATGGGTCCCACGGAGCCCCTGCCAGGACCATGCATCTCTAGCCAGGTCATGGTGGGGGTAGTACCCAGTCCGTGTACCAAATACATGCTCCTAAACGATTCCTTAAAAAGTATATAGGCTCCCAACTTCAAAAAGTTGGGGAGGACCCGCCGTGGATCGACCATGCACATAAAATCACAATGCTTAGTCACCCTAACATCCAATCTTTGATGCCATGCTTGGATTGTGGGTAATCCACTCAAACCAATAAGGGTTTCTATTGATTTGATGTCAAAGCATGTTTGGATGAAGATCCTCAAAAAAATTATTACACTTTTCCGTTTCAAATTCTGGAGCCACGGATGGTACAAAATGGAATAACACGGCCTGCCACTGGAAGCCGATTGCTTGGTGTGCCACACACCACCGACCTTGCTGGTGTTGATGTCACCAAGTTGTAGGCCCCACCATGATGTATGTGTTATATATCCACACTGTCCATCCATTTTGCAAGATCATTTTAGGGCATGACCCCAAAAATTAGGCAGATCCAGAGCTCAAGAGGACCACACCACGTGAAGCAGTGGATATTGAATATCTACTATTGAAAACTTCTCAGGGGCCACAGAAGTTTTGGATCGAGCTGATACTTGTGTTTTCCCTTCATCCAGGTCGGTGTAACCTTATGAACCGGTTAGATGGTAAATAAACATCGTGATGAGCCCTAGGAAGGTTTCAATGGTGGAGATCATTGTCAAAACTGCTTTCTGTGGTGTGGTCCAATTGAGCCCCGGATATGCTTCATTTTCAGGCCCATGCCCTAAAATGGTCTCGCAAAATGGATGGATGGTGTGGTTATAAGACATACATCATGGTGGGCCCACAGAACTTGGTGAGGTTAACTGTGGTGTATTGAGGAATGCTTCAGTGCTCCTTGCATCCGTTCACCTGGACAGTCTAATCAATCAGAGCTCCTACTTGCATCCATTCACCTGGACAGCCTAATCGATCGATCTGAATTCTGTTAATTCTAGAACACGTTTCATGGACTACCATGCAAAAATCACACAGATGTGATGATCAATCAATCCTTGATTTGGCCTAATTTTCTATAGCCATTCCTTTTCCAAGCTGAGGATGGGATAGTTAACAAAAGTGATTCTTCATAATCACAAGCAAACCATGATGGGCCCTAACAAATAGATCAGACTGTTGATTGGACCTTTTTTTTTCTTTTTTTGTATAAACAATCTTGATCGTCCAAAACAACACTAAATCGAATGATCAATATTAGTCAGATTCTTGTGATGTGTGCATGGTAAACCATGAAATGAGCGTTGGGGCTAATGAACCATCCGGATCAATGGGTTGGACTGTCGAAGTGTCTCAATGCAACTAGAGCAATCCAACTTATGGTGCTTTGAAAGCACCGCAGCACTTCTCATTATGAATTACTACTGATAATATTCTTATTTTTAATTATTAAATATCAGGTCCGGTATCATCAACTCAATCGAGTCAACCTGACCCGGCTGGACATCAAGTCAAGCCAAGTTTTCCAACTATGATTAGGCAGTCAATTCAAATGCAACACCAGTGATACCATGAATGCCTTCAACTTCTTTGGTCTTATTCCATGGCTCAGTGGTAGACCGGCTGTGTTTCAACATTGAGATCATAAGTTAGAGTGCTCATGTGATGTGGGTGGGGGTATGTGTGTAAAAAAAAGTCTTCAACTTCTCACGTGGCTATGGATGGGAATTAGGTGAGGCATATGTGACCAGAACAGTATTTAATATTCACAAGCCATGATAAGATGCTTGGAGCTTACTATTTCTACATGTCAGCAGCCATGGGCAGATAGGCATCTTCGCTCAGGTTTCCTTGTGTCCACTTCTTCAGCATCTTCAATGCTGCCTTGGGTTGGTCCATCGGAACCATGTGGCCCGCATCATGCACCTGAAGGCATACCATCCAGCACATGTGTCAGGAATTCATTAGGCATGTGGTAACTTTGGTCCCCTAAACTTGCATTGACATCAAGTGCCAAATACCTCAGTTTCAAATATTCAGGTAACATGGGGAGGGTTAGGGGTGGGGGTAAATAAAAGGCAACATTTTGAATCTCAAAAATCAGCATCTGACATGATGTGGCCCCACCTGAACCTTGGTTGAGGATTTGATCAAGCCTCGAGTAAAATTTAAAAAAATAAAGAAAGAAAGAAGAAGCGTAAGATGAGTAAGAAGCAGAAGAAAAATAGAAAGAAAAGCACGCACAACCACAAATTTTCAATTTCCTGAATTTCTGTGGCATTTTTTTCTGCGACCCATTGGAAGAGGAAATGTACAGTTCTCGGCAGGTGGAGAGAGAGAGAGAGAGAGCATTTTTTAAAGCCAGCGACTAATATAGGCTTGCTCTTCTGTTCATCTGGAGTGCAATGTCACGAGAGATCATGGTCCAAAATATCCCCCATTGGGGTTTATGCTCATGTGACTGGAGATTTCCAGCTAAACATGCTTTTATCGTAATATGGTAAGAGGAATTTTTTGGCATGATTTAGTCACATTTTGGCCCACAGAGGAACGGCCATTTTGTTTGGCCCAGCATCACATGATACGACTTCAAACTAATAGAGTTTCTCTTGATACAGATTTTAAACATTGAAAACAGGGGGGGGGGGATCTCACCTTGAGGAAACTGAGGGACCCATAAGATTTCAATAGCCCTGCTTCCTTGCCATCGACGGTAAATGGTTCCATTGGAGCTTCAGCAAACTTCTTCTGACCGGACCATTCCATGGAGTTCACCCATCTAAAATTCCCTATAATAAGATGACAATATCAATTACTCATCTACCGTTTACTTGCACATATCATCAGTTCTTGTAATCCTAGTCTTGCAAAATCAATGCTTGCCACATTAGATTATTTTAAAAAAAAAAGCAACAGAGAAATTCATTGAAAAGAGGAAAGAACTACAACGAAAGAAGAGAGAAAGGCAAACAGAGGACCCAGCTGCTGAGATAGCAGACAGGCCCTAAAAGCCTAGAAAGCTAAAGTCGACCGACTTAAGACCGTTTACAATTGAAGCCCATTCTATTACAAGTCGACCGACTTGCCACGTTAGATTATGGATGCAGGAACAATTGATATTTACACATTCCAAAAATTTCACTACCAATAATTCTACCAGTGACCACATTAATACATACTAGAATCACTGCAATTGTAAAGTTCTGCACAGCCCGCATGCAGCAATGGGCCAGCAGTGTGAGTTATCCATCATCACGTGGGGCCTGTAGGGTATCTGTCCAGACCCAAAGAATTAGAATAGCCAACTTATCTGACAGACCACCTGCAAACATTGGATGCATGTAGTTGGCAATTTGTTTACAACCATCCACTGTTTTCAAACATGTGTGGCCCATGAGATGGGTTGACAGGCTTCCTTTTTTCATTTTTTTTTTTTTGGGGGGGGGGGGGGTGGGGGTTGTGGTGAAGGGGGGAGGATCTCAGCAAATGGCTGCAATGAACCTACCGGATCCCACCTCAAACTACAAACTTCACATCCAAGCTTAGTTAACACTTGTTCCAGGCCAACTACTAACACAGCTGCAAAATTTATGTCCATGATTTTTTTGAAGGGTATGTACATAAATACCATGGTTCAATAAGTCAACTTGCTTGCATAACCAACCTCATACTCACTATATCACAAGTGCGCATCATTTAGAGCATAAGAACCAAACCCTGCAAGGTTTGTCTGACCTTTTGTATTGGGTTCAACAAGTCAACGTGCTTGCATGACCAACCTCATACTCAATATATTGCAAGCAAGCATCATTCAAAGCATGAAATCAAAACCCTGCAAGGTTATCTTGCATTTTGTTTTTGGTTTTCAGGACTCCAGTCATAGCATGGTTCAACATTTCAGCTTGCTTGCATGACCAACCTCGTACATAATATGTGGCAAGCGAGCATCATTTAGGGGGTGTTTGGATCGTTAAGTTACTTAAAGCTAATTATGCCTCAAGTAGCTTATCTTAGTTTCTACTTATTAAGCATATATGTTTGGTAAACAGCATACGTATCAGCTTCTCCTCCCTTTTGTCTCTCCTAATGCCTCTCTTCAGCAAATTATGAAAAGTATAAAAGCTAAAAAAAAAAATTAACCGAAGTGATTAACTAAATTTAAGTAAAAAAGGTACTTATAACTAATTATAAACCAAACTTATCTGAAATAAGTCACTTATCTACTGCTGTAAGTAGAAAAAGTACCCCTCCCTACCTCCTTCCCTCCCTCTCCACATGATGGGCAATGGACATTAAAGTTGGGCTCGACATAACTCTTTGCACATGATGGGCAATGGACATCGAAGCTGGGCCCGACATGACGGATGGCCTACATCGAGGTGGCCCCACATGATGGATGGCCCACATCAAAGGTCCACCCCTAATGATGAATGGCCCACATCTAAGGTGAGCCCGGCATGATGGGCAACCCACATTGAAGATGGGGGCCACATGATGGACATGGGCTCCACATGATGGGCAATTAATAATGGCGGGCCCACATGATGGATGATCCACATTAAGGTGGCCCCACATGATGGATGGTCCGCATTAAAGGTCAGCCCTAATGATGAGCAACCCATATCCAAGGCAGGCTTGCGTGATGGACCGCCTACACCGGAGGTGGGACCCACATGATGGACGGTCTGCATCAAAGTGGGCTCCACATGATGGGCAGTGGATATTGAAGGTGGGCCCACATGATGGACACTAAAATTGATGGTGGGCCCCACATGATGGATGACCAACATCAACGGTGGGCCTTACATAATGGATAGTGAACATTAAAGGTCAGCCCCTAATGATGAATGGCCCGCATCCAAGGTGGGTCCCACGATGGATGGACCACAAAAAAGGCGGGGCCCACACAATGAACAGTCCACATCAAAGGTTGGCCCCACATGATGGACGGTGGATGTAAGGAGGACCAAACAGACTTGAGGGATTAATACTCATGATGTTGGAAACCAAAAATGCCTTTCTACTTTTTGGCTGATGAGTATGTTGTTCACTAAACATACTTATCTGCTAAATAAGTAGAAACCAAGATAAGCTACTTATGGCATAAGTAGCTTATGAAAGTAACTTACGATCCAAATGCTCCCTTAGGGACTGAAACCCCTCCAATTTATTTCGACTCACCAGAAATCACGTAGCCCCTTTGTGGGTGAACTTCCCTCCAACAACCATTTCCATTTCCCATGCATGACATCCAATGCTCATGAATGCCTAAAAGCCTCTTTGACTTGAGATGAGATTGAGTTGACTTGGTTTAGCAAGGATTCAAGTTGAGTCACATTGCATGGGAAAGAGTCTTTCAGGGCTTCTTCGAAACTCAAAAAGACAAATCAAAAAGCTCTCCCATTTCAAAATACTGACTGTTGGTATGATCCCTAGCCATGCGAAGATGGTAAGTAATTGACATTCATAACCAGAGAGAGAAGATGCTTACCCAACCAGTTGCATATGAGATCATATTCACCAGCATACACAAGCACTTTGATGCCGTCTTCAATCAGAGCAGGAATTCCTGGTTCAAAATTCTTCATCCAGTCAGTGATCATGGCTTCATATACGATAGGGCTACATGACACAAATTTCCTTTTCCCAACACCCAGAGCTTCCCTCACTGACTTTTGGTTCAGGAATTTATCCATATTCGAGAAATCATAACAAAGGCTTCCCTCACATTTCTTTCGTATATCATAGTGCTGAAAGGGCAAATTAACATAACACAAAATCAGAAAAGAAGAAGATAAATATGCACAGCACCTCCTGCAAACCAAACTAACAGAATGCATGGTAAAACAAAGAAAGTGATAAGGGGGTGGATGTACAGCAGAACACAGATGATGCCACTGATGCACTCCATCCACATTTTAGGAAGCCAGGCTATTTAGCATATCCTTCAAAATGCAGATGGCATGAAGCGATAAATGCATCTGGCTAGTACCCTAGTAAAGTAAAACGGGCTGATGCTGGTTTGATTGGGGCCAGATTCTGAATTGGTCATATCAAGTTGGGCTCGTTTAAATTTTGCTCGTCGAGACCGGACCTGGCCCATTGACAGCCCTATTACCATCAAAGTATGAAGTACCATCCGAAACCGGTATCCACCGCCTGATACAAACCAATTATATATGTAGGTGACACAGGCCTGAAATGGGCTGGTGAAGGGTGATAAAAACCAGTTTCAGTGGTGACTGATATAGTACACCAAGCCAATTTCAATCTTGACTACCATATGCAAAAGCAACCCAAATTGGGAACCAGATGATAATGTCTCAGAGTCATTATCACCTTGTTTTCATTTTAGGCAGTGAACAGGCTGTATCATCCACATTCTGCAAACAGTTCCAAAAATGCCCTAAAGAGGGTGGGTGAATATTAGTTTGGGCAATAAGATCTTACATTCATATCTCCAGCAACAAGCATAATAGAGCTGAAAATGGAGTTGCACACCACGAAAGAAGCAAGGCAAGCCAGAGTACTGGAGCCTGCCAAGTAACACTTAAATCTCAATCTTTCTAAGGAATTAGAAGACGATCCAAATTTCAACACTATGAGAGAACTCACAAAAACTGTAATGTGTGACTGGAAAATGGCAAATGGAGAGTAATTACCACAAAGTTTTATGCCGAGTTCACACAATGGGACTATCTTGTTGATTCGGTCATGATCAGTTTGCTTGATTATGCCCATGTCCAATGCATAATCAGTGTACGCTTGGTATTGGATTGCGGGATCAGTAAGCCCATTACCAATGGCAAAACCCTGAGGGAAATTTGATGGAAAAATTTAAGTCAGTGCTGCAAAGAAATCACTTCCAGTGTCTCCACGTGTGTGTATCGATGCTCTCTTCCCTTTTTTTACGGATGAAAAACAAATTTTATCAATTAAGATGGCCTACAAGTGCAGTTTCAGGCAGAGCTACGGATGATACATGGAAGAGAGAGTCACATGCTCACATGATTGTTCCATAGAAATTTAGCAAGAATCAAATCATGAGTTACCTTTAAATTTATATGTAGGCCAAGTTTCTCTTTGTTCCCCCTATGAACTCTCTCAGCAACAGCAGGAATATAGTGTCCGGCATATGATTCTCCAGTGATATAGAAATCGTTCTTTGAGTAACTTGGATGCTCCTTGAAAAATGCCTAGACAGAATACAAGAAGTGGGTAATAAACAATAGGGTAGCATAAAATAATAGAAAGAATTGAAAATATTGACTTATTTTTTTCCACATTTACCTGCAAAAAGTCATATACATCATTACTAACACCCTTCTCACCAAAGCGAATGTCACGTAGATCTGTACTGTAACTAAATCCAGTTCCTGTGGGCTGGTCAACGAATATGAGGTTTGATGCCTGGAAAATACATCACGAAACATATTATGCTACAGCCATACTATCAGTTTCATTTAAAATATCAATCCCACACTTAAAAAGTTATCATTGTCATCATTGTCTAAGTCTTATCCCAATTAATTAGGGTCAGTTACATGAATCTTGTTCCACCATTCCACTCTATCAAGGGCCAGACTTCAGTTAAGTAACAAGTCATCAAGTCTTTTCTTACCACCTCTAATCGGCACATGTCTTGGTCTTTGTTGTACATGACCAAACCATCTATACATTCCCTCTTCTTATTATCTATTGGTGATAACCCTAAGTTCTCCTAATGCATTCATTTCTAATTCTATCCTTCCTTGTCTTGCCACTCATCCATCTCAACATCCTCATTTCATCTACAATCATCCCATGAACATGTTGTTCCTTAACCACCCAACATTTTGTCTCATAAAGCATGGCTGCCCAACATTTTGTCCCAGAAAATGTAGAATGTCATGCTGTCAAAAACATAACTTAAATGAGAAAAAGGAAAGAGATGTAAGACCCACAAGACATGCATGGTGTTTCCCATAGCTTGGGATGGCAATGGGTACCAATATGTGGATACTCAAACTACCCAGCCCAATTCGATCGGATCTGAATCCAGTTTCTTGGGCCAAATTAATAATAGGATCATAATTGGGTCTAGTAGTTACATTACAAATTAAGGACGGTTGGATCAGGAACATGTCGGACATTTATAAATATTTTTTTTGTATTTGCTCATCTGCACATAAGTTCACAATATAAAAGATCAAGTGAAGGGGAGACTTGTAAATGTGAATGAGGGACCCAATCCGGACCTGATTCCTTATATAAACAACGTTTGACTGAGACTTAAAGCTCAGATCTGCATATCCAGTCAGATCAGCTTCCTAATGTATGGTACCTGAATCTGAACCAGAGAGTATCAGAATGATCCCCCAGTTATCCGGTCAGATTGATATCAGCTTCCTCATGTATGGTACCTGCATTCGAATCCGAGGGTATCTGAATCCTGGAGTTGAGTTCAAGTAAGGTATGCCAGTATCCATCCCAAACCCAACCCATTGACAGTCCATCTGTTATCCCACAATGTCATGCAAGATTTTCCTTGTTTACAATATCAGAGCTTGTACAAGATTTTCAACACATAATATAAAAATATTACAATTCTCCCTTATGATCTGTTATTAACAGTTAAGATAATAAGATGACTATGCTGAATTCTTACACCTACCTGCCATGATGTTATGTCACATGACAACTAAATTCAAATTCTTCAATGAACTGAACTATGACTGTAATGAAAAGAAGAACTCAAATGTGCAGACTGTACCTTGTCCCATCCATAGTCATTCCAGATGAGAGACATGTTATCCGCAATCTTGTAAGGCCCATTTTCATAGAAAAGGGCTAACTCACTGCTGCATCCAGGGCCTCCAGTCAACCATAGAACAACAGGATCGTTGCTGCAACCTCGAGATTCAAAGAAGAAATAGAACAATCTGCAGGCAGCGAGGAGTTACTTCAAAATAAAAAAAGCAACCCTGGAGATTAGCATAAAGATCCTTTTTTCTATATATTTTTTTTCTTTTAATGTATTGAAAACATATCATTTCATCGAGTCAATCTAGAATGACAGTGTGGCCACACTTCAAAATAGAGCATCAAGGCATAGCAGTTTGTGTTAGGATAACATCAATGTCCCTTTTTTTTTTTCCTCCAATGAGTAAGCTCAAGGTTTTATTCAAAAAGAAACGGAGCTGCAACAACGCAGGAACCATAGCATGGAAACCAATAATATACCATAGATATAGGAAGGAATAGCAGCAAGATACTGCTACAGAAAACTACAGAAACAAAAGAGAATCATCAGAAATCAACCACAATAAGTTGATCCCTGCTTGCCCTAGACTTAGCAAGCAGATCCGTATTGGTGTTTGGCTGTTTGCCTCTGTAGACAGCAATGTTACTAATTGATAGAAATTCATGGAACTCTCATTAGCTTGAGTATAGAATGACCTTGGGAAACCAAACATAAAAATGACGCACAACAGTTTGACCAAAAGCATCAGTAGTGGCTAATCTGAGGTTCCCAATATAATCCACATTTGAAGTTGGATTAACAGGGCTAATAAGAGTATTTCTCTGATAGTGGGGGATGAGGGACACAATATTCAAGGCAGCAACAGATGTCATACACCAACAAACCCTGTTGCTTTTAGAACATTTGTCCCCAACAGCAAGCATAACAGCCTACAGCACACTGGCCATTGTGGTCTGAAATAAGCAGAGATTTTAGTCAAATTTTCACACCATATATTATGTACTGTTCTTTGGAACTCTTCTCACGAGGAATTACACAACACGTGCACACTTCCTACTATATGGCCCATGTCAATCCCAAACCTCCATACTGTTGGCCCACCTATGGGCAGTAAATGGGCTAAATATCTTAGTTACAAAACATGATGAACCTAGATATCTGATCGGTTGTCATCAAATAGATGGATGACAGAAATGGTCCATGGAAAATTCATGCTATAGCTTATATACACATCTGACATTAACAACCATGTATAGCCTAGCAGAGTGCTATGAGAAACCTTCCAGGTTTATACTTCAATCCAAGTTTGACCACTACTAGGAGCAATCTGTACATGTAAACTATCTGATTAACGTACATTCAGAAACATTGAAAATTGCCAAACACATGCAACCATGAAATGGATGTTTTCATCATAACCTAGAAAACTCAAATCCAGCTGAAGTTTGAGTAGAATTTACCTCACAGAGTGACTGTGATGGTGATTAACGCAATACTATCCAGAATTATGCCATAAATCTTTCAACTCATGTATCAGAAGCAATCACTAAAGGCATTGACATTTAGCAGTCAGTTCAATGGCGCAAGCACCTGCGGTATAGTTCTCGTCCTTGATTTCAGGAATCTTTTATGTTCCTAGCCTAAAAATGTTCCAAAGACCTTGTTGGGCTTCAAATTCTAACATACAAATCCTCCAAACCTAAAAAGTCAATTGCATGTGCTCATTTTCAGATCCTATACCCACAGAACTCAACCACTTTTGTAAATTTTGTGATGCACACTACCAAATCAACCAAAAGACATAAATTTCGAGGATAAATGACAGTTTTTGCACCCTAACCTAGAAATTTCAAATCCCTAGCAATTTCAGTCAAAAGCTTCTAGTACAGAAGCAAGTATATCGATACTAGCCAAAAAAAATTCAGACTTTGAGTAGAATCTACACTATACCTTTCGTAAACATGGAAATTTCAAGCAAATATACTGATTAAACTATACCGATGTTCAAATCAGACCTAAAATTTTAAATTAGCATAGAAATTTCAGTACAGGCCTGTTTGTTTCACCAATTACCATAATCATGTAAAGGAAATGTACAATGATTAAAAATTACTTCACTTGTCTCCTGGCAACATCTACATTTGACGGTAGTAAAATTAGAGTGTGGGCATTTTTGCATTACTTTAATGTCAAATCATCACCAAAATACACTGATGTTTGAGATTTTACAGTAATGCCATGAAAAAGTTCAATGACTACAAATTCTTTTACCTGTCTCCTGAATACATCTGCATTTGAGTCTTTGACCAACGACTCCCATGTTTGTTTTAGCAGTTAATCAGTTATAAAATCACAATGATGAAACTTTTACCCTACATTACCAGGGTAATTGGCGAAACAAACGAGACTTAAAGAATTCTAGAAACCTAAACATTTCAAACTTATATCCAAACTTTCAACCCTATATAAAAATTCAAAATTCATAGAATTTCCACATAACAAATTTTCCATCCTAACCCAGATTTTCATATTCCAGCTTGATTTCAATAGAATCTATATAATATTCGAGAAAACTAGAAATTTTAAGCACATAAAAAGATTTTTCTATCAGAAACTGAAATAAAATAAATTAATTTTTAAAAAAAATCAAATAGCAGAACAATGACCGTAGACATGGTGCCAAAATCTTCCAAAAACCAGGAATGTCAAGCATGTCTACCTGTTTTTTAATTTAGCAATTCCAAATTCCATGATAAACTGAGTACAACCACACTAAATTCTTCCAAATACATAGAAATATCAAGCATATGTAGCAATTTCCAATCAGCCTAAAACAAAATCAAATTCCTCAGCAGTTTCACTATAGTCCACACCAGAACTTCCAGAAACCTATAAATTACAAACATAATAACTTAATTTCCAAAAATCCACGCAGATTTACCTCGCGGCATGGGTGTTTTCAAGGCGGTAGTATCCGGCATGATGCCCTAGCTCTTCAACCGAGACATCAGAACCAATTTCTCCAAGGATTTCGAGGTCAAGCTTCCGCTCGACGAGGCGAGGACCAGGTGGTTCGATCTCGGATTCAACTTCAGGAATTCCAGGTATGAGATTGAGGCTTCTGATGAGATTTTCTGCGAATTGGCGGGACTGGAGAGGCTTCGAAGATCGGAGAGGGATGTGAGTTTGAGCAGAAGAAAGGGAACAGATGTAAATGCAGAAGAAGAAGAGAAAGGACTGATGGAGTGAGCTGCCGCTCTTCATCTTTCCGAATACTTCGAGTGAAATGAGGGAGGGGTATATAAAGGGGTGGAACGACTCCATCCGCAACCGACTTCTTCGAGGGAGTGGATTACGTGCGGCCAAGGCCTCACCCAAAACGGCACGGTGGGGCCCACCTTGAAGTATGTATTCTATATCCAAGCCGTCCATCTGTTTTTCCAGATCAGTTTAGGGCATGATCCCAAAAATGAAATTGATATAATTCTTAGGAGGACCTTATCATAGGAAAACGTGATGATTGACCATTAATGGGTCACATAAATTCTGGATCAATCTGATATTTGTTTATCCCTTCATCCATGTTTATGTGACCTTATCAACGGGTTGGATTGAAAATAAAAATTATTAAAATATTACGGTGGGCCATGGGAAGTTTTTAACGGTAGAACGTTCAATCACCGCTGTTTCCTATAGTATGGTCAACTTCAGATTTGGATTTTCTTCATTTTTGGGCTCTTGTCATAAAATGATACGTAGAAACGGATGGATGGATTGGATATAGAATACACACATGGTAAGGGCCTCGCCTAATTCGCTGCCTCTCTGTGCATGGAATACACGGGGTTCTCGATGGTAGAAAATGGCTACTCTGGCAGTGTGTAATAGATGATACACAGGTACTTATCAGTTACTTAGAAATTGCATACGTTGACAACAAATAATTCAAATTAAACTGTCCAAAGTGCAGGCCCCAATATGGATGTATAGTGAATAAAAATTACGCTTTGATCTGCTGAGCATGTAAGCGTTTATTGGACGGTTAAAAATGAAAATATTCAACGGTCACAATTGTCAGTGAATCAGAGGTTAGGATTGTTCCAACAACTTAATCATGTAACTGTGATTTGGCAACAGTAACTCACAAGATTTAGTCACTTTAATGTGAGAATGTATGCCTGCCTGTGTATCAAGCATCATACCCAGCCAGAGTATCAAGTAACTCCCCGATTCTTGATTTTAACGAGTGGGACTATCGTCGGGACCATCAGGACTACGAATCGAAGTGTTGGGATTGTTCGATTGAGAAATTTTTTGGGACATGGCCGATGGTGGTTGGGATGTAACGTACCAACTCGTCAGACACTGAGCCACGTGTGGTGGTTTTATAGTTACGTTGTTTAAAAAAAAAGTATGATGTCGATGTTGTTTTAAACATGGAAGACATTAGCATGATGTGGAACTGGGAGCGGATTCTGCAGTAGGACAGTTTTATTAATGCCTTTATTCCTATAAAAGATCCATGCACGTGAGAAGATGAAGAGTATAAGCTAAGAATATCTTTTCACACGTGCACAAAGCAGAGCTCCACCCGTGGTGGGCTGTGTGTATTTTATACTATTCTTAATTTATCTTTATGTTGTTCAAAATCAAACATAAAAATTACATAGATTTAATCAAACGCATGTGATAAAGAATAATGTTGGATGTATTAGAATTATATTCAACTCGAATTGATTGAGCGCCTATAATTCTGGGCATCAAACTAACTTAATTAGGATCAGATCCGTAAAAATTGATTTGACTATTTAGTCACCAATTATTGTAACAATTAGGGAATTTAAGAATGAGAGTAAGTACTTTAGAATGGAATATTTTTGCTTTGCATTAAGAATTTTTCTTTCAATAAAGACGTAACAAGCTTTTCAATGAATAAATAATGAATTAACAAGATAAAAAATAAAGCTCATCACTAATTTTATTGATTTTCATGTAAGAATAGTACAATCAGTGAAAAAGTAAATAAATTAAGTAAAGAATAATATTGATTTTCAAAACACAATGAGATGGTTGTGATGTGAAGTCAGAAGGATATAACTGGTGATTTGCTAAGGACTCGGTAATCAGGATCTAAGTCATAAATATTTAATGTACTCCTATGGTATATTACAATAATAACATTGGACAATAATAGATATAAACTAAGGATTTCAAATTTGTTGTAGCGTGATTAGACAGAAGTAAAATATTAAGCTACAAAGCTAAACTAAAGATAAATAGTATTACATTGTAAAGAGATTGATTGTGTGTGGTAATGACCTGAAGCTCTTATTTGAGTAATGTTTTTATAAGCTTTTAAGAGGCAGCGATCACATATAAGTTTTTGTATAGTGGGTGATTTGGATGATTGACCATGCAAATCTTCTTAATTCTTCACACAAACATAGTCTATTATATCAAGCCACATGTATGAGAGATCAATAAGCCTCTTGCCATTTTCATTGTGCATGGAAGTTCTCACATCATTGGGCTCTTACGTCTGCAGAGGTTACTTTTGGTAGAACTAATAACTAATGCTTGATAGAGATTTGTGTTAAGGGTATTTGCTTTGTGCAGAGTTATTTTTGATAGAATTTTAGCATTTAATGTTCACACATTTGTACGTATCTAACTCCTCATCTTGAAGTTCATATACACCACATGTAGCATGGTCGTTATGTAGCACCTCGTGAACCATTCAATCTGGTCATGATTGGTCAGATGTAAACACTTTCATATATTTATAAAAAGAATTTTTGACAATCATTTGCATCTGTAGTGGATTATAATGGATATGGTCTTAATTAGAGACCTTTACACATGGCGAGAGCACCTCTTCATCTATCTCATCTATGTTCTTCTCCTTATTTCTTTCATTCTTTTGGTTAGGTAAGAACTCCTATTTATGTCCTCTAATTTGACAAGGCAATACAACTAAATTCGAGTAACACAAATTGATGGATTGATTGTTCTTAAGATTTATATGACATGAGAGCTATTGCACCATAGTGGGTAGATTAGTCATAAAAACATCATCTTGTTTTGTGCTCAATCCCTGCTACAATTTTCTTCTTCATTGCACAAGAAAGAAAACCCAACAAATATGTTAATTCTCAACAACGTGTAAATAGAACACCATATGCACTATTGAATCTTTAAATTTGGTACCGAGGTTTTTAAGAAAGAAGAAGAAGAGATTTCTCCAAGACTAAAGCTTTGGAGAGGAAAGATAGAAGTATTTAAACCAAAGCCCTACACTAATGTTTTTAAACCTCCGTAGAAAAATTCAAATTAGAAACTAAATACAGTAACCCTTGAGTTGTAGAGGTAATGGAGTGTACCAAATTACCATGCCCAGGGTCCTTGCTCTTGCTCCAGTGGTAGACTCTTAGGAGTTTCAACACCTGGTCAAGGGTTCGAGCACCCATAGGTGGTGAAATCCCACTAAGGCCGTAAGGTGTGAGTGTGTGTGCATGTGTTTAAAAATAAAAAATTACCATGCTCATTCATAATTTTAAGTATTTATGTGATGTTGGAAACCAAAAATAATTACTAATCAGCTGAATAAGTAGAAAGCAAGATAAGCTACTTAGGCATAAGTAGCTTATGTGAAGTAACTTATGATCCTAGTGATAAAATCTCATGATTATCATATGAGATCCAATGGCTGAAAGTACATGCGTGAGCGATACCCATTGAAGAGATGGCCTTTTCAGGCTCCATTTCGTGCCAGCGATCGAAGGGTTTTGATAGTCCAAAGCTTATCATTTTCGGTCCATGGTCCATTACCTGTGGGACAAACTAGATGAAGGGCCATATACTGTATCAATAAGCTATCCACGTAAGGACCATATACTGAACGGTTCGGATCATTAAACCGTGGGCCCCATTTAAACAACCAAAAAACCCCAATGGCAGTATACACAAACCTTTGGAGGCTCAGGTGGTGTTCACTGTTTTTTGTGGAATGGCTTACCTGATTATTGGATCAGACTGATTTTTGGGTTGGTTGATCATCATCACGGTAGGGTGCACATACTGGAAGTGTTGGATCTATACACCGAACGTGGGCCCTACAATGCTCTACTACAGCAAAGCGAAATAAAAAATAAAAAATTGTGAAAGGCATCTTAGTTATTTCACCTCAAAAAAACAATGTAGGGCCTTTTAAAATTAGAGCTGAATTTTTTTTTTTTTTTTTTGGCAGAATAAAAAATTCTCTTCCGTAAAAATCCCTTTCTCTTGATGGGTATCAAGAGGCTCCATTAAAATTGAGAAAAAGGGGACGTCCACCAATGCAAATATATGGTCTGGCCGCATCTCTTGCAAAGGTGGTGTGCGCCCATCTCGCTTCAGTACCCCAAGTGGGTAAACAAGTATAAGAAATGGGCACTCCATGCATTCAAAAATACTAATTTTATTCATTTCGACGAAATAATTAAAGAAAATCCTTCTAACACTCTTAAGATAATAATCTAAAAAACACTTCAAAAATTCAACATTGTGACAAACTAAATAAAGCGTAAGGCCTAAAGAAAAAGGTCATACAGCAGCACCGCATCTATGCCGGTACTATCCTTTGGATCTTTTCAAAAAGATCAGTCAGGCATGTCACTTCTTTGGGACCCCAAGCCGCTGCCGGAAGTCCTCTTCCATTAGCGGAAGGCCCTCACGCAATGTGATTGTCGGCTCCCATCCTAGCAATTTCTTTGCCTTTGTGATGTCTGGCTTCCTTTGGCGTGGGTCATCCGGTGTGTTCTCCACGATCTTCACCGACACTGATGGATTAACCAGCTGCATTTCACATCAAAATGAAGAGCAATGTCCCACTTTCAAAACCTCGTCTTGTAAAAAATTGTAAAACACACATTCAAAACCATAAAGGTATTGAAACAACCTATCTATGATATTGCAAGGCATGAGTATTTATGATCCAAACCACTTGTTCACCAAATGGCCACACATTACTGGACGATAGACATGATAGGTTGTCCTAATCATGAAAATCGAGCAATAGGTTGTCCCAACCAATGTTGTCCAAATCGTTATCGTAACGCAAATTGTAGCAGGGGCTGAATCATATCAAATCGCAATCCGTATCGTAAATCGTAAGATTTTTTTACAATTTTCATAAACAATTGAAAAAAATATAAATCAAAATTTTTAACCCCATCACAATCTTCCTTTTGCCATCAATGTGCACAAAGCAATACCATGCCATGATAGTGTTGAAGGATTCTTAATCCTTTTATTTTTTTATTTGTCTTTCAAGAAATTTCCCTTGAAAAAAATATTCAAGGACCCTTTAATAATTTATGTTATTGTTGCCTTTCTTAAATGTAGAATCACGGTGGAAAAGCAGCCTTTGATACTATATACCGATGAAAAAAGATATTTTGATTTCGAAACATCATTCCATAACACATATAAGTCAGCATGATCGTAACCATCCATAAAAACATTACAGGTAAGTCATACATCAACAAATCACAAAAAAAGCTACATGATTTAACGTTGAAGAGAATACATATCATTTCATCTCTTGTAAAGAACAAATGAAATAATTTACTTCTAAACTATTCTTAAAGGGCCCACCAATTAAAAAACATAAAATGAAAGCCAGGTGAAGCTTAAAATAGAGTGAACAAGTATAATTTGAATAATAAATCAGGATTTTTGAATCGTGAATAGTAGGATTCAAATCATGGAATTGTAGGATTCATATAAAAAGGAATTCAAGGTTGGGATTCAAATCTTTTTGCTTAAGATTAGACTAAAATCGTATATCATAAATTGTAAATCGTACGATTTTGACAACACTAGTCCCAACCATAGTTCTATAACTCGGTAACTTGACTTGAAACTCAGCCAAATCGACTCGACTAGGCAAGATTTCGAGTTGAGTCATTGTGAAACTCCACCATAAGCCTGACTCAGCCTCAACTCGACCTGACCAATCAAGTCAATTCGCTGACTTGGTCAACTTGACTCAACACGAGTTACCTGCTTAAGCGGCGTTTATATAATAGGGTTTCAAACCCAATACCTGTAACAGTAATAGGGTTTCAAACCCAATACCTGTAACAGCAAGAGCAAAATCTCCAACCAGGTTTGCATCTGTTCCACTATTTCTTATATTTGAAATATTTATAAATAATACCCGGAGTTGAGTCGAGTTTTTAAACTATGGTCCTAAACTTTAAAATGAAGTTCAACCTTTAAAATGGAGTGCAAATGTTATGGACCTGATTACACTGATCGTTGTTCACCCTTTATTTTTATTTTGAATAGTAAGGATTGTCAATCACAGTGGTTTTTTGGCGTATGAACCAATAATTGTTTCCCCATTGGATTTATTTACACATGCCACATGTTCAGTTTAGAAGGTGGACCCAAAATGTTTGTGCTTACACGGCCAAATGCACAGAATTTTCATGCCTACTCCATACTGCATATGTGGAATGTATGATAATCCAACCATTCTTTCATCAAACAGCTCCATAAAATGCAACGTTACAAATTTTCATGCTTATCAGACAAAATTGGCATACAGAAACTAGTAGCTGGATTGCAGTAATTTTTGTAAACCCTTTTCGAAGGGTTGGGATTGTCTGGTCATTGTGGTTTTTGGTATATAATCCAATCCCTTGGCTGTTCCCTATCAATGAAGGTTCAGATCATACAAATATGACGTCCTAGATATAGAAAGTGGAGGCATGGAAATCTAAAGCTTCTACGAGCACTGGATCTCACACAATACTGGATGGACCTATAAATGAAGCATACAAAAACTCTCATGTGTAACCCAACTAAACTGTTGGTCAAAACACATGCCACCCAATGATCAGGAACAGTATGATGCATCTTGGATTGCTAAGCCACAGCTCAAGCCTCATGCCAATAGAATGTTCCTATCTGATCAAGCCCCGAAATATTTATAACCAAATTGTTCGAGACCATTCGCAGCAGAGTCCATTGTACTGCAGTTAGGATCGCTTAGGAGGTCCGGTGTGGTTTTTTGTAGAACGGACCACCATTTGGACAGTTTGGACAGATGGCATTAATAGTTAATAGAAATGGTTTATATGCCAACTCTTGCATATTGGATCCTTCCTCAATCATATCAGCATTTGAGATAAATGCATATATACACTGATTTGATGGCAGAGATGGTTTATTCAGCAAGTTTCATTCTCTAGTTTATACACTTCCTAATCATAGAGTCGGTCGACAGTTCTTTTTTTATATTATTCTTTTGATAATTTTCTTTCTTTCCTTCTTTCTTTCTTTCTTTCTTAGTGGTAACTCTGCTACTAAAATACATTTTCAGAAAATACGAAAGATTAATTGACAAATCCAAAATCCCTGCTTCCCACAACCGATTGAACAATTAGCAATTCATTTTCTTTCTTTTCTGTAACCATATTGATCAGGATGCTGGATTCAAAAAATCTACTGATAGCAGTTTCTTCACAGGTTCACATGCACAAATGCAAGGTACTAAGCAGAGAGTATCTTTTTCATGAAAGCAAAACAGAAAACAAAAAACTTACCTCCTTCACTGTTTCGGCAAGTTCCATCATTGTAAATTCACCTGCAATAAAATACAATTTAGAAGCTATTTGAGTGACATGATTGAAAAACAAGACATAACATATCATGTCTACCAACAACTAACTGAGAAGTCTTTTTCTAACATCCACCACACCTCTTGGATTGGCTACAGCACAAAAATCTTACGGAACAAATTATCCTAACCACCATTTTTTATTTTTTATTTTGCCTGGCCTGTCATTATTAATGGTACGTATTGTTTTTCTATAGATTTGGCAACTAGGGCCACCATGTTAATGTAATTCTTTGGAAGTGGTCCATCCAAGAGGTTCAAAATTGGTTGAATGTTTTGGATTGATGAGCACATGCACGGATTGTGTGGCAGAGGGCAGATCATATACTTTGGCTTCCTCAAAACGGTGCATGGATATCAAATCTGAACTGTCCAATTGATAGGCCACCTCTTCATAGGATTACAGCTAAAAAATCACAGTCATCACATCATACAAACCATTTGATCAATTGCCCAACTTTTGGATGCTCAATAGCCCAAAAACGGCCCCTATATTTGAGGGGTTAGAGGCATCCAAGTAGCATGACCTTCGGACTAGCTCTAATCCAAGACCAAAGTTCGTGCATGTGGTGGACGTTAGAACCACCATATTAAGAAAAAATGCAAAGTTCAATTGAACATTTTCATGATCCAATTAACCGAACATGTTGGGACCACCTTTTGGTGATACCAATAGCACATTCCACGGACCGAATGGTGGATGAGAGATGTCTTGAAAAATCTCTCACGTTCGCTGATCCAAAACATCTAGTTGAGCCTAGTTAAATGTGGACAGTGATTGTCATTCATTGGATAGCTAGGATCATCCAAAGGGTTCACTGCCTGGTCAGTAAAAAAATGCTCCTTTTAATTGTTTATCATACAATAAATCTAACAACCATGCAGACTCAGATTTAAATGGAAACTAACCAGGATTTCCAATGTTAATTGGACCAGTGTTATCTCCTTCCATGAGTCGAATAAGGCCATCAACCTTCAATGATGGAGGCACCAAAAAAAAGAAGAAAAGAGAGGCACAAATGAGACATCAAAGGTAATCCACAAGAGTTAAAACATTAGAACTTATAGTCAATACCATGACCCCAATATTCCAAAAGCAGAACTGCATACCATATCAGAAACATAACAGAAACTCCGGGTTTGTGTTCCTGGAGACTGGACTGTCAACGGCTCATCTCTGCATGAAATTGGGGAAGAACAATGAAAATGACTAAAGGTCGATATGGCTGAGGTGAATTTCAAATTATGCCTCCGAAAGAAGAAGAAGAAAAAAAAGGCGAATGTCAAATGTTCCGCCCAAATTGTGAATCAGAGATGAGAATGATGTTGGTAAGAATTTTACCGGAGCGCTTGAGCAATGAAATTGCTAACGACACGCCCGTCGTCAAGATTCATGCGTGGGCCGTAAGTATTGAATATCCTAGCAATGCGTATTTCTGTTATAGGACCCCCATCCACATTGAGAGCATGTATCAGAATATATACCAAGTTCTGTGCTGACATACTAGTTTTCTAAAGTACTAATGTTTATTGTTATCAAAATCCTAGTCAAAAGTACAGCACTATTTTTTACCTATGCCATGTTGCCTATGATAATCAAACATCAAAGTCTCTGCTACACGCTTCCCCTCATCATAGCAACTCCGAACTCCTGCAATGCATGTAACATCCTTAAACAAGAAATAGACGATATGATCTTACCAATTAGAGCATAAACTAACAAGATGTATCATGCAACTCATGTAAAAAGTAACTTGAAAATTGACATGGTTGCTATACACAAGGCTCATAAAAACTGGGCAGCCAGATAAGCGAAAATTCCTGAAAACTGTCTCAAAAGCACTGTCCCCACACCAGGTACCTTCTCAAAACTTTATTCTACCCTCCAAACTGCCTTTCACGATCCTGATGCATTGTATAAGGATGATTTGGTAGTTAACCATCCTCCCTCTTGCGTGCCATATTTTCAGGCAACCTTCCCAATAGTTCTCTTCTTTCCAAAACCTCCATAGCCACTTGCCAAGGAGAGCCTGATTCATAGCTGTAAGTCTTTTATGCTACACTGCCTTCTTCCCGAAGATAGCATACTTATCATTTCAAATTTAGAGGTGCAATATTCAGTATTATGGAACGGATATACCTAAAATCCTGCTTTGAGCAAGCAGGATTATGGAACTGACATGACTTATCATGGATGGAAAGGAAGATGGAAGGGCTGGCAAGAACAGATGTGATGTGTGCTAGAAGAGCCAATCTAAAGGCAGTTAACATAACACAAATGATTGGGCTCTTGTTGGCAGGGTTGCTCAGAGTCATAGCAGGGGGATTAACTCTGGATTGCCATCGCTAGTAGAAAGAAATGGGATTGCCTTATACAATTTAGGGCCTGTTTGGATACCACCAAATAAGTTACTTTTTCTACTTACAGCAGTAGATAAGTAACTTATTTGAGATAAGTTTGGTTTATGATAAATTATTAGTAGCTTTTTTATTTAAAGTTGCTTAATCACTTCAGTTTAATAAGTAGAAATCAAGATAAGCTACTTAAGGCATAAGTAGCTTATCGTAAGTAACTTACGATCCAAACACCCCCTTAATGAAAGAAAAAACCACTGAAAGAAGAAGAACACATGACGCACTGTCTTCTCCAGGGATTCTTCAACAAAAGCAAGTACGTCTGTGCAGAGTTAGTACACAAACCAAATGATGAAACAATAGTTAAGGCACACAGAGCTTTGAAGAGAACAATCATCTGACCATTTTGTATCGAATGATCAACTACAGAGTGATAATTCTTTTTCCTTGAAAGTGGAATTGAAAGCATATTCTTGTGCATTTGGAGTCCAACCTCAGCCAACAATTAGTTACGGTCCAGTGAATATCAGAAGAAATGGAAAGCTAAACTGTGGAGAACAGAGGCTCTGATCTCCTTTTTTTTTCTCCTTCTGAACAATACAAAGGTTCAATTGCGCACAAGTACACTTCACTCAGAATTCTGAGAGTAACCTTACAAGAAACAACAAAGGTAGGGCATCCAGTTACAATGACAGCAAGAAGATTACTTTCTGGAAGGGGGAGGAAAACATACCAATTGGGTTGACATTGCCCCAATATTCCTCGTTTTGTGGATGCTCAAGGGGATCTCCATACACCTCTGAAGTTGATGTCAGCAAAATCCTGTTAGAAAGTAAAGATCACACAAGAAATGAGCATATTTAAAATGAGGAACTATCACATGCACATCTAAAGTACACCTGCCAAGGTGTCGTCTGAACAACGACATCTGAGACATGAAAAAGATGAACCCACATGAAGATCACTTTGCATGAGTTGCATCAGTCCACTCGTTAAGCAGGCATCATTATGCAAAAACAATGGACGGTTTAAAATAGACCTGCCAAAAGTCTGATTTGAATAAACATGTGGCCTGTTTGATTAGCCCAAGCCTAACTTTTGCACCAGGTGATCTCATGGTGGGGCCTTTTGAACTCATCCAACGATGTAAATACATGATGGGTTAGCATGTGTGGCAAGCTTGTGCAATTGTTCTTGTATTTAAAACATTACAAATTAAATTGAAATGTGAGCAATCAAACCGTCCAACCTGGCTCCAACTCGCTTAGCAAGTCCCAACATATTCAGTGTGCCAATCACATTTGTCTTTATTGTCTGTTAAACATCACAGTTGCCAATCGGCATGCACAAGCACAAAACAAGTGGGTTAAAAAAAAAATGGAAAACCATTTAGAATGTCTGAGATATGCATTAAGGAAACAACAAAATAAGCTAAAGCCTACAAGCCATTTTATTAGCATTCAGATAGGATAAGAGCAGACAAACAAGTAGAGAGAGTAAAGATCCTTTAGCAGTGGGAACAAGGAGCAATGAACTGAATTATAAGGGGGCAGCTAAGAAATTTGAGTCAAGCAGGAGAAAACCATCTCACCTACTCCTACCAACCACCCTCACTGCAACTTACACATCTATTTCTTATGTGATCAGCGAAAGATGATCCAGTTCCGCAGTCCAAGTTTAACTCTTTTAAGCACCATAGAAGAAATGAGTGACAGGTGAATCTTGTGAATAGCTGTCAGTCATAGCCATTTCAGACTAGATTTATCAATTGAATCGAAAAGCACCGCCACTGGTTGTGCTTTGTGCCAGCAAGTGAACAGTGCCAGTGGATGTGGGAAAATGGGACCTGTCATCAGCCATCACTTCTGCAGTTCTTGTTGACTGCACTGTGTACCAGGTGCCCACCCTCTCAGCTATTCTAATCTGTTAAGGTCGATGTTGGCAGTACAGAAAGAGAAGAAGGTTGATGCCCCCTCATGAAGGAGAAGAGGCACAAGAGAATACCTGATATGAATTCGAGTAGATACTCCAGCCATCATCCATGCTGATCCTTCTGAGGGGGTGGGATCAACACGAACATTCTGTTTAGCACCCAAATGGGATGAAGATGATTTGGTAGCTGAGCAGCAGCCACCAGATGTCCTAAGAATATGCAGGGGTATGACTTATATATTGATGGGCAATATCAGCAGTAAAGACTAGCAAAAACATTGTGAGCGTTTTTTTGGGCCTGGATTGGAAAGGCAGTTATCAAGCTAGATGGTTTCCTGCATTCCTAAGATCTGAGTGCTCTTTGAAATTCTGTCAATATATAGGTCAATGCCACTATTGCCGAATGATCATCTGATTCCCTCTTTCTTTGAGGGTAGCATTTTATTCTCAATCATCAGATTGCCAGGTTTCATGAGAAAAAATTGTGGCCGAAGTTTGAAGCTGGCTGCCAACCTGATGCAACCCTCTATTGTCCGGTCTTTGGACTGACAATGAGAGCACAAAACTCCCACCGGCGGAGTTAATCATTTTATTCTCAATAGCCAATGAAAAATATGTTAGAATGTCTCCAGGTTTGTTTCAAGGAATGAAAAAGAAACTTAGGGGTACGCCATATGATCTCTGATATTTATCTACCATGCATAACGAGAATCGCGAATTGCAGAAAGTTACGAAATTAATCCTTCAAAACCATTAAACCATGTAGTACGAAAGCATGTGAGAAGAATTTTTAAGCAGTTGAAATGGCATTTAAGTTGGAAAGCAGTTATTGCAGTCAAATATGGTTTGTCTCCTGTGGTTTGTGGACTAAGCCTCTTCCATCTATAGTTCCTCTTTCCTTTGTAAAGGGATCGTTAGGATTGCCCTAAAAAGTTTTCGATGGCCTGGGCTTTGCTTTGGTTGATAGGGAGAGAATCAGATTTTTGGCCAGATATCCAGTGTGGTGGCTCCTCCCTCATTTCTACCTTTCTGGCCTTGGCAACGCTTTATCTTGTTGTGGATATTTCCATGGATAAGTGATTTTCTGGCTAGGGTGAGGGAGGAGTTGGCTTCCTCTATTTAGGAGGAATCTCACCAATTTCAAAATTCTGAACCTAATTGCTCTCGTCTTGTTTGCAGGGATTTATCCCCTCTCCAGGTTTGGAAGACTCTCTTGTGTGGAGCCTAGCTAGCTCGGATTCCGTTTCAGTGCATTCCTTCTATAGGTCCCTTGCGCCTCCTATCTCTTCCACTAGTTGCTGTCATTCGGGAGTTGTCTGGTTCTAGGGTTCCTCCAAAATTGCAGCCTTTGTGTGGTTGGTTAGGAAGAATCGGGCCCCAACCGTCGATAATTTGCACAAAAGAGGCATGAGCGTGACCAATGTTTTCAATACTGACGATATCGGCCAATATATCCCACGATATATCTTGTATCCCACCTGTGCGATATGAAACGCATAGGTAGTGCCAATATACCTCTAAGAAGCTTAATTGATCAACCATCTCTTTCTCCATTACTCTTTCACCGCGGATATCTAGTCATGAGTCCTAGCCCTTGCGGAAGTTTCATAGGTGATACCCTGCTTCATAGAGGGCCTCTTCTGTTTGTGTGGAAGCTGGGGGTTGTAGTGGTCTTCCCAACCTTGGGGAAGGTCTTGTTGTATTTTAGCTTTTTCTTTTTTCTTTTTACGGTATTGTTTCAGCTTTGTTTTCTTTTTTGGCTTTTGCCTTATAAATTGCGCTCTCTCTCTCTCTCTCTCTCTCTCTCTCTCTCTCTCTCTCTCTCTCTCTCTCTCTCTCTCTCTCTCTCTCCGTGTGTGTGTGTGTGTGACTCTTGTGGTCATTTCTCAACCAAAAGAGGCCTATTTTTTTACAACCACTTCTTCTCCCATTTCCATGAGTGTCATACCACTTCCTCTCTCCATGTGCCTTGCATTATTGGTTTGTGCTAAAGAGACACCATAAGCTAGCTTGAAAACAAAGTAGCAATGCAATTATCACAGGACATACAAGATCACAACTAACATGAACATGCGGAAAGTTTGCCAAGACAGATAACATGCTAAAGCACTCATGATTACTCAAACGACCAATTGAAACTATAAGTTCAAATGGACAGTTATAAAATGAAATTGATAGATGCAAGAAGACAAAGGTATGCACCTTTACGGGGTTATGTTTGTAGAAAATCGGAGAAGCAGGGCAAGCAAGATGATATATCTGATCAACCTCTATCAGTAATGGCTCTGTGACATCTGCATAAAAGTACATACAAAATCATTATGATTACATGACAGTCAGCATGCAACAGGTTACATAAAAGTATTCACGCATCATAGTAATTGTCAATCTGTCTTTAGGAGGAGGATCAAGCCTTTCTTCTCTGGCTCTTTTGAGGTCCGAGATTCTAGCCAAGCAAATTGGAAGCAATAAAAGTTGGGTGCAGCTATCACTGTTTGCTCTCAGTACTTTGGACAAATTACTATAGAAGGGTACTCAACGATCACACTTAGCATGGGTCAGAGCTTTTGGCTGTGTCCTTGGAAGCAGTTAGAGCTGAGCATCGGACCGAGTCGGATCGGATTCGGTTCAACTCGGTTCGATCCGAAACCTGTGGGGCCTGATTCGAACTCGACCCGATCCGGGACCAGGTCCGAGTCATCTAACCCGAACTAATCCGAACCCCTGCTGGCCTGAACCGATCCGAGTCCGACTCGATCAGGAAAACCGAGTCGGATCAGATTGGGGAAGGTTCGGACCATCCATTTTTTTCAACGTGTGAAAATCATTATTCTCACTGTTTCCTATGGTGCAATCTACTTGATCATTGGATATACTTAAAATTTAGTATCAGCTCCTAAAATGATCTGGAAAAACTAATGGACGGTGTGGATAAACCAAAAAAAAATCAAGCCGGGCCCCACATAGTTTACTCAGGTTGCCCCGCTGTCTTTACTCTAGCTGTCATTGTCAACTGCTCTTTGCCTTGCATATCAAGTTACCTCTTAGATGTTGCCTTCCATAACAACCTTTCTACCTCTCTCTATCTGCAGAAGAGATGAAATTTGATGACAGATACTTAGAGCGGGCCATTGTCCATGGACTCTGGGCAGCGGGCACTGCAAATTCCTGTAGTTGGAAGCTTTGTGGGGCCCACGGAAATGCTAGTGACAAATCCACTCCGTACATCAGTTTTGAAAGATAACATTTGGATAGGAATGTAAAAATCAGGTAGATCCAAAACTCATGTAGGTTACACACTTACACTATATGAAGCAAATGGGATTGAACATTCACCGTTGGAAACTTTGTGGGGGTTACAGAAGTTTTGTATCAGGATGATATTTGTCCCTACGGTTTATCTGAGTTGTAATAACCCTATGAATGTTTTGGATTGCATATAAACATCCTGGTCGGCTCTAGGAAGGTTTCAACGGTGAACGTTCCCGTTCCCACTGTTTCATGTTTTTATGGCCTACATTAGTTTTGGATCTTTTTGATTTTTAGATTCATGTTCTTTTGTGGGATTTAAAAACGGATGGACGGAGTGGATTTTTGAAGGGAATCTATATGGGCAAAAGAATCATGATTTTCAGCATACCTGCTCAAAACGGAGTGGATTTTTGAAGGTTCAGACCATCCATTTTCATCTATACTTTTTATTTCATCTATGCCTAGCTCTTTACAATAATAGTATATTTATTTATTTATATGCCTGGATCGGATTGGTCCAGATCGAATCGGATCGGTCCGGTCCGGATTGACAGTTATCCGAACCCGATCCGATAAACGGTCGGATCTGCCTAATCCTACCCGAACCGCACCGATCCAGGCCATCAGTTCGGTGCGAATCGGGTCGGATCCACCGGATTAGTCTCGAGATGCCCAGCTCTAGAAGCACTCCTTCAAGGTATTAGGGGGGTGATGTCTTCATGTTCTCTTTTGTATAATTTGGTTCCTAGAGATGCTCAGTCTGTAGGTGATTGGTTGGCAAAGGTTCTCTCAAGGCAATCCTTACATGATGTGGGCAATTCCTATTTCCTATTATTACCTTAATGGATAGGCGGTCCAGTTTTCTCTATCAATAAGATTTTTGTTGCTTATCAGGAAAAGGAAAAAACAAAAAAATTTGAAAAAAAAAAATGAAAAGAAAATGCTAAAAAAAGTGGAAGGCATACGGTGGTAAGCTGCATAAGATGTTAGTGGAGAAACAAAAGATTTGGTCCTTAGCTGCAGGAGGAGTGAAGGGAAGTAGCAGATCCATATGTGGGAGTAAGGAAGGGTCTGTTACAAAATGCATGCAAGTGTGAAGACCTAGGAAGTGGGAGTAGGAATGGAATGATGAGAAGAAAGATCATGCAACTAAATTCCAGTCAACAGCCAAGCATGAGGTGATAAAACACGCTGCTATCCTAGGTTACATCTGAGAGTACTTAACATGGAAGCCAGAGAACCACATCTGAGAGTGCCTAAAAGGAGCTGATACCCTAGGTTACATCTGAGAGAGGAGTTTCTTTTCTAGCAAAGGGAGATATTAACTAAACTTGATGTGTTTCCAGATAAAATTATAATTATATGTTTGAAACTTCTCACCTTCAGCTTATAATTACATGTTTGAAACTTCACACCTTCCGAGAAGGCAAAGAAAGGAAAAAAGAAGAAGAAGAAAATAACCATTAAAGAAAGGACCTGTTTGGGATCAATGAAATGGGAATATGGATTTAGCAAAACCATGAATTTGACCTGGAATTTGTATTTGGCAAACCCTGGAGTCCATTATTTGGTAATCAAGCCACAAATCTACAGATTTGAGGAGCATTTATTGGTGTAGCTTCTATTGCTTTTGGGGGATTTCTCATTTTATGCAAATAACAACTTTTTGAGGAAGGAAAATTTTTGGATGAATCCATGGATTTGTGTGTGCGTGCACATGTGAATACGTGTTGGTGGGTGGATTGCCAAATTCATTATGGTTGCCAATTGCCGGATTTTCTAAATTCATTGATTTCTCAAATCCATGGGAGCAAATCCCTGAACCTAAACAGGCCCTAAAAGAAGACTACTGCGTGAATTACCAAATTATTTCATGGGGCAACAGGGAGTGGGAGAGAGTTGCCCTCTATTTATTTTTTTTCTCAGCATTTCTGTTACAGCAATGTTCAAGCTTTTTTGGACCCCAAAAGGGAAGCATACATTCATAACAGTGAAAGTTTCAATCTAATCAAAGAAAACGAAATTGTCTGAAGAAAATACCATGACGAATAAGCTCAAATCTTGGATGGCCAATCCATTTTTTGAGGTTGTCTTTTGAACCAGTGAAGAAGTTATCAGCAACAATCACCTGTGCAACACAACCATATCAAATGACTTATAAGCTCAAACCTCTATGCACAGGCATGCTTTCACAAGAGAAGGCCAAAAAATTATGATATAGAAGTGTAAACGGTTCGCTCAAGCAAATGCAGCTTGGGTGTGCAAAGCAGCAAATCTTCCAAGGTACATGTTCAACAGTCTCTTACTGCAGAGTTATACGCAAGGAATAATTCAGTCCAGGGATGTGAGTGGCCGAGGAACTGAAGCTGTTAGGATTCATTCCAAGCCATCTGAAACCATGATGGCATTTTGTGACTAATCTGAGAAAATAGGGAGTGGGCACAACATTTTATGTGCCTTCATGTCATTCTGAACACATGATATAAATGGATGGGATAGAAACAGTCAATTTTATGCTTTCAATAGCAAATGGGCCATTAACCAAAAACAGAATGTTTGGATGATTCTAGTCCCTTGGTGGCAGGTAAATGAATGCTAAAAGGCAAAATTCAGCAACAGCTCCCATCAAGTGAGGAAAGGTCCCTTCACTAGATGCCTAAGATAGTTCAATTAAAGAAACATTTAGTCAGCGGCTAATCAACAGTTGAACACACAGGATGCTTCATTTAGATCATTATACACATGAGCCAGGCGTGTGGCACACAATTTGGAGGCAAGAAAATGCCATGCCTCCAGAGGCAGGTAATCCGCTCCCCTGCTCCCGAGAAATATACACGTTTGATGTGGAGGGAGCAACACTATTGACTTGTTCTATGATTACATGGTAATAGATCCACAGACAAACAGATGTTTTATGTTATTCAAAGAATACAATTGTCACCCATGGGGGAGATGAACTGAAAAATTAATGATTATTGCTTGCAAGATAGAGAGACAATAATGAGTACCTCATTTTTTTCATTTTGCATCAACCTATCCACCAAGTGAGAGCCAATGAACCCAGCGCCACCAGTTATCAAAATTCTCATATTGGCCTGTCATAGAATGAAATAGTTCATTATGATATATCTAAAATTAAATTGGGATGAATTTGAAAGATAGGTGAATGAAAATCATCTGACACAAGAACAAAGAACAAATCCATATGAAGTAGTCACTGCATAAAGGGTTAGTGACGGGCTGGGTTGGGCTGGGCTTGTGGGCTTTGGGGCCCAGACCAGAACAGGTCAGGTTTGGGGGCCTATATCAGAGTAATGTAGGTAGGGTGTGTGCTTGATTAATAAATAGGTCAGCCTAGGGCTTTTTTTTTTTTTTTTTGCAAAATTTTCTATTAAGGACCTACGAACACTCTCCCTCATAAAAATAAATAAAAAATAAAAAATAAAAAAAGGCCCTACCTACACCTAAACAGGCCTGTTGTGACATTAATGGGCAGCCAGGGGCCTGAAATTGCAAACCTAATTACTAAAAGGCTGGCCTCTGCCTGACTTTTATGCCTTATTAATAATCAGAATGGGTTCAGGCTGACCCCACTACCCAGATCCAGCCCATTGCCGCCCGAATCTTCCTGAATAGAAGTGATCACATACAGCAGTTGTATGTGAACTTTAGCATCCATACATTTTTTTTCCACCAACATATTACATCAGTAGAATATCCAATTCATAACAAAGGTGGGCAATGCCATGATCACCTGGTATGACAATCAGGCTGGTTGGTCCAATCCACTCATTGGGTGGGCACACCAGTAGATCAGAGTCAGACCATCACCTGTGCATTGATTTTGACAGTATGTCCTGCTTGATGAGTGGACCAGACTGATTTTTGCACCAGACAATCATCATGACATGGCCCAGCTTTTCATGGATTGGATATCCTATCTATCCGATGCATTTGCAGGAAAGAAATGGCTAAACAGCCATTATATCTGATCATTTCTTCTCCATAGAACTAACAGAAGGATGCAATTTTACCTGGAAAAATTTGGAATTTCGTAAAGGAGATGGGCACGGAGGCGGCTTGGATACAGAATTATGAACACCATTGGGAGAATCACCAGCCATTGTTAAAACCCTCTCTGATTTCAGCAACCTGCAACCGTTTACAAAATCTAATCCATAAAAATTTAAAGACTGTCGATTTTTATAAGCCAGGGAAAAACTAACCATTGATTAAATGAGTGAAATTTCTCACATCTCAAACAAAAATTGGATATTACTAAAGTTTAAACTAACTTCTAAACTCAAACATTTCACAAAACCAAGTACTCTTTCACTTCAGTTATTGATTCTTATCAGGCAAAGAAAAGGCAAATTACCAACTAAATGAAAGAAATTTCTTGGGGAAAGGATCTAATACAACTAGTTGTATTGTAGGTTTATAATACATGTAGTTGCTTTGAACACGTGGACACCCCAATTATCGATCTGGACTGTCCATTCATTATATGTCACTGTTGGCAGGCAAAAATGCAAGAAACGCACAAATAGATAAATTCTGACCATCCAATCTATCATCATCATCATCTAAGCCTTGTGTCAGCTAATTGGAGTCAGTCTGACCGTCCAATCAACAACATGCAAAATGGATAGTTAAGACCGAACGGATAAAAATAGATCCAATCAACAACTTGAAACATCTATAGATGGCCCGCTTTAAATTGCATATGGCTCTAAAGAAATAGTTTGTTCAGATGATGCTCACCATCTGATCCATGATTTCTAAATGATGGCCAAAATCCAAAGGGTCAGGATCATCCAATGGGTGCAATTGTGCATCTTTGCTTTGATAATAGTGGTGCAGAATGAATGGATAGTCTAAATCGATGACTGGACTGTCCCACATTGCCAAAATAACTAGTTGTATTAGATCCATTCCCCATGATAACAACATCCAACCCATCTGAAAGGTTGGTCATACTATGAAGAAGACCTGTATGGCCTGCTGAAGAAAACCATGGACAGCAATGGATTTTATCGAAAGTACACATGTGGCCCACCTGATGGGTGGATCAGCCTGATTTTTGTGCTAGCTGATCTTCGTGGTGGGGGCCAACCTTTTGGACGGGTAGGATTTCATAAGAACATCACATAATTGAAAATTGTGCTTTAGTGGGGCTGTAACTCAGTGGTCCAACTAGTTGCATGTGAGACCTGATAATCAATAAATCTTTTTTCTATATCGATTCAAAAGATTGTCTTTTTCTGTCAGAAACGAATTTCCTAAGTACCGATTAAATCATAAAAATTCCTCAGATTTCGTCAGAAAAAAAATAAAATTTAAAACAATGAAGCTATTAAGTTGAATGATTTTTCAATTAAAAAGATCGTCGATTTGTGTCAATTGCGAAGATCACCGATTTTCTAACATTTATAAAAATGTCAATACAAACAGGATTTTTTAAAAAATCTCATCTTTCGTACAGATAGAAAGAAAGAAAAAAACAGATAGCCGAAAATTTGAGTTACTTTCCAAGATCGATCTCGTCAGAAAATCACAAATCAAGCATGCAGACATGGATCTGTTGAATGAGAACGAATCAATTTCTTAAATTTACAGGATCAAGAGCTTCATAAACCTCAAAACCCTAGAATTTCAAAACCTCTCTCTCTCTCTCTCTCTCTCTCTCTCTCTCTCTCTCTCTCGTCACTTCTTAAATACACGCAAAAAAGAATGACATTTACACCCTCTGTTTTTTAGGACTACACCCACTTGCAAACGAATTGTATCCATCAGTATCAGAAGAGTAAGAAGGTGGTGTGCTATTATTTTTTTAAAAATAAAAATAAAAAAAAAGGACCGAAATATATCAAAAAGAAGTTCAAATCCACAAAGGGAAACGCAATGAACTCATTGACCGCAGAAATCGCACCAGAATCCAAACAGCTCCAAGTCCCGATCTTGAAATCTTGAAATTGGGGATTTTCTTACAGAGTGGGAAGAAACGGAACGAAATCGGGTATATATAGAGAAGTCTTTGAAAAGAGTTTCTGCAGACGTAGTACCGGAGACGATACGACTCTCGCGTTAGAACTATGATTGCGTAGTCCAAAACACGGAAGCGGATTGGCTGGTGTACCACACACCACTTGCCTGGCTAGTGTCGGTACGTGTCGTGCGAAGACGGGAAACGGATTGGCTACTCCCCCTGACACCAGCCCTGGAACTGATGGTCGGTGCTCTGTGGGCCCACCATGATGTATGTGTTTCATCCATTCCGTCCATCTATTTTTTTAGATCAACTTATAATAGTACAAAAAAAACGATGTATATCCCAATCTCAAGTGGACCACATTACAAGAAATAGTGTTTAATGAACTTCGACCGCTAAAAACTTTTTGGGGGCCATAAAAGTATTAGATCAAGTTGATCTTTGTTTTATCCCTTCATCTAGGTTTTTATGACCTAATCAAAGGATTGGATGTCAAATAAACAGTACATCGGGCCTTAGGAGGATTTAAATGATGGATATCCAATCACTATTTTTTTCGTGTGGTATGATCTACTTGAGAATTATATCCCTCCCATTTTTTCGATAAAGACATATAATGATATTTAAAAATGGATAAACGGAATGGATGAAACACATACATCATGGTGGGGCACACAGAGCACCGACCACCAGCTCCGGGGCTGGTGTCAGGGGGAGTAGCCAATCCGTTTCCGCGAAGACGAGCGCTGACGCTCCTCGAGCTCCGACTTGTACGAACGGTTCAAAGTAGATCACAAAGTTACATGGTCCCACAATGATATATTTATCATATATACACCGTTCATCCATTTACTGAGATCATTTTGTATCTTGATCCCAAAAATGAGTAATTTTCAAGGCTCAAGTGGACCACACTACAAGAAGAAGTGGGGACAATGATTCTCACCGTTAAACATTCTAAGCCTACAGTAACATTTAATTTCCATCTAATCTGTTCATAAGGTTATATTAATCCAAAATATCTGTGACCCCAGAAGGTTTCAATAGCAAGCGTTCAATCCTCCACTGTGTGGTCCACTTGATTTTTGGATCTATCTTAATTTTTTGACTAAAGCCTTAGAAAGAGCTCACCAAGTGGAAGGACGGTTTGGATATAACTAATACGTCATGATGGGACCCACCGAACTTGGTGAGTTCAACACAGCCAAATCGGGGGTGCGGAGTACACCAGCCAATCCAAACCGAGGTCGGTACTTTGTTTACGTCGCAAAGCTACGTGGATCCCGGCATAATGTATGTGTTACGTTTAGATCGTAAGTCTATTTTTCTAAATATTTTAGGGCCTGTTTGGCGGGGCCGATTAAGAGGGACTAGGGGAGATGGGATGGTAAAATCCCGAGATATGCCAAACGAGCCAAACATACCCGATGAACTTGTTCCCGGGTATAGCAACCCCATGGATCTTAAACCAATCCACTGGCATCACCATCGTTACGTTTAAAATTGATCTCATACCTCCTAATCCCGGTCAATCATACCTTAGGCGCGTTTGATCGGACGGATTGGAAGATAAAATCCTGGGATACGCCGGGCGTGTCGAACAGACTCGGTGAACTTGTCGTGGGATATAACAATCCGGTACATAGATTTTAAACCAATACACTGACACCACCATCATTACCCCCACCCGTCTAGGGTATGACTCGAAAATGAGGCATATCCAAAGCTTAAGTGGACCACACCTAGAAAGGAGTGGGACAATAATACCACCGTTGAAACTTTCATGTGGCATACAATGATGTTTATTTGTCATCCGATCCTTTCATAACAACGAAGAACAAACCTAAATGTCTGTCAGAAGGAGTTTCGTTCAATCCCACCGATTTTTGGATTTGTCATTTTTTTTTTTGTATTGATCCGGACAAATGAATGGACAGGATGGATATAACACTGGTCGGGCCTACGCGGTCTGGTACATAGAGCCGTCTCCGGCATTGTTACCCACCGTCCTGATGTGTCATTTACGTCACTGTAGCAGTTGGATTTGATTGATATTTCAACGATCCAAACCGTTCGTGTGATGGGCCCCACCGTGGATGGGGGATAACTAGAAATAAAATCTCTAATGATTCTTTTATTTAATAAATACAGTCTAATTTAACAACTTCTCTACAATACCAATGTTCTTTACTTTTGTTACTCCGAAAAAAGTATAACGTTGTTAAATATATTTTGAATACCATTAACTGAATGATTTAGATCATCTGATGTGAATTTTCAACCGACTATGAATAGTCGAATGAAGTAATGAACGGTCTAGATAGGTGATTTGGATGCTAAGATTTCAAATGAAACTAGATGCACACCAGGCATTTAGAAATCAGTTATGTAGTGGACATTCATTGGACGGTTAAAAATGAAAATTTTCCAGCGATCTTATTTCAAAAAACAAGGGCCCAGAAATTAAAGGTTAGGATTTGGATTGTGAAGGGAAAGTGGGTTAGACAATTTAATCAGTCTAATTTGAGTTAATACAGGACACGAATAGCTTTATTAAGTGGAAAGCGGAAGGAGTTGGAAGTGGAGTGCGTCCAACCTAGCAGATCTGTGTGGGGCCCACCATGATGTATTTACTTATCCACGCTGTCTATTCATTTTCTAATATTATTTTAACATATAATGACAAAAAATGAGCCAGATATAGCACTCAAGTGGACCACACCGCATATGACTCTTGCATTTAATGCAACTTGAATTTAATGCTTTGTGCATTTGGTGTGGTCTACTTGATCGTTTGATCTACCTCAATTTTAGGCTCTTACTTTAAATTATCTGATAAAATATATGAATCGGCAAACAGATACATCACGGTGGCCCCCCCACTGATCTGCCTAGACGGGCGGGGTAGGACGCAATCCGCTTCCTCCGTCTGTAGCCATGTCAAATAAGCTAGAATATATCCACACCCATGCTTACATGACACGTCGGGACTTTAGCCTTTGTGTAGGACGCGGATTGCGTCCTGCCTCGCCCGGGAAGGAATCGGTTCAGGCAGGGATTCGATGCGGCCCGCTGCAATGTATCTCTTTTATCCGGGCTGTTCATATATTTTGACATATTATTTTAAGGCATTAGCTCAAAAATAGTCAGATCTATGTGGACCACATATAAGAAGTAGTGATAATGATGCCCCCCATTGAAACCTTCGTAGGACCCACAGAGCCCCTGCCTGAATTGAGTTGGCCCCTCTAGGGCCTGTTTGGCCATACCGATCCCACAGTATTAGGAGGGATGGATCGCGATATCCCAAGATATGCATGACGAGCCAAAAAGACATGGAGAACTTGTCCTGGGATATTAGTAATCCCATGGATCTTAAGACAATCCACTGACATCATCATCATTACCTTAAAATTAATCCCAATCCCTTGGTTGAACTGATTGGAAGCTAAAATCCTTGGATAGGCCGGGCATGCCAAACAGACCCAGTGAACTTATCCCAGGATGGACGCGGATTGCGTCCTACCCCTGCCCAGACGGAGCAGGGCTCTGTGGAGTCCACTGTGTTGTAAGTGTTTTATCCACGCCGTTAAACGTTTTTTTCCAATAATTTTAATATGTGAACCAAAAAATGAGGCAGGTCCAGGGCTTAAGTGGACCACAAAGTGGATATTGAATGTCCACCATTAAATACTTTTTGGGAGCTGGAGAAGTTTCGGATCAAGCTGATATTTGTGTTTTCACTTCATCCACGTCTAAATGAACTTATGAATACGTTGTATGGTAAAATAAACATCACGTTGTGATGTAGAGCGGGTCGCGGACAATTACATGGCAAAGATGGATCAGAAAAGGCCCGGTCGGCGAAAGAAGTGATCTGGACCATCAGACCTTAAATCAGGCGTATCTCACAATCCGGGATGAGTTAGCCGACGAAAAATATATGATTTTGGGGTAGAACGAGCTACTTTATCCAACCAACCCAGCTACGCAGGGTTGCGATGCTCGGAATTGCGAGAAACCCCTGATTTGATGGTCGTTTCCCTGTTTCAATTTCGTTTTTACTATAAATAGTAAGTTTTAGTTTGTTTATAACTCTTCATCCGTCGGGCTTTAGGAGTTGCGTCCAACGTGAAAAGAGCTTAGAATAATTAGGGGAACGGTTTGGTGAAGCCAAATAGGACACTTACTATTTTTGGCCGAAAACCTTGCAAGCACTAGTAGACATCACGACCGCCTATAAATAGTAAGTTTACTATTTATAGTAAGTCGCGATTCTAGGAGTCCTAGTTGTAGTTTGATTCTGATTTCTTTCTCATTGCTTAGTACCCTTATTTAAAGGGTTGTGAACTCGTTTTTATTCATTCATTAATCTATTTCAATTTATTTAGAATTTATTTATATTTTCTCGCTTCTCTTTTCTCGTGGATTCGAGAAAGTCTCAGAGGAGTCCCGGAGAAGTTCCGTGGATTCGGAATAATTATCCTCTTGAGGAAGACGGTGCTCGACCTCACGTTCTCCCCTCAAGTCGCTGCTTGGTATCAAAGCGAGGTTTCTCCTGGGTCGATGGCTTCTAACGACGGCCTGGGCAACAATCTCATAGGCGGTGCTCCAGAAATTTGCCTTTAACAGCGGCAACTTTCTAAGCAAATCACAAAGAAGAGAATCGGCAAGCCATGCAAGGGCTGCAGGCTTCCATGGACCGCATAGCGAATCTCTTGCGTAAACCCTAGGGCAACTCCGTGTTCCCGGTGGTAATCCTCCACCGCCACCGGCTTGAGACTCGTAATCGGCCCGATCGCAGGATAGTACCGGCGGTGCATTCAAGGGTCATGCCCGAGGACGGGGCTCCAGTGAAGAGGAGATCGATGACGTGATCTTCCAACACCCTGCAAAGCGGCGATCGGGTAGATCGAATGGATCGAGACTTCAAGATACGGGTTGATATTCCTAACTTCAATGGCCGCCTACACATTGAGGATTTTCTCGATTGGCTTTCTCGAAGTTGAGCGATTTTTTGACTATATGGACATTCCCGAAACAAAGAAGGTCAAGCTTGTGGCCTACAAGTTGAAAGGAGGAGCATCGCTTGGTGGAACAACTGCAACTCGCACGAACCAGCAAATGAAAGCACCAATCCGCACATGGGAGCGGATGAAGCAGCTACTACGCGCCCGATTCCTCCCTAGCGATTACGATCGGTATTATTCCAACAATACCAAAATTGTCGACGGGTAGTCGGTCGGTGAGAGAGTACGCAGAAGAATTTTACTGCTTGGCGGCGCGTAACGATTTGGTCGAGACTGAATCGCAGCAAGTCGCCCGATTCAACGGTGGATTGCGTATGGCGATTCAAGATCGGGTCCAGATGCAGTCCGTCTGAACGATGAATGATGCGATCAAGTTGGCTACTCGGGCAGAAGCGCAACTTGAACGTCCTAACACACGGACCTATCCTACTGCGCGGATTACTGCGGCAGGTCCACCTCAGAGAGCTCCACAACCTAAGGGGAAGGAGCACTCACTCAACCTCTTACGTCTGAGAACCGAGATCAGGGAAGCGGGCAAGCTAGACCCCAAAGGGGCGTCTCCACTACTGCTGGTCCAAGTAGAATTTCGAACCCTTATGCTCGGCCAAGGCCCGACAGCTGCTATCGTTGTGGCCAGCCCGGCCACCTGTCAAATACTTGTCCCCAGCGAAAAGTGACAAACCTCGCCATTAATGATGGTAGTGCTGATAACGCTTATGAAGATCCAGATGTTGAAGAACAGGAGCATATCGCCGAGGACGAGGTAGATGATTCAAATTGGGTTCAGCAAGATCAAGGCGAGTCGCTCGTCGTGAGGCGACTATTATATGCGCCAAGAAAAGAAGTGCATCCACAACGGCATAACATCTTCCGCACTAGGTGTACGGTGAATCGAAAGGTTTGTGACGTGATCATTGACAGTGGGAGCAGCGAGAACATCGTCTCTGTGGTCATGGTAGAAAAATTGCAATTGAAAACAGAGCGTCATCCCTCTCCATATACAATCGGTTGGATCAAGAAGGTCACAAACAAAGGTAACCGAACAAAGGCACCATATCATATCTTTTTCCATTGGCAAACATTATAAGGATGAAGTAGTATGCGATGTGGTTGACATGAAAGCATGTCACATACTACTCGGTCGACCCTAGCAATCTGACCGTGACGCCACTCATAAGGGGCGAGATAACATATATATCTTCGTCAAGGACGGCCGGAAGACTATATTGGCCCCTATGGATCCAGAGGGACCACCTGAAACTTCTAAAGTGGAGGGTCGTTTTCTCTTAACCATTCGAGACTTTGTGGAAGAATCGAAAGAAACAGGACAGACTTATGCATTAATTGTAAAAGGGGAAGAACTCGAGCCTACCATCATCCCTGAAAGATTAAGGCCCTTGTTACATGAATTCCAAGAAATCTGGCCTGAGGACCTTCCCGATGGGTTACCCCCTATGCGAGATATCCAACACCATATCGACCTTGTCCCTGGGTCCAGTTTACCTAATCGTCCTCATTATCGAATGAGCCCGAATGAGTGCGAGATTCTGCAGGGACAAGTGGAGGAACTGATCCGTAAGGGTCTTATTCGAGAAAGCATGAGCCCATGTCTTTACTCACCGCTAACTCCAAAGAAAGATGGGAGTTGGCGCATGTGTGTCGACAAAATGGGCTCATCAACAAGATCACCATAAAATACAGGTTTCCTATACCACGGTTGGATGATATGTTGGATATGCTAGAGGGCGCAAAAATATTCTCTAAATTGGACTTAAGGAGCGGCTACCATCAAATTCGAATACGGCCGGGTGATGAGTGGAAAACAGCCTTTAAGACCAAGGAAGGATTGTACGAATGGATGGTCATGCCTTTCGGTCTTTCTAATGCGCCTAGCACATTCATGAGGTTGATGAACCAAGTTCTGAAACCTTTCATTGGGCGGTTCGTTGTGGTTTATTTTGATGATATTTTGATATACAGTCAAGACGAAACCACCCATATGGAGCACCTCAAGAAGGTCCTTCAAGTGCTCACTGAAAATAAACTGTACCTCAATTTTAAAAAGTGTAGCTTCATGACTGATAGCCTATTGTTTCTGGGTTTTGTGGTTACATCCACGGGCATTCGAGTGGATGAGGAAAAGGTGAAGACAATCAGAGAGTGGCTTCCCAAAAATATTCACGAAGCGAAGTTTCCATGGACTAGCAACATTCTATCGTCGGTTCGTGAAAAACTTTAGTACCATTGTGTCACCGATCACAGATTGCATGAAGAAAGGGCAGTTTCAGTGGACTGACGAAGCCGACAGGAGCTTTGCCGAAATCAAGCGCAGATTATCCACGACCCCGGTTCTTGTACTTCCCAACTTCGACAAACTGTTTGAAGTCGAATGTGATGCCTCATATGTCGGGATTGGGGGAGTTTTGTCTCAAGAAGGTAGGCCGGTAGCCTTCTACAGTGAGAAACTTAGTGATGCACGCAAGAAGTGGTCTACATATGAGATCGAGTTGTACGCGGTGTCCAGGCACTGCGACACTGGCGACATTATTTGATTCAAAGGGAATTCATACTTTACACGGACCATCAAGCCCTCAAATTTATTAATAGTCAAGCTAACATTAACCGTGTGCATGCTAGATGGATCTCATTTTTGCAGGAATTCACATTCGTGCTAAAGCATAAGTCAGGGCAACAGAACAAAGTAGCCGATGCGCTGAGTCGTCGTGCAGCTTTGTTAGTCACTATGAGCAATGAAGTTGTCGGGTTCGATCGCCTCAAAGACATATATGCCGACGACGATGACTTCAAGGACGCATGGGTTAGATGTCAGGAAGGTCACCCCGGTGACTTACATATACAAGACGGGTTCCTTTTTAAGGGAAATCGACTATGTATCCCAAAGAGTTCTCTAAGGGAATAGATAATTCAAGAGCTACATGGAGGTGGCCTCAGTGGACACCTTGGGCGAGACAAGAGGCGAGCTCTTGTGGAAGAACGGTATTACTGGCCGCAATTGGTACGTGATGTGGGAAAGGCAGTCCAACGCTGTTATATTTGTCGACTTCCAAGGACAATCTCATAATACGGGCCTCTACACCCCGTTACCAGTGCCTGACGGCCCTTGGGAGGATTTATCTATGGACTTTGTGCTTGGTCTCCCACGAACACAACGCGGCATGGATTCGGTGTTCGTGGTCGTAGATCGTTTTTCCAAGATGGCGCACTTTATTCCATGCAAGAAAACTCTCGATGCAACACACGTGGCGAATTTATTCTTCGAGAAATTGTGCGGCTACACGGGTTCCCAAGACTATTACTTCCGACCGTGACACGAAGTTCATAAGCCACTTTTGGCGGACTTTGTGGACTCGATTCGATACACGCCTTGATTCGCCAAAGAAATTTACCACCCACAGACTGACGGTCAAACTGAGGTTGTGAATCGCACATTGGGAAACCTCCTTCGATGTATTTCAGGAGAAAAACCGAAGCAGTGGGATTTGGCCTTGTCTCAAGCGGAGTTTGCATTCAACAACATGGTGAACCGCTCGACAGGAAATCTCCGTTCCAGGTTATCTACGACGAGTACCTCGCCATACACTAGACTTGATCCTCCGCCCAAGCTCCTGTGCATGAGCATTGCGGCCAGAACATATGGCGTACAAAAATCATGGGCATTCATGCGGAGGTACGAACAAGCTACATGCCTCGAACGAAAAGTACAAGGAGCAAGCGGACAAGCATCGGCGACAAAAAGTGTTCGAGGTGGGCGACCAAGTAATGGTCCATCACAAGAAAGAAAGATTTCCGACCGGAACGTACAACAAGTTGAAGAATAAAAAGATTGGACCGGTACCAATCATCCGAAAGATCAATGACAACGCTTATGTTGTTAATCTTCCAGATGATATGGCGATCTCACGAACTTTCAATGTCGCGGACCTGACTGAGTATCATGAGCCGGTAATAATGATAACTCGAGGACGAGTTCTTTTGAAGTGGAGGAGATCGATGTAGAGATGGTCGCGGACAATTACATGGCAAAGATGGATCGAAAAAGGCCCTCGGCGAAAGAAGTGATCTGGACCATCGGACCTTAAATCAGCGTATCTCACAATCCGGATGAGTTAGCCGACGAAAAATATATGATTTTGGGGTAGAACGAGCTACTTTAGCCAACCAACCCAGGCTATGCGGGGTTGCGACGCTTCGAATTGCGAGAAACCCCGATTTGATGGTCGTTTCCCTGTTTCAATTTCGCTTTTACTATAAATAGTAAGTTTTAGTTTGTTTATAACTCTTCATCCGTCGGGCTTTAGGAGTTGTGTCCAACGTGAAAAGAGCTTAGAATAATTAGGGGAACGGTTTGGTGAAGCCAAATAGGACACTTACTATTTTTGGCCGAAAACTCTTGCGCACTAGTAGACATCACGACCGCCTATAAATAGTAAGTTTACTATTTATAGTAAGTCGCTAATTCTAGGAGTCCTAGTTGTAGTTTGATTCGATTTCTTTCCCATTGCTTAGTACCCTTATTTAAAGGGTTGTGAACTCGTTTTTATTCATTCATTAATCTATTTCAATTTATTTAGAATTTATTTCTATTTTCTCGCTCTCTTTTCTCGTGGATTCGAGAAAGTCTCTGTGAGGAGTCCGGAGAAGTTCCGTGGATTCGGAATAATTATCCTCTTGAGGAAGATGGTGCTCGACCTCACGTTCTCCCCTGCGTCACGTTGGCCCTTTGAAAGGTTGCAACGGTGGGTGTCATTATCAGTGCAACTTCCTTTGGTGTGGTCCACTTAAGCCCTGGACCTGCCTCATTTTTTTGGATTGCATATTAAAATTATTGGAAAAAAACATTTAACAGTGTGGATAAAACACTTACAACACGGTAGACCCCACAGAGCCCTACCATCATTATCTTAAAATCCATCCCATCCCTCCTAATCCTATCGGATTCGCCCGGCCAAACAGGCCCTAGGTGAGAGTACTATCCAAACCATCCATGCTATGGGACTCAACTTGGATGGTGGAAATAATGCAAGGATTTGATAAATTGACTCAAATTCAAATATGAATGGCCTCCATAACCGTTGGATAATTAAATTGTTGATATATCTCTTTTTCTATTCTTTTTTTTTTCTTTTTCTTTTTCTTTTTAATCTTTACCCTCCACTGTAAGGCAATCCAACGGTTAAAACACAAACTTCTTCCCGCTGCGATACATCGGGATGTAACCTCTTGCGCTGGATTAAAAAAATGTGGGCTGAATGTACTCATCGTACAGCCTACGTATACTAATTATCATCCTAACCGTCCATTTTTATCTTAAAACTGATGGTTCCTGATGATCACACCAGTCTGTAATTTAGACCCATAGAATATAAATATATAATACAGTCGGCCCTACTCTATAAATGGCACATATCTCGTACATCTGAGCAAGACTGAAGCGGGTACCCCGTCATTGCATTTCCATCCAAAGTCTCGTACACGTAGAAAGGTCAGTTATATATTACTCGGTACTGCGTGACACTTAATACACATGCACATAAATATTGTGCAGGTATGCACATTAATAAAATGATAAAATGATAAAACTGCACATTAATAAAATGAATTTTTTACCGTAGACACCACCTTTTACCTATCTCCACCTTTTACCTATCTTATCAGTTGCGAGGGACTACAGATATAGATAATCAAAGTAGACCCTTGTTTGTAGAATCATTTCCGAGGAAATTAATCCTCATTTTCACCTGCTTCTTACTTGAACCCTAGGAGCCCCAGGGGTATTTTCTTCCGTCCGTATCCTAAAAATCCTCGTGAACTTTCTTGCTGGCGAGAAAAATAATTACTTTAAAAGACAGCATTTATAATTATAATTTTTTTCATAATAAAATGTATAAAACACAGTCTGAACAGTTTGATTTGGACTCGGTTGCACGCTTCTCGAGGAATTTATAAGTAATTTCTAAGTGCCGGCGCATCATCCATCACACTCAGAGTATCAGGGTCCACCAAATCCACTCATCTCAAAGGCACGACTTTCACGAGGGAAAAAACTTTAATACTCGGAGGAGCATGATTATTCATAATCACGAAGTAATTAGATAACAATTAGCAGATAGGTAATCAGAATCCACCGCCCAAATGGTTTATCACAAACAAAATCAACCTTAATGGTTAATCTAAATAGCCAATCAAAGGTCATCAAATGGACGGTTTGTATAAAAAGATCATTTATCTGAATCTAAGTAATAAACGTCCATTAATAGCATTTTGAGATCTTTATAATAACTTAATAATATAGTTTAAACTTTCCACTGTTTGTTTTCACAAATAGGACGGTTTAAACTGAGTTACATTTTTGTTACTTGAACAATTCCCATACGCATGTGTATTAACGACGGTACCCTACAAGAGTATCAAATAACTTCTCTTTTCCCCACTAAATCCCCCATCTAACGTAATTCTCGTGGGAGATATGCCCACGCGCCGCATCTGGGGAGAAATAGGATACGGTTTGGCTGGGACGCGAATGAGCTACTTAGCGAGTTGGCTACTGAAGTGACGTCATCATATTTTTTTGGGCCCACCATGATGTATGTGTTATATCTACACCATCCATCCATTTGGAGAGATCATTTTAGGGCATTATCCAAAGAATGAAACATACACATAGTTTAAGTGGACCCACCACAGAAAACAGTAGGGCACTGATGGCCACCATTGAAATCTTCCTAGGGCCCACCATGATGTTTATTTGAGATCCAACCTGTTTATAAGTTAACACAAATATGGAATAAGGAAAAACACAGATACCAGCTTAATTGAAAACTTCCGTGGCCCAAAGAAGTTTGTAATGGTAGGCGTTCAATCCCCACTTTTTTTCTGTGGTGGGTCCGCTTGAGATTTGGATCTACCTCATTTTTTGGATCATGCCATGAAATGATCTCTCCAAATGTATGGACGGTGCAGATACAACACATACTTCATGGTGTAGCCAACGTACAATGGTGACGTCACAACACTCGCTACTGCCGAGTTCAGTAGCCAATGCCCGTCCGTTTGGCTGGTTACCTAGGTACCGGACGCGGGACGCGGATTAGTACTGTCAAGTCACTGGCTAAAACGATGCTGAAGTGGACGCGGATTGGCTACTCCCCCTGACACCAGCCAATGGCTGGTGGTCGGTGCTCAGTGGGACCCACCATGATGTATGTGTTCCATCCATGCCGTACATCTATTTTTACTGATCATTTTACAGTATGAGACAAAAAAATGAGGTATATCCCAATATTAAGTGGAGCACATTACAAGAAATAGTGTTGAATGAGCGACGACCATTAAAAAACATTTTATGGCCATAAAAGTTTCGGATCAAGATGATTTTTGTTTTTTCCCTTAATCTGGGCCTGTATGACCTAATAAACATATTAGATGTCAAATAAACAGTACAGTGAGCCTTAGGAGGATTTTAATGATGGATATCCAACCACTATTGTTTTCATGTGGTGTGGTCCACCCGAGATTTATATACCTCTCATTTTTGGGCTCAAGCTATAAAATGATCTGTAAAAATGGATGAACGGAATGGATGAAACATATACATCATGGTGGGGCTCACAGAGCACCGACCACCAGCCCTAGGGCTGGTGTCGGGGGAGTAGCCAATCCGTTTCTTGCTGAAGTTACGTCGCCAAGCCACGTGGATCCCACCGTGATGCATGTGTTGTATCCATGCCGTCCAACCATTCGCTGAGATTGTTTCACAACATTAGAAAATAAATGAGATTGATTTAAAATTCAAGTGGATCCACCACAGAAAACCGTGGGAGCAGCCACACCGGCAGTGGAAACATTTATATGCCTCACCATGACGAATTTTTGAGATCCAACTAATTCATAAGTTAACATATAATAGATGAAGTGAAAACAAAAATATCAGCTTGATCAGGAACTACTATGGCCCTTAAGAAGTTTTGAACGATTTGTCACTGTCCCCACTGTTTTTTGTGGTGGGATCCACTTGAACTTTATATCTATCTCATTCTTTTTCTCATGCCATAAAACTATCTCTCCAAATGTATGGACAACATGGATACAACACACGCATCATGGTGGGGTCCACAGAGCTTGATGACGTCACTTTAGTAGCCCCGCTACTAACCTTGTCGGTATCTAATCCGCGTCCCTCGATACACCCACCGATAGCAGATTGGTTGGTGTACTACACACCAGCTATATAAATATTTTTAAAATTTATTTTCAATATATTAATACATCTTAATCTAAATTATATTCAAATGAGAGTGTAGGGAATAAAAAAAATTCATTTCTATATTCCACAAAAATTAATTGGAACTTAGATTTGTATCGCTAAGTTCATCGATCAAGAGGAATATCCTAAAGAAATGTTTCTAATTTCAAGGGTCTACCATTTATGAAATTTAGTGGGGTACATAATCTACAGGTCACTCTAAGTTTTAGAAAGGGCCTCGCTCTGATACCATTTTGTCATGTTCCAAAATCAGGGTACAGAGTGTGGACCCTCAAACCCAAGTTTTAGTTCGTAACTCGTACACAAAGTGTACTAATTTAATTCCTTAATCAATTTAATCAGAGGCGATGATTATATTTAATCTAAGTTCCACTATAATCTCAATTACACATACATAACACTTAACACTAATCAATTAGGCATATATAAATCTTGATAACCCTTAAAATAAAATAAACATTAAAAATCATTCATTTATTATATCATCGTACTATAATTATGTTTATTTCATACTAACATTGTTTTAATGAAATAAATCTAAATAATTTTTAAAATCTTAAATTCAATACCATATGCATTATACGTTAATCAAACTATGTTAGTAAGTAATCAAAAATATTTTAATGCCGCCACTTCATCTTCAGATAAGTATGGTCATGTTTCACATGGATCGTGTTCAGGTAAGGTGCATCATTCCGGTTCTTGCGCCACATCATCTGCCAATGGAACATTTGTACGGTTTTTCCATCAATAAAAATGTAAGCTGCTTAGGCTTAGTGAAATAACCCAGCATGGTTTATAATCATAGCAATTAAAATAACATAAAAATATATGTACAATGATATGGATGTAAATAATGTATGAATGCATCAGATGGGATGATCGTCCATCTGCTTGGGTTGGAGGTCGTCAACCCACGTACACCCTTTGGGTAGGCTTCCACCTTTCGGTAGGCTTGGGCATAGCCCGCATCTAGTAACGCTCTACCAGAATCGACATTTCTTTCAAGGAGCATATAAATGCAATGAATTATGGATTATATGTAAATGCATATTTTTCATATTTAGTATAATTGTCTTGATCAAAAATATTTACATACGAATTTAGCGTACAATTATCATAATAAAATATTCAAATCAATATATCAATCAATCAAACAATCACAAATGATTTATTTTAATTTTAATGAATCATGAAACAAGTTGGGTTACTCACCTGAGTCTGGTAGTGTATAATCTATAAGGTAATTAGGTTGGTTTGAATTCAGAGATCATATCAGTTATATCAACAATATTATTATTCATCTAATTATTTTACATAGTGGGGCCCACCTTAATATACATCGTAAGTGGCAAAACCCTAAATGATCAAATAATTACAATTGTATGTTTATTTAAATTTAATTATCAAGAATTAGATTTTTTTTAAGATCCTGAAATTGAATATCAAATAATTAATCGGGGTGGCCCACCGTATGATTGGATCATCCAGATTCTTGAGGTATTACCATGTTTTGCCTCTACACATTAGATAGATGGTGTGGATCTAACCATACGTACACCGATGACCCATCTCAACCTTCTACACTAAGTGATACCAGCACTTGCGCAAAAATCTAAGAATCATTTATTAAACACTTATAGATCTGACTAATGTGGCCCATCCGATGGTCAGATTGATCTGAAAATTTGGGCCCTTGTATATTTTGGCTTTAGGGATCATATGATCCGTACAGATCTATCTTAACACAATCAGATTCTATCCATTTAATTTTATTCTTAATATATTACTAACCAGATCCGAAATCATAAAAATATCACTTTATTAAAATTGGCTCTACATACCTATACAATGATCGTGATCGTGTGGATGATCCACACGATCCATTGTATAGATCAAGAAGAAATTAACAATATAATAAAAAATTAAAAAGATCTAATGATTAGAACCTACCTGATCGAGCCTTCTTATTATCTCCTCTCCCTTATTCTCTAAAGTTTTTTTTTTAAAAAAAAAAAATTCTATTAAGCAGAAACATATCCATTTTTTAAAAGAAACTTGTCTTAATAAGATAAGATCAGCACATCCTCCCTTATCCTGAATTTGAATTTTTTTTATGACATTTGATAAAAAATTTATTATTATTACTTTAATAATTGATCCCTAAACCTCTCTCTCAATTTAGAATGTCTCTACCAACTCAATTATTAACTTGTTTTTATTTTTCATTAAAAAAATCTTTAAATATTTATCTTAATTTTTTTAATGCACCAAAATTTAAGGTTGTTACATCAAGTGGACTATGTCACAAAAAACAATGATGATTAACCATTAAAAAGCTTCTGTGCCATATGAGTTTAGATGAACCTGATATTTAACTTTTCTTTTTCATTCATATTTGTATAATCTTGTAACGCCCTGAAATTTGAGGGTCGAGCAGACACTCGACCTCCACGTTCCCAAGTGTCACTTATATCATAAATTTAGTGACTTGCATATAATTCAATTTAAATGAGCAAAAATGGAATCGACTGGAACATAAACCACAACCACCACTAATCTACTGAGATAAAGGCGGCTAAGATATACATGTCTACAAGAAATATCAAACGGGTTGCACAAGGAGTTGCCTGACAAAATACATATATAAAATGTCCAAAAAATAGTGCGCTAAATCCCCTACTCAATGGCCCATAGTCAACCCGCTCAGTATACTATGATCCGCCTATCAGCTGAAAGTAGGAAAGCTCCTCTTCCTCGTCTGTGCTCAATTTACTCGGCTCATCGAGCTCTGCATCACCTGCATCTAATGAAGCGTTTGGTTGGTGTTTTAAAACACTGTCCCATATTGGGAGTGAGTGATCAACTTAGTGGGTGTCATTAGCTATAAGTTACACCAAATATTAATTCTATGGTAAATTTAATGAAAAACATACATTCACACATCTCTAAATAATCTTGTAATGCATATGCATGAATTATGGTATGATACATGACCTCACAACAACACTCCCTCAAGCGATTTCGTCTAATGTTCGCGCATAACCAACGCTCTCTTATTACGAGTTCAACTTATGAGTGATCAACCTAACTAATGCGATGCGATCATGAACGTGTTAGCTGAGATTTTAGTTAATTTCGTTCATCCAGCAGATTGAGGAAACTGGTACACCCTGACTATATCAATGTCCTTATCCTTTTTGCGAGGCCATGACCCCTCAACGTGCGAGGCCAGGGCCTCGTGATCATTGATCTCATCTGGTTCCTCCCCCCCTCCCGATTGCAAGCACGTGAGGAGTGCTAGAAAGCGGGATCGCTCGCAGTCACTACGGGAAGGCTCATCACTCCAGCATAGGCCAACAACTCGGACATAATGTCCCATTCCACCATGCCTCGCTCACGAGACTGTGGATCAATTTCTAGCTGTTATCAGTGGACGTCAGTGGTGAGGGGTGTTCCAGGTTCCAAACAGGCGTGGGTAAATATGGTTAACAAGCATGGTTGGTCAGTCGGTAAACTAGACCTGCCCAAATTCAGGCGAGCGCGTAACGCACGACATTGGGTACAAGCAACCCACGTAGTCCTATTACTGTCGCCCATTCGCGTCCACCCAAATCAGTCATTCGAGTCACAGGACGACCCAACCAACGGGACCACCCTCACTAATCTCAGATTTCTGATCAACCCAAAGAATGGGCTATATTTAATAACACTTCTAAGCAGTCAAGAGTTCATCTTTTAAGTATAGATGAAATTAAGCATACAACGCATCAAGTATAAAATTTTAGGATATAGAAATGAATTCAACTACTCTTAACAGCACAAGTTAGACATGTGTGCATGTGGTGCTGGATTACCTAAGAAACAAAAGACCACACATCATCCAAGGTGTAGGAAAATACAATCATGCATGCAACAGGGAAGAATATGCAAAAATCAGATGGAAGAATGAACATGCAACACAAATTTCATGCCCAAATGATTTGAAGACCAATCAAACATCATTTTATCATCGCATGCATGTTGGGTAGATATATCATGTAGATTTCTATCTAGTTTTCTTCTAAATTACGCATGCGTATCAATCTAACATCCACAATCATTAAATTTATCCTAGAATTGGTACTTGGCCACCTAAGGATAATAGTCTGCACCTATGGATCGTTGAGAGCTTGCGGAATCGACCTAGGGGTGCCAAACACGCGGGTTGATTTGCTGAGGTCCTGAGCCAAATGCATCCGCATGTTAGGGCACATGTAAGGGTTTTGCTTAATAAAATAAATTTTCTAGAGAAAATGGGTGATTACCTCCCAATCAGATAGAATTTGCTTTTGTGGTTGTGAATGAGAGATTCTTTAGGGAAGAGGAAGGAGAATCTCCAAGGTTCCAAGTCCCTCGGGCCCCACCTCCTACTACACTCTCCTTCTCTCTTTTCTTCCTCTCTTCTTTCTCTCTTCTCTCTCTTTAGTTGTTGGAGCTTGCTGTGGGAGTGAGAGAGAGAGAGAGAGAGAGAGAGAGAGAGAGAGTGTGTGTGTGTGTGTGTGTTAGAGGGTTTTATTCCCTGGATTTGGGCCAAATGGCCTTGAGTTATGTTATTTCCCCTCAAATGGCCCTGTGGGACCCAGTTTTGTCTATTGGGGCAGCCCTGATGGCCCCCTGGCCATAAAATTTGTAGGATAGGTGCCCCATAACCCGATGAAGGGACATGCAAAGTTTGAAGGCAAATGGATGCGGGGTTTTATTGTACGAGCTCGACCTTCAAATGGCCATGTGGGGTCCATTTCTGGCTGTTGGGGCTGCCCTGATGGCCCATGACCATGAAATTTGTAGGATAGGTGCCCTATGGCCCGATGAAGGGCCGTGCAAAGTTTGAAGGCAAATAGATATGGAGGTTTATCGTAAGGGGCCGATTTGCGATCAACTGTCATCATTCCACGATCAAGGTTCTGATTTTGTAGATGGGCACGGAGAAATGTTTTCAGCCTTCGGTGTAAATTTAGAAGAGATCCGATTATTGAAATGTCCCATTTCTCTGATTCAAGCAAAATGGTCATTGATTTAAAATTTAGACTTTAGGCTAAAGCTAGGGCAAGTCACACTTGTCAAGTGCCGATTGGACAGGGCAGATATTTCATTTCCAAGTGTCCTCTAAGTCCGTAGTCCGTAACGGACCACAAGCCCAGTGAGGCCCACTGCCTCCCCAAGTTTTAGATTTTTTTTGCCCTTCCTTGGGTGTTGTACGGCCCGTACAGGCAGTTGCCAAGAACAATCAAGCAAACCAGCTTCATGGCCCACCCTCGGTCTGAGCATAATTAAATTCGACCGCAATAATGGGATATCCTGGGTTAATTCGTTGGTGGTATCCCTCACACGAGAGGTTTGATCAAACGGTCCTGCAACAATTCCAACGTGGACGCTTTAGGACACTATTCTGGTTGGGCTGAGTGTTACAGATCTTATCAACAGGTTGAGAAATTTTTAATGGTAGTTGTTCAATGACCACTATTTCTTGTTGTTTGGTCCATCTTAAATTTGTAACTACTTCATTTTTTAAGGTCAAGCACTAAAATAATCTTGAAAGACAGATGAACAACGTCAATATACAATGCATATGCTTCATTTTTTTAGGTCAAGCACTAAATAATCTGGAAAGACAGATGAACAACGTTGATATACAATGCATATATTGAGGTGGGCCCTACTGTCAGGGTTCCATCCACACGCTGGTTCCGGGGTCACAGCCAAGTGCGCTCACTCACCGAGCTTTGACACTGGTGAAAAAAATTAATTAAAAACAGTAGCTGCACTATAAATGAGGTACATTGGGTGATTCTTTACTAGTACCACTTGTGTATAAGCTCACATTCAGTGTTAAGGATTATTAAGAGACAATATAAGCTAATTATAGGATTTTTAAAAATCTAAAATAACAAAAATCTAGAACGTTATACAAGCGAGCCCTGTATGATGGACAATTGACATGATGATGATCCACATGATGGATGACCTACTTCAAGGTGGACCTGACATAATATGTTCCACATCATCCCTAATGATGAATGACCCACATCCAAGGTGAGCCCCACATTATGGACAACCCACAATGAATGACCCACATCCAAGGTGAGCCCCACATTATGGACAACCCACATTGAAGGCAGGGCCCACACAATGGACAATCCAAATCAAAGGTGGGCTCAAAGGTGCTCCCTAAATGATGGAGGACCCACATCAAGGTGGGCCTCATATAATGGACTGTCCACGTCAAAAGTTAGCCTCTAATGATGAATGACTCACATCTAAGGGAGGGCCCACATGATAGATAACCCACATTGAAGGTGGGGCTCACATGATGGATGGTCTACATCAAAGATGGGCTCCACATGATGGGCTAGATATTGAAGGTGGGCTCTACATGATGGACAATAACATTGATGGTGGGCCCCACGTGATGGATGACCTATATTAAGGTGGGCCCCACATGAAGACAGTCCACATTGGAAGTTAGCCCCTTATGAGTGAGCCCCATCCAAGGCAGGTCACATAATAGATGGCCCGCTTTGAAGTTGGACACCACAAGATGAACGACCCACTTCGAGGTTGGAACTAGTATGATAAATGGCCCACATTAAACATGGGCTCCATATGATGGACAACCCATATCCATTGTCCAATATGATGGACGTCCTACATCCAGGGTTGGCCCCGCATGATGGATAGCCCACATCGAAGGTGGGCCCCAATGATGGATTGCCCGCATCGAAGGTTGGCTCCACACAATGGATGGTTTATCTTAAAGATAAGGCCAAGATGAGCCCAACATAATAAACGGTCCACATCAAAGGTTAGCCCCACATGATGGACAATTGAAATTAAGAGTGTACCAAGCAAAATTAAGAAATAAGTACTCACGTAATGTTGGGAACAAGTATACTTTTCTACTTTTTGTCAATTGGGATGTTGTTTAAAACATACTCATCTACTGAATAAGTATAAGCCAAGATTAGCTACTTGATGTATAAGTAGCTAATGTAGAGTAACTTATGATCCAAGTGGGCCTTTACTAATGTCAACTAAACAACTTCATACGGATAAGATCCACCTAGTCGATCAGGTGCACCACCTAATGTTTATAACAACGCCCAAAAATCAGGCTAATTAAACAACTCAAGTATGCTACACTTTTGCAACTAGTTAATATGGGAAGTTCTATCATTTTATGATCCAAATTGCGTGTCCGGCCTACCATAGTGTGTATGTCCTCTCCAATCCACTCATCTGACATGAGACATCATGATATCCTCCAAAGATGCGGGTTACTGCCCCTGCCTCGACTAGGCTCCCTCCAGTCCTAACCTAGTGGACAACAACTACATCGAATGGCTCTTTATCTAACAGTGGTCCATCATTTAATACAATTAAGCTAAATTAGCGGAAGAAGTTTTGTTGAGGGAAGAGCGATATAGCGATATCCAATCCACATCCATCCCCAGGACTCATGTGTACCATACCACTTAAATTTAGACTTTCATCCATGATTTTACACCGTTCGTTATGATGTGGCCCACCAAAGTCTTGGATGTGACTTCATAGTGAAAATGTGACAGCTCATCTGATGGACATGGTGGATCTGATGCATATTGTCCCACGTAGCAATCGGCAGGTAGAAGTTAGATCCCACTTAGTAATCAGTGGAGAAAAGTGAGGTGGATCTGAAACATGTTTGTCCCACGTAACAACCGGTAGGCAGAAGTCAGGCGCTCACAACGAACACATCAACTTCTTCAATCAATGCCATAATTTTGTACTGTATTTCTTTTCTGGTAAGCTATTAGAATTCCTAGTCCTCTACCATTTACGATCGAATAGCAATAAGCTTATTAAATAAGAAACGGATGGCGTATTGAGTAAACTCCATGAGGCCCACTGTGATTTATGTAATTTATCCACTCCGTCCATCCATTTTATCAGATAATTTTAAGGCTTGAGACAAAAAAATTGAAGCATATCTAAAGTTACAATGGATCACAACACAGGAAATAGTGTGAATTGAACTTTTACCGTTGAAAATTTCTTAGGGGCAACGGAAATTTTCGGATATATCTTATATTTGTGTTTTCCCTTCATTCATGTCTTTGTGATCTTATGAACAGGTCAGATGTCAAACAAACATCATTGTGGGCACTAGGAAGGTTTTAATGGTGGAAATTGTTATCCGCACAATTTCCTATGGTTAGCTTGAGCTATGGATATGCTTCAATTTTGGGCGGAACCCTTAAAATGAGCTGAAACTCCTAAAATGATCTCAAAAAATCGATTTACAGTAGGGATAAACCATATACATTTATGGTGGGCCCAACAGGGTTTACTCAGTGCAATAACAGCTTGTCGGGACCCACCACTGTGTATAGGATCAAACCTATCTATAATGGTTGCCAACCATGAAAGGGAAGTCCTAAAGATCAGAGAAATCCAATCTTCATGTGGGCCACCACTTGGGCGGTTGTCCATGGTTTTCTCCGGCTCCCCAATAATTTTATAGACCTTTATTAATTTTTTAAAAAAATAAAAAATAAAAAATCCCACGATCATAACATACATAACTTAGAAAACACACAAACATAGTGATGGGCCACGTACAAAAAATCATGAAAAGCCACCCAAAAACCTATAATTCATGTCATGGCCCACATGATGGTTAGACTGTCTAATTTTTTTTTTAAAAAAAAAAAGAAAAAAACAAGACTGTTTAATTTTTAAGGCATCACAGGTTTATGGTAGGGAGGCTCTTCTGGCCGGGTTGGATCCCATGAAAAAGACAGATGTATCCAGTTGTCCGTGGGGAAGTACAGTCTCATTCCAAGCTCTTATCTTTACTTCAAAGCAAACATGCCACGCGTGCCTATATTGTATAGTGGAATTTTATAGGGTAATATTTTAGTACAGACCCGACGTACTACCTACGTTTTTTAATTTGATTCGAACAAAACTTATCTTATTAAAGTAGACTTTTATCTGTATGGACGAATCCATAAAGACAAAAATATTTTTACTTTTTTTCAGCTATTTTATCCTAAAAACGTGCGATATATTCGTCCAAAACCCTCTTTCCATACCCTAAAAATCTACTTTGATAACTAAAGTTTTCTGGCGACTAAAAAAAAGAAGGCGTAAGAGCTCCTTATGCTGGACATGCGGTTGGAAACAATGGGCTATGGATAGTTATATTAAACATACAGCCCTGACCCATCTAGTGTCTGGATTAGCCTATTTTGAATAAGCCCCATCTTCATGGGGGTCCACCAATTGCACGGTGGTGATGTCCCACCTAACGTCTTGTCAGTTATGTCTTGTCGTAGTTCCCTGCAAAGTATATGGTTTCTCCCGGAGTCATTTGGCAATAATGGTTTGAGTATATTTGAGTGCATTGAGAGTGGTCAGGGCATTCGCATTTATGACTCAAAATTAGTTAGAATTCAGTGGTAAACAGAATAAGATAAAGAATGAAATATATAATTTTGGTGTGTCTTAAAATATTATATTTTTATTATGATTTTAATATATATAGAGTTAAATATCTTTTTTTGACTTTTTTTTTTTTTAAATAATAATAGTCTCACCATCTTACTGTAATTTTAATGATTTTCACATAATCACAGTAAAATATTTTCTTGATTCCTTTTTAAAAGTGCAAAATGACACAATGATGCTATTCTATTAAACACATGAGACACTAATGGTACACAAAATAATCTAATTATTAGATGTATCACCAAAATCATATCAATATAATGATTCAAACTGTCCAAACATTGGTCATGTAATTTACTGGTTAAAAGCTATTGGCGATTCACTTGATTTTTATGCTTGTGGCTCATCCGAAGTGCATAATTTCATCACTTTTAGTTAAAGTATATATTTTGATTGACTTATTATAATCATTTTATCAAATATCTCATATGTACACTAATTTAAAATATTAAAATTGATTTAGTAATTAAATTAAGTTATTGTAAATATACTATTTTAAATTCTAATGCATTCAAATTTCAGGCGGCCAACAAAAATGAAACCTTTTCGGTGAAGTTCTTATAATATTGCATTGGCAGGAAAGTAGATGTTATAGTGGAGACCATGACAGATAAAATATGGAAATATAAAATCCTTCCAAAGATTGTGATTTTCCGTTGGCTGGTTGATAAGAGGAAGGTTTTAACAGCCGATAATTTGAAAAAAATGAAAATGATAATTATTAATATTTGTCTTTGTTGCATGGCTAATGAAGAATTGGTGGACCATCTATTTATATATTGTCCCTTTTTAATAAGATTTGGTTAGCGATCTTATCCTCTTTTGTTGTCTCTTGGTCCTTTTTAAATTCGACGGATCATTTCTTAAAGTCTGGCATGGAGTTATCCTAGGTAAACAAAGATCTAAAGTCCAGGGAATGACCTTTTGGCTACTTGGTGGGCGGTGTGAGAAGAAAGAAGTGGGAAATGTTTTAATGATGTCTCCAGTCCGGCGGGATCAATAGTCAAAAGAGTGCATTAGCATGTTATTGAATAGGCTCATATTGCGGAAAACTTAAAGGGCTATATAATCTGCTTTTATCTAGAGGGTAATCGGTTCGCTATCTCAACCGGATGTCCCCTCTTTGTATCTTTCCTATTTTAATGAATTCCTTGTTATCTCTAAAAAAAATAAAAATTTACAGGTGGCAAAACACAACTAAATATTTCGGAATAATTTCATTTGCATATTGGATTTCAATGAATTCCAAATACAAGCTCCCATATGAGACATAAGTATGAGACAAAAGTATTCTATAAGGAATGAATCCGATTCCCATAAGACGAATGAATCCGATTCCTACACTAAAAGGATTTTATATGAATTTTTAATTCCAAATACAGGCTCCCATATGAGACAAGGATTCTATAAGGAATGAATCCGATCCTATACAACGAATGAATCCGATTCCTATACTTAAGGATTTTATATGAATTTTTATACAATGGAAGTATAACATACATTATACGAATGCATATGAAATTGTACACTTGGAATAGTTGTATCTCCAGTTACACCGTTCAGATATTGATTCCATTGTAGATGGATTGTTTCCTATAATTCAATGAAAAGTACCAAGTATCCAAATTTAATGAAAAGATCTTCGTTAATTGAAATCAAAATCATCTCACTAATCTGATTTTGGGAGCTAGTGGCTCCAATCCACAGGGGAAAGCGGATTGCGTGGTGTGCCACACACCACCAACCTAAGCAGTGAGTCGACGTCACCAAGCTCTATGGGCCCACCATGCTGTATTTATTATATCCACTGTTCATCCATTTTGCAATCCAACTATCAAGTGAACTACACGGAAAGCAATGGAGACAGCGTCAGCCCCTGTTACACCCAGATCCATAGCTCAATTGGCAAACTGAGTGACGATGCCTCGTTTTAACACTTGAGGTCTTGTATCGATCCTAGTGGGGGTGGCCAACATGGAGTGTGTGTACTGACATGGGTGCGTATTAACAAGATAACCCAAATAAAAAATAAAAAAATAATTAAAAAAATAAAAAAATAAATTGTCAGCCCCTTTTGAAACCTTCTTAGAGTCCACCATGATTTCTTTTTGCCGTCCAACCTGCTCGTAAGATCACACAAAACTAGATGAAGGAAAAATACAAATAGCAGCTTGAGCCAAAACTTCTATGGCTCCCGAGAAGTTTTCATTGGTAGAAACTCAAGCTCTGCTGCTTTCTGAATTGTGGTTCACTTGAGCTTTGGATCTGCTTTATTTTTAGCCCATGCTCTAAAATGTTCTCATAAAATGGACGAACGATGTATATATAACACATACATCATGATGAGGCCCACATAAATTGGTAACTTCAACACACCACCAAAGTCGGCACACCATGCAATCCACTTCTTATCTACAGCTATTTTCACCATTTGCCTGGATAAATTCTTGTTACACATGTGATGTCTGCAGTTCATGTGTATGTGGAATAACTCCTCGTTTCTCTTGGATTGACGGAATATTCGTATCTATTGCTTTTATAGGATCCTCGTGGACGTTATCCTCTGTATAACGGGTTATATTTCAATGATCCAAACCGTTCATTTGATGGGTCACACCTTGGATGTGGACGTGGAATAACTCCTTGTTTCTCTTGGATTGATGGAATTCATATCCTATTGCTTTTATAGGATCCTCGTGGACGTTATCCTTTGTATAGCAGGTTATATTTCAATGATCCAAACCGTTCATTTGATGGGTCACACCTTGGATGGGACTATGGATAAAAAACTCTTATATTAATTTTTTTCAAAAAGTTGATCATTCGGACTCTTTTCATTTAGATAAGGAGGGTCTCTTTAACCTTTGAATAATTAAATGGTTGAGTACATCAATTTTGATACTTTCCTTGGTAATTCCCCATCCATGGTGAGGCCCATCAAATGAATGGTTTGGATTATTGAAAATAACTAGATCCAACAACTACAGTTCAAATACAGTGGTATTTATTCTACCAAATCTCTCTTTTATTGCCTTAGCTATGTTTTTGTCCACCACTTATGGGAAATGTTAAGGGCTTGTTTGGTTTTCCAATTTCTGATAAAATGCAATAAATGAGTCTTTATTATCATTTTAAGTATTTGTTTAAACATAAATTATGACTCATAAACCAGGAGTCAAATATACTTGTAAAGTAAGTAGGTAAAGTAAATTGTAATTATTGTATTTTTAGTTTTTCCTGTTATAAAATTACATTTCTTACAATGATTTCTTGGTGAAACAAACAATATAGCAAAATCATCATTATAATTAAATATAAATGATGTCACCATACAATTATAAAAATAAATGATAATTAGCCATTTACAACCATTTAATATTTTAATTGAAAAACCAAACATGCCCAAAGTGTACTTTAGTGTGATTTAAAAATCCGCATGACCAAACAAACTACCACACATGCAAAAGGATCTGAATGGTTCATCTGATCATCACTATTGCTTAAATGGTAAGTATGAAGTATGCGGCTCATGAGGAAGCGGATTGTGTCCTGCCCTACATGGACCCAAATTGTGTTAGGAAGTGTGGAAGTGTGAGTCCTCAAGATCTGATGGTTTACATGATATGGAACCCTCACGAAGCCGAAGATTAACGCTCCAGATCTAGCGACCCGCCTATTTACTACTGGAGCAGATGGGTCTATTCACCCCTCTGATTCAACGATATAGATGGCCCCATATCACAATATATGGATTAGATCGTCCCAAGGACACATTAAACGGGCAACTTAATATGTACCTATTCCCCTTTCTCTCTGTTATTTTTTCATGAATTGTACGAGAGATCCTTATCCCTTTTATAGGAAAGGATGGAGTTTGGATGAGACCAGATTATCCGGTCTTCTCCATATCTCCTATCCAAAATCAAATTCAATTTTGAATTTGAAAAACCAACTAACAAGAGAGGAGGCTGGAAGAGGCCTAAATACATGGGACCCACCCACTAGTGATTGCTCACCAGTGGGCCCCACTGGCCTACGTCCAACAAATTGATCGAGGCACGCACTTTTTGGGGCCCACCTTGATGTATGGGGTCTTATCCACACCATTCATCTATTTTTCCATATCATTTTGGGGTAATAGATGAAAAATGAGACGTCACTAAAGGAAGCATTGGTGATAGTGATGCCAATATTGAAACCTTCATAGGGCTCACCATGATGTTTATCTGCCATCTAACTTGTTCATAAGGTCACATAGACCTGGATAATGGGAAAACACAACTGTTAGCTTGATCCAAAACTTTTGTGGTCTCCAAGAAGCTTTTAATGGTGGGCATTCAATCCCCATCGTTTGTTCCACTCAATCCTTGAATCTACCTTAATTTTGGACTCATATCCTAAAATCATTTGGACAAATGGCTGAACAGTGTAGATAAAACCTATACATCATGGTGGGCCCCACAGAGCCCTATCCTGGACGAATTCCGTTCAGGTGATGTAGGACGTAATCCGCTTTCCTGATCCGAGCACCAAGTTGGCCATGAATATAAGCACTACATATTGAACATTAGTCAGTTACTAATAAACATTCATGGATGGCTAGTGGCTCACTTGATAAACGTGTAAGATTTTCTAAATATCTGAAATGAATTGGGTAGCGAGATTTCTTATATGCAATGATTATGGTTTAAATTAACTAAGTTCATAGTGTGACCTATTTGTAATTAGTGAAAACGGTGATTCGATCCTAATCACCTTAAACTGTTGGTTTTTAGGCTAAAGGAGTAACTAGGTCAGTTTGGTTCGTTAATTAAAATCTGATCTCTAGTTGTCTCAACCTTTAGTAGGTTTTTATTTAGTTATAGTCGTCTTTATTAGTAATGATAAGTTGGCTAGATTTGAGCCCATGATAAAGAAATCACGATGCTACACTTGAAGTTTAAGTGATCAGGAGGATTCATTGGCTTTCTACGGTTGATTAATTGGATTTATGAGGTTCTTTACTGATACCGCCTGCGTATAGGCTCACGTCGAGCATTAAGGGTCAGTAAATGACAATGTAAGCTAGTTATATAAAAAATTTCAAAGGTTTCTTAAAATTCAAAATAGCGAAAATTTGAAACACTACAGGGAACCATAATGGTGGCCCTTTAGAGAGAGACCCCGAAAAAGATGCTTCGAGGAATTTAGGGATTTCAGGGAGGTCGTCCACTTATTGGGCCCAAAAATCACTTTGATACCAGATGTCCTTCCACTCTCACACCAAATGTCAAATCACTGGTTGCTCTAAAAGCTCAAGCCCTTGACTAGCAGTTACTTTAAAATACGCCAGTCCAAACAACCACTTTGATACTATGTCTGCATTGATCTAGAATTCGAACATAGACTTCGATACCATATCAAACAACCCATTGCTCTAAAAGGTCAAGCCGTCAGAGGATGATATATCAATGTATATCAAGGGACTTAACGAAGATTGATGAGAATAGATAGGGTAAATAGTTATTTTACCCTCAATATACAGTATGAAGCATGATTTAATAAATATAAGATTTAAAGACATTCTACGGTAAAAATAAACTCCCTAGATTTTTTAACCGAAGTTGGGTCTGTTAACTAGAGCAAGTGGGGTCCGCAACTTGGGTGGCCCCACCATGATGTTTATGTGAACTCCACCCCTAGCACTATGTGCATCAACTCATGTTAGGCCCAAAGCGCAAAAATCATTCTCATTTGTGATTCCGGTAGACCACACAATGGGAAACAATTTAGAGGGCAATGCTTGGCCTCCAAACTGTTTCCCTTGATAAGGCCCACCCGAATCAATGATGGACCTTATTTTTTTACTCTAGACTTAAATTTTTAAAAATCAAGGGTGGTGTCTCTCTTCCAAGTGTATCCTTTGGTGTGGCCCACCTCAATTACAAGTTAGCTTGATTTTCTGACCTTAGGCATATCTTGTTATTACCCATTTAATGGTAGAGGTAGATTTTATTTTTTTTTCCTTCTTACACAACACTGTCAGTTGACACTTCACTGTTAGCCACCCCCAATAGGGATCGATACCAAGACCTCAAGTGTTGAAACGAGGTATCTCCACTCTGTCTGCCAGTTGAGCTATGGATCTGAGTGTGGTAGAGGTAGATTTCACATACACATCACTGTGGGCCTCTTAATAAATCAAGGGTAGGCATCCCTCTTACAATTGATTCGGATTTTGGCTAAGGTATGCCTACCCTTGATTTTTGGTGGGGCCCACTTCGACGTTTATATGAAATTGACTTCTACCAATCAGGCTGACGTGTGATTTAGGTGGGCCATACCAAAGGAAATAGTTAGGAGAGAGACATCTATCTTTGACTTTTTTTATGAGCCTACCATGGCGATTATATAAAATCTACTCCAACGATTAGATGTCACACCAAAATTTAAGCCTGAGGCTTAAAAATCAAAACCATCCATGATTCAAGCGGGTCACACTAAGGGAAACAGCTTAGAGGGTGAGCATGTAGGTCCACTTGAATCACAAATTAGGCTGAAATTTATTTTTTTTTGTCTTAGGTTAGCATCCTGGTGACGCACCTAATGGTCGGAATAGAATATTTCACATAAATATCACACTGGGACCCACGCAAGTTGCATACCCCTTGCTCACATGGGGATATCTGTGGCGGCCACCATGATATATGTGTTTTTATCCAAGCTGTCCATCCATTTTGAAAGATCATTTTAGGGAATGAGCAAAAAAAAAGAGGCAAATCATCGAGTAGACCACACCACAGGAAGCAATGGTGACAATGATCACCATTAAAGATACCTTTTTAGGGTCCGACAATGATGCTTATTTTTCATCCAACCTATACATAAGGTCACATATACCTGGATAAAGAGAAAACCTAAATTAACTTTTGTGGCCCCCAAAGGCTTTCATCAGTGGCCATTCAATCCCCACTATTTCTTGTGTAGTCCACTTGAGCATTTGATGTGCCTCATGTATGGGCTCATCACCAAAAATGATTTGTCAAAATCAATGGACAGCGTGAATAACACACATACATCATAGTAGAGCCCACTGAGTCCCTAACAGGACCATCCATCTCTAGCTAGATCCTGGTTGGTATAGTACCCAATCGGTGCCTAGGCATTATGTATTAGATATTAGTCGGTTTCTATTAAATATTTATGAATACGCTCATGACCCACTTGATACTCGTGTAAGATTTTCTAAACATAGTATCCACTTAGTTGGGATCTCCCAGATCCTTATCAACACATCCAAACATATGTTTGGTACATAGGTAGGTGTACTTTCAAAATGCACTTGAGCATATGCATTTACTCGGAACAACTAACCATGAATCACATGTAGTAACAAGGTGCACCAAGACAATGTTTATGTTACGATGTACTAGACTATAAATCCCTCTTTGATATTCCTAAACATGAGATTTGGATAGTGAAACCCATATCATTACTAGACTATAAATCCCTCTTTGATATTTCTAAACATGAGTGCGACGATTTGGATAATGAAGCCCATTCCACCATTAGACTATAATTCCATATTTAATATTCCGGAACATGAGCGCAACAATTTGGATAGTGAAATCTATACCATCTCCAGCGATTGTGACATGATGTGGTGAAATTTGATTGGCTTGTTGTACATGGAGCCGTATGCAATGTTACATGACTGAGTACTTCGCCAAAACGTTGTTAGGGTTGAGGCGGAAAGATAGAAAAACTAATCACTTAAAAATAGGCTTAAGGCGCATTACGATGTCGCTATCTTTAAGGCAATATTTGCACCCTACCAGTGATTAAACCAATTTGCAAGAGGCTTACATCAAATCCATCTCCAGGATACAATAAGCATCTTCTCCAATATCGGAGAAATGTGGGCTTCGGCCTGTAAAATTGAAAAACAGCATCCAAACACACTTTTATAGCATACATCCCTGACTTTTGTGCTGTTACAACTTACCCACTGAAAACTGTTTGCAATTTACTACCTGAAAAACTATTTGCAATTTAGTGCTCGAACACTGTAACTTTTCAAAAATCATCCAAAACCGAAAATGGAGAAGAAGAAGAAGATAGAGATGGAGAGGAGATTGTTGAAATTGTTATTTTCGGATTGACCTAAAAACGAGTTTATATAGAGTTACAAAAGATGCTTTAAGATCATTTTCATAGAAAGACATCTTCTTTCATGGTGTCTTTTCAATAATGGTGGTGTCCTTTCAACAATGGCATCCCTGTACCATTTCGAATTCAAATGAGGCTCCATTTACCAAGAGGCATTACCATTCACAAATGAATGATGACCAACAATCACCAAAAGCCACAACCCTTTTTCTAAATTTTCTTTTATAAAACAAAATTATTTTGGAAAAACCCAACAATACCCACTATGTTTCAAAATAAAGAGAATGGTGGCACCTCTTGGAAAATGGAGCATCATTTGAATTCGAAATGGTGGTGAAAAAATGTCATTATTAAAAAGACACCATGAAAGAAAATGCCTTTTCATGAAAAGGGTCTTAACGCATATCTTGTGATTCTATATAAACTTATCTTCGGGTTAATCCGAAAAATAACAATTTCAACAATTTCCTCTTCATCTTTTTCTTCTCCTCCATTTTTGGCTTTGAATGGTTTTTGAAAAATTATAGTTTTCAGGCATAAACTGCAAATAGTTTTTTAGGTGGTAAATTGTAACATTTTTCATAGGGTATGTTATAACAACACAGAAGTCAGGAGTGTACAATATAAAAGTGTGTTTGGGGTGCAGTTTTTCGGTTTTGCAGGCCAAAGCCCACATTTCTTTGGTCTTGGAGAAGAGGTTTATTGTATCCTTGATACGAATTTGTTTTAACCCTCTCGCAAATTAGTTTAATCACCAGTAAGGTGCAAATATCGCCTTAAAGATAACGACACCATAACGCACCTTAAGCCTATTTTTAAGTGATTAGTTTTTCTATCTTTCCGCTTCAACCCTAACAAAAGTGAGATTTGCGTTGTCCATCAAGTGCTAACTCTTGTGTTCTTCATACATTCAAATGATCATATCAATAATAATAATAAAAACATAGATGGGACACACTAATAAGAAAAATGTAAATTGCTCCTAAAACCTCAAAAATTCAAGCTTGTGGCCCACCTGAATTTTGGATTAGGATGATTTTTGTATGTTCTCTTCATGCCAGTGAATCACATAAGGTGAACAGATTTGATGAAAGATAAACATCACCCTCGCTCCAGACATAAACTTATGGTTTGCAACCCATCTCCATTGTTCCCTGTGGTGTGGCCCATCTGATTTGTGGATCTAGTTGACTTTTGGCCGTGGGGCCTAGCAGTGGATTTACATATTTATATATAATAGTGGGCTCCACTGAGCTTGGGTGTTCTATGCTTGTTTTGTAAAATAGGCATTGTAGAGGATTTGGTTCCAATTCACTTACCCTACACTCACCCTACTTATCTCCACCTTCCCTTCATTTCATTTGATGATAATTAAAACCAACTCTCCTGTGATTTTAGGACAAGTAAACACTTCTCCTCCATTCACTAACCTCTATTTGTCACCACATACACTAAATTTCACCAAAAACCTACTCTACTTCCCCTCACCTACTCATACTTGCTCTACCTTGCCCCTCCTTCTCCCTATAAAAACCCTTTCCAACCCCTCATTTTCCTATGCTCGCTCTCATATTTACCATCCCACTCTCACCTGTACCTTTGAAAACCCCACTCAAGATTAAAAGACCCAAAAAGCCCCTTCCAAAAGTAAGACGGATTAAGAAGACACTCCAAGAACACAAGATGCATACAATTTCTACATTTTCAACAAGTCCATGCTTCACATAAAGTGGGCCAGGGCCAAACTAACAATTCATCTTAACCATTAGATTATTCAATATTCATAAACATAAAGTGTCGACATTTTTTTACTATATTGCCAAATGATTAGCTGTTTTGTTTTGAGATTGTGTCTCAGGCATCCAATCCATGTAGATGGTGGGCCCTACTATGAAGATAACCTGACACTAGATTGAGCTAATCCACTCATCCAGTAGGCCACCTTGTCAAAACCAATGGTCCATGGTCAACCTCAGTGATCCATAGCTCAACTGGTAGACTGAGTTGAGATACCTCGTTTCAACACTTGAGGTCATGGTATCGATCCCTAGTGGGGGTGGCTAACTGTGGAGTGTGTGTACTGACATGGGTGTGTACTGACAAGCTGACAAAAAAAAAAAAAAAAAACCCCTTCAGTGTAGATGTGTGGCTCAAATAATGAGTAGATGGGCCTAAAGCTGTACACAAACCGAGTTAGCTCGGTTAACTTGCTTGACTCAACTCGGAAAAGCTCACGCGATGCCAAGCGAGGCCACACGGGGCCATGAGAAAGAGCACACGGGGCACACGAGGGGCAAAAAAGGGTGCACGCAGCCACACAATGCCATGCATGGCCACACGATGCCACACAATGCCATGCGTGGCCGCACAGGGCCATGCGAGAATCACAAAGGGGCACACGAGGCAACACAGAGCTTCATGGGGCTACGACTCGACTCGGCTGGAAGGACCCACCTGGCTTCTTGAACGCAGGTGGGGGTCGGTCCCAAGGCAATCAGCTTCCTTCCTGGTGGAGCGTCCAAAGCAAGGGTGGTTCTAATCATCATGTGGACCCCAATGGGGTGGTACATGTTGACGGTCCAATGAGTTTGATTTCATGTCAAGATGTTGACAATTTGTGGGTGAGATTTTGTTTTAAGGAAAAATAAATGGTAGTCTGATTGTTTGCAAGTTTATCTCGTGGAGAAACGCTAAGGAAACTGGCCTAAGTTACCCTGTCATGGCATCATCCCATGATCTAGACCGTTCATCTAAGAGGTTCCACCTTTCAAAGAGTCCCTTGGCAAAATTTTCACTCATCAGAGGTTTCACCATCCAAGGTAGGGTTACAAACCAAGGTCCAGTAATAGCTTTTGACTCACATTTGTATAAGTGATGAGGTAGCTGGCCCATGGGATTTTTGTCATGTGGCCTAGATATGGTGGAAATCTAGATGAACGGTTTAGATAGCTGAAGAGGCAAGCAGAATGGGTTGGGTTATTAGGGGAATGTATGTCAGGTATCAGTTGATTATATGAACAGGGGTGTCATGTCATACGTGGCAGGATCTAGCCCATTCATCATGTATGGCACATTGTAACACCTCATCATCATCATCTGAGCATAATCCCTTCTGATAGGGGTCGGCTATACTGTAACATTTGCTGGGCTATGAACTTGTCCAGTCATCGAATGTGTATGAGAAAAAAGGACAGTATAGAAATTAATGGCATATATTCGTTGTTAATATGGCCTACCTAATGAGTGGACCAGCTTGATTTTGGGTGCTTGTACTACTAATGCTACTATTATTTTTTGACCAGAAGTATTAAGGTGGTGTGTCTTGACTATGGATGGGACACGTATGCAATATCTAAACCCTTCATCAGCAGGCCCCATGGTAGAAATCTTTTTTTTTTTTTTCTCAAAAGATTAGGTTAGTATGGTCATCAATCAGCCACAAACATAAATTTGTTTTTAAAGATAGTTGAATTGTGTGGCCCACTAGATGAGTGGACTAGCTTTACATGGTTGTGGCCACCTAATAAGGGGTGTGGATTTTGCATATGGCCCACCAAGTAGTAGACCCTCTTGATTTTAGCAATATGTTCATCTTCAAGGTAAAGAGCCGCTGCTTGGCTGTTGTCTCACACTTGTTTGGTAGAAGTCTGCAGTAAGTGGAAGATGAGTTTGGGGCCAGCAAACCTGCTAACAACACTCCTATTTGTAGTTTGTTTTGACAGATGGTTACCACATTAATCCAACTTATTTCAATTAAATTATGAGCTTCGATGGCAATGGCCCACCCAACATGTTAACTTGAGTGTCCAACTATTTATGTCCCATATGAAAAAAAAATTAATGAAAAAATATCCATGTATATACAATGTCGATTTTATCAAGTGTGTTAAATTACTATGCTTGCACCACCACGCACCTTGACCACACCACCCAATTGCACATCTCATGTACAATACATGTTACCGTTGTTCCCGTGCAAGTTAGGGTCTCACTACATATGCCCTAGTGAGTTTTCACAGATAAAAGTATCACTATCTATAATGTTAAGTGATTTTATTGTGTGTAATACTTATTGCAACATCTCATGTACAACAAACTATCATTCCCGCGATGTGTTGGTGCAAGTCTGTGACAATATAAATAAATCAAATGATACTCATTAATTCTATAAAATGTGTGTCAGTCCACCAAATTATTGATTTTGATTGCCCTATATACATGGAATAAAATGAAATTGATTAATTTTAATTTTGTAATTGCAGCTTGTGTACTCAACTGGGAATGAGTGGCATAGGAAATAAACAGGTCAAGATGATTTCTTTTTTGGGCACCATACAACAAATGTCCCATCATTTCACAGGTTAATGGGTAACATTGATTGTTCTATATTTGGATGGATTCACGAACTCTAAAATATTCCCTTAGCTCTATGTGCCTTCTAAATTACTTAGGCTTCGTTTGGGTGCGTGTATTTGATATTTATTGGCAATTACCATGTAACCCATCTGAATTGGAATTGCCAATTACATTTGTCAGCTTTTAATCGGAATTCATTGGAATCAATGAGTATGTGTCTGGCAATCTTTATTTAAAATGCATTTGTAGAGAGAATGAGAAGGAAGACTATGACTTGAGAATTAGTGGCAATCAACAATGTTGTCAAAATTGTTATTATATCCTAAATCGTAAAATAAGTTTGAATCATATCGAATTGTAGATAGTATCGTAAATCCTATGATTTTTTCCTGATTTAAAAAATATACATATATAACACATGAAAAAATATAAACAAATAAAAAAATTAAAAATTAAAAACTCATTAACCACAAATTTCCCATCAATATGTATCAAAAAAGTAATACATATCATTATATTTTTAATTGAGAAAATATATATTGTATACATATCATGGTAGTAAAGGATTCTCATCTTTTTCCTTTATTTTCTTTTATTGCCTTAAAAAATTTACCTTTAAAAACATACAAGAGTCCTTTAATAATCTTGTTCTTTTTTTATCTTTGCCCAGTATAATGTTAGAAAAATAGCATTCAATTCCATTATGAATGGTATCTTGATTACTTGATTTTGAATTTTTTAATATCAAAATCCTCAAATCTCTTCCTCTCTCAAAAGAAAAAGACAAAAAGATAACATGTTTATTAGGGGAGTGTTTTTTTCTAAAATGTTTTATGAGCAAAAGGTTACAAAGAAAGAAGAAAATGAATAAACAACTAAATTTTGATTCTTTTAAGTAATTTTTAGGTCGTATCATATGGATTTGATACAATTTTTATCATAGGATTCTGATAACACTAGTAATAAGAATTTATGTGAAATTGGAAATGCATGGTTTTTCAATGATGTCAAAAAAATGGTCTTTTGGCATATGCGAAATCAAATTCAAACGCACCTATTACCACCAATTCACACTAATTAGACACTCTCGGATGACCCCTCACTTGGAGTTAGATTTTAAATGCTTTAATGTTGGAGCTCGTTAAAAAATGAATTTTAGATGCTTTAATATTGGAGCTCGGTCAAAAAATGAGAGCATACAAGAAAGATTCATTACCAAGGAGGCCTTAGTGTGTGTGAGTGTGTGTGTGTGTGTGTGTGTGTGTGTGTGTGTGTCTATTTAGAGGTTTTAGCACCTCTCGTCACTAGATGAGAGATATCACTCATCGTCAATTAAGTGTGGCGTGGCAGTATATGCACTCAACAAAGAAGACATATCATGAAGGCGCAAAATGAATTATTAATCATCAGGACAAAAAAGATGATTCTGCTGTGAACATGAACTATCATCCCACACATATGCAGATTAAGCTAGTTGCTTGTGATCTTTAATCATTGTACATGTACCATCTTCATAATAATATACCTTGTAAATCACATTGATATGATTTTACGTAAAACCAATATCATTATTTATGAGATTTGTCTTCATTTATTTGCCTATGCCAAGCCAAAAAACTTGTGAAAGAATATCAATCAGTCTAATCATCATGTGAACCACCAGTTACAATCTTTTAGAATAAAAACTTACTCATGATCTACATTCAATATCCACGTGTGGATTGCTTGATGAGTGGACTAGCATGATTTCTGTATGGACATTTTGATGGTGAGCCTCTCTACGTAGTGTTCAAATGTCCCACAAGCTTGCCACGTTAGAACTTACATTACATGTGAAGGTGCAAATAGAGAAGGGCATGCTAAGGGCTATAAATTGCCTAAGATGTGATAAATTGTTGACATACTCATAATGCACATTGCATTGTGGCTTAGATTGTGCCATGATTAAAAAAAATGCCGGCCTCACATGTGGAAGTATATATCATAAAATGGCATGGTTCCATGGCTCAATGGTAGACAGACTGTGTTTCAACAGTAAGATCATGTTCAAGTGCCTATGTGGTGTGGGTGTGTGTGACTGTGTAAAAAAAAAGTATATTGTGTAAGTGCAGGGTTGTCAGTGGTTTGTTTTTGGTTCAATCAGAATTCATGTATGCCAGTCTCACCATATATGGTTGCATTTTGGATAAAGAGAATCTCAAAAATCCAGCATGTGACATCCTATCCATCTTATTGATGACCATCAAATGAACAATTGAATTCCAATGAATAGTCAAATACCCACATCAATATTCCCAATTAAAAGTGTGGTGTTGAAAGACTAAGATTATCCAATCACTATGATTTTAATGTTGTGCTTTGTCTATAATGAGGTGTTTGAATGGTCTGGATTAATGCATCAGGTATGCCACTTGTGTGAGGGATAGGGGTTGCGATGGGCTGTGCCGAGGTTGGCCTTAGCCGGCCCTAGAGCCCTAAGCTTCAGCCCTAGCCCAGCCTAAGCCCTAATGGGCAAAAGAGGCCTTGGCCCTGGCCCTAGGAGCTAGGGCTGGGCAATCGCCAGGCTAAGGCGAGCCCTATAAGTTAAAAAGATAAATCACATGTATGCTATGTGTAAAGTTAGCGAACTATGTGTTTATGAACCATCATACTCTTCCAAAGAATCAATGTTTTTTTGTAGCAAACCTATGTCAAAATAAGATAATTCATTAACCAAGTGCATGGCCCACCCAATTATCCACCATATACATGGACTTAAATAAATGCATCAATATATTATTCACCATCTAAAGTGGGTCCCAAAATTTTGGACAGTTTGTAAGCGTCCATGCCATCCATCACCTTCTCACATAATACAACCTTTCTGCCCAAGCTTCATATGACAACCACGTAGTGTCTTAAACACGGTGTCCAAGTTAGTTATAGAGCATTCCATCTCAGCACTAAATCCCAGCTATTCATCTGTTGGGCTGTGACATAGATGGGCAGTATCAGAACGATCACACCGATCAGATGACTAGCTACAATAGTGGAGAACTTTTCACCACTAAATCTTGACCCCTCCTTTGCACCCCTGAAGGGTTCATAACATATATATATATAATTTAGATATTGCTCGAGGAATGCTATTCATACTTAGATTTTAGCAATCTTCTCTGTCTGATCTCAGTCTCTAAGTGGTTAGATCTCAGTCTCTAAGTGGTTAGATTTTAACAATCTTCTCCATCTAATATAAAACTTCATTGACATGTTTTTTACTTGGTAGCCAATGAAATGCGATGGATTTAAATGGACGATTCAGATCTGATTTGATCGAATGAAGTGTCCACGTATCATGATTGATTTTGAACCAATGTATTCAAAATCATGCTGGTTGAATTAGTTCATGTACATATCACATATAGCCGACATTAATCCATCCACATACCCTGATGAAGCTTAAAAATGCATGTTCAACTCAACCCATAAGCTTGAACAGTGGACCCAAGCCTAGCAAAAATTTGGTACAGATTGCATCCAGCATGCCGCTGGATGCACCCGATCCAGCACCATGTGCACGCGTACAGGCTTGGGATCCATAGTAAAAAGGGCAAAATGGTCATTTCCTGTAGCTATTTTTATTTTTCACTGTGGGTCTCACTCATGATACGCCCACATGGTGCTTTTTCATTGGTGCTGGATAGGGTGTGTCTAGCGCCCTACTGAATGCAATCCACTTCCAAAAGTTTAGTCATACATGTTAGGCCGTCCCGATTGGCGAGCCAGCTCATTGAAATTTTCAGCATTTCATATTCAACAACTAGGAATTAGATTTTAGAATCCTCCAAATATTTCGTACCCACTGTAAAATTCTAAAGGTGACGTGGACACTTTTATGGGGTCCTTTACAACATTCGTAAAACTTTTAAGTGACACATGGCACAGCCATTCATCGATTTGGATTATTCATTCATTCATTCATATAATTAGGGGAAGCAATAGGGAAAAAAATCAGGCAAATCGGATGAGCCTAATCCTTTCAATGTGGACATTTTTTTACAACCATTCGTTTTTTTAGAAGCCACAGATCAGATGTTTAGCAACACTAAACCAATGTGCTTAATCCGCAGCAGGACCTATCAAAAAGATACTTTTAAAATGATTATTGGAACTATTTTGTTTCTCCAAATGAGCTTGACTGTCCATTTCTCATATTACTGATATGAATGGTTATGATCATTAGATCAGCATGATTTTTCACCATCATAATGATCCTAATTGATGGTTGGTCATTTGACGTGTCACTTAAAAGATTTGGAGACGTTGACATCGTTTGAAGGTAGCACAAACATTCCTTAATTCTAAAAATTAAAAGCGGAATGCAAGTAGATACTCACCTAGCATTGATGCATCCCGTAGCACACCAGCTGACTTGGCACCTGTATGAGAGATTGGGGCCATAGTTAGCAAAGGTGCAATGTGAGAGTGTCCTGGCTCAAGAACTCGCCAATCCAATCATCAGGTAGTGCCCATGCATATGGTGGGGCACACCTGATGAGTTAACCTGTTCCATATTTACACAATGGGGTGTTCGTAGTGGACCGTGCCAGATGAACGGCCCAGAACTTCACACATGTGCCAAGTCAGCAGCCATGCTGTGAAGTCCCTATTTGATCCCATGCCAGTGTGCACTCGACACTCCTCATCTAAAAGAAGGATACATTAGGTTGTGTTGACTCCCATTTTCTGAGCGGGTGTCTCATCCACAGTAGACTTACACGTGCCAGAATCTAAAAATGTAGCCTTGTAGGCCTATTCTGGATGGAGCATGACCCGTCATGCAAAAAGTAGAACTGTGATATTCTGGCAGAGTATGATTGATGATATGCAGGCACTTGAAGGATAGACTATCCAAGACAGGCAATTCAGGACCGACTAGCCTGATAGACTAACAAAGTGCCTATCCAGGGCACTTGGAGGGATAGACTATCCAGAAGAGGCTATTCAGGAACCATCCAGATAGACTAAGTAGCCTATCCAGAAGTGTTGGTTGCATCCAAACAGGCCCTTAAGACCAAAATTCAGTGACACTGGACCATTCTCCAACAAATAAATCCAAATGGGCCCTTACGACTAAAATTTCAGTGACACCAGACCATTCTCCAGCAAATTAATGCAGGATAGAACATCTGTTGCATCCAAACAGGCCCTACCAACAAAATATTATTCGTGTGTGTGGTTAGGCATATCAATAACTTAAATGCACATTGAGTATATATGCATGTGAAGTTGCAAACTTTATTCATTTCCATATGAGAACTATCACATCATTCCAGTAATTAAGAAAGAAAAGATCACAACACAGTCATGCAAGAGCAATGACAAAGATCAAATCAAAGCTAACCTTCTTGCATATGAAGGATCTCCCATTTGGAAATCAAAGTTGTGAGCCCCACCCACCACCGCCAGGTGTCAAAATCTGGAGAATTTCACCCGCTTGCACCTCCACCGTGTTCTTCCCTCCAAGATAAACCTTCCGCTTATCTTTCTTGATCAGGTAATTAGCCCCATGGGCCCCATCTCCCCCTCCATTCAACCCTCTCGGCGCATGTACCCGCCTCTCTGAAAGCACACTAACCACAATGGGCCGCCGGAATTCAATCTCCCTCACAAGGCCATCTCCCCCTCTATGCAAACCATCGCCTCCACTCTTCTCTCGCAGCCCAAACCTGTGCAATATAACTGGATACCTCTGCTCGAAGATCTCCGGATCGGTCATCCGGGTATTGGTCATATGGCACTGGACCCCACTGGTCCCATCCCAGCTCGGCCCAGCCCCACTCCCACCTCCAATTGTTTCGTAGTAACCGAAAGTGTCGTCCCCAAAAGTGAGATTATTCATACAACCTTGAGAACAAGCGCAGGCCTGGAATGCTGTCAAGACAACATCCGTTATCCTTTGAGAAGTAAGCACATTGCCTCCCACAACAGCGGCCTTATCGCTCGGCGAGAGGAATGAGCCTGGGGGGATGCGGATTTTCACAGGGGCCAGACAACCTTGATTTAGCGGAATGTCAATGTCCACCAAACACCGCAGGCAATATATGACTGCCGCAGCCGTTACAGCTTCAGGGGCATTCCAATTCCCATACACTTCTGGGCTGGTCCCATCAAAATCGAATGTAGCTTCACCCTTCTTGGCATCGATCGTAAGCTTTAGATGAATAATTGAACCATCATCCATGTAATCTTCCTCTTCAACAACAATGGTCGAATCTGCATTCGTCTCTTGATTTTCTGAGTTGGGTGCACGGCCTGCAGCTCTGGTGGAGACAGACTTGAGCATCTCTCTCACAGCTTCTTCCGCATTCGTCTGCACATGGGTCATGTAGGATTGGACAGTATCCAATCCATACTGTTCGATAAGCTCTTTAATGAGGGATATCCCTCTTTGATTCGCAGCAACTTGAGCCCGGAGATCAGATAGGTTGTCTTGAAGCCGACGGGTTCCGGGGATCTTACGGGCTGAAAATTCATCGGACTGAGGAGATTGAAGTAGCTTGACGATTCCTTCTTCTTTGAATACTCCCTTCTCTACGAGCTTGAATGCTTTGATGGCCGCTCCTTCTTCCCATATAGACTTCGAGAAGGGCGGCATGCTTCCAGGAGTTATGCCACCAATTTCCGCATGGTGTCCTCTACTTGCCACGAAAAATACCAACTTTCCATTGTCGAAAACAGGGGTTATAACAGTAATATCAGGAAGATGGCTTCCTCCTGAACATGGATGGTTAGTGACCAAAACATCTCCTTCATTGAGATTGTCACCCCAGTATTCGAGTTGCCAACAAACAGTGCTCGACATGGCACCCAAATGCACCGGCACATGAGGAGCATTCGCAACCAGTCCTCCATCTGGACCGAACAGAGCGCAAGAGAAATCTAGGCGCTCCTTGATGTTCGTAGAGATAGAGGTTCTCTGGAGGGTGCGGCCCATCTGTTCAGCAATGCCCATAAACCTGTGGTTGAAGATCGAAAGTTGCACCACATCTGCAACCTTTTCAGCTATTTTTACCGTGCTCGGAGCCGACTGAATCTCGATTTTTATATTACCATACTTGGTAATAATTGCTTTACAATCTGGTTCTATGATCACCGTACTATTACCATTCATGATTATCACTGGCCCCTGCAAGACATGCCCATAACCCAGCTTCTCGAGCTTGAATAATGGTGTCTCATGCCATCCATTTCCGAAATAGATATTGTACTTCCCTTCTATATGTGGGACTCTCGAAGTCAGTTCCAATTCTTGAGGTTTCAAGATATTGGTAACTCCGATGCCCCTGACTCTAACGTCACAGATACGGATATTTCGGTTTTGTAGTTTAAATCCGTACTCTTGCTGGAATAGCTTCACAAATTCGCCTGCGTAGTCATTTTTGTCTCCCTCGTTTTGCCTTCTCACCATGATGGCGGTATCCGTGCCCTCATATCTCAAGTTCAAATACGATTCCGTCATGACACATCCGTCTTCAAAACCTTGATCTTTCAGCTTCTCCTTTACTTGCTTCAACAAAATAGCTTCTCTACGAGAGGCCTCTAGAATAGAATCAGGCCCATAAACAGCAGAATATGGCTCCTGAGCCTCTTCAATAACATCTGCTAATCCCATGCCGTAAGCACTTAAAATACCACAGAACCGGTGAATGAGAACTTCAGACATACCCAATGATCTAGCAATAGAACAGGCGTGCTGCGGGCCCGCGCCTCCAAAGCAAGCGAGTGCATGGTTTCTTGTCTCGTGGCCCTTCATCTCAGTTAATTGCCGTATAGGCCGGCACATGGTTTCGTTTGCCACATTCACGAATCCGAGTGCAATCTCCTCTACTGTCATATCCTTTGACGATAGATCCTGACTTTTCCTGTAAGAATTAATCCTGGCCGCGAGCTTCTCAAATTCAGCTCTGGTAGCTTTAATATCTAATGGCTGATCCTCGTTTGGGCCAAAGATGAATGGGAAATAGTCTGGAATAACAGTTCCTAAAATCAGATTAGCATCTGTAACAGCCAATTCCCCACCTTTTCGGTAACAAACAGGACCCGGGTGAGCGCCCACTGATTCAGGCCCCACCCGAAAAGATCCGAATTGAAACTTGAGCTTAGACCCACCACCAGCAGCAACAGTGTTTATGTCAAGCTGGGGTGCTTGAATTATAGCCCCTGCAATTTGTGTCTCCAGCACTTGCTCATAATTTCCTGCATAGCGGCTCACATCAGTTGATGTCCCACCCATATCAAACCCAATGAGGGGCTTTGTTGTTTCAAGCCCAAAAAGGGTCTGCGAATAACCCACAACCCCTCCTGCAGGGCCTGACAGAACAGCTTTGTGGCCAGAAAATCTGCTTTCCGGTGCAAGCCCTCCGTCAGACTGCATAAACAAAACATTCACCTTTTCCAACCCCTCATCAAATCTTGAAATGAACCCAGATAAGTACTCTTTGATAACTGGAGTCAGATATGCATCGACGCTGGCCGTCAAACCACGAGGCACGGCTCGAACCATAGGGGTCAAAGCAGAAGACAACGAAACATGCCGAAAACCCAAATTCAAAGCTAATCGTTCCACTGCGATTTCATGGTCTGGGTAAGTGTAAGAATGCAATAATACAACAGCCAAACAGCTTATTCCTTTCCGCAATAGACCTTCCAATAGAGGTTTCAATGCTTCTTCGTTGAGTGGCTTTACCACCTTGATAAGCTCACCTGATATCCCTTTAACCAAAGAAGAGCTATTCTGTTTTTCCTCCTCCCTGTCAATAACCAGCTCAACCCTCTCATCAGCCTCTATAACTTCCTCATAGAGATTTGAAGACTTCGCCACAGTGAGATCAAAGATGTTCGGGCGGGCCTGGTTGCCTATCTGTAGCAAATCCCGGAATCCCTGAGTGACGCACAATGCAATTCTCTCACCCTTCCTCTCCAACAAAGCATTTGTCGCTACCGTTGTGCCCATCCGTATCCACTCTATCTTCTCTGTGGGGATTTTCGAAGACCGGGGGATCTTGTCACCTGTAGATTCTTCAAGAATTCTACGGATCCCTTCAATCGGAGCATCATCATAATTTGATGGATCCACAGATAGCAGTTTCATCACTCGGCAATCCGATCTCCCTGGAATTTCAGCATAAATGTCAGTAAATGTGCCCCCTCTATCGATACAAAACCGGAACTTCTCCTCCTTAATGCTCCCCATTCCTAAATTCCCTTTCTCTACTACTGAAAACAGGGCTTTCAGAGGATGTAGAAAACAACCCAATTGCAAGTATTATCTATTCTTCGAAACCCAGATCAAATCCACTGATTTGTGCCTGCATGCAAGAAATGACAATCAAATAAAATAAAGAAACTAGATCTTCAGAAACCACATGATCTTCTGCTGGTAAAGTTTGGGTACCCCATACCCCAATCAAGGCAAAATTAGAAGTATACTTTTTAAAGGGCCCAAGTCTTTATACCCAATCTCACACCATCTATGGGTGGTGAATGGGAATCCCAATAGTAACACCCATTCAAAGAGGGTTACAGTCATTTGGATGCACTATCGAATTGAATTGCAAGCACTTTTCTAATAAAGTGGAAAGAATTAAATAGTCATTTCCTCCTTATCAATGAGATTAATGACCTGAGCTCTAAATTGCAGATACGTTACTTTCAAGTTAGACTTCAAAGAAATGCAAATGCAATTTGAGGGCTACTTCCTCATCACAAACAGTAGGAGACATCATCATCCTTTGCCATTTCCTGTTAATATAGACTATTTAAATTCACATTTTCATCCAAACACATTCCTAGTGTTGGAGTTCATGTCCGCTATCAAGATTATGGTGAACTAACTCCCAATTTGACCATAGGTATAGTAGATCTCTACATACAGAACACATAATGTTTTTTAAGCTTTTTCCTTAGGTATATATGCCTTCTCTTGATTATAGAATAACTACAAAGTATCGGGTATTTGCTAAAATGAGAATGGTAATTGCGAGTTCACTTAGAGCATGTTTGGCTGCCACCTAAAAAAGAGTTTAATGAGTTTTTCTCCGATAGGCACGACAAGTGGTGTCAACATTTGTCAGGACTTGTATTAACAGCTACCATTCTGTGCACAACTGTTGCCCACCTGATTATCCAATGAGCCTAATTTTTGAAAGGAAGCCCTTTCTCGTGAAGGCACATCTTGTGGACAATGTGGATCTCGCACATGTCGCAAACATTTGCACATGTGCCGCAGGGCGGTGCAGTGCAAGGACAGTTTTCCTGACAAACTTCGCCCATGTGGTGTATATTAAAATTAAATGGTTTTGAAGTGGCACTTAAACACACCCTTAAAACCTACAACTCATTTTTTAAAACATTTCATCCTTGAAATTATGGGATATTTTTAATTCCAAATTGGAAACCAAAATCATGAAGGCATTAAAGAAAAAAAAAAAAAAGTTGTAGCATACAACTGGTTGTAGTTCACCGTCCCTCTTTAATAAAAGAATAAAGATTAATTTGTGAATTTTCCAAACGATTGGGAGATTTTTGGTTGCCTTGATATGGGCATCAAGATTAGTTTCTGTCCTGTGCCAGTGGTGATCTAGGGTTTTACGCATTAAAAAATTGCAATAAGATTCTAGTCTTCACGACCCAGATCAAATCCAACAGTTTTTTTTTTTTTTTTTTTAATGAATAAAAAATCATTATCCCACGCTTCAAATCCAATGGTTTTGCTTTGATCCAAAAAAAGGGCTAAATGGTCAGATCACTATACAACACTAATCTCCTGGCAGTGTCCAAATTAGAGGGTTTCATACATGTAACCAATCTAGTGTTTTACAAGTAAAAGGAGCAATGAAGAAATCCCGTTGATATATCATACGGTATTTACACCTGCACTTTCTACTTTTGGGGGATAAGGTGCTACAAATTTGTGCTATTTGCTTAACATGATGGGAAAAGAAAGGGTTTGTTTCTTTCTACTCAAGGAGAAGATCAGAACCTGGAAGGAAGACGAACTTCGTAAGAGCGACAAGGAATATGAAGTGTTACTCTCCAAGCTCTAGCAATTGGATGCTTCTATTGGTGACCAGCCTATTCCCCTTCCTGTTCTGACCAGGCGAATTCAGATCATTCAGGATCTTTCGGCTAGAGCTTTGCAAATTGAAATTTCCTGGAAGATGAAATCCAGAGTTAAATGGCAAACTGAGGGAGATAAGAATACTAAGTATTTTTATACTCTGGCCAATATGCATGCTCGTGCCAAAGCCATTAAGTCTATTACGATCGATGGCACGCAGATTGATGACAAAGATGAAATTGCTGATTGTGCGATTAACCATTTCCAATCCATCCTTTCTGCTAACGATTGGGTGAGGCCTCTCCTTGATGGCATTGCTTTTTCTGCACTTCAAAGACAGGACACGGATCTTCTGGAGATCCCTTTCTCAGAAGAAGAAGCCAAAACTGCCTTATTTGCCTTAAGGGGAGATAAATCGTCAGGCCCAGATGGTTTCCCTATCTCGTTTTTTCAGGTCTTCTGGGACACTCTTTGCCCAGATATCATGAATTTCCTCCACGAATTTCATGCCCGGGGGAAATTGTCGAAAGGTTTGGGAGCAACTTTCATCACTCTTATCCCTAAAAAGCCAGGTGCAGCCTCGTTCTCTGAATTCAGGCCTATTAGCCTAATTGGGGGCCCCCTATAAAATCCTTGCTAAAATTCTCTCGATTAGATTGTTTAAGGTTATGGGAAAGCTCATCTCCTGCCATCAGCATGCTTTTCTCAAGGGAAGACAAATTATCGACGCCGCCCTGATCGCTAATGAGTGCCTTCATTCATGTTACAGATCTCATAAGGAATTTATTTTCTGTAAATTGGATGTTGAAAAAGCCTACGACCATGTAGACTGGGATTTTTTACAGTACATGCTGCTGCGTATGGGTTTTGGCCTCAAATGGAGAGGCTGGATTAAGTCTTCCCTTGGTGCGGCCCACTTCTCGATCCTCCTAAATTGCGTCCCCAAAGGTTTTTTTGCTGCTTCTCATGGTTTACGTCAAGGTGACCCCTTGCCCCCCCTCCTGTTTCTTATAGTGGCTGAAGCTCTATCTTAGATGATCCTTTCGGGCCAGCGGGCTGGTTTGTTCAAGGGTATATCAATGCCGGGTATCGAAGAGCCTATATCTCATATCCAATTTGCTGATGACACATTGATTATGGTTGAAGCGGAGGCAGAGGCGAAAGAAAATATTTTGACTACCTTGAGATGTTTTGAAGCTGTTTCAGGTTTAAAAATAAACATGTCAAAATCCAAGGTTTTCGGCATCAACATTTCTGATCGGACCTCACTCTCTTCGCTAACACCTTGGGCTGCCTTGCGGCGTCTTTTCCTTCATTCTTTGTGGGCCTTCCCCTTGCCCGTGGCCCCCCGCCGATTTCAATGTGGGACAAAATTTTAGAGAAAATATAACAATCGCTCGCCACATGGAGATGTCATTACCTCTCTATGGGAGGTAGATTAACTCTAATCAAGGCTGCCCTCTCCAACCTCTCAGTCTACTTCATGTCTCTATTCAGATGTCCCTCCTCAGTGCTGGCTTTGATTGACAACCTTAGAAGAAATTTCCTTTAGAGTGGCAAGGAGAATCAGAAAAAGCTTCACCTTCTAGACTGGAAAGAAGTGTGTAAACCTTATAGGGAGGGGGTGCAAGTATTAAAAACCTGAGGGTTATGAATAACGCTCTTCTCGCTAAATGGACCTAGTGGCTGGGGATTGAAGTGCATGCGCTCTGGAATAGTATCATCAAAGGAAAATATGGCTCCTCACCGGGCGGCTGGTGGACCAATGACTCCACTTCCTAGAGAGCTTCCTACGTTTGGAAAGGAATTCTTCGCTCCAAAAAGCTTGCTCTTCCAAATATTGGCTTCTCTCTGGGTAAAGGAGATGCCATTAGATTATGGGAGGACCATTGGATAGATGACAGTTCTCTGAAAATTAGATTTCCTAGCATCTTCATCATCGCATCTGATAAATCTAGTTTCGTTTCAGCTCATTATTCTATTTCACCTGTGGGTGTGGTGTGGAGCATTCCTTGCGTTAGAAATCTTCATGATTGGGAGGCTGACCAATTCATAGAGCTGATGGCTACCCTATCAAAAGCGGTCCCTGATTCTGCAGCGTCAGATTCCATTGTCTGGGAAAAAGAAAAATTGGGCATATTCTCTGTCAGATCTCAGTACTCTTCCCTCGTCCCCTCCCCTACCCATCCTCCTCAGGCCTTCCCTTTTATTTGGAAGTACCCTTCTCCTCCTAAATTTATTTGTTTTGCCTGGATGGTGGTTAGAAACCGTATCCTGACAATTGACAACTTTGCTTAAGAGAGGCATGCAGCTGCCTAAAGTTTGCCTCTGTTGCATGAGACATGAGGAAACTGTGGACCATCTGTTTGTCCAGTGCCCTTTTATCTCCCAAATTTGGAGCGACTTTTTCTCCTGCTTCAACGTCAGTGGATGTCTTCCTAACTCTGCTCCCTCTATGCTGACCTACTGGCACGGGTTCAAGCTGGGTAAATCTAAAAACCGTATCTGGAGGGTGGATATTCTTGCTATTTGGTGGGCTGTCTGGAAGGAAAGAAATGAGCACTGTTTCAACAATACCCAAAACTCGGTTCAGAAAGTGGGATTCTTTGCTAAGTTTCTGTTGATCGATTGGGTTTCTTATGTTTTGGGTCTCAAAGACTTCAATTTCCTGTTTTTACGTTTGTAATTTTCTGTTTTCTTTTGGCTTGCTATCTCAGCAGCCCTGTTCTGTATGTTTTCTTTTGCTTTAATGAATCCCCGTTGCTTCTTTTTTTTTTGTTTTTTGAAAGAAAGGGTTTGTTTATCCATCAGGGAGGATTTCAATATCAATTCCATGCGTAAAATCATATCTTGTTAGAAGCCCTAGAAACGCTTGCTTGAAATTCTACATGTAATAAAACTAGGGTTTTCAGAGAAAATAATAATAATAATAATAATAACTGACAGAGTGAATTTTCCTTTTTGAGAACTGATTACCTAAGTAGTCCGATCTTTCCTGCCAACATGACACGTGTGTAGCACATCCGTACCATGAAAAAGGTAGGCCCCACCATGAAGATCTCCCATCTCGAAAACCAGGCTGATCCACTCACTAAGGGGGCCACAGCTGTATGTTGAGTCAGACCGTCGGCTGTCCATTAATGCCAACGGTGTGGCCCACCTGTTCATCTGACCAGCCTGATTTTATTGCCGTGTGATCTTCGCGGTGTGGCCTACCTTTTCCAAGGTACGGATGTCCTACAAAAGCAGCGTGTTGCGGCTAGATCGGCCTGCATGATGAGAGAGAGAGAGAGAGAGAGATAGAGAGAGAGAGAGCAGAATTCAAAGTGGCTGGAGTGCTTTACCTGGAAACGAGAAAATGGTGGAAAGAAATGGAGAAATGCGGAAATGTATTCGTACATCTATATAGAGGGAGACGAAACGGATGAGGTATTATTCTTTTTGCTGCTGATGAGTCTCTGTTTCTCTCTTGAAAGCTCTTCACTGGGTGAAGTTTCGTACGGACACGATGGGCCTTTTGCTGACTTGGACCGAACCACTTCATATCCTTGAAATCCAACCGTCCATCAGGTGCGCCACCATGTGTTTGTACGGGTTCAAAAATCATGGAAACGGATTGGCTACTCCCCCAGCCACCAGCCCGGTGGCTGATGGTCGGTGCTCTGTGGGCCCCACCATGATGTATGTGTTTCATCCATTCTGTTCATCCCTTTTTGCATATCATTTTAGGGATTGGTCCCAAAAATTAGAGGGATATAGATCTCAGGCGGACCACACCACAGGAAAGCAATAGTGATTGGATATTCACCATTAAATTCTTCCTAAGGCCCACTGTACTGTTTATTTGACATCCAATCTGTGTATTAGGTCATATACGTCTAGATGAAGGAAAAAAACAAAAATTAGCTTGATCTAAAACTTTTATGGACTCAAAAAGGGTTTTTAATGGTGGACACTTATTCAACACTGTTTACGATAATGTAATCCACTGGAGATTGGTACATACCTCACTTTTGGTCTCATACCATAAAATGATATTGAAAAATAGATGTACGGCATGGATGAAGCACATAAATCATGGTGGAGCCCACAGAGCACAGCACCGACCACCAGCCATTGGCTAGTGGCCGTGTCAGCATCACTCCACCTTTTAACATCCAATCCTAAGATTAGGGTGGTGATAGAAGTTGGTTGAAGGAAATTTTAAGTGTTTATTTTATAATTATTTAGATTTAGTTTTGAAATATATATATATATATATATATATATATATATATATATATATATATATATATATATATATATATATATATATATATATAAAACGCTCACCTGTGAACTAGTTCACTTGTTTTAGAACCCATCATACGTGTGATGGGGATCCAAAATCTGAACAGTTCATATGAAGCAGCACCTCGTGAAATCCCTTGGGCCTAAGTTATACTTTAATCTAAAACTTTGATGGGCCATGAAAAATGAAAACATTTTCTTCCCTTGATTTGCATGTCTCTTTGCTTTGGCCAGAACAGTAAATCATGAAATGAGAAAAATTTGGATTCCCATCTAGATTTCACGGGATTCAGAATTAAATGCCTTTTTATGAAAGCTTGGCTGAAATCTCAAGAATGAAAGGCTGGACACACCAAAATTGATGAGCATCATTTCTATGAATGAGAAAAATCGTAGGGACCAATGGTTTTGTAAGCAAATTTTAACCTTATGACATGAAATTAGTTTGTTTTATGAATAATCTAAAATTATTTATATTTATATTGTATAGAGTAACAAAATCAAGCCTGGCCAACCCGTGTCAAACGAAGCGTGAAAAAAAATCATGTTTCATGGGATTCCGAATGGCCATCACAAACATCTGGACAGATTAGAACACATGACACGTGTGCAAAGGTGCACACGTGCATAGGTGTGCAGGGGAGCATGACCCACCCTCCTCTCCTCCTTTCTCTCCCTCTTTCTCTCCTAATTTCCCTCCTCTCCTCCTTTCTCTCCTGATTTCCTACATATCCTTTTTTCTCTCCTCCTTTCTCTCCCACTCTCTTTCAATCTTGATTTAGCTCAATCTGAATCGACTGGATAGACTCAACTCGATCCGACTCGATTGGGTTTCCTAGACTGAGTCGAACTCCTGTTCTGTCGTGCCAACGAGCTAACTTAGTTCTAGGTTAAATACTCACGATTGTCGGATTCGGATCGGATCGAGTTAGCCCTGCTGGACTCGGTCCCGGATTTGATCGAATTCGGGTCAGGTTCTTAAAAAAATCGGATCGAGTCGAGTTGGACCCAATCCAGTCTTACTCGACTCGATGCCCACATCTAGCTACATGTAGCAATAGCATGGTCAATGGCGCCATCGAAGGTAGGGAAGAGAGAGAGAGAGAGAGAGAGAGAGAGAGAGAGAGTAAAAACAACAGCCAAAAAGTATTTTCTTTTTTTATAACTTAAGACCATAAGTTAGTCATCTGAGGGCCTTTAACAAATTTTAATTTGCAGTATATTAAATTGATTCTTATCATACAAATATCTGATTTGTTGACCTCAATAAAATAAATAAATTATGCAGGTGTAATCTTTGATCAATTCTCACGCTTGCAACTCATATCTACTTGTTCTGCAAGTGCAATTGGGATGCTTCGCTGAGGAATTGTGTGGCCCGTGCACACAGCTTTGCAAGGAAACCCTGAGTTTTCAACTATGAGAATAGAGCCCATGTTTAAATAATCCAAATCATTTGATCGTCGTCTCCCACATTAGATGGAAAACTCCTCAGACATCAACCTGCTGGGACAGCCGAGCTTTCGATTTCCCATCCACAAATAGATGATTGAGAAGAGAATTACAACAACAAACCATAACCAACAAAATAAAGTCATAATATCATTTTTTTATTCAATATATTTTTGCTTAGTTTGAAATTTAGTTATTGGTATGTGTGCATAATGTTGCACATGCTTGAGCCTGATATGCCTCAATTTGAACCAAATGCCTTTGACCACAAGCACATAGATAGACTGAGAGACAGAGATCTTAGCTATTTAGTTGACCATTTAGACACCAGTAATGTAAACTGGACGATTTAGAAAGAAGAAGGTTCATCTTTCTAATAAGTTCTTTGTTACTTTTAGCCGAAATGACTTTTCTAATCGTGATAGTTCTTATCATTCAATTAACATGGCATGAGAATAATTAAAAAATGAAAAGAAATTGTAATTATTAAGAATAAAAACTTGCAAAGAAAGAAAATAGAAAACAATGATTTGGCCACTGTGGTGTAGGTGACGAAGTCCTAAACTAGGGTCTTCCTTAATCATACAGCTCAAACAGAAATGAAGGGAAATACAGTACTACAAGTTAAGCTAAAGTTGGTCTAATACAATTGTATAGTTGGATTGGATTACACTACTCGTAAGCTAAAGCAGGTCCAACATTAAAGCATAGACAAATTGGATTACACTAAAAGCTAAGCCATGCTAGATTATAAACTAAACTAAGATAAGCAACATTGCGCTGTAGAGATGTGTTGTGTTGGGTTAGCGAGGGTCCAGAGCTCTTCGATCATTCTCCTATTTATAAAAATATCAAGTAATAGCCGAACAAAATTAAGTAACACTTACATGTGTTAGCCAGTTATCATGGGTTAGCCATGTTTATGCGCACATCCTAAATCCATTAGGTGGGTGAGGTTTATTCATAAGACGCCATGTGTAGATAGTTGTTATTCCTTCATTTGCTAGAATACCCGTTGTGTGTTGTGAAAATTGGCCAGCCTGGTACTGCCTTTTTGTTACTTTGTAACTCTTATCGCAAGGTTTCTTCTCTACAATGCTATGGCATATTGGCCGAATTCCTCGTTAACCTTTGATCATTTTTCAATCGTTATCTATTATCGGCCATGACGCCACAAAGTTGAGTAATCGACTACATCATATAAGGAAGATGTATGACATACGTTTGTATTTTAATTAAATTTGGTTGAACTATAATTGAAAAGATCTTTCATTTGTTTTTTATTGAGATCTCGTTGCATATTAGGTCCAGCATAAATAATTTTACGAGTAATCGTCATTATCCATATTGGGACTCAACAAACCAATGGTCTAGATTATCGATCCATGGGACCAACTTGTCGCGACTTAAAACGCGTTTGTACATTATAAAAATGCGGACTGATGTATCATATAATTCTCCTCCTTAAACCCTTCCCTATCCTCAGTTCGATCTATCTCCAGGCTTCTAAAACCCAAAAACCGTGAACCGTTCTCCTATAGAGTTGCATCAGAGCTAGGATTTCAGTCCGAGAGAGAGAAATGGCGCTCAGGTCCGGACTACTGAGGCGATTTCTCTCGACATCGCCCTTCGCTTCGCAACCTACAGCTGCTGCTGTTGTTCAATCGCCTGCTTCCGTCCCTTCCACAAGCCTGTTCGTTTCAGGTGCCTCTAACCCTCCCTCCATTTCATATGCTCGGCAGAGGACCGTTTGGCTGCCCGTGAAAATGTGATTTTTTGGTATTTGTTCAGAGTATCGGATTTGTTAAAAACCTCATTTGAATTCAGTCCTTGTTCGGATGCTTAAGAACTGGATATTCTAACCTAAGAGGAGTTGTATGATACAGGGCTGGCATTTTTCTGCACGGTATACATGGCTTTCCAATTCTGATAAGTGGGGCCCATGATTTCAAAATGCGGACCATGTCTGGCCCACTGAGTCTGGATTGATTATTCCTGAAGAATTATCCAGATTGGAAGATCGCGGATTCCGGTTGAATATGGACTGTTAGAAATCAAAAGGATTAATGGTCTGGATTAATGAACCGTGGTCCCTACTGGTCAGAATCGAGAACCTCCTTGCCCAATGACCCGAGCGTATGAAAACCACATGCTTTAATTTCTTCACCTTTTTTCACCCTATCTTCTCTTCCTCTTCCCATACTCACATGCTCCGGTGTGGCTGGTCTGATGAATGGTCTGGATCTCGCACATGTGCCCTCACGTGGCCCATACTTGTGTGTGGCATTAAAAGGGCTCTTTTCCATCCCCCTTTATTGTTTTTCTTTACTTTCCATATGTTGAAGGGTTATGAGCAGATGATGATACAGATTACATACCTGATGATTAATATGAGGACCATGTTCAAGGGAAGATAGGGGCACCAAACAGTCCAAAAATTGGACTATTTATTTTTACCAATAAAATCTTTTAGATTATTGTATATGAGATTCCATTGAATCTCAATTTATCTTTTGCTGATCCAGTTTTCGAAAATCATGCATCTGCAGCTGCAATTTGATGTACAGGTGAATGATTACAGTCCAGCAACAGGTCCTGGGAACGATTAGGTTCTGATTACATGTCCTGGGAATGATTACGGTATGAGTACGTCCTGTGAGTGATTATGGTATGATTATTGGTTCTGGGAACAATTACAGTCAGAGTATAGGTATCGGGAACGATTACGGTCTTATTACAGGTCCTGAGAATTATTACAGTCCGAGTACTGGTCCTAGGAACAATTACGGTCTTGAGTACAGGTCCTGGAATTGATTACGGCCTGAGTACGGGTCCTTGGTCCCGGGCATAATTACTGTCTGAGTACATGTCCCAAGAACGATTAACAGGGCTCATGGGCCATACATGTGTGTGCCATTGACCGGGCTCTTTTCCATCCCTCTGTTACTGTTTTTCTTTACTTTTCATATGTTGAAGGGTTATGAGCAGATGATGATAAAGCACATATCTGATGATTAATGTTGTCTATGAAGTCTCAAAATATCGAGCTTTTTAAAGCTGATGCTCACAGCCTTCATTCTACCTGACCAAAATGAGGGCCATGCTCAAGGGAAGATATGGATGCCAAACGGTCCAAAAAATTGGACTGTTTATTTTGACCAATAAAATCTTTTTGATTGTTTTATATTATGAGATTCCAAAGAATCTCAATTTATCTTTTGCCGATCCAGTTTTTGAAAATCATGCATCTGCAGCTGCAATTTGATGCACTTGCTCAACATATGGGTCAATGTTATTATAGTGTTCTCATAAGCTTTTATCCACACACTTCTTAAATCATGCAAAAGACCGTAGGGCTGTCAACGTTATGATACGGGCTGTAACGGCTGTTACGGCCCTTTTTTATTTTCTGAAAAAACTGATACAGGACCGTTATGGGTCTGTCACCGTCCGTTACAGGCCGTTACTTTGCATTCAATGGTTGTCAAATGGTTGGCAACCATCAGCATTTGGCAACCTTCAATGCTGATGTCACTTTGCATTCCATTTATGTTGCAAGTTTGCTTTGCCTCACCTTTTCTGACTTTGTACTCTACCAAAACAGGCTCATGGCCAATCATTAAAAAAAAAAACTTCTGTACAAACAACACTTGCTACTTATTACAGCTGCTGTTGTTTCCTGTGTTTTCCTCTTATTACAACCAGCTCATTTTACAGGTTCTGAATTTTCTGATCCACCTTTTTTCTGAATTGAGTCATGTTTTTCATGGGTTTTTCCTCAATATAGACATTGTAGATAAAATTACAATTGATTTTCTTTATATTTTGTATCTTGTGTAGACTTGCTAATTCTAAAAGAGACGTGAGTGGGGCATGCGAGTCCCATTAGGCACACACACTTGGGCTAGATCCAAACCACCCATCAGGCAGGCCCCACATGTACATCTACACAATGGGGCCACCTTACAAGCAGACTGTATTGCATGCAAATGTGTCATACTGGGTGTCATGCGGGCATGTGTGGGTAATGACTCCTTGAAATAGGACTTTTCTTCTTAGCCAGGCTCGTTTGAACAGCAATCTTTTAAATCGGTACAGAGTCAAGCTACTGTTATCTCAAACTGTAACCTGCTTTTACCAAACTGTGTCAGTGAACTCAAATGCTGCCTGAGTGATAGCTTGGGATGGCCGAATGATTGTGATCTGATGCCTTCATGGAATGTCTGCATTTGCAGGACTCAACAAGCGGACCACATCTGAGAAGCTAAGAGAATCCTTCTCTAAATTTGGAGAAGTTGTTCAAGGTTTGTGCTGTCTTATCCTTTGCTCTTCCACCCTCTTTGGTTTGAAGCCAATTGCTTTCTCAGCCTATGGACAATCTCGGTTTCAAGTCCCTAGAGCATGGATAAAACATTTTGTAGACATATCAGTCTAATGCTTGCATAAGTGTAATAAATTCACTCCATTGTATATGTATCTTGCCATGCATCAGCTAGGGTGGTAACTGACCGAGCATCAGGATATTCAAAGGGCTTTGGGTTTGTCAGATACTCAACGATAGAAGAGGCGGATCAGGGCATAAAGGGAATGGATGGTCAGGTAATTGCTCATTGCCCAGGGGCTGCAACCTTCCTCATAACTTTCAGATGTGTGGGCTCAAGAGCATTACTAAGCATGTTCCTCTCTTGACATGGGGTCATGCATGCCAACTTGCGCTGGTGTGTGACATCCAAGCCGTGGATCAGGTGGGCCCTGCTCTGTAGATGACTGACTTGTAGATCAGGGTAGTCCGCCCATTGCAAGGGCATATGCATTTATTGGGTGTGGACAATTTGGTATTTTTTAAAAAAATTGTACTTCGTTTCTGCTCAGGGGCCCAAAAGATGAGTTCACTTACAAGATTTTGGCCCAGGTCATCTTTTCTGCAGGGCCCATCTCATGCATGGTTCTGATGTCCCAACGCCCACATGCCAGGTTGGCTGTGGATGTGCACGTGTACTTTCTTGAACAATGACTGGAACTGAAATGCCATGAGTTCTTACTATGTGACCTTATATTTTTTACTTGTAGTACTTCCTGTGATTGTTTTTCCCTATGTTAATGCCCTTCCTTCACCACCTATGGGAACAACAATAGAAATTCTGAAGATATTATTGAAAGTTGTGGCCCACTTTTGTTTAGGGTTTGTTTGGTTGCACCAAATTCCATGACATGTAATCATTAACCAGTCTTTAGGGAAAATTATCATGATATTGGTTCAACCAAACGCACCCTTAACCAAATTTCGTTGATATTTTTTCATCCGATCATTAAAAAAAATGATGTTTTTCATCAGACAGGCTAATTTGTTGAAGAGGAACTATATGGTTTTGAGTCTCAACAAGAGTATTTTTGCTGAGGCGCATGATTCCATGCAGACTATTTTTTGGCATCCCCATCCACATTGGGGCATCAGATCAAGAGTCTGGATCACCAAGTATGGAATTGTGAGGCTGGGCTCCCTATGATTCCTCTATTTTGTGAAATGGGGTGGTCTCTGTTACTTTGATGGAAACAGCTAATGTAATCTGATACCAAACCACAAATGTGCTTGTCCTGATGCAGTTTCTTGATGGTTGGGTGATTTTCGCTGAATATGCACGGCCAAGGTCTCCGCTGGGGCAAGCAACACCGTATGAAAATACTAGCCAACTCGCTAATGATCAATCCGATTATAGATCTGCAATGTAAGTTATTGATCCTATTGTTACTAGATTTAAAGGAACAGATACATTGCAGTGTTTAATTCTCTATATTGCAGGGGGGCTAGGCTACATCTATTTTTTCCCCTTGTAATTTCCATATTCCCTGGACACTTAAAAAGTTAGTAGTTATATGTGTATCAGCACATTATACATACTAACAAGTTATACAACCTTTTATCTGCTATATTTATATTTATTAAAAAGAAAGAAAGAACTTTTTATCTATTTATGTATTGTATGGACCTGCTTTAATGAGTGTACAGCAGCAGCTTACTGGACAATGGTGGGGATCCCAACATGCATAAGTCGGAATTCGAATTTCCATTTTGATAGCATGTCGGGATTCTGGCTGATGGACTTGGCCAACAGTGTACAAAGTTTCAAAACACATTTTGCTGGCTAGATCTTGTAATTAGGATTATCCAGCATGGTGTTTCAACTCGCTTTCTTTGTTTCTTTTGGCGATTTTTATGGGGAAAAAAACCTCAAATTTGCTGAAATTTATAAAAAAATAAGTCTTCATGTAATTTATGAGTTTGAAGAGGCAATTCATGGTATGTATAGAACATCTCAACATCTTAATTATCCATCACAAAATAAATGAATGTTATTATTGCTTTAAGTAATCAAAAGCCATTTTACGAAAAAAAAAAAAAAACATTTTGGTACCAAAAGGGTTTTCAATTGTTGAGAACCTTGGACTCATTCTCTACGAGCCTGTTTGGATTTGTCAAAATATAAATTGAGGAAACGTCATTTCTATGAAAAAAGGTTTTTTTTTTTCACAAATTTCTTAGAAATGTAGTTTTCATTTCCCTCACATTTTCTGAATAATCCTCTTTCTTTTTTTTTTTTTCTTTTCTTTCCTTGCTCGAACTTAAGAAACCTCATTTCCAAGAAATTAAAGTAACTGAGAGGAAATTTAAGGTGCCCCACATAGTGGTTACATGTGCCATTGTTGATCTTTTAAGTGCCCTAGGCATGTGCAACCGTCCATCTTCAAGTGCCCCATCTGCCACTGTTCCACATGTAGCATGTGCTACAATCTATCTTAAAAGTGCCACATATATGCCATTGTGTGATTTGTAATGTGTTCCATAATCCATCTTTTAGTGACCTATGTTTTAATGCGCCATACACAAAAATGTGCCATGTGCCATTATGCCAACCTCACCTGCCATAAGTCTGCCGCCCTCTTTGAGCATGTGTCTATACTTCTCTCTTGGGCCGGTTGTGGGTGAGGAGAAAAGTCTAAATCCGATCTTTGAGGGAGTTATGAGGGTTTTCGTCGAGCCAGTACATGTCGGAAAAATTCAGGACCAACGACTTTGACCCCACTTTTGGATACCCGAATGGTCTTAGAATGTGATGATTCTAGTCAGGATTGAATGAGCACTAAATTACCTTTCCAATGACCTTAAAATTGACCAAATCCGACATCAAACGATGAAGTTATGAGCGTTTTTGTTGGATCACGCGATTTCGAAAGATTAACGATCAAGATTGAAAATTTATGGTCGAATACTTCTAGCATGCTTTTGGGATGTTGAACAGTCTTGGAATTAGGCGATTCTTGTTCCATTTGAAAGCTTGTCAAGTTACCTTTCCAACGAGCTAAAAATCGTCCAAATCCGATCTCTGATAAGGGAGTTAGTTATGAGGGTTTCCGTTGGGTCAGCACGTGTTAGAAAAATTCAGGACTGACGACTTTGACTCTACTATTGGATGTCCAAATGGTCTCAGAATGCGACAATTCCAGTCAGGATTGAAAGAGCAGTAAATTATCTTTCCAATGATCATATTTCAGTTTCCATTCCCAAACCATCTTAATGTAATTTTGGAAGTTTCTGTTAATTCATTGGGAATGGGTTAACCTTTTCAGTTAACTCATCAGTTTAGGCCCGGATAGCTGTGTTGGTCTTGCTTGTCCTGCTCTTGTGGGGAGCGGATTAGGTGCGGCCCTTATCGTGGGGCCCACCTTGATGTATATATTCTATATCCATGCCAACCATCCGTTTTGCCAGATCGTTTTAGGGCACCGGCCCAAAAATGAAGCAGATGTGGACTATACTATAGGAAACAGTGGTGATTGAATGCCCCACCATTAAAAACTTCCTAAGACCCACTGTAAAGTTTTTCGTGATGTTTATTTGCCCTGTTGATAAGGTTACATATACCTGGACGAGGGAAAAAGAAAAAAAAAATAAATATCAGCTTGATCCACAACTCGTGTGGTCCATAATAAGTTTTTAATCTTTTAAAATGACCTCGAAAAATGGACGGACTGTGTGGATATAGAATACATGAATCAAGGTGGGCCCTACATCAAGGGCCGCACCGTCTTGGGCTGTCAACCTGTCCTGGTGAGTCTTGTCTGTTATATGTAACCTGTCTTTTCTATTGTTTGTTGTAGCCTACCCGAGTCTCATTTTTCATTCAAATTTGGACCCTCTACTTAGTACCCATTACTTAGATGGTTAGGTTTGCTTGATTAATCTGATTTTAGACATATGCTCCATCTATAATGAGACCCATAATTTGAATGGTTAGGATTGTTTTATCAATAAGATTTTAGAGATATGCTCCATCATAAAAGGTCTCAGGGCATGTGATAAGGACTATCACCAAGTTGTTTCAGTTGTACATACGATTCGTTAATTGTGGACATTGTGAGCTGTACATTCGATTCATTAATTGTGGACATTGTTACGAAATCCCACTGTGGTGTGAGTGTGTAAAAATAAGTAAATAAATAAATAAATAATCGTGGCCCACCCGTTATTTGGATCAGTCTGATTTTTATATTTTTACTCGATTCCGGTGAGTTACACTTAATCAATGGGTTTGATGAAATATACACACCATGGTGGTCCCATACCACAAACCTATGGTTGACGTCCCATCCCCATTGTTTCCTGTGGTGTGGCCCACCTCAGTTGTATATTTCGCTGGTTTTTGTCCCATGGTCTAGAATACAGAATAGAACTTGATGGATGGAGTGGATTTTACATATACACCATGGTGGCCCCACAAGCTCGGCTGTTTTAGTTGCAGACTTAAAGAGGTTAGGCAGAGGGTTTCCTTTTGGGCCACGCCACAGGCAAAATGAACATGGGATGCTGACCATAGGTTTAATTTGTGGGGCCACCATGGTGTGTATTTTCATCAAATCCATTCAGCTGGTGTAATTCATGAGTATGAAGGGAAAGAAAAATCAGCCTGATCCAAAAATCAGGTGGGCCATACTGCATGAACTCAAAGAGGCTTTAGTAGCAATTTTACATTGCCCCCTTTAGTGTGGACCATCTGATTTTTTATTTTTTTAAAATCCGATCTGATGTTTGTTTATGCGGTGAATATAAGGATTCCCACCTGAGGGACGGAATAGATTTTAGGTGTACGTACCAAATAGGCCCTTAGGGTTGTGGGTTGGGTCCATTTTAAAGAAGATTGGGTTGAGTCGGGTGCAAAACCTAACCTGTTTAGTAACCTCTTTTACCCAGAGATCAGCTGGGACGGGTCCAAATTCTCGACCCGTACACCCGATCGAAGGGTGGCTGGCTTGGGTCCAATGACCTGTCAGGTTGACCTAATTTATTTACACCCCTAGCTACAATCATACAGCGGGCGGGCACAGCTGAAGACTCTCACGATGTGATCTGGCTTGTAATGTGGCCCATCCACACCAATTGATGGACTGACAATATAGCTCACTAATCAGCCGAGGCCTGATTTTGCGGCTTTTCCACAGGTGGGACCAGCAACAAGTAGCAATCAGGTGCCATCATCATGGTTTTACAATTTCTTTCTTTCTTTCTTTTCTTTTTACTTTTTTCCCAAAAGGCTCGCTAATCAGCTGAGGCGTGATTTTTGCTTACTTTTCCACACGTGGGGCCAGCCTGCAGTAGCAATCAGGTGCCATCATTATGGTTTTACGATTCCCACCAGAGTGAGTCGGGGGATGACTGAGGTTGAATCCCGAGTCAACTCAGACAGGTTGCATCCTGTCTAAAAACCATGATCATCATGCCACTCCAATTTGAAACGGGCACAGCTTCGGTGGATCCACCGAGGTGGTAATTTACCATTAAAAACTTCCTTTTGGCCACAAAAGCTTTGGATCAAGATTATATTTGTGTGGTCTCTTCATCTAGGAATTTGTGAGATGGCGAACAAACATTCCAGTGGAATCTGTTAAGTTTTTAATGGTGGAGATTCAATCACGACTGTTTCCTGTGCTGTGGTCCAGCTAAGATTTGAGTCAGCTTCATTTTTAGGATCAGGCCCTAAAATGAGCTTGCAAAATGGTTGGACAGTGTTGATTTAAGGCACATACATTACTATGAGCCCTACAGTCAGGGTACAGGGATCCACCGAAGCTGTGCCCATTTGAAATGGGTTGATTAACCGACTGGCTAACGGCCCCTCCATAGGAAAAACTTTGTACCAGCTCATTAGTGGCAGGTGATGGATGCATCTACACATGCATTTGTCGATTGTGGGATACTACCAAAATTGGAAATGATCTAGTGGGCCAACTAGATAGAAACCATCACATACAACTAGTTGAGATGGTTATATCCTTTTAATCCATTGCTCTTTTGCCTACATTGCTAGACAAGTATAGGATTAGCTTGGAGCACAACTCTTTTAGCTTTCCCAAGTGCTACTTGAGGAGAACGAAAAGTGAGATACTTCCCCAATGAAAGCTTCCAAGGTGTTTTTGAAGGCTCACCTTTTTGAGCTAGAATGCCTCTTGATTTATATCTGTCAATGATATATGTATTCTTTCGTTTTTTTTCTTTTTTCCTTTGCTTGTCATCATCCTCTTGCTTTCTCTGCGCTCCTTCAATAAAATTTATGTTAATCTTCATAAAATAAAATAAAACAAAATTCCACGTCACCTATCACATTTGTCCTTCAAGTCCAGTCCACTTCTTTGGCTGCCTATTGAAACTCAACAACTGCTCAGATAATTCAAACTGTCCCCAATCTCAGTGGCATGCAAAAATATATTTTATACATGGACGATTGGTCCACTCGCAATTCTTTAGCATACAAATGGTGGACTGGACCTAGTGCATGGTCCAGATAGGTGATCTATACGACAACTCCAAATGCAACTAGCTGCATGCAAAGCCTTGTGAACTTGGCCCACTAGATCATTTCCTGAACAAAATATAGCAAATTAGAAGAGATTAGAAAACCCCCTTTTGGCTTGGTCAATCTTCTCTGTAAGTCAAACTATCGCAACAGCCAATACAAACAACAAAGCACTTGCCCCGACTCTCACTGGACAATCAAAAACACCTTTTCAATAACAGTATATGAAACTCAATATCAGAAACAACATGCTATCATACCTGAAAACAGCAAACATGAAATCAAAGTACGGTAAAAAAAAAAAAAAAAACTGCTTTATGGCGAGCTTCACTTATATAGGACTTGCCAATTCTTTCCTCTGCTTAAGGTGCGGCCTGCAGGTGTAACTCAAATCCAAGACCATTGGATCGCAAGATGGCAGCAGCAGGGTTTATAGTAGAACGACCATGAGGCGATTGGTCAGTTACGAGGCAGGATGCAAATCACAGTGGTATGTTCCTTCTGTGTTGGCTGAATACATGCATCTCTGCAACACCGATGTACGGGAGAAGCTTTGTACCTTAGAATATATCAGGATGGAAATGACCCGGGATGGAGCTTGAATCCTGTGCTCTCTGTAGGTGGAGCTTCAATGTATAGTTGTTAAGCTGCAACATCAATGCAGAACTAATCAGTTTAATATCAAAGCATTAAACTTCATAAGTTGGATTGGAATTTGAAACCACACAGAAACCCCAGACAGGAATATGTATTTTCATTAGCAGGGACTCTTTGGATGGGGGCATCACTGGTTGAATTGGATTGGATAACCCAGATAAAGGGGGAGATGGAAGGAAAAGTTATTTGAAAACTACACCCCATTGTACAGCAATATCAATGCGCCAGACTTTTGTGGATTCCAGTCCATTCAAATAAATAAACAGAAATTGGGGTTTACCTTTATCCAAACAGGCACTAAAAGTCATTCCATGTCGAGCAGAGAGATAATAGATGTGAACAGATTACACAGGCCCCAAGGGGCTGTTTGGATTTGGGCAAAGCTGTGAACCAACTAGTAGTCATGGACAATGGTACATGTCCATGGTTTGTCAAACCCCCTAATGAACGGAACGATGCAATTTTGGACTAGTCATGGATGTGTGACTGTTAGACTTCCACCGTCCAAGCACACTTTACAGTTTCAGCACACGAGGATCATACTTAGCCGTGCAAATTCATGGGATGCTTCAATGTGCCATGCCTGTGATCATCCAAGTGCATCTCATCACATGTGCAGTGAAATGTGGCACATGTCAATGTGCACATGTACATGTGCCACCAACCAATCTTTAATCACCCCAAGTGCTGCAATCTATCCCGTCCATGATCCAAGGTAAAGAACAACTAGCCATTACCAGCGTGTCCATGACCAGCTAAGCCTTGACAGCATGTCATGGATCGCTAGTCCTGACACAACTTTTGCCCAAATCCAAACAGGCCATAAAAGTTTATCATAAGCGACCCAGAATATATCCTGTGTATACAAATAGATTTACATGATAAGCTATGGTCTACCTGAAGGAATGGCCATTGATTGAGTGGAATGGCAAAACCAAATTCATGTAGCCAAACCTAATTAATTGGTATAAGGCTTAAGTGATGATGATACAATAGATTTACCCTATGCCCACTGATGCAGGACAATTAACCACTTGCTTTAAAAGCTCGAACTGTTAGAGTATGGCAAATTAATCCCTTTATCTCATAGCCCAGGCCCCACATCGCATGGGTTAGGACCTCGGCCGAACCCCCTTCGTGGGCCCCAAATCACATGGGCCGCCCACCCCGAGCGTGTCCCTGCATCCTATAGGCTACCCCACTCGAGCCCGGTGTGAAATGAGCATTAATCACACCCGGTGAGGAGTCTCAAACACAAGACTTCCTCCGTGGGCTGCACCCACCCCAAGTGTGCTCCTGCATCCCATAAGCGACCCCACTTGAGCCCAGTGTGAAAATGCCCCTGCATTACCCACACATGTAGCAAACCATCTACATACTACAACATCTGCCAGCATGAGTATGGTATCCAAGAAGAAGTTCATCGTCGAGTCCCATAGTGTAGATGCCCTAGTCCGGGTAGGACTAGTCCCTTTGTCATGTAGGATGCAGTTTTAAGAAGCTGGATAATCTTCCTCTCCAAACTTTGAGTGTTGAGGAAGCAAACTCCCTGGAAGTAAGCTTCACTATGGATGAAGTAACGAAAGCGGTCATGGATCTAGGTGGAGACAAGGCTCCCGGGCCTGATGGCTACCCTATTCTTTTCTTTCAAGTATTCTGGGATTTGCTCAAGGATGAAGTGATGGAGTTTTTCAATGAATTTCAGGCCAGAGGAAGACTATTGAAAAGTATCAGAGTGACTTTCTTGGCCTTGATCCCAAAGTTCCTAGGAGCATCAGAGTTCAAGGAATTCAGACCCATAAGTCTCATCGGAAGCCTGTACAAGATCTTGGCCAAGGTGCTAGCCAATCGTCTACAGAAAGTGATAGGATCGGTTATAGCCCCCAATCAATGTGCCTTCATCCCGGGCAGACAGATCATCAACGGAGCCCTCATTGCAAACGAATGCCTCGATTCCTGCCACCAATCAAAGAAGAAATTTATTTTCTGTAATCTGGACATGGAGAAGGCATACGATCATGTCGAATGGGAAGTCCTTATGCATCTGATGACTCGTATGGGCTTCGGTCTGAAATGAAGAAGATGAATCCAGGAATGCATCAGTTCGGCCCATTTTTCTGTTCTTTTAAATGGAGCCCCGAAAGGTTTCTTTAAAAGTTCGCGAGGCCTTAGACAAGGAGATCCTTTATCCCCTTTCCTTTTTCTGATCATCAGTGAGGCTCTCTCTGCGATGCTGCACAAAGGTCAGATGGAAGGAATTCTCAGCGGAGTTCAAATGAAAGGCATTCAAGCTCCTCTTTCCCACGTTCAATTTGCGGACGACATCCTGATTTTCTCTGAAGCAAATGCGGATTATGCGGCTAACTTGCGGACTGCGATCAGATGCTTTGAAGCAGCTACAGGCCTGAGGGTGAATATGCACAAATCCAGAATTTTTGGGATCAACATGGATCCCCATGAGGTCAATAGCCTAGCAGAGTTGTTGGGGTGTTCATCCGGATCGTTCCCGATATCCTTTGTCGGCCTCCCTTTGAGTGTTAGTAAACCAAAGAATCATCAATGGGATAGAGTCATTCAGAGATTCCATCATCATCTGGCCGGTTGGAAAACTCGATATCTGTCCAATGGGGGCCGTCTCACGCTGATCAAAGCAGCGCTATCCAATCTGCCCACTTATTTCATGTCAGTTTTTCAATGTCCAGCTGCTATTCTCAAATCCATAGATGTCCTTAGACGTAAATTCCTATGGCAGGGAAGGGAAGATAAGGAGAAGTTCCCCCTCATGAAATGGAAGCAGGTATGCACGCAGATTGAAGATGGTGGAGCTGGCATAAAAGACCTAAAACTGATGAATCAGGCTCTTTTAGGGAAGTGGATATGGAGGCTTGGCAACGAAAAGGGATGCCTGTGGAATAAAATTATCAAGGGTAAATATGGGAGGTTTACGTGAGGATGGTGGACAATTGAATCTTCTTTACATAGGGCCTCTTCAATCTGGAAAGGTATCTGCCGTATGAAAGTAGTTTTTGAAGTGGGAAGGGGAGACTATCCATTTCTGGACAGACATTTGGGTAGGAGATTCCACGCTGAAAGACAAATTCCCCTCTATCTTCCGGATTGCAGCGCAGAAAAACAGTTTCATATCTGACAATTACTCAACGAAAGCGGACAACACGATCTGGAATATTCAAAGTAGAAGAAACCTAGAGGACTGGGAAATTAACGATCTAGCAGACCTCCTGGAATGCATCCATCATATTCACCCTAATCAGTCTCGGGAGGATACCATTGTTTAGAAAGCAGAAAAATCATCTCTCTTCTCCATGAAGTCTCTCTTCAAGCTTCTCTCCAACACTAGCGGTGCGTCCTCCCCTCAGCGCCCTCATTCTTTTTGGAAATACGACGTTCCTCCAAAGGTGCAGGTGTTTGGGTGGCTGGCCGGAAATAATAGGATTCTCACAGTGGATAACCTCCGAAAAAGAGGAATGATTCTCCCTAATGTTTGTATTTGTTGCCTCGCTGCAGAAGAAACGGTGAATCATCTTCTGATCCATTGTCCGCATATTTATTACATCTGGGCAGACATCCTCCTCTGCTTCAAGGTCTATTGCTGCTTTCCTAAAGATGTCGACATTCTCCTTAAGGCATGGCATGGCGTAGGAATAGGAAAACAATCTACCCGGGTCTGGCGCATGGCAATATTGGCTACTTGGTGGGCCGTTTGGATTGAGAACATTCTCCTCTGCTTCAATAGATGCTTTCAGAACAAAGCACGGCCTCCCACCTTCTGTCTTCCCTGATTAAGTGCATGATCGCGGAATGGGTTTCCCATACGGATGGGATCAATGCAGATTTTCTTTCCTTCAAGGATTAATGGTTTTCTGCTTCCTCAGCAGATTCCATTTCCTCCTCTGTATTTTTTTGCTCTTTAATACTAGTCATCTTTCCAAAAAAAAAAAGTGAGTGCAAGATTCCATAAATGGGCGAAGCTTGATTACCTCCAAAGTCCGGACTTGTTCTTGGTACTGGCTGATCACATGTTTCAGCTGTTGCACTTCCTTCACCTTCTCCTCCTGTTCCAAATTCCTCTCGTGTTGAATGGCAACAGCCCTTTTCAGGATCTGGTTGTCCCTTAGCAAGATCTGCCGTTGCTCTTTCAGTGAAGCGATTTCATGCTGTTCTATGCAAATTGCCAAAATCAAGGCAACATCTGTTAATATGAAATAAAAGAAAGAGTGGCCAATTCCTAGGCAACAGAAATTAATTAGAACTATTCAAATTACCTCCTCTGATTGCCTGGAGTTACCGATTACGCTTCTTTCAAAAGCCTCCAACATTCTCATCGCACGAACACGTGCATCATCGAGAGATGATGAATTCATCATCTCTTGTACAAAAATATCCACCCAAGCTGACCCATTTTCTGGGACGCCAAATTTGACATGTGAATTGTCATTGTGTGTCTCTTCAACCTTCTGCTCAGATGTTTGAGTATTATCATCACCTGGCAAATGAGCCCAGCAGCCACCAGCACAAACATGAGTTCTGATTATAAAAATGCCTGTACATGTTCTATACATGACAAGAATTAGCTTCATAAATCAATTTGAGAAATAAAATGAAAGAAAACCATACTATACAATATGGAATCTGTTTCTGACCTTGAACTGCATTGCTGTTTGCAATGACCATAGAATCATGGCCCGAAGATTCATTTTTTGCAGAGACATCACCAAGGCAAAGTGTATTGAGACTCTCAATGGCATCCTCAATTCTGTGGCCATGAGTATTTAGAACTGTTTCCACCAACTAAACAACGAACACAGATGAGTCAATTAGAAATGTGTATGGAGATTCTCAATGGCATCCTCAATTTTGTGACCATGAGTATTTAGAACCATTTCCACCAACTAAACAACAAACACAGATGAATCAATTAGTGTGTGTGTGTGTGTGTGTGTGTGTGTGAAAGAGAGAGAGAGAGGGTTGAAATATTCATTTAGAAAGAGCAGCACAATTGCACTATAATTTATAGAGCCAGCCATACAAAACATATTAGGAAAATGTATGGTTTCGATGGAAAATGTTGCTGCTGTCAATTAGATTTTTTAAAAAATAATAATAATAACATGGTGCACTATTATTACATAGATGTAACCAACGGCAGGGTTATAATATGGTGCCATGGTGTATTCTGCAAAGACAAAAATCAGTGATCCACACAGTACGAAGGAAACTGCAACTCCCTTTCAAACTAAGAAATGGAAATCTTCTTTGTTGCCATCTTCAATCGCAACTATGATCTAGGAGCATATAAAAAAAGACCCTTGAAAGAGGGCTCCCCACTGTTACCAATGCAACAAAAACTCTCATTATTTCATTTAAAAAACAAACAAACACCATGTCAATGATCTGATCAATGGACATGCATGCACACATGTAGCAAGTTGGGGAAGGCAACATTATCAAAACCTTGATGAGGTTTTGGATTTTCTGTGGTTTGCATGACCAAATGATGCACTAAGTTGGGATGGATGTGGCCGGATTTTTATTTTTATTTGTAATGACGATGGCTGTGGTTCAATTCATTTCTACTGAAACTATGGCTCCTATGACTTCTTTATTTATTTTTTCCTTTTTCTTTTTTTTTTTTTTGGAACAAATAAGAGCACTTTGTTACAAGAAGAGGCAAAAGAAATCACATGGAGTTCAAAGACTGCACTAGGAAAATAGAATAGATAGTCGTATTCCCCTTTTTGGGAAGGACTCAACCATATGATGAGCTTGCCTAAGAGCATGACAAAAGGGCATTAGTAGTAAGTAGTAACGTTGCAAACTTCATAAAGGACATCCTATTAGAGTAGTAATGTGTAACTTGACAGTTCTGAATTGCAACTCTCCAAGCTTCATGAAATTACAAAGGGATCAAACTCTTCAATGATGTGAAAGTTTTGCACAGTAAATTTTAAATATTATGGTATTGCCTAATTCCAAGATGATGCAGCCATTTGATGAATAAATTATAGCATTTAAGCCAGGAGACAGGATAAATTAGAAAGATTTTCCATCATTGTCACATCATCATCCAAGCTATTTGGGTTCAAAAGTAACCATCCTGTTTTGCCAATCATTCCTATCTAAGGCCCTATCCTCAGAAAGTGAACAAACTTCCGAGTCCTTCTAGATATTCCTTTCATCCCCTTTCCAAGCTCTTCAACCCTACTCAACATCCCCTCCCCACCTGTCGAGTGTCAACTTCACATGGTCAAGACATCTCAACCTGCTATCCCTCATTTTACCTCTTATTGGAACTATTCAATTGTTTCAGATGACTCCATTCTTAATTCTATCCTTCTTAGTCATCCCACACATCAATCTCAAAATCCCCATCTCCGCATCCACCAATCTCTACTCAGTTTCTGAACTCTGCCTCATTAACACAGCTGATAGAATAGTATCTTATAAAATTCACCTAATTTTTTATGGGACGCAGTGATCACACATTACTACAGACTACAAAGGCATATCTCCACTTCATCCACCCAGCTCTAATTCTATTAAAACATCTTCATCATCCCTCCATCCTATTGTAAAACAGAACTAAGGCAGCAAAACAAATCGCTTCGAGTAGTCTCCTAAACATCAACTTAAGCCTAACATCTATATATATTTGTACTAGGTAACCTTTCGAATACTTTCTCTTGGTTTTGTTAATCTTCAAGCTTCTAGACACAACATCCTTCATACTCACCTTCAAATTTAGCATTTGCCTCGTCCAGCATTGCCAACCAACACAATGTTCTTTACAAACACCAGATAACAAGGCACACTATTGACATTTGACCATCCTAATTCCTAACACCAGCAATTAATTCATCTATATTACATGCATAAGGTAAGGGCTTAATGCCAACCCCTGATGACGACTAAATGTGGATGGAAACTCACAAGTCTCACTACAAGCCATTCTCACTTTTGCAGCAGAAGCCTCATACTTTATGATGCCACTATATCCTCCCAAGACTCCTTTCTTTCCCATAACCCACCACGTCACCTCCTAGATACTCCATCCCATGCTTTCTCAAGATCAATATAAAACATGTGTAGAATCTTCTCTTCTCATGTTCATAGAGAAGATTATCTTATCCAAAAGATATATATTGAAATTCATAATATTATATGCCTACATATCCAATCAGTGCACGTGCCTAGTAAACAATATAGCGTAAGATAGTCTTTCACTCCTTGAGAGCGATCTGACATCTCTAACCAACCACTCAATAGTGTGCTTTTAGACGGTCGATGAATATTATGAGCAAAAGTCAATCACAAAAGAACTCCACATGCGGACCATTGCATAGGCAAGCTTTTTCAGTTACTGTATCAAACAAATGTCCAAATTGGACAACCTAGATTGATGACTACCGCACCGCCTATGCACCACATATTGGGGATGTAAACAGGATGATTCTCATTCTCATTCTTTCTTCAATTGTATTTGGATTATTTGACACAAAAACCTGAATTTATTCGAGGCAGTCTCCGGGCAGAGAGGTGAACCTGTCGGACCAGGATTTTCAGATCTATGCAGCCTCTTTCGGGTGCTCTCATGCTCAGTTCCCAACTTCATTTGTCGGTCTTCCGCTCGCTTATGGCCCTCCCCCGCTATCCATGTGGGACAAGATCGTCGATAAATTCCACAAATCGTTAGCCAAATGGAAATGTAGATTCCTATCCATGGGGGGCAGACTCACCCTCATTAAGGCTGCCTTATCCAACATCCCGCTTTATTTTATGTCTCTTTTCAAGTGCCCTCTTTCGGTACTTCGCCGTATTGATAATCAAATTTTCTGTGGTGTGGGAAGGAAAATCAGAAAGAGTTTCACCTATTAGACTGGAACGAGGTGTGCAGCCATTTTCAAGAAGGAGGCACGAGCATCAAACGTTTGAGGATTATGAACAGATGTCTCCTGGGGAAGTGGACTTGGAGACTTGGCTCGGAAACAGATGCATTATGGTGCAGAGTGATTAAAGGCAAATATGGAACTTCGTCGGGGGGTTGGTGGATGAAGAACTCTTCAGCTTACAAAGTTTCTCACATCTGGAGAGGGCATCCTAAGATCCAAAAATCTGATGCTCAACAACTTGGGTTTCAATTTGGGGAGGGGTAACTACATCCGGTTTTGGAAAGAATGCTGGATAGGAGAGTCAAGCCTCAAGAACAGATTTCCAGCTATCTATCGCCTCTCCGTCAACAAGGACAGCCCTATCGCCGACTTCTATTCAGCTTCACAATTAGGCGCTGTCTGGAGCATCCCGTGCCACAAGGACCTCCACGACTGGGAGATAATCGAGTATGTCAACCTTCTCAGAGTGTCGTCCACTGCTTCTCCCAACTAGACGGAATCGAATAAGATCATCTGGAAGTTCGATAAGTCTGGCAAATTCTCAATTAAATCCCTCTACGCGCTGCTAACCCGTCCCTCCATTGCATCCCGAGCCCCTGCTTTTATCTGGAAATATCCGATTCCTCCCAAGTTCATTTGTTTTGTTTGGCTCACATCAAAAAATAGGATCCTCCCGATCGATAACTTGAAGAAAAAAGGCATGCAACTCCCTAACATTTGTCTCTACTGTATGGGGAATGAGGAAACTATTGATCACCTCCTGGTACACTGCCCGTTTGTCACCAAGATTCGGGAGGACTTTCAGTCTCGCTTCAATGTCAAAGGGTGTGTCCCAGCTTCCGCCCACCTCGTCTTGGAGTATTGGCACAGTTTCAAGTTGGGCAAGAGTCGTTCCTTGGTCTGGCGCATGGCTTTAGCTGCTATTTGGTGGGCGGTGTGGAAAGAACGAAATGAGAGATGTTTCAACAATTCACACTCTTCGGTTTCCACTGTGGGGTCCCTGGCAAAAACCTTTGTTATCGAATGGGCTACCAATATTTCGGCTCTCAAGGATTTTGATTTTCTTTTCTTAGGATCTTAGCTCTGTCTTCTTCTTTTTTGTCTTTTTTTCTCTTTCTTTGTTTTTTGTGTCTCTGCCATCTCGGCAGAGCTTGTTGTTTGCTTTCTTCTTTTCTTCTTTAATGAAATCTTCTATATCTTTAAAATAAAAAAATTTAGAAATTTAAAAATTAAAAAATTAAAAAAAAAAAACCTGAATTTCTAATTTCTAGTGGAAGAGTAGTTTCTGATAATCTATTCAGCAGATACCCGATTTATCCCTTCAACCACAACAAATTCTCAGCCATCCGATTCTACAACTTGTGTCCATTCAACCACAAGTACAACAGTAGCACCAAACATAACCAAGCATAAACAAAATAAATAAATAAACATACAAAAATGCTGTAAAATTCACAGCAAATAGTTTTCTTAATATAGTTTTATTTTCAAAAAATAAAAAAGCAAAGAAATCCTAGCACAAAATTCCACCAAAATTCTACCAAATTATTAAAAATAACAAAACCCACAAAATACTACCAATTTCTATATCATTAAAATAATCACATTTACAAACTGCACAGAAAAATTATTAAAAATTTTGAAGAACGTCCAGTAAAAGAGAAATCCGAGGGTTATGAATGAACGTACCTCCCGATCCATGGCCGGGAACATACGGAGGAGGATCGAGACCTTGTCCTCAGATCCGAACGCGAAATCGGACGATCGGATCGGAGATCCGTAACCTGAACAGCGGGATCTCTTCGACGACGGCGTTGGCGCCGAAGATCCAAAGATTTCTTCGAACCCTAGACGCTTCCCGCAGATCCCCGCAGACATCGCACCCAAACCCTAGCTTTTGGAAAACGATAGACACGGGGAGAGAATTAAAAAAGAGGGGAAATCGAAAACCTAGGGTTCTGATCTGGAAGAGAGATACGAAATTTTGAACAGGCAGTCTTAGGGTTTTTGGATTTTTTTCTTTGAATCTTTTAAAACCCTAGGGTTTGATCGGAAGGAGGAGGATCTCGGTGTTGTTAAAATTACTCTTTTGCCCCTCTATCTCTACCCTTCTCTGACTTTGAGGGATCGGAAGAGGGATGGTCGCAAGGGGCGCAGGCAATGGGAAAGAGAGTCAGACTTCAGGAGAATTGCATTTTATAGCCTTTTGAAGGGCAAACAAGTAAAAGGCGCTTGGATAGATGGCCTTTTATATGAACACGTCGCCTGCATCTTTGTACAATACACCTATTTTCAGTTCTGGCAAATGAAGCCCATTGATCGAAATCCAGACCGTCTGTATGAATATTTATCGCACGTATAGACTTTTTTATAAAAATATAAAAATTTAAATTGATGTTTCACTTGGTTAAAATGAGAAATACAACATCCGTACAGTTCAAATGAAAATATGTGGCTTGGATTTTCTAATCTCTGAGATTTTGGGATTCTATCCATCCACGGTGGTGCTTGAAAGCTCAGTGGTCTGGATTACCGGAACATGGCCCCCAGTTGTCAGAATCCTATTGAAAACATGTGCGTACTACGAAAAGGAGCCACGTATCACGTAGCTACTGGGAGTGATATTATACTCAGGTAGAGCATGTCGCTTGATACTCAGGCAATCGTGAATGGTACGCCGGGAAGCATTAACTCAAATGAAAACGACTCAACGTCCCATTGGTTAATCAATACTAGTCTCTTATGCTTGTTTTTGTTGAAGTAAGGTTATTGGATATTTCCATTTTTGATCGTCCAATACTGTCCACCCATCTGATAGTAATTTTGACCGTAGGTTTCAATCCATAGGGTTTTAAAACACATGCATCACGGTAGGCCCCTCAAAGTCATGCAGCAACGGTTTGTGGTGGTGGGCCACCACATATTTTCCGCCCAAAGTTAGATGATGAGGTTAAATTGACTTAACAACGGGCCATGTATACAATTTCTAAGTAATTTTAAAGTGCCAGCGTATCTTCGATAGTACTCCGCCGGAGTATCGAAGGTTTTCTCTACATAAGTTGGCCTACGTGCTGCAATGTGATACGTCAAGACTTTCTGAATTGTCTTCCACGGTCCAGACCTTTTATACGATGGCCCTGATGGATTTACATAAATATAAGAAAATGATACCCAAAAAATAAAAGTCTTTGATAAGGTTATTTCAACCATTTGAAATATGGGTGCTTTGAGAATGGACAATAACCATTATCTTTGTGTAATCAAATTTGAGTGGCCAGTCAGGTAAGCTTTTCATCCATCCGCATCCCAAGTGGGACCTACCGCTTGAATGGTTGAGGGGGAAGTGGATTGGCTGGTGTACCTCACATTAACTATATAGCTATTGTAAGTACGTGTCGTGAGAAGACGAGCACGGATGCACCTCGAGCTTGGAAGTGTACTAACGGTTCAAAAGAAATCAAAGTTACAAGGGCCCCACGTTGATGTATTTATTATATCTATACTGTTTATTTATTTTTAAAGATAATTTTAGAACATTATCCAAAAAATAAATCATACCACATGAACAGTTAAGGGGAAAGCGGATTGGCTGGTGTACCTCACGCTAGCTATATAGCTGCTATAGGTACGTGTGGTGAGAAGACGAGAGCACTGACGTACCTCGAGCTTCAAAGTATCGGTTTAAAAGAGATCAAAGTTACAAGGGCCCTACATTGATGTATTTATTATATCCATACTGTTCATCTATTTTTAGAGATTATTGTAGAATATTATCCAAAAAATGAATCATATCCAAAAATCGTATGGACCACACTACAAATAGCAGCGGAGATAATGATTTTCACAGTAAAAAAACTTTGTAGGGCCCACCATGATGTTTATTTTATATCAAATTTGTTCATTAGGTTACAAAGACCTAAATGAAACGGATTTTTTTTCTATATTTATCCAAAACTTCTATGACCCCAAAAAGGGTTTCAATGGCAGACGTTTAATCCTCCATTGCTTTTTACCGTAGACCACTTAATGGTTAGATTTGTCTTATTTTTCGTCTAAGCCTTAAAACGAGCTTGCCAAATGGATGGACAATTTGGATATAACACATATCTCATTACTATACTTGCAAAACTTGCTGACATCGTTACAATAGCTGTATAGCTGGTGTGAGGTACACTAGCCGATCCGCTTCCGATTGAAGGACACAGTTGCCTCGAGATCTGACTTAGTAGTGCCCACCGTAATGTGTGTATTTTATGCACATTGTCCATCCATTTTGCCATAAGGCATGGGCTCACAAACTAGACAGATTTAAAACTCCAGAGAACCATACCAAAACGAAGGATAAGCCTCCATGCAGAAGCATGTGGGGCCCACCATGATGTTTGCATTTTACCTACACTATCTATTTTTGTAACTCATTTTATATCATAAATTTAAAATCGTAGCATATGCAAGATTAGCTCATTTTATGTTGTAAACCTAAAATTGAAGCACATGCAAAGCCCAAGTGGACCACACCACAGCAATAAAGGGAAATCGAACATTCAAAACTTCTTGATAACTACCTAAGCTCAATGACAAATAAATAAACATTACTGTAGGCTTAAAAAAATATGTCATCAGTAACTTTCATCCTACTACTATTTTATGTGGCGTGCTTCCCTGAGAGCAATGAGCTGGAGAAACGGACGGCCACAATATATAAAGGTAGGCCGCCCACGATCGATTAGTTTTAAAGTTGCTATTAAACTATTATTTTATGTGGTGTGGTTCAGTTGAGAGCAATGAGCCGGAGAAACGGATGTCATTGCGGAAAAAACAACATATAAAGGTAGGCTATCGACGACAGATGTCGATAGCGTCAGGTCAGTACCCAGCCAGCCTCCCCATCCAGCGAGTAAAGTCCCTACACATCACGGGCGCGGATTAGGTACTACCCCGCCTGTTCGAAGCACGAGGGCCGGTGAGGGGCACTGTGATGTATGAACTCTATCTACACTGTCTATCTATTTTTTCATATTATTTTAACATTTTCTTTTAAAAATAGTGAAGATCCAAGTCTCAAATGGGACAAACGGTGGGGATTAAATTCCTACCGTTGAAATTTTCTTATGGACAATGGAAGTTTTGGATCAAGATGATATTTGTTTCTTCACTTCATCCATGTGTATATAGCCATACCAAGGGATTGGATAGAAAATAAAAGACAAAATGGCCCTAAGAAGATTTCAACAGTAGGCCTTCTTAACACTGCTGCTAACTATGGTGTGGCCAACTTGAGCCTTGAATCTACCTAATTTTTGTTTCAGTACGCTATATTGATATGAAAAGAGTACTGATATGAAAATATAGATGGACAGTGTAGATGAGATTCATACATCACAGTGAAACCTCAGTGGCCCTCATAGCCTCCACCTGTCCCGAGCTTGGAACAGGCGGGGGTCGTACCTAATCCGTGCCCACGCATCACATTGCAACTCAGGACGCGGATTACCTGCTAGAGCCTTTAGCAGGAAGTTACCGCGAAGAATGTTGTGTGGGGCCCACCACCATGTTTTTGAGAAATGTACTTTATTCCTTCGTTTGTTGAGCTCATTTTAGAAAAATCAACCAAAAACGAAGTGGATCCAAAACTAAAGTTGGCCACACTAAAGGGAAATTTGGGAAAAGAAATACCTACAGTTAAAACATTCCTGGGCTCCACCTTGATGTTTATATGCCATCAACCATTTACAAGGTTATTAACATATGGATGAAGTGAAAATACAAAAAATTTAGCTTGAAATAAAGCTTTTATAGTCATAAGAATGTTTCAACAGTTCTAACTGAATCACTACTATTTCCTCTCGTGTGGCTCACTTGAGTCTTGGATCCACTTCGTTTTTTGTAGCTTGTCTTAAAATTATCTTGCAAAACGAATGAACAGAGTATATTTCCCAAAAACAATAGTGGCAGCCCAGTCAACATCCTTGCGCAGGAACTTCCTGCCAAAGGCTTTAGCCGCATCCTTGCAACTCGGGAAAAAACGTGATGGGACTTGCGAGAGTGTATGATTTGGGGACGTGGATTTCCTGCTAAGGCCTTCCACGGGAGGTTCCTGCGCAATGATGCAGGTGAGGCCAATCAACATGTTTTTAATAAATTCAATTTATTCATCCGTCTTCTAAGATTATTTAAAAACTTGAGATAAAAAATTAGGTGTATATAGAGGAAATAGTGATCATTCAGTGAGCACCATTGAAGCATTCTTATGCCTAAAAAAAATATTGTATTAAAATATATTTTTTCACTTCATCCCATTGGCAATGACATTATAAATGGTTTAGATAACATATAAACATCAAGATAGAGCCTGGGAAGATTTCAACAGTAAAAATTTATTTCCCTAATGTTCCCTCACGTGCGGCCCACTCGTGTTTTTTATCCGCCTCATTTTTTGTCATGTGCTCTAAAATGAGATATCAAAACGGATGGACAGAATATATTTCTCACATACATTGTAGCGGGCCCCACCGAGATCCTTGCACAGGAACTTTCTGCGAAAGCCATCCGCGTCCATGATTTGGAATCCTACTCTCAATGCTTGGCTTACGTGGCACGTTGCATGAGTATCCAGGCTATTCGTCATTCGTCGGTCTCTCATGCCGGCGCGGTTTCGGTGGGATCCGTGGGATCTCGACTGCGGGTCAACCGTGGTATGTACGTCATATATCTATCCTGCATATCCATTTTGAAAACTCATATTAGGGTGTGATTCTAAAAATAAAACGGATTTAGACCTCGGGTGTACCATGATATATGGAAATAGTGGTAATTAATCATTAAAAACTTTCCTTAGCCTATAAAAGTTTCGTATCAAGCTCATATTTACATGGCATCTTCGTCAAGATATTTTATTTGTTACCTTAACAGTGGTAGACTATGAGGAGTTTCGACACGAGGTCTTGGGTTTTGATACTCATGGGTGGTGAAATCATATGCAGTGTCTGCAAGGTGCATGTGCAAAAAAAAAAAATTTACTAGTAATCTCATAAAGTTTTTAATGATTGGGATTTAATCACAACTATTTCTCATAGTATAATCTAATTAAAATTTAGATCTAGTTCATTTTATTTTTGCCCTACTATAAAAGTAATCCATCAAAACAGATGTACAGTGTGAATGTAAGGTGCATGCATTCAAGTAGGTTGCATGTTAGGGCTTGTTTGGGAGTGTGAATTTGGAACTCTTCGGATTTAGAACCCTTTGGATTTGAAATCCTCCCTTTGTGTTTGGTACCCTAGACTGGAAATCAATTTTAATTGAAATTTAGCTATGCATGATATATTTATAGGGCTTTGAATTTAATTACTCAATCAACTTCAATATATCTAATTAGTGATCGCATGTAATGTTTCACACAACGGTTGTAATAACCACGCTAAGATAAATACTTTGCCTAAAAATGATGAAATTATAAGTATTGGATGGGCCACAAGCACAAAATCATGTCCAAGTGACTAATCAAAGATTTTTAACCATTGATTTAAATGGACAATATTTGGATAGTGCATATCATTGTATTAAAGTAATTATAGTGATGCAATTGGTAATTTAATTGTTTTGGATATTATTAGTGGGCCATGTGCCCAATAGTTCAATATTCTAGTGACACATACATTGCACATGCAATTCTTGTAAGGATTTTAAATGTAATCCAAGGTCTTGTAGTGAATTTGAAACCCCTGGTTACTTTATGGTGCCCAACAACCATGGGATTTGAAAGTCCCCCAAATCCAAATGACCCCTACAGATCCACTGACCTCGGTGGACTGGGGATCCATCTAAACCATACTCATGTTTACGCCGTAGCCCACCATAATGATGCTAGCGCAGATGGACAGTTGGAAAAATGGATATAGGTATGATGTCCTGATTTGATGAGAAGCCGATTGTGTTCAAACCCATCGGATAAGCGGTCCAACAAAAGCTCCTATGAAGCTCACCATGATTTATTTGTTTATACAAGCTGTACGCTCATGTTCTCAAATCATTTCAAGCAAGGAGCTCAAAAATAAATCATATCGAAGGCTCAAGTCGACCGCACCGAATAGTGAGCTTGGTTGCATTAGATGAAGAAAGCATTAAATACAATAGTTATATATGTCATGCTCTAATGAATCCTTGGAGTTAATCATTTTTAGGATCATATCTTAAAATATTTTGAGAAAATGAATAGACAACTAGATAAATAAAAATATCACTGTAGCCCTAGAGGATTTTGAGTTGGACAATTTATTGTCCAACTTTGGGGTTCGGATGCAATCGGCTTCCAATTTGATAGTAGGAATTTTATGAAATCGGATTGCATACCAGGATACTAGTAGGCTTTTACCATACTGAATAGACTATATTGGCCCATCATGAATATATGCATTTAACCATTGCCAAGTAGGTCATCTGTTTTTCCAACTCATTATATTAGTTGAGCCTAAAATTAAAGCATATTCAAAGCTCAAGTGGAACCAACCATAATAAATAATGGGGATAATGATTTCTACCATTGAAACCTTCCTAAGGCCTATAACGATGTTTATTTATTATTTAACATATTCATAAGATCATATATACATAAACATAAACAAAGGAAAAACACAAATATCAGCTCATCCAAAAATTTTGTGGCTCCCATTAATTGTTTAATAGCAGACTTCAATTCAACTGGTTTCTATGGTGTAGTCTACTTTGAGTTTTGGATATATTCAAATTATCACGAGTCTTAAAGTTATCTTGTAAAATGGATGGACAAAACAGATAAAATACATAAATTAGGATGGGCAACTGCTTCCCTTCTTTAACAAGATAGTGCCTGTAGGTAGGGGTGCACATTTAACCTGTAGAACCGTGGAACCTGACCGGAACTGACCAAACGGTCTGGTTTGGTCCGGTTCTAGAGTGCAACGGTTCGATTCTAGTTTCAAAAATCAAAGAACCGGTGACATCGGTTCGGTTCCCGGTTTGGGGGTATGTAGAACCGAACCAAACCGTGAACCGATCCGTAGAACCAAACTGTGGATTTGATCCGTAGAACCAAACCGTGGATTTGATCCGTAGAACCGAACCGTGGAACCGAACCTCAAACCAAACCAACGTATTTTTGCATACCTTATAATTATTTTTTTTAGAACAATTATTTTAGTAAATGTATTTTTGTACACCTTATACAATATCTAAACCATTCATCAAATGAACCACAACATGGATGGACATGGGTTTGCAATTGGGCTGGATTATAAAAAGCCCAGAACCATGGAACCGAACCGGTTTTAACGGTTCGGCTCTAGGGTGCCAACGGTTCGGTTTCAGTTCCGAATTTCCTAGAACCGTTAGAAACGGTTCGGTTCCTGTTTCACCCTAGAACCGGACTAAACCGAACCCTGTGCACCCCTACCTGTAGGGTCCCCCCTGATGATGAATAGCCGTTCTTAATCTTACTCTCGCAAGTAGCTACGACGAAGTGTCGGACAGCATGGCTGGATAAGTTATCCGATGGTTCATAAGCATGCAAGAGCCTCTTTATAAGTTGCATGCATACACTTCTGTCCCATGAAACCATTGTGGATCGATCATTGCCTAGAAAATCGCTCGATAATGAATTTTTCATTAAATCGCCGTAATAATGATTTTTTTCAACTTAATCGTTGCAATTAAATTGACGGTTGAAATGGAAAAACCATAAACCAAAAAAAAATAAAAAATCATTTAGAGGGATTTGAGGATTGTCCATTAAACTGATTTTTTACAACTTGAACGGTTGAGATTTATATAAACCAGCGAAGAGTGTACGATAATTGTGTGCGTGTATACAGATGGTCATGCTCTGCCAAAGTATCGATAATTTTATCCGGTGGGAAAGTTGGAAACGCGTGATCTTTGGCTCGACTCTATAGCGGACGCGAAATTTCCTAGGGCTCTGCTAGGACTGCGTGACATATATTCGAGAGCGTGACCTTTCATAAGCCGGACGCGGATTAACTACTGAAGTGACGTCACCAAGATCTGTGGTCCCACCATGATGTATGTTTTGTATCTACACCGTTCATCCATTTGGAGAGTACATTGTAGGGCATGAGCCAGAGAATGAGTCAGATTCAAAGCTCCAATGGATCCCACTACAGAGAACGGTGGAGAGAATGACGCCCACCATTAAAAACTCTAAGCGCCACAAAAGTTTTCAATCAAGCTTATATTTATGTCTTCTTTAAATTTAAAAAAAAAAAAAAAAACTTAAAAACAGGTTGGATCTCAAATAAACATCAAGGCAGACTATAGGAAGGTTTCAATGGTGGATGTCACTCTCTCCACTGTTTTATGTAGCAGTCCACGGGGCTTTGTATCTGACGCATGCCCTAGTGATGTTAATCCCATCCAAAACAATGGTTTGGAAGGCTACGATACCATTGTATTTCCTTACATGCAATCACTGTATGATAATGATGTTAACCCATCTAATACAATTTAATATCATTCAATTGATGGAGAGTTTAGATATAACATATGAGGGCGTGTTTGGCCAGTAAAATTGAATGGTATTGAATTGTATTAGATGGGATTAAGGGCATATTTGGTCAACAAAATTAAATGGTATTAAATTATATTAGATGGGATTAACATTATTATTATACCGTGATTGCATGTTGGGGAATACTATGGTATTGTATCCTGCCAATCCTAGTTTGGGATAGAAATTATGCTATAGAAAACCAACAAGGGATTAAGAAAAATCATATTTGGTAGACCATGGAATTATAATCAACTGGCCAAATTCACAACGGATGCTTTATTTACTTATATATATATATATATATATATATATATATATATATATATATATATATATATATATATATATATATATGGAAAAGGTACTATGCACTCGACCTCACGGTAAGCTCCCATGAGGTCGAGCTGTGTGGGCCCCATCGTGATGAGTGTCAACCATCAATACTGTGCATTTGATGGGTCCTCTTTAAATTATGGGATATTCCAAAAATCAGCCATATACGGAACTCAAGTGGGCCACACCATCTAAAATCATGTGAAGATGTGTCAAAAACATATAAAAGCACTTGGTGAGGCCCACTTGAAATTTGCATGCGTCTGAAACTTGGTCTGAACTCTCATCCAAGTGGGACACACATAATGGATGGGCTGGATTTGCAAACCACATCTCGGTGGGCCCAAAAAATGATTATGAATGTTTTAATGGTGCACAATCCCTCTCAACTTCTATATGTGGTGTGGCCCACACAAGTCACGGATTGACTTGATTTTTGAGACCTAGGCCCACGATAGAATGGTGCATCTGACTGATGAGGTAGATGTTCGAAACGCATCACGGTGGGGCCCACACAACTCGACTTCATGGGATGTTCGCATCAGCTCGAGCGACATAGTACCCTTTTTCCATATATATATATATATATATATATATATATATATATATATATATAAAAGGTTCTATGCAGTCGAGCTCATGCGAACTTCCCATGAGTTCAAGCTATGTGGGCCCCACCGTGATGTGTGTCAAACATCTACCCCCATCAATCAGATGCACCATTTCATGGTGGGCCTAGATCTCGAAAATCAAGTCAATCTGTGACTTGTGTGGGCCACACCACATACAGAAGTTGAGAGGGGCCGTGCCCCATTAAAACATTCATAATCATTTGTTGGGCCCACCGAGATGTGATTCACAAATCCAACCCATCCATTATGTGTGTCCCACTTGGATGAGGGGTCAGACCAAGTTTCAGATGCATATAAATTTCAGGTGGGCCCCACCAAGTGATTTTATATGTTTTAGGCATGTCTTCACATGATTTTAGATGGTATGGCCCGCCTGAGTTGAGTTCTGTATACGGCTGATTTTTAGGATATCCAATTTAATTTAAAGGAGACCCATCAAATGCAGTGTTGATGTTCGACACACATCACAATGGGGCCCACACAACTCAGACCTCATGGGCTTGATCATTCTACCACGAGAACACTCCAAAAGTCAAGCTATTTCAACCATCAAGTGGCTTACAATGTGAATTTTGAGCTTTTGACTAGTTGTCTATTACTGGTAAACTTTTGGATCTGGCCTATACTTGTGTTTTCCCATTCATATCGGGTAGTCACCTTATGAACGGTTTGGATTGCGTATGAACATTATCATTACCTACAAAGGTTTCAATGGTTGGCGTCCCATGACAATCATTTACTTTGTAGTGGTCCACATTCTAATGGACTGGTGGATTTCACACTGGCCCCCGCAGAGTTTTTATTTTCCGAGAAATCGCTTGCCAGATGCAACACGCAAGTATTGATCGTAGCATAGATGGACGGCGACCCAAGAATCCCCGCGGTAGGAAGATCTTGGCTGTCCAATCTTGGGGTACTCATTCATTGAATCTACATCCATACATGCAGCATTGATTTCCTTAAGAGGTTCCATACGTTGCTTTTCATAAAGAAAATAACATCTACCGTTTGGGGCCCACCTTTGCTAACATAACTCAATGTGGGCCATCCAATTATCTAAGGATCTTAGTGGGGCGCGGCTTTGGTGGATCCCGGATACACAGAGGTGGGTGGGATCACTGATTATGGGCCCACATGATGTATGTTCCTTATATCCACACCGTCCATCCGTTTTGAAAACTCATTTTTGGGCATGATCTTGAAAATAAATCAGATCCAAATCTCAGGTGGACCATGATACAAGAAACAGTAATAATCGACCATTGTAAACTTTTTGTGGGCTACAAAAGTTTTGGATCAAGTTGATACTTGTGTGGTATATTCATCTAGGTCTTTGTGACCTTATCAACAGGTTGGATGGTAAATAAACATTCCAGTGCCTTTATGAAGTTTTTAATGGTGGGGATTCAATCACAGCTGTTTCCTGTGATATGGTCCACCTAAGATTTGGATGTACTTCATTTTTGAGATCATGCCCTAAAATGAGCTTTCAAAATGGATGGACGGTGTGGATTTAAGGAACATACATCACAGTGGGCCCCACAGTTAGCGATCCACCGAAACTGCTGAAAATGGAGAAATACGGTCGCCATGTTTGTCGTACGTGTGGTGGTTGAAAGAAATTACATCGCAGTAATAGAGTAACAGACTGTTGCTTGCAAGTCAAGCATTTCAATTGCCTCCACATGCGCCTTCTTTTTCGGAAGTGGATTGTCACATGTATTCCTGTGCCCGGGGCTGTGTGGGGCCACAGATATCCGTGACGAATCTACTCCGTTCATCTATTTTGAAATGCCTTAATTGGACAGGATTCTAAAAATGAGGCATATTCAAAGCTCAGGTGGGCTGTACCAAACGGAACAGTGGGAATGAAAATGTCGGTCGTTGAAACCTTCCTTGAGCTGACCATGATGTTTATATGCCATCCAAACCGTTCATGTGGTTATTACCAGTCAGATAAACCGTAGGCAAAAATATCATCATGATACAAAACTTCTGTAAGTCCAGGCGTTCAATCCTCACTGTTTCGTGTGGTATGGCTCACATGAGCTTTGTTTCCGCCTGATTTTTAGATTCCTGCCCTATTGGTCTTGAAAATATATATGGACGGATTCGATTTATCACAGACATCGGTGGACCCACGCATCCCCAGGCATAGGAATATTTATGTGCCCGTGCCCGGGTCACAGGCAACCGGCCCCTTGCTACTCTTTTTTCAGACAGATGAGTCATTTTGGTACTTCGGAGGAATATCGTTCTCCATGTGGCCGTATGTTTGTAGAAAAAGCGGCTGCCCGAATACAAATCTGAAGCCTGAATCTAAAATATGAATATGAAGTAAAAATAAAGTGGATTGGTAACGATTGTTGAAGTCTGAAAATTAAAACTTGTTTGTTAACAAACTTTTGAAATGTCTTAAATTTGTTAATTTGATACATTTGCCCATATATCCTGTTTATAAATATATTAAATTATGAAGAAATTATTTTTTATTAAATAAAATTAAAATCATTATGTTTTTAATAGAAAATTAAAATATTATATAAAAAAAATCCATTTCTTTTTTGTATATTCAACATAGTAGTATGTTCAAAATCTCCGAATACTCCTTCCAATTTAGACATCATTCTCTTATATTGTAAGGAAAGTGAACCGAAGATGGATTCTTTATTGATGTAGTTGTGCAGTGTATATGTTTTATTTTATCCATGTCATCCATTCATTTTTTCAAATCATTTTAGGAAATGATCCAAAAATTAAGAAAGATCCAAATTTCATATGGACCTGACCATAGGGAATAGTGGAGATTGAATGCCTACTATTAAAAGCTTTATGTGACGAAAACAGTCTAGGATGAACCTAATATTTGTGCTTTCCTTTCATTCATGTCCATGTGACCTAATCAATAAGTTAGAAGGTAAATAGACATTACAGTGGGCCTAGGAAGTTTTTAATGGCGTGCATTCAATCACAACAATTTTCTTGTGGTGTGGTCCACATTAGATTTGGATTTACCTCATTGTTAAGCCAATGCATTAAAATGATAAAAAAAAGAAGATAAATGTACAGGTAAAACACATATATTATGGTGGGGTGCAAAAGGAATTGCCCAATCCCTCTTCACCATTGGCAACGTGAGTGGGCAATCTGCGCATGGACGTAGATTTCATGCTAAAGCCTTTTGGATGAAGTTTTTGCACAGAGATTCTAGGTGAGCCCACTGTGATATTTGTGAGAAATCCAACCCATCCATCCATTTTTCGAGTTCATTTTAGGACACGTGACGAAAAGTAAGGTAGATCCAAATCTCAAATGGGCCACACGAGAGGAAACTGTGGGGATTTAGTGATCACCACTGAAATATTTATATGGCCACAAAGGTTTTATATCTGTCTATGTTTTTGGTGTTTTCATTTCATCTCAGTAAAAATGACCTTATAAATGGTTTGAATGGCATATAAACATCAAGGTGGAGCATAAGAAGGTTTCGACCGGAGGCATTCATTTCCCACAGTTTCATCCCGTATGGCCCACTTGAGTTTTGGATCCTCCTCATTTTTGGTCGCATGTCCTAAAATAAGCTCGAAAAATGGATGGATGGGTTGGATTTCTCTTAAACATCAAGCTGGACCCCACCTTACATTCCAGCGCCCCAACCTAGTGGGAAAGTCTTTAGCAGGAAATTTGCGTTGATACGATCCCATGCCGCCAATGGAAGGGCCGCCTGTTAGTGGGTCTGTGGGCCCACCGTGATGAATATGTTTTATCCACATCGTCCATCCACTTTTCCATATCATTTGGGGGGCATAAGAGTTTTATACGTGACTCATATTTTGGCTCAATCTCCGAAGTAATCTGAAAAAGTTGATGGACGGTGTGGATCTAACATATAAATTATGGTGGGGTCTAAAGAAGTTTTACATGTTAAAAGTTGAGTTACTTATTACGCAAACTATTTAGGAAAGAAAAAATTTATGTAGTAACTTGTAGATGGGTAATTTTGAAAGCAATTATTTTTTATATATTTTTTTTATTATTATTTTTAATATACAAGAATTTATAAAGCACATTCGGTATTCACCATTAAGCCGGATCCTTGTGGCGAAAAAACTTAAATGAAAAATCCCATAGCGCTCTCTGAATTTGGCGTTAACAACAACACTTAACATAGATTGGACCCACTAAGAAGGACACCCCACTAAGAAAACTCCCCAAAGTAAGGTTGATCCAACCATCATGCAACCATGTAAATTTAGAAAATATAGGGTAGATTTTCATTGTTTTGTTTTGTTTTTTTTTTGTTTTGTTTTTTTCTTTTTTTAAATGATGTGGTTCTCTTATTGGCTTTATAAACCTGACTTTTGGGACATGCCATCATCATGGTGGGACACAGTTAGAGACCGGCATTCATGAAAGACATTTAGTTGCTGATGAGTTAGAGTAGCCAAAAAGTCCTTTTTTCCACCAAAATTCTATCCTCTTTAATATGATGGCATTCAAATAAATTTTAAAATTTACTTGGAGTTGTTTGATTTTTTATTTATCATTGTAATTCATGGTAAATCTTTTATAATTATTTGTAAAGCTTTATACTTGTTAATATGTTCGTACAATTTCTACATTTAAACATTGTGAGGCCAAACTGTTATTTATGTATCTCATCCAAGCTGATATTTGTGCATACCTTTCATATATGTCAATGTGATGTTATGAATAGATTAGATGATAGACACATATCTCTGTGGGTCTCACCAAGGTTTTAATTTTGAACTGTTTGCCCTAAATTGAGATGATAAAAAGGATAGACAGCATTGATGAAAAATTAAAATTTCACACATTACGGTGAGATCCATGTATGCATGTCAAATGCAAAATCTAAATGAAAAAGATAAAATTGTCATTTCACACCTTTACTTAGGCCAGCTTAATGGATGAGTACCTGACTGTAGGACCAACCTCCATATATGCACTGTATATCCATACCGTCCACTTGTCTTGGCAACTAATTTTAGGGCATGGTAAAAAAAAAGAAAAAAAAAAGTGCCATATAAGATGTATAGGTTCTTCTAAAGAATATCGAGGCATCCAACATCTATGGTCCACTTTAAATGGATGTCCTAGATAACAAAATCTAGTGTCCCACGTCCACAACCTTACAATTACTCGAAAAGCAAAAGGGAATCAGATTTGATTTTGACTAAAAAACCCCAGCCCCAGCCCACCTAACATCAGGTGGGGTCCATCGCTATAGAAACTTTACTATCATACCCATTTTGTACACATGGGGTCATGGCTCAGTGATCCTGACCATCAATTTGTGCATGCCCAAATTCTCCTCAAAGGGACAATCCTATCCTTTCAGCCATTGCCTCGGTATAGAGGGTTAAAAAGATACACCCACAGTCCACTTTTACATTAAAAAAGGCCAAAATTTTTTTTTGAGCGAATAGGATTTTCCAATTTGGGTGATTTTAAGGGCACAATGCATTCACATGGGTCCCACTTGACTAATGATTTTCGAATCATGTGCACGTACGAACTCCATGTACAATGGATCCGATGGGAACTGCCTGGTAAAGCACATGGATAGGATGAAAATTGCTTGGTTTCAAGGATTTTTAAACCCAAATGTGGCCTAATGAAAAAATATTGAAAAAGCGTTATGTGTGCCTGTCAGATAAGATAAAATTTAAACTTGTAGAGTAGAACAAAGGTTCAGGCCCACCATGATCTATGACAAGCCAAGATAAACAGACCTCAGCCCATCCAAAATGATTATGCCTGGCCAAAGCCTAACCACAGCCTGTTCACCTGCTATACAAGTTGCATGTTGTTCACTAGACATGCTAACCATGCAGATAACATGGCCCACAAATTGGGCCACACAAAGTAGTGAAATATACGTATTACGTGCACAAAAATGCCTTGGAAACCCTAAATGAGCCGAGCCAAGTTAGCAGGGTTCTCAGCACTGTTCGAGCCCAACCGAATTAATAAATGGGGTTTGAATTTTAAGCTTGGGCCCAATCCTTAGGCTTGAAAATGCCACACCAACAGGCCGACCTGGGCTAATGGCCTATTCACACCCTTGTATTTTATGTACAGCCTGGCCTATTCACACCCTTCTAAAGTTCACATGCTTTGAATTGATCTTAGCACACAAGGTGTGTCCATTTAATAAAGCAAGCGGATCCACGGTCTTCCCTTACATTTTTTTTAAATGGCGGTTAGGTGTGGCTACTTGGGTGGGCCTAATGTGATTTTTAGGCCCTGGGCCTATATATATATATATATATATATATATGGAAAAGGTACTATGCGCTCGAGCGTAAAGCGGTCGTCCGTGAGGTCGAGCTGGGTGGGCCCCACCGTGATGCCTTTCGAACATCAACACCGTCCACCAGATGCACCATTCTATGGTGGGCCTGGACGGCCCAAAATCAGGTCAATTCGTGACTTAGGTGGGCCACACCATCTAAAACCATAAGTATACATGCCAAAAACATATAAAAGCACTGGTGGGACCCACCTGAGTTTTCCATGCACCTGAAACTTGGTCTGAACCCTCATTCAAGTGGGACACACATAATGGATGGTCTGGATTTGCAAAACACATCTCTGTGGGTCCTCAAAAATGGTTATGAATGTTTTAATGGTGCACGGCCCTTCTGCACTTCTGTATGTAGTGTGGCCCACTAAAGTCACGGATTGACTTGATTTTAAGCCTTCCAGGCCCACCATGGAATGGTACATCTGGTGGACGGTGTTGATGTTCGAAAGGCATCACGGTGGGGCCCACCCAGCTTGACCTCACCGGCCCCACCTTGACCTCACCGACGACCGCTTTACGCTCGAGCGCATAGTACCTTTTATATATATATATATATATATATATATATATATATATATGGTATGACATCTAATGGTTGGAGTGGATTTCATGGAAACATCATGGTGTAGGTCCTATAAAATTCAACAGTGGACGTCTCTATTTCAACTATTTTCTTTAGTGTGGCCCACCTGAATCATGAGTTAACCTGATATTTTTTAGCTCCAGGCCTAAACTGGATTATGCATCTAATGGTCGAAATGGATTTTGCATACACATCATGGGAAGCTTGTCGAAAATGAAGTCCCAGGACGCTCTTAAACTGTTTAGAGATGATTTAGAAAAGAGGGAATTGCCTGGGAAGCCACTCTTGATTTTTACATGCCAGCCGTGATGTTCATGTAAGATCCACCCCGACCATTAGATATCTATTCAGAGAGATGTTGATTTTTACCAGCCCCATGTTCGTTATATAAAATCCACTCCAGCATTAGATTCCAAACAAAAATTTAGCCCATGTCCAAAAATCATACCCATCCATGATTCAAGTGGGCCGAAACAGTTTGGAGGGCCAGTGTTGCTCCGTACAATGTTTCTAATCATGTGGTCCACCAGAATCAGAAATAGAGACACATTTTTGTCCCTTGGCCTAACATGGAGTGACGTGACTAGAGTTGGGATGGATTTTACATAAACATCACCCAAGCCATCATCCATTTATTGGAACGAGTGGTAATAGAAGGTGGTAGAATGATAATTATGTGGATTAATGAGGTAGCTTTTTAAAAACCTTCTTAAAAATCAAATCAAAATATAAATGGTCAGCTTTCAATCTCCAAAGTTCAAGTGGACCACACCACATGAAGAACATTTAAATGGTTAGCGTTCAATCTCCCGTAATGTGTGGTCCACTTGAGATCTCATTTTTGGGCCGACACCCTAAAATGATTTGTACGGTGTGGATATAACACATATCATGTTGGGGCCCACAAGGTTTTGGCTTCAAATCACGTGCTATGACATAAAAATTGATCCAATTTCTGATTGTTTAGTGTATGCATTTATTTATGATTTGAGAGAATTCCATTAAAAATACATGTAGATTCATACAACCAAACAGGCCCAAAGGGTTGTTTCCTGCGCAAGTTTACATAAGAATAATAAAACATTTTCCTACAAGATAACTTAATCAAAGTGCTTTTAGAGGGATGTGCAATCAATAGTGGGCCCCCATGATGGACGGTCCTTCCTAGTGTACTCAATATGAACTATCTAGTTCTCAAACCAATAATTAGATGATTAAGATAACCTAATTGAAGTGATTTTTAAGCTACACATGATGGACAATACACATCAACCTTAGATTTTCTAGCACAATATGATTCGTCCATTCTCCCAAACTAATAATCAAATTGTAGGATCATCCAAACAAGGTGATTTGAGAAGGATAGGTGATCAAAGATGGGCCCACATGATGGACAATTCACATTAATGCTAAGATCTTTCTAGTAGCATACATTCGATGTGTAGGCTATGCATGTCCCAAACCACTAATTGGATGGCTAGGTTCATTCAAATCACAGTGATTTGGGATGGATGGGCCATCAAATGTGGGCCCCACAAGATGGATGGTTTATGTCAATTCTAAGACCTTTCTGAGCACATTAAATATCCATTTAGAGGGATGGCCCATTGAGTGGATGCCCCAAATGATGGATGGTTCATATCAATGATTTAACCTTTTACATTACAGCCAATATGGATTATCCATTTCCATAGCTATTAATTCGATGGGTAGGATCGTCCAATCATAGTGATTTCATAGGGACGGGTCATTGACGATGTGTCCAGCATTATCTATGGTTCATATCAAGATCAAACAAAAAGTATTAACGACGTAGATTATCTTTTTCCATAGCCATTGATCGGATGATTAGGATCACCTAATTAAATTGATTTGACATCAATGATTAGACTATTTTCAGCATAAATGATATAGATCATCCATTTTCAGTCCTTGATCAGATATTTTATGAACATTTCCAAACCCATGCGAAAGATCTCATCCATGTTGATGTATGTGATGAGGCCCACTTACACATGGTGGGACACATAAAGCGTACTCCATTTGTCAGTGATATGCCCTAACAATGTTCCTGGTAAATAAATTACCTTAAATAGATATAGGGTATGTGATTGCTGTGGTGTAAGCAAATACATGAAACTGACTTTCATGTGCAAAATACACCAATATAGCAAACATGGTACAATACTTATAGGGGGTGTTTGATTTTTTATTTACCAATGTCAATAGTGGTAAATAAACAATTATGACTTGTCAAAGACAGTTTGGAAGGAAAATGCATGCTTAATTATACCTCAGTTTTCATGATTGAATGCATGAAATCAAGCGGCTGAAAAATCCATGGGACCCACTGTGACGTATGTCTAATCCACGCTGTCCATCTTTTCTACCAGCACATTTTAGGGCATGATCCAAAAAATGAAGCAGATCCAGAGCTCAAGTAGTCCTCACAACATGAAATACTCATGGCATTTGATAACTTAAAAAGAACTTGGTAATATGAACGGTTACACACACTATTGATTATAGTCGTCTTTCACTCTCTCTTCCAAACATAGGCTGCCAAACACAACTTGGTGGTTCTGATTACCAGATTGCAGGCACGCACACTACTAATTATAGTCGTCTCTCTCACTCTCTTCCAAATATAGGCTGCCAAACACAACTGGTGATTCCAATTCTCATGGATTCTATGGTAATTGCCAAATACACGCTCTCAAACAACCCTTCACATGGATTCAAGTGGATTCTCATTACAGCTTGACAGACACAACTGGTGATTCCAATTCTCATGGATTCCATGGCAGTTGCCAATGGATATCAAATACATGCTCCCGAACGACCCCTTACCCATCGGACAAGTCCTCCCCCTTTTGGGAACCATCAGGTGCATTATCTAATGGCACTGTTCGATTCTCACACACTCCAGCTCATGGTAAGCCTCTGTCCTTGAGGTCTGGCCAGGTTTAGCTTGGGTAGTGGAAACAACAAAGCCCTCACCACCTCTAATGGGAAAAGCAAAACCTAACAGGGTTGTCGCTCGCCCCTCTTGCGAGCATATATTGCCGCGGGCCCTTCTTTCCTCCTGCACATGAAAACCCGAGATCCCTGGATCCCCTCGCGACCACAGACGGAATGCCACACAAAGATCTGTGACTTGAATTGACTAAAAAAACCCCATAATTTTAAGGAAGCCTAGAAAAACCCCATCATCAGTGTTTTCCTAGATAATCCTAGAGATGTGGAAATTAGAAAGAAAAACCATTGAAGAAGAAAGAATAAACCTATAGACTAGCAAATATCTCATAGAGATTGGACTATCAAAGGATGACTCAAACCCGAAAATACAACTTATTGGATGTAGGGCTGTCAATGGGTACCCAATGGACCCGACCTAGTTTTAATGTGTCCAGGTCCCATCATTTGGACAAGCTAGGAAATGGTTGGGTTCGGGTCTCCCTTTCAGACCCAGTTAAAAATCAGGTCTAGTCATTTTGGGTTGGGTACATGTAAAGGACCCTGTTAAAGTTGAGTCCGGGTTGGGGGTTGGGTCCAGTTAGTTTTTTACACTAACACTCAGATATTTTAATACATTTTGATGATTTTAGCAATGGAATAAGGTTTCCTGAGCCACACACGTGAGAGAGCCCATTTATACACCAACCATGTATCGAAGTGGCAAATGCATAGGACCCAAAAGGACCCAGCTCTGGCAAGACCTGAATGCAGTTAGCCTACGGGTCACATGTGTAGGACCCAAAAGGACCCAGCTCTGGAAAAACCTGAATGTGGTTAGCTTACTGGTACTGTAGGATCCCACGTCTGTACCCGACCCATTGACAGTCCTAAGTGAATGTTCATATTTGTCCATGGATTTGCATGCTGTTAAGATTGTGTAACCAGGGAAATATTGTGGGCTGACTCACCCAAAATGAGGACTGCATGATGAATGATCCAAATTTCAAGAAAATTGGCCCACATGGCTATGGTGTCTAATTCCTCAACGCATATTCCAACAGTTGAAGAAATAAAAGATGGCAGTAAACTAGAATGAAATTATAGAATGCACAGAGAGCAATACCTGTATGGAAGTTCTGTGTGAATTGCAAGCAACTGAGCTGTTCATTGGTGGCCTCAAGCCAACTATCAAGAAGAAACATATTATTGGGCCTTGAGCAAGCATGCACTAAAGTGACTAAAAATCAGAATACACATATAGACGACCAAACCAATTTGTAGAACTTGAAAATCCCTCCAACTTAGCAATTTGAGGGACTGTGGATGATGTGTCAAATGCTCCTGTCTACAAAAGGAGCCCAAATGAAGATAGTGTGAAAATAACTTAGAAATTGATAGGCCATTATCCTATTTATTGGGTCTTGCAAAATGTATAAACCGTGGTGTGCGGTAATGGCCGTTACAGGGTCATACGGGCCATTACATAAAGTTAACGGTGGCAACCGTTATACATTATGGGGTCATAAAGGCCATTACGGAAGAAATGACTTGTAATCGCCGTTACGGCCCTTGTAATGGCCCGTAACGCCCACCCCCCCTCATAAAGGTCTAAGTTTTTTTTTTTTTCCCCCAATAAAAAAGATACTGTAACAACCGTTATGACCTGTATCGAAAGGTAACGGTGGTGGTTGTTACTGCCACTGTTACTATTACGGAGTACCTTGGTGTAAACAAGATGCACTAATTACCATACCACCAATGCTTAGATCTGGTCATTCATTAGGCCCATTACTAGGCTGATATAAAGCTGGCTATAATGTTTTATAGAAAATGGATATGGCTAGCAAATAACAGCAAATTACTTGCATTCATGGAAAAGAGTGTGGTTAGATCAATTGGACCGACTTGACTATTGGACCAGGCCAAAGTCTGTAATGGGGGCCTAGATAATGAATGGCTTGGATCTTACATGCTTGTGGATGGGCGGATTGTGGGCAGATCAACATGCACGAGTCTAATTAAATTTCATAACTGAAATATATCACCATCATACAATTGTTTATTGGATTGTGATATTTAGTGAAGGATTATATGAATTGCATACAGTAGAAAGTGTTCTTATTATTTTCATTTTGGTATTTCAGGTGAAATGTTGGCGAAAAACAAAACAAAGGGTGGGCACTCTCTCAACTCGTTTCCTGTTTTGTGGCCCACCTGAGTTTTCGTTTGGGTTTATTTTTGGCCCCTGGATGTAAAGGCGAAGCATCGACGGATTGGATGTTGTGAATACATCACTTGGACCCCACTTCTGCCCGGTACAACCATAAAGCACACCCCTCAGTTTATTACCTGTACATTCTTAGCCATATAAGGTGTCAATGAAGAACAGGCAAACATGTTTCTCCAAATCCTTCCCTTCTTCGATAAAATACCTCTATGCAAATGAGGAGATAGAAATTTCAGTCTATTGCAATTGTGAATTCTGTTTTGGTTTTGCATCATAGAGATAAACTTTTTCTTTCTCATGGTTCCTATGTAACTTGCTTCTGTTACATTTCTGACATCAACAACTAGATCCAATTTCAAAAAGTTTTTTTAGCATGATTAGGATATTTGCTAGAATCTCAAGTTAGGGAACAAATAAGTGTTAGCACTGGATACAATAATACAAGGCCACTAGCAATCGTCTGGAAATGTCCAAGTAAACAAGGTTACTGGCTTCACCAATTAAAAATACAAAAAAAAAACCCCTTTTTTTTTTTTTTTTTTTTACATGCAAAAACTGTTATTGATTTGGGTTTGGGGATCAGGGAAGCTTCAGTTTCAAAATGTTGGCATGTATAAACAAATAGGAAGCAGGAGCGGGAGTGCAGGTCTAAGCATCAGCAGCACCTAGTTAGACAGTCTTTGCAACTAATTCCCACATAAGGAATACCAAACTCCAAAGAACTATTAAGATTGAAAAAGGAAAAACACCAAGCTCCAAGGCTCTTCAACACCCTTTTCTTGCATTTTTAATCTTATATAGCAAAAAAAAATTCCTTTTTTCCCCACTCTTTTAATTCTACTTTTCTAACTAAACCCGATGACAAAACCAAAAAATGCAAGAAAAGAAGGAACAAGTGGAAAGAGTTTCCTATTGATACGATGCTGGATACACTACAAGCAAATTTTTGGTCATAATTTTAAGTATGAATACTTTTTTTTTCAGTAAGTAGAAAAACAAGCCCATCAAAAAGAAATCTCTAAAAAAAAAAAAAAAAAAAAAAAAACCCAAAAATTAAAGAAAAGTTGGTAATAATCAGCATCCTTAGAACCTGCTAAGCAGGTTGTTGTCACCTCTGTGACATAAAACCATGATTTTATCTTTATCTTTTTTTTATTTGTCTTTATAATGGTGCTGACATCAACATGATGGCATGATAATAAACGTTATCCCTCTCAGCTAATATGGAATCATCGACAAGAAAGAACTAAATCAGAGAAATCTAATAATCAGCATCATTAATACAATGAAGAATTACAAATCTTAACAGAGACTACAAACACTGTAAATCACAACCATAAACTTTCAACAAGAGATTATCAAGAACATCATGCCAAACACTTGTAGTGAAAAGAAAAGAAAAAGTGGAATATAAGAAAAATGATGAATGCATAAAAATCATTGGTAACATGCTTGGTGAGAATAAGCCAATAGCAAATTCCAAGTCTAAAGTCATTCTCGGTCTAGAAGAAAGTTGCAGAATGCTATAATGAAGAGAAATCATCCAATGCTTCCAGGGCCACTCTAATGGCTCTATAACTTGTGCTCCTAGTTGGACAGGACACATGGACAGTCCAATCAATCAATGTAACCTAAAAATTAGGAAACTCATGCTCCATGTGCCGGAATGCATAAAAACACCAATCAGGTGATCATATCCATCCAAAACTTGGCCTTCTTTTTATAGACTGCTAGGATCACTAAACATGGGTCTGGGTATATGACTTACTCAATCATAAAACCAGCATTAGATTTATTTATTTATTTTTTAACATTAAAAGCAGCATAGATGATATTGGACCAACAATATTAATAATTTGGATCAATATTATAAACCTAGTCATATGAATAATTTAGATTATCGAAATGAGACCATTCATATGGATAGTTTGGTCATAGAAAATGGTCCGAGTCGTACAAATAATTTGGATTACCAAAAATAATCTAGATCTTCTAATGGTACGGATTATTGAACATTAGCCCTCGACATTAGTGATTTGGACCACCGAATTCGGGCCTAGCCATATGAATTGTTTGGATAATTCAGGAAGAGCTCTTGCAAACAAAATAGTTTCAAATGCAGAAGGGCCGACTCATTTGAACAAGATGGATCACTAAAAATAGGCCCAACCATGAGATCGGCTTGGATAACCAGAACTTGGCACAACTATATTCACAACTAGGGTCTCTAGATACGACTTTGAGTATATCATTGGTTCAATCATATGAACGGCTTAGATGGAGGAAGACTGACCCGATCATATATTGATTTGGATTACTTAAGACGGGCCAAGTCATATGAATATTTGGATCACTAAAATGAGCTCAGTCATAAGAACATTTTAATCATAGAAAATGAGTTGAGTCATACAAACAATTAGGATCATTAGAAATAATTCTCCAATCATATGAACAAACAGTATGGATCATAAAAAACTAGCCCTTCACATTACCAATTTGGATCACTGAGCACAGCCTAGTCATATGAAATGGTTTCAAATCATTCACAATGAGCCAATCCAAACAAAACAATATAGAATTCATTATCTGGACAAGTCATTTGAACAACTAAGATGACTGAAAATAGGCCCAACCATATTAACCTACTAGGATCACTAAGCATGGGTCTGGCCCAATCATAAAAACAGCATAGATTTTTTTAAAAACATTAAAAGCAGCATAGATGACATTGGACCAACGATATTAATAATTTGGATCCATATTATAAGCCGAGTCATATGAATTATTTGGATTATCAAAATATGACCATTCATATGGATAGTTTGGTCATAGAAAATGGTCTAAGTCGTATAAACAATTTGGATTACCAAAAATAATCTACATCTTCTAATGGTATGGATTATTGAATTGTTTAGATCATTCAGGACAACCTCTTCCAGACAAAATAGTTTCAAATGCAAAAGGGCCGACTCATCTCAACAGAATGGATCAGTAAAAATTGGCCCAACCATGTGATCAGCTTGGTTCACTAAAACATGGCCCAATTAAATTCACAACTTGCATATCTATATTTGACTTGAGGATATGATTGGTTCAATCATATGAACGGCTTAGGTGAAGGAAGATTGACCCCACCATATGTTGATTTAGATTACTTAAGATGGGCTAAGTCATATGAATGTTTGGATCACTAAAATGAGCTCAGTCATATGAACATCTTAATCGTAGAAAATGAGTTGAGTCATACAAACAATTGGGATCACCGGAAATAGTCCCTCAATCATATGAACAGTATGGATCACTGAAAACTAGCCCTTCATATTACCAATTTGGATCATTGAGTACAGGTCTAGTCATATGAATGGTTCGAATAACTGATAAACAGTTCATCTAAACAAAATAGTCTATAATTGATAAATTGGATGACACATTCAAATAATTTAGATCACTGAAAATAGGCCCAACCATGAATATAGGTTGAATCATTGGAACCATATTAACATACCATCCTCACTACATATGGGACATGGTATATTACTGGCCCAATTACATGAACGGCTTAAATTAGGTTGGCCGAACCATGGAAATGATTTGGATCAATAGTCAAGTCTAGCCATATGAATTGTTTGGATCATGAAAATGAGTCCATTAATATAGACAATTTGGTCATAGAATATGGGTCGAGCCATACAAATAATTTAGATCACAAAAAATAGTCCCCATCATATAAATGGTATAGCTCTTAGATAACCAGCCCACCACATTAACAATTTGGAACACAAAGTACGAGCCTAGACATATTAATTGTTTGGATCTTCGATAATAAGCCCATCCAATCCAAATAGTTTCAATATAGAAAACGGCCCAACTCATCTTAATAGCATGGATCACTAAAAATATGCTCAATTATGCAGTCAACTTGGGTCACCAGAAATTGGCACCACCATATTCACAACTTCCATCGCTAGAATGGATCACTAAAAATTGGCCCAACCATGTGATCAGCTTGGGTCACTACAATTTGGCCCAAATATATTCACAACTTGGATCTCTAGATACAACTTTGAGTATATGATTGGTGCAATCGTATGAAAGGCTTAGATGAAGGAAGATCGACCCAAACATATGTTGATCTGGATAACTTGGTCATAAGAATGTTTGGATCATTTAAATGAGCGATCTCTATATACGACTCGAAGCATACGACCAACAGGCTTATTGTATGATGAAGGAAGACTGACCCCACCATATGCTGATTTGTATTGCCTAAGACGAGCCAAGTCATATGAATGTTGGGATCATTTAGATGAGCTTAATCATATGAGCAGTATGATCATTGCGAATGGGCCGAGTCATACGAACAATAAGGATCTCTATAATTAATCCCATTGAAAATTAGCCATTGGCATTAGCAATTTGGATCATATGAATGTTTGGATCATTAAAATAAGCTCATTCATATGAATAGTTTGATCAGGATCACTACAAATAGTCCCGCATCATATTAATGGTAAAAATCGCCTAAAAATAGCCCTAAACATTACCGATTTGGATCACTAAGTCTGGGCCTAGTCATACGAAAGGTTTGAATCATTGATAATGAGTTCATCCAAACAAAACAGTCTAGAATTCAGAAAACTGGATGAGTCATATGAAAAGTTTGGATTACAAAAAATAAGCCTAACCATACATCCAGACGAAAATCATTGGGACCATATTAACCTATTGATACAAGACTAGGTATATAGCTAGCCCAATCACAACTTTGATCGGTTGATACAAGTCTCTGTGTATATGATTTGCCCAGTCATACGAAAGGCTTAGAAGATGAAAGACATGCCCGACCATATTAATGATCTGGATCAATTAATATGGACCTAGTCAGATTGATGTTTGCATTATTAGAATGAGTTGTGATATGGGCAATTTGATGATAGACGATGGCCGAGTCATAAGAACAATTAGGATCGCCATAAATGGTCCCCCGATCATATGAATGGTATAGATCACTGAAAACTACCCATTTACATTGCCGATTTGGTCATAGAGTACGGGTCTAGTAATATGAACGGTTTGAATAACTGATAACGAGTTCATCCAAACAAAACCGTCTATAATTCATAAATTGGATGACTCATTCAAATAGTTTAAATCACTGAAAATAGGCCCAGCCGTGTATGTAGGTTAAATAATTGCAACCATATTAACCTCCTATCCTAGCTACATACGGGACATGGTATGTCACTGGCCCAAGTACATAAATGACTTAAGTTAGGCTGGCAGCACCTGTTAGACACCTCACATACCTTGTATATCTTGTTTCTATAGGTAGGGGATTCTATGTTTATTACTTGTATAGATGGTTGTAATCTCTATATATTCGACCCCATTGGGTTGTCTCAAATACACAGAAAATCTTCTGCATCTCTCTGCTTTCAGCACCATGGTAATGATTTGGATCATTAATCAAGCCTAGCCATATGAATTGCTCGGGGATCACTAGAAAATGGGCTGACAATATTGACGATCTGGATCAATTAATTTCGACCTAGTCATATTGATGTTTGGACGATTAGAATGAGAATTAGGATCATGCCATATGGACAATTTGATGATTTAGACGATGGTAATATGAACGGTTTGAATAATAGCGATAACGAGTCATAAGAAGAATTAGGATCGACCATTCAAATGGTCCCCGATCATGTGAATGGTATAGATCACTTGAAACCTCCTATCCTAGCTACATACGGACATGGTATGTCACCGGCCCAAGTACATTGACTTAAGTTAGATTTGATCATATCTTGAGTTTATTACTTGTATAGATGGTTGTACTCATATGAATTGGTTCAAATATCTTCGATAACAAGTTCATCCAAACAAAGCCATATGAATTGCTCTGGGATCACTAGAAAATGGGCTGACAATATTGACGATCTCATAATTCATAAATTGATGTTTGGATTACTCATTCAAACAATTTAAATCATGGCCGAGTCATAAGAAGAATTAGGATCGCCATAAATGGTCCCCGAATAGATCACCAAAACCTCTACATTGCCGATTTGGATCATTGCGGGTCTATAATTTAGTATATATGTTGAATCATTGGAACCATATTAACCTCCCATCCTCGCTACATACGAGAAATGGTATGTCACTAGCCTAACTACATAAACGACTTAAATTAGGATAGCCGTACCATGGTAATGATTTGGATCAATAATCAAGCCTAGCCATATGAATTGTTCGGGGATGACTAGAAAATGGGCCGAGTCATGAGAATAATCAGGATCATTAGAAGTAGTCCCGCAATCATACGAATGGTAAAAATCACCTGGAATTAGCCCTTCACATTGCCAATTTGAATCACTAAGTCCGGGCCTAGTCATATGAAAGGTTTGGATCATTGATAATAAGTTCATCCAAACAAAACAGTCTAGAATTCATAAAGCTTGATGAGTCCTATGTAAAGTTTGGATCACAGTAAATAAGCCTAACCATGCATCCCGTCTAAAATCATTGGGATCATAGTAACCTATTAATATAGCAAATACAAGACTAGGTATATAACTGGCCCAATCACATGAACGCCTTGGATGAGATTGGCCCAACAATATCAATGATTTGGATCAACAATATAGGCCTAGTCATATAAATGGTTTGGATTATTATAATCAATATGTTCATATAGCAGTTGGATCATAGAAAATGGGGCAAGTCATACAAAGAATGGTAAGGTTCACAGAATACTACCCACCACCTAAACACGACTTGGAATATCAAGTACCGTCCTGCCCATATTAATTTTTTTAGATCATTCGAAATGAGCTCATCCAAACCAAACAGATTTAAATGTAGAGAACAGGCCGACTCATCTAAACAACATGGATCACTAAAACTAGGCTCAACCATGCCTTCGGCTTGGGTCACTAGAAATCAATACGACTACATTCACAACTTTGATTGGTTAATACAAGTCTTTGTGTATATGATTTGCCCAGTCATACGAAAAGCTTTGATGATGAAAGACATGCCCGACCATATTGATGATCTGGATTAATTAATATGGACTTAGTCATATTGATGTTTGGATGATTAGAATGAGCTGTGATATGGACAATTTGATGATAAACGATGGTCGAGTCATAAGAACAACTAGGATCACCATAAATGGACCCTCGATCACATGAATGGTATAGATCACTGAAAACTAGCCCTTTACAACGCCGATTTGGTCATTGAGTACGGGTCTAGTTATATGAACGGTTCGAATAACTTATAATGAGTACATCCAAACAAAACGGTCTATAATTCATAAATTGGATGAATCATTCAAACAATTTAGATCACTGAAAATAGGCACAACCGTGTATATAGGTTGAATCATTGGAATCATATTAACCTCCTATCGTCGCTACATACGGGACATGGTATGTCACTAGCCCAACTACATAAAAGACTTAAATTAGGCTGGCCGCACCATGGTAATTATTTGGATAAATAATCAAGCCTAGCCATATGAATTGTTTGAGGATCACTAGAAAATGGCTGACCATATTGACGATCTGGATCAATTAATTTCAACCTAATCATATTGATGTTTGGATGATTAGAATGAGCTGTGAAATGGACAATTTGATGATAGACGATGGCCGAGTCATAAGAACAATTAGGATCGCCGTAAATGGTCCCCCACGCATTTGAATGGTATAGATCACTGAAAACTTGCCCTTTACATTGCCGATTTGGTCATTGAGTACGGGTCTAGTCATATGAAGGGTTCGAATAACTAATAACGACTTCATCCAAACAAAACGGTCTATAATTCATAAATTGCATGACTCATTCAAACAATTTAGATCACTAAAAATAGGCCCAGTCATGTATATAGGTTGAATCATTTGAACCATATTAACTTCCTATCATATTAACCTCCTATCCTCACTACATACGGGACATGGTATGTCACTGGCCCAACTACATAAAAGACTTAAATTAGGCTGGCCGCACCATGGTAATTATTTGGATAAATAATCAAGCCTAGCTATATGAATTGTTTGAGGATCACTAGAAAATGGCCGACCATATTGACGATCAGGATCGATTAATTTCGACCTAGTCATATTGATTTTTGGATGATTAGAATGAGCTGTGAAATGGACAATTTGATGATAGACGATGGCCAAGTCATAAGAACAATTAGGATCGCCATAAATGGTCCCCCGCTCATATGAATGGTATAGATCACTGAAAACTAGCCCTTTACATTGCCGATTTGGTCATTGAGTATGGGTCTAGTCATGCGATCAGTTCGAATAACTGATAACGAGTTCATAAAAAAAAGGTCTATAATTCATAAATTGGATGACTCATTCAAACAATTTAGATCACTGAAAATAGGCCCAGCCGTGTATATAGGTTGAATCATTGGAACCATATTAACCTCCTAACCTCACTACATACGGGACATGGTATGTCACTGGCCCAACTACATTAACGATTTAAATTAGGCTGGCTGAACCATGGTTATGATTTGTATCAATAATCAAGCCTAGCCATATGAATTGTTCGGGGATCACTAGAAAATGGGCCGACCATATTGACCATTTGGATCAATTAATATGGACCTAGTCATATCGATGTTTGGATGATTAGAATGAGCTGTGATATGGACAATTTGATGATAGACGATGGCCAAGTCATAAGAACAACTAGGATCGCCATCAATGGTTCCCCGATTATATGAATGGTATAGATCTCTGAAAACTAGCCATTTACATTGCCGATTTGGATCATTAAGTATGGGTCTAGTCATATGAACGGTTCGAATAATTGATAACGAGTTCATCCAAACAAAACGGTCTATAATTTATAAATTGGATGACTCATTCAAACAATTTAGATCATTGAAAATAGGCCCAGCTGTGTATATAGGTTGAATCATTGGAATCATATTAACCTCCTATCCTCACTACATACGAGACATGGTATGTCAGTGACCCAACTACATGAACGACTTAAATTAGGTTGGCCACACCATGGTCATGATTTGGATCAACAATTAAGCCTAGTCATATGAATTGTTCGGGGATCACTAGAAAATGGGCCGAGTCATGAGAACAATCAGGATCACTAGAAATAGTCCAGCAATCATACGAATGGTAAAAATCTCCTGGAATTAGCCATTCACATTGCTAATTTGAATCACTGAATTCGGCCCTAGTCATATGAAAGGTTCGGATCATTGATAATGAGTTCATCCAAACAAAACGGTCTATGATTATAAATTGGATGACTCATTCAAACTATTTAGATTACAAAAAAGTATCCCCTTACATTGCAGATTCAGTCATTGAGTACGGGTCTAGTCATACAAAGGGCTTAGATGATGAAAGACCTGCCCGACTGTATTGACGATCAGGATCAATTAATATGGACCTAGTCAAATTGATGTTTGGTTGATTAGAGTGAGTTGTGATATGGACAATTTGATGATAGACGATGACCAAGTCATAAGAACAACTAGGATCGCCATAGATTGTCCCCCGATCATATGAATGGTATAGATCACTGAAAACTAACCCTTTACATTGCTGATTTGGATCACTGAGTACAGTTCTAGTCATATGAACGGTTTGAATAACTGATAACGAGTTCATCCAAACAAAACGGTCTATAATTCATAAATTGCACGGCTCATTCAAACAATTTAGATCACTGAAAATAGACTCAGCCGTGTATATAGGTTGAATCATTGGAACCATATTAACCTCCTATCCTCGCTACATACGGGACATGGTATGTCATTGGCCCAACTACATGAACAACTTAAATTAGGCTGGCCGCACCATGATAATGATTTGGATCAATAATCGAGCCTAGCCATATGAATTGTTCGGGGATCACTAGAAAATGGGCCAAGTCATGAGAACAATCAGGATCACCAGAAACATTCCAACAATCATACAAATGGTAAAAATCGCCTGGAGTTAGCCCTTCACATTGCCGATTTGAATCACTGAGTCCAGGCCTAGTTATATGAAAGGTTCGGACCATAGATAATGAGTTCATCCAAACAAAACAGTTTAGAATTTAGAAAGCTTGATGAGTCCTATGTAAAGTTTGGATCACAGTAAATAGGCCTAACCATGCATCCCGTTTAAAATCATTGGGACCATAGTGACCTATTAATATAGCTAATACAAGACTAGGTATATAAATGGCCCAATCCAATGAACGCCTTGGATGAGATTGGCCCAACAATATCAATGAATCGGATCAACAATATAGGCCTAGTCATGTGAATGATTTGGATTATTATAATCAATACGTTCATATAGTAGTTGGATCATAGAAAATGGGACAAGTCATACAAAGAATGGTATGGTTCACAGAATACTACCCACCACCTAAACACCAACTGGAATACCAAGTACCATCCTGCCCATATTAATTTGTTTAGATCATTCAGAATGAGCTCATTTAAACCAAACGAATTTAAATGTAGAGAACAGGCTGACTCATCTAAACAACATGGTTCACTAAAAATAGGTCCAACCATGCCGTCAGCTTGGGTCACTAGAAATCAGCACGACTACATTAACAACTTTGATTGGTTGATAAAAGTCTCTGTTATATGCTTTGCCTAGTCATATGAAAGGCTTAGATGGTGAAAGACATGCCCGACCATATTGATGATCTGGATCAATTAATATGGACCGAGTCATATTGATGTTTGAATGATTAGAATGAGCTGCGATATGGGCAATTTGATGATAGACGATGGCCGAGTCATAAGAACAATTAGGATCGCCATAAATGGTCCCCCGATCATATGAATGATATAGATTACTGAAAACTAGCCCTTTACATTGCCGATTTGATCATTGAGTATGGGTCTAGTCATATGAACGGTTCGAATAACTGATAACAAGTTCATCCAAACAAAACGGTCTATAATTCATAAATTGGATGACTCATTCAAATTGTTTAGATCACTGAAAATATGCCCAGCCGTGTATATAGGTTGAATCATTGGAACCATATTAACCTTCTATCCTTGCTACATACGGGACATGGTATGTCACTGGCCCAACTACATAAATGTTTTAAATTAGGCTGGCCGCACGATGGTAATGATTTGGATCAATAATCAAGCCTAGCCATATGAATTGTTCGGGGATCACTAGAAAATGGGCTAACCATATTGACGATCTGGATCAATTAATTTCGACATAATCCTATTGATGTTTAGATGATTAAAATGAGTTGTGATATAGACAATTTGATGATAGACGATGGCCGAGTCATAAGAACAATTAGGATCGCCATAAATGGTCCCCCGATCATATGAATGGTATAAATCACTGAAAGCTTGCCCTTTATATTGCTGATTTGGATCATTGAGTACGGGTCTAGTCAGATAAATGGTTCGAATAACTGATAACGAGTTCATCTAAACAAAACAGTCTATAATTACTAAATTAAATGACTCATTCAATCAATTTAGATCACTGAAAATACGCCCAACCGTGTATATATGTCGAATCATTGGAACCAAATTAACCTCCTTTCCTCACTACATACAGGACATGGTATGTCACTGGCCCAACTACACGAACGGCTTAAATTAGGCCGGTTGCACCATGTTAATGATTTGGATCAATAATCGAGCTTAGCCATATGAATTGTTCGGGGATCACTAGAAAATGGGCCGAGTCATGAGAACTATTAGGATCATTAGAAATAGTCCATCAATCATATGAAGGGTAAAAATAGCCTGGAATTAGCCCTTCACATTGCCGATTTGAAACACTAAGTCCGGGCCTAATTATATGAAAGGTTCGGATCATTGATAATGAGTTCATCCAAACAAAACAGTCTAGAATTCATAAAGCTCGATGAGTCCAATGTAAAGTTTGGATCGCAGAAAATAGGCCTAACCATGCATACCATCTAAAATCATTGGGACCATAGTAACTTGCTACGATAGCTAATACAAGACTCGGTATATAACTGGCGCAATCACATGAATGCCTTGGATGAGATTGGCCCAACAATATCAATGATTTGGATCAACAATATAGGCCTAGTCATATGAATGGTTTGGATCATTATAATCAGCACATACATGTTGCGGTTGGATCATAGAAAATGGGCCAAGTCATACAAAGAATGGTATGGTTCACAGAATACTACCCACCACCTAAACACCACCTAGAATACCAAGTACCATCCTGCCCATATTCATTTGTTTAGATCATTCGGAATGAGCTCATCCAAACCAAACAGATTTAAATTGTAGAGAATGGACCGACTCAACTGAACAACATGGATCACTAAAAATAGGCCCAACCATGCCGTCAGCTTGGGTCATTAAAAATCAGCACGACTACATTCACAACTTTGATTGGTTAATACAGTCTCTGTGTATATGATTTGCCCAGTCATACAAAGGGCTTAAATGATGAAATACAAGCCCGACCATATTGACGATCTGGATCAATTATGTGGACCTAGTCATATTAATATTTGGATGATTAGAATGAGCTATGATATAGACAAATATACGATAGGTGATGGCCGAGTCATAAGAAAATTAGGATCGCCATAAATGGTCCGCCGATCACATGAATGGTATAGATCACTAAAAACTTTCCCTTAACATTGTCGATTCGGTCATTGAGTACGGGTCTAGTCATATGAGCGGTTCGAAAAACTAATAACTAGTTCATCCAAACAAAACGGTTTATAATTCATAAATTAGATGACTCATTCAAATAATTTAGATGACTGAAAATAGGCCCAACCATGTATATAGGTTGAATCATTAGAACCATATCAACCTCGTATCCTCGCTGAATACGGGACATGGTATGTCACTGGCCCAACTACATAAACGACTTAAATTAGGATGGCCGTACCATGGAAATGATTTGGATCAATAATCAAGCCTAGTCATATGAATTCTTCGGGGATCACTAGAAAATGGGCCGGCCATATTGACGGTCTGGATCAATTAATTTCAACCTAGTCATATTGATGTTTGGATAAATAGAATGAGCTGTGATATGGACAATTTGACGATAGACGATGGCTGAGTCATAAGAACAATTAGGATCGCTATAAATGGTCCCCCGATCATATGAATGGTATAGATCAGTGAAAACTATCCATTTACATTGCCAATTTGGATCATTGAGTATGGGTCTAGACATATGAACGGTTCGTAAAACTAATAACGAGTTCATCCAAACTAAATGGTCTATTATTTATAAATTGGATGACTCATTCAAACAATTTAGATCACTGAAAATAGGCCTAGCCGTGTATATAAGTTGAATCATTGGAACCATATTAACCTCCTATCCACGCTACATACGGGACATGGTATGTCACCGGCCCAACTACATGAACGGCTTAAATTAGGCTAGCCGCACCATGGTAATGATTTGAATAAAAAATCGAGCCTAGCCATTTGAATTGTTCGGGGATCACTAGAAAATGGGCCGAATCATGAGAATAATCAGGATCACTAGAAATAGTTCAGCAATCATACGAATGGTAAAAAATGCCTAGAATTAGCCCTTCACATTGCCGATTTGAATCACTGAATCCATGTCTAGTCATATGAAAGGTTCGGATCATTGATAATGAGTTCATCCAAACAAAACGGTCTAGAATTCATAAAGCTTGATGAGTCCTATGTAAAGTTTGAAACACAGAAAATAGGCCTAACCATGCATACCGTCTAAAATCATTGGGACCATAGTAACCTATTAATATAGTTAATACAAGACTAGGTATATAACTGGCCCAATCACATGAACGCCTTGGATGAGATTAGCCCAACAATATCAATGATTTGGATCAACAATATAGGCCTAGTCATATAAATGGTTTTGATCATTATAATAATCACGTTCATGTAGCGGTTGGATCATAGGAAATGGGCCAAGTCATACAAAGAATGGTATGGTTCACAGAACACTACCCACCACCTAAACATGACTTGGAATACCGAGTACCGTCCTGCCCAGATTAATTTGTTTAGATCATTCGGAATGAGCTCATCCAAACCAAACGGATTTAAATGTAGAGAACGGGCCGACTCATCTGAACAACATGGATCACTAAAAATAGGCCCAACCATGCCATCAGTTTGGGTAACTAGAAATCAGCATGACTACATTCATAACTTTGATCGGTTGATATAAGTCTCTATGTATATGATTTGCCCAGTCATACGAAAAGCTTAGATGATGAAAGACATGCCCGACCATATTGACGACCTAGATCAATTAATATGGAACTAGTCATATTGATGTTTGGATGATTAGAATGAGCTATGATATGGACAATTTGATGATAAACGATGGCCGAGTCATAAGAACAACTAGGATCCCCATAAATGGTCCCTCAATCAAATGAATGGTATAGATCACTGAAAACTAGCCCTTTACATTGCCAATTTTGTCATTGAGTATGAATCTAGTCATATGAACGGTTCGAATAACTTATAACGAGTTCATCCAAACCAAACGGCCTATAATTCATAAATTAGATGAATCATTCAAACAATTTAGATCACTGAAATCAGGCCCGGGCGTGTATATAGGTTGAATGATTGGAACCATATCAACCTCCAATCCTTGCTACATACAGGACATAGTATGTCACTGGCCCAACTACATAAACGACTTAAATTAGGCTGGCTGCACCATGGTAATGATTTGGATCAATAATCAAGTTGAGCCATATAAATTGTTCAGGGACCACTAGAAAATGGGCTAACCATATTAACGATCTAGATCAATTAATTTCGACCTAGTCATATTGATGTTTGGATGAATAGAATGAGCTGTGATATGGACAATTTGATGATAGACGATGGCCGAGTCATAAGAACAATTAGGATCGCCATAAATGGTCCCCCGATCATATGAATGGTATAGATCACTGAAAACTAGCCCTTTACATTGCTGATTTGGTCATTAAGTACGGGTTTAGTCATATGAACGGTTCGAATAACTGATAACGAGTTCATCCAAACAAAACGGTCTACAACACATAAATTGGATGACTCTTTCAAACAATTTAGATCATTGAAAATAGGCCCAGCCGTGTATATAGGTTGAATCATTGGAACCATATTAACCTCCTGTCCTCGCTACATACAGGACATGGTATGTCACTGGCCCAACTACATAAACGATTTAAATTAGGCTAGCTGCACCATGGTTATGATTTGGATCAACAATCTAGCCTAGCCATATGAATTGTTCGAGGATCACTAGAAAATGAGCCGAGTCATGGGAACAATTAGGATCACTAGAAATAGTCCCGTAATCATATGAATGGTAACAGTCGCTTGGAATTAGCCCTTCACATTGCCGATTTGAATCACTGAATCCGGCCCTAGTCATATGAAAGGTTTGAATCATTGATAATGAGTTCATCCAAACAAAACGGTGAATAATTCATAAATTGGATGACTCATTCAAACTGTTTAGATCACTGAAAACTAGCCCTTTACGTTGTCGATTCGGTCATTGAGTACGGGTCTAGTCATATGAACAGTTCGAATAACTGATAACGGGTTCATCCAAACAAAACGGTCTATAATTCATAAATTGGATGACTCATTCAAACAGTTTAGATCACTGAAAATAGGCCCAGCCGTGTATATAGGTTGAATCATTAGAACCATATTAACCTCTTATCCTCGCTACATACGGGACATGGTATGTTACTGGCCCAACTACATAAACGACTTAAATTAGGTTAGCCGCAACATGGTAATGATTTGGATCAATAATCAAGTCAAGCAATATGAATTGTTCGGGGATCACTAGAATATGGGCCGACCATATTGACGATCTAGATCAATTAATTTCGACCTAGTCATATTGATGTTTGGATGAATAGAATGAGCTGTGATATGGACAGTTTAATGATAGACGATGGCAGAGTCAAAAGAACAATTAGGATCGCCATAAATGGTCCCCCGTTCATATGAATGGTATAGATTACTAAAAACTAGCCCTTTACATTGCCGATTTGGATCAATGAGTACGGGTCTAGTCATACGAACAGTTCAAATAATTGATAATGAGTTCATCCAAACCAAACGGTCAGTAATTCATAAATTGGATGACTCATTCAAACAGTTTAGATCACTGAAAATAGGCCTAACCATGTATATAGGTTGAATCATTGGAACCATATTAACCTCTTATCCTCGCTACATATGGGACATGGTATGTTACTGGCCCAACTACATAAACGACTTAAATTAGGCTGACCGCAACATGGTAATGATTTGGATCAATAATCAAGCCGAACCATATGAATTGTTTGGGGATCACTATAATATGTGCAGACCATATTAACGAACTGAAAATAGGCCCAACAATGTATATAGGTTGAATCATTGGAACCATATTAACCTCCTATCCTTGCTACATACGGGACATGGTATGTTACTGGCCCAACTACATAAACGACTTAAATTAGGCTGACCGCAACATGGTAATGATTTGGATCAATAATCAAGCCGAACCATATGAATTGTTTGGGGATCACTATAATATGTACAGACCATATTAACGATCTAGATCAATTAATTTTGACCTAGTCATATTGCTGTTTGGATGAATAGAATGAGCTGTGATATGGACAATTTGATGATAGATGATGGCCGAGTCATTAGAACAATTAGGATCGCCACAAATGGTCCCCCGATCATATGAATGGTATAGATCAAAGAAAACTAGCCCTTTACATTACCGATTTGGTCATTGAGTACGGGTGTAGTCAGATGAACGATTCGAATAACTGATAACGAGTTCATCCAAACAAAACGGCCTATAATTCAATGATTGGATGACTCATTTAAACAATTTAGATCACTAAAAATACTCGCAGCCAGGTATATAGGTTGAATCATTGGAACTATATTAACCTCCTATCCTCACTACATACGGGACATGGTGTGTCAGTAGCCCAACTACATGAATGACTTAAATTAGGCTGGCCACACCATGGTAATGATTTGGATCAACAATCTAGCCTAGCCATATGAATTGTTTGGGGAATACTAGAAAATGGGCCGAGTCATGAGAATAATCAGGATCACTAGAAATAGTCTCGCAATCATATGAATGGTAACAGTCGCTTGGAATTAGCCCTTCACATTGCCGATTTGAATCATTGAATCTGGTCCTAGTCATATGAAAGGTTCAAATAATTGATAATGAGCTCATCCAAACAAAATGGTGTATAATTCATAAATTGGATGACTCATTCAAATTGTTTAGATCACTGAAAACTAGTCCTTTACATTGCCAATTCGGTCATTGAGGACGGGTCTAGTCATATGAATGGTTCGAATAACTGATAACGAGTTCATCCAAACAAAACGGTCTATAATTCATAAATTGGATGACTGATTCAAACAATTTAGATCACTGAAAATAGGCCCAGCCGCCGTGTATATAGGTCGAATCATTGGAACCATATTAACCTCCTATCCTCGCTACATACGGGACATGGTATGTTACTGGCCCAACTACATAAATGACTTAAATTAGGCTGGCTGCAACATGGTAATGATTTGGATCAATAATCAAGCCGAGCCATATGAATCGTTTGGTGATCACTAGAATATGGGCCGACCATATTGACCATCTAGATCAATTAATTTTGACCTAGTCATATTGATGTTTGGATGAATAGAATGAGCTGTGATATGGACAGTTTAATGATAGACGATGGCTGAGTCATAAGAACAATTAGGATCTCCATATATGGTCCCCCGATCTTATGAAAGGTATAGATCACTGAAAACTAGCCCTTTACATTGCCGATTTGGATCATTGAGTATGGGTGTAGTCATATGAACGGTTCGAATAACTGATAACGAGTTCATCCAAATAAAGCGGTTTGTAATTCATAAATTGGATGACCCATTCAAACAATGTGGATCGCTGAAAATAGGCCCGTATATTGGTTGAATCATTGGAACCATATTAACCTCCTATCCTCGCTACATACGGACATGGTGTTTCAGTGGCCCAACTACATGAACGACTTAAATTAGTCAACCATGCTAATGATTTGGATCGACAATCTAGCCTAGCCATATGAATTATTCAGGATCACTAGAAAATGCGTAATCATGAGAACGATCAGATCACTAGAAATAGTCTACAATAATAATATGAATGGTAACAGTCGCTTGGAATTAGCCTTTCACATTGCCGATTTGAATCAATGAATCCGGCCCTAGTCATATGAAAGGTTCGAATCGTTGATAATGAGTTCATTCAAACAAAACAGTGTACAATTCATAAATTGGATGACTCATTCAAATTGTTTAGGTCACTGAAAACTAGACCTTTACATTGCCGATTCGGTCATTGAGTACGGGTCTAGGCAAATGAACGGTTCGAATAACTGATAATGAGTTTATTCAAACAAAACGGTTTATATTTCATAAATTGGATGACTCATTCGAACAGTTTAGATCACTGAAAATAGGCCCAGCCGTGTATATAGGTTGAATCATTGGAACCATATTAACCTCCTATCATCGCTACATACGGGACATGGTATGTTACTGGCCCAGTTACATAAACGACTTAAATTAGGTTGGCCGCAACATGGTAATGATTTGGATCAATAATCAAGCTGAGCCATATGAATTGTTCGGGGATCACTAGAATATGGGCGACCATATTGACCATCTAGATCAATTAATTTCGACCTAGTTATATTGATGTTTGGATGAATAGAATGAGCTGTGATATGGACAATTTGATGATAGATGATGGCCAAGTCACAAGAACAATTAGGATCGCCATAAATGGTCCCCCGATTATATGAATGGCATAGATTACTACCTTTACATTGCCGATTCGGTCATTGAGTACGGTTCTAGTCATATGAACGGTACGAATAACTAATAATGAGTTCATCCAAACAAAACAGTTTATATTTCATAAATTGGATAACTCATTCGAACAGTTTAGATCACTAAAAATAGGCCCAGCCGTGTATATAGGTTGAATCATTGGAACCATATTAACCTCCTATCCTAGCTACGTACGGGACATGGTATGTTCTGGCCCAACTACATAAACGACTTAAATAAGGTTGGCGCAACATGGTAATGATTTGGATCAATAATCAAGTGAGCCATATGAATTGTTCGGGGATCACTAGAATATGGGCCGATCATATTGGCGATCTAGATCAATTAATTTCGACCTAATCACATTGATGTTTGGATGAATAGAATGAGCTGTGATATGAACAATTTGATGATAGATGATGGCCGAGTCATTAGAACAATTAGGATCGTCGTAAATGGTCCCCCGATCATATGAATGGTATAGATCACTGAAAACTAGCCATTTACATTGCCGATTTGGTCATTAAGTACGGGTCTAGTCATATGAACGGTTCGAATAACTGATAACGAGTTCATCCAAACAAAACGGTCTATAATTCAATGATTGGATGACTCATTTAAACAATTTAGATCACTAAAAATAGGCTCAGCAAGGTATCTAGGTTGAATCATTGGAACCATATTAACCTCCTATCCTCGCTACATACGGGACATGGTGTGTCAGTAACCCAAGTACATGAACGACTTAAATTAGGCTGGCAACACCATGGTAAAGATTTGGATCAACAATCTAGCCTAGCCATATGAATTGTTTGGGGATCACTAGAAAATGGGCCGAGTCATGAGAACAATCAGGATCAATAGAAATAGTCCCGCAATCATATGAATGGTAGTCGCTTGGAATTAGCCCTTTACATTGCCGATTTAAATCAATGAATCCAGCCCTAGTCATATGAAAGGTTCGAATCGTTGATAATGAGTTCATCCAAACAAAACAGTGTATAATTCATAAATTGGATGACTCATTCAAACTGTTTAGATCACTGAAAACTAGCCCTTTACATTGCCGATTCAGTCATTGAGGACGGGTCTAGTCATATGAACGGTTCGAATAACTGATAACGAGTTCATCCAAACAAAACGGTCTATAATTCATAAATTGGATGACTCATTAAAACAATTTAAACTACTGAAAATAGGCCCAACCGTGTATATAGGTTGAATCATTGGAACCATATTAACCTCCTATCCCCGCTACATACGGGACATGATATGTTACTAGCCCAACTACATCAACGATTTAAATTAGGCTGGCTGTAACATGGTAAAGATTTGGATCAATATTCAAGCCGAGACATATGAATTGTACGGGGATTACTAGAATATGGGCCGACCATATTGACCATTTAGATCAATTAATTTCAACCTAGTCATATTGATGTTTGGATGAATAGAATGAGCTGTGATATGGACAGTTTAATGATAGAAGATGGTTGAGTCATAAGAACAATTAGGATCGCCATATAAGGTCCCTCGATCATATGATTGGTATAGATCACTGAAAACTAGCCCTTTACATTGCCGATTTGGTCATTAAGTACGGGTCTAGTCATATGAACGGTTTGAATAACTGATAATGAGTTCATCCAAACTAGACGGTCTGTATTTCAAAAATTGGATGACTCATTCGAACAATTTAGATCACTGAAAATAGGCCCGGCAGTGTATATAGGTTGAATCATTGAACCATATTAACCACCAATCCTCGCTACATATGGTACATGGTATGTTACTGGCCCAACTATATAAACGGCTTAAATTATGTTGGCCGCAATATGGTAATGATTTGGATCAATAATCAAGCTGAGCCATATGAATTGTTCGGGGATCACTAGAATATGGGCCGACCATATTGACGATCTAGATCAATTAATTTCGACCTAGTCATATTGATGTTAGGATGAATAGAATGAGCTATGATATGGACAATTTAATGATAGATGATGGCTGAGTCATAAGAACAATTAGGATTGCCATAAATGGTCCCCCGATCATATGAATGGTATATATCACTGAAAACCAGCCCTTTACATTGCCGATTTGGTCATTAAGTACGGGTCTAGTCATATGAACGTTTCGAATAACTGATAACGAGTTCATCCAAACAAAACGGTCTATAATTCAATGATTGGATGACTCATTTAAATAATTTAGATCAATGAAAATAGGCTCAGCCAGGTATATATGTTGAATCATTGGAATCATATTAACCTCCTATCCTCGCTACATACGGGACATGGTGTATCAGTAGCCCAACTACATGAACGACTTAAATTTGGCTGGCCACACCATGGTAATGATTTGGATCAACAATCTAGCCTAACCATATGAATTGTTTGGGGATCACTAGAAAATGGGCCGAGTTATGAGAACAATCAGGATCACTAGAAATTGTCCCGCAATCATATGAATGGTAACAGTCACTTGGAATTAGCCCTTCACATTGCCGATTTGAATCAATGAATCCGGCCCTAGTCATATGAAAGGTTCGAATCGTTGATAATGAGTTCATCCAAACAAAACGGTGTATAATTCATAAGTTGGATGACTCATTCAAATTGTTTAGATCTTTGAAAACTAGCCCTTTACATTGCCGATTCAGTCATTGAGGACGGGTCTAGTCATATAAACGGTTAGAATAACTGATAACGAGTTCATCCAAACAAAACGGTTTATAATTCATAAATTGGATGGCTCATTCAAACAATTTAGATCACTGAAAATAGGCTCAGCTGTGTATATAGGTTGAATCATTGGAACCATATTAACCTCCTATCCTCGCTACATACGGAACATGGCATGTTACTGACCCAACTACATAAACAGCTTAAATTAGGCTGGCCGCAACATGGTAATGATTTGGATCAATATTCAAGTCGAGCCATATGAATTGTTCGGGGATCACTAGAATATGAGCCGACCATATTGACCATCTAGATCAATTAATTTCGACCTAGTCATATTGATGTTTGGATGAATATAATGAGCTGTGATATGGACAATTTAATGATAGACGATGGCCGAGTCATAAGAACAATTAGGATCGCCATATATGGTCTCCCGATCATATGAATGGTATAAATCACTGAAAACTAGCCCTTTACATTGCCGATTTGGATCATTGATTACGGGTGTAGTCATATGAACGGTTCGAATAACTGATAACGAGTTCATCCAAACAAAACAGTCCATAATTCATAAATTGGATGACTCATTCAAACAATGTGGATCACTGAAAATAGGCCCGTATATTGGTTGAATCATTGGAACCACATTAACCTCCTATCCTCGCTACATACGGGACGTGGTGTTTCAGTAGCCCAACTACATGAACGACTTAAATTAGGCTGGCAACACCATGGTAAAGATTTGCATCAACAATTTAGCCTAGCCATATGAATTGTTTGGGGATCACTAGAAAATGGGCCGAGTCATGAGAACAATCAGGATCAATAGAAATAGTCCCGCAATCATATGAATGGTAACAATCGCTTGGAATTAGCCCTTCACATTGCCGATTTGAATCAATGAATCCGGCCCTAGTCATATGAAAGGTTTGAAACGTTGATAATGAGTTCATCCAAACAAAACGGTGTATAATTCATAAATTGGATGACTCATTCAAACTGTTTAGATCACTGAAACCTAGCCCTTTATATTGCCGATTCAGTGATTGAGGACGAGTCTAGTCATATGAACGGTTCGAATAACTGATAACGAGTTCATCCAAACAAAACGGTCTATAATTCATAAATTGGATGACTCATTAAAACAATTTAGATCACTGAAAATAGGCCCAGCCGTGTATATAGGTTGAATCATTGGAACCATATTAACCTTCTATCGTCGCTACATACGGGACATGGTATGTTACTGGCCCACCTACATAAATGACTTAAATTAGGCTAGCCGCAACATGGTAATGATTTGGATCAATATTCAAGCCGAGCCATATGAATTGTTCGGGGATAACTAGAATATGGGCCGACCATATTGACCATCTAGATCAATTAATTTCGACCTAGTCATATTGATGTTTGGATGAATAGAATGAGCTGTGATATGGACAGTTTAATGATAGACGATGGCTGAGTCATAAGAACAATTAAGATCGTCATATATGGTCCCCCGATCATATGAATAGTATAGATCACTGAAAACTAGCCCTTTACATTGCCGATTTGGTCATTAAGTACGGGTCTAGTCATATGAACGGTTCAAATAACTGATAATGAGTTCATCCAAACAAAACGGTTTATATTTCATAAATTGGATGACTCATTCGAATAGTTTAGATCACTGAAAGTAGGCCCAGCCATGTATATAGGTTGAATCATTGGAACCATATTAACCTCCTATCCTCGCTACATACGGGACATGGTATGTTACTGGCCCAACTACATAAACGACTTAAATTAGGTTGGCCGCAACATGGTAATGATTTGGATCAATAATCAAGCTGAGCCATATGAATTGTTCGGGGATCACTAGAATATGGGCCGACCATATTGATGATCTAGATCAATTAATTTCGACCTAGTCATATTGATGTTTGGATGAATAGAATGAGATGTGATATGGACAATTTGATGATAGATGATGGCCGAGTCATAAGAACAATTAGGATCGCCATAAATGGTCGCCATCATATGAATTGTATAGATCATTGAAAACTAGCCCTTTACATTGCCGATTTGGTCATTAAGTACGGGTCTAGTCATATGAACGTTTCGAATAACTGATAACGAGTTCATCCAAACAAAACGGTCTATAATTCAATGATTGGATGACTCATTTAAACAATTTAGATCACTGAAAATAGGCTCAGCCAGGTATGTAGGTTGAATCATTGGAACCATATTAACCTCCTATCCTCGCTACATACGGGACATGGTGTGTCAGTAGCCCAACTACATAAACGACTTAAATTAGGCTGTCCACACCATGGTAATGATTTGGATCAATAATCTAGCCTAGCCATATGAATTGTTTGGGGATCACTAAAAAATGGGCCGAGTCATGAGAATAATCAAAATCACTAGAAATAGTCCCGCAATCATATGAATGGTAACAGTCGGTTGGAATTAGCCCTTCACATTGCCGATTTGAATCAATGAAACTAGCCCTAGTCATATGAAAGGTTCGAATCGTTGATAATGAGTTTATCCAAACAAAACGGTGTATAATTCATAAATTGGATGACTCATTCAAACTTTTCAGATCACTGAAAACTGGCCCTTTACAATGCCGATTCAGTCATTGAGGACGGGTGTAGTCGTATGAACAGTTCGAATAACTGATAACGAATTCATCCAAACAAAACAGTCTATAATTCATATATTGGATGACTCATTAAAACAATTTAGATCACTGAAAATAGGCACAACCGTGTATATAGGTTGAATCATTGGAACCATATTAACCTTCTATCCTCACTACATACGGGACATGGCATGTTACTGGCCCAACTACATAAACGACTTAAATTAGGCTGGCCGCAACATGGTAATGATTTGGATCAATATTCAAGCCGAGCCATATGAATTGTTCGGGGATCACTAGAATATGGGCCGACCATATTGACCATCTAGATCAATTAATTTCGACCTAGTCATATTGATGTTTTGGATGAATAGAATGAGCTGTGATATGGACAGTTTAATGATAGACGATGACCGAGTCATAAGAACAATTAGGATCGCCATATATGGTCCCCCGATCATATGAATGGAATAGATCACTGAAACTAGCCCTTTACATTGCCGATTTGGATCATTGATTACGGGTGTAGTCATATGAATGGTTCGAATAACTGATAACGAGTTCATCCAAACAAAACGGTCCATAATTCATAAATTGGATGACTCATTCAAACAATGTGGATCACTGAAAATAGGCCCGTATATTGGTTAAATCATTGGAACCATATTAACCTCCTATCCTCGCTACATATGGGACATGGTGTGTCAGTAGCCCAACTACATGAACGACTTAAATTAGGCTGGCAACACCATGGTAAAGATTTGGATCAACAATATAGCTTAGCCATATGAACTGTTTGGGGATCACTAGAAAATGGGCCAAGTCATGAGAACAATCAGGATCAATAGAAATAGTCCCGCAATCATATGAATGGTAATAGTCGCTTGAAATTAGCGCTTCACACTGCCGATTTGAATCAATGAATCCGGCCCTAGTCATATGAAAGGTTCGAATTGTTGATAATGAGTTCATCCAAACAAAACAGTGTATAATTCATAAATTGGATGACTCATTCAAACTGTTTAGATCACTGAAAACTAGCCCTTTACATTGCCGATTCAGTCATTGAGGACGGGTCTAGTCATATGAACGGTTCGAATGACTGATAACGAGTTCATCCAAACAAAACGGTTTATAATTCATAAATTGGATGACTCATTAAAACAATTTAGATCACTGAAAATAGGCACAGCCGTGTATATAGGTTGAATCATTGGAACCATATTAACCTCCTATCCTCGTTACATACGGGACATGGTATGTTACTGGCCAACTACATAAACGACTCAAATTAGGCTGGCTGCAACATGGTAATGATTTGGATCAATATTCAAGCCGAGCCATATGAATTGTTCGGGGATAACTAGAATATGGGCCGACCATATTGACCATCTAGATCAATTAATTTCGACCTAGTCATATTGATGTTTGGATGAATATAATGAGCTGTGATATGGACAGTTTAATGATAGACGATGGCCGAGTCATAAGAACAATTAGGATCGCCATATATAGTCTCCCGATCATATGAATGGTATATCACTGAAAACTAGCCCTTTACATTGCCGATTTGGATCATTGAGTACGGGTCTAGTCATATGAACGGTTCGAATAACTGATAACGAGTTCATCCAAACAAAACGGTCTGTAATTCATAAATTGGATGACTCATTCAAACAATGTGGATCACTGAAAATAGGCCCGTATATTGGTTGAATCATTGGAACCATATTAACCTCCTATCCTCGTTACATACAGGACATGGTGTGTCAGTGGCCCATCTACATGAATGACTTAAATTCGGCTGGCCACACCATAGTAATGATTTGGATCAACAATCTAGCCTAGCCATATGAATTGTTCGGTGATCACTAGAAAATGGGCCGAGTCATGAGAACAATCACAATAACTAGAAATAGTCCCGCAATCATATGAATGGTAACAGTCACTTTGAATTAGCCCTTCACATTACCAATTCGAATCAATGAATCCGGCCCTAGTCATATGAAAGGTTTGAATCATTGATAATGAGTTCATCCAAACAAAACGGTCTATAATTCATAAATTGGATAACTTATTCAAACTGTTTATATCACTGAAAACTAGCCCTTTACATTGCTGATTCGGTCATGGAGTACGGGTCTAGTGATATGAACGGTTCGAATAATTGATAACGAGTTCATCCAAACAAAACGGTCTATAATTCATAAATTGGATGACTCATTCAAACAGTTAAGATCACTGAAAATAGGCTCGGCCGTGTATTTAGGTTGAATCATTGGAACCATAATAATCTCCTATCCTCGCTACATTCGGGACATGGTATGTTACTGGCCCAACTACATAAACGACTTAAATTAGGCTGGCCGCAACATGGTAATGATTTGGATCAATATTCAAGTCGAGCCATATAAATTGTTCGGGGATCACTAGAATATGGGCCGACCATATTGATGATCTAGATCAATTAATTTCGACCTAGTCATATTAATGTTGAGATGAATAGAATGAGCTGTGATATGGACAATTTGATGACAGATGATGGCCGAGTCATAGGGACAATTAGGATCGCCATAAATGGTCCCCCGATCATATGAATGGTATAGATCACTGAAAATTAGCCCTTTACATTACCGATTTGGATCATTGAGTACGGATCTAGTCATATGAACGGTTCGAATAACAGATAACGAGTTCATCCAAACAAAACGGTCTATAATTCAATGATTGGATGACTCATTTAAACAATTTAGATCACTGAAAATAGGCTCAGCCGTGTATATAGGTTGAATCAGTGGAACCATATTAACCTCCTATCCTCTTTACATACGGGACATGGTATTTCACTGGCCCAAGTACATAAACGACTTAAATTAGGTTGGCCGCAGTATCGTAATGATTTTGATCAATAATCAAGCCTAGCCATATGAATTGTTCAGGGATCACTAGAAAATGGGCCGAGTCATGAAAACAATCAGGATCACTAGAAATAGTCCAGCAATCATACGAATGGTAAAAATCGCCTGGAATTAGCCCTTCACATTGCCAATTTGAATCACCGAGTCCGGGTCTAGTCATATGAAAGGTTCGGATCATTGATAATTAGTTAATCCAAATAAAACAGTCTAGAATTCATAAAGCTTGATGAAACCCATGTAAAGTTTGGATCACAGAAAGTAGGCCTAACTATGCATCCCGACTAAAATCATTGGGACCATAGTAACTTACTAAGATATCTAATAGAAAACTCGTTATATAATAGGCCAAATCGCATGAACAACTTGGATGAGATTGGCCCTACAATATCAATGATTTGGATCAACAATATAGACCTAGTCATATGAATGGTTTGGATCATTATAATTAGTACGTTCATGTAGCGGTTGGATCATAGAAAATGAGCCAAGTCATACAAAGAATGGTATGGTTCACAGAATAATACCCACCACCTAAACACGACCTGGAACACCAAGTACTGTCTTGCCCATATTAATTTGTTTAGATCATGTGGAATGAGCTCATCCAAACCAAACAGATTTAAATGTAGAGAACGTGTCATATCATCTGAACAACGTGGATCACTATAAGTAGGCCTAACCATGACGTCAGCTTGCATCACTAGAAATCAACATGACTACATTCACAACTTTGATCGGTTGATACAAGTCTTTGTGTATATGATTTTCCCAGTCATACGAAAAGCTTGGATGATGAAAGACATGCCCGACCATATTGACGATTTGGATCACGTAATATGGACCTAGTCATATTGATGTTTGGATGATTAGAATGAATTGTGATATGGACAATTTGATGATAAACGATAGCCTAGTCATAAGAACAACTAGGATCGCCATAAATGGTCCGCTGATCATATGAATGGTATAGATCACTGAAAACTATCCGTTTACATTGCCGATTTGGTCATTGAGTACGGGTCTAGTCATATGAACGGTTCGAATAACTAATAACGTGTTCATCCAAACAAAACGGTTTATAATTCATAAATTGGGTGACACATTCAAACAATTTAGATCACTGAAAATAGGCCCAGTCGTGTATATAGGTTGAATCATTGAAACCATATCAACCTCCTATCCTCGCTACATACAGGACATGGTATGTCATTGACCCAACTATATAAATGACTTAAATTAGGCTGGCCGCACCATGGTAATGATTTGGATCAATTATCAAGCCTAGCCATAGGAATTGTTCGTGGATCATTAGAAAATGGGCCAACCATATTGACGATCTAGATCAACTAATTTCGACCTAGTCGTATTGATGTTTGGATGAGTAGAATGAGCTGCGATAAGGACAATTTGATGATAGATGATGGCCAAGTCATGAGAACAATTAGGATCACCATACACGGTCCCCCGATCATATGAATGATGTAGATCACCGAAAACTAGCCCTTTACATTGCCAATTTGGATCATTGAATACGGGCCTAGTCATATGAACAGTTCAAATAACTGATAACGAGTTCATCCAAACAAAATGGTCTATAATTCAATGATTGGATGACTCATTTAAATAATTCAGATCACTGAAAATAGGCTCAGCTAGGTATATAGGTTGAATCATTGGAACCATATTAATCTCTTATCCTCGCTACATACAGGACATGGTGTGTCAGTAGCCCAACTACATGAATGACTTAAATTAGGCTGGCCACACCATGGTAATGATTTGGATCAACAATCTAGCCTAGCCATATGAATTGTTTGGAGATCACTAGAAAATGGGCCGAGTCATGAGAACAATCAGGATCACTAGAAATAGTCTCGCAATCATATGAATGGTAACAGTCACTTGGAATTAGCCCTTCACATTGCCAATTTGAATCATTGAATCTGGCCCTAGTCATATGAAAGGTTTGAATCATTGATAATGAGTTCATCCAAACAAAACGGTGTATAATTTATAAATTGGATGACTCATTCAAACTATTTAGATCACTGAAAACTAGCCCTTTACATTGCCGATTCGGTCATTGAGGACGGGTTTAGTCATATGAACGGTTCGAATAACTGACAATGAGTTCATCCAAACAAAACGGTTTATATTTCATAAATTGGATGACTCATTCGAACAGTTTAGATCACTAAAAATAGGCCCAAATGTATATAGGTTGAATCATTAGAACCATATTAACCTCCTATCCTCGCTACATACGGGACATGGTATGTTACTGGCCCAACTACATAAACGACTTAAATTAGGTTCGCCACAACATGGTAATGATTTGGATCAATAATCAAGCTGAGCCATATGAATTGTTCGGGGATCACTAGAATATGGGCCGACCATATTGACGATCTAGATCAATTAATTTTGACCTAGTCATATTGATGTTTGGATGAATAGAATGAGCTGTGATATGGACAATTTGATGATAGATGATAACCGAGTCATAAGAACAATTAGAATCGCCATAAATGGTCCCTCGATCATATGAATGGTATAAATCACCGAAAACTAGCCCTTTACATTGCCGATTTGGTCATTAAGTACGGGTCTAGTCATATGAACGGTTCGAATAACTGATAACGAGTTCATCCAAATAAAACGGTCTATAATTCAATGATTGGATGACTCATTTAAATAATTTAGATCACTGAAAATAGGCTCAACCAGGTGTATAGGTTGAATCATTGGAACCATATTAACCTCCTATCCTCACTACATATGGGACATGGTGTGTCAGTAGCCCAACTACATAAACGACTTAAATTAGGTTGGCCATACCATGGTAATGATTTGGATCAACAATCTAGCCTAGCCATATGAATTGTTCGGAGATCACTAGAAAATGGGCCAAGTCATGAGAACAATCAGGATCACTAGAAACAGTCCCGCAATCATATGAATGGTAACAGTCGCTTGGAATTATCCCTTCACATTGCCGATTTGAATCATTGAATCTGGCCCTAGTCATATGAAAGGTTCGAATCAATGATAATGAGTTCATACAAACAAAACGGTGTATAATTCATAAATTGGATGACTCATTCAAACTGCTTAGATCACTGAAAACTAGCCCTTTACATTACCGATTCAGTCATTGAGTACGGGTCTAGTCATATGAACGGTTCGAATAACTGATAATGAGTTCATAAAAAAAAAAACGGTTTTATATTTCATAAATTGGATTACTCATTCGAACAGTTTAGATCACTGAAAATAGGCCCAGCCGTGTATATAGGTTGAATCATTGGAACCATATTAACCTCCTATCCTCGCTACATACGGGACATGGTATGTTGCTGGCCCAACTACATAAATGACTTAAATTAGGTTGGCCGCAACATTAGATTCTCTTTCTCTCTCTCTCTCTCTCTCTCTCTCTCTAGGATAATATTTGTCTATAAGGAGTTAAGGTTTCAAAGGAGAGCACCCCTTGTAGTATTCCTCATCACTAAAGACATTGGTAATGCCCTACGCCATAAGAAAGTAAACCCAACGTTAGCCACTCACCCAAATTGACCAAGTCCCTCTACTAACAAGTGGCATCCATTCTTGACCAATATCCATGTCAATCCCAAGATTTGTACCATAAGATCTTACATATCAGATATCCATCAAGCGTGATAAAACACTTTTAACGACAAAAACAAAAGATCAACATTTAGAAACCTTCGATTAAACATTTAAAAAATTTTCAGCGCCGGGCCCGGCTAAAAAACCACTTGATGGATGATCTAATCACTAAGATCTAAGCCACAAAAATGTTCCTCAACATAACCAGTAGATCCCATTTTCGAACATGTAGGCTTCTTATACCATGTCGCAACGTACACACCCTACCACAGCCATATGTCAATCACTAACGTAACCTTGCAGGGTGAGCCAAAGCACACAACACTAGGGTTGGAGTCCTGATATAACCTCAGATCTAAAGACTAGTTAAAGCTAGTATAAATCAAGTTGATCCAATCCAGGCATGGTCGGTTTCTTTGTCTAAAGACTCGATGTTGATCCTCCAATGCAAGCACTCAACCAATTCCAACCACAAGGACATGCATATCGTCAATATTCAAACTCTAATATGCGGTAGGGAATAGGCACCAACATCTCATTGAGCCTGATGGTGGAGACATTCCATCTTAACTCGTTGGTCCCCTCGTATAAGATAACTAATATACATTTCATGGATACCACAACCCACTAGTAGAAAAATCAAAATTTGGGCACTAAGATCCATAAAACACTTCCCTCCATTGGCCAGGGTCCTTGTGTCCAACCTCACATTCCCCTAGAACCCACAAAATCATAGATAGATCTAGATTCCCACATTTATTTACGGCTTCCATTAACTAACCCTCCACATTAACGATTTGTAACATTGAGTACGAGCCTAGCCATATAAATTGTTTGCATCATTGATAATTTCTTCTTCCAAACAAAATAATTTTAAATATAGAAAACAACCCTTCTCATCTTAAATGCATGGATCACTAAAAATACGCCCAACCATGCAGTTAGCTTGAGCTACCAGAAATCAGTCCAACCATATTCACAACTTGGATCATTAAATGTGAGTTTGAGTATACAATTGGCCCAATCATATGAACGACTTAGATGATGGAAGACTAGCCAAACCATATTAACAATTTAGATCACTTAATACAAGCCTAGTCATATGAATGTTTGGATCATTAAAATGAGCTCATTCATATGAATAGTTTGATCATAAACAATGGGCCGAGTCATAAGAACAATCAGGATCACTAGAAATAGTCTCGCAATCATATGAATGGTATAAATCGCTTGAAAATAGCCCTTCACATTAGTGATTTGAAAATGACCGAATCATATGAATGACTTAGATGATGGAAGATTGGCCAAACGATATTAACGATTTAGATCACTTAATACAAGCCTAGTCATATGAATGTTTGGATCATTAAAATGAGCTCATTCATATGAATAGTTTGATCATAAACAATGGGCCAAGTCATAAGAACAATCAGGATCCCCAGAAATAGTCTCGCAATCATATGAATGGTATAAATCGCTTGAAAATAGCCCTTCACATTAGTGATTTGAAAATGACCCAATCATATGAACGACTTAGATGATGGAAGACTGGCCAAACCATATTAACGATTTAGATCGCTTTTAAAAAAAAAAAAAAACACACACACACACATACCCCCACACACTCACGCCATAGTGGAATTTCACCACCTATGGGTACTCAAACCCTTGACCAGGTGTTGAAACTCCTAAGAGTCTACCACCTGAGCAAGAGTAAGGCCCAACGATTTAGATCACTAAATACAAGCCTAGTCATATGAATGTTTGGATCATTAAAATGAGCTCATTCATATGAATAGTTTGATCATAAACAATGGACCAAGTCATAAGAACAATCAAGATCACTAGAAATAGTCTCGCAATCATATGAATGGTATAAATCGCTTGAAAATAGCCCTTCATATTAGTGATTTGGATCACTGAGTACGGGCCTAGTCATATGAAAGGTTCGGATCATTGATAATGATTTATCCAAACAAAACATTCTAGAATTCACAAAAATGGATGAGTCATGTGAAAAGTTTGGATCCTGAAAAATAGGCCTAACCAGGCCTCAGATGAGATTGGCTATGGATCACTAAAAACTAGCTCTTCACTTTATCGATTTGGATCACTGAATACGGGCCTAGTCTTATGAATGGTTTGAATCATTCAAAATAAGCTCATCCAAACAAAACGGTGCAAAATTCGTAAGACTAGACGAGTCCTATGAACAGTTAGGATAACTGAAAATAGGCCAACCATGTAAATGGGTTGAAACAATGAATGGTATGGATCACTGAAAACTAGCTCTTCACTTTACCGATTTGGATCACTGAATACAGGCCTGGTCTTATGAATGATTTGAATCATTCATAATAAGCTCATCCAAACAAAACAATCTAAAATTCAGGAAACTGGACGAGTCCTGTGAATGGTTAGGATCATTGAAAATAGGCCAACCATGTATATGGGTTGAAACAATGGAACCATACTAACCTACAGGATTGCTAAATACGAGACTGGTATACAACTAGCCCAATCATATAAACAGTGTAGATAAGATTGGCCCAACCATATTAATGATTGAGATCAATATTACAGGCCTAGTCATATGAATTATTTGGATTATCAAAATGAGTCCATTCATATGGACTCATAGAAAACGGACCAAGTCATATGAACAATTTGGACTACCAAAAATAATTCAAATCATATGAATGATATAGATTACTAAAAACTAGTCCTTGACATTAACGATTTTGAACACCGAGTATGAACGCCTTGGATGAGATTAGCCCAACAATATCAATGATTTGGATCAACAATATAGGCCTAGTCATATAAATGGTTTTGATCATTATAATAATCACGTTCATGTAGCGGTTGGATCATAGGAAATGGGCCAAGTCATACAAAGAATGGTATGGTTCACAGAACACTACCCACCACCTAAACATGACTTGGAATACCGAAAACCGTCTCCGCTTGATTAATTTGTTTAGATCATTCGGAATGAGCTCATCCAAACCAAACGGATTTAAATGTAGAGAACGGGCCGACTCATCTGAACAACATGGATCACTAAAAATAGGCCCAACCATGCCATCAGTTTGGGTAACTAGAAATCAGCACGACTACATTCACAACTTTCATCGGTTGATATAAGTCTCTATGTATATAATTTGCCCAGTCATACAAAAAGCTTAGATGATGAAAGACATGCCCGACCATATTGACGACCTAGATTAATTAATATGGAACTAGTCATATTGATGTTTGGATGATTAGAATGAGCTGTGATATGGACAATTTGATGATAAATGATGGCCGAGTCATAAGAACAACTAGGATCGCCATAAATGGTCCCTCAATCAAATGAATGGTATAGATCACTGAAAACTAGCCCTTTACATTGCCAATTTTGTCATTGAGTACGAATCTAGTCATATGAACGGTTCGAATAACTTATAACGAGTTCATCCAAACCAAACGGTATATAATTCATAAATTAGATGAATCATTCAAACAATTTAGATCACTGAAATCAGGTCCGGGCGTGTATATAGGTTGAATGATTGGAATCATATCAACCTCCAATCCTTGCTACATACAGGACGTAGTATGTCACTGGCCCAACTACGCAAACGACTTAAATTAGGCTGGCTGCACCATGGTAATGATTTGGATCAATAATCAAGCTGAGCCATATGAATTGTTAAGGGACCACTAGAAAATGGGCTGACCATATTGACAATCTAGATCAATTAATTTCGACCCATTCATATTGATGTTTGGATGAATAGAATGAGCTGTGATATGGACAATTTGATGATAGACGATGGCCGAGTCATAAGAATAATTAGGATCGCCATAAATGATCCCCCGATCATATGAATGGTATAGATCATTGAAAACTAGCCCTTTACATTGCCGATTTGGTCATTAAGTACGGGTCTAGTCATATGAACGGTTCGAATAACTGATAACGAGTTCATCCAAACAAAATGGTCTACAACTTATAAATTGGATGACTCTTTCAAACAATTTAGATCACTGAAAATAGGCCTAGCCGTGTATATATGTTGAATCATTGGAACCATATTAACCTCCTGTTTTCGCTACATACGGGACATGGTATGTCACTGGCCCAACTACATAAACGATTTAAATTAGGCTAGCTGCACCATGGTTATGATTTGGATCAACAATCTATCCCAGCCATATGAATTGTTCGGGGATCACTAGAAAATGGGCCGAGTCATGGGAACAATTAGGATCACTAGAAATAGTCCTGTAATCATATGAATGGTAACAGTTGCTTGGAATTAGCCATTCACATTGCCGATTTGTATCACTGAATCCGGCCCTAGTCATATGAAAGGTTTGAATCATTGATAATGAGTTCACCCAAACAAAACGGTCTATAATTCATAAATTGGATGACTCATTCAAACTGTTTAGATCACTGAAAACTAGCCCTTTATATTGCCGATTCGGTCATTGAGTACGGGTCTAATCATATGAACGGTTCGAATAACTGATAACGGGTTCATCCAAACAAAACGGTCTATAATTCATAAATTGGATGACTCATTCAAACAGTTTAGATCACTGAAAATAGGTCCAGCCGTGTATATAGGTTGAATCATTGGAACCATATTAACTTCCTATCCTCGCTACATACGGGACATGGTATGTTACTGACCCAACTACATAAACGACTTAACTTAGGCTAGCCGCAACATGGTAATGATTTGGATCAATAATCAAGTCAAGCGATATGAATTGTTCGGGGATCACTAGAATATGGGCCGACCATATTGACGATCTAGATCAATTAATTTCGACCTAGTCATATTGATGTTTGGATGAATAGAATGAGCTGTGATATGAACAATTTGATGATAGATGATGACCGAGTCATAAGAACAATTAGGATCGCCATAAATGGTCCCCCGTTCATATGAATGGTATAGATCATTAAAAACTAGCCCTTCACATTGCCGATTTGGATCAATGAGTACGGGTCTGGTCATACGAACAGTTCAAATAACTGATAATAAGTTCATCCAAACCAAACGGTCAGTAATTCATAAATTGGATGACTCATTTAAACAGTTTAGATCACTGAAAATAGGCCCAACAATGTATATAGGTTGAATCATTGGAACCATATTAACCTCCTATCCTTGCTACATACGGGACATGGTATGTTACTGGCCCAACTACATAAACGACTTAAATTAGGCTGACCGCAACATGGTAATGATTTGGATCAATAATCAAGCCGAACCATATGAATTGTTTGGGGATCACTATAATATGTGCAGACCATATTAACGAACTGAAAATAGGCCCAACAATGTATATAGGTTGAATCATTGGAACCATATTAACCTCCTATCCTTGCTACATACGGGACATGGTATGTTACTGGCCCAACTACATAAACGACTTAAATTAGGCTCGACCGCAACATGGTAATGATTTGGATCAATAATCAAGCGAACCATATGAATTGTTTGGGGATCACTATAATATGTACAGACCATATTAACGATCTAGATCAATTAATTTTGACCTAGTCATATTGTTGTTTGGATGAATAGAATGAGCAGTGATATGGACAATTTGATGATAGATGATGGCCGAGTCATTAGAACAATTAGGATCGCCACAAATGGTCCCCCGATCATATGAATGGTATAGATCAAAGAAAACTAGCCCTTTACATTACCGATTTGGTCATTGAGTACGGGTGTAGTCAGATGAACGATTCGAATAACTGATAACGAGTTCATCCAAACAAAACGGCCTATAATTCAATGATTGGATGACTCATTTAAACAATTTAGATCACTAAAAATACTCGCAGCCAGGTATATAGGTTGAATCATTGGAACTATATTAACCTCCTATCCTCACTACATACGGGACATGGTGTGTCAGTAGCCCAACTATATGAACGACTTAAATTAGGCTAGGCACACCATGGTAATGATTTGGATCAACAATCTAGCCTAGCTATATGAATTGTTTGGGGAATACTAGAAAATGGGCCGAGTCATGAGAATAAACAGGATCACAAGAAATAGTCCCGCAATCATATGAATGGTAACAGTTGCTTGGAATTAGCCCTTCACATTGCCGATTTGAATCATTGAATCTGGCCCTAGTCATATGAAAGGTTCAAATAATTGATAATGAGTTCATCCAAACCAAACGGTGTATAATTCATAAATTGGATGACTCATTCAAACTGTTTAGATCACTGAAAACTAGCCCTTTACATTGCCGATTCGGTCATTGAGAACGGGTCTAGTCATATGAATGGTTTGAATAACTGATAACGAGTTCATCCAAACAAAACGGTCTATAATTCACAAATTGGATGACTCATTAAAACAATTTAGACTACTGAAAATAGGCCCAGCCGTGTATATAGGTTGAATCATTGGAACCATATTAACCTCCTATCCTCGCTACATACGGGACATGGTATGTTACTGGCCCAACTACATAAACGACTTAAATTAGGCTGGCTGCAACATGGTAATGATTTGGATCAATAATCAAGCCGAGCCATATGAATCGTTTGGTGATCACTAGAATATGGGCCGACCATATTGACCATCTAGATCAATTAATTTTGACCTAGTCATATTGATGTTTGGATGAATAGAATGAGCTGTGATATGGACAGTTTAATGATAGACGATGGCTGAGTCATAAGAACAATTAGGATCTCCATATATGGTCCCCCGATCTGATGAAAGGTATAGATCACTGAAAACTAGCCCTTTACATTGCCGATTTGGATCATTGAGTATGGGTGTAGTCATATGAACGGTTCGAATAACTGATAACGAGTTCATCCAAATAAAGCGGTTTGTAATTCATAAATTGGATGACCCATTCAAACAATGTGGATCGCTGAAAATAGGCCCGTATATTGGTTGAATCATTGGAACCATATTAACCTCCTATCCTCGCTACATACGGGACATGGTGTTTCAGTGGCCCAACTACATGAACGACTTAAATTAGTCTGGCCACACCATGCTAATGATTTGGATCGACAATCTAGCCTAGCCATATGAATTATTCAGGGATCACTAGAAAATGCGCCGGATCATGAGAACAGTCAGGATCACTAGAAATAGTCTCGCAATAATATGAATGGTAACAGTCGCTTGGAATTAGCCTTTCACATTGCCGATTTGAATCAATGAATCTGGCCCTAGTCATATGAAAGGTTCGAATCGTTGATAATGAGTTCATTCAAACAAAACAGTGTACAATTCATAAATTGGATGACTCATTCAAATTGTTTAGGTCACTGAAAACTAGACCTTTACATTGCCGATTCGGTCATTGAGTACGGGTCTAGGCAAATGAACGGTTCGAATAACTGATAATGAGTTTATTCAAACAAAACGGTTTATATTTCATAAATTGGATGACTCATTCGAACAGTTTAGATCACTGAAAATAGGCCCAGCCGTGTATATAGGTTGAATCATTGGAACCATATTAACCTCCTATCATCGCTACATACGGGACATGGTATGTTACTGGCCCAGTTACATAAACGACTTAAATTAGGTTGGCCGCAACATGGTAATGATTTGGATCAATAATCAAGCTGAGCCATATGAATTGTTCGGGGATCACTAGAATATGGGCCGACCATATTGACCATCTAGATCAATTAATTTCGACCTAGTTATATTGATGTTTGGATGAATAGAATGAGCTGTGATATGGACAATTTGATGATAGATGATGGCCAAGTCACAAGAACAATTAGGATCGCCATAAATGGTCCCCCGATTATATGAATGGCATAGATTACTACCTTTACATTGCCGATTCGGTCATTGAGTACGGTTCTAGTCATATGAACGGTACGAATAACTAATAATGAGTTCATCCAAACAAAACAGTTTATATTTCATAAATTGGATAACTCATTCGAACAGTTTAGATCACTAAAAATAGGCCCAGCCGTGTATATAGGTTGAATCATTGGAACCATATTAACCTCCTATCCTAGCTACGTACGGGACATGGTATGTTACTGGCCCAACTACATAAACGACTTAAATAAGGTTGGCCGCAACATGGTAATGATTTGGATCAATAATCAAGCTGAGCCATATGAATTGTTCGGGGATCACTAGAATATGGGCCGATCATATTGGCGATCTAGATCAATTAATTTCGACCTAATCACATTGATGTTTGGATGAATAGAATGAGCTGTGATATGAACAATTTGATGATAGATGATGGCCGAGTCATTAGAACAATTAGGATCGTCGTAAATGGTCCCCCGATCATATGAATGGTATATATCACTGAAAACTAGCCATTTACATTGCCGATTTGGTCATTAAGTACGGGTCTAGTCATATGAACGGTTCGAATAACTGATAACGAGTTCATCCAAACAAAACGGTCTATAATTCAATGATTGGATGACTCATTTAAACAATTTAGATCACTAAAAATAGGCTCAGCAAGGTATCTAGGTTGAATCATTGGAACCATATTAACCTCCTATCCTCGCTACATACGGGACATGGTGTGTCAGTAACCCAAGTACATGAACGACTTAAATTAGGCTGGCAACACCATGGTAAAGATTTGGATCAACAATCTAGCCTAGCCATATGAATTGTTTGGGGATCACTAGAAAATGGGCCGAGTCATGAGAACAATCAGGATCAATAGAAATAGTCCCGCAATCATATGAATGGTAGTCGCTTGGAATTAGCCCTTTACATTGCCGATTTAAATCAATGAATCCAGCCCTAGTCATATGAAAGGTTCGAATCGTTGATAATGAGTTCATCCAAACAAAACAGTGTATAATTCATAAATTGGATGACTCATTCAAACTGTTTAGATCACTGAAAACTAGCCCTTTACATTGCCGATTCAGTCATTGAGGACGGGTCTAGTCATATGAACGGTTCGAATAACTGATAACGAGTTCATCCAAACAAAACGGTCTATAATTCATAAATTGGATGACTCATTAAAACAATTTAAACTACTGAAAATAGGCCCAACCGTGTATATAGGTTGAATCATTGGAACCATATTAACCTCCTATCCCCGCTACATACGGGACATGATATGTTACTAGCCCAACTACATCAACGATTTAAATTAGGCTGGCTGTAACATGGTAAAGATTTGGATCAATATTCAAGCCGAGACATATGAATTGTACGGGGATTACTAGAATATGGGCCGACCATATTGACCATTTAGATCAATTAATTTCAACCTAGTCATATTGATGTTTGGATGAATAGAATGAGCTGTGATATGGACAGTTTAATGATAGAAGATGGTTGAGTCATAAGAACAATTAGGATCGCCATATAAGGTCCCTCGATCATATGATTGGTATAGATCACTGAAAACTAGCCCTTTACATTGCCGATTTGGTCATTAAGTACGGGTCTAGTCATATGAACGGTTTGAATAACTGATAATGAGTTCATCCAAACTAGACGGTCTGTATTTCAAAAATTGGATGACTCATTCGAACAATTTAGATCACTGAAAATAGGCCCGGCAGTGTATATAGGTTGAATCATTGAACCATATTAACCACCAATCCTCGCTACATATGGTACATGGTATGTTACTGGCCCAACTATATAAACGGCTTAAATTATGTTGGCCGCAATATGGTAATGATTTGGATCAATAATCAAGCTGAGCCATATGAATTGTTCGGGGATCACTAGAATATGGGCCGACCATATTGACGATCTAGATCAATTAATTTCGACCTAGTCATATTGATGTTAGGATGAATAGAATGAGCTATGATATGGACAATTTAATGATAGATGATGGCTGAGTCATAAGAACAATTAGGATTGCCATAAATGGTCCCCCGATCATATGAATGGTATATATCACTGAAAACCAGCCCTTTACATTGCCGATTTGGTCATTAAGTACGGGTCTAGTCATATGAACGTTTCGAATAACTGATAACGAGTTCATCCAAACAAAACGGTCTATAATTCAATGATTGGATGACTCATTTAAATAATTTAGATCAATGAAAATAGGCTCAGCCAGTGTATATATGTTGAATCATTGGAATCATATTAACCTCCTATCCTCGCTACATACGGGACATGGTGTATCAGTAGCCCAACTACATGAACGACTTAAATTTGGCTGGCCACACCATGGTAATGATTTGGATCAACAATCTAGCCTAACCATATGAATTGTTTGGGGATCACTAGAAAATGGGCCGAGTTATGAGAACAATCAGGATCACTAGAAATTGTCCCGCAATCATATGAATGGTAACAGTCACTTGGAATTAGCCCTTCACATTGCCGATTTGAATCAATGAATCCGGCCCTAGTCATATGAAAGGTTCGAATCGTTGATAATGAGTTCATCCAAACAAAACGGTGTATAATTCATAAGTTGGATGACTCATTCAAATTGTTTAGATCTTTGATAACTAGCCCTTTACATTGCCGATTCAGTCATTGAGGACGGGTCTAGTCATATAAACGGTTAGAATAACTGATAACGAGTTCATCCAAACAAAACGGTTTATAATTCATAAATTGGATGGCTCATTCAAACAATTTAGATCACTGAAAATAGGCTCAGCTGTGTATATAGGTTGAATCATTGGAACCATATTAACCTCCTATCCTCGCTACATACGGAACATGGCATGTTACTGACCCAACTACATAAACAGCTTAAATTAGGCTGGCCGCAACATGGTAATGATTTGGATCAATATTCAAGTCGAGCCATATGAATTGTTCGGGGATCACTAGAATATGAGCCGACCATATTGACCATCTAGATCAATTAATTTCGACCTAGTCATATTGATGTTTGGATGAATATAATGAGCTGTGATATGGACAATTTAATGATAGACGATGGCCGAGTCATAAGAACAATTAGGATCGCCATATATGGTCTCCCGATCATATGAATGGTATAAATCACTGAAAACTAGCCCTTTACATTGCCGATTTGGATCATTGATTACGGGTGTAGTCATATGAACGGTTCGATAACTGATAACGAGTTCATCCAAACAAAACAGTCCATAATTCATAAATTGGATGACTCATTCAAACAATGTGGATCACTGAAAATAGGCCCGTATATTGGTTGAATCATTGGAACCACATTAACCTCCTATCCTCGCTACATACGGGACATGGTGTTTCAGTAGCCCAACTACATGAACGACTTAAATTAGGCTGGCAACACCATGGTAATGATTTGGATCAACAATCTAGCCTAGCTATATGAATTGTTTGGGGAATACTAGAAAATGGGCCGAGTCATGAGAATAAACAGGATCACAAGAAATAGTCCCGTAATCATATGAATGGTAACAATCGCTTGGAATTAGCCCTTCACATTGCCGATTTGAATCAATGAATCCGGCCCTAGTCATATGAAAGGTTTGAAACGTTGATAATGAGTTCATCCAAACAAAACGGTGTATAATTCATAAATTGGATGACTCATTCAAACTGTTTAGATCACTGAAACCTAGCCCTTTATATTGCCGATTCAGTGATTGAGGACGAGTCTAGTCATATGAACGGTTCGAATAACTGATAACGAGTTCATCCAAACAAAATGGTCTATAATTCATAAATTGGATGACTCATTAAAACAATTTAGATCACTGAAAATAGGCCCAACCGTGTATATAGGTTGAATCATTGGAACCATATTAACCTTCTATCCTCGCTACATACGGGACATGGTATGTTACTGGCCCACCTACATAAATGACTTAAATTAGGCTAGCCGCAACATGGTAATGATTTGGATCAATATTCAAGCCGAGCCATATGAATTGTTCGGGGATAACTAGAATATGGGCCGACCATATTGACCATCTAGATCAATTAATTTCAACCTAGTCATATTGATGTTTGGATGAATAGAATGAGCTGTGATATGGACAGTTTAATGATAGACGATGGCTGAGTCATAAGAACAATTAAGATCGTCATATATGGTCCCCCGATCATATGAATAGTATAGATCACTGAAAACTAGCCCTTTACATTGCCGATTTGGTCATTAAGTACGGGTCTAGTCATATGAACGGTTCAAATAATTGATAATGAGTTCATCCAAACAAAACGGTTTATATTTCATAAATTGGATGACTCATTCGAATAGTTTAGATCACTGAAAGTAGGCCCAGCCATGTATATAGGTTGAATCATTGGAACCATATTAACCTCCTATCCTCGCTACATACGGGACATGGTATGTTACTGGCCCAACTACATAAACGACTTAAATTAGGTTGGCCACAATATGGTAATGATTTGGATCAATAATCAAGCTGAGCCATATGAATTGTTCGGGGATCACTAGAATATGGGCCGACCATATTGATGATCTAGATCAATTAATTTCGACCTAGTCATATTGATGTTTGAATGAATAGAATGAGATGTGATATGGACAATTTGATGATAGATGATGGCCGAGTCATAAGAACAATTAGGATCGCCATAAATGGTCGCCATCATATGAATTGTATAGATCATTGAAAACTAGCCCTTTACATTGCCGATTTGGTCATTAAGTACGGGTCTAGTCATATGAACGTTCGAATAACTGATAACGAGTTCATCCAAACAAAACGGTCTATAATTCAATGATTGGATGACTCATTTAAACAATTTAGATCACTGAAAATAGGCTCAGCCAGGTATGTAGGTTGAATCATTGGAACTATATTAACCTCCTATCCTCGCTACATACGGGACATGGTGTGTCAGTAGCCCAACTACATAAACGACTTAAATTAGGCTGTCCACACCATGGTAATGATTTGGATCAATAATCTAGCCTAGCCATATGAATTGTTTGGGGATCACTAGAAAATGGGCCGAGTCATGAGAACAATCAAAATCACTAGAAATAGTCCCGCAATCATATGAATGGTAACAGTCGGTTGGAATTAGCCCTTCACATTGCCGATTTGAATCAATGAAACTAGCCCTAGTCATATGAAAGGTTCGAATCGTTGATAATGAGTTTATCCAAACAAAACGGTGTAAAATTCATAAATTGGATGACTCATTCAAACTTTTCAGATCACTGAAAACTGGCCCTTTACAATGCCGATTCAGTCATTGAGGACGGGTGTAGTCGTATGAACAGTTCGAATAACTGATAACGAATTCATCCAAACAAAACAGTCTATAATTCATAAATTGGATGACTCATTAAAACAATTTAGATCACTGAAAATAGGCACAACCGTGTATATAGGTTGAATCATTGGAACCATATTAACCTTCTATCCTCGCTACATACGGGACATGGCATGTTACTGGCCCAACTACATAAACGACTTAAATTAGGCTGGCCGCAACATGGTAATGATTTGGATCAATATTCAAGCCGAGCCATATGAATTGTTCGGGGATCACTAGAATATGGGCCGACCATATTGACCATCTAGATCAATTAATTTCGACCTAGTCATATTGATGTTTTGGATGAATAGAATGAGCTGTGATATGGACAGTTTAATGATAGACGATGACCGAGTCATAAGAACAATTAGGATCGCCATATATGGTCCCCCGATCATATGAATGGAATATATCACTGAAACTAGCCCTTTACATTGCCGATTTGGATCATTGATTACGGGTGTAGTCATATGAACGGTTCGAATAACTGATAACGAGTTCATCCAAACAAAACAGTCCATAATTCATAAATTGGATGACTCATTCAAACAATGTGGATCACTGAAAATAGGCCCGTATATTGGTTGAATCATTGGAACCACATTAACCTCCTATCCTCGCTACATACGGGACATGGTGTGTCAGTAGCCCAACTACATGAACGACTTAAATTAGGCTGGCAACACCATGGTAAAGATTTGGATCAACAATATAGCTTAGCCATATGAACTGTTTGGGGATCACTAGAAAATGGGCCAAGTCATGAGAACAATCAGGATCAATAGAAATAGTCCCGCAATCATATGAATGGTAATAGTCGCTTGAAATTAGCGCTTCACACTGCCGATTTGAATCAATGAATCCGGCCCTAGTCATATGAAAGGTTCGAATTGTTGATAATGAGTTCATCCAAACAAAACAGTGTATAATTCATAAATTGGATGACTCATTCAAACTGTTTAGATCACTGAAAACTAGCCCTTTACATTGCCGATTCAGTCATTGAGGACGGGTCTAGTCATATGAACGGTTCGAATGACTGATAACGAGTTCATCCAAACAAAACGGTTTATAATTCATAAATTGGATGACTCATTAAAACAATTTAGATCACTGAAAATAGGCACAGCCGTGTATATAGGTTGAATCATTGGAACCATATTAACCTCCTATCCTCGTTACATACGGGACATGGTATGTTACTGGCCCAACTACATAAACGACTCAAATTAGGCTGGCTGCAACATGGTAATGATTTGGATCAATATTCAAGCCGAGCCATATGAATTGTTCGGGGATAACTAGAATATGGGCCGACCATATTGACCATCTAGATCAATTAATTTCGACCTAGTCATATTGATGTTTGGATGAATATAATGAGCTGTGATATGGACAGTTTAATGATAGACGATGGCCGAGTCATAAGAACAATTAGGATCGCCATATATGGTCTCCCAATCATATGAATGGTACATCACTGAAAACTAGCCCTTTACATTGCCGATTTGGATCATTGAGTACGGGTCTAGTCATATGAACGGTTCGAATAACTGATAACGAGTTCATCCAAACAAAACGGTCTGTAATTCATAAATTGGATGACTCATTCAAACAATGTGGATTACTGAAAATAGGCCCGTATATTGGTTGAATCATTGGAACCATATTAACCTCCTATCCTCGTTACATACAGGACATGGTGTGTCAGTGGCCCATCTACATGAACGACTTAAATTCGGCTGGCCACACCATAGTAATGATTTGGATCAACAATCTAGCCTAGCCATATGAATTGTTCGGTGATCACTAGAAAATGGGCCGAGTCATGAGAACAATCACAATAACTAGAAATAGTCCCGCAATCATATGAATGGTAACAGTCACTTTGAATTAGCCCTTCACATTACCAATTCGAATCAATGAATCCGGCCCTAGTCATATGAAAGGTTTGAATCATTGATAATGAGTTCATCCAAACAAAACGGTCTATAATTCATAAATTGGATAACTTATTCAAACTGTTTATATCACTGAAAACTAGCCCTTTACATTGCTGATTCGGTCATGGAGTACGGGTCTAGTGATATGAACGGTTCGAATAACTGATAACGAGTTCATCCAAACAAAACGGTCTATAATTCATAAATTGGATGACTCATTCAAACAGTTAAGATCACTGAAAATAGGCTCAGCCGTGTATTTAGGTTGAATCATTGGAACCATAATAATCTCCTATCCTCGCTACATTCGGGACATGGTATGTTACTGGCCCAACTACATAAACGACTTAAATTAGGCTGGCCGCAACATGGTAATGATTTGGATCAATATTCAAGTCGAGCCATATAAATTGTTCGGGGATCACTAGAATATGGGCCGACCATATTGATGATCTAGATCAATTAATTTCGACCTAGTCATATTAATGTTGAGATGAATAGAATGAGCTGTGATATGGACAATTTGATGACAGATGATGGCCGAGTCATAGGGACAATTAGGATCGCCATAAATGGTCCCCCGATCATATGAATGGTATAGATCACTGAAAATTAGCCCTTTACATTACCGATTTGGATCATTGAGTACGGATCTAGTCATATGAACGGTTCGAATAACAGATAACGAGTTCATCCAAACAAAACGGTCTATAATTCAATGATTGGATGACTCATTTAAACAATTTAGATCACTGAAAATAGGCTCAGCCGTGTATATAGGTTGAATCAGTGGAACCATATTAACCTCCTATCTTCTCTACATACGGGACATGGTATTTCACTGGCCCAAGTACATAAACGACTTAAATTAGGTTGGCCGCAGTATCGTAATGATTTTAATCAATAATCAAGCCTAGCCATATGAATTGTTCAGGGATCACTAGAAAATGGGCCGAGTCATGAAAACAATCAGGATCACTAGAAATAGTCCAGCAATCATACGAATGGTAAAAATCGCCTGGAATTAGCCCTTCACATTGCCAATTTGAATCACCGAGTCCGGGTCTAGTCATATGAAAGGTTCGGATCATTGATAATTAGTTAATCCAAATAAAACAGTCTAGAATTCATAAAGCTTGATGAAACCCATGTAAAGTTTGGATCACAGAAAATAGGCCTAACTATGCATCCCGACTAAAATCATTGGGACCATAGTAACTTACTAAGATATCTAATAGAAAACTCGTTATATAATAGGCCAAATCGCATGAACAACTTGGATGAGATTGGCCCTACAATATCAATGATTTGGATCAACAATATAGACCTAGTCATATGAATGGTTTGGATCATTATAATTAGTACGTTCATGTAGCGGTTGGATCATAGAAAATGAGCCAAGTCATACAAAGAATGGTATGGTTCACAGAATAATACCCACCACCTAAACACGACCTGGAACACCAAGTACTGTCTTGCCCATATTAATTTGTTTAGATCATGTGGAATGAGCTCATCCAAACCAAACAGATTTAAATGTAGAGAACGTGTCATATCATCTGAACAACGTGGATCACTATAAGTAGGCCTAACCATGACGTCAACTTGCATCACTAGAAATCAACATGACTACATTCACAACTTTGATCGGTTGATACAAGTCTTTGTGTATATGATTTTCCCAGTCATACGAAAAGCTTGGATGATGAAAGACATGCCCGACCATATTGACGATTTGGATCACGTAATATGGACCTAGTCATATTGATGTTTGGATGATTAGAATGAATTGTGATATGGACAATTTGATGATAAACGATAGCCTAGTCATAAGAACAACTAGGATCGCCATAAATGGTCCGCTGATCATATGAATGGTATAGATCACTGAAAACTATCTGTTTACATTGCCGATTTGGTCATTGAGTACGGGTCTAGTCATATGAACGGTTCGAATAACTAATAACGTGTTCATCCAAACAAAACGGTTTATAATTCATAAATTGGGTGACACATTCAAACAATTTAGATCACTGAAAATAGGCCCAGTCGTGTATATAGGTTGAATCATTGAAACCATATCAACCTCCTATCCTCGCTACATACAGGACATGGTATGTCATTGACCCAACTATATAAATGACTTAAATTAGGCTGGCCGCACCATGGTAATGATTTGGATCAATTATCAAGCCTAGCCATAGGAATTGTTCGTGGATCATTAGAAAATGGGCCAACCATATTGACGATCTAGATCAACTAATTTCGACCTAATCGTATTGATGTTTGGATGAGTAGAATGAGCTGCGATAAGGACAATTTGATGATAGACGATGGCCAAGTCATGAGAACAATTAGGATCACCATACACGGTCCCCCGATCATATGAATGATGTAGATCACCGAAAACTAGCCCTTTACATTGCCAATTTGGATCATTGAATACGGGTCTAGTCATATGAACAGTTCGAATAACTGATAACGAGTTCATCCAAACAAAATTGTCTATAATTCAATGATTGGATGACTCATTTAAATAATTTAGATCACTGAAAATAGGCTCAGCTAGGTATATAGGTTGAATCATTGGAACCATATTAACCTCTTATCCTCGCTACATACGGGACACGGTGTGTAAGTAGCCCAACTACATGAACGACTTAAATTAGGCTGGCCACACCATGGTAATGATTTGGATCAACAATCTAGCCTAGCCATATGAATTGTTTGGAGATCACTAGAAAATGGGCCGAGTCATGAGAACAATCAGGATCACTAGAAATAGTCTCGTAATCATATGAATGGTAACAGTCACTTGGAATTAGCCCTTCACATTGCCAATTTGAATCATTGAATCTGGCCCTAGTCATATGAAAGGTTTGAATCATTGATAATGAGTTCATCCAAACAAAACGGTGTATAATTTATAAATTGGATGACTCATTCAAACTATTTAGATCACTGAAAACTAGCCCTTTACATTGCCGATTCGGTCATTGAGGACGGGTTTAGTCATATGAACGGTTCGAATAACTGACAATGAGTTCATCCAAACAAAACGGTTTATATTTCATAAATTGGATGACTCATTCGAACAGTTTAGATCACTAAAAATAGGCCCAGCCGTGTATATAGGTTGAATCATTAGAACCATATTAACCTCCTATCCTCGCTACATACGGGACATGGTATGTTACTGGCCCAACTACATAAACGACTTAAATTAGGTTCGCCACAACATGGTAATGATTTGGATCAATAATCAAGCTGAGCCATATGAATTGTTCGGGGATCACTAGAATATGGGCCGACCATATTGACGATCTAGATCAATTAATTTCGACCTAGTCATATTGATGTTTGGATGAATAGAATGAGCTGTGATATGGACAATTTGATGATAGATGATAGCCGAGTCATAAGAACAATTAGGATCGCCATAAATGGTCCCTCGATCATATGAATGGTATAAATCACCGAAAACTAGCCCTTTACATTGCCGATTTGGTCATTAAGTACGGGTCTAGTCATATGAACGGTTCGAATAACTGATAACGAGTTCATCCAAATAAAACGGTCTATAATTCAATGATTGGATGACTCATTTAAATAATTTAGATCACTGAAAATAGGCTCAACCAGGTGTATAGGTTGAATCATTGGAACCATATTAACCTCCTATACTCACTACATATGGGACATGGTGTGTCAGTAGCCCAACTACATAAACGACTTAAATTAGGTTGGCCATACCATGGTAATGATTTGGATCAACAATCTAGCCTAGCCATATGAATTGTTCGGGGATCACTAGAAAATGGGCCAAGTCATGAGAACAATCAGGATCACTAGAAACAGTCCCGCAATCATATGAATGGTAACAGTCGCTTGGAATTATCCCTTCACATTGCCGATTTGAATCATTAAATCTGGCCCTAGTCATATGAAAGGTTCGAATCAATGATAATGAGTTCATACAAACAAAACGGTGTATAATTCATAAATTGGATGACTCATTCAAACTGCTTAGATAACTGAAAACTAGCCCTTTACATTACCGATTCAGTCATTGAGTACGGGTCTAGTCATATGAACGGTTCGAATAACTGATAATGTGTTCATCCAAAAAAAACGGTTTTATATTTCATAAATTGGATTACTCATTCGAACAGTTTAGATCACTGAAAATAGGCCCAGCCGTGTATATAGGTTGAATCATTGGAACCATATTAACCTCCTATCCTCGCTACATACGGGACATGGTATGTTGCTGGCCCAACTCCATAAATGACTTAAATTAGGTTGGCCGCAACATTAGATTCTCTTTCTCTCTCTCTCTCTCTCTAGGATAATATTTGTCTATAAGGAGTTAAGGTTTCAAAGGAGAGCACCCCTTGTAGTATTCCTCATCACTAAAGACATTGGTAATGCCCTACGCCATAAGAAAGTAAACCCAACCTTATCCACTCACCCAAATTGACCAAGTCCCTCTACTAACAAGTGGCATCCATTCTTGACCAATATCCATGTCAATCCCAAGATTTGTACCACAAGATCTTACATATTAGATATCCATCAAGCGTGATAAAACACTTTTAACAACAAAAACGAAAGATCAACATTTAAAAACCTTCGATTAAACATTTAAAAAATTTTCAAATAGCGGGCCGCTAAAAAAAAACCACTTGATGGATGATCCAATCACTAAGATCTAAGCCACAAAAATGTTCCTCAACGTAACCAGTAGATCCCATTTTTGAACATGTAGGCTTCTTATACCATGTCGCAACGTACACACCCTACCACACCCATATGTCAATCACTAACGTAACCTTGCAGGGTGAGCCAAAGCACACAACACTAGGGTTGGAGTCCTGATATAACCTCAGATCTAAAGACTAGTTAAAGCTAGTATAAATCAAGTTGATCCAATCCAGGCATGGTCGGTTTCTTTGTCCAAAGACTCGATGTTGATCCTCCAATGGAAGCACTCAACCAATTCCAACCACAAGGACATGCATATCGTCAATATTCAAACTCTAATATGCGGTAGGGAATAGGCACCAACATCTCATTGAGCCTGATGGTGGAGACATTCCATCTTAACTCGTTGGTCCCCTCGTATAAGATGACTAATATACATTTCACGGATACCACAACCCACTAGTAGAAAAATCAAAATTTGGGCACTAAGATCCATAAAACACTTCCCTCCATTGGCCAGGGTCCTTGTGTCCAACCTCACATTCCCCTAGAACCCACAAAATCACAGATAGATCTAGATTCCCACATTTATTTACGACTTCCATTAACTAACCCTCCACATTAACGATTTGTAACATTGAGTACGAGCCTAGCCATATAAATTGTTTGCATCATTGATAATTTCTTCTTCCAAACAAAATAATTTTAAATATAGAAAACAACCCTTCTCATCTTAAATGCATGGATCACTAAAAATACGCCCAACCATGCAGTTAGCTTGAGCTACCAGAAATCAGTCCAACCATATTCACAACTTGGATCATTAAATGTGAGTTTGAGTATACAATTGGCCCAATCATATGAACGACTTAGATGATGGAAGACTAGCCAAACCATATTAACAATTTAGATCACTTAATACAAGCCTAGTCATATGAATGTTTGGATCATTAAAATGAGCTCATTCATATGAATAGTTTGATCATAAACAATGGGCCTAGTCATAAGAACAATCAGATCACTAGAAATAGTCTCGCAATCATATGAATGGTATAAATCGCTTGAAAATAGCCCTTCACATTAGTGATTTGAAAATGACCGAATCATATGAATGACTTAGATGATGGAAGATTGGCCAAACGATATTAACGATTTAGATCACTTAATACAAGCCTAGTCATATGAATGTTTGGATCATTAAAATGAGCTCATTCATATGAATAGTTTGATCATAAACAATGGGCCAAGTCATAAGAACAATCAGATCCCCAGAAATAGTCTCGCAATCATATGAATGGTATAAATCGCTTGAAAATAGCCCTTCACATTAGTGATTTGAAAATGACCCAATCATATGAACGACTTAGATGATGGAAGACTAGCCAAACCATATTAACGATTTAGATCGCTTTTTTTTATTAAAAAAAAAACACACACACACACATACCCCCACACACTCACGCCATAGTGGAATTTCACCACCTATGGGTACTCAAACCCTTGACCAGGTGTTGAAACTCCTAAGAACCTACCACCTGAGCAAGAGTAAGGCCCAACGATTTAGATCACTAAATACAAGCCTAGTCATATGAATGTTTGGATCATTAAAATGAGCTCATTCATATGAATAGTTTGATCATAAACAATGGACCAAGTCATAAGAACAATCAGGATCACTAGAAATAGTCTCGCAATCATATGAATGGTATAAATCGCTTGAAAATAGCCCTTCACATTAGTGATTTGGATCACTGAGTATGGGCTTAGTCATATGAAAGGTTCGGATCATTGATAATGATTTATCCAAACAAAACATTCTAGAATTCACAAAAATGGATGAGTCATATGAAAAGTTTAGATCATGAAAAATAGGGCTAACCAGGCCTCAGATGAGATTGGCTATGGATCACTAAAAACTAGCTCTTCACTTTATCGATTTGGATCACTGAATACGGGCCTAGTCTTATGAATGGTTTGAATCATTCAAAATAAGCTCATCCAAACAAAACGGTGTAAAATTCGTAAGACTGGACGAGTCCTATGAACAGTTAGGATAACTGAAAATAGGCCAACCATGTAAATGGGTTGAAACAATGAATGGTATGGATCACTGAAAACTAGCTTTTCACTTTACCGATTTGGATCACTGAATACAGGCCTTGTCTTATGAATGGTTTGAATCATTCATAATAAGCTCATCCAAACAAAACAATCTAAAATTCAGAAAACTGGACGAGTCCTGTGAATGGTTAGGATCATTGAAAATAGGCCAACCATGTATATGGGTTGAAACAATGGAACCATACTAACCTACAGGATTGCTAAATACGGGACTGGTATACAACTAGCCCAATCATATAAACAGTGTAGATAAGATTGGCCCAACCATATTAATGATTGAGATCAATATTACAGGCCTAGTCATATGAATTATTTGGATTATCAAAATGAGTCCATTCATATGGACGATCATAGAAAACGGACCAAGTCATACGAACAATTTGGACTACCAAAAATAATTCAAATCATATGAATGGTATAGATTACTAAAAACTAGTCCTTGACATTAACGATTTTGAACACCGAGTATGGGCCTAGACGTATGAATTGTTCTAAAAAAAATATATAGAGACCCAACCATGCAGTCAAATTGAGTCACTAGAAATTGGCACAACCATACCATGCAGTCAGCTTGAGTCACTAGAAATTGGCACAACCATATTCACAGTTTGGATCTCTAGATACAACTTTGTTTATATGATTGACCCAATCGTATGAACAACTTGAATGAAGGAAGACTGACCCAACCATATTCACAACTTGGATCTCTAGATACAACTTTGTTTATATGATTGGCCCAATCGTATGAACAGCTTGAATGAAGGAAGACTGACCCAACCATATGCATGATTTTGATTACTTAAGAAGGGCCAAGTCATATATGAATGTTTGGATTATTAAAATAAGCTTAGTCATATAAACTGTTTGATCATTCAAAATGGGCTAAAGTCATTCGAACAATTAGGATCACTAGAAATAGTCCCCCAATCATATCAATGGTATAGGTCATGGAAAACTAACCACCCTCTCATTAACGATTTGGAACACTGAGTACAAACTTGGGATCACTAGAAACAGTCCCCCAATCATATCAATGGTATAGGTCACGGAAAACTAACCATCCGCATTAACGATTTGGAACATCAAGTATGAACCTAGACATATGAATTGTTTGGATCATTCAAGGCGAGAACTTCCAACCAAACTGTTTCAAATGTAGAAAAAGGGCTGATTTATCTAGCATGGATCACAAAAAAAAAAAAAAAAAAAAAAAGTCTCAATCGTATGAATGGTTTTTTTAGCACCAAAAACTGGTTCTCCATATTAACAATTTGGAGCACTAAGTACAAGCGTAGTTATACGAATGCTTTGGATCATTTAGAATGAACTAATACAAACAATGATTTAGACAATAGCCGAGTCATACAAACAATTTGAATTACTGAAAATAGCCCCACAATTTGAATTACTGAAAATAGCCCCACAATTTGAATTATTGAAAATAGCCCCAATCATGTGAGCGGGTGGAATCCCTGAAAATTGGTCAAACCATATTAACGACTTAGATCGCTAAGGGCTTAGGTATATTAATTGTTTGGTTTGGCCCAATCATACGAACGACTTAGATCATGAAAGACTAGCCCAAACATATTAACAATTTGGACCGCTTAATGTGAGAGCCTAGTCACGAATGGTTTGGATCATTTTAATGAGATCAGTCATTTGAACATTTTGTTTGTAGAAAATGAGTCAAGTCATACAATCAATTAGGTTCACTAAAAAGACCACCCATCATATGAATGGTTTAGAACACTAGTCCCTCCATATTAATGTTTGTATCTTTGAGGACCAGTCTAGTCATATGAATGGTTTGGATAATTCAGAATGAGCTCATCCATTCCAAACAAAACATTTTAGATGGCTAAAACGGGCCGAGTCATATGAACAGATTAAATCGCTGAAAATACGTTGAACCAAGTAAACAGGTTGGATCATTGGAAACTGGCCCAACAATATTAACAACTTCAATCGTTGAATACCTATTTGGGTATATAAATGGTTTGGATTTGCCCAATCATATAAACGGCTTGGATCATGAAAGCTTTGCGCAACCATATTAACAATTCAGATCACTAAATACAGGCCTAGCAATATGAATGGTTTATATCATTAAAATCAGATCAACAGTTTAATCATAGAATGACCCAATTCATAAGAACAATTAGGATCACTAAAAACAGTCCTAATCATATGAATTTTTTGGATAACTAAAAGCTGGCCCTCCATATAACGATTTGGATCACCAAGTATGGGCCTAGTCATATGACTGGTTTGAATCATTTAGAATGAGCTCATTCAAACAAAGCAGTTTAGAATGTATTAAACAGCCCAAGTCATATGAACAGTTTAGACCACTGAAAATAGGCCCAACCATGCAAATGGGTTGGACCACTGGAAACTAACCCAACCATATCAATGACTTCAATCAAAAAATACAGATCTTGGTGTATGAATGGTTTGGATTGGCCCAATCATATGAATGACTTTGATACCGGAAGACTGACCCAACAATATTAATTATTTGGATCACTTAATACAGGCCTAGTCATATGAATGGTTCAATCATTAAAATGAGCAAAGTCATATGAATGGTTTAATCATATAAAGTAGGTTGAGTTGATCACTAAAAATAGGCCCAATCATATGAACAGTTTGGATCACTGAAAATAGGTCCCAATCATATGAACAGTTGGATCACTAAAAACTAGCCCAACCATGTAAATGATTTGTATCACTGAGTAGGGGCCTAAACATATGAATGGTTTCAATTATTTAAAATGGGCTCAATAATGCAAGTAGTTTAGATCATATTAAAGGGTCCCCATTCATGTGAACAATTTGGATCATGAGAATAAGCCCTTTCATGTAAATTTTTTACAACCAGGATAATGCCCCCCAATCATACTAGCATTTTGGGAGTGTTGAGTGCGAGCCTAGCCATATCAGTGGTGGCATGTGCCCCAACCTATCATTTCTACGTTGAATCTATAAGAACTTGCCCAAACTATTGACTTTGGTGCATGTGGCATTGAACAAAGTTTGTAAAACATGTACTGATCAGATTGATGAACATATTGTAGGATGCCAATGCTTAGTATCACTGAAAACAACCACAATCATAGGAAGGCTTTGGATCATTTAAAAGGGGCCCAATCATATGAAGGGTTCTTATGATTGAAAATCATTCAACATGCCCAAAGGCAACCGGATGTAGAAGGAAAAACCGAAACACTGGCAATATGGTCTACAAGAGGAAAAGCAAGCAAAATGTTGCGAGTATAATCTTAATTGTCTATGTCATATTTTTATTATTAGAGGCAGATAAAAACCTGTAATTAAATGAATTCTAAGTCATATTGAAACTAACCTTTCTGAGCAGTCAGTCTATGGCAAAACACATCCAGCATAAGAGTACCATCTGCTTGCCACAAAGATCTAACACTGAACCAAAAAATAAAAAGAAAACATGCAATAAGTGAATGAACCTCTAAACATTGGTTTCAACGCAACAACCAAATATATATATATATATATGGCAGCTAAAGCAAGCAAAACGTGGCAGAGAAGACAGATGTTTGGAAGGACCATTGAGTGTTTATGAAGGTTGTCAGTAGCAAGTCTAGCTGATACTTGTATTACTAGGAGTAGAAGAAAACCTGTAATTAAGTGAATTCTAAATCACAGTGAAACTGGTTTTCTGAATGGTCAATCCATGGCGTTATACATCCAACGCAAGAGTACAACTTGTTTTTTGTAAAGATCTCATGGGGCCATGTAAGATTTCCCAATCCATTTCTTATTTTTTTTATTTGGTGCAATATGGCCGATTGTCTTCCTGGGAATAGTCCCTTGACAAATTAAATTGAGAAACCATCCATTTGTTTCGTAGTTTTTTTCTTTTTAAACTAGTAAATCGTAATACTCGAGAGGCTTAGTCTAATTTCCCTAGTGCTTGTAGGTAATTTTTGGGATGTCAACTGCTGAAAGTAATCATGTGAGGAAATTCCAAAAACACTTTAACAAACTCTTCATACCCTCTTGCTAGGACTGTTTATTAGAAGCTTTAGTATTCAAGGATATAAATACTCCAACAATGTAAAAAATATAAGGCTTAGATGATGATGATGATGATGATGAACGTCAAAAATATAAATAATACAAAAATGTTGGGAGTTAAATGCAAAAGTATTTACTCTCACTACTACATCTAGTTTCATTATTTTTCCAGGAAGATCATATCATATTTGGTTTTAAAAGCACCTTGGGACCATTTTCAGTATTTTCATGGTTGTCTAAGCTAGTTTCCTTACCTGCGTTTGATTTGGGGCATTCATTATTTTCATGATTTTATATAAAGAGAAATGCCCCAACCCTCTCAAAGCACTATAAGTAACAGTGCTCCTGGTTGCATCTTAGACAGTCCAATCGATTAATCTGGACTGTCCATTAAGTCCAGATAATATTTCTAAGGCTACCATGCAAAAATTGCACTGAGCCGATTATCCAATCCATCCTTGATTTGGTTATCTTCTATAGTCATCCTTTTTTCCAAGCCATGGGCAGGATGGCTAACAAAAGTGATTCTTTAGAATCACAAGCAATCTATGATGGTCTCTAACAAATAGATGGATCAAATTGCTGACTAGACCTATTTGTGTAAATGATTTTGACCACCAATATTAAAGAGCATTGATCGAAAGGTTAATCTTTGTCAGTTTGGTGTGATGCCCTATATAGTTGCCCATTAAAATGTGCATTGGACCTAGTGAACCATCTAGATAGATGAATCATATGGTCCAAGTGTCCCAATGCAACTAAATGCAACTAGGAGCAATATAACTTATAGTCCTCTGAAACCCTTGCAGAGGGTTACTACCTTGGGAATCTCCATTATTTTTATTGAAGCAGAGGATGAAGAATGTTATGGAAGTCAGGAATGAAGACTGGCACTCCTCGAGGAGATGCGTGGATGCAAAGTCCTCTTAGTAGCTATAGTAAGATGAAAATTTTATGCAGATCATGCTTCATCTAGAGCAAATTCACCAACGATCTTCGATGTAGCTGGCGAGGCTCAGCATCACAGTAACATCAACATTTCTGATCTCATGGTATTCTTTGAACTTCTTTATTGGGAAGAGGGACTCAAAACCAATGGCAGGTACAAAAGATCCCTAGGTTGGGAGTTGGAGCCAATTGAAAAACAAAAATCTTGCAAAGGGGAAAACAGGGTTTGGAATGGCAATCCTACTCTCTATCAGAACTATGTGACAAGAGAGGATCTGGCTACAGAAACCAAATGACTCAAAGGAGCAAAAAGTGCAAAGCAAAGTTCAATTAGGTTTTTGAATCAAAGTGGAGCTCCAAGACATAAAAGATGGGGTTATTTTGAGAGCTTGACTCAATCTAGACATGTTATTTTGATAGTTCTTTGTTTCAATGGATTTATTGAACAAGTTTTAACTATATATAGCTTCACCGCAATAAGCAGCAAGAGTTTATGATTTTCAGTTAAAACAACTTTTCATACACATTACATTAATTCAGTGATTATAATCAGTTACATCGGAGTAATGGACGTCTTTAAAGGTAAATCTACTGGAAGGTGGACAATTATTTCTAAGTACACACTTCTTGCATTCAATTTCCTGAACTTTTAAGATTGCTGCTTCCCAGCTCCCACAAATGAACTCCCTCTTCCTTTGCGCGCAACTGAGGTCAACAGCCCCATTCACATAGATGGAACTAATACCAAGCCTTTTTTCCTCAAATAACAACATAATGCTAAGATTTCTAGGCCTTTGCAAAGAAAGTATAAAAAAATTCTAGGCCTTCTTTTAGCCAACAGAGAACAAAATTGCCTCTACTTAATCAGGGACACCATAATTCTGGGGACCTGCTCTCCCCATTCCCAATGCTGGCTTCTTTTTCCTTTGTAGAAAACGAAGGGAAAAAAGAAAAAACCATAGATACCACTCAAACACTAAGAAGCTAATCAGTCACCAATATAATGAATTTCCACTCAATGAACATGTTCCAAAGCAGCATTTTTCCATAGGATTTAGAATTAGCAGATGTTACAAAATCCATCTCAGAAAACCCTAGTACATTTTCTAATATAGCTTAGGGTGATGTCTCTGCAAGAAAAATAGTACTACCAGAATCTAACAGAGCAAAATGAATGAATGTCGAACGTTAAACATCAAAGAAAGACCTGAGTAGAAACCTACCATTGCAAGCTGTTCATCCATAGCTTGGTTCACTCACTCAAAACTGTAGTTTCTTGTCTCATAATCCCTTCCTGGGAGCAAAAATCATTAATCAACATGAGATTCCTCAAAGCCACTCAAATCCCACAATAGAAAATAGCAGATTCCAAGTAAAGAATACAAACCATTATATTCAAGAATAACATTAGCCTTTGCTATTACTGCCTTGATTGAATTTTCATCTCTTGGGTTGTACAACTCAAGTACATCTAGTTATAAGAACATCAATATGATGCAGGAAAAAGCACTGTTACTGAAATGCCTAATGCAACACCTGACCCAAATCCCAATGTGCCACACTTCTTGTGGATTCCAGTCCATTCAAATAAATAAACAGAAATTGGGGTTTACCCCTATCCAAATAGGCACTAAAAGTCATTCCATGACGAGCAGAGAGATAACAGATGTGCACAGATTACACAGGCCCCAAGTGGCTGCTTGGATTGGGCAAAGCTGTGTGCCAACTAGTAGTCACAGACAATGGTACATGTCCATGGTTTGTCAAACCCCTAATGCACGGAACCGATGCAATTTTGGACTAGTCATGGATGTGTGACTGTTAGACAATGGTTCCAGTTTGTCTCTGGTGGAGAGGTGGAACTACCCGTCTAAGCACACTCTATAGTTTCAGCACACAAGGATCGTACTTATCCGTGCACATGCATGGGATGCTTCAATGTGCCATGCAGTGATCATCCTAGTGCATCTCTTTTTATAATTTAAAAAAAAAAAAAAAACTTTTCTACCATGTGATCATCCAAATGCATCTCATCGCATGTGCATTTGTGCCACAATCAATCTTCAAGCACTAAGAAATGTGGCATATGTGCCACCAACCAATCTTTAATCACCCCAAGTGCTGCAATCTATCCTGTCCATGATCCAAGGGAAAGAACAACTAGCCACTACCAGCATGTCCATGACCAGCTAGCCTTGACAGCATGTCATGGATCGCTAGTCCTGACACAACTTTTGCCCAAATCCAAACAGGCCCTAAGAGTTTATCACAAGCAACCCAGAACATATCCTGTGTATACAAATAGATTTACATGATGACCTATGGTCTCCCTGAAGGTATGGCCCTTGATTGAGTAGAATGGCAGAAACAGATTCATGTAGCCAACCCTACTTAATTGGGATAAGGCTTAAGTGATGATGATACAATAGATTTACCCTACGCCCACACATGTGTAGCAAACTGTCTACATGCTAGAACATTTGCCAGCACGAGTATGGTATCCAAGAAGTTCATTGTCCGAGTCCCAGTGTAGATGCCCTAATCCAGGTAGGACCAATCCCCTTATCATGTAGGTCGTGGTTTTAAGAAACAAATGCTGAAACGTAATTGGTCCACTCTTGGCAATCAATCTGGATGTTTCTAATATTGTAGCCCACCTGATGAGCTCACCAACTTTATTTTTTGGCCAGGTCATCTAAATATTCAAATGCTCTTCATGTACAGGTTTAGAGGGGTGGTCTTGTATACATGTACAGGTTTAGAGGGGTGGCCTTGTATACATGGGTGGGCTTTAAAGAACACTCTATGCACAGATTAAATGGTGAATATGAGATAGAAAACTGCTGGTTCGTGATCTGGTAATCAAACGGCAGGGCCCACCATCTAATCAAGTATGGATCTGCTTAAGTACACTCGTGCTTACTAGTAGGTGCTGGTCCCACGACCCCAGTCACTATCATGTTGCAGGCTGTTCTGTGGACATGTTATTCAATCACAGCATACACCATCCATTTTCCTCTTCTACAGTGAAATATTAAGGGCCTCAAACAATCATGCATCTGTGTGTGCCTGCATGCTCGTATGAGGTGCATGAATCCCAAAAAACATGAGGAAAAAAAGAAGAAGGTAAAATCAGGTTTATTCAGGTTGTTGATGTATACTATACAAGCATTCAGAAATGCTATTTAGTTAAAAAATGTGGGCGATCCAGCATCCAACATGGCTTCGACGGAGTAGCCATGCGACTACAAAAGCATGTGAGGAAGCTACAATATATGGGGAAGTTGTAGCGTACGATAGCCGCAAAGAAATGAAAGTGAGTGCAAGATTCCATAAATGGGCCAAGCATGATTACCTCCAAAGTCCGGACTTGTTCTTGGTACTGGCCGATCACATGTTTCAGCGGTTGCACTTCCTTCACCTTCTCCTCCTGTTCCAAATTCCTCTCGTGTTGAATGGCAACAGCTCTTTTCAGGATCTGGTTGTCCCTTAGCAAGATCTGCCGTTGCTCTTTCAGTGAAGCGATTTCATGCTGTTCTATGCAAATTGCCACAATCAAGGCAACGTCTGTTAATATGAAATAAAAGAAAGAGTGGCCAATTCCTAGACAACAGAAATTAATTAAAACAATTCAAATTACCTCCTCTGATAGCCTGTAGTTACCAATTACACTTCTTTCAAAAGCCTCCAACATTCTCATCGCACGAACACGTGCATCATCAAGAGCTGATGAATTCATCATCTCCTGTATAAAAATATCCACCCATGATGACCCATTTTCGGGGACACCAAATTTGACATGTGAATTGTCATTATGTGTCTCTTTAACCTTCTGCTCAGATGTTTGAGTATTATCATCACCTGGCAAATAAGCACAACAGCCACCAGCACAAACATGAGTTCTGAGGATAAAAGTGCCTATACATGTTCTATACATGACAAGAATTAGCTTCATAAATCTATTTGAGAAATAAAATGAAAGAAAACCATGCTATACAATATGGAATCTGTTTCTGACCTTGAACCGCATTGCTGTTTGCAATGACCATAGAATCATGGCCCGAAGATTCATTTTTTGCAGAGACATCACCAAGGCAAAGTGTATTGAGACTCTCAATGGCATCCTCAATTCTGTGGCCATGACTATTTAGAACTGTTTCCACCAACTACACAACAAACACAGATGAGTCAATTAGAAATGTGTGTGGAGATTCTCAATTTTGTAACCATGAGTATTTAGAACCATTTCCACCAACTAAACAACAAATGCAGATGAATCAATTAGAGTGTGTGTGTGTGTGTGTAAGAGAGAGAGAAAGAGGGTTGAAATATTCATTTAGAAAGAGCAGCACACTTGCACTGTAATTTATAGAGCCAGCCATACAAACATATTAGGAAAATGTATGGTTTCAATTAGATATATATATATATATATATATATATATATATATATATATATATATATATATATATATATATATATATATATATATATATATATGATTCTCAATTTTGTAACCATGAGTATTTAGAACCATTTCCACCAACTAAACAACAAACGCAGATGAATCAATTAGAGAGTGTGTGTGTGTGTGTGTGTGTGAGAGAGAGAGAGAGAGAGGGTTGAAATATTCATTTAGAAAGAGCAGGGCACTTGCACTGTAATTTATAGAGCCAGCCATACAAACATATTAGGAAAATGTATGGTTTCAATTAGATATATATATATATATATAATATATATATATATATATATATATATATATATATATATATATAAAACATGGTGCACTATTGTTACATGGATGTAACCAACGGCAGGGTTATAATATGGTGCCATGGTGTATTATGCAAAGACAAAAATCAGCCATCCACATAGTAAGAAGGAAACTGCAACTCCCTTTCAAACTAAGAAATGGAAATCTTCTTTGTTGCCATCTTCGTTCCCAACTATGAGCTAGGAGCATATAAAAAGGGACCCTTGAAGGAGGGCTCCCCACTGTTACCAATGCAACAAAACCTCTCATTCCTTCATTTAAAATAAATAAATAAACACCATGTCAATGAATAAATAAATAAATAAACACCATGTCATGATCTGATCAATGGACGTGCATGCACACATGTAGCAAGTTGGGGAAGGCAACATTATCAAAACTTTGATGAGGTTTTGGGTTTTCTGTGGTTTGCATGACCAGATGATGCACTGAGTTGGGATGGATGCAGCCAGATTTTTTTTTTTTTTGTAATGACGATGGCTGTGGCTCAATTCATTTCTACTGAAACTGTGGCTCCTATGACTTCTTTTTCCTCTCTTTTTTGGAACAGATAAGAGCACTTTGTTAAAAGAAGAGGCAAAAGAAATCACATGGGGTTCAAAGACTGCACAAGGAAAATAGAATAGATAGCCGTATTCCCCTTTTGGGAAGGACTCAACCATATGATAAGCTTGCCTAAGAGCATGACAAAAGGACATCAGTAGTAAGTAGTAAAGTTGCAAATTTCATAAAGGACATCCTATTAGAGTAGTAATGTGTAACTTGACAAATCTGAATTGCAAGTCTCCAAGCTTCATGAAATTACAAAGGCATCGAACTCTTCGATGATGTGAAAGTTTTGCACAGTAAATTTTAAATATTATGGTATTGCCTAATTCCAAGATGATGCAGCCATTTGATGAATAAATTATAGCATTTAACCTAGGATTAGAGAGATTTTCCATCATTGTCACATCATCATCCAAGCTATTTGGGTTCAAAAGTAACCATCCTGTTTTGCCAATCATTCCTATCTGAAAGCGATCAAACTCCCGAGTCCTTTTTAGATATTCCTTTCATCTTCTTTCCAAACTCTTCAACCCTACTCAACATCCCCTCCTCACCTGTCAAGTGTCAACTAAGTCGTTCCTGGTCCTCATTTCACGTGGTCGAGCCATCTCTACCCGCTATCCCTCATTTCACCTCTTATTGGAACTATTCAATTGTTTCAGATGACTCCATTCTTAACTCTATCCTTCTTAGTCATCCCACACATCAATCTCAAAATCCCCATCTCCGCATCCACCAATCTCTAGTCAGTTTCTGAACTCTGCCTCATTAACACAGCCGATAGAATAGTATCTTATAAAATTCACCTAAATTTTTATGGGATGCAGTGATCACACATTACTACAGAGGCATATCTCCACTTCATCTACCCAGCTCTAAATCTATTAAAACATCTTCATCATCCCTCCATCCTATTGTATAACAGAACTGAGACAGCGAAACAAATCGCTCCGAGTAGTCTCCTAATCATCAACTTAAGCCTAACATCTATATATGTTTGTACTAAGTAGCCTTTCGAATACTTCTCTTGGTTTTGCTAATCTTCAAGCTTCTAGACACAACATCCTTCGTGGAAAATAAAAGACAGGAGGTCTAATCAGTGTGACCCACTTCATCGAAACCTCAATTCTCACATGCGTGCATCAAATTGGCGTGTGTGCTTGAGTGCAAGGGCAGGGCCCCACACAAGTGCGTGGATTCAGCAAACCTTTCTAGATGCAAGGGGGATTTCATTGATTACAAATCTCCAGGCCGCGGATGACGAAATGCAGTAGATTGCCATACCTAACGGATGACCTGCAGCCGATACCTCGCTTGATCAAGATGTCCCACGCCCTTCGAGGTGAGGATCGATCCTAGCCGTGAACGATCGTTTCCATTGTCTGCAACCAAAACCAATAATGAAATGGATTGCAATCGGGCAAAAAAGGATGTGATAATCACACGAACGAGAGAAATGGAGAGAATTTCTAGAACCCTGGAAGGAAGAGAGAGGGAGAGAGAGGATGGATGGAAATGAGAGAGGCGAGACAGAGACAGAGACAGAGACTGGTGCACGACGCACCTACGGTACCCCTGCATCAATCTTCCAATGGCGATGACAGAGATGAAAAGGGGTTTCAGAGAGAGAGAGTGGGGGGAAGGAGGGAGAGGTTTTCAGAGAGAGAGAGTGAGAGGGAGACGGGGAAGGAGGGAGAGGTTTTCAGAGAGGGGGAAGGAGGCAGTGGTTTTCGGAGAGAAAAAAGCGAGACCGGACTCGTATAAAAATCACTTACCGTTAAGGGTATCTTGGTCATTTAATAGAAATAGGCAGCTGTCTGACCGTTATACGCAGGTGGAATGATTAGTCTTTTTTGGAATCATCGCTCACGTGTGTTATCCAAGCACGTACAGGAGATCGATGCCGTTCATACGCGTATTTGCTATGAAGATACATGACTTAGATCGAAAGATCAGATTTGTCTGATTGCCTGGTGCCAGTTGCGTAGGAAGGGAATGGGTGTTTAACAGAAATAGACGGATCCGATTAGCTTGCTGAGTAAACTCTGTGGGACCCACCATGATGCGTGCCTTATCCATGCCGTCCATCCGTTTTTTTAGCTCGTTTTTGGGCATGAGCCCACAATTGAAAGATATCCAAAGCTCAATTGGAATTGAATGCCTACCGTTGAAATTTTTTTGGGGCCAGGGAAGTTTTGGATCAAGCTGATATTTGTGTAATCCGTTTATCTATATTTGTGTGACCCTATGAATAGGTTGGATGATAAATGAACATAATCTAAACAATGGACATCATTATTCCACTGTTCATGTAGTGTGGTCCACTTGAGATTGAATATGCTTCGATTTTTTACCCATGCCCTAAAATAAGCTGAAAAATCAGTTGTACAGATTCGATAAAACACACGCATCACATTAGGCCCACGAAGTTTACACAAATCCACGTCCAACATACCGTGCAAATTGAACTTATTATTTTAGCCATTCGATATTGGACGCTGATTTCCTGCTAAAGCATTTGGTAGTGAGTTTTCCAGAGCTGAGATGCTAGGTGGGGCTCACCATGATATTTTTGATAAATTTATTATGTCCGTCTGGTTTTCAAGCTCAGCATAATATATCATACATAAAATGAGATTATCAAAAACTCAAGTGAGCCACATGAGATAAATCAATAAGATCTAGTGACCAACGTTGAAACATGCGTATGACCACAAAAGTTCTATACCAGGCTAAGTCTTGGATGTGTTCACTTTATCCCATGGTAATAACCTTATAAATGATTTGGACGACATATTTACATTAAGGCGGAGCCAGAAAGGCTCCAGTGGTAGTCATTCCCTTTCCCAAATTTCACTTCCATGCGTCCCACTTGAATTTTCCATCCATATCATTTTTGTATCATGTGATCAAATGAGCTCACAAAACAGATGAGTTAGAATGAATTTCTAACAAACAGGGGTGTGCACAAACAGAGTTAGCTCGGTTAGTTTGCTTGACTTAACTTGATTTGAAAAAGCTCAATTCAACTCGGTTCAAAGTTGAGTTCGAGCCAAGTTGAGCTGATTTTTTTAGCTCGAAAAAATTTCAAGCTGAGTTCGAGCTTACTTAAACTCAACTCAACTTGGATCGAACCTCAACTAGAATCGAACTAGTTCGGTGACTCAGTTACTTTGATATTGATGTTGCTCACCAAGTAATTGATGAAATGACTCAACGAACGGCTCATGGCAAGGAAGGTATGTATATGAAATAAATACCATCTTTCATTGATTATGATGTTGCCTGTAAGCTGTTCGATGAAATACTTATAAACAGCAACTGCTGTTTTACATGAAATAAAAAGTTGAAAGTGTATTGCATGTGTTTTTTAAAATGTCATAAAGGCTTGATTTTGGCTTAAACTTGGATTGAACTGGCCCAAACAGTTGACTGAATGAGCTGAGCTGGCCAATTAGGCTCGAGGACCAAGCTGGGTTCGAGCTGGGTCAGCTAATGGCTGAGCTGAGGCCAGCTCAACTCGGTGCTTTAGTAAGAAGGAAACTTAGGTGGGGCACACAATCATGTTTTCAAAAAATCTATTGTCCATCTGTTTTGTGAGCTCATTTTAAGACTTTAGAGCAAAAGTTGGGAGGATCGAGGAATCAAGTGGGCCACACTAAAGGAAAATGTGGGTAGGGAAATTCCCACCATTGGAACCCCTGAGGTCGACATTAATGTTTACATGTCATCCATACCTTTCATATCGTTATTCTTATTGAGATTAATTGAAAAAACAAAGATTAGACTGATTCAAAACTTCTGTGGCCTCACTAATATTTCAATGGTAGATGTTCTATCCTTACATTTTCAGCCCACTTGAGTATTAGATCTGGCTTATTTTTGGCCCCATGTCTTCAAATGAGTTCACAAGAAAGATGAACAGATTTTATTTCTGAAAAACATCGCGGTGGCCCCACCTAAGTTCCCACCGCAGGAACTTCCTTTCAAAGGCTTTCGCGGGAGAAATCCGTGTCCTCTGTTCGCGGGTGAGGTTCACTCGTTCGGATCTTTTCCTTGTAACCCAAGTGATCGAAATAACGTACCGTTGCCCTTTTTAAGTGCACGTGTCATTGTTAAAAGATTCGGCGGTTGAAGATATCACTGTTAGAAGATTTGCGAGTGGATTGCCTGAGACCGAATCGGACGCGGATTGAGTCAAAGTGATCCACGCCGTTCATTAATTTTCTAATATCATTTTAAGGTATGATCTATAAAATGGAGCAGGTGTACCGCTTTAGTGGACCACACCAAAGGAAGATTTGGTGATAATGACAACTACTGTTGAAACCTTTCTAAGGGCCACCGTTTTTCTTTTTTTTCTTTTTTTTTTTTTTTTTAATCATCCAACCTATTCATAAGGTCACGTAGACGTGGATGAAGCTAAAACACAAATAACTTCTCAACTGTGGACGTTCAAGCCTCACCTTGTGGTCCACTTAAACCTTGAACCTAACTCATGTTTTATAAAATATCTTAAAATTATCCGAGAAAAATTATGAATGGCGAGGATAATACATTTACATTACAGTGGGCCCAAAGAGCCCTGCCCGGACGGATTACTATCAGAGGCCGGGGTAGGACGCAATCTGCGTCAGCGACATCTACTAAATCGGGGGACGTGGATTGGCTACTCCCCCTGACACCAACCAATGGCTGATGGTCGGTGCTCCGTAGGACCCACCATAATGTATATGTTTTATCCATGCCGTACATCTATTTTGACGGATCATTTTACTGTATGAGACCAAAAATGAGTTATATCCCAATCTTAAGTGGACCACATTACATGAAACAATGTTGAATAAGCGTTGACCATTAAAAAATATTTTGTGGCCATAAAAGTTTTAGATCAAGATGATTTTTGTTTTTTACCTTCATCTGGGCTGTATGACCTAATCAACATATTAGATGTCAAATAAACAGTTTAGTGGGCCTTAGGAGGATTTTAATGATGGATATCCAACCACCATTGTTTTCATGTGGTGTGGTCCACCTAAGATATATATACCTCTAATTTTTGGTATCAAGCCATCAAATGATCTGTAAAAATGGATGAAACAAATACATCATGATGAGGCCCACAGATCACCGACCACCAGCCCCGAGGCTGGTGTCAGGCGGAGTAGCCAATCCGTTTCCTAAATAGGGGCAGGATTGGGCAATGTACCGCTGTCAACATCGACCTAACTCAGGGCGCGGCTTCGGTGGATCCCCCGAATCCGGAGGTGGGTGGGATGGAAGGGAAATGGATTGGCTACTCCCCCTTACATTAGCCAATGGCTGGTGGTCGGTGCTATGCGGGCCCCACCATGATGTATGTGTTTCATCCATGCTGTCCATCTATTTTTGCAGATAATTTTACCGCATGAGTCCGAAAATGAGGTATATCCAAATCTCAAGTGGACCACATTACAGGAAACAGTGTTGAATGAGGGTCGACCATTAAAAACATTTTGGGGGCTATAAAAGCTTTGGATCAAGCTGATCTTTGTTTTTTCTTTTCATTTGGGCCTATATGACCTAATGAACAAATTGGATGTCAAATAAACAGTATAGTGGGCCTTAGGAGGATTTTAATGGTGGACATCCAATCACTACTGTTTTCATGTGGTGTAGTCCACCTGAGATTTATATCCCTCTTATTTTTGGGATCAAGCCATAACACCATATGTAAAAATGGATGAAACACATACATCATGTTGGGGCCCACAAAGCACCGACCACCAGCCACGGAGCTGTTCGCAGGGGGAGTAGCCAATTCGTTTTCCGGAAGTGGATTGGCTGGCTGCTGTAGGTACGTGTCGTGCGAAGATGAGCACCGATGCTCCTCGAGCTCCGAGTTGTACCAACGATTCAAATGAGATCAAAGTTATATGGCCCCATAGTGATGTATTTATTATATCAACACCGTTCATCTATTTTTAGAGATCATTTTAGAGTATTATCCAAAATATAAATCATATTCAAATATCATTTGGAACACACAATAAATAGCAGCGGAGATCATGATTTTCATCGTTAAATAATTCGTAGGGCCCATCATAACGTTTATTTTACATCCAATCTGTTCATAAGGTCACAAAGACATGAATTAAGAGGAAAAATAGATTTCATATTAATCCAAAACTTCCGTGACCCCAAAAAGGGTTTCAATGGTAGATGTTCACTCTTCCACTACTTTTTGTACTGTGGTCCACTCGATAGTTAGATCCGTCTCATTTTTCATCTTAAGCCTTGAGACGAGCTCACCAAATGGATGGACGATTTGGATATAATATTGCATAATCAGACCTATAGAACTTGCACGTCAATACAACAACTATATAGCTGGTGTGAGAGACATCAGCCAATCCGCTTCCCCGCTTTCGTCTTCGCACGACACGTACCTACACCAGCTATATAGCTGGTGTGTGGTACATCAGCCAATCCGCTTCCGGGTGGGATCCCTGACCTTGGGGCCCACTGTGATGTATGTGCCTTGTTCCATGCCGTCCATCCGCTTCTAAAACTCCATTCAGGTCATGATCTTAAAAATAAAGCAGTAGACCATAGTACTAGAACAATAGTAATTAGGGGTGTACATCGGGCTGAACCGAGTCGAACTGGGCTCACTATGACAACATGTAAATCTTAAAATACAAGCTCGAAAAGGGATTAGATAAAAGGCTCCAGTGGACCACAACACACTAAGAAAGGGATTAAACTCTTACCACTGAAAACTTCTTAGGGTCCACTATGATGTTTATTTTCCATCTAACTTATTCATAAAAGCCACACGGACTTGGTATGAAAGAGCATAAATACATGCTTGATCCAAAACTTCCGTAACCCCCTAGAAATTTTCAACGGTATGAATTTAATCTCCACTGCTTCATACAGTGTGGTCCACTTAAGTCTTTCATCTCCCTCTTTTTTTAGCTCATGCACCAAATGCTCTTTTAAAATAGATTGTTGGTGCGCATACAACTCATAGATCATGGTTGTCTTCACAGGGCTCATTGTCTATAACCAGGTCTTAGTGCGAGCATTGGTATATTTTGGGAATTGGTATATCATTAATGTATTGAAATTAAAAACTTCTGCAATACTCACACCAAAAAGTGGCTGTAGTTTAGTGGTAAGAATTCCACGTTGTGGCCGTGGAGACCTGGGCTCGAATCCCAGCAGCCACATTTTTTATTATTTTAAATTTTCTAATTCATGCCTAGAATTCAGCGCCGTTGATTTGAACGGCCAGGATAAACGGTCAGAAAATAAAAGTCAGATCAAATTTTTTTTTTTTTTCAGCTGTCCATTGGATTGCGCCTGACGGTGGACCCTACCAATAAGATGTGCCATGAACCGTCTGAATTCCGTGTATGGTCGTATCTGTCATTTCACGTGCAATGGTCCTGCCATCTTGACCGCGCATTCGGACGCGGATTGCCTGGAGACCCGGTCACCCAGGGACCGGGGAGATCCCTGGTGACCCGACTCTGTAGGGCCATCGAGATGTATTTGTTTTATCATGTCATCCCTGAGACGGATTGGCTACTCCCCCGCCACCAGCCAATGGCTGATGGTCGGTGCTTTGTAGGCCCCACCATGATGTATGTGTTTCATCTATGCCGTCCATCTATTTTTCTAGATCATTTTATTATATAATATAAAAAATGAGGTATATCCCAATCTCAAGTGGACCACATTACAGGAAACAGTGTTGAATGAGCTTCAACCATTAAAAAATTTTTGAGGGCGATAAAAGTTTTGGATCAAGCTTATCTTTGTTTTTTTCCTTTATCTAGTCTGTATGACCTAATCAAAAGATTGGATGTCATATAAACAATACATTGGTTCCTAGGAGGATTTTAACGGTGGATATCCAATCACTATTGTTTTCCTGTGGTGTGGTAAACCTGAGATTTATATTCCTATCATTTTTAGTATAAAACCTTAAAATGATCTATAAAAATGATGAATAGCATGGATGAATCACAAACATCATGATGGGCCCACAGAGCACTGACCATCAGCCATGGGGCTAATAGCAAGGGGCAAGGGCCACTATACTTTTTATTTGACATCCAATCCATTGATTAGATCATACAGACCCAGACGAAAGGAAAAAACAAATATCAACTTCATCCAAAACTTTTATGGCCTCCAAAAAGGTTTTAATGGTCCAAGTTCATTCAATACTATTTCCATTAATGTGGTTCATTTGAGATTGGGTTATACCTCAATTTTGGTCTCATATCATAAAATAATCTATAAAAATATGGTTCATTTGAGATTGGGATATACGTCAATTTTGGTTTCATGCTATAAAATGATCTATAAAAATAGATGGACAGCGTGGATTAAACACATACATCATTTTGAGGCAACAGAGAACCGACCACCAGCCATTGGATGGTGGCAGGAGAGTAGGCGAGTAGCCAATCCGTTTCCCCCAAAAATCGGGTTGGCGGACGAGGATTTCCTGCGCTGGAAACTGAGATTGGGCCCACCGTGATGTTTATAAGGAATCCACTCCGTCCATCCGTTTTCTGAGCTCATTTTCGGATATCAAACCAAAATCGATCAGGATTCAAGACTCAAATAGGCCGCACTAAAAGAGAAGGTGGTTAGGAAAATTCTTACCGTTGAAACCTCTGTAGCCCCACGAATATTAACCTGATTCAAAACTTCTGTAACCCCACGAATATTTCAACTGTGGACGTTCAATTCTCACATCGTCAGCCCACTTAAGCAATGGATCCAGTTCATTTTTTCCCAACTATCCTAAAATTAACACAAAAAACGGATGAACGGGGTAGATTTTTCGTAAACATCACAGTGGGTCCCACCTGGGTTCCCTGCGCAGGAACTTCCTGCGAAAGCGTTTCGCAGGAAATCCGCGTCCCGGGTTGGCGGTAAAAACTTGCCAAGGGCAGGACTCTTCTTGACCGTCCATTGTCATCCAAAAATCAAAAGGTTATGATCGTCCTTTCGAGGCGATTCTTGGTTGATCCACTTGGGGACGCGTACCAACGGTTTGGATTAAAGAACCGTGGGCCCCACACGTCAGAACTGAGAACCCGAGCATACTGCGAATGGAAGAGCCCCACGAGTCGTGGATCACATTAATAATCCCTTCGCTCGACAAAAGCTCCCCAAGGAATGCATCGAAGAACGCCAGAACGCTGAAAGATCTCCGTACCCTCTTTTATTTTTTATTTTTTTATTTTTTTCAATGTAAGCACTCAAGCAATCTCAATCCCGTTGAGATCTTTGTTTATTTATTTTTATGATGTCTGAATTCTTCTTCTTCTTCTTCTTCTTCTTCAAAAAAAAAAAAAAAACTGTTGATTTTAATTTCTGAACTGATTTTGTGATTTTAATTTCTCTGATTTTAGCAGATCTGTGATTTTTTTAAAAATTTTTTTATCGACTGCTTGTTTGAATTCTTGAATGTGTGTGTTGTATTATATCGTTAGAAATCGTTCGTGTGGATTTTTTCAGACGAAATCTGGACGCTTCATTGTGTTGGCCCTGGAAGGAAAATGTCTGTTTTTAGCGAATTATACTGTCTGGTTTGGCTTACAAGTGAATATATAAAAGAAATGGTAAAGGACGATCCAGATGCAATACTTACATGTCCTCTGATCGAACAGTTAAGATCATCTGTACAGTTTGATTTTTGGGCAATGGCACCATTTCCAGTAGGGCCCACTAATGAACTGTCCGATCGTATCTACATGTGCCACGTGGATCGTTTATGCATCAACCTTTTCTTTAGTATTATTATTATTGTTGTTGTTGTTGTTATTGCAAAGAACTGCTATTATGTACACAACAATGCAATTTACGCCAATGTTTTTTTTGCGAAGCACACGCCACTTTTGGTCCTTCACTATTGATGTTTGGATGAATAGAATGAGCTGTGATATGGACAGTTTAATGATAGACGATGGCTGAGTCATAAGAACAATTAGGATCTCCATATATGGTCCCCCGATCTGATGAAAGGTATAGATCACTGAAAACTAGCCCTTTACATTGCTGATTTGGATCATTGCGTACGGGTGTAGCCACATGAACGGTTCGAATAACTGATAACGAGTTCATCCAAATAAAACGGTCTGTAATTCATAAATTGGATGACCCATTCAAACAATGTGGATCGCTGAAAATAGGCCCGTATATTGGTTGAATCATTGGAACCATATTAACCTCCTATCCTCGCTACATACGGGACATGGTGTTTCAGTGGCCCAACTACATGAACGACTTAGATTAGTCTAGCCACACCATGCTAATGATTTGGATCAACAATCTAGCCTAGCCATATGAATTATTCGGGGATCACTAGAAAATGCGCCAAATCATGAGAACAGTCAGGATCACTAGAACTAGTCTCGCAATCATATGAATGGTAACAGTCGCTTAGAATTAGCCCTTCACATTGCCGATTTGAATCAATGAATCCAGCCCTAGTCATATGAAAGGTTCGAATCGTTGATAATGAGTTCATCCAAACAAAACGGTGTACAATTCATAAATTGGGCGACTCATTCAAACTGTTTAGGTCACTGAAAACTAGACATTTACATTGCCGATTCGGTCATTGCCCATCCGTTTTGCGCTTTTGCTAGGTTGTTTTAGAGCATGAACAAAAAAATGAAGCAGATTCAAAGCTCAAGTGGACTACAACACAAGAAATAGTAGGAATATTGACACCCACGGTTGAAACCTTCCTAGGACCCACTGTAATGTTTTATTTGCTGTCCAACCTGTTGATAAGGTCGCAGAGTCCTAGATGAAGGGAAAACACAAATACCAATTTGATCCAAAACTTTTGTGGCCCCAAAGAAGTTTTTAATGGTGTGCGTTCAATCACCACTGTTTCCTGTGGTGTGGTCGCCTTGAGGTTCAGATCTACTTCATTTTTGGGTATGTACCTAAAATGACCTAGCAAAATGGATGGACGGTGTGGATATAGGATACATACATCACAGTGGGCCCCACAGTCTCCAATACATCACAACACTACCGCTAGGGTGATGATGGCAACACCATCTGATCCCCTTCCAAACCAAAATGTGCTATTCTAGTAATGAGGTAGAAAAAGTGGGAGTTATATGATACTATATCACTCTTGATAAGCAGTCATTCAGAAATTGTACACATGGCTTACATTATGTAAAATAGACCAAGTTGTGGAATCCATTGTTGCCAAGTTGCAATCCCAAAATCATATTGTTTGAACGGCCCGAATCTCTTCTTCATGGATAGTTGTTGAAATAGGATCATTTGGTATTTTCACTTCTTAACCATCCAATAAATGTCCACCAATTTGATAATCAGATTACCATATAGAGTAATGTTTGGTTAATGATACATCTAAATTGGGAAGCATAATTTGGACAGTTTTATTTGAATTACTTGTATGCCACATGTACGACTTCTAAGTAATTTATTTGTTTGCTCATATCATCCATCACACTGCCATGATAGCCCAATGTTGCATGGCAACTGGCCCGATTGAAAGTTATAACCACCTCGAAGCATGGGAAATTTCAAAACTACCTTTCCTATTATATTATACCATGCCCCTAGAGCATATGAATAGGATGAAAATCATTTCAAATTCCACAAAAGAGCTGAAACTCTGCAAAGATCAAAACTTTGAGCTACAACACTTGGGAGACGAGCTCTACAGCCACCATTTGCTTTAAATTTCAGATTGTAGATAGATTCTAAGTCTAGGAGAGTCCAAGGTACAAATTCACTTTTGATTCAAGAATCAATTGAAGTGGTTTGGCTTGACATGTGCTCGAGCATCATTGTATCCAGTGTTTTAAATATCGACGATATCAATCGATATATCTCACGATATATCTTGTATCCCACCTGTGCGATACGAAACGCACAAGTAATGCCGATATATCCCACCTATTCGATCCAATGAGCATTTTCTATCTTCGATCCATATTTTTGTTGTAAATCTTGTTAAACCAGTGTCAAGTGGTTGCAAAATTTATGATTCTTCATAGTTTCCATGAAAAATCATGGATTTGGAACTTTGATTTCGAGCTTTGGAGGAGATGGGTGCAGAAAATTAAGAAAAATCAAAATTTCTTAATTTCTCGCAAATCAGTTTTAATCTTTGTATCCAAACACAATTAAATATGTTTGTAACATGGTCTGGTGATTCTTCTTTTGCTTTTAAATGTATTGCTTGTATTTCCATACATGTCTTCTTACGTTTATAAATTATACGAATAGACTTTGAATATACTTGCATTAGTTTAGTTGGAAAAGCGCATATATTAGGACCCCGTACAAAGGAAACTCTTATTATGTGCACTTTCTTTTTTTTTTTGTAATGTTTTGATTTCTAAGTGTGTATTGATGTCTTTTTCAACAATCCTTGAAGTTTCATTAAAAAATTCAACCAAATTCCCAATGTTCCCATGTTTCCCAACAACATCGATACATTAAGCGATACAACCGATATATCCCATGCAACAACCGACAACATGTATCTGTATCCCAAGGGTGCGATACATTACGCGATAACGATATTTAAAACATTGATTGTATCCTCCTCTTCAAAATGGATTTTTCTGTATTTTCTATTTTATTTACTTTATTGTTATCAAGTTAGGAAGAGAACATAGGAAGATCAACCTTTAGATTTTGTTTTTGAGCAAAGAGTATAGTTATATAGGAGATTGAGGCTAGAGATGCTATTGCGATTCCTCTATTTTGCTCCTTGGTTGAGGCTTTTTGTACTTCAAGGAGTCTTGAAGTCTCTCAAGCTTAGCTCTTAGCAAATAGATGTTGCTCTACATTGTAACCTTCCTGATCTTGGAATCTGAGGATGAGAAGAACCATCTTTGATTAATGCCCCCCCAACTTGGCCTTTAGCATCAACTCCTCCGTCCTTCACGCTTCTTCACCTGCTTTGACTTGCCTTCTTAAAAAACCTTGCCTCCTCTCTTTCACCATCACACCTTAGCTTCCTCCATTCTATAGTCAAAACCCTTGGAGAAGGTGGTGTGTAATCCCATGGGGTATATTTACACATTTCGAAAGATGGATATGGAGGATAACTATTGATACCCCAAGGTGTTGATCCTTTGTTACAATCACAAAATAAGACTTTTTTTTTTTTTTTTGGTGGGGGTGGGGGAGCACAAGTGAGGATACAATAGTGAGTGACCCTCTTCTTTCCCCATCTCATTATCATCTATTCGATATTAGAGCAAGAAGCGTCCAGATGGGCTCCAAGTCCAGACAACCCTGCCTCCCACTCTCTTGCCACCTTTGAGAAAGGACCATCCTTTAAACTAAAGACGATTAGTGGTGATAAACCATCCATCACCATCAAATGGACTCGTTTTTGTTGTAGGAATGAATATAAAACCACCCATACTATGGATAATTTAGTTATTTTGGGGAATCTTTAATAGTCTTATGTGTCATCAAGTCAATATTAGCTTTCCATTTTAGAAAATTTGTGTTTTAAGGGGTCCTTCATAGTTTTTTTATTTTTTATTTTTTATTTTTTTAATTTTATTTTTTTACACACGCACTCACACTCCACACACACTCACACCACAGTGGTTTTTCACTACAATGGGTACTTGAACCCATGACCTCGGGTTGAAACTCTTGCGAGTCTACCACTGAGGCATGAGTAAGGACCCGACCCTCATAGTTTTCTATTTTGAGAGATTTGTGTCTCAAGGAGTCCTTCCATTTTAGAAGATCTCTCCCCCCCCCCCCCCACTCCCTTTCTTCTTCTTCTTCTTCTTCTTCATGTTGGAGGGAATAGCAAGGAGTTATAATTATGTGGAGGGATGATGCATGAGAGTTCACATCAATTGGATAATTTCACAATGTTGATACTACATTAATGAGTGCCTCCTTGTATGTGAGGTGGCAACATCTGGAGTTATAATTATGTGGAGGGAATGCTGCATGAGAGTTCACATCAATTGGATAATTTCACATTATCGATACAACATTAATGAGTGCCTCCTTGTGCATGAGGTGGCAACATCTGGAATCGGATGTTAGCTGTTTTGATTGTGTTCCATTTGATCATCCTCATTGTAGAAGAGATGACCAATTGGAGGATTGTGACTATGCTTTCTCTATGAAATGCCTTACAGGTTCATCATATTGGGGAAAGTAAACGTTGCTAGTGCCATCATCATCATGATAGCCTTGGCCCAGATATTTGAGTCAGGCCTTAAGGATCCTTGTTTTTCCAATAGCATTGGAAACAAGAATTCTCAAGATTGCTTGGGAAAAGTTTTACAGTTGAGTGCCTACTTGACATTGACTCTACTCCTTTATTGGCACTGGGACCAGCCTTTTCATCACTTCTAGGCAGAGTTCCATCTTTGTAATGCTCCTAAATGAGGAAATAAAGTCTTCGCAAAACCAAACTACTTGCTGGGTTTTTAAAAGGCGATGTTTTGGACTAGGCGGTTATCATTGTTTGGCATGTTCATAGGTACCTGAGTTATGGTAATTATTGGCAACAAGTAGTAGTAGTTTTTTTTTTTTTTTTTTTTTTCATATTAATTTCAAAGATTTACATGTGGCAGAACTTCCCATCTAAAGCAATTATAGCTTGAGCTGATCATAGATATTGAACTACCATAAATCCTAGATAGCGGACCTGATGGACAATAGCTGTCAATCTCTTTGCAAAGGAAATAGAAATAAGCCCTGTTTTGAGCTTTTGCCTTTTATTTTAGCATTGATACATTGTTATTGTTGTTGTTCATGTGCAGAGTAGTTGCATCTTTCTTTTTCTAAGAGAAGTCAGGCTTCCTTTTCATTGGTCAAATCTTGTTCTCATTTGTTTTCATTGTCTCTAAGGTCTCTATGTCATATACATCATTCATTAGCATTCATTCATGAAATTTCTATTCAGTTAGCTTGAACCAATTTCTTTTGGCTCATTTCTTGAAGCTTTTTAATTTTGTTGGAGAGCGTAAGAGGGGACAAGATGTCTTCGGCTCAAGATCCATTTTACATCGTTAAAGAGGAAATTCAGGGATCAGTAAGTGTAAATCTTGACAAATTTTCCAGTTTTCTAATTTCCCTCTTGAGTAAAGTGATTTTTACATGGTCTTGATTTAGCCATTGTCACTGGTTTACCAGTACGTTGAATCATTACTTTGATATTTAGATATTGTAATATGCATAGATTTGTTAATGAAGTTCTTCATATTAAGAGGAAATTCAAGTACCCACATGTCTAGTTATTATCAGTTTTTTCCCTCTTTGATAGGGGCCATTTGTCCTAATTCTTTTTTTATCTTGATGTGGATTTGTTCTTGAAACTGTTTCATTAGTTGGCCAAATTGTAGTTGATTTTGATTTTTTATTCCCTTTTGTTTTCTTATTCTATCTATTCCTCATCTTTCCTTTTTCCCGAAGAGCCTAGGTGATTAGAACTTGAATTTCAATGGATATGAAGTTGTAAAGTATGGGAATTTTTTCCACTCTCTTTATGAATATCCAAAATATTGGAATATAAAATTTTATATCAGGAATGTGTTGCTATACATTCATTGGGAATGCACATCTCACCATTGGCAATATGAACAAATTATCATATTTAGTTTAAATCATATTTGAACATCTGTTTTTCACAATTTTATCAAAATTTTATAGCCTTCAAAATTGTCCGTGCGTTAAAATTTGTTTATCGAGGAAAACAATTTCAAATATGTGAACTAAACTTTTTTATTTTCATTTTTTTCAAAATTTTCTACATTTTCTTTTGAGTTCGAAAAAATCAAGACGAAGCTATTAGACAAAATGCACATGTATCGATGGTACTGGTCATGTATCTTATTGCCCTGGGGACAAAAAAAAATTGTGAAGTGGCTGGGATAACAAATTTGACTGGAATCAGTTATTCTCATTTCGAGAAACAACTTTCTGAAAATCGTAAGCTCTTTATGTCATTTTGTCTTAGAATCAATCATGTGCTAACAATTTGTGGCAACATTTATGAATAAAAAAGAAAACGTTTTTTCTTTACTGAAGTTTTGGTCCATCTGTTTCCTCTCCTTTGATTTTGGCATTTATCCTTTGTTTTGATTATGTTCTAAAATTCCATCTTATGGAATTATTACCAGAAATAACACTCTGTATTGTGTTTTTTACCTCATAAAATCACAAAAATTTCCATAGCAACTTCCATATTTTCATTGACGTGCATGTGCGCTTTTTTATTTTACTGAGGTTTTAGTTCCTGATTGTTTTTCTTCTGGTATTTTATCTTTTTTAATGACTCATCCTTTTGTTGATTTGACACCTTTTTTACCTTCCCTGCTCATGATTGCTTGCATATTATGGGTAATTCATGAAGTTTTCCCTGCTTGCATGTTGCATCAATACTTTGGATGATTTGGTTCAAGTCCCGTCCTAAAATTTCAGATATGTGGCCAGCATCAGTCAGCTGAACATATACTTTTTTGTTGATATGCTAGTTTTGAATGTTGCATACTCAGGCAGCAGTCCAATATTGGAGCAGACAATCAACTAGTTGGTTGTTTCTTTGTCTTGTGAAACGGTGATGCCTGTCTTGGTCCCTTTTGGAAGTACTGCCAAATTGGCATTGGTTCTGCAACTTCAGCAGACCCAATCTGCTTGGCAGTTGGTGCAATGTGGGAAATGGAGTGCGTTTTGGCTTTTCATTTTTTGGATCCAAATCGATGTTGAGAAACTTGTTCTTATCTATCTTGGTAGAGAGGAACTCATTCGCCGCTGACCCCATGGAAACACGCAAACATACCCTTATGTTATTATAGTAGCACTAGATTCTGCATTTGTTAAGGAGTTCCAAAATGAGGGTGGCATATACAAACCTGACTGTAAGCAGCGTTTTAAATATCGATGATATCAGCCAATATATCCCACGATATATCTTGTATCCCACCTATATATCCCACCTATTCAATCTAGTGAGCATTTTCAAATTTCAATCAATGTTTTTGTTGTAAATCACGTTAAACCAAAGTCAAATGGTTACAAATCCATGATTCTTCATGTTTTCCATGAAAATTTATGGATTTGGAACTTCGATTTCAAGATTTTGGGGAGATGGGTCAAGTTGCGAAAATTGAGAAAAATCAAAATTTCTCAATTTCTCACAAATCAGTTGTAATCTTTGTATCCAAACACAAAATTAAACATGTATGTAACCTGATCTAGTGATTCTTTTTTTGCTTTTGAATGTATTGCTTGTGTTTCCATACATGTCTTCTTACGATTATAAATTATATGAATAGACTTTGAATATACTTGCATCAGTTCAGTTGGAAAGTACATATATTAGGACCCCATACAAAGGAAACCCCTATTATGTGCACTTTTTTTTTTTTTTTTTTTTTTTTTTGTAATGTTTTGATTTCTAAGTGTGTATTAATGTCTTTTTTAACAATCCCTGAAGTTTCATTAAAAAATTCGACCAATTTCCCAATTTCTCATGTTTCCCAACAACAACGATATATTATGCGATACGACCAATATATCCCATGCGATAACCGATATTTATCCGTATCCCAAGGGTGTGATACATTACGCGATAACGGTATTTAAAACATTGACTGTAAGTATAGCAGTCAATATTCCATTGCCACACCAGGGGTGTTTCCTTGTTGATGGCTTGACTTGCTTCTGTGTCTTTTTCTTTTTAACTTGCTTCTGTGTCATGATCTTCCATTATATCGTTAGGGATCATTCTAATTGTTCCCCTTTGAGAGTTGACCAAATTCAGAACAAAAGTCAGCACCCTACTAATTGTTCATAATAGATCTCTCTAGCCAAAAGGCCTAACCTTCCATTTTGCTGACCTAGTGTTTAAGGTAGCTTCTCTTTCGAAATGGAAATGATCATGGTGCTATTTCATTTCATTGTATTTTTCAAAGGCAAATCTGTTTTCTTTTCTTCTATTATATGATCTAAGGATCTCAAATACTTGCATGTTTGACAGCTTACCATTGTATTTGGTCCATTATTTTCAAACTCCTATCAGATCTCTATGGTATTAATGGCTTGGATGGGACACCCTCATCCATATCCATGTCCTGGATCTTGAGAAAGGCATAGTCATATCCCACTCTTCATGTCAATGTCCACATTGGTATTTGCGGATCATAGATCATGGTATTTGCGGATCATAGATCATGGAACTCTTCTTTGGCTTTCAACTTGTAGCCAATTAAATACTCATGTCTCAGCGAGGGAAGGAGCATTACTGTACACAGTTATATCTGTGTTCCCTTCAGCCATTGTGTCTATATTCTAGAAGTATGTTTCTGCGGGACCTAAAATGTATGTTTTGGTGTTTCGAGAAGGCGAAAGCTACTTGTTGAAATGGTTTCATGTTTGCTTGGTCAGATTGATAAAGTGCAGACTACTTTTCACCGATGGGAACATATACCTTCGAACACCGGAGAGTGGGTTCATCTCACAAAAGAGCTTGTTGCTGGTTGTGAAAGTGTTGAATGGCAGGTATTATAGACACAACCATTTTAGTCTTCTATGAATGAATTGTTGCATAGTTTTAAAATATCACTATTCTTTTATAATCAAGGCATCGTTGGATAGGAGAACTTGAAAACAGTTTCTACCTCTTTTGAATTCTTCACTTTGATCAGAAGAGATAATAGTTATTGACATCCCTCTTACCACTTTGAATGATGCCTACAGCCCTGGCTGCTGCTGGTTTTTGGATGTAACTTCCATCAATGTTCAGATTTTGATATCAAGGTGGAGGTTTCATCCATTTCAATTCTGGCTGCTTTTACCTTACCCACCTATGTCCACCATTTTCCAATCTGTTCATGTTCATTTACTGATATACCTTGAAATTCCTTTTTCAGTAAACTGAAATGTTCTTTATATATATATATATATATATATATATATAAAAGATGGCTAATTTTATTAAAAGCAAAAAATGAGAACAAGAAAAAGGAGGATGATGAGAAATTATCCCACCTGTATCCTACAAATCAACTCCTGCAACAATCCCGGGTTTGGTCCCAATTTCATCCTTTAAAAGGTTGTGAACCCCTTGTCAACAAACAGCCCTCTAGCTTCTTGAAAACAAGGTTTTAAATTGGTGTACCGGGTATTGTTTTTTTCACCACCAATCCAGGTCCATGTTGCCCCTGTATTGGGCTGTTTCGGGCCAACATGGGCTGATACAGCTGTATTGTTCATGGATGATACAAGTACGTATCAGGTTATACATACTGGTTTTGGACGATTCTTTAGCCCTTTCTTGAAAACACACAGATACCGATTCTGCCTTTACTTTAAAACTGCAACGTTGAATGATGGAAGATAGAAACTGGTGCATGGAAACCATGATTTTTTTTTTTTTTTTGAGAGGTAGTGATAAATTTATTAGAAAACTGCTCTACCAGCTGAGGTGAGATAGGGCTCTTTAGTTTTCTCCATCTATAGATCTATGAAAACTTGTTGTAAGCCTTTGCTTTTTGTCAGCCTGCTTCTGCTTCTGAACAGGTAATTTCTTGATAGGAAGGTGGATGAATTGCACAAGGCAATTTCAGTAGCAGCAAGAGATCCTGCCTCGTTTGGCATTGATGAAGTTGAACTTGAGAAACGGAGGAGATGGACCAACAATGCTCGGGCTCAGGTATTATCCGTGTTCATCACCACCACCACCCCCACCCCCACCACCACTGTCACCTTTGTCTATGTGTCTCCGCCATAATAGCCTTTTCCCAGCCATTTGGGTTATCTTTCATGATTGCTAGGCAAAAGTTCAATGACCGGCTACTTACCTGACATGACCATCTACCTGGGCTAGGGACCTGCTGGTGCAACACCACCAGATGGGAGCTGTGGTTATAATCCATCTAGGGGAAGAAGAAGAAGAAGAAGAAAAAAAAAAAGCAAAAAAGATTATGATGATTATAATAGGTTCTCAGATGGGCTAGACTGGCCTGTCCCAGCCAAATTCATCCCTCTTTTGGTGGGGTTTGGATGAGCTATGTTATTTTGCAAATTTTGGATTTGAAGATTATCTCCGCGTTTTGTCTTTAGCTAGAGAATAGCTTAATCATATGAATTTTTAATTTGAAGCTTGTTTGTGGGTTTTATTAGACATTCTAAGCAATGTAACATAGATGGGGACTTGTGTCAATGTTGGATGTGATCGAAAGGTTTTAGACATAGGGACCCCTAGAAATCCAAATCCAACACACTAGCACAACTGTACATTTGAAAATGCATTATTGCCTATTTGTATAGATATTAGTACAAGAAAGCATGTTATAGAAAAACTATATCCAGTTCAGTAGAAGGATATGAATACCATATAAATTGCAATGAAAGAAATAGTAAAAAATAAATTAAGGTTTTTTCCTAACAGCCCTAGCAACATATGTCCACCATACCATGTCTCTGAAACTGATGATTACCTAATATGTACTTCTTTTTTAAAGTGGTCTATTGATGCAATCCAAATGAATAGACCTTGCAAACTGAGAAACTGAAGAATAACACAGGACTTTCGGATGGAATTGAGATTTTAAAAAATGAAGACTGATTGAAGCCTTGGTGAACAGACATTAGGAAAAGATGTGATTAATCTTCAGGTCCCAAATGATTGAGATAGTTACTTTCAGGTGTCATAACTTAAAATCCGGATTCCCCTTTTTTACGGTCTTTCACTTGTTTGGAAGGTATTTCGAGATCTATAGTAACTTTCTATATGTTTTGTGACTTTTCTTGGTTTTGAGGCTCAAAATATTGCAGGATGCTTAATGGCAGAAATTATGGCAGATTGTCAGTATTTTTTCGGCTTTAGTGTTATTTACGATACTTTAAAATAGTTACTGAGGAGCATTAAAAGCTGGTAGGTTTAATAGGCTTAATATTTGACCATAACTTAGTCTTAATATTTGACCATAACTTAAATAAGGTTTTCACATAGCTTTGCTTATAACAATGCAAGGGGAGAAAACACAATTTCATGATTATTCGGATGAAATGGTTCTTCCAGTAATTGGAGGTTTGTACTGCTGTGGTGAGCCTCATGAGAGATTTCAGGATCACCAATCACCATTGAAGAAAATTTTACCTAGGTTTTCCTCTAAGAATAAAGATTGACAAATTATTAAATACCCAGAATGGGACATCAGTCCATATTTGTGGTCCTTTAATTTTTTTCTCTAGAACCAGTCTTATACTAAGAGTCGCCACAGTTTGTGATGAACATCTGTAGATAAAGATTTCGTAGTTGCTGCAAACTTTGATTCAAATTTTCCAATTTTAACAACAAGTGTGTATTAATTGCTTGAAACAGTAGTAGACAGATTCTCTAGAACCAGTCTTATACTTAGAGTCACCACAGTTTGTGATGAACATCTGGAGACAAAGATTTCGTAGTTGCTGCAAACTTCTATTCCAATTTGCCAATTTCAACCACAAGTGTGTATTAATTGCTTGAAACAGTAGTAGACAAGGAATCTTTGATTTCTTATGTTAAAACATGAAACCAAATTGGAAGTTGTATCAGCCATGAAGGAAGAGTTCAAAAAAGCCATTGAACCAAAACTTGCTGAAGAAGCATTGATGGGCCCATCTTAAGAACCAAAGGAACTAACTCGAGGACAAGTTCTTTCCCAACCAAAGAAGAATTATTCATTTAAAACAAGGTATACCTAAACGGTTACGCAACGGTAACGTAGTAACTGTTACGCATCGTAATGACCATTACAGAAAAATTGGCCTATAATGGTCCGAATGGGGCCGGAATAGGTTTTTTCAATTCCAAGCCTAGAAATTGAGGACCAACATCAGAGTTTTGGATGGAACCATGGTTGATCCATTTTTTTTTTTTCCTTGAAAAATAGATCAATCCAATGGTAGAGCAGCAAGAACAGAAATCCTAACGGATTTGAGACCAAGGTGTTCCATAACAGTAACAGTGGCCATAACAACAACCATTGTTACTGCTACGATATGGGCAGCAACAGCTGTTACGGCCTTGCCTTTTCTTTTCTTTTTTTTTTTGGAAAAAATCTGTTTCAGGACAGTTACGAGCCATCACAGGACCTTTATGGGGCTGTTGCAGATCATGCTTTCTATTATGGCCGTTTCCACCCCGTAACGCATAACAGTTACCATTGTTACCATTATGTAATGGCCGTTACGTAACTGTTTTGGCATACCATGTCTGAAATACTTACCTTCTGGGAGGCATAATTCAATGTTCTATAGCTTTTCTTGAGATATACAATGGTGATTTTGCAAGATTTCGTTGTTCCAGGCCTCAAAATTTGACCACAATATTAATAACAAAAATTATCATGACTTCTTAAAAGTTCTTAAGAATTTAATGGTGTTTATGGCATTTTAAATTAGTTAGTAGCTTAGAAGGTTCAGTAGCATTAATGGTCAAGACTAGAAGTTAGGGTTTCTTTTAGCTTTACTTGTAATAAGGGAAACAGAACAATTGTTTCAAGCTGTTTTAAATGGAAATTGTTCTTCCTGTGCCTCATATTTCATGTGGTTGTGATGTGCATGTTCGGAGCCTCAACTGCCACCCTTGCAAGAGGTTTTTCCTAGGTTTCCCCTCCTGAGAAACCTCAGCACTAGCAGTGACTGGTGTTTCTATCCCCACTTCTTCTTCTTCTTCTTCTTCTTCTTCTTCTTCTTTTTAACCCACGCACTCACACCACAGTGGGATTTCACCACAATGGGTACTCAAACCCATGACCTCGTGTTGAAACTCTTGTGAGTCTACCACTAAGGCATGAGTAAGGACCCACTTCATCAACCCCTGATTTCACTTCATGGCTTGGAATTGTCTTGGATCACTTATCCCTTGATTTATAGATTCTAAGCATTTTAAATGGTTTGTGCCTTCTCCTTTACCCTTTATAAATTTTATTGGCATTTTGTTTTAATCTCCTTAGAAGTTTTAGTATTTCTTTAGGTGCGCAACATGAGGAAGACTGTGGAAGCAGGAAAGGAGCAGAGCAATCTGGTCAACACAGGTCTAAGTGGGATGCGTCAGGAACTAATGCCAGTTTCAAATGGTCACCCTTATCAGGCAGGCAGATCTGATCAGTACAATACCCAACATAACGATAATTTCATTTCAGCAGAAACAGATAGGCAATTGCTCCTTATAAAGTAATATACTCTTTCTTTACCTTCCATTTTCTTTTTTTTTAATAAACATATGATGTTTGACAAAGAATTTGCTTGGCCCAATAAACTATGCATGGGAGCCCGTCTTTTGGTGATCCAAGTGGTTGATATTATGGCTCCCAACGTGGATGGAGATTGACAATTTCTCCTTATGAAGTAATATATTCTTTTGCATTTTCTTTTTTGAGGAACAAACAATGTTCAACAAAGCATTTGCTTGGCCAAACAAACTTTGCACAGGGGCCTTCCTTTTGGCGATAAGTGCTTCATATGATGGGCCCCATGGTGGATGGAAGACCCCAATGCCTCCCCCATCGGGTGATCTTAACCATCTCAAGTGTGCCCTGTCAAATGTGGATTATTGGTTGTTTATATGGCTGGAATCAGATGCTGAGGCATGATCCACCCACGATGGGCACAAAAAACGAATGGTTTATATTTCTAAAATAAGTCGTTGCTGGTTTGACCAACCACCCCTCCCCCCCCCCCCCCTGCACGTGCGCGGCTCTCTCTCTCTCTCAGGCTCACGAATTGTTCTCAACCACTTCTGCTCATTTCAAACAAACAGCGTATATTTCTAAAATTAACCTTACCATTGCTGGGTTGAACAAAAAACACCTTTGCTTTCGGTGGAGCATCTATAGTGCTCCTTTTTTTGCTCTCTCTCTCAGGCTCACGAATTGTTCTCAACCACTTCTGGTCATTTCAAACAAATGGCATATATTTCTAAAATCAACCTTGCCATTGCTGGTGAACAAAAAACACCTTTGCTTTCAGTGGAGCATCCATAGTGCTCCTTATTTTTGCTCTCTCTCTCTCTCTCTCTCTCTCTCTCTCTCTCTCTCTCTCTCAACCATTTCTGGTCATTTGAGAGGCTCATGTATTGTTCTCAACCATTTCTGGTCATTTCAAACTAAATGAGGTTGCTTCTCAACCGTTTCTGGTCATTTCAAACTAAATGAGGTTGCTTCTCGACCATTTCTGGTCATTTCAAACTAAATGAGGTTGCTACAAATCATCAAATGCTCTATCTTTCTAGAAATTCTTTTTTAATTGCATTTTAGTTCTTATTAATTATGAAAAACCCATAATACCAGTTGTTGTAATTGCTGTGGGAATAATCTCATAATCGTGATATTCTAGCGATTCAAGAGGCTGATCTAGATGTCCACACCCGTTTAGTAATTGTATTTATCCAGCAACTGATGAGATTGGTGAGAATATCAATCTGTCCGAGCAAACCAACTGACTGGCCACCTCATGGATTGGCCAATTCTCAAAAGTTTTAGTGACTAGTTATTTATAAGCATTCAGTAAATAAAGTTTTCTGGCTGTTGCTCCAAACTTATCTTGAAACTTGCCTATTTCTCCTGTTAAACTTGACAAAGTAATGGGATATCTGAAAATTGTTGGGTAACGTTAGTGTCTCTGCCCTATGTTGTTGCCTGCTTGTCAGAACTGTTGGGCACATGTATTTAAGACTTGGTGACTTAGGCTGACTTGCCAGTCTTGAGTCGATTCACGTAAGTCAGAGGTGAATTGGCACGACTCAACTGAGTGGGGGTGACTCATCTTGGTTACTCATGGTGTTGAACCGGATCAGATCCAACTGAGTTTGAGTCACATCCGACTTGTCCAAGTTGTCAATCCATGGTTGGGGACAATTTGCCAGATAAAAAGTTGGATTAAATGTCTTAATGCTCTAATTTTCTGGGAATTTTCAGCTCCAGATTGTTGGTAATGCATCTAATCTAGAAACAGCTTTTATTTACTTTCGACTGATTCTCTATGCCCATGAATTGACTCCTTAAGGCAACAAGATGAAGAGTTGGATGAGCTGACTGCAAGTGTACAGAGGATTGGGGGTGTAGGCCTTACTATACACGAAGAACTTGCTGGTCAGGTATTGTTTAAGGACAATGCGGTTCCTTCATTCTTGAGATATCATCATTTTCCTTCTTTTTTTTTTTTTTCAAATTGATTTAAATGCTTATCTTTCTTTTAAGTTGCAAACTAAGTCCGCCCTATTCCAACTTATCATCATCGCCATCGTCATCATAGCTATGCTTTACAAATCCTCTTCTGCCATGGACATGTAAAATGGATTTCAAGTCTGTGTTCCGCTTACAGTGTTGAAAAATCTTACGGCAAAAAAAAGAAGATTTGAGGAATAAAAAATAGGGAAGGAAGCATGTAGTTTTACTTCTTTTTTTCCCCCTTTCAAGTACATTGGTACACAGTTTAAGTTATTACATTTAAACTGATACCTTTCGGTATTAAAAAGTACATGGTTGGTCTTGCCTGATGAGTGGCCTCTCACATGTGTAAAGCAGTGGCACTTCTTGCAATGAGAAGGATTCTACTGGTAGTTTTTGTTAGGGTTTTTTTTTCCATGAAACAAGTAAATTTTTTTTTGCAGTTTTCTTATACACAACTAGTAGCAATTGTTGGTACCTTGACCTAATTTGCATTTAATTGCTGACCATTGATTTGTTCTGTTGATGTAGGAGAGGATTTTAGATGAATTGAGCTTAGAGATGGACGGCACCATGAATCGTCTTGATTTTGTTCAGGTTGGTGTTATCTCATTTGGACAACAGGCCCATATTTGCCTTAATTTGACTGTCGCTAATATATTTCCTTCTCTTGCCAATAAAATTCAGAAGTGGTTTGCCCCCTCCCTGCTGATACATGTGCCCACCTTTTGACCTTTACCTCCAAGATGAGAAATGACATATGAAAAGAAAGGTGAAAAAAATAGGGACTTATACCGCAAAAAGTCTCTCGAGTTTTCATGTTACCAAATAATGCCACTGCCAATCGAAATTCTCAGGAGGGTCCTTTGAAGGGAGAAATGGCCAAAATGACCTTGATTATATTTTCTCTTTAAAAAGTGGTAAATGCAGGAATTGTGGGGTCCACGGGTATGCTTATGACATCCAACCCGTTCCACATATGAACCCCACCATGATGATCAGACAAACCAAAAATCTGGCTGACCAAATCATCAAATGGGCTGCATGTGAATTTGGATGTTTTGGGGTGGTGTACATTACTGTTATGGTGTAGCCCACCTTATGATTGGATTGTCCAGATTTTCCGTTCACGTGCATTTATTGGACAGGTTGGATATTTACCTGTCTGCCATGCTAGTACGTGTGGTAGCGTGTAGATGGCATGCCTTGTACATGGGTCTGGGCTTAGCAAAGTCTAGAGAAAAAGATAAATCTCTATGTAAGAACCCGAAATTTAGAATTTCATTTGCAGACTTGAAATATTCTGAATGTTTCAGGAACATATAAAGACATCGACAGTATGGGGCTGCTAGTTCAAAACTCCTGTAACCTAGCAACTTTCTGAACTGGCTGAGATGCCTTTTGAAAGAGAGAGTATCTGCTGTTAGTCACTTTTCTTTTGATATTCAGGTGTATCCCCATACAACCTTCACACATGTACTATATCCCGACTGGTCATCTGGTGGCCTAACACAGATAGGCTTTACCCTGAAAGCACATCATTTGGCTGGTTGTAACAATCTTTTCTGCTGATTGGGTGACTTTTGCCCATTGAATGCCGACTGTTGGTTGGAATCTTTTGTCCTTACATTTTTCCTCAGAGGGTTGCAGGAGTCAAATGATCCATTTTCTCTTTGAAAAATCAGAGCAGTGGGATAAAATAATTTTTGATTTGGAATTTCTAACCATCATGCCGCCTAATCTTAGCTATTTGGGTTTTGCATCTTGATTTGCTTAGCCAAGGTGCAATGACTGTCTGCCCACCTGTGACCTGACACTAACCTTCTTTTCCCCGGGCTTGAGACCATAATTTGAAAGCTCGACTTGACTCTATGTCTAGCCGGGTTGGTTCAACTTGAAGACTCGATATTTTAATATTTTGATTTATAGTATTAGTGCATTTAAAATTGTTGGAAACAAGTAACTAAAATATCCACAGTAAAATGTAACAGTATTGAATGGTGAACTTGTAGCATATTGCCTGTTCAAATTTTCAAGGATGCATTTTTGCTATTGAAACAAAAAACACATTTGACTGGGTGAGGGACTCGGTCAAGTTGCATTGAATCAGCGGACTCAAGGAGTCGAGTCAAGTCATGACTGAGTCAGACTGGCCAATGAGTTTCCATGAAACTCTGCTTGAAATCTCATTGAGTTGACTTGATTCGGCCAAGTTTTGAGTTGACCCACCGAGTTTTAGTACTATGCTTGAGATCAGGTTGAGTTACATTTCCACCTTTATAGAATTTCAAAAAATTGTGAACTGGTTCTCGTGTTGTATTGAAAAGAAAGAGCTCTCTTTTATCTACACATTTGATCGTTCGATACTTTCTTTTCTTTTCTTTTCTTTTTTTTTTTTTTGCAGAAAAAGATCGCTCTGGTTATGAAGAAAGCCAGTCTGAAAGGTCAGCTTATGATAATAGCCTTTTTGGTACTTCTATTCATTATTCTTTTTGTTTTGGTTTTCTTCACATAGGCGATACATGGACTCATTGCTTGTGAGATGTAAGAGAGTTGAGCGGGTCCACTGCTTCTGCTCTGACAACTTTGTAAAGAACACTGACTGATAACCAGAGGCCTGTTTTAGTGGTCCTCTGAAATTGTAGTCCTCATGGACTACTGATTCCCCATTGATTGTAGAAATAGGTGGTGGGCCACATCAGAACATCAGTCCAGATTATACCATCTGCTTCCAGCATGGTTTAATAATTCATCCTTGCCTGAAGCTCTACTGAGTCGACTCGGCTGGATTGGATTTTGGGTTAACTTGACAAGAAGCTCTATTCATGCCTTTTCTAGCTGAGTCAAAAGCTCATACGAGTCCCGTTTGAGTTTTTTCCTGGGTTTTCATATGCTTATCAATTTATGCAATTTACAATATTCAGTGTTCGGGAGTTTGGAGTCGGTGGACAATTGAGGGCAAGTGGGCCCATATTTCAGTTGTTCAGTGATCCAAGCTCTTGATGCTGTGGGCCACACCAAATTTACATATTTGCACCGTAGATCTCCCATGTGGAAAAGAAATCCTGAACCTTCAACTCGTCAGCTGGGTAGACTCATCCAAGTCTCAAGTCAAATGGCCTGAATTGGTGTGAATTGACCTGACTCACTGAGTCGGGGTGACTCGTCATATAAACCAGATCCGGTCCAGTCCCATCGAGTCCAAGTCGACTCGGATGAGTCACATGGGACTCATCCTAGCCTTACAACGATGGCTTTTAATGCATGGGCAATTCATTGTTGGAGCCTTAAAAAGGATGGTTTTTTGTGCATGGGTAATCCATTGTAAGGCCCATCGAATTGATGGTTTGGATTACTAACCAAAGGGCCCTATTTTTATGTACCGTGCAATCTCTCTGCGATAGTCCTGAGGAATTAATAGTGCAATCTTCAAGTCTGGCAGATCGCTGGTTCTCATTTCAACGGACGGAAGAGCCCACGCAACAAAAAGCTCTGCGTGGTCCACGATAATGAGTGTGTGACATCCACTCCATCCATCATTTGTGCCAGCTCATATTGCCCAAAAATAAGGGCTATCCAAAATTCAAGTAGGCCACGCCATAGGGAAAAGTGGGGATGGCGTGCCTACCATTGAGACCTCCTTGGGTCCTTGAAGTTTCTGGTTATGCTTGATATGTTCATACGGTCACATAGACCTGGACGAAGGGAAAACATAAATATCAGCTTGATCCAAAACTTGTAGGCCCAATAGATTTTCAGCTGTAGGCAATGAATCGTCACTGTTTCGTGTGGTGTGATCAACTTGATCCTTCCATCTACCTCCTTTTTGGGCTCATGCCCTAAAATGATCTTTCAAAATGGATAGACAGCTTGGATAAAGCACATATATCAAGGTGGGCGCCACAGAGCTCTGTACAAGACTGTCTGTCTCTAGCTAGGTCCTGGTTGGGGTAGTACCCGATCCCTGCCCTTATTTGAGTTGTGGATTTCGTTGGTGTTTTGGACCGGGTCCTTGATTGAATAGAGTGGATTTTGCATATACAGCATGCTTGCCCCGCAAGCTTCGGTGTTTAGGGGTGTACATTGAGTCGAGCTGGGCTATCCCCGCCCTTACTTGAGTTGTGGATATCGTTTGTGTTTTGGACCGGGTCCTTGATTGAATAGACTGGATTTTGCATATACAGCATGCTTGCCCTTCAAGCTTTGGTGTTTAGGAGTGTACACTGAGTCGAGCTGGAGCCCAGCTCGACTCGGCCCGGCCACTAGCTGATCCCAGCTCGAGCTAGGCTTGGCTCGGTTCAGTCAGCAGCTCGGGGCCAGTTTGAGCTGAGTTCGAGCCTCTGGCATTTCAATTTCTCACCGTGTAAAACAGTAGCAGCTATTTACAAGTATTTTCATCAAACACCTTCTAGACAACATCAAAATCAAGAAAAATGATACCTGTTTCATATACAAACCTTCCATGCCATTGGCGGGCATTTCATTGAGTCATTTCATCAAATATTTGGTGAGCAACATCAATATCAAAGTAACCGAGTAACCAAACTAGTTTGATCCGAGTTTGATTCGAGTTGGGGTTCGAGTCAAGTTGAGCTCGGGCAAGCTCGAACTCAGTTTGAAATTTTTTCAAGCTCAAAAAAATCTAGTCGACTCGGCTCAAACTCAGCTTTGAACTGAGTCAAATCGAGCTTTTTCGAGCCGAGCGGGCTAACCGAGCTAAATCGGTTCGTGTACACTCCTATCGGTGTTGTACGTACTAGGTACTTTTTTCAGGATTTGGTCCCTTGCCGGGTATATGGTTGAGATGCATGCACTAAAGATGGTTGGATCTGCCAAACTTGCTCAACTTAAACTCGGTGAATCTGTTCATGTGCAGCACATGGTTGGATCTGCCAAACTCTTAGGCGCCTACTTTTACGGTGAGAACACCTCATTAGACGGACTACAAGGGTAATACCCCTGGCTAGCACACTAGGTGGGGTCACTTTTCATTTATGATTGACCTTGTTGGACGGATTGGATACTGTACATGTCCTACACACCAAGTGAGAATCTGTTTCATTTTTTATAGAAAGTAATATTAATTACTATTAGATAATCAATGATTAAAATATGATGGGCTCAGCCAGACACTGGTATGGTTGGTCCTGTGAGGCGCAAAAATCAAGTGATTGAGCACTAAGGCGGACTACGAATGCTTGAGATTGGAAGTTCTACCATTAAAATCGTTCAAATTGCATGTGGGCCCACGGTCATGTTTATACATCATCCAAACCAATGTTAATAGATTCTAAGGACTAGGATAGCAAAAGACTCACATGCGCATGCGCAGTATGAATTTAAAATTTTAAGCATGATGTTCAGGAATTTTAACTCGATTTCCTTTCGAAGTTCGCATGGTGGGATGGGCTTCCCCCGTCTCTTAGAAATGACTAACCCATGTGCAAGTGTCATTCACATGGAATATTTTTCCTTTTCGGCCTTCAATGTTCTCATTTAAAAATTTGCTACTACCACCAAGATCCGCATCGACAACCGCTCTGCCATATTCACGTCAAAGGTTTCGCAGCAATTGTCATGCCCTCTTGCTCATCAAAACATGTTAATCGCCCCGATGACTAGGTATAAGTTGCGCGCTTTAGCGCCGTTCATTTTTTAGGCTAGTTGATTTGGCATGTGAGTTGTCACCACTGAATTTTAGGTTTTAGGATCCATGGTGACAATATGAAAATGGATGGCCCGAAATTATGCATGCTGCGTAAGTCAGGCTTCCCCACGTGCCTGTGCAAGCAGAGTCCTTCGTGGACCAAAATCACAGCCGAGCTATGCCGGGGCTGCGTGCAAAATATCAGCCAAATCCATAGCTCAGGTAGACCACACCACAGGGAACAATGGAGGTGAAATCCCAACCATAGGCTTGTGGGGGCAACCAGGGTGTGTATCTTTGATCAAATCCATTACTCACGCGTAAAATTCACTATAAGTGTAAAATTCAAAATTAAGCCTGACCTAAAACTCATGCGGTCCACCCTGCGTGAACTAGGAGGTATTACATGGAAGTGGATTGCCTGTGACCATGGGCACTGAGATATTCCTGGGGCTGTGTGGGGCTTAGAAAGATTTCCACGACGAATCCACTCCGTCCATCTGTTTTGCAAGACCACGATAATAAGGAATCTGGATCAGGCAGGTCCAAAACTCACGTGGGCCATATCACAAGACATAGTTGGTATTGAATGCCTTGGGGGGACAGAAGTTTTGTATCAGGATGATATTTGTGCCTACAGTTTATTTGAGTGGTAACCCAAATGAACGGTTTGGATGGCATATAAACATAATGGCCAGACCCAGGAAGGTTTCAACGGTGGAATTTTCCGTTACCACTGTTTAATTTGGTGTGGCCTCCCTGAGTCTTGGATCTGCCTGATTTTTAGAATGCTGTCCTATTGTGATCTTTTAAAACATATGGACGGAGTGGATTTGTCACGGACATCTCCTTGAGCCCCACACATCCCTGGGCACAGGTACATCTATGTGCCCGGGTCACAGGCAATCAGCTCCTTTGTACATGTGGACCAGGTTTGGGTAGTTACGCTGCCACTAACCAGCTGGCCAGTAGTCGTTCCTCTGTGGCCTCGATGTATTTGTTTCATCCACGCCGTCCATCTATTTTTCTACATCATTTTAGGGATTTATCCTAAAAATGAGGTAGATCTAAATATCAGGTGGACTACACCACAGGAAAACAGTATTAATTGAATTTACACCATTAAAAACCTCCTATGGCCCACCGTAATGTTTATTTGACATCCAACCCGTTGATTATGTCATCAGACCTGGACAAAGTGAAAAAAAGACGGCGTGGATGAAACAAATACACCATGATGGGGCCCACAGAGCATTGACCATTGGCTAGTGGCAGGGACACTAGCCAAACCCTTTACATGTTACCCAATGGTGTCCAATCAGTTCTTTATCGAGCTGAGCTTTTGTAATCTACGGTTCAAATTAAGGTTCTCACGTGATGGACGGAGTGGATTTACAAGAGCCCCTCCAAGCTTGCGTGGGTAGACGATTCCGGTCCGTCCTCTTCGAATATCAAACCCTAGTTCTCGCTCGTTAAAAACTAAAGAAGAAGAAATGATGGCTTTCTCATCAGCAAATGGTGGAGGAAATCGGCAGGAAAATAATGGAAGTTGATGGAGTTCGGTCCTCTTCTTCCCTTCTCCGGCGCCGTCTGATAGGTTGTCCGTTTTTTCCGTCTCCGTATCCAAGGTACGTGATTCTTCTTCTCATTGATCGCGTTTTCTTTGGGCAGATCCGACGGTGGAGATTGGATCTGTCAATCACCTCGATTGAAATTCCACGCTACTAGATCTCGGGTGTAATGCGACCGTTTTGGAATCATACAATGTTCTGTAGTGAGAGATTGTACGGTATACACAAGTGGGACCCATGATCTGATGATGGCCGTCCGTGCACAAAAAATCCCCTGGAATGGAGATTTCTAGCCGTATATATTTGACTTTTTTAATCGATTATTCGTTGCTGCCTCCTACTGAAGGTTTTTAGGACCTCTTCATGTGGGGGATTTTGGTGCACAGAGCATCCACCGTCTCAACCATAACATCAACGGTTGTGATCACTGAAAAATTGGGCCCTGTATATTATAGAATCTCTCGGCCCGAGCACTGTAAAATGGCGATTCTACGAAAGGGAGGGATGCTCTTGTCGTTTGCAGTGGTTGCGGAGGATTTTGTGATGATCCGAAAATGCCCCTGTAGTTTGTCATAATCACGGATATGATTGAGCGTATGGAAGTCTTACTATAGGACAAAGATGTCCATGTTCCTTCCTTGAGAACATTGAAGTGAAGCAAAAGGAAACGTTTGGATAGATATCGGTTCCACCATTTTGATGCAATTTTTGGAGGGTAAAATGACCAAAATGCCCCTTCAGCTCTCGAGCATTGTGCAGCTTAAATGGTTTGTGTAAGAAATACAGCCCATCCAACAAGTGTGCCCACCATGATGATTAAACGACCCAAAAATTCAGGCTGATATAGTCATTGGATGGGCCACACCATAGAAAACAACATACATGAACTGTGAACCTTAAAATATTTTTGACCCTAGCCCACTTGATGATTGGATCGGCCTGGTTTCAAGTGGGGCGTGGTACGCCTATTGGACGCGTTGGATTTTATATCTCGCCACATGGGCCCCGCAAATTTATACTCCGCCGCATTTTTAGGCTTTTTGGGTTGCCACAAAGAAATGATGTCATCTCATTATCATTGCACTGAGTGGATGAATCGGACTCTCTCATGTGCCAAGCTTTAGTCTAACATGTATAGCCCGAACAACTTTTCAAGCCAAGCTTGGGGTCAATAATTTTAGCCCAACTTCGTCTTATATCCTACAAATGTCATTCTAATCCTCGAATAAATAACATATGCACGTTGAATGCAGACCATTAATTTTATTCCTTTTAAATGGTTTTTTTTTTTTTTTAATGTATGTGTGGATCACTTGATTAACGGATGGATTAGGAATATCCCGATGGGAATAAGGATTTTATTTATTTTTGGGTTGAGCTTGGTTGGGCCTGGCTCCTACGAAGTTTTTGGGCTTGGGTCCGCTATACTAGGCTCATGCCAAGGTTGGGTGGAGCTTGGGCTTAGGGCCTTGAGTGTCTGAGCAACGTTGGGTCTAGCTCAAACCGACCCATTGCCAACCTTACTAGTGTATTTAGGAGAGGGGGAGAAATGTAAAAGTGGCTAAAAAGAAAAACCATTATTAGAGATTTAAAAAAATAAACAATTTTTTTTATTAACCAAACATGGTTAAAGAAAGTTAACTTCTTATTATTTTTACTTATCCGGTCATTGGTGTATTGAAGCAGCTTTTTAATTATGTATTAGAGATGATGGTTTATATAAATTATGGGTTGTCAAGATTATTTAGAATCTTTCCCTAACTTTCTAATACATAATTACTTTTAACTAAAATAATAATTTTACTAAAAAAATAATTACTTTTAACGAAAATGAGATGAACTCATTTTTTTCGTGGCAAGCAATCGGGGCCTTAGACTTTCAATTAATGCAGGTTTTTTCTTGTAGTGTTTATTATTATTATTTTATGTTTTACACCCACACACCCACATGGGCACTCGTGCTTAATATCAGTGTTGAAACAGAGTATGTCTACCACTGAGTCATGGAGCTGGGTCCCAGGCATTTTTAAGTTAAATCAAAGATGTCAAAGAGATTTGTAATTGTGGAAATGGTTTTCCATTTCTATACTTTTTCTCGAAAAATGTGCAAAGGATTCTAAATGTAGATTTCAAACATGTATATCAATATAATTATTGTTGTAAAATGGTGATTCTGGATCCTCAATGGTGTTTGCTAACTTGTAATTGGAATGTACTAGAATCAAGACTGTCCATTTGGGATATTGTATTTGGAATGCATTAAAATTTTTTAATATATTCACATGACTTGAATTGATCAACTAAATCAACTTTAATATCTGAAATTAGCACAATATTTAGGCTGAATGATTGTAATAAGTCCATTGAAATATATACTCTAACAAAAAATAAGGAAGTTTCAAGCCTCAAGTGCGCAATGAATGATCACAAATGAGCAACTCACCAACGTTTTTTGACCGTCCGTTTAGATGGCCAACACTTGAACAATTTAGATCATTTGGTTGATGTGATTTTAGTGTTGCAGCTAATTATTGGATTGTTTTGGGTATCATCAGTGCGTCACGTATACGACAAATTAGTATTATAGTGACACCTTTGTTACATGTGCGACTCTCATACTTTTATAAAGGACTCCCACTATATCATAATTACAACAAAAATATGAAATTTCAAAACACACCTAGGGCTTGTTTGGTTTTTCAACTATTGATGTAATTACTTGTAAATAAGTCATCATTAGTTATCCTTGTAATTACAACAGCAACTCCAACGATTGACTTTAACAGTTAGGTTGTTCGCAGTTTCTGACTCTAAAGTTGAGATGTGTGCCCACCGTGATGTATGTCTTATGCATGCCATCCGTTTTGCTAGCTCATTTTAGGGCATGAGCCCAAAAAATGAGACAGATCCTCCGCTCAAGTGGACCACACCACAAGTAACATTGGAATTTGAATGCTTATTGTGGAAAACCTTTTAGGGGCCACAAGTTTTGGATCAAGCTGATATTTATGTGTTACCCTCATTGATGGTTGAACGACCTTATCAACAGGTTGGATGACAAATAAATATTTGTGGATCTAGGGAGGTTTTAGCTTTCAACTGCTAATGCTTTCAAGACCACTTTTCATGTTTTGTGGTCCACTTATGCTTTGAATCTGCCTCAATTGTGGGCTTAAGTCTTAAATGATCTGATAAAAAGGATGGACAGTGAATAACACACATATATCACGGTGGGACTGCATGTTTAACTTGGAATTCAACCACTTTTTTTATGTTAGCTTGTTAGTACACCCATTGTCAGATCACACTTCACTGTTAGCCACCCCCACTAGGAAATCGATGCCAAGACCTCAGTGTTGAAACGAGGTATCTTTCACTCAGTCTACCACTTGAGCTATGGATCTGGTGTTCGGAATTCAACCACTTGAATTCATTCATGCCATCACAAAAATGTTGAAATTTCTCACCTTTTTCTTCCCCTTTTACGAACAGGTGTTAAAAGTCATTGTCAACATTTTACTCCTATTTATGCTTTTCATTATTTCATATTTTTATTCCGTAGTTGATATCTCTAAATATAGCATGCCTGTGTTTGAATGTAGAGGGATTTGGTGCAATGGACAGTGGAGAGGGAATTGGAGCTGTCCATGTGTATCATATTCATTGGTGCAATGGGCAGTGGAGAGGGAACTGGAGCATGCTTGTGTTTGAATGGACCACAATTAGAGAATCACACTGATTGGACCATCCAATCACAGTTAAAACTGGTCGTGAAAACATAACAGTTAATTGGAAAATGGGTGAAATCGATGGCTTGGATCATCTGATTGGTGTGATTTCTGAGCCATGGACCATCCAAGGTCTGGGTCACTAGATGGTTGGTCCCGATCTACCAACCTCTTTGCCACGTGTACGGTGTAAGGTGGGTTGCATGGATGGTTAGTATGGACCGGTCCGCTTGGATTTCTCTTTAAGAAGGAAACGTTGACTATAAAAAGCAGGGAAGGAGATCGCATAGCGGAGTGGATATCGCGTTAGACTCCGAATCTAAAGGTCGTGGGTTCGAATCCCACTGTGATCGCTTCAACATCTTCCCTTTTAAATGAAAAAAATCTTATTTTAGCCCGCGGACTACTGAAGCGAGTTCATAGTACGCTGGTTGGAGCGGGTCGGTTTGGTCCGATTCTGGGGTGAAACCGGAACCGAACCGTTCCCAACGATTCTAGGATATTTGGAACCGGACAGTTGATACCCTAGAACTGAATCGGAAAAACGGTTCGGTTCTGGATCGGTTCCACGGTTCTGGGCTTTTTATAATCCAGCCCAATTGCAAGCCTATGTCCATCCAGGTTGTGGTCCATTTGATGAATGGTTTAGATATTGTATAAGGTGTACAAAAATACATTTATGAAAATAATTAAATTGTGCATTATAAACCATAAATCATGAGTCAAATATGAAAACAACAAAGGGTTCTTGATTCGGTTCCAAGTTCGGTTCCAAGTTCGATTCCACAGTTCGGTTCTACGGATCGGATCCATGGTTTGGTCCTACGAATTGGTTCACGGTTTAGTTCGGTTCTACGTACTCCCAAACCGAGAACCAAACCGATGTAACCGGTTCTTTAATTTTTAAAACCGGAACCGGTGCACTCTAGAACCGGATCAAACTAGACCATTTGGTCAGTTCCGGTCCAGTTCCACAGTTCTACCGGTTAAATGTGCACCCCTAAGTTGGACCACGCCTGCGGATGATCACTGCAGTGGTCCCACCATTAACAGGCTAAAAAAAGCCATTTCCACCGTGCTGTTTTAAAGGTGAGTTTTCTATTCATACTGTTTTTTGTGGCATGGCCCGCTTGACTTTTGGACCTGCCTCATTTTTGGGCTCGTGTCTCAACATGACCCAGCAAAACTGAAGGACGGAGTGGATGTCAGACGACATGACCGCAGGCCCCACTTCCCCTTAAAGGGACGCCCTGAAGGCGGGTGACAGGAAAGTTGATGAACAGCATGAACCTTTCACACGTGCGGTGTTGGTTCGTGTTGGGATACTAAGTTTCAGAAGTCGCTGTGAGCCCGAGACCTTGGGGATCTAGATGGCATGCGTGTGAAGACTGAAGGGTAGTATCCATGCATGGATCACCATCTGAACGGCTCAGATTTAGACACGCACCAAATCTCAGTTAAAGTCCAGATGCGGGCGGGGGGTTTTTGTTTATTCATACGTGCCGGGTCCTGCTTTTGAGCAAACGTACAGTTGGCCCGCAAGATTTGCTAGATGTGGGACCATATTCAGTTGATCCAAACCGTCAAACTGATAGGCCCATGGCTGTAGGAAAGTGTACATGCCATGAATTTGCTATCATGACACGTAGGTCTGAGATCCATGTGTTGGAAAAGCACCACTACATTGACGCCCTAGCCCAAGAGTTTAGTTGATCCACTGGTCAAGTCGACTACAGTTTGAAAAACAAATAGACGGCTGTAAAACACTTGGGCTAAAGCTTTCTAACCCATCCATCTATCTCCAGTATAGGATTCTACTTTCTGAGTGGACCATTTTAATTTTAAATAAAACATGGTTGAATCAACCCGTGGATGGATGTAGTCTCGGACTTCCAATTAGAGAGTTTTTTTTAATTTTTTATTTGAAATTGACTGAGTAACTAACTAACCAAATACACTTAGAGCTTAAAAAAAGTGATTTTTAGAATTAAAATCAGAAAAACACACTTTTTCTGCAAAGCAAAACAGGTCCTGATATTGAAATCAGGCCTTCGTTGAATTTTCTTTTCGACCATCCATGGTAGGCCATTAATCAAAGGGTCTGAGACTTGCATTTTGGGACATTTTTCTGATGTAGTCTCCTGTGGTTTAACACGTGGCATGCTGTTGGTGGGTGCAACCTGATTATGGGCAGTCCACGTTCCGTGAGCGAAATTAAAACGAGCAAGTGTTCAGATCCAACAAGCCAAATATTCACCAACTCAACGGCCAGGATGGAGCGATGGCTCATCACCTGATGGGACCATTCTCCATCACCGCACGGATGGATGGATGAATGGATAATCGCAGGTGCACGTTATAATTGCGGTCATCACCGGTGGAAATGAGGCACATGTGTGTGATGCCAGAATCACTAATCAAATATCGGGCCAATACAATCAAGATGTAGTTATGTGCACGAAACAACTGAACGATCAGGAGCCATTGATCAATGGTCCAATGTCGATGGACATACGTGAGCCATGTAAATGGTATTACTTTCGAGAAATAGCATCTGCATCATTGGGATCGCCTGGTCAGCGACTTGGATAAGAAAAATTTCTGATACTCTGGCGTAACGTGACGAAGATAGGTGGGCACTTAGATTTCAAATTAAACGGTCCAAATTATGCGTCCCAATAAAATTACGGCTATTTGATCATCTGATTATCGAGTTGGTAGATATTTATTGGATCAATCTGATTTTAGTACTGTGACTTAGAAGCAGTGGATCCAGACCATCTATTCCTTGTTTCCACGTGTGGGAACAGCAACATGGCAAAAGTCTGCGGTGATCGGAACCGTTGGTCTGGTCAGCAGCATGGATAGCCTGGTTAGCGACTTGGATACTCTGGCAGAGCGTGATGATTATAGGTGGGCATTTAGAATTCAAATTAAGCTGTCCAAATTATGGGTCCCAGTTTAGATGTATCATGGTCCGAAATTTACAGTTATCTTATCTAGAAAAAAACGACTATTTGATCATCTGATTATCGAGTTGGTGGACATTTATTGTACAACAAAAAATGAAAAATAAAAAATAAATAATCCAATGGTTTTATTTAAACAAACAAGTGTCCACTAATAAGAGGATTTTATTTCAACAAACAAGTGTCCACTAATAAGAGGATTGATCACCTATCTGATTTTAGTACTGCGACGAGTTGTGGATCCACTCTTTAGCCCGTTTAGGTTTTTTTTTTTAACACACGCTCACACACCCCCACTCCCCTCTTATCGAGTTAGTGGACATTTATTGTACAACAAAAAATGAAAAATAAAAAATAAATAATCCAATGGTTTTATTTAAACAAACAAGTGTCCACTAATAAGAGGATTTTATTTCAACAAACAAGTGTCCACTAATAAGAGGATTGGACTGCTCGACCTATCTGATTTTAGTACTGCGACTTGAAGCAGTGGATCCACTCTTTAGCCCGTTTAGGTTTTTTTTTTTAACACACGCTCACACACCCCCACTCCCCTCTTATCGAGTTGGTGGACATTTATTGTACAACAAAAAATGAAAAATAAAAAATAAATAATCCAATGGTTTTATTTAAACAAACAAGTGTCCACTAATAAGAGGATTTTATTTCAACAAACAAGTGTCCACTAATAAGAGGATTGGATTGCTCGACCTATCTGATTCTAGTACTGCGACTTGAAGCGATGGCTCCACTCTTTAGCCCGTTTAGGTTTTTTTTTTAACACACGCTCACACACCCCCACACACTCACGCACACTGTGGGATTTCACCACGATGGGTACTCGAACCCTTGACCCGGTGTTGAAACTCTAGGGAGTCTACCACCCGGGTAAGGGTAAGGGTAAGGTCCCCCCGTTTAGTTGGACTTAACGAATAGCACTTGTACAAATTCTGAGTGCCTGAGTATCAAGCGTCATATTTGCCAGAGTATTAAATACCTCTCCCAGTCCCCCATGTTTCACCATCTATTCCTCGTTTCCACGTATGGGACCAGCCACATGGCAAAAATCTGCGGTGATCGGTACCGTTGATTTGGTCAGCAACAGGGGTATACCAACGATGCAATGCGAGTAGAACACGGTAGCCAACCATTTGTGGCCCGCAAGGGAGATTATTGGAGCTACGGTCCACATTAAACCTGAAAATTTTACAATAATGAGATGATCGGAGCTGTCAAATCACCTAGATTTTTGGCATTGAGCACATCCATGCAGTGGCCCACATATCAACGGCCCTGATCACTGGTCGTGTGTGCCGAGTTTACGATGGGTGACGCCAGCTCATAAGCACGCATCCAGATAAATTGTACACGTGGCATGCATATGACTCAGAACTAAACTCTTAAATCTTCGGCCCCACTTTAGATGGGTCAAATGTTAAAATCCATAACAAATCGATGACCTGTCCAGCTGATTAGTAGACATATAATGGACGGATAGGATGAAATATTTTCAGTGGTCCAATTTCAACAAATAAATGTCAATTACTTAATCAGATCTCGGTGTCATGATTTATGTACAGTTGTTTCTAATTTCACATCTTTTACATATCTGCCACGTGGACAATGCCGTCTATGGTCAAGATTCCTGTGTTAGTTTTGCACCATTAAAAAAGTGGTGATGACTTTTCAAACGTATGCATTGCGTGGTTTTACAGTAATCCAGACTGTCCAAACTGTGACCCAACAGTGTTTGGAGCATGATTGATAATTGGCGGTGAGAAGATGATACTATCTGCATTGCGTGGTTTAAGGACTCTTTCGGACCATCGTGATGCATGTGTTTTATCCACACCGTCCATCTGTCTTTCCATCTCATTTTAGGGCATTAGCTCAAAATTCGATCATATCCAAAGCTCAAGTGGACCACACCAGAGGAAGCAGTGAGGATTAAATGCCTACCATTGAAAACTTCCAGGTTTGTGTGACTTTATGAACAGGTTGGATGACAAATAAACATCACCATGGGGCCTAGCAAGGTTTCAACGGTGGTCGTCATTATTCCCACTGTTTCCTGTGGTGTGGTCCACTTGGGCTTTGGATATTCCTCATTTTGGGTTCATGTCTTAAAATGAGCTGGAAAAACGGATAGACGCGTGGATAAAACACATACATCACGTAGCTGTGGTGTTGAGTTCACCACGCAATCCATGCCACGTGTACGAAGGGTGAATCACCAGTTCACCACTCCAAAACCTACATAGGAGTCTAGCCCTATAATGGAACTATGGCACCTTTGGTCTTGTCCCTTTGGTTAGGCCCACCAAATGAACAGTCTTGTGACAGTACATTTACGTTTTGAAAGAGCCATGCATGAACATCTTCCAGTGGGGGCTAGACTTTTATGAAAGTTCAGCACCCTTCTAAAAATGGTGATGAGTACTAGTTGGTTGACCATTCATGTGGTACAACTGCATCTGAATTTTTCCATTGAATTTGAACCACTCAGTACGTTCTTCTTTTAACCGTCCATTTGATAGCCCACCAATTGATCGGTTAGGATTGTTCTATTGGTGTGATTTTTGAGCCATGGTCCGGCTTGCCGTACACGCGGGCCACTCCACTTGATAGCCACCAGTTGGTCGGTTGGGATTGCCATGTCGGTGTGATTTTTGAGCCACGAGGTGACCAATAATTGGGATGGGAGTGTGGATTGTATGTCTTATCCACCCCGTCCATCTGTTTTATGAGGGCCCACCTTATTATATGCTTCTTATCCACCCCGTCCATCCGTTTTATCAGTTCATTTTTAGATATGGGCCCAAAATTGAAGCATATGCAAAGCTCAAATGGATCACACCACAGGAAACAGTGGGGATAGTGACGTCCACCATTAAAACCTTCATAGGGCCCGCCGTTATGTTTATTTGTCATCCAACCTGTTCATAAGGTCACACAGAGATGGATGAAGGGAAAATCGAAATATCACCTTGATCTAAAACTTTCGTCACCTGCAAAAAGTTTTCAACGGTTGGCATTCAATTCTGTCTATTTCCTATGGTGTGGTCCACTTGAGATTTGGGTATGTCTCAAATTTGGAATTATGCCTTAAAATGAGCTTGTAAAACGTATGGACGGCATGGATAAGACACACGCATCAGGGTGAGCCCCACATAGTTTACTCAGTACTTAATCCGTGTCATTGGATGGTCTGGATAGCCGTACATGTGGGCCACATGTACGGAGGTTGAGTCGCCACCATTTAAAATTGAGTGAGCCCTGTCCGATCGGTCCAGTGAGAGTGTAAGGCCCATCTTACACATGATTTTTGTGGACGAGGATCTCTTGCGAAAGTCTTTTAGGAAGTTCCTGCGCTGGGATGCATGGTGGGGACCACCTTGATGTTTATGAGAAATCTAGCTCGTCCATCCGTTTTTTGAGCTCATTTTAATCCATCTGATTAAAAATTAGGAGGATATAAGACTCAAGTGGGCCATACGAGATGAAACAATGGGAAAGGAATGCCTACCGTTGAAACCTTCCTAGGCTCCACCTTGATGTTTATATTCCATCCAAGCCGTTTACAAGGTCATTTTCAGTGGGATGAAGTGAAAATACCAAAAATTAAACCAAGACAAAACCTTTGTGGCCATATAAATGTTTCAACGGTGGTCACTAAATCTCCACTGTTTCCTCTCGTGTGGTCCATTCGAGTTTTGAATATACCTTATTTTTGGCTGCATATCCTAAAATGATCTCTAAAATCGGATGGACGGTGTGACCTTCTCACAAACATCGCAGTGGGCCCCACCCAGATTCCTTGCGCAGGAACTTCCTGCGAAAGCCCGCGTCCGATTTTTGTTGTCTTTGGCTACCGGCTAATTGGACGGTTATGAGAGTGCATGATCTTTCATACTCTTCCGGAGTACAACTGGAAATGCTCCGGCGCTCTCAGAGCTTGTAGTGCTCTAATTGTGTTGGGATAGTTAGATAATCCAATCCATTCATCTAGACTGTTCATCTCATGGGCTACCCTGCAAACATCAAGACCGTTTAAAAAAAGGTCCAATCAAAATTTTGAACCATCTATTTGCTAACATGTATTATAGATTGCTTATGATTCTGAGTAGGAATGTAAATGGGCTGGGCTCGGGTCTGCAAAATCAGAATTTGAATAAGCCCGGCCCGAAACAGTTCAAAATCCGGGTCAAGACCAACCCCAGTCTCGGCCTATTGACAGCCGTAATTCAAGAAACACTTTTGGTAGACCATTGAAACCATCCCATCCATGGGTTTGGAAAAGAATGGCTGTAGAAAAGTAATTTTTAAATCAAGGATGGATTGAATCATTTGATCACTGCCATTTTTCGCATGTAGCGCATGAAATGTGTTTTGGATTTAATGGACAGTTCAGATCAATTGATTTAGCTGTCCAAGTGAGCCTATCCAATTACTAGTACTCTATAATTTATTAGAGCTGTTTTTTCCCTTATTGTCTTTCTTATTTCTTTCCTTCTTCTTCGTTTTTAAAATTTTTTTTTTATTATTTTGTTGATTTATGTCAACCTTCTGGTCCTGGTTTAGATGTGAACACAGTTTTGATCTATTATTTGATGATATTTGGTGTAACCAAATCAAGCAAAATGAGAGATGATAGGTGGAGTAGGAAGAATGGGAATCATTTAAAGTTGACTTTCTACAATAGATATGGTAGGTGATAATTTTATTTAAGTGCTACATTATAGAAAATTCTATGTATATTTTATTGAGAGAATCATAAAATATATACTAGTGGTTGTATTAAACCGATCTTAGAAGATAATGTAGGATGTAAAACTGGCCTAATACAGGATGTAATATAATCTATCCTAACACTCTCTCTCTCTTTCCTCGAACTCTTTTATCCTTTTCTTTTCTTCTTCTTCTTCTTTTGTTTTGTTTTGTTTTTTTTGTTTTTTGTTTTTTTTTTTGTTTTTTTTTTAAACACCCACACACACCACAATGGACACCCAGACCAATGACCTCAAAATTAAAACTCTGCATTAACAAATTTATTAAAAAAAAAAAAAAAAATCTATGGTAAAGAAGCTTGTGTAAAGATGAGAGTGATGGATAGCATGAGTAATTAGCAGACTGGTTTGCAAAATGAGCTAACGATTGCAACAACAAATCTAAATTTGAGTGTTGATGATTTAAAAAAACAAAAGAAAACTTGGACCAATGACCTTGGTGTTGAAACTCACAAAGTCTACCATTGAGTCATGCTCTCCTCGAACTCAAGGTGCTCGATAAGTAGTGGGGTTTTAAATGTATTAACAGATTTATTTTGAAAAATATATATATATACTTCCATGGCAAATAAGTTTGTGTAGAGATGAGTAGCGATAGATAGCATAAGTAGCAAACAAGAAGGTTTGCAAAATGAGTTAATGATTGCAACAACAAATTTAAAATTAAATGCTCATGATTAAAATGAGTTAATGATTGCAAGAGATCACAAATGTTGGTGCCAAATGCCTTCGTATTGCATTCAACAGCAACATATGTCAAACTTGAGGGGCAAATGTAGACTGTAGACAACGAAATATTAGCTCTAAATCAAAGATAGATGATTAGATTTGTATGCAATTACTGGGCTTTTAATTGACAAAATATAGGTGTATTGAAATTTGTAAGAGTTACAATCAACTGTGGGACTTAATCTATATGCGGAATAGGCCCACGGATCTGTCTGTGCAAGGGACATGGTGATCAGGGGTTCAGATAGCTTACCTAGCTGAGACGCCGCCATGGAAGCCGGATAAGAATACCAGAATTCCTGTAGAGCTTAGGATCTTCCTCTCCTTCACACCCTTTCTGCAATACAATAGATGAGACTCAAATTTTGCTGTTAGTGTAGGATCGGGGACCAGCTCTCTTTTATAGAGTCTGTGGAGAGAGAGTTTGAAACCCATCACAACTCTCTCCCTCCCACGCTCCACATTGTAGTATCCCAGTTCAACTCAAAGTGTTGTTTGCGTAAGACAGTTATAGCATTCCGGCCCTAGTATGCAGAGCTGCGCAGATAGACTGCACAGTGCATCACCTGAAGTGGGGCCCACTGGTCTACTCAATCATCCAGTCCAACTGTATGACAATCTAGACCGTTGATCAGTGAGGTCCACTAAATAGAGTTCTTACATCAACAACAACAATTGTCGAACTTGAGAGCCGATGGAGGTGTTGGAGATCATTTCATAGGAAATAATTTTGGAAATTAGAAAATAAAATAATTAATAATAAAAAATCACACTGAAGCAAGTATATATTGTCCTCAAAGCACAATTTGCCCCCTCCTATTGCTTGTGGGTTACAAGAAAATCACTTCCAGGATACGATAAGCCTTTGTAAGATCTTGCAAGAACGCTACTAGCATCTCTATCGCCACAAAGTTTGTGCCCGAGCCCAAGCGTGCTAGTGCATTATGCATTGGAACACGTAACTGAGTATCTCTCTCTCCATTTCTCTAAGTAAGAATACTGAATATACACTACGTTATAAATCAAAACTTTTCCGCTACTCTATCGAATGTGGGACTAAACAAAACATTTTTCCTTTGATCTTTTCAAAATCATTTTGGAAGGAAAATGAAAATTTCAAAATATTTTCATTTTATTTTTAAAACCAAAAATCTCAACAAAAGATAAACAATGCAAACAACCAAAATATTAAAAGATCTAATCCACGGAAGTTTTGGATCAAGCTGATATTTGTGTGGTCCGTTCATCTAGATCCTTTGTGTGCTTAGCAAACAATTTAGCAAAAAGGCTGGATGCATGGTGTGTGTGTGTGTGTATGTGTGTGTGTGGAAAAGGTATAATGCGCTCCAGCTGATTTTAATGTCCGGTGAGGTCGAGCTGTGTGGACCCCACCGTGATGCGTGTCGACCATCAACACCGTGCATTTGATGCGTCCCCTTTAAATTATGGAATATCCCAAAAATCAGCCGTATACAGAACTCAGGTGGGCCATACCATCTAAAATCATGTGAAGACATGCCAAAAACATATAAAAGCACTTGGTGGGGCCCACCTGAGTTTTGAATGCTGCTGAAACTTGGTCTGAACCCTCATCCAAGTGGGACACACATAATGGATGGGCTGGATTTGCAAACCACATCTCGATGGGCCCAAAAAAGTCCCATGAATATTTTAACGGTGCACGGCCCCTCTCCACTTCTGTATGTGGTGTGACCCACAAAAGTCAAGGATTGAGCTGATTTTTGAGGCATAGTCCCACGATGGAATGGTGCATCTGACTGATGGGGTAGATGTTCGAAATGCATCACGGTGGGGCCCACATAACTCAACCTCATGGGACGTTAAAATCAGCTCGAGCGCATTGTACCTTTTCCCACACACACACACACACACACACACACACATATATGGGAAATGGTACTATGAGGTCGACCTCATGGGAACTTCCCATGAGGTCGAGCTGAGTGGGCCCAACCGTGATGTGCATTGGACATCAATTCCGTGCATTTGATGGGTCCCATATTGGTTATGGGATATCCCAAAAATCAGTCGTATCTGGAGCTTAGGTGGGCCATACCATCTAAAACAATGTAAATACATGCCTAAATCATATAAAATTACTTGGTGGGGCCCACCTGAGTTTTGGAAGCAACTGAAACTTGGTCTGACCCTCATCCAATTGGAACACGCACAATGGATGAGCTGGATTTGTAAACCACATCTCGGTGGGCCCAATAAATTATCATGAAGGTTTTAATGGGCTGATAACCCTTTTCAACTGTTGTATATGGTTTGGCCCACCTAAGTTATGGATTGACCTGATTTTTAATCCCGTGGCCCATCATGGAATGGTGCAACTAACTGATTGGGTAGATGTCGGATGCACATCATAGTGGGACCCACTCAGCTGGACCTCATGGGAGACCTCATAATACCACACACACACACACACACACACACACACACACCACAATCAAGAATCCACTAACCTCATTGGATATGGGGATCTGCGTAAGCCGTGTCCTATCTCAAGTGACCCACCACGTGCTCATGGTATTATATGGAATTAGGTGGGATGGAATTGCATTTGGTCCCACCCATATTCCTTTGGGCGTTTGGAAAGGTCGGGATTAGGTAGGATGGAATTGCATTGGTCCTATAGAATTGCATTTGGTCATGTGGGATTTCAGTGGATTTTGAAATCCATTATACATGTGGGCCCCACATTGATACTTGTGTTTATCCATGCCGGCCATCCGCTACACACCATTTACATGTGATATTCTGGTTATATATGTGTAAAAGTGACAGGCATCCACTGTGAATTTGGTTCATTGATTACGATTCCAAGGTCCACCAAACAGAATCTTGTTTAATCCAGTGTTTTCCCCATTGCAAGAATTTCATCCCAAACATAGGATTGGATGACCAAAATACCATGAAATTTCCGGACATGCAATCATTGTCCTGTAATGGTGTTAATCTCATCTAATACAATTCAATACCATTTAATCCCACAGACGAAAGACACCCTTAAGGGGTTGTTGACAGCATAAAGTATCCGGGGGTTTCAAATTGAGGGGATTCAAATCCTCTCGAAGAAGGGGTTTGAAATCAGGCAGTGAGAGCTTGAATTACACCTAAAATTCTTTCAATAGTTGCATGTGTAGCATTTGTGTCACCATACTATTATTCTACTGGGCACATGACCCACTAATGATATCTAAAAACAATTAGATTATCAATTGCATTACTATAATTATTTTAATATGATGATCAGCACCGTCCAAACATTGTCCATTTAAATCAATGACTAAAAATCGTTGGTTGGTCACTCAAACATGATCTTGTGCTTATGGCCCATTCGAGACTTGGAATTTCATCATTTTCGGGGCAAAGCATATATTTCAACGGACTTATTACAACCATTGTGTCAAACATTATAGCAATATAAATATAGTTTCCCCGCAGTTTTGGTTATCAACAATATCAATATAGTTTCCGTATCACCAGCTAGCGCAACTTGCAGCAATACCGATACCTCAAACACTGCTTGTATAAAACAAAGTATTATAGAGGTTCCAGGTAGGACCTGACTATATTGCCATGCTGCATTTCCTTCAAAAGGGAAATCTCTCTAATTGCTGTGCTTGGAACTCCCTCATCTTCCTGCTCCAAGCGGATCTTCTTGAGAGCTATCGCCTCATTGGTCATTACACACACACACACACACACGACACATACATCACAATCAAGGATCCACTGACCTCATTCGATATGGGGATCCACATAAGCCGTGTCCTGCCAGCATGGTATTATATGGAATTAGGTGGGATGGAATTACATTTGGTCCTGCCTAAATTCCCTTGGGCTTTTCGAAAGGTTGGGATTAGGTGGGCTGGAATTGCATTGGTCCCGTAGAATTGCATTTGGTCGACGTGGGATTTAAGTGGATTTTGAAATCCATTATACATGTGGGCCCCACATTGATACATGTGTTTATCCATTCCGTTCATCCATACACACCATTTACATGTGACATTCTGGTTATACATGTGTAAAAGTGACAAGCATCCATTGCGAATTTGGTTCGTTGATTACAATTCCATGGTCCACCAAACAGAATCTTGCTTAATCCTATGTTTTTCCCATAGCAAGAATTTCAACCCACACATAGGATTGGATGACCAAAATACCACGGAATTTCTTACATGCACTCATTTTCATGTAATTGTGTTAGAGCTTGAATTACACCTAAAATTCTTTCAATAGTTGCATGTGTAGCATGTGTCACCATACTATTATTGTACTGGGCACATGACTCACTAATGATATCCAAAAACAATTAGATTACTAATTGCATCACTATGATTACTTTAATATGATGATCAGCACCGTCCAAACATTGTCCATGTAAATCAATTACTAAAAATCGTTGGTTAGCCACTCAGACATGATCTTGTGTTTATGGCCCATCCGAGACTTAAAATTTCATTATTTTCAGGTAAAGCATATATTTCAACGGATTTATTACAACCATCGTGTCAAACATTACATTCGTCGTTGATTAGAGATATTAAAATTGATTCAGTAATTAAATTTAAACCCCTATAAATATACCATACATAGATACTCCTTAATTAAAGTTGGTTCCCAATCCAGGGTGTTTGGAATCCAGGGGTTCCAAATCCACGCTCCCAAGCAGGCCGTAAGGCTCCTCCATGTCAGCCTCTTATAATTGCGACGTGATTTAACAACGGCTCCTTATGTGATGGGGCCGAGCTTGGTGTCAGAGATTCTACTGGACTGCACGTGTTAGAGATGTTGGCCATTCATTGGTAGGGAGCACTGTCAGCATGCCATGGGCTGACAATAACGTTGGTCGATTAATCAGGCCGATCAAATTTGAGGGTGCCTGACATGTGCCCAAAAATAGGGCCGACTGCACGTGTTAGTGATCTGGACCATTGACTAGGTGTGTACACTGCCAACATGTCATGGACCAAAAATAATATTGGTCCACTTAACAGGCGGTTGAAAAACGGCCCACAGTTCAAATTCAACGTACATGTGTGACTCAATGAGTTTAATACTCTGCTTTTGGTACATGGCATATCTAGGTTGTGCACTGTCTAAAGAATGGCCCATTGGCCATATCTCCAACCGTGTGCCATCCGTCCCAGGGTGCACATGGCACCGGTAGAACCGGTAAATTGGATCGGAACCGGTGCACCGGTTCTAGTTTCAGTTATGAAAATCAAAGAACCGTTTTGTTCGATTTGGCTCTCGATTTGGGAGTATGTAGAACCAAACTGAATCGAAGAACAAAAAATAAAAAACAATAAACAATATTTCAAAAAACAAAAAAAAAAAAAAACACCTCCTCTCTCTCTCTCTCTCTCTCTCTCTCTCTCTCTCTCTCTCTCACCCACTGACAGCCACCTTCCGCCCACCTGGCAGAAGCCACCGCCGACGCCCTCTCTCTCTCTCTCTCTCTCTCTCTCTCTCTCTCTCTCTCTCTCTCTCTCTCTCTCTCTCTCTCTGCCCAGAACCATAAAACCAATTAGAAACCGAACCAGTTTTAACAATTCGATTCTAGTTCCGGTTCTATTCTAGGGTGCTAACAGTCCGCTGGAACGGTTTGGTTCTAGTTTCACCCCAGAACTAGACTGAACCAACATGGGTGCACCCCTAATCCGTCCTTGACGTGCAATGCATCCCTGCATTCTTAATCTTTGTTGGGCCAACATGATGACATGATGTATGTGTTATATCCACTCCATTTATCCGTTTTATGAGCTCAATTTAAGGCATGAGCTCAAGCATTAAGTAGATCCAAACCTCAAGTGGAGCACACCACATGAAACAAGGGGGATTAAACACCCACCATTAAAAACTTCTTAGAGCCTAAGAAGTTTTAGGAGTCTTGGCACCATGGTTTTAGGACGATTTGAAATTCCCTAAAATGTTTGGCACCATAAGGTAAATTGGGGGTTTCAAATACATAAAATTTCAAATCCCCTCAAAGAAGTGGTTTGAAATCCAAGGTGTAAGCTAGGAGCCTAGGATTACATCTAAATTCCTTCCTATGGTCGCATGAGTAACATGTGTGTCACTAGGCTATTAATCTATTAGGGCGCATAGCCCATTGATGATATACAAAAACATTCAAATTATCAACTGCATCACTATAATTACTTTAATAAGATGATCTGTCGCTAAATATTTTCCATGTAAATCAATTGTTAAAAATAGTTGGTTAGTCACTTGGATGTGATCTTGTACTTGTGGCACATTCAAAACTTGGAATTTTATCTTTTTTGGGCATAATATATGTTTCAACGGGCTTATTACAACCATTGTGTTAAAAATGACATATCTACACTAATTATAGATATTAAAATTAAGTTAATAATTAAATTTAAACCCCATAAATATATGTATAGCTACTTTTGAATTACATAGGATTCTAAACCTAGGGTGCCCAAACGCAAGAAGAGGATTTTAAATCCAAGGGGTTCTAAATCCAGGGTTCCCAACTGGCCCCGAAGTCAAGGGGATGTTTGTGTTTTCCCTTTGTTCGGGTCGAAATGGGAAGGGATTAGGTGACACCCTGGCCTCACCCAAAATGGTGTGGCCATTACTGTGGGGCCCACCTTGATGTGCGTATTATGTATCCATATGTTTATCAATTTTTTCAAATCATTTTAGAGCATTATCCAAAAAAAGAAGCAAATTGAATTAGCTGATGGACCATGCCATGGGAAACAGGGATGATTGGCCACTAACCGGTTACAAAACTTTTAAACTAACCTGGTCTCTCTCTTTCTTGTGTGTAGAAATGACTCGTGCAAACCATACCTCAATAAATTTATGTGAGAGCCTTCCTGTAAGCCGTGAGATGAGGAGAGCGGATAAGATTCAGCTGCATTGAGAGAGAGAGAGTCTTAAAAAAAACAGACTCTCTCCCGCACTCACAGAGAGACTCTTGGAATTGCAAGCGAATTTCACACGAAAGTCTTTCGTCCTACACAAGGATTCTGTGTGGGGTCAGTATGATGTTTGTGATAAATCCAACCTGTCCATCCGTTTTTTGAAATCATTTTAGGACATGCGACCAAAAATGAAGAGGATCCAAAACTTACATGGGCCACATGAGAGGAAACAGAAGAGATTTAGTGACCACCATTGAAACATTCATATGGTTACAAAAGTTTTTTATCAGTTTAAGTTTCCAGTGTTTTCATTTCATCTTAGTGAAAATGACCTTATAAACAGTTTGGATGGAATATAAACATCAAGATGGAGCCTAGGAAGGTCTCAACAGTAAGTATTCCTTTCCCCAATGTTTCATCTAATATGGCACACTTGAGTTTATGAACACTTGGGTTTTTTATCTACTCATTTTTAGTATAATGTCCTAAAATGATATCTAAACACAAATAAGCCGGTTAGATTTCACACAACCATCAGAGTGCAGGAAAGGATTGAGCAGGAAATCCACTTGGAATTGGAAAACGGATTGGCTACGCCCCTGCCATCGGCCAATGGCAGGTGGTCGGCGCTATGTGGGCCCCACTGTGATATATGTGTTTCATCTACATCGTCCATCTGTTTTTCTAGATCATTTTATGGTATGAGACCAAAAATGGGGTATATCCCAGTCTCAAGTGCACCACATTACAGGAAACAGTGTTGAATGGACGTCGACCATTAGATGTTTTTCGGAGGGCCATACAAGTTTTGGATCAAGCTGATCTTTGTTTTTTCCCTTCAAATGGGTCTGTGTGACCTAATCAACAAATTGGACGTCAAATAAACAGTACAGTGGGGCAAGGATGATTTTAATGGTGAATCATATCAACCAATTCGACGGCAAATAAATACCATAAAAACGTTAAGGTATCAGACGTACGGACGCGGATTGCGTCCTACCCCCGCCCGGACGCTAATCCGTCCGGGCAGGGCTCTGTGGGGCCCACCGTGATGTAACTGTTTCACCCTGCCGTCCAACCATTTTCTCAGAAAATTTTAATACGTGAACCAGAAAATGGGGCAGGTCCGAGGCTTGAGTGGACCACAAAGTAGGGATTGAACGTCCACCATTAAAAGCTTCTTGGGAGCTAGAGAAGTTTCGGATAAAGCTGATACTTGTGTTTTCACTTCATCCACGTTTACTTTATGAATAGGTTTTATGGTAAAAAAAAAACATCACGTTAGCTCTTAGAAAGGTTTCAGCTGTGGGTGTCATATCAGTGCAGGTTCCTTCGGTGTGGTCCACTCAAGCCTTTGGATCACATATTAAAATTTTCTGAAAAAATGGTTGGACGGCAGGATAAAACAGTTACATCACGGTGGGCTCCACAGAGCCCTGCCCGGACGGATTAGCGTCCGGGCGGGGGTAGGACGCAATCCGCGTCCCAGACGTACGGCAAATAAACACTACCAGGACATTAACGTGCGTCGTAATAAGTTTTTAACGGTAAGGTGTTCAATCGCCACTGTTTCCTCTGCTGCGGTATTCTTGATAATTGGGTCCACTTCATTTTTTACATAATGCCATTAAATGATCCGAAAAAACAGATGGACAAGGTGGATACATAATACACAGATCAAGGTGGGCCCCACAGCAAGGGCCGCACGATACTATGTGAGGCCGGCGCGGATTAGATACTGACAAGGTCAGTAGCCAAATGGCTACCGAAGTGACGTCACCAAGCTCTGTCGACCCCACCAGGATGCATGTGTTGTATCCATACCGTCCAACCATTTGTAGAGATCGTTTTATGGCATTAGAAAAAGAATCATATAGATTTAAAGTTCAAGTGGATCCACACAGAAAACCGTGGGATCAGTCACACCCACCGTTGAAACATTTATAGGGCCCACCATGATGTATTTTTTAGATCCAACCTATTCATAAATTAACATAGATATAACCTATTCATAAATTAACATAGAAATAAAATGAAGTGAAAACAAAAATATAAGCTTGATCGGAAACTTCTGTGGCCCCTGAGAAGTTTTGAACGGTGGATGTCACTGTCCCCACTGTTTTCTATGGTGAGGTCCACTTGAACTTTAGATCTATCTCATTATTTTTATCATACCATAAAACGATCTCTCCAAATGGATGGACGGTATGGATATAACACAGGCATCATGGTGGGGCCATGAAGCTTGGTGACGTCACTTCAGTAGCGATTTGGATACTTACCTAATCCGCGCCCTTGTGAGGCTGGGTCTCACCTAATCCACTCCCCGTCCGAGTAACCTTATATCAACGAATTATATGTCAAATAAACATCACAGGGGCTCTAAGAAGGTTTCAATGGTCGACAGCAATATCTCCACAGTTTCCTGTGGTGTGGTCCACCTGAGATTGAATCTGCCATCGTGTTTGGTCTCATGCACTAACATGAGCCGGAGAAAATGATCTACAAGTCAGATATAACACATGCATCATCACGGCCCACACAGAGCATAGTGCTGCAGTACCATGACCTTACCGTACTCCACCAAATTTCTCGCTAATCTGTTGCATGTGAAGGAAATCTGAGCCGTTAAAATAGTTTTCCTTATCATGGATTTCCTGGGGTGAAATTCAGACCGGTCCACCTACTGATCTTATCAGTCTCACTTTCGAGAAAGATGATATTCACAATGGAAATTATCATTTCCGTGGTACCGATTTCGTAGCATTCTGGTGGGGAAAGGTGGTACGCAGCACGATGTGTAGGACCCTTGCCTGGAGGTGGTCAGAACTCTTTTTAAAGGTCGAAGGAAAGCGTACTTTGAATATTTCAATTTTCAGGAACGAAAAACGCCGGCGTAATTTGCGTTACTATCAAGTTGGGTTGTCACTTTTTTTAAAAAAACCTCAGCGGCAAAGACTCTACGTGTATAAGATCCACACCGTCCATCGGGTATATCACCCAGAGTTTCACTTCAATCTCAAAAATCATGCTAATTCAATACTTAGGTGGGCCACACCATAGGGAACAATATAAAATTACACCTAAAGCCTCTAAATTCACATGGCATGGCCTACAATAGTTTTTGAATGGTGCAGATGAAGGGATTGAATGGCATATAAATACGATGGTGGATCCTACGCAAAGGTAGTGGTAGAAATGCACATCCCACCTGTTCTGTATGGTGCGGCCTACCTGAGTTTTAGATCATCGTGACGCTTGGATTTCAAAGTGAAAATGAGGCAGTTCGCTTGATGAACGGAGTGGATCTCATAATAGTTACACCCACGTGGCACTTTGTTGGCCAAACTGACGCCTACAGCGTACCTACGCGAGCCACGCCAGCGCGATCCTTCCATAAGGCTACTTGCTAATTACACGCTTGGAGCAATGCCGCACATGTGACCAAGTTCACACATGTACTAGAGCCTGGCTGTTCATCAGGTATGTATGACTGGGTGTTAGGCTGATTCACTGATCATGTGGGCCCACATATATGTGGGACCTTCGGGGTTGTTTGGCACCATGGATTTGGGAGGATAGAGGGGATTTCAAATCCCTGGTTGTTTGGCACCATAGATTTGGAAGGATAGGAGGATTGGGGTTTGGATTGGGGTTTCAAATTCAAGGGGTCTTTCCTGGAAGAGGTTGTTTGCAATCCACCTTGAGACCTAGCTTGAATTATATTTAAAATCTTTCCAATAGTTGCATGTGTAATATGTGTGTTAATGGATTATTAAATTATTTCTCACATTCTCACTAATGATATCCCAAAACAACCAGATTATCAATTGCATCACTATAAATTACTTTAATATGATGATTAGTGCCGTCTAAACATTGTTCATTTAAATCAACGGTTAAAAATAATTGGTTACTCATGCAGACATGATCTTGTGCTTGTGGCTCTTCCAAGACTTGGAATTTCATCATTTTCTAGTGAAGTATATATTTCATTGGGCTTATTACAACTATTATATCAAATATTATGTACGTTCACTAATCATAGATATTAAAATTGATTTAGTAATTAAATTCAAACCCCTATAAATATACATGCATAGCTACTTTTGGAGTATAGTTAATTCCTAGTAAGGGTGCCAAACACAATATGAGGATTTCAAAAATAGAGAGTTTCAAATCCTGGCGGTTCTAAATGTAGGGGATTCTGAATCCACGCTCCCAAATGGGCCCTAAAATAATTGGGGATTTCAAATCAAGGGGGTTTCAAATCCCCTAAAAAAGGGGGTTTCAAATCCATCATTAGAGCTCAAATGACGTCTGAAACTATTCCAAGAGTTGCATGTGTAACATGTATGTCACGGGACTATTATTATACTGGGCACATGGCCCACTAATGATGTCCCAAAACAATTAGATTATCAATTGCATCACTATAATTACTTTAATATGATTATCAGCAATGTCCAAACATTATCCATGCAAATCAATGGCTAAAAATCCTTGGTTAGTCACTCGAACATGATTTTGTGCTTGTGGCCCATCCGAGATGTGGAATTCCATCATTTTCGAGCAAAGCATATATTTTAGCGGGCCTATTTCGACCATTGTGTTCAACATTCTATGCGTTCACTAATTAGAGATGTTAAAGTTGATTTACTAATTAAATTCAAGCCCTTATAAATATAACACGCATAGCTATTTTTGGATTAAAGTTGATTCCCAATCCAAGGTGCCAAACACGATAGGAGGCTTTCAAATAGAGGGGGTCCAAATCCACACTCCCAAATGAGCCCTTAGATCTCTTTTTAAGTCCTTAGAAGTAATTTGATATTTTAGTTGAGTGAGAGGGACTTAATTAAATATATTGTCCTTGCTTAGGAGGATTTGATTGGACAATATGCTACTGTTAGAGATGAGTCTATATTATTACACACCATCTAATTCAAGTCTATCAAATATTAAGCTTGATCATAAGCACTTAAAAATGAAAATTATAATGTATATTCATTCAGATTAAGCGAATTAAATCATGTAAACCAATATTGTCAATGCAATATATAACTCATGTTTTCTGCACATTAATCCTCACTTTTTATTCAAGAAAGTACAAACATTAGATATTTTCATCATTGCCTTGTCAATAAATGTTTTGTATACCCCAACCAATGCTAAGTGACAAACCACCATGTGTGCATGTACGGTGTGGAACCCATAGTTAAAAATAAAAAGTTTCTATATAAAATGACAAATTTATCCTTTTTTACTCACATGACATCTTTCATTGTTGTACCATGTCTCCAATAAATGCTCGCCATTTTGGCAGTTAGGTAGTTAAACAAGCATGAATTTCAAAGGTGCATATTAAGTATTACTCTGACTTGAATCAAGTTTTCTTTGTGGATGACGTGGCAGGATTTGATTGGATGGTAAGTCATTGTCGAAAAAGACTAGTACTTGAGGCGAGAGCCATTCTCAATTCATGTCTAATTTACTTCATCATACATCCAAGCTAAGCATGCAAGATTTAAATGAATTAATTTAAATTACTTATTTACATGGTATGCTATAGCGGTCATTATGAGACCATAAAAGCCATTACATAAAAGGTAATAATGACAACCGCTATATGTTATGGGATCATAATGGTTGTTACGAAAGCAAAGGCTAGGGTAACTTCATAACAATATATTACAAGGTCAATGTAGGAATTTCAGATTATTTTTTCTTCAATAAAGAAAAAAGAGACTGTAGCGGCTGTTAGAAGAGCTGTAATCCGTATTTTAAAGGTACCTGTATGACACATGTACAACTTTAAATAATATTGAAGTGCTTGCATATTATCTATCACACTGCCAGAGTATAAAAGTTCTCCCCACATTTCATGTGGCCGAGTCACGTGTGTCAGCCTTTTATTGTGGTCCTGGTAATGGCAGAAACTGTAGTCCTTGTAATGCCACAGGAAACAAAGGCTCATCTTGATCATTGATATAGCCCTCGACAATGGATTTAACTGATAGTGGGTCCGGCCTACCTTGTGCATGAGAATGTAATGAAAGAAGTTCTTACATAGTAATGAATGCGGATAGTAAGGATCACGTAGAATTTCTTACCTTATAATGTATAAATTCGGCTCTCCAACCTCAATGGGCCCACCTTTAATTTCTTTCAATGCCCATTTTTGGATGCCCTTAATCTGATGGTTCAATTCATTCAATCATAGTGATTTTGGGGCTGTGTGGACAGTCCTATCAAAGGCCGTTGGCGATCATAGGTGGGCCTTCTTCCTCACCAACACAATGTTTATCTCTCACTGGGGAGACCATGTGGTCCAGCTAGAAGAATTGTTATATGGTAGAGCCATTTCTAACACGTGGAAGGTGAGCCTAGCCTGGCTTTGAACCTATTGGCATGGCCTATCGGCCGGGCTTCATCTCTTGTGCTTGGCTCAATCAGTTTTTTGGGTTAGGCTGGTAAGAATCTTATAAGGTGGGTCTTAGTGATTAATGGTTTGGATTGTCCTAAGAGTTGGATAATATAATTGGGTGTACTAGTGGGCTCTACTAAGTTGTGATACATCTAGAAATTCATGTAAGGAGTAGAGTGCTACAACTGTGATACGCACCTTTCCTTTTAACCTATATTAACAACGCTGGGTCCCCAGTCCAACACCACTGACAGAAGCTTAAGCCCATTTTATCTTCTGTAAAGGGTGTAAGGAAAGGAAGACCTCAGTGTTCCGTTTTCACACCAATGACATCACAACAAGGTAAGCCATCTATTCTTTCAGATCTCCATATCCAATGCACATTACAATAAGGTAAGTCATCTATTCCTTCATATCTCCATATCCAATGCATAGCAAGGCAATTCTACGTTATTAGATCTAACAAAGCTTGGCCTTAAGTCATTTTAGCTCAACTTGACCTAACCATGCACGACCCAACTTAATATTATGTGTTATATCTTACAAATATGCTAATCCTTAGGCAATTATTTATCTCGAACGTGGACCATTAGCTTCATTCCTCTAAAATCTTTTTTTTTTTTTTTTTTTTTTTGTTCATGCGTGGCCCACTAGATAAATGAATAAATTAGAAATTTTAGGGAAAATATAAGAATGTATCAAATTTTGGGTTGGGCTGAGTTGGATCGAGTTGGGTCCACGCATTAAATTGATCCTTTGAGCTTGCTATTCTAGGCCCATGCCATGCTTAGATTGGACTCAAGCCTTGGGTTTTAAGTGCCAGGTTAGGCTCAAACCCAGCCCATTGACACCCCTAATGATGGAGTGATGTGAAAATCAGGTCCCCTCATAAAGGCTTAGGCATGAATAGTTTATTTATCCAAAGTCATTCCTATTAGACAATCTTATACATTTAATATTGGATCACTAAAGTAAAGATAGACAAGAAAAATGATTAATATTTAAATATGCAATAGGATTGTTTCATAAGATTTATTTTTAAAATTTTAAGCCATCCAATATTGGTGCCATGTGTGTACTTGATAGGTACATTACCCTACCACAAAGTCCTACTAATAGATGGCTTTGAATAGTTTGTCCAACTTTACCATATATCTCTCTTTCCACCATTTGAATGAAATTTTTTAGGTGGGGCTTTTTAAATTCTCATATTCAAATGGATGTTAATGAGTAGACTTTGGTTTGAATGAATTAATAATAGTCTTTTGTTTAGGTAGGCCAGATTTTTATATATATATATATATATATATATATATATATATATATATAAAGTTTAAATGGTAAACCCTACTCTACTCATGAACCAAAAGATCTCAATGTTGAAACACCCTATCCACTATTTAGCTACAGTCTCAGAATTTTTTTTTTTAAATAAATAAATAATCCCATGGTCTAAGTTGAAGGTCCATGTGCAGGTTACTTTATTAGCATACCATAGAATATGTTCACAATGGAGTGGATTAATTATTGTGGCACGGATCCAACTAGGGAGCAATTTGGTTATTACCTTCACCAGAACCTAGCTAGAGACTAACGGTCCTAATAGGGGCTCTATGGGGCCCACCTTGATGTATGCATTTTATCCATGCCACCCATCCATCTTGACAGATCATTTTAGGGCATAAGCCTAAAAAGGAGGTAGATGTAAGGCTCAAGTGAACCACACCACAGGAAACAATGGGGTTAGAATGTCGACTATTATAAACCTCGTGAGGGCCACAAAAGTTTTGGATTTATGTTCTCCCTTTTATCCATGTTTGTCTAAACTTGTGAATAGGTTAAATGTCAAATAAACATCACAGTGGGCCCTAAGAATGTTTCAATGGTGGGAGTCATTATCACCACTGCTCCTTATTGTGTGGTCCACTCAAGGCTTTGATATGATTCCTTTTGAGCTCATGCCCTAAAATGATCTACCAAAGTGGATGGATGGCATGGATAAAAGCCATACATTATGGTGGGCCTCGCGGAATTCCTACTAGGACAGTCCCTCTCCAGGTAGGTCATGTGGGCTAGTACCCAATCCGCACCCCAACTAAGTGGGTGCCTGTAAAAGAATGAAGTAAAGTGAAATAGTATCATTATATTTTTACTTTATAAAATTATTATTTTTATGATGATTACCGGTGAAATAAATAATGTGGCAAAATTATCATCAGAAAATAGAGGCATCGATGGGCTAAGCTCAAGCTGGAAAAATCAAAATTTTGAATAAACTTAGTCCTGTGGCCAGCTCAAAACATTTCAAAATCCACTCTAAGACATACGAGGCTCAACCCATCAACACCCTGATCCATCGCTCAAGTGTACACTGAGCGAAAGATACCTTATTTCACACGGAGGTCTTGGTATCTATTCCCTGGTTGGGGTGGCTAACATTGAAGCGTGAACTGAGAGTCAGGTGTACCAACAAGCTAACAAAAAAAAAAAAAAAAACCCTGATCACAATCAATTTTAAGTGATGTGAGTAAACAGACACAACTCATTTACAGTCATTTACCATTCTGATTCGAAAACCAAATAAGCTCGTGTCCCAAAAAATATATATTTTATATAGATCACACGGTACAACACACAATAGTTGTTGAACACCCACCGTTAAAACTTTAAAAGGTCTACCATAATGTTTTATCTACCATCTAACTTGTTGATAAGGTTACCAAGACCCCAATAAAAGTCAAACAAACGTATAGCTGCTTGATTTAAAACTTTGTGATTTATAAGAGACATTTTATGTTGGGAATTCAATTCATAATGTGTTATCCACTTGAGATTTATATCTATTTCATTTATGGACCATGTTCCGAAAATAATTTCGAAAAACAGATGGATGGGGCAGATATACAATGAGGTGCGTCCCATGGTGGGTCACGGCTACCTTGCGTCTGCTGATGAATGATCCAGGCATCGTTCGCGTGTGAACTAAGCATGAATCTTCGAATACATTTTTCACGAAGCCGCCCTCGGTAAATAAATGTTACGGTGATTTGGCCGTGGAGAGATTGAAGTGACATCAATGACATCTTTTTACACGGGGACGGATTGGCTGCTCCCCCTGACACCAGCCAATGGTTGGTGGTCGGTGCTACGTGGGACACAACATAATTTATGTGTTTCATCCATGCCATCCATCTGTTTTTACAGATCATTTTACTTTATGAGTCCAAAAATGAGATATATCCAAATCTCAAGTGGACCACATTACATGAAACAGTGTTGAATGAGGGTCGACCATTAAAAACATTTTGGGGCCATAAAAGTTGTGGATCAAGCTGATATTTGTTTTTTTTTTTTTTTTTCTCTTCATCTGGGACTTTATGACCTAATCAACAGATTGGATGTCAAATAAACAGTATAGTTGGCCATGGGAGGATTTTAATGGTTGATATCCAATCACTATTGTTTTCATATGGCGTGGTCCACCTGAGATTTATATCCCTCTAATGCTTGGAATTTAAAATAAAATGATCTTTAAAAATGGATGAACAGAATGGATGAAACAAATACATCATGGTGGGGCCCACAGAGCCCCGAACATCAGCCACGGAGCTGGCGTCAGGGGGAGTAGCCAATCCGTTCCCATTTTAAACACCCATTGACCTAATCATCAGGCAAATCCATCCGTTGTAAAAAAAGGAAGATCAGCAAAGAAAAATGGTAAGAATGGTCTATATTCATTATGTATAGTTACATCACCTAATGAATGGATGAGATCACACGTACTTGTTTAACGTTGGCACGTGTGCGGCGAATGGCCTCAACAATCCCTGACTGCGCGAATGCCTCGACATTGCACGTATATAATTCTGCAGCCTCACTCCACAGCAGCAGAGCTGAGAGAGAGGTAGGAGTTCTCTCTCTCTCCGCCTTCTCTTTTTTCATCGCAGGCAATCGAAGAAGTGAATTATTCTCCACCTGGATTTCTAGGTCCGTACAATTCTAGCTCTCTGTCTCCCTCATCGATTTGATCATTTCCTCGCATTTTCTTCCATGCATTTGCTGATTTCGATCTTCTTCTCTCCATCTTCTGTTTGTATGCTTGGTTGCTGCATGCGGATCTTCAAACATCATTTCTCCTGCAAAAATCCGTTCGTCCTAGGGGATTTTCTCCATTTATTCAGATTTCAGGGTGTCTTGATGCTCTTTTTTCGCTTACAACGTTTTCTCTGTGATCTGATCTTTGGTTTGGACTCGGATTTTGGAATGTTGCGGCGTTTTCCGGTTTTTGAATGGTTTTGATTATGATTGATCTCTGCTTGAATGGGGATCGTCGGAGATGTGGCCTACTGGGGATGATTGAAGTCTAATGTTAAGGATCTTTGGGGTTTTATGACGATTTCTTTGATATTCTCACGGATGAAAGAAATCCACATCGTTTTTGGATTATTGGTGTTTTTTTGCGGATTTGTTGTTGTGTGTTCGTGTTGATTTTTACATTTACCATGTTCATTTCTGGGAAAAGTTTTGTGCCCTTGATAGATATAGAAACTCGGGGGATTGGAATCCTCTAGAAGACTTGTTTTACGCATCCTCTACCAGACTTGTTTTACTCGTCGCATAAAACACCTAACCTCTGTGGGGCCCACCATGTTGTCTGTGTGACATCCACTCCGTCCATCAGATTTATTCCTCGTTGTTAGGTTTCGTGGCCGAAAATCATCTAAAGTCACGGTTCAGGTGGGCCACACCACTGGGAACAATGGAGATGGGATGCTGGCCATAGGTTTGTGTGTGGGGCTATCACGGTGCTTTCATCAAACCTGTTAATCAAGTGTGACTCACCAGGATGAAGTGAATATACAAAAGTTAGCCTCATCCAATACTCAGGTGGGCCACACCTTGTGAACTTAGAGGTTGTAGGCCCTATTTTACATCGTTCCCATATAAGGTTTTTTTATAAAAAAAATCCGGATGGTCTTCTGTATGTGCAGTGAAATATAAGGGAAATCACCTGATTGATGGTGTGGATTTCACAAGCACAACATTGTGAACCCATAGAGCTTGGATATTTTATGCACTGGGTAAAACCGGTCCTGTAGACGATTCAGGTCCAAAACTTGGGTTCTTTTCCTAGAATCTTATGGGTGGCAATTTGGACGATATTGGCCCATTCATCAGGTGGCCCCTATTGCATAGGATTGGTTGTTGAACATCACGCTGGTATTGTGATTTTAACCATTCAATCTGTGGCCGAGAAACAGATTCTAAAAGGCAAAAATAAGTCATTGGTTTTGACTCTGAAGCAATGGCCACTCAACAGTAGACCCTTGCGATGAAAGGTGAACTATCGCGATCATATTAGCATGTGTCATGTGTACTTTTTTTAAGGTTAAAAAAGTTTCTCTGTGTCCTTGTTTTCAATTACACGTTTTGTCTATCTTACCATATTAAGTGTGTTTCATTTGAGATTTTCGTGAATGGTGTCATTTTCTTCTTTCATTTGACCAAATGCATGGAAAGTGTTCATCTATAGTATCTGTTTGTGTGTGTGTGTGTGTGTGTGTGTATATATATATATATATATATATATATATATATATATATATATATATATATATATGGCTTGATTTTCATGTTTATTTGTGATCATTGTTTATTTTGGTTGAAGACGAGTTTTGGTCCTGCTATATTGATTGAAGCTCCTTCTGACACTGTTGCCTTTGTAATGCCTGTCTCTAGATTTTTACTCTGTCCCACGAGTTGGATATGGACCAGGTAAAAGATATGAGATTTTTTCCCCGTGTTGATTTATGTGTTTTATTTTGTTATATGGGAATCTTGTGAGGTTTCAGAGAGTTTTGTTGCTTACTGCTTAGTAATGTCTTCAACATTGGCAGTATGAGAAGGTGGAGAAGATTGGAGAAGGAACTTATGGTGTTGTCTACAAGGCACGTGACCGTACGACCAATGAGACGATAGCTCTCAAGAAGATCCGCTTGGAGCAGGAAGATGAGGGAGTTCCAAGCACAGCAATTAGAGAAATTTCCCTTTTGAAGGAAATGCAGCATGGCAATATAGTCAGGTCCTACCTGGAACCTCTATACTACTTCGTTTTATACAAGCAGTGTTTGAAGTATCGGTATTGCTGCAAGTTTCGCTGGCTGGTGATATGGAAGCTATATTGATATTGCTGATAACCAAAACTGTGGGGAAACGTGGGGAAAATGGTGGAATTTTTCAGTGAAACTTCAAGAGATGCTAAAACACACATATTTGCATATTTAGGAATATAAAATTGCAAAAAAAATGCATACATGATAAGTTTTCATTTAACGGGGGCCTAAAGGCACTCACAGTTATAAGAAATCATCCCAACCATCCCATCCATCCCATCTATCCACCCAACCATCCAACCATCCATCCAAACCATCATCGATATTTCAGAATATCGACAACACACGATATTTCGCCGATAAATCGTTGACAATTGGAAACAAAACGAGAGATTATCGTCTCGATATCGTCCATGTTGCAATAACGATAATATCGCGATATTATTGTTGACAAATTGAACACTGCTTACAACCATGCACCTATTAAAAAAAATTAAATGAAAAGTTTTTTAATAAATAGATTTTTGGCGATATTATTGAAATATTGTAGATACACTGTGATACGATACCTGGAATTTACACAGTCCAAAATATTGGTGATACATTAGCTTATCGATACACTGGCAATACAAGCGATACCAATAATTTACATAGTAAAAAATATTATCGATACATTGGTGATACTTAGCGATACATTGCTAATACCTGGAATTTCTGATACTACCAGTGTTATCGGTATTGCTTCCAGTGTTATCGGTATCGCTGAGCTGGAAATAGAGATAATATCGAGGATATTTCGATAATATTGGTGATAATTCAAACAATGCTAGTGATGCAAATTTTGTTCTTCTTCCACTGGTACCGTTCTTTGTATCCAAGTTTCATCATTCCATTAATCATACCGTTTCACAGCTAAACATGGAGATGGAAAAATAAAAAAGGAAGAAAAATAAGAAAAATAAGAAACAACAGGCCGCTGATTCATAGAGTTGCCTATATACTTGTCTGCTCATCCTATTTCATGCTATCATCATGGCTCAAGATATTATAAATACAAAGGGGATGTGGAGGGTGACAACTTGTGATATTCTCATCTGATAACGTCAATATCCAGCTCATCCTATAAAATGAAGGTGTTGCTTCATTTAAACTTGTTTGGAAATGTAGGCAGTTGACCCTTACACCATTACAGCTCTTATTTCATTATTTTGTCGTGGTGCTTTTTGTTACACCATTAATACCATATACATATATGAGCAGCTATTTTTGTCAAGTTTCAAAATATCGTAACGATGCAGTAGCTGGCTCCGAAACCAGCAGGTTACATGATATACACTACATATTCACTGCTGTTTGAACTTTGCATGATTAGTGTCATATTGCAGATACACCTTCTACCTAAGGTGCATCCATTTTCTTCTTCGCAAAGTATTATCTTTTATGGAATCTTAAAGATAGATGACATGGTATTTAATGAAAAAATGAGATGATTTTTAATTTTACATAGCTTCTTGTCTTTGTTTGGAACATGATTCATGTAGCGGATGGCCTGACCCTAATTAATTGGGATGAGGCTTAGATAATGATGATGATGATGATATTCTTGTCTTTGTTTATTAGTTTTGGTACTTTGGTTCACTTTTCTTGGACTCTGCCAGTTTGGAGGTTGATCACTTTGCATATTCCTGAACTATTTCCGTTGGTTGTTTTGCATATGACAGGTTGCAAGATGTAGTGCACAGTGAGAAGCGCTTGTATTTGGTTTTTGAGTATCTGGATCTGGATTTGAAGAAGCACATGGATTCTTGTCCAGATTTTGCCAAGAATCCACGCTTAATAAAAGTAGGTGAGATCTTTCCCTTCCTTTGAAGATCCATCCATGCTCTGTAAAAGATTTTTTTTAATGGCCTTTATAAAATATTGATGATAGGATCTGCAAAATTATCAATAAAAGAAATTGATGTGATCTGCAAATCCTTGAGTTTAAATTTTCTTGCAGGTAGACTTCGGTACCTTTTTGTATGGAAACCTTGCATAATAAATTTTTTCTCACGTCTCCTCTTCCATGGGATGTATTTGAGACAATGAAATTATGTCTTTTGGGTAACTGTTTACCGATCCCCAACATTTTGATGGCTACATAATTTATTTTGATGTCTATATACTTTATTTATCCTTACACTGAAGATGCATGCATAAAAAAGTCTATTCATATAATTTATAAACGTAAGAAGACATGTATGGAAACACAAGCAATACACTCAAAAGCAAAAGAAGAATCACTAGATCAGGTTATATACGTGTTTAATTTTGTGTTTGGATACAAAGATTGCAACTGATTTGCGAGAAATTGAGAATTTTCGAATTTTCTCAATTTTCTGCAACTTAACCCATCTCCCCCAAATCTCGAAATTGAAGTTCCAAGTCCATGATTTTTCATGGAAAACATGAAGAATCATAGATTTGTAATCATTTGACACTGGTTTGACGTGATTAACAACAAAAACATGGATCGAAAATCGAAAATGGTCACTAGATCGAATATGTCATCGGCACAACCTTTGCGTTTCGTATCGCACAGGTGGGATACAAGATATATCGGTTGATATTGTCGATATTTAAAACAGTGGACTGGACTGCATCTCGACACATAGATATGGTATTTATTGCTGGCCTGGGTGTGGCATGATCCAGACACCTAGCCTAGATTTCAATCCCGAGCTGAGCACTTGGGCCAAGTCTAGAGGCCTAGGTCTGACTAGCCCATTTCCACCACTAAAAAGAACAAAGGAAATGCAAAAGGTTGCACGAGCTATTGGGAGATAAGATTGTGACCATGAAGCTTTGAGAGAGGGTGATGGAACAAAGATTATGACAAGAAATAAGGATATGAAAAGATCAATTTGGCTTCATGCAAGGGAGGTCAATGGTTTACTAGTGTTTGGAAAGAAAATTTTGGGTGCAATCAAGTTGTAAACACTTGTACAGGTTAACACCTCTTTTTTCCTTGCAAAACCCCCATTTTTTAAAATTATTATATATGAAGGGATTACACTTGCAATGGCATTATAGAAAACAGAGCATGATGGCTAACAGACAGACACACACGTGTGCGCGCGCACACGTGCGCTTTTTGTGGGCCACATGTGTCCCTTGATGCATTTATGAACTTGTCCTTAATGCATGCCGTTTTGGTTTCACTCTATCCAAGCATTCCTTTAAGGCATTTGCAGAGAGGGATAAACACATAATCAGAGTGGTAAGAGTACCCACTCTCTGCATGGTAAATACTCCACTTAAAAGCCAAACATGACAAAATGTAAACAGTTTACGTGTGAAACTCATTACAGGTGTTAAGTTTTTTCAACTAAAAATTTTACAAGCTCCAAGTGACCCCTACTTGCAAATCCTTTACCCTGTAGACTCTTTACAACTAAAGGATTTACAGGCATACAAACGACCCCTTGGCAGAAATTCACTGCCTTATTTATAAAACAAAAGTTGCTGCTTCTTTTGGTCCAAATGCCTAGAAATTCAAAGAATGTCTCATGGTCTCCATAGAATTGGAATCATGAAGCTATAGTCAATCTGCCTATGGGTTCAATGAGGAAAAGCTGCAAGCTCCTCTGCTCGTTTGTTATTAACATGTATCAGGATATAGTATTTCAATTGATACAAGGTTACGTTGGCATCTTTGCCATAGCCTCTAAGAGTGCTGAACATTTCTTTTTGGTAGTAGCATTATAACTAAAAATAATGATGTAGATACTTGGGTTTGTTACAGTTGTCTAATTTCTTCTGTTGTATTGCAGACGTTTCTGTATCAGATTCTTCGTGGTATTGCCTACTGCCATTCTCATAGGGTTCTTCACCGAGATTTGAAACCTCAGAATTTGCTGATAGATCGCCGCACTAATGCGCTGAAGCTTGCAGACTTTGGACTAGCCAGGGCATTTGGTATTCCTGTCCGGACATTCACTCATGAGGTATTATTATCTGCACATATTTAACTTCCCTTGATTTGTCTTTCTAATGTTTTTTTTTTCTTTTTCTTTTTCTTTTTAATGCTGGTTTCTTATGTCTTTCAATTATATTACTCCGTAATGTTCTTCTGGAATTTGACCAGTTATTATGTTAATAGCTTGCTGGTGCTTTATAACAAAATTGGGATTCAAAAACTATCCTTAGAAAGTTAAGGCCTGTTAGGACATCTTAATCCCCAAATGGAAGCATTCATGCTTCATTTTGACTTTGAATTTGGTACAAGAATGTTTGGGTGGACCAGAAAAATGTCAGTGTGGTGGTCCACCCATGCTGTTCCACCTGTGTTTTGCACCTCAGTTTGTAACTGTGATAACTTTAACTAAGAGTTGATCTCATTCCGCTTGAAAATTTTGGGTCACTGTCCAGCCATCGCTTAGATGTTTTAGTGTCTATCCAGACTGGCCCTTATCCCGCAGACGGAGAAGGCCAATCTTTTTATTATACATGCATTCTCCAAGTGCTTGTGCATGCATAATCCATATGAGTTTACACATTCGAGTGGACTTTGGATGGTTATTCGACAGGATTTTGTTGGTGTTGATGTAGTTCCACTTTTTCTATCCCTTTATGGAAGTTGAACAACTCCTAATTGCAGTTACTATATTCCTTACATGGGTTACTGATAAGCTCTTTTCAGGTGGTTACCCTGTGGTACAGGGCACCAGAAATCCTCCTTGGATCCCGACATTACTCTACTCCTGTTGATGTGTGGTCAGTGGGTTGTATTTTTGCTGAAATGGTGAACCAGCGGCCTCTGTTCCCTGGGGATTCTGAAATTGATGAATTGTTCAAGATCTTCAGGTGTTGCAGTTATACTGATGCTTTTGTATATATGAGATTAATTTTGTGAGAATGGCTTTGTATGTATAGCTCTGTCACTGGCAGATTTTCTTTACATGTGTTCTCTCTCTTATTCCTTTTTTTTTTTGGGGGTGAAGAGTTATGGGTACGCCGAATGATGAAACGTGGCCCGGGGTGACGTCCTTGCCTGATTTCAAGTCTTCCTTTCCCAAGTGGCCTCCCAAGGTATCAGTGGACAGTTGTTTGTTCCAATAACTAAAATAAGGTTTTCTAATCTATTGAATTAATTGTAATCATATATGAAATAATCAAGATTTCTGTTGGATTGATTCTGAGGGTCTTACAAGAATTTGTCTGTTCTCACTTTTGTTGTGCAGGATTTGGCAACTGTGGTTCCAGGTCTTGAACCAGCAGGAATCGATCTTCTTTCTGTAAGTTTTGGTTTTCAGTTATTTTGTTTTCATTTACTTGCAAGTAATCTTACATAGACATACACAACTGAGTTTGTCAAAATAACTCGAAGTATTCTCCAGGTTTGTATGTGGTCTCTTGTGTTTATAGTTTGCTGAATTCCCAGTTAAACACATAATTTCAGTAGAATGCAGGGTTTTATCTTGTTCTTTTTGGAGGCTTCAGGCAATATTTTGATCACTTTCTAGCATATCCCAAATATTTCTTGGAAATCATTGAAAATGAACATAGGTAGATGACCTGATCTTTATGGTGTCAAATGTACCCGTTAATCAACATCTATCAGTGACTACCATCTTTTCTTTACCCTTGAAAAATGTGTATTTTCTATGTGATAGTCCTGAAGTTCTTAACAAAGATAAATTAGAAATTCCAAAAGTTCTAGCCCGACTGTTGTGCAATGATAGGTAAGACTGATTCAAGTCTTTCATTTACAAACGTCATTCCGATTCAGAAGTCGCATCTTGCATATCACAGGATGATTTACTCTTATCATCAATGCCCTAGTTTTTGCCTGTGCTACTTACGCTAGCACAGGCATTGGATTGAATACAGCAAGGTTTGGCTCCCTCTACAATGGATCCTCTAGATCTGAAATTCTTAGGATATCCATACTTCAAGAATCAGTGACCATTCATCAGTATAATCATGTAATGATGTTTCCCTGGCAGTACTTGCATACTGGTGTTGTAACTCAACTATCACAGTTCGCTTCAAACTCTGAATCACCTGAGGTTTAAAGTTCAAAAGTCAAAACCCCATGAAGGGGGAAATCCCTAATGCTCTCCGAAAGCAGGGGTCATACAGAAAATGAGGCCTCAGGGGATTGTTGGGATTGATGTGGACTGGTAGTGATCCAGCTAAAACCCTACAAACACTATTTATAGAGGTTTTGATCTAGCTGCTTTCCTATGGTTGGAACTCAGGAGTTCAGATGTTTGGTTTTGACATAAGAGTAACCCTTGGATATCTACTAAATTGGAGCCACGTATTTGTGAAGTCATGTTTTGCAGATAATATTTATGGGTTCAATTTCAGTTACAGGATTAATGAAAATCATCATATTGCTATTTTTATAGTTTTGGTAGGTTATGGTGTTGGAGTTGTTTGCTTTGTTCTTTGGTGACTTCTGACTTGATGTTTGTTCACGGATTCGAGGAATCTTACTGAATGAGAATTTATCACACACAATGCATGCATGTTAACTTTTCACATGGCCAATTTTTCCTGCCAATGTAACACATGAATGGGACATCAGAGCCATGCAAAGTTGGGCCTGACCATGAAGATCACACTCTGCGAAAATCAGGCAGGTCCATGCATCAGGCAGACCCCGCCATTGAAATCCACAGAGAATCAACGGTCTTGATTCAATGTGTGGGTAACAAGTGGATCAGCCTATTTTTTGAATGAGGGATTCTTCATGGCAGGGCCCACCTCTTGCACGGCTTGCATTTTCAAGAGACATTGTTTTGTTAATTGGATGGATAGCTTTGCATGCGGTCATTTTGCCTTTAGAATTAGGTAAGTTCTTAGTGTTGGTTTTCCCATTTGGTTTCAAATTATAGTTTAGAGGAGTCTTGGGTCCAATATACATAATTCTACATTATTTCTCATCACCTTTGCTTCGGATTTATTTTTCGAGTGAGTTTTTTGTTTTACAGTAAATTCATTGTAACCTTCTGAAAGGGAAATGAAAATTAGTTTCAGAGAACTATAGTTTTGCAGACACAACAGAAACAGATGCTATTCTGCTCATTTTTTTGAAAGTATTGGTCCGTCATTTATGATTTGTGCTCATTAATTGTCAGAAAATGCTCTACTTGGAACCGAGCAGAAGAATCACAGCCCGGAATGCACTCGAGCATGAATATTTCAAGGATCTTGGGTTGGTACCATGACTCTCTCTCTCTCTCTCTCTCTGTATTATATACCTCATGGGTTTGAATGTGTGGTTTTGTTTTGTTTTGTTTTCATTTTTCGGTTGTGGTTTCTGAACTGGTTTGAATGAGAACCAGTGCTTGGGTTTTGCCTCAGTTCAGATTACTTAGGGGAGGGAATTCTCTTCTTGAGGAAGATACTGTACAGCTTCCATATTAAGATTGTTTTGAGTGAAACTTCTCTGCTTTCATGCTTCATGAAATGAAATACTTAATCATGCTTTCATGCTTCAAGAGTGGAATACTTGTCATGCTTTCATCTTCATATGCAACCATGTATTGCATCTGAACTGGAATACTTCTCATTGCCTAAAACCAGCTTACATGTGTGGCTAATCCACACTGTAGGTTGCAGGCTCGCATTGCGGGCCACAGCTTAACAATCACAAGCAGATGATCTGATCGGTACTGCCAATAATTGCAAATTTGCAAGACCCGGGCAATTCATCTAGTGGAATGCAGTGTTCATTTTGTGGGCGGATCCACTCATCACAGAGGTCACATTTGAGATCCATATTTAACACGTAAGATTGCCTGATGAGTGGTCCACCTTGACTTTTGGTTGCATGCAGGCTCACAGTAGGTCCCAACTTGATCAGCCGCCCTGATTTCCACCTCACTGCAGTTACCATGGGTTACCTAAATATTTTGGATTGACAATTACCTGAGTTATGCAATTGGGAATCCGAAGTTTTGAACATATGATTCATGGCCCAGTCATTAAGACTGTTGATCTGATGGACCCACCTTGCTTGGACCCCCTAATGGGGCATTCCTAATCCTGACGTGTGGCCAACAAATAGATGGTTGAGAAATAGAATGATGGTCTATGCTTGGACTGAGAAAGGTAAAAAGGATCAGGTGGCTAGGATCTTCTGACCAATTGGATGAACTGTTTGTGCGACTGTGCTGTGGGTCCCACTTGTAATTATAATACCTAAATGCTCCAACAAACATGTAGCGATATGATGTCTGGATTGTCGAAGGGATTGGACGACCTGATGTTCAATGGCGTGCCTACTGCCACACGTGCCAATGTGGGAGATCCAAGTTGGTCGTGGATGGGCGCGACCGCAGAGATTCCTGGGTTCCTTGGGCCAAACCTCAAGCAAATCGACTAATATGTGGGGCAAAAATATGTGCGTAAGAATCAACGGTTAGGAAATTTGATCAGTGGTTCACAATTATTGCAGTTCTGTGACCTTCAGGTGGCCTGATTCAGAAGCTTAGCTCTTGCACATTGGCACTTGTGGTCACGGCCACAATCCAGTGGTGATCTATGACAAATAACTTAGGGCCCGTTTGGATGCCACTAAATAAGTAACTTATCTGCTGAAAAAGTAACTTATTTGAGATAATTTATGCTCGATTATAAATATCTTTTTTTTAATAATTTAAATTTACTTAATAATCACTTTAGTTTAATAAGTAGAAATCAAGATAAGCTAATTAATTCATTAGTAGCTTATCTTAAGTAACTTACAATCCAAACGCCTCCCTAATTGATCGGATTCCAATATGCGGCAGGCACATGTTACTAGACTTTCGCAGTTTATGATTTTAGAGAAAGCATGGTCAGACCAATTGGTGATGGTTTGACTTAGGACCTATGAGTGGAGGTTTCAGGCTTTACACTTGTGTGCCTATTGAGTGTTTTTTGGACGTTTGTAGAAGCGAAACTGACAGTACTAAACGAGGGCTAGGTGCTTTTGCAAGCTGTTTTTACAAAATTTGATAAATGGCTGGCCAAACACGCTACAAAATTGGATATAACTCGTTAATGTGTTCATGCTCTAAAATGCTTTCTCCAAATGGATGAACGGTGTGGATATAAGAATACATCGTTATTGGTCCCATGTAAGTTTGATCTCCTTTGAACTGTTTGTACAACTAGGAGCTCGACTGACGCTAGTCTTCACAGGACAGTAACCACATCAGCCAGGTCGGTGTTGTGTGGTACACCAGCGATATGGCTGGTGTGGGTACGTGTCGCGCGAAGACCAGCGTTGCAGCTCCTCAAGCTCTAGTTGTACGAACGGTTCAAAGGAAATCAAAGTTAAATGGCCCCAAAAATAATGTATTTATTATATCCATAACGTTCATCCATTTTTTGGATAAGAACCATTTTTTGATATCATTTTAGAGAATGATACAAAAAATGATTCATATCCAAAGCTTAAGTGGACCACACCAGAAATAGCAGTAGGACAATAATTCTCACCGTTAAAACATCCATAGAGGTCACTATAGTGTTTATTTTCCATCCAATCCGTTCATAAGGTTACATAGACATAGATGAAGAGGACAAAAAACATACCATATTGATCCAAAACTTCTGTAACCCCAGGAGGATTTCAATGGTAGACGCCTTATTCCCCATAACTTTTTGCAGTGTGGTCCACTTATTTTTAGTTTAAGCCTTTGGACGAGCTCGCCAAATGAAAAGGCGGTTCGGATATAACACATACCTTGTGATGGGACCCACATAACTTAGTGACGTCAGCACCTGCCATACCGTTGATGTGCGGTGCACCAGCGAATCCGCTTCACTAAATCAGTACCTAAACAAGGATGAGTCACCGCCGTTTCCGAGGATTCGGATTCGGCAGTGCAACCTCCAGCTCCGAGGTTAGTACTAATCGGTGCTGAAAAAGCTTTTTAGGACCCTATAATGCATGTTTTACTTTTTTCTACCCAGTCTGTACATTTTAACCGCTCATTTAAGTAACCACCTAAAAGACGAAATAGATCTAGATCTCCAGTGAACTACACCACGGGAAATAGCGGTGATTGACTGCCTACCGTTGAAATTTTGCTGTCACCTTAGGTCACATAGACCTAGATGAAGGAAAACATAAAAAACAGATTGATCAAAAACTTTTGTCACCGTCGAGGAGCTTTTAATGGTGGACGTTCAGTCACACTGTTTCCTATGGTGTGATCCACCTGACATTTAAATCTACCTTATTTTTTAATTCACACTCATATATATATATATATATATATATATATATATATATATATATATATATATATATATATATATATATGAGTAATGCTCACACACAACTAGTTGGACCGTCCAACTAGTTTGATTAATTAATGCTAATTAATGCTTAGAAAGAGAAACGTCAGTTGCTTTTAATAGGCTTTTATTTAAAAAAAAATCAAAAGTCATGAGACCTATTATGGTGTTAACGTGAAATTTTATCTGATCATCATGTGTGTCACCTCATGTTAGACCTTAGGTCCAAAAATTAGCCCCATCCATTATTCAAGTGGACCACATAATTGAAAATAGTGTAAAAAAAAATCTCACCATTCAAAATGATTCCTTTGATGGGGCCTATTTGAATCACGTGTAAGCATGATATTTTGGTACCACACATGGATTTTTGTGTGGCATCTAACGGCTGGAGTGGATTTCACATAACGATAAATGTGGGCCCTATAAAAGTTAAGGGTGGACGTCTTTGCATCAACTGTTCTACTTGTGTGGCCTACTTGAATCAAATATCGGCTTAATATTTTGAATCTCTAACTAGAATGAGACTACAAATCTGATGGTCAGACTGGATCTTATATATACATCACACGGTGGGCCTTATAAAAAATCAATGTTAGCCTCTGTCTCCGCTGTTGGCTCTGAGAAAAGGGTCGTCCCCGTTCATCATTCCGAGAAAAGAGACATTTGCCAAAAAAAATAAATAAATAAAACACCAACGAAAGTAGGTATGGCATGGTCCTTACACAATATGGTGCATCTTTTATCGTGGGTTCACCTTAATATATGTATTGTATATCCATATCTTCAGGTCATGTTACAACAAGATTCCAAAAAGTGAGAAGATAAAATTCTCAGGACTACCACACGATAAGAAATATTTGATATTGAACATTTATCATTAAAAACTTCCAAAGGCCCACTTTAGTGTTTATTTTCCACATGAAATATTGATAAAGTTATAAAAACCTAGATTATGAGAAAATGGAAAAATAAAAAAATAAAATTTTCTTGATCCAAAAATTTTGTGGTCTACAAAATGTTTCTAATGGCTAATCATCATTGTTTCCTATGGTGTGGTGTACCTGAGATTTATATATATATTTTATTTTTTGAATAGTGTTTTAAAATGAACTGAAAATATGGTTGGATTGCATGGATATATAATACATATATCAAATTGAGCCCCACGGTGAGGAATGCACCCTGTTGTGCTTGGACAGGTTTGCACCTAATCCACTTCATACGTGTCACGCCCCAAACCTGGAGATTGGATTCACAGGAATCCCAATCGCCGAATCCGGTGCTGACAGCCTCCATAGTACCCCATTCTCGGCTCCTAGCGTCCATGCGCCAAATTCCGATTTTGGAATCCTACAAGGAGGATTTTTTTTATTTTTTTTTTTGTACATTTAACTCGTAATAAGCATAACTACAAGATTACCCAATTCACAAAGGAAACATCATCATCACATATCCACTAATATAATCATTTGAATACAATGCTGAAAGGGAAATACATGATATTGAAAATCAAGCTCAAGAAGACCGTCGCACGCTCCAAGCTCAACATTGTTGCCACCTAACATTGCCTGCACGCATCTATCGTGCATAAGCTTATAGAAAGCTTAGAGGGTGGTGTAAGTGTGTGCACAAGGTAAGTGCCAAGTATTCAACACAATGCCATCATCATACAGGACCGAAAATACTAGTAATCCATAAATGGTACAATATCGAAATAAACAGAATCACTAACAAGATCATGAATTATCAGAGTAAGCAGAAATACTGACAAGAGCAGGAATTATCAGAGTAAACATAAATACTGGCAAGATCATAAATTATACGATAACAGAGTAAGCAGAAATATGGGCAAGTCCATGACGCAAATCGGTCACGTCAATCGAAATCGGCAAGCGGTCAAGATAATCAGAATCAGCAAATCGGTCACGACAATCGCACCGATCGATAGTCGGAATCGGCAAATCGGTCACGTTAATCGAAATCGGCAATCGATCAAGGCAATCAAAATCGATCGATAATCAGAATCGGCAAATCGGTCACGTCAATCAGAATCAGTAAGCGGTCAAGATAATCAGAATCAGCAAATCGGTCACGACAATCGCACCGATCGATAGTCGGAATCGGAAAATCGATCACGTCAATCGAAATCGGCAATCGATCAAGGCAATCAAAATCGATCGATAATTAGAATCGACAAATCAGTCACGTCAATCGGAATCGGTAAGCGGTCAAGATAATCAGAATCAGCAAATCGGTCATGACAATCACACCGATCGATGGTCGGAATCGGCAAATCGGTCAAGATAATCAGAATTAGCAAATCGGTCACGACAATCGCACCGATCGATAATCAGAGTCGACAAATCGGTCACGTCAATCAGAATCGGTAATCGGTCATGATAATCAGAATCGATCGATAATTAGAATCGACAAATCGGTCACGTCAATCGGGATCGATCGATAATCAGAATCGGCAAATCGGTCACGACAATCGGGTCGACCGAATAAGGCCTAAGGAAAGGTCACAATGTGGACATTCAACCACCATTATCCATCAATGTGGACGTTAAACCATCATTGATCCCAAGCAGTGGCCCACATAAGGGATTTATACACAACGTAACAGCCACATATACATCACATCGGGCCCCGCTCATGGGCCCCACATACATCGCATCAGGCTTCATACAAGGGCCTCGAATGTACCACAATGGGCCACGCCCATGGGCCTCGCATACATCACAATGAGCCTCGCCCATGGGCCGTAAATGCATTTCAATAGGCCGCACCCATGGGCCTCGGATACATCACAATGGGCCCCATCAAAATGGCCCACAAATATACTGCATTGGGCCCCATCATATAGGTCGCAATTACATTACTACGGGTTACATAAATGGATAGCATGGATATACAATACATACATCACGGTGGGCCGCATACACGGGCCTAATATACACCACTAAGGCCACGAATACCACTCAATGGACCACGCCAAAAAGGGCCATGAATACACAACAGGTGGGCCCAACATATGGGCCCAATATACATAACAGGTGGGCCCTGCACATGGGCCTCATACACGCCAAGTGGGCTGCATCAATGGGCCGCACCAATGAACCTCATATGCATCACAATGGGCTGTAATTACATCAAGGTGGGCCTCACAAATGGGCTACATAATACATCAAGCTGGCCTCATGCAACAGGTGGGCCTCATATATATCAAGTGGGCCTCACGGGGTCACCCAAGGTTTTAACAAAACAGATGGACAACATGGTAATACAACACATACTTCATGGTGGTCCCCCACTGCCTGGACCGTCCATCAAAATGGATAGACGGTGTGGATTCAGAACATGTACACAGTCCAGACCACTAGACGGTGTACATATACACTACATACATTGAGTGCGGGCCCCACATTCACGGACGGTGTGAATAAGACATACATTAGTGGGTTCCACCAGATGAACGGTCTGAATATAACATAGACCTCATGATCAGATCCAGAGAGCTCCTGACGTCAATCCATCAGCTGCGTGCTACTGGGGTCCACATCAGCGTCCTGATGATGGACGGCTGAGATGGAACGCCTACAACATCATGGTGAGATCCACGGATGGATGGCGTGGACAAAAGATACATACATCATGCGGGACCCACATGGGTGCTGACGTCAATACAACAGCTATATAGCTGCTGTAAACGTACACAGCCAATCCTCATCCACAGAGGTGGGTCCCACGTGTAAGTGGCCCATTAATGAAATATAAAATAAAAAAAAATTATAATATAATACATATCATATACATATATATAATATTATTTAAATTTCTCATAAATCCAGCGTCCATGAGTGTTGGACGGCTGGGATGAACTATACACCTAGGTGGACGGTGTTGATAAAAAACCCCATCACGGTGGCCCATGGTCCAGAGACGGACGGTTCAGATATACCACAAACCTTATGATTGGACGCACAGAACTTGCTGCGTCCAGCAGCTGCTGCGTGCAGCGTGGGACCCACCGTCCTTGCTTGGGCGGTGTGGATCCGATACATCATCAAGATGGGCCACACGTGTGGCCTGCTGCTCTGGACAAAGCTGATATTTATTTTTCCCCTTTGACGGTCCAGCAGCAGCTGCTGCTGGACGTCCGATACTCGGACGGTCAGGCTCAGATCAGGTGGGCCCGTGATCTGGCCAAACAGGATGGACGGTGTGTATGTAGTACATACATCAGAGGCGGGGTCCAGCAACATGGACGGTCAGGATACAACGCATACATCAGGTGCGTCCCACCATCTGAACAATTTTGGATATAACACATATATCATAAGAGGTGGCTCCACCTGTCCACTGACGTCAGCAGCAGCAGCTGCTGCTGCTGCAAACGGGATGCACGGCGTGGCTGAAGCTCACATCACAGTGGGCCGCGTCCAGATGGACGGTCGGCTGGAAGAAGCACACAGCACGGTGGGTCTTCACCGTCCAAGTTGCTGGCCGGTGGAGATGCCACATACATCAAAGTGGGCTCCACTGTGATGGAAGGCGTGGATATATCACACGCATCAGGTGGGCCGTACGACAACAAAGGGAGAGAGAGAGAGAGAGAGTAGTGGAGGGTAGTGGAGGGGCCCGCCACCCCTCTATACAATGCATACATCAAGATGGTTCCCACCAATGTGGGCCCCTAAATCACAAAATCAAATGATAAAAAAAAAAACACCCGCCTTTCGATCTTCTTGGACCGATGGAATCCCTAGCTCCTCAGTTTCGACTTTGACGGAGGATGATGAAATTTGGAGGGTTAGGATGAAAGATGTGGGGGTAAGAAGATGGGCCACACCAAGGTTTTCTCATGGAGAGCTTAAACGTTGGGTTCTCCTTTGGTTGCTTGGAAGTGAAGGAAGAAATAAGAGAGAGAGAGAGAGAGAAGATGGGATGGAGATGTTGACTTTTTGGTTGTTGTGTAAGAGAGGTATGGGTTTTGATGGGGTGAGTGATGTGTTGGGTGATGGGTTGATTGATGTGTTGTACTTGACATTGATGAGATTGATGAGACATGATTTAAAAGGTTGTCTTGAGTTTGCAAATGTGCGGCGTTTCTTCGAACTGATCACGGGCCTACATCTCCTGGCCCAGGTATCGCCTCGGCGCGCGAGACGCGACGTTGGAACCGCGGCGACGGCGCGGTTGCTAGGGTACAAGTCTTGGGTTGAGCCGACTCCGGTTGACGGCATGTAACACAGGGTCGTGCGCAAACATCGGATAAAGGGTCGAAGGTTGCCAAAATTCGACCGGGAAGACCGCGGAAGTCTACGGAACGGTACGGTCTACGATACGGGTCTTACAGCTATCCCCACCTAATAAAAATTTTGTCCTTGAAATTTATACTATCATCGCAACTAAACACAACTTATAAATGAATAGAAAACATAACATCGTGTATAGTCAAAACACAATACAACATATAATCAAATATCGAAAAGACGGGGATAACGCTCTCGAATTTTCGTCTCGCGCTCTCAAAACGCCTCATCCACACTATGAAGGCCTTACTGAACCTCGGATCTTGGATTAGAACGATCGAAAGTGGAATACTATGAAGCTTCACAATCTCAACGATAGGGAGCTATATCAGAAAATCTCTAAGTTATTCGAACTCAGGGATCTAATCATTCTAAGTTCTCAACAATCATATAGTGCAGGGTAGATATCAGCAGATATGTGATGTTATCTTCAGGTATTCCCAAGTTGCTCTGATACCAACTTCTGTCACGCCCCAAACCCGGAGATCGGATTCACAGGAATCCCAATCGCCGAATCCGGTGCTGACAGCCTCCGTAGTACCCCATTCTCGGCTCCTAGCGTCCATGCGCCAAATTCCGATCCTGGAATCCTACAAGGAGGATTTTTTTTTTTGTACATTTAACTCGTAATAAGCATAACTACAAGATTACCCAATTCACAAAGGTAACATCATCATCACATATCCACTAATATAATCATTTGAATACAATGCTGAAAGGGAAATACATGATATTGAAAATCAAGCTCAAGAAGACCGCCGCATGCTCCAAGCTCAACATTGTTGCCACCTAACATCGCCTGCACGCATCTATCGTGCATAAGCTTATAGAAAGCTTAAAGGGTGGTGTAAGTATGTGCACAAGGTAAGTACCAAGTATTCAACACAATGCCATCATCATACAGGACCGAAAATACTGGTAATCCATAAATGGTACAATATCGAAATAAACAGAATCACTAACAAGATCATGAATTATCAGAGTAAGCAGAAATACTGACAAGAGCAGGAATTATCAGAGTAAACATAAATACTGGCAAGATCATAAATTATACAATAACAGAGTAAGAAGAAATATGGGCAAGTCCATGAATCAATCAATATCAGAATACGCAATATAGAACAGTTATGCAAATGATAAGTCATAAAGAGCCAATTATCAAATGCCGAGGATGTGATGCAGTGTGTAATTCCTGATGAGTCCACGACTAGTGTCGATCGTATCTAGACAATATAAATGCAGAAACACAGTAACCCAAAATACCATATGCCGTGGATGTAATGCCATATGCGGTGCGAATGGAATGACCATGCCGGAGTGTGAAGTCTGGATGATGGTACGTAGTATCGCAGGCTATGAGATCCATTACAAGGGACTTCTATCCAAACCATCCCATACCTAAATTTGGATAGTCAGACTCAATGTGGTAAACTCCTAATCTCAGGTTAGTCGCGCGCCCAACCGAAATCCTTGCCATAACGAAGGTACACAACAATTAGTTGCGCACCACCAGCCCGAGTGAATAGTGAATGAATGAATGAATGAGCATGCAACTCCTACTTAATAAGTCCACATATCAGTACGGTTCCTCTCTGGGAAATCACCGGGGTTTAATACACTACAAATGGCACTGCCGCTCTCCCAGCCGCAAGTCCAAGTGAGCGTAAGAAACCTCACTATCCGCCGGCCAATAGTCTGCCAATACCTATTCGGCACGTCGATAGCGGACCCATTCCTCGAGTGCCGTCGACTCGGCCTTAACAATGCCCCTACGCCGGGCGGGTAAGGCCACACCCTCCCAACCGACCATCGCACGGTGGGAGACGCGGTCTCCTGGTATTCGGCACTCGGGCGCTCATGTGTATCCACTCGGTCCCGACGTTGGGGCGTCCTCTAGTACCAAGAGGGTTTTAGGGATTTTCACCTAGGGCCATCTATGGCGGCCGATGCTAGAAACGATTTCCGGTGTTCCGTCCACCATCCACGATATGCTGTGGAGGCTACGATACGATGTCGCTAGGGCGTGCATAAGAATCATAATGCAAGATGCATGAGTCATACAATCCAGTCATGCATCAATCCTGTGCATGCCATGCTCTCATATGGGGCAACTCCGCCTATCAGGGAGCCCTATGAACAACCTGCCCTATGGCATATGCAATGGTCAATCACATCTCATAACAAACATGCAGATGATGCGTATGAGTATGTATTATGATGCTATGTTATCACATACTCATAATCGGTATCAATAACCGGCGTTAACCATCGGCACAATGTGGACATTTAACCAACACTGCCCCTAAGGAATGGCCACATAGAGCCAAACATATAATGAGCCCATGACCTCACACAAGGCCTAATATACAACATGATGGGCCTTACTCAAGGGCCACATATACACAACAGGTGGACCCTGCTCATGGGTCTAATACATATCACAATGGGCCTTGCCCCATAGGCCATATATAAATGCGTCATAATGAGCCTTACCCATGGGCCATGAACACATCACAATGGGCTTTGCCCACGGGCCTCAAATATATGACATATGGGCCCTACACATGGGTCTCGAATACATCAAATGGGTCATGCATCGTGGGCCTACTACATATCACAATGGGCCTTGCCCATAGGCCACGAATGCGTCACAGTGGACCCCAATTACGGGTCGCATATACATCGTATAGGTCTCGATAATTGGCCTCGGCCTCAACAATCGAATTGACACTCGGAATCGGCCTCGATACGCGGCCTCGACAATCGGAATCAGCCTCGATACTTAGCCTCAACAATCATAATCGGCATATACAATCAGCCTCGACAAATCAAAATCATCGGAATTGGCTTCTATACTCGAAATCGATCGATAATCGGAATCGGCAAATCGGTCACGTCAATCGAAATCGGCAAGCGGTCAAGATAATCAGAATCAGCAAATCAGTCACGACAATCGCACCGATCGATAGTCGGAATCGGCAAATCGGTCACGTTAATCGAAATCGGCAATCGATCAAGGCAATCAAAATCGATCGATAATCAGAATCGGCAAATCGGTCACGTCAATCGGAATCGGTAAGCGGTCAAGATAATCAGAATCAGCAAATCGATTACGACAATCGCACCGATCGATAGTCGGAATCGGAAAATCGATCACGTCAATCGAAATCGGCAATCGATCAAGGCAATCAAAATCGATCGATAATTAGAATCGGCAAATCGGTCACGTCAATCGGAATCGGTAAGCGGTCAAGATAATCAGAATCAGCAAATCGGTCACGACAATCACACCGATCGATGGTCGGAATCGGCAAATCGGTCAAGATAATCAGAATTAGCAAATCGGTCACGACAATCGCACCGATCGATAATCAGAGTCGACAAATCGGTCACGTCAATCAGAATTGGTAATCGGTCATGATAATCAGAATCGATCGATAATTAGAATCGACAAATCGGTCACGTCAATCGGGATCGATCGATAATCAGAATCGGCAAATCGGTCACGACAATTGGGTCGACCGAATAAGGCCTAAGGAAAGGTCACAATGTGGACATTCAACCACCATTACCCATCAATGTGGACGTTAAACCATCATTAATCCCAAGCAGTGGCCCACATAAGGGATTTATACACAACGTAACAGCCACATATACATCACATCGGGCCCCGCTCATGGGCCCCACATACATCGCATCAGGCTTCATACAAGGGCCTCGAATGTACCACAATGGGCCACGCCCATGGGCCTCGCATACATCACAATGAGCCTCGCCCATGGGCCGTAAATGCATTTCAATAGGCCGCGCCCATGGGCCTCGGATACATCACAATGGGCCCCATCAAAATGGCCCACAAATATACTGCATTGGGCCCCATCATATAGGTCGCAATTACATTACTACGGGCTACATAAATGGATAGCATGGATATACAATACATACATCACGGCGGGCCGCATACACGGGCCTAATATACACCACTAAGGCCACGAATACCACTCAATGGACCACGCCAAAAAGGGCCATGAATACACAACAGGTGGGCCCAACATATGGGCCCAATATACATAACAGGTGGGCCCTGCACATGGGCCTCATACACGCCAAGTGGGCTGCATCAATGGGCCGCACCAATGAGCCTCATATGCATCACAATGGGCTGTAATTACATCAAGGTGGGCCTCACAAATGGGCTACATCATACATCAAGCGGGCCTCATGCAACAGGTGGGCCTTATATATATCAAGTGGGCCTCATGGGGTCGCCCAAGGTTTTAACCAAACAGATGGACAGCATGGTAATACAACACATACTTCATGGTGGTCCCCCATTGCCTGGACCGTCCATCAAAATGGATAGACGGCGTGGATTCAGAACATGTACACACCGTCCAGACCGCTGGACGGTGTACATATACACTACATACATTGAGTGCGGGCCCCACATTCACGGATGGTGTGAATAAGACATACATTAGTGGTTCCACCAGATGAACGGTCTGAATATAACATAGACCTCATGATCAGATCCAGAGAGCTCCTGACGTCAATCCATCAGCTGCGTGCTACTGGGGTCCACATCAGCGTCCTGATGATGGATGGCTGAGATGGAACGCCTACATCATGGTGAGATCCACGGATGGATGGCGTGGACATAAGATACATACATCATGCGGGACCCACATGGGTGCTGACGTCAATACAACAGCTATATAGCTGCTGTAAACGTACACAGCCAATCCTCATCCACAGAGGTGGGTCCCACGTGTAAGTGGCCCATTAATGAAATATAAAATAAAAAAAAATTATAATATAATACATATCATATACATATATATAATATTATTTAAATTTCTCATAAATCCAGCGTCCATGAGTGTTGGACGGCTGGGATGAACAATACACCTGGGTGGACGGTGTTGATAAAAGACCCCATCACGGTGGCCCATGGTCCAGAGACGGACGGTTCAGATATACCACAAACCTTATGATTGGACGCACAGAACTTGCTGCGTCCAGCAGCTGCTGCGTGTAGCGTGGGACCCACCGTCCTTGCTTGGGCGGTGTGGATCCGATACATCATCAAGATGGGCCACACGTGTGGCCTGCTGCTCTGGACAAAGCTGATATTTATTTTTCCCCTTTGACGGTCCAGTAGCAGCTGCTGCTGGATGTCCGATACTCGGACGGTCAGGTTCAGATCAGGTGGGCCCATGATCTGGCCAAACAGGATGGACGGTGTGTATGTAGTACATACATCAGAGGCGGGGTCCAGCAACATGGACGGTCAGGATACAACGCATACATCAGGTGCGTCCCACCATCTGAACAGTTTTGGATCTAACACATATATCATAAGAGGTGGCTCCACCTGTCCACTGACGTCAGCAGCAGCAGCTGCTGCTGCTGCAAACGGGATGCACGGCGTGGCTGAAGCTCACATCACAGTGGGCCGCGTCCAGATGGACGGTCGGCTGGAAGAAGCACACAGCACGGTGGGTCTTCACTGTCCAAGTTGCTGGCCGGTGGAGATGCCACATACATCAAAGTGGGCTCCACTACGATGGAAGGCGTGGATATATCACACGCATCAGGTGGGCCGTACGACAACAAAGGGAGAGAGAGAGAGAGAGAGAGAGTAGTGGAGGGTAGTGGAGGGGCCGCCACCCCTCTATACAATGCATACATCAAGATGGGTCCCATCAATGTGGGCCCCTAAATCACAAAATCAAATGATAAAAAAAAAAACACCCACCTTTCGATCTTCTTGGACCGTTGGAATCCCTAGCTCCTCGATTTCGACTTTGACGGAGGATGATGAAATTTGGAGGGTTAGGATGAAAGATGTGGGGGTAAGAAGATGGGCCACACCAAGGTTTTCTCATGGAGAGTTTAAACGTTGGGTTCTCCTTTGGTTGCTTGGAAGTGAAGGCAGAAGAGAGAGAGAGAGAGAGAGAGAGAGAGAGAGAGAGAAGATGGGATGGAGATGTTGACTTTTTGGTTGTTGTGTAAGAGAGGTATGGGTTTTGATGGGGTGAGTGATGTGTTGGGTGATGGGTTGATTGATGTGTTGTACTTGACATTGATGGGATTGATGGGACATGATTTGAAAGGTTGTCTTGAGTTTACAAATGTGCGGCATTTCCTCGAACTGATCACGGGCCTACATCTCCTGGCCCAGGTATCGCCTCGGCGCGTGAGACGCGACGTTGGAACCGCGGCGACGGCGCGGTCGCTAGGGTACAAGTCTTGGGTTGAGCGGACTCCGGTTGACGGCATGTAACACAGGGTCGTGCGCAAACATCGGATAAAGAGTCGAAGGTTGCCAAAATTCGACCGGGAAGACCGCGGAAGTCTACGGAACGGTACGGTCTACGATACGGGTCTGACAATACATAGTTGGATGTTCCAGCGCTGTAAAGATGGAGAGCGGGTTGGCTAGTGACCGTGACACTGCACTGGCCAATGGCTATGGTCAGTGCTGTGTGGGCCTCACTATGATGTATTGGTTTCATCTATGCTATTCATCTATTTTTCTATATCATTTTATGGTATGATACTAAAAAATAGGTATATTCTAATTTCAAGTGGACTACATCACAGGAAATAGTGTTGATTGAACGTCCACCATTAAAAACTTCCTGGGGGCCATAAAAGTTTTGGATCAAGCTGATCCTTGCTTTTTCCCTTCATCTAGGTCTGCATGACATAATCAAAAAATTGGATGTCAACAGTGGGCCTTAGGAGGATTTTAATGGTGTGTATTCAATCACTACTGTTTTCTTGTGGTGTGGACCACTTACGGTTTATATTCCTCTCATTTTTGCGATCAACGCCTCAAATGATCTATAAAAATGGATGGACGCCATGGATAAAACACATACTTCATAGTAGGGCCCACAGAGCATCGACCACTAGCCACGGGCTAGTGGCAGCGACTCTAGCCAAACGGCGTCCGTAAAAATGATTAAAGAATGCATTAAATGAGGTAAGAGATATGGAGAATGGTTGTTTTTGAATAAAGTGGGATGATTAAATAGGTTGAACATGAAGAGTTGAACACGACAAGTAAACGTAAGTTTATTTATTACAAATACTTGTACACAACAAGGGTATGCTTTACAACACTAATAAACTATCACTCTTAAATGACAACTCTCACACACAAGGAAAAAACTCTTTGAACTCTTAATACTTGGACACATTACTTTCACTCTTGAACTCACTCTTTTGTTCATGTGTTTGTATATATGCACATAATGAGGCTCTCTCCATATTTATAGGGAGCTATGGAAGGTTCTAGAATTAATATAACTCTAAAGAGTTATTGAAGCTTCCAAATATCCTATAAAATTCTATTATATTCTGGAACATTCTAAAAGAATCCGAAAGGTTCTAGCATAATCCGGAACATTCCAGAAGAGTAAAGAAAACTCCATCAAACTCTAGAAATTTCAGCAAGATTCTAGAGAATTTTATAATTTTCCAGAAATGTCTGAAAGTTTTCGAAAGACTCCGAAATATTCAAGAGAAGTGGTGATGACATTTAACAGAACATGTGTGATATATTGGAGCGATGTGCCACATGTCTAAAAAATCTAGTTGGTTCATTAGATTGGGTCCCATGTAAACATATTAAGGATTATTTTTTTCTTTTTTCTTGTGATCAATAATATAATATTCATTTACAAAAAAGGTGAGTTGTTAAAAATCCATTCCAACAATATAAATTCCACTTATATGTGTGGTTCTAATGATGGAGATCATCTACTAATTTTTAGTATATAAAATTTTATTGGTAGGCCCTATTTGATAAATGGGCTAGATCTATGATATGTAACTACCATTACACTTATGTAAGTCTCAAGCTATATCTTCATATATAGTGCATACATGTGCATAGGAAGATATTTTTTTATCATTTAATGTACAACTAGTTGGATCAATTTGAATGGTTCAACTAGTTCTGTGTGAGCATATCTCTCTCTCTCTATATATATATATATATATATCCGGCCACAGCACAGACCAGCACCGAGATGTCGGTATGGATGCGTAGGCACTTAGAAATATCACGCGTGCATAATTTAACACAAAGTACACCGATTAAATTGCGGAACCACTGCCGATAAATCAGTGTAAGACAATTTTAACCTAATTGGTGGACACTTGCTTGATGAAATGGGACCGTACGATCCTTTATTAAATTTTGGCCGTCCAATAGATGTTAACCCATCCAAGAATGAGATAGTCAAATAATGCCTGAGTATCATCCGTCTCACGTCGCGAGAGTATCAAAGTTTCTCTCGTCTTCGAATGGTGTGAAACTAACATTGGAGTCGCTATATATATCTCTCGAGATTCTATATCCCGATTCCCGACTAGAATTCGGAGACCCTCCGAGCCAACGAAAAACCCTAGAAGACGCTGTAAGTTTCTGCAATCCTCTCTCTCTCTCTCTCTCGCTTCAGTTTCTTCTTTCATGGCTTATCTGAGATCCAAGCGTTCCTCATCTCTCTCTCTCTCTGCATACAGACAGAGAGAGAGAGAGATATGACGCTTTTGGACATGGGGAATAATGGGATACTCTGGCAGCGATCCTAACCTCAGATTCGCGATCACTTGTTTGTTGAAATAGGACTATTGGATGTATTTCATTTTCAACCATTGAATAAAAATGTCAACCGATCCAATAGTCCGATAGTCAAATCACCCTTATTTTGTGTTTATGTACTGTTTAATATAACTTGTATGCCACACATGCAATTTCTAAGTAATTTCAAAGTGCTTGCATACAATCCATCACACTCTGACATAGTATCAAGGTTTACCTCTTTGGATACTTGGTCATTGAAATCTGACCGTAGGAAATTTACTTTCAAGTGCTTGCATTGCGTGAAAATGTGGACGGTGGGCCCATTATTTGGACGGTTTGAGTTTAATTACATGCATGACACAAAATGTGGTTGGACTGCTTGATACATGGATTCCATACTTGGGTCATGATTATTTAAACCTTATGTTTTAGACCTGTTATTATTGTTGATTTGCTTGTTGTCTATATTCAATTGTTTGTCCACACTAAAGGTAGTCTCAATTAGCTGGCCCACTTTTGTGGCCCCCCCATGATGACTGGTTTAGCCTAAAGATCGGCCAAAGGCATTATCACGATGGCCTCAATCCAATGCCATATCTTATATCAGGTGCACATGTGATTTGAAGATTATGGCTGAATTTACAGCTGCAAGCTCATTCTAGTGTGAATACCCACTAGTTCATAACAACATTTTTATCATTACACAAACATAGGAAACTGTTTACTTGGTAAGCCCTTTACCAGTTAGCCAAACAAGACAGATTGAAACAGTTGATCTGCGAAACTCCTTCCCTGTGTAAAGAGTTTACTTGAGGATTTTACAAGCATCCAATCGGTCCCTAATATTTGCTTATGATCTTTGTTGATATCATGGTTAAAAGATTCGGCAACTTGGATCGGCTCTTTGTCCCTGAGTCCAGTCAGGACTCGCCTGAGTCGGGGTTTACTTGTGGTGTCGAACTGGATTGGGTACGACCAAATTTGAGTTGCATCGGACTAGTCTAATGCTTAAAATCATGGCTGATATTCAAATCCTTTTGAACAATTACAGTTGTTTTCAATGTGTTTATAGTGATTTTCAAATATATTCGCGCATTCAATCTTGGGTTATTCATGTCAAATTGTGGCTGGGTGGTTTTGGATTCGGGGTTTACAGATCTGTGAGTCTCATATGCTTGTGCGGAGGTTTTTAGAGTTTGGATTTAGAGAGGAGTTGTATGATCCTGGGGAGGAGGATATGTGTTGTATCCTGTGGTTTTGAGTTTGTAGAAATGGGTTTAGGTGATTCAGACCACTGATCTGATGACGCCCATCTTGAATGAGTCATTTGGGAAAAAATTCCCCTTATTGATCCAGTTTGTGGTCTTTATTGTGCTGAATGTGGATTGTTGCTGTAGTTTTTCCCTGACTCATAAATTGAGGCTGCTGATTGAAGAGCTTGGATTTGTGGTGTCAAAGATATTTTTGGTTCATGGTCTATCCATGGTGGGGCCTGTTGGATTAGCAATCTGGACGCTGAACCATGCCCCCTTCTCCACTTGTGCAGAGTCATGCCCAGGGGATGTGATAAGTACACTATGCTTGAGATTGTACAATTCAGTATGGATTTAAATTAGGATTTCACACTATTTTATCTATGTGGAGGTAAATTCTATGATAGAACTGGTATCGGATTTATGTGGAGGTAAATTCTATGAGAGAACTAGTATCGGATCTATGTGGAGGTAAATTCTACGAGATAATTGGTATCGGAGCCATGCAAATGGTGGGACCCACCATAATCAAGCTGGTCCATTTAGGTAGACGACGTTGATATCAATAGATGGTTGATACTCTTGACTGAATGTTCAAGTTTGGCCTACTGAAGAGCATATCACCCTTATTTTTGAGCTTGGTGATCTTTATCATGTGGTTTGCCAGTTTCATGCTCGTCCTACAGAAATGTACAGAAATGTCACTGACATCTTGGTAGGAAAGGCTGGCTGCATGCTAAGCTAGCATGGAGCTGGCTGTAAGTGGTCAATTGTCATTCCGATTTCTCTGGCCAGCAAATATAGACGGGCCCACCCTTCTGTACCAGTGCTGTCCATCTGCTGGTCTACATTATGAATAGCCAACGTCTAGTAGAACTTCCGCATCCATAAATTGTCATTTCCTCATCAATGAAAACTCCCATTGCACGTGGAATCCAGATGAAAAATCCATTTCCTGGAAACCAATGCAACAGTTGAAGATTATCTGGAGGATACTTTTTTGGCATTCCTTGTCCATGATGTTGCCAATTGATCCGTGAAAGCACCCCACAATTCTATGACTTCTGTCTGAAACAAAAAGCATGGCTTTTCTTCAGCTGAGCATCAGAAAATGCCTCCAGTGTTTTTCAAAGAAACTACTTTGGAGAATCTAGGGCTTAGCAATTTGTTTATTTTTTCCCTCTAGTTCTAGATCCTTTTATCTTTGATAATTTTTGGATCTGGATATAAATAACTGGAAAGAGAACGAAATTTTGTTCTGTGGTACTTGTTGTGATCATGAGTCCATGACTATCATTTGGTTTAGTCTTTTGTTGTATGGTAGCAGTTATATACTGAGAGTACTGTCCGTTCTCATTTAGGGGCATGTATAATTGAGTTAAGAGGTAAATCTGAAATTTTATATTTGGAAGTGGGTCTATGCAATAATGCTCGTGGGTATTTTGTCTTCTCATTGCTGGTCCTAAGCCTAGATAAAGGAGGGTTGCATCAGGTTGGCAGCAGGCTTGTAACTTTTGACATGGCTTTTATCATGAATCTTGACAATGTGACATTTCAAGTATGTCAGAACAAAATTCGTGTATATGACACCAATTAGTTGGGATACACTTAGATGATGATGAAAGGGTTTGGTAGTAGAAGTTACTAGGGTAGGGAATTGTGCAAATTTGATATAGATTGAGCCCATTCTATAGTTCCACAAAGCTTCCACTTAGGGTGCCATTCTTTCTTCAAAATTTCACGATTCCTAAATGTTCTGGTGATGAACTTGTGAATTTTCTACAGCCTGTTGGTCCTCTTGCTTCTAGGAATTAATCAATTCACAGGCCATTGATATATCCCCAGGGCTAGCTAAGATGCAGCGTTTTTCTTCTGCGAGAAACAGTTTTCTAAGCTGATGTATTTTTATCGTGCATTTATTGAGATATTTCTCTATTCTTACTGAAAGCTGAAAATTGCTAATTTACCAATATATAAAAATGCAGATGATAAGGGCCTTGTTTGGCAGACACTCTTGATTTATTATTATTATTATTTTTTTGAAGCATATTTCTATGTAATGCAATTTTTAAAAAGTTAATTTAAGAAATTTTTATTTTATTTATAAATGTAGTTTGGATGATACTGCCTATTTTATCTATCCTCATCACCATTGATCTGATGATTAAGATCATCTGTTAAAAAGATTTTTTTAGGTGTGGCCTGTCTTCGTTTTGGATTATGTTGCGGTAAGGCGTTCTCTTTCTTAGTGATTTTGATGCAAGACATGGAAATTAAATATGATATGCGAGATCTCAGGCTTAAGATCATGTTAGTTTAGAAACAATTACACAAATTCCATATCCCACATGAAAGTCCAAACATTCAATTAAGGGGAATCTTTGCGGGTCCAAGCCTACACATAATAGGGCTAGATCAATAAAATTTATGAACCAAACGATACTCAAATATAAGAAATAATCATCCACACATGCATAGTAATCAGTTCCTAATCCAAGGGATTCAGAAATTCCAATTCGGGGAACCCTAGGGTAAGAAAAAAGGGTATAGAATTGGAGATTTGAGTAATTTAGGGTTAGGTTTAAGGATTTTGGGTGGAAGCGGAGTGAAAAAGAGGAGAAACAAACCAAAGAAGTACCGCACGCGTGGACAACAACAATGGCCCAGACGCACGTGCGTGTGATTCCGACCGCACGTGTGTGGGGCTCACTATTCAGAAAAAGGCTACCTTGGCCTTGGTCAGTCAGGCATGGACTCCAAAACCCTCAAATCTCAACTCGATCCGATGTACTGTTTGTGCGTGGTGCTCCGTAGAAATTTCAGCCCTCCAGTAGGGCCAAATTATGAATTTCTGCTGTGAGGAGGAGAATTGCTGCAATAGATGATTTATTCGAAATGTAGATGATGGGGTGAGATGAGAAAAAAGGATGGTAGAAGATAGGTAGTTGAGATGGCGATGGATGGGAGCGAATCAGGATAGATGTGACTTCGCACCACGGTAGTTAACCCTTCGATGAAGGGAGGGCTTCATACCCAATTAGGCTTCACAACTTAGAGAGTAGGAAAACGCAAAATTTTTATTAATTTTCAATGAATGGAAAAAACTACAAGGGGTGCCTATTTATAAGAAAACCTTATACCCCAAAACTCGCGCCATGTGCGCAACCTATTACTTGGCGATGAAGTAAACCAAAATAAAAACTAATTAAAGAAATCTAAAGCGTCCATGATGCTCTAAATAATATTAATAAGCAAACCTAAAATATGAAATCAATCTGAGTAGTGGGCCACGATCATAAGATCCCATGATGGGCCTTTCTTGACTAACCGGCCTACTCTTTTGAATTAAACTTCGTCTTCTAGCTAGGAGGCCCTCCTTGGATGTCGTCATCGATCCAAATCGACGGTGGGGCCCTCCTTCTGGCCTACAAGCGTAGGAGGGGTGGTGTGCGTGCATGTGTGAACGGCGTGCGCGGGATGTCCCCATCAGATTTGCCTTGCAGAGAACCCTGTTGCGCTTTGGTTGCTAGTAGTTTAATGGATGCAGGACTATTGAACCAAGTCTGGAACCCGCAACAAAGGCTCCTTCTCTGATCTTTGTGTCTTCTCTTCATCTGGTGATTTACACATGATGAACAGTTCTCATGAAATGCACCATAGTGGCCCCATAAAAAAACCAATGGTTAGTGTGCCATTCCATTGTGATTTTCTTGTGACCCACCTTAGTTGTAGATCTAGCTGATTTTTGGTCTCAAAGCCTAGAATGTAGGAGCTCGTTTGATGGATGTAATGGATTTTACATTAACACATGGTGGGCCCCACACAGTTTAGTTGCGTAAAACAAGTGTTGTACAGGATTCCGATCCACATCTCAATTTATGGAGACTTTGAACATAACTGCGTTGAGAGGTAGCCTTTAATATTTGATTAATAACAAAAATGCCCCTGTAATGCCCATTCTTTAGGCATTTTGCTCACCTTTTAAGTTAAAATTCATGTGAAGACCACGCAAATGCCTGTCCTCAAGGAATTTTGCTCACTTTGAAGTTAAATCTGTGTATGTGCATCAAAATGCCAAACCTCAAGGCATTTTGTTCACACTTCTAGTTAAAAGTCATTTTAAGGGCACCTTAATGGCTATCCATGGGCTATTTTGCACACTTCTCATGTTGAGAATCTATGCAAATGTACTAAAATGCCTATCCTTGAGGCATTTTGCCCACTTTTTTCAAGTAAAAAATCCTGGTTAAGTGCACCAAAATGCCAATTCTTGAACCATTTTGCATATATTTTAGGCTAAAGTTATGAATAAGGACAATTAAATTTCTATTGTTGAGACATTTTGCACTTATTAAGTTAAAAATCTGGGTAGGGCACCAAAATGCCAATCCTCCATGAACTAATTCCTATCCTAGAGGCATTCCAATCCTCCACTTTTTTCAAGTAAAAAACCTTTCACATTAAAAATCAGGTTAAGGCCACCTAAATTCCTATCCTAGAGGCATTCTCCCGACTTCTCAATTTGAAAATCTTGATAACAACACCTAAACGTCTATTGTCGTAGCATTTTATCTGTTTTTTTTTTTAATTTAAAATTTAAAATTTACTTTTTAAGTTACCAATCCTAATAAGAGTTCCAAAATTCCATTTCTCGAGGCATTTCTCCACTTTTAAAGTTAAAAATCAAGTTAACAACACATAAATGCCTATCCTTGAGTTATTTTGCCTACTTTCCAAGTTAAAAATTAGGATAAGAGCACCAAAATTTCCATCTTGTGACATTTTTTTTTCTTCCACTTTTCATGTTCAAAATCTAGATAATGTGATGAAGACATCAGAGCACCATTCAGGGTCTACCAGACATGACATTCAAAATCGGTTACGTAACGGTAACGGTCATAACCGTTACGCATTACGGGGTCGAAACGGCAGTTACAGAAAAATAAGCCATAACGGTCCTATAACAGTTTTTTCAAAAACAAAAAGGGCCGTAATGGCCGATACGGGGGTTGTAATGCCCGTTATAGTCCTTATCATAATGGTAACACTAGTGGCCGTTACGGCCACCATTACCATTTTGGAACACCTTGCTACCAGAGGAAGAGGAGATTATCACCAGTTTCCCTCTAGAAGGATGACCAATACATGGGCCCAAGTGGGCCGAGTGGACCATTTTGAAGATCCCACATGCATTTGATGCATCTTCAAATACCCTACACTAGGGCATGCGTCATGCATCATAATGGTTCTGAAATGCCGATCTTTGATGTATTTTGTCCACTTTTCAAGTTAAAATTTTGAGTAAGGGCGCCAAAATGCCCATCCTCGAGGCATTTTGCCCACTTTTGAATTTAAACATTTTGGTAGGGGTGCCTTAATCCCTATCCTTGAAGCATTTTGTCTACTTTTGAAGTTACAGTTCGGGTTAAGGGCATTAAATTGCCCATCCGTGAGGCACTTTGCCTACTTTTCAAGTTAAAATTTTAGGTAATGCCATCAAAATGCCTATCTTTGAGGTATTTTGCCCATTTAGACAAAAACGGCAAAATGTTAATCCTTTAAGAATTTTGCTCGGCATATCAAATATGGAATCTACGTAGGACACCAAAATGCCAATTGTGGAGGCATTTTCCCGAATTTTCAAGTTAAAATTTTAGGAAAGGGCCCTGAAATGCCCATCTTTGAGGCATTTTTCCCACTTTAAGTTAAAAACCCAGACAAAATCGCTGAAATGCCCGTCTTTCAGGCATTTTGCCAGCTTTTCAAGTTAAAAATCTGGATAAGGGCACTAAGATGCTCATCCTTGAAGCATTTTTCCTACGTTTCAAGTTAAACATTTTGGTAAGGGCATCTCTCAAAAAAAAAAAAAAAAAGAAACATTTTGAAGGGCACCTAAATGCCTATTGCCCACTTTCAAAGTTTAAATTCAGGTTAAGGGCGCACCAATATGCCAATTGTTACTGAAAGTTTCTCACTTCTCAGATTAAAATTTTGGGAAGCACAAATAAATTCCTATCCTTAATGCATTTATCTCATTTTCTAATTATAAAATCTCGATATGGACATCAAAATGGCAATTCTTGAGGCATTTTGACCACTTTCCTACTTTAAAATGTATTTGAGAGCACTTAAATGTCTGTCCATGGGGCACTGTGCCCACTTTTCATGTTAGAAATTTGGGTAAGGTGTACTAAAATGCCGATGCTTGAGGCAGTTTCCCCAAATTCCTAGTTAACATTTAGGGTTAGGGAACCAAATTACTAATTACCAAGGCATTTTGCTAACTTTTCTAGCTAAAAATCTGACCAAGGGCTGCAAAATGCCAATTCTGGATGTGCATTTGCCCACTTTTCAAGTTAAAAATCTGGTTAAGGCAACCTAAACCGCGATCATTGATGCATTTTGGCCACTTTTCAAGTTAAAAAACTTGGTAAGGGCATTAAATACCTGTCCTTGAGGAAATTTGCCCTGTTTTCAAATTAAAAAGCCAGGTCAGGGCACCAAAATGCATGTCCTTGAAGCATTTTGCCCAGTTCCTGAAGCTGAAAACCATGGTAAGGGCACCTAAGTTCCTATCCTTCAGGCGTTTTTGCCGGCCTCTCAAGTTAAAAATCAGTAAAGGCACAAAAATGCCAATCCTTGAGGCATTTTCTCACTCATAAAGTTGAAAATCCAGGTAAGGGCTCTGAAAAATGCATATCGTTGATGCAGCTTACCCAATTTTCAAGTTAGAGACTTGGGTAAAAGCACCAAAATGCCAATTCTTCAGGCATTTTTTGAACTTTTCAAGTTAAAAATGTAGGCAAGGGCACCAAAGTTCCCAATCCTGGAGGCATTTTGCCCCACTTTTCAAGTTAAGATTTAAGTTATGGGGCACTTAAATGCCTATCCTTGAGGCATTTTGCCCTAAATCCCATTGTGAGTTAAAAATCTAGGTAATGGCATAAAAAATGCCCATCCTTGAGGCATGGTTGATATAATACGTGGTGTTATTTGCATGAAGGTGTGATTGTTGGGGTCTTTTAATACCTGCTCTTATGTTACATTACAGGTTATCACTTGAAAACCCCATCTTACTCTTTGGGGTCAGCCGACATATTGAGAAACTGTACAAATACTACTGATTTGTTGTTTCAGCACTCCATCCAAATTGAAGTTTTTGGCCCCAACCTGAACAAACATCGGGCTCTCCATTCGTCCAGGGTTCCCACCATGGGTGTCCAATGGACCCAGCATGATCTGCACACATATGGGTACCTGTAGATGGTGTGTTTTGAGGGTTTTCTTTGTGGGCGCGGATTGGATACTGACAAAGTCAGTAGCCAAATTGCTACTGAAGTGACATCACCAAGCTCCGTGGACCCTACTATGATGCATGTGTTGTATCCATACCGTCCAACCATTTGTAGAGATAGTTTTATGGCATTACAAAAGAATTAGATAGATCTAAATTTCAAGTGGACCCACCACAGAAAACCGTGGGAGCAGTCACACCCACCGTTGAAACATTTATAGGGCCCACCGTGATGTATTTTTGAGATCCAACCTATTCATAAGTTAACATAGAGATATATGAAGTGAAAACAAAAATATCAGCTTGATTGGAAACTACTGTGGTCCCTAAGAAGTTTTGAACGGTGGATGTCACTGTCCCCACTATTTTCTATGGTGGGGTCCGCTTGAACTTTAGATCTATATCATTCTCTTTGTAATGCCATAAAATGGTCTCTAAAAATGGTTGGACGGTACGGATACAACACATGCATCATGATGGGGTCCACAGAGCTTGGTGACGTAACTTCAGTAGCGATTTGGCTACTGACCTTGTCAGTATCCAATCCGCGCCCTTTCGTTGTGGTCTTAGGATCCTGTTTTGCATGCACACCAAAAAAAAAAAGAAAAGAAATAAAATAAAAGGTGCTGTTTTAGTAGTGTAGCACTTCATATCATTGGTTTAGTAGGATTCCAGTGATGTCTCATTAATGAGGTTATCTGGGTTAGTGAATCACTGATTGTGTGGGGCCCATGTACTGTGAAATTGTTGATATACAGGATGGCATGGGACCTATGTACTGCTAGGATTATTGAGAAACGGAAATCAGACGAGTACAACATGCCACACACTCAACTTTGCCTCTGTTAAAATTTATTAGATAAAATATACGTTTAGATGTGAATCCTTTTTTGTATTTCTAATGCTGGTTTCATCTTGCAGATGATCGACGACCAGGGCTTGGGGTTCTTTGCCAATGTCCTTGGCGTCTGTATATTTGTTCTGGTAATTGGTTACCATTACGTGATGGCGGATCCGAAATATGAAGGGAGCTGAGGATGTGTAGGATTTGTGTTTTTGTTAGGCAAAATTCAAAACTCTTCTCCCATTAGAGACTAAAACTAATGTGGTTGAATTGTCTGCTTTCTTGCTGAAACTGTTACAATGGCAATAATTTCTGATTTTATTTGAGTTAAGATTTTGAAAAGTTGAGTAGGGCTGATATGTACTAGTTTCCTACATCTGTGTTTTGGTATTGTCGGCAGGCCACATTTTGAAAGAAATAGGACCGTTCATCAGGTTAGCACCTAGTGCATGTGGCATGGCTAAGAAATATGGCTAGCCCATGCAATCTTATTCTTTAGGCAATGCTTGTACGTACAACTGCCCATTTTTGTGGACCAAAGGCTGTAGCTCTGGCCCCTTTTTGGGCTAGCTTGATATGCGGACAGGCATCACTGATGAATTGCATTGGGGTTTGACTTCTGAACGCTGATTGCGTCCTAACCCTGCCAGACTCCAGCTGGGAACGGGCAGGAGCTCTGAGTGCCCACCTTGATGTATGGGTTTTATCCACATTTTCCATCCATTTCTTCGTGGCATTTTATGTAACAGGACCAAAATTTAGGCAGATACAAGGCTCATGTGGACCACACCACAGGAAGCAGAGGTGATAATGATGCTCGCAGTTGAAATTTAGCCCTACCGTGATGTTTATTTGCCATCCATGAAGGTAAAATACAGATATCGATCCAACTTCTGTGGCCCTCAAGAAGTTTTCAACGGTAGAGAGTTTAATTCCCATTGTGTGGTCCATCTGTATCTTGGAATCTGCCTCAGTTTTGGGCCTTTACACTGAAATGATACAGCGGGGTCCACCTGTATCTTGGAATCTGCCTCAGTTTTGGGCCTATACCCTGAAATGATACAGCGGGGTAGGATGCAATCCGCGTTCTCAGACTGCTGACATTTTGCACTATCTAAAAAAATTGTTGCGAATCATTTTTCAACACATGACACTGACGTAAAGATGTCCAGATCATCGAGTGTGGGCCCAGTTATTTGGATGGTGCATTTATCGGAAATCACACTGTTTAAACAATCCTAACTACACAATTATCAGCTACCAAATGGTGAAGTTAGAGATCAAATGGTTCGTTTCTCAGTGCAATTTTTGGATTGCGCTCCATCTAGGATTGGATCAGCAATATGGACAGTTCGAATTGGGTAGAAACCATGTACGTTTCTTTGGAGAGTCGCTGCCATGAAGAACGAACATGGGTCTAGCCATGCAAACTTTTGCATGCGATCGTGAATTTGGAGAGGGCCATGCCCATGCTCAACGGGCATGCACAAACAACCGTACATGTGACTCGATCTAAAGAGAACGTGCGGGAAACATCTCCCACCTTACCTAAAATTAGACCTGATTCGTGGGCCCACCGGAGGTAGGTTATAATTTCAAAATTAGATTGGATCGGTTGATATCAAAGGGCCTTAGTTTGTTGAATTCAGTGTTGGCTCGCTAGTGAGGATTGCTTACCAACTTCGAAATGCCGATGGGACTGATAAATCAAAGAGATTTGAGCTTCGTGGTGCATTTACCACACTGGAGAAAATTTTGGGCTGTGCAACAGGTGGGCCCTGTTTATTTTTTTGGGCCAGCCTCAAGGCTGAAAAAACACACCCTTCCTCATGCAAAACCATTGAGCTAGGGGGCTCGAATCTAAGCTGGTCCATGCATCACCCCTTTTCTTTTCCAACCATACATTTCCATCACATAGCTGTAGCCCATAGATGTTTCAAGTGTTCATCGTAGATAGAGGTGGTTTTGAAATGCGGGGCCCCACGATAGATGGGGTACATGCCCCCAGGTTCATACTCATCACAAGCTTAATATTTTTCGAGGCTCTAAATTACAAGGCTTTCATGGGACTTAATCTATCTCTACTGATTTGGAAGGCAGCTGGAAGGAAATCTTGTGGTGCTTTCCCAGCCTCCTCTGTTCCATTGTTTTCTCATTAAAACATTGCCAGGCCGCTACCTCTGTTCTGTTCTCACATTGCCAAGCTGCCATTGTCCATCGTGGAGAGGAATCCTATGCATCGATCAAAGGCCGACCATCATTGCTCTCTCCAGTCCTGCTCTAGTTCTCAGGGAAATGCTCTCTGATTTCCAGCTGGGTCTGAGACAAGCAGATTTTGGTGTCTGTAGAAGAAAATCATAAGTGGTTTAGTTAGTACCACATGCACACCTCCCTTTCACACCTTGAGCAGCGGTGCATCAGGTGGCCCCTGCCATACAGATGGCCAATAGGCAAAAAAGAAAAAAGAAAAAAAAGGAGAGGTTCAATATAGTTGAATGAAGACAGTTAAATATTATTTTTTTCAACTGTCCATCTTTTCATATAGGGGTGGCCACCTGATAAGCTGACCAGCCTGTTTTTGCATATGCTCCCGCTTCACGGTTAGGGTTCACCTGATGAACCGCACAGATGTTCCATCACACTACCTGGATTGGCAATGTAAAAAATCTCTATGCTCTTTCAGCAAGAATGCTCACCTGCAACCAGTTGCAGGCTAGCAAAACCTACAACCCATTGTGCGCTTTGGGTGTGTACGACATTGTAAGCATGCACAAGGTGGGCCCCCATGAAAATATCCAGGGCACAAAAATCAGTTGTCCCATCATCAGGTGGGCCATGTGCACACAGAATCAGATTGTCAGCAGGTTTTTTATTTAACATCCATAGTTCTACAGCCTGGAGGCTCACCTGATATTTGTATCAGACTACAACCGATTGTAGACAACTATTAATCCCACAAAGAAGCAATATTTACCGTCTTAATCCCCCAATAGCACTAACCAACATCAAACTACACAGGCATCTTTCAGAAAGCTTGCAACCAAATAACTGTTATCTATAACCAGTCTCAAACATGGTACAAACACCTGAAAAATCCACTCAACTCAGTATTTAATTTTGGGGCAATAGAAAACAATTTAAATGTTTGAGGAGCTTTGCTAAGTACACGTGTGTGCAATAAAGCTCATGTACATGCCACACGTGACAGCATGGCACAATAGGTCCAAAATCCAATCCATCTGCCAGAAAGGAACCATTGCATTGATGGCCCAGGCAAAGAATCAGGTTGATCCAGTCAGGCAGGCCAGTGTTTGCAAAACATATGAATGGCTCTGAAAAACTTGTCTGCAGTTTGCTAACCCATCCACCTGTTTCCAATATCGAGGCCCATATGCTGTGTGTGGACCAGATCTACTTTTTGGGAAAACAAGTAGAAGGTAGGACCAACATGATGGATGGATCGCATCTCTCACCTATGTGACCGCACGTGTGGCATGTACATGAGCTTTACTTCACATGAGCTTGCACTTAGCAAAGCTCATGTTTCAAGAGCATAAAACAAAACTCAGCACACTGCATGCTGGCAGACGATCCAGGCTCTCTTCATGGAGATCATTATTTGAAGCAATCTATCAGTGCATGAAGTCTCAGTGAGAGTCTTGCTGGTGGCAAGGATCTTAGACATTCAGCTTGCAAAATCATCGAGTTGACTCACCCAGTTTTAGAACCACATCTCTCAACAATTTTTACTGTCTATTCTACATGCATGTCAGGTATCGAAGAAAATATATGCAGAGACTGAAATAAAAGTGCAACAATCTGTTTCCAAGGTGTATGATGGGCTTTTGGGCACGTCCTAGTGGACCATCTCCATTGATTACAAAGGAATGCCAATTTTCCCATTTTCCTATCAAATTAACGCTACAGTGATTTGCCATATTATTCCGTCCTAGTGGATGAAGACAGCTGGTGCAACATAAATCTTTCTGGGGCACACCATGATGTGTGTGACTTGAAACATTTGTGGGACACCATAGCTTTTGGACTAGGAAGATATTTGGGTTATTCCCTTCATATGATGTGCTCACCTTATGAATGAGTTGGATGTCGTGTAAACATCAGCGGACCCCAGGAATATGTCAATCAAGGTGTCTACATTCCCACGTTTGCCTATGATGTGATCCACTTCAATTTCATCCCATGATTTTCAGGGTCACATCCAAAAATGAGCTGGCGCAAGTAATGGACGGGTTACATGTCACATATATGTCATGGCGTTACCCAGAGATTTATGTTACCTGTGGCTACACATCAAAATAAGACGGTGAATCACCCTCGAGCGAGAATCCCCGTACCATTATTTTTCCTATAAATGCTTCCCCATGCAATACTACACATTTGTTGCTTCTTCTGAAGGGACAAGTCAGGATCCCCTATCCATGACTGACTGATACATGAATCGCAGTTTCGTATCCCACTTGTGTTAGACGACCCAAATGCAAGACAGATCAGTTTAAGCTGGAAATGTAGAACCAATTTCAATTTGGATGGACTCACAAATGGGGCCCTGAACTAGCATCATGCAGCTGCACCTGGTTACACTCAATCACACACCGTCAGACTCCCACCACACATCCACACGTGATAGCAAGAACACAGGACAAAAAGGTACAATGATCCATTGAGACAGTGGATAAGAGTCCCCAATATGACAGGAAGAACAAAGGGGCCACTCTAGGAATCTGATGATAGCTAAGCTCCATAGGACATGGGCATGTTCTTAAACTATTATAAATGGATGTAAGATCCAGCACTCCCTGAAGCCTAAGCAATCACACTGCCAGAATCGACTTCCACCATTAACTACCCGTCCATTTCCAACACTGTTATGATAGTAAACAACTCAGCTCTATTTGAGGATCCCTGTACTGGCTGGCATTGAAAAGGATAACTTGATACAACCAAACTCTTACTTCTTAATGCACTTCTAGTTCTATTCTTGGATGCCCTACGATCACCCCAACTAGAATGTTTCCTTTTCTTACTCAAGAAATGGAAGTTTACTGTAAGAGCAATGCTAGAGATTGCTTACCCTCTCCAGCAGTTGGAAATGGACATGGGCACATTCTTAAACTATTATAAATGGATGTAAGATCCCGCACTCCCCGAAGCCTAAGCAACCACATTGCCAGAATCGACTTCCACCATTAACTACCTGTCCATTTCCAACACTGTTATGATAGTCAACAACTCAGCTCTATTTGAGGATACCTGTACTGGCTGGCATTGAAAAGGATAACTTGATACAACCAGACTCTTACCTCTTAATGCGCTTCTATTCTTGGATGCCCTATGATCACCCAACTAGAATGTTTCCTTTTCTTACTCTAGAAATGAAAGTTTATGTCCTCCTATGTAAGAGCAATGCTAAAGATTGCTTACCCTCTCCAGCAGTTCCACTCTACATGTGGCAATTCTCTTGGGTGATTGCCGCCATTTGACCTGGTGGGCCATTGCATCCACAGGCCATAGCTCAAAAACCACATATTATTGAACAATCTTAGGACCCATTTGGACGACCCTCTAAATGGGTGCTTGAGGCATAAACCTCCTTCCAAGCCAAACCAGCTTTTTTAATGCACTTTGCAAGCCCCTGTTTCACCATCCACATGATGAAATAGGTGCTAAAATGCTGACATGACGAAAACCAATCAAATCGGTTTTCGCTGAGTTGACTGAAGTAGGCTTGAAACCCCATACTGTGGAAACCCCCTTTCTCACAAGAGCACCTGCCCTTAGCTGTTGCATCAAGGGCATGGAATCAAAGGTTTTAGAGAAGTTGAGGGTAAAAAAAGATCAGCAATGGTCTATACTCAATCTGCCTGTTCGGATAGCTAGGATTGTCAATCACCAAAGTCTTGGGCTCCAGCACCCTGCGCATGAGGTGGCCTGTCAGAGCAATGGCTCAAATCACCACTTGGGTACTACCACATGTATAACAAGGGTCCTATAGATGAGAAGCAACCATCTCTAGCAATAGTAAACTCGGACTGCTTTCCCAAAAAAAAAAAAAAAAGGAAAAAAGAATCTAAGCCTTCTTATCCAACCTATAGCAAAAGGGGAAAAAGGAATTGCACGTGCATCTATGGGACATAGGCTGCAGTTCTTACCAACTACGATAGCCGTCAACAGGGCAGTAAACCCTTCTTTTGCGCCCGTGTTCGTGGGGAGAAACTGTTCTTGTTAGCCACCTGCAACTGGGGCTTCTTGGAGATGGCTTTCCGCTTCTCCACTTCAAAACCTTCACCATCTCCTGAAGTTTCACCTGCCATACCATTATTTTAAATATTTGTGAAACCAAAGACTAAGGCTTTGTTTGGACAGGAATTTTGGAAATGTTCTTCTCGGGGAAAACATGGGACCTGTGGCTGCCACAGCAGCTTCTCTATGTTGTTCTGTGGGACTTCTCATAAAAAATGGACAATGGAAAAATAGCAAGATTTTTGTTTCCCAATTTTGTAAGTTTGCGGGAAATGTCCCAAAAACAACAGATAAAAGCTGATGTGGCAGCCATGGGACCATGGGTTCCTTTTCTTTTCTTTTTTTAAATTTTGTTGAGCTGCTTTTTTTTTTTTTCTGCTGTAAGAGCTTCAGCTGGGACCATGGGTTCCTTGATAAAAATATTTCCTGGAATCCCATCCAAACAGAGCCTAAAGCATTGATTGTACTCCAACCATCTTGAAAGGAAAAGGAAAGGGAACCATAATATTTTTTTCCTATCAATCACCTTCATTGTTGTTGATTAAAGTACTTGACACCTTTTTCATTTCCTGTCTTTGTTGGGATGAGTTTTCCGTAGACTCCACAGCTGAGTGGGATTTCTTCTTGGTCTCCTTATTCATGGGCGTGAAAACATCTACAGAGACATCAGCTCCTTCATCTCGTGATCTTTTTCTCTTTTCCTGTTGTTCCTCAGATTTGGTAGTTGAACTTCCCATTTCTCTCTGAATTGCTGAACGAGTAAACCTTTTAGCGATGGCAGGACTATTCAATTCCCGATCATTAGTTGAGGATTGTATTTCTACTTCTGCGGATGAATTCACCATTTCCTTTTGATATGCAGAACGAGTTGACCTTGTTGGGTTGGTGGGGCCGTTCGAGTTTCTATCCTCAACTGACTCTACCTCAATTGAATCATCTAATTGTTCTCTTTCTTTCTGAATAGCAGAACGGGTTAACCCTTTCTTCATATCATCAGTTGAGGACTCTGGCTGTTGCCCTTCAGTTGAATTTCCTGTCTTTTCACGAATTGTCGAACGAGTTAACCTTGTCGTGGTGGTAGATCTATTCAACTCCCTATATTCAATTGAAGACACTGACTCTACACCATTGATTGAATTTCTCATTTCCTTACGAACTGCCGAATGAGTCAGCCTGGTTATGTTATGGTTATCCGACTTCTCGTCTATAGTTGAGGAATCTACATTGGCTTCATTCGTTGACATTTCCATTTCTTTCTGAACTGCTGAACGAGTTAACCTTGTTGCGACGGTGTGACTATTTGATTTCCTATCTCTAATTAAGGAGCCAACTTCGACTTCATTGATTGGATTTTCCATTCCTTTCTGAATTGCCGAACGAGTTAACCTTCTTGTGATGGCATTGATTTTCAACTTCCCATCTTTAGTTGAAGACTCTATGTTGTCTTCATCAGTCGAATTTCCTGTTTCTTTCTGAACCGAAGTATCAGTAAACCCAATTTTGATCGTATGGCTGTTTGACTTCCCTTCTTTAGTTGAAAACTCCTGCTTGACTTGGTCATTTGAATTTCCCCTTTTTTTCTCAACTGCCGAACGGGTTAATCTTTTTGGGGTCGTGGGCTTTTTCGACTGGTCATCTTTAGTTGGGGACACTACCTTGACTTCGTTGATTGAATTCCCCGTTTCTTTCTGAACTGCCGAACGAGTTTGTCTTGTTGCAATGGTACCACCATTCAATTTCCTTCCTTTGGTGGTGGGGCCATTCAAACTCCTGTCTTCCAAGATTTTCAGCACAGCTGTTGGATTTTCTTGCATGGATAGAGCTTCTAGAGATCCTTCCATCAACTGATTCTTCTTTGAAGCACCCCTTCTGCTTGAGACTGGTGATTTTTCATGTATAGTATCCAAAGATACATCATCATCCATAATTTGGATGGGATCTGGAAGAACCGGAAATTGCGGTATTACTGACTTCTGTGGTAATTCATGCACTAATGAAGCAAGAGCTGCACGAGCAGCAAGCGGGCTAAGATGAGACTTCTCAAAATTCACCTCCGGCACGGGCTGACTGAGAGGTGGGGAAAACTTGTGTTCTGTTTCAAGTTGGAGTTTCCGTTGGCTCCTAGTCGACCTTCTGGAATTGCTCTGGTTGTAGGGAGAGTGGTTATGCAAATAGCTTACCGCTTTGCTCCCCTTTGGTCCAGCAAGATCAACTGTGTGCAGAAATCAGTTCCATATAAATATCTTTATGACAACATTGTAAATAATATGAAGTTGGCAGGTGCATCAGGGAGTCCAATAGTTATTAAAACAGGTGTGTAGATGATGCTTGATCGAAAAATGGCATTCTTTGGTTCGTCCAAGCAGCGGTCACTATGTCCACACGTACCTCTACATGTGTCCATACATGCCAAATATGTTGGAACTCTAAACAGCTCATCATGTGGGCCCCATTATTTAGATGACCTGGTAGAAAAAAAAGGTGGTCCACTCACCAGGCATCCCCTACTATTTCCATTTCAGATGATCCTAGCCATCCCATGAAGATGTACTAGCAAATAGCGGGTCCCAAATTTTAGTGAGGGTCCAACCAGATGGTTAGGATCATCTGGGGAGATGGAGATCTTTGGGATATTCCCCTTATAACGGGCACCATCTGAACAATTTGGATCACCAAAAGGTGGGCTCCACATGTATAGATTACTAGGCCGAGAAAATGCTTAATTGAGCATCTGGGTCACACTATGAAGCTCTAGGAGAGGATGGTCAAACAAAGATTAAGGAAAGGAGCAAGGGATGAAAAGAACTGATCATCTTTTAAGTCACACACTGAAGCTTTGGGACAGGATGGAGGAACAACGATTTAAGGCAAGAAACAATGACATCATGAAAAGGAGAGCAATAACATTTTTTCTTTGAATGGACTGTTTTCTACACAGGATTTTTTATTCTCTTTCTACCTGGACTATTTTTCTACTTGGACACTTGATAGGAAGGTGTATAGAGAAGCAGCAGAATCAACACCTGGTTTTTATAGATATGGACAAGGCATACAATAGAGTACCAAATGATGTCATGATGTGGGTGATGAGGAAGAAAGGGGTCCAGGAGGCTACAGTAGCTGAATGAGGGTGCCATTACATAAGTTAGAATGCAGTGAGGCTAATGAGTTCCTGGTAACAGATCTTCATTAGGGGCTGACATTAAACCCTTCGTAACAGGATGAGGTCCTTGGTTTATGTTGTTTTGCAGGTGATTGTGGTGTAAGCCCATGAGATTGGAAAGGAGGGCGAATGCTAAACTGGAGGTTTTTAGGAAGGTGCTATGATCTAGAGGCTGATAAACTAGCAAGACAAAGACAGTACTGTGAATGCAACTTTAGTAAGAACAATTTTAGGGCAAGGCTTGGGTTAAGATTGATGGTCACGAGATCCCATAGCAATGTGTTTTGTTACCTTCGCTATATGCCTATGAAACTCAAGGAAAATGTTTATGAGACAGCTATGTGCGTGGCTATGCTGTATTGGACGGTGTTGGGTAGTAAGAAAGTAGCATGAGCAGAAATTGAGTGTTGCAGAGATGAAGATGTTGATAAGGATATGCAGGGAGACTAGGAAGGATATGATTAAGTATGGGTTAATTGAGGCAGCCTATGAATAATCCCACTAGCAGATAAATGGAGAGCAGAATGAGATGGTTCGGTCATGTGCAATGAAGACTAGACTAGAGACAGGACTGGTGGGGAGAGGAACAATGGTTCGGTTACTTGAAGAGCATGGAAAGTGGATGAGAGGAAGACCTAAAAGCACTTGGATGGAGGAGGTGAGAAGGGATTGAAGGCTTGTTCACTTGCCAAGGTAGGACCTTAAATAGGATTGATTGGTGAAACAGGACCAATAAAGCTGACCAAATAGATGGACAAGGCTTTTGATTATGATGATGATGAAACGCTTGAGTTGAACATTCTATAATATCTCCCCTAAATAAGATTATGACATGTAATTATGTAGCACTGCAATCTTCTTCTTTTTTTTGAAAGATAGTATTGCAATCAATGTTACACACATTCCTTTTGAAAATGACGTGATACTTACCCCCTTTAACACCTGCTAGAAACTCTTCTGAGTATGCCTTATCCAACGCATCAGCTAATTTGCTAATCTCTTCCATTTGATTGTCCAACAAACTTTCAAGGTCGAGTTCATAATTGGTGTCCTCAAGAGGAGTAACACAGGAAGGCGTATCTGAATTTTTTGAAGGATTCACAGAGTTCAAGAACATGCCAACCGTGGGATGGCTGCGGATGTCGTCTCTTGCCAGTTTCCGAATTGAGGTAGATGGAACCTTCATGGTTTGTCCTTTGAGCTCAGAGTGAAGCCATTTGATTTCAAAACTACATCTGCAGTGGACTTTATTAGAGTGCCGTACCCTCAATGCCTGCAGTGATACAGAAATACGAGATAATGGATTCACGGCTTTGCATAACAGAACTTTTTTTTAATGGATCGGCACATCACGGAGAAAGATGTTGAAGACATATGAGAACTACAACACTGATACATCACCCTAGAAGATGAGAACAAACTAAGAGATTCATATGGGTAAATCATTAATTACTACATCAAATCATCATTCAAGAACTTACAAAAGAAAATTACCATAAAAAAAGTCTTTTTAGGGAACATCACTGGTTGATGGATGCACTATTTTCTTGAAATTCAGGATGAATGTGGTGTCATGGGCCATCTCTGTCTGTTTTTCAAAATTGTTCTCTTGAGTGTCCCAATTCCTTTTGGGGTTCCTGGGTTGTTGACTCTTCATCATCACGCTGTTTTTCTGCCTTTTGTTAATAAAATTTATCTCGCAAAAGAGTACATCCGTGTACAAATAGCACAAGTAGATAAGGTGGGAACTTCTTGTCTTGTGCATACTTCTAAGAGCGAGTAGTAAGCTCTTTAATCAGTAACGTGGAGGTTTAGTCTTTCTCACATTTGAGGGTCAGTTGTCCCTGGCTAATCCATGAAGAGCCCAAATGACCACATATTCAGATGCGCCAAACTGTCAGTTCAGTGACCCATACTATGTTGGGTGATTGCACAATATCACACAGATCAGACAATCCCAATTGCCTGAGTTTTCCCCATTGAAATAGATAGCATCAGCCAACCTTGTTTTTAACCATCTGTTTGAAGGCCATTAATTGGATGAATAAGATTGTCCAACCAATGTGATGTTATGCAGTTGACCCTCTGCTACAGGACAGATGTCAAGATCGCTGACCCTTACATTTTCTGATCCGAATCACATAGTCCAGTTTGCAGGTCATTTGTGATCTAGATCGCTACTTTGAGCAACCCAAAGTTATGGTCTTATGCTATGGTATTTGTATATTATATAACACTTCTTTGTTTTTATTGTATGCATCACTTCAATATGAAGTCCATTATTTTGCCGATAAAAATTGTGTATTATCATTTTTTGATGAGTATGGGTATTATTATCTTCATTATTTCACATATAAAGCTTCCCTAACTGACCAAGAGACTGACCACTTTTGATACCTTGGGTCAATAATTCATGAGACTGGAGAGATTAAGAAGTATGTTACCCATAGAATTCAAGCTGGGTGGAGGAAATGGAGATGTGCCTCGGGAGTTTTATGTGATCATCGTGTACAATGTACCAATTGAACTGAAAGGGCAATTTTTATAGGATATATACAAGACTAGCCATGCTTTATGGGATAGAATGTTGAGCAGTTAAGGAACAATATGTTCATAGAAGAGTGAAGCTGAAATGATGTTGGGATGGATGAGTGGCAAGATGAGGAAGGATAGAATTAGAAATGAATGTATTTGAGGAAGCTTAGGAGTAGCACCAACAGGTAATAAGAGGCAAAGTAGACTTAGATGGTTTGGTCACGTACAATGGAGATCAAGAACTGTCCCTTTTAGGACGATTGAGTTGGCACGGGTTGGAGGCTCTAAAAAGGCAAGGGGAAGGCCCAAAAAGACGTGGATGGAGGTAATAAGAAAAAACGTGACGACCTATGGTCTAGTTGAACGTACAGCCCTTGATAGCGTAGAATGGCAAAACTGATTCATGTAGTAAACCCCAAGTAATTGGTATAGACTTAGCAGATAATTTTTTTTATTTTTTTTGAAGGACTAAAAAAAACTATGAACACCCCCAGATTTTGAAATCTGTGAACGCCCCCGCTCAAGCAGTGCTCTCACTTCCCCAACTGTCTTGCTTTGACGGTGTAGTTGGAGTATAGTATTGACTCGGATTAAAAATATGTTTGACTTTACTCCAGCTCATAACCAACAGTTAATTTTCTCTTACAAGAAACAGCAGAGAAGGTTAAAACACAAACTTCATACAAGCATACCTTCTCCACCTCAGCATCAAAGAACATGCTCCTAAATTGTGTCTTGTGCATGGCAAGAACATGATCTTCTTCTTTGATATGTAAGCAATCCCCGTTCTGTAGAGGAATAGAACGCACACGCAGACGTGCAAGAGCTTCTGCCTCAGTGGATATAATATCTTCTGAGTCACAGTTCCCAAAGTCCAAGACAAGACCACTTGAATCACCTGAACTGTGTATGAAGAATTCAAGTATTATTTGCACAGTAAAGGACAGCACAATTTCACGGAGGCTAGTTGCAAGTGCCCATCCATACAGGTGCTCAGGCCCCACAATCAAATGTTGCCTAGCCCAAAATTTTGGCTGGTCCATGCATGTGCATTGAATATGGATGGTTGGTATCGCTTTTCAACCATCCAGTTTTCTGTACACTTGTGGCCACCTGAAGATTGGACTCCCCTGACTTTTGGGCTATGATGTATTTAATGTGGGGCCCACCTGATGAAAGGCCAGGATCCAGCATACACATGCCATGTTGGCATGCATCACGAGCTTGCAAGTAGCATTCCTTGCATTATGCCATTTGCTTTTTGCCAGATAAGCAAGGATCAAAGCTTGAAACCTCATGGTTTGAACAATAAGAACCATCAAATTAAGCAACAGTATCAATATATTGCAAATTACTACCTCAAGGGAGCTAAGATTTCTTAAAATAACGAGCTTTGCTAAGCCAACACGTGTGCAGAATACAGGTCATGTCAACACCACATATGTGACCGCGTGGCACATGGATTAGAGAGCCAATCCATCCATCAGGTTCGTCTAAACTTGTGGATGTTTTCCCAAAAAATAAAAATCTGGTCAAGTCAGCAGGTGGGGGCTGAAATTGGAAACAGGTGGAAGATTTTCAAAACTTCAGTCAAGTTTTCACAGGTATACATTTGTTTTGCAAACTGCGGTCCACCTGACCAGTGGATCAACCTGATTCTTGGGCTTGGGCATCAATAGTGTGCCTTTTTGATGGATGGATTGGATCTTAAAACCATGCCATGCTGGCACATGTTTTGCGTGTACATGAGATGTTAGACACATATGGGTGTAGGAAAACTCTCAAATAATAAACCAGAAAAATCAAATTACCACACCAAGAAGGCCATATCTCTTCAACTAATAGCTGTCTAGAATATTATCAGATTTGATACAAGCATTTTAGGTGGTTTACAACCGTGAACTAACTGGGGCTACAAAGCTACACATCCTGCACTCTGGCATTCCTTCGCCTCTTCAAAAAGTCTAACGAAGCAAATCGGGCAATACAAAACTAAGTGGACAGCTCATCAAATTAATCTTTATCCATGCAACTCTAATAATGGAAAGAAAACAACAAAGTTCTCCAAGATTTGGCTGTTTCCAAAGCAGACAAGACTCCCCACCAGCAAGATTGAAATCTGGGTTCCATTTTCCATGCCAACCCAAGCACCAAACGCGTTAAGTATAAAATGGAAGCACCAACAACTGCAATTTTGCAGCATACCGTAGTGCACTACACTATTGATAGAGCTGCATGCCCTATACACACAAGTGATCGGATGTTAAACACTAATAATTAGATTTTTCATTTTGTTATATGAACAGAAAAAAAAAAAGAGAAGGAAAGCAACATCTTCTCTCTCTCTCTCTCCCTCTCATGCAAGGGCATTTTCACACTGGGCTCGAGTAGGGTTGCCTGTTGGATGCAGGGGCACACTCGGGGTGGGTGACCCATGTGATTTAGGGCTCACGGGAGAGGTCTCGTGTTCGAGACTCCTTACCAGGGGTGAGTAATGCGCATTTCACACCGGACTTGAGTGGGATGGCCCGTGGGATGCGGGGACACACTCGGGGTGGGCAGCCCATGTGATTTGGGGCCCACGAAGGGGGTTCGGCCGAGGTCCTAACCCATTAGATGTGGGGCCTGGGCTATGAGATAAAGGGATTAATTCATCATACTCTAACAGTTTGAACTTTTAGAGCAACTGGTTAATTGTCCTGCATCAAATTGGTATTAGGGCGGGAGGTCTCGTGTTGGAGACTTCTCACCGGGGGTGATTAATGCAGGGGCATTTTCACACTGGGCTCGAGTGGGGTCGCCTGTTGGATGCAGAGGCACACTCGGGGTGGGTTACCCATGCAATTTGGGGCCCACGCGGGAGGTCTCGTGTTCGAGACTCCTTACCAGGGGTAAGTAATGCGCATATCACAACGGGCTTGAGTGGGGTGGCCCGTGGGATGCGGGGACACCCTCGGGGTGGGCAACCCATGTGATTTGGGGCCCACGAAGGGGGTTCGGCCAAGGTCTTAACCCATGAGATGTGGGGCTGGGCTATGAGATAAAGGGATTAATTCGCCATACTCTAACAGTTCAAGCTTTTAGAGCAACTGGTTAATTGTCCTGCATCTCTCTCTCTCTCTCTCTCTCTCTCTCTCTCTCAAGATAATGCAATTTATTAAAAGCCACAAAGCCAGCAAAGAGCAACAAAAAAGCACAAAAACAAAAAAGAAGAGGAAATTATAACGACACCTCCCCCCCAGTGCACTAAACTATTGATAGAGCTACATGCCCTATACACACATGTGATTGGATGTTAAACAGTAATAATTAGATTTTTCATTTTGTTATATGAACGGGAAAAAATTGGAAAAAAAGTAAATAATGGAAAGCAACATCTCTCTCTCTCTCTCTCAAGATAATGCAATTTATTAAAAGCCACAGAGCCAACAAAGAGCAACAAAAAAGCACAAAAACAAAAAAAGAAAGAAGAGGAAATTAGAACAGCACCAACAACTGCAATTTTGTAGCATACCCTAGTGCACTAAACTATTGATAGAGTTGCATGCCCTATACACACATGTGATTTGATGTTAAACACTAATAATTAGATTTTTCATTTTGTTATATGAACGGGAAAATTTTGGAAAAAAAAAATGGAAAGCAGCATCTCTCTGTCTCTCTCTCTCAAGATAATGCAGTTTATTAAAAGCCACAAAGACAGCAAAGAGCAACAAAAAAGCACAAAAACAAAAAAGAAAGAAGAGGAAATTACAACGGCACCACCCGTCCCCCCCCCCCCCCCCCCCGCGCACTAAACTATTGATCGAGTTGCACGCCCTATACACACAAGTGATTGGATGTTAAACACTAATAATTAGATTTTTCATTCTGTTATATGAACGGAAAAAAATCGTGGGGGGGGGGGGAAATGGAAAGCAACATCTCTCTTGAAAGATAATGCAATTTATTAAAAGCCACAAAGCCAGCAAAGAGCAACAAAAAAGAAAGAAGAGGAAATTACAACGGCATCTCTCTCTCTCTCTCTCTCTCTCCCCCCCCCCCCCCCCCCCCAACAATAAATATATATAAATATATATATATTGCGCAAGACCGCAAGAAGAGCTAACTTCCACCAAGAACAACTCCTTCCAATTTTAACCTCATGCCAAGACCGAAAAAGGCCTTCAATGGAGCAAGGCATCACACAAGACATCTTGAAGGAGGAAAAAATTTCATCTCAAAACTCAGAAACAAAAGGACAATGGATAAACAAATGGTTCACAAATTCCTCATCTCTTAGAGAAAGGATATGAACATTTGGAAGGACCATGGCCCTCTTGTGGAGATTGTCAACGGTGAGGATACGGTTCCTCCCCATAAGCCAAGCAAAAGCCGCCACCTTAGGAGGAGCGCCATACGACCAAACTAAGCCCATATGGGAGCAGGCAAGAGATTTCCCAATCTGCGCCACAAGTCTAAAGAAAGACTTCATCGAGAACAACCACAACTTATCTTTCAACCATACTAGAGAGTCACCCTGTCTTGACATAGGGGAAAAGCCCTACAAACGGGCGAGAAGCAACACCAAGTCATTGAACTCAAAATCAGACAAGTTACGACGACAAGGAGGTATCCAACTACCCCCATTACCTTCCACTGAAAATCAATCTGCTGCAGAGATATTAAAAACTAGGCAAAGGCAAGCCAAAGACGGAAAAGATACTCGAAGCGGGGAATCCCTACACCAAGGGTCCTCCCTGCACCAGCATCACCCAAGATAACGACATCATTTACTTAAAGTGAATGACGCACAATAAATGCATTCTAGGATGCATACACATTTCCAAGAAAAACTCAAATGGAGAGAGAGAGAGAGAGAGAGAGAGAGAGAGAGACGTTAAGAGTAGAGAGGAGATGGTGCTACTCTCCTTAAATAATCAAACTCATAAGAATATGACCATTAGAGAGGATTTTTAACCCCAAGATTTTGCAAGGTAGACTTTCTTGAGGAATTGGAAAGGGGCTACACTAGGATTTCTATTCCTCCTGGTCTTGGATTTGAAATCCCCCGATTTCCAAGATGCCAAACACAATACCTTGGCCTAGACTTGGATTCCAATTCCAGAAGACCCACAACACTTTCATCATTTGGCATATTACAATAACATCAAGTTTTGAGTCTTTCCACTTGCTTTCATTTACATTGATTGTTTTTCAACCTTACCATTCAAAATATGTAACTTCCACTCTCGACCCAATTAATTTATGGTTGGATGGTATCTCGATTCCTCTCCTTCTCCACATTTCTTTCATTCTTGGCTGAGAAGTTTCTCTTTAAACCCTTGGGATCGTAACATTCCACCGTGCTCGGTTATCCAGGTAGCCCTCTTCATTGCATGGCGGCTTGGCAGCTGCGCTCTGGTTATCCAGGTAACCCTCTTCATTCTGTGGCGGTTTTCACTCTAGTCCAAGTTGCCCTTTCCAAAGGTCTCCCCTTCCATGACTCTAAACACAGGACGTGGCGTAGGCTTTGATACCAATTGTTAAGAACCTGACCAATACGCCAAAAGCCTCAGGACTGATGGAACGTGCAAAGTTAGGCTCTTTAAACCCTTGGGATCGTAACAAACTACCAGGTCTGACATTCTATTTGATGCGATAATCACCAAATAGGTAGTATATGATGGTTGGGCCATGAGAATTCCTCATTCAGACATTGTAAATTCGCTCATAACTCAAGAATCATCAAACAGGTAGAGCATATTATGCTCCGTCAGGAGAAACAGGATCCTTCAACAAGTCTGACATTCTACTTGATGTAATAATTATCAAACAGGTGGCATGCGAAGATCGGGTTGACAGAATTCCTCAGTCAAACATTGCACATTCTCTCATAATTCAATAATCATCAAACAGGTGGAATATAATGCTTGATCAAGAGAAATTGCATCTTTCTGTTCAATCTAGCAGCGGTCCAGGTGCGCCCCTCAGCAACCTAAGCCATTGAGCACATGGACCCCATCACAGGATATGCCAGACCAGCCCTAGTATCTTCCCAATCAGATGATCCTAGCCATAAGTGTGACAACCACAATTCAAACCAACGATCCACACTTAACACAGACCCTTCCCAATGACTCAGATCATCCAATCGGGTTGGGACTTTCAAAGTGCCTCCAATCCATTTTGAGGCCCACCAAATCAACGATCGCCACCACAATGTGGGCCCCACATGCACAATCTGCTGAGCCAAGCGAAAGCTCTCCATCATTGATCCACGCTCACCGTGTAGGGTGGGACTTTCAAAGTGACACCCACCCATTTTAAGGCCCACCAAATGAGAGATCCCCACCAGAATGTGGGCCCCACATGCACAATCAACTAAGCTGAAACAAAGCTCCATCACCGATCCACCCCATTCCAACGATCGCGATCATCCGATGGGGTGGGACTTTCAACGCTCCTCCCATCCATTGTAAGGCCCACCAAATGAACGATCCCCACCAGAAGTTGTACCCCACATGCACAATCTGCTGACCCGACCCAAATCTCCACCGTCCAGAAGCAAAATAAACCGACGGGTAACAGAGAAACCCACAGAAATACGAAAAACACCATCATCTCATCCATCCAAATATGAGAAGGAAAAAAAAAGAAAAAAGAAATATATACAAAAAAAAAAAAAAAAAAAAAAAAGTTGGTGGGAAGTGGGGCCCACCTCAAAGAGACATGGCATGGATGCCATGAATGGTCATCTTTCTTCATGGCTTCCAGCTCCATTAGATCTTCTCCACCTGAAGCTGCTGTCATGATACTCTGAGAAGAACCAGCAGCTGCTGCTGCTGCTCCAGCTCCAGCTTTCTTTCTCCAACCAGGGAGCTCGAGGGGATTTACACCGAGCCTGTGTGTAAAGTCCGGGGACGCGTTTATATTCTGCACAAGAGAGACTTGCGAGTATGTTTTTTTTTTTTTCAATACGGACTCCAGTTGTTATTTGATACTCTGGCGGAGTGTGATACTTCATAGGCATCCACACAGAAACTGCACACGTGGAATCTACGTACCTCAGTTTAAAACTATATTTTTTTAGAAGATCTACTTTCATAATAGACGGGAATTTCTTTGTTGAGTTTGAACCGTTGAAATTTGTTTGCTTTAACAGTATATCATATATGTCCACATTAACCAGTTAGGATCATAATTTAAACAGAAATTATGATTTATTAACCGTGAATATGTAGTGGGCCCCACTGTTGAGACGATTAATTTGGGGTAAATATGTGCCATGTGGACAATTTCTTTGTGCATGTGTATGCAGTAGCGCGACACTACCGAGTATTAATTAGGAGTTTGTTTCCTCGCGCGACCGCACTCTCCCCTACCGTCTCTGTTTTTACCCGTGGGAGTGGGAGCGTCCTTTCACGTCACAGAACGACGGCTCGTAAAAAGAAAAGAGAAATGCTCGAGTGCACTTTCGTAATTGCAATCGCCTCGTACGTGTAGAAACGCATATGTGCGGTATATCACATCCGTTCATCATGTGGACCTCGATCTATATATTTCATATCTGAAATTTCAAGCAGATTCTACAATTAGGATGGCTACATAAGGATAAGACAAGAGAGAAGTGTATCAATGGTCCAGTTTCGATGTGCAAGAACTGCCCAGCAGATATATTGCACTCTGCTTCGTTTTTTGAGACATGGAATCTACACATTGGGGGTTGCCTGATGAGCGGTCACGATATCAAACACGTGTGCCTTGTGTCAGGTGAGTACGCTTGGTAAAAGAAAGAATTGCGTGTGACAAATATGGATCCCAGAAAGAAAAATTACCCCCTAATAAAGATTTACCTTCGAAAACAACATTTATTACCTTGCAAAAATAATTGGATGCAAGATGAGATTTTTTTGCTGTTTGGATAGACTTTAGCCTTTATATTCTGTTCCTCCTCAAATGATTTAAAATGTATCTAACTTTAGGGCGTGGAAAGATAATTATAGGTGGTATGAAAATGTATTTAGTCCAAAGTAAATTCTATACTATCTTTGGAATCCAGGGAAAAGAAGGATTCGGTTAATAAAAATATTATATCATCTAATCATAATAGGAGATATAACAAGATTTTTGGTGGAACCTGAAATCCTCTGCATCGGTGGGCATACATTGATGCTAATGTTTTATTTCAATTGTCCATCCATATCTAATTTTTACACATGACACCGGACCTGCATATGCATTAGCTGACCAAAATTAATTAATGAAATGTGGCCTATTGATTTCAAATATATATCCACCAAATGCTAGTTTCACTTGATGCAGTGTTTTCTCTTAAGAAATAATTTGATCCCAAATGTGGAATTAGATAGTCAAAATTTCATGGTATTTTCAAACATATAATTATTATATAATGATGGTGTTAATTTCACCTAATGCAATCAAAGGGTTCAAATACTAAATTTGTCACTTTTTTTTAAAAAAAAAACATCTCTCATCCATGAGAAGCATAAATATCTAGGGTCACTTAAAAAAAATGAAAACAAGAAAACTCAAATACTTATCATCCTATGGTAAATTGAGACGGAGGTTTGATCCAATTACATATGATATGTCTCACTTTATCCATGCATAAAAAATAAAGAAAAGCTTGAGTTGGATTATTTCAAACCTTTGATAATTAATACTTCTTTTTCAAATATCAAGGGTCATCTTAGCCATTTAAGATCAAATGGTTGAATTACTTAATCTATTGAGCTTATTTAGAAATCCCTACCTAACGGGCGCCTAATCCAATTGACATTTTGGGTCATTGAAAAGGGCAGGTTTCAGTCAATGAAAAGGTCACAATGGTGGGCAACCTTGAATTATGTGATGTACATATATGCAGTCTATTTGTTTTTCCATCTAAAGTAGATTCAAATCAAAGGTGGACCACATATTTGGAAACAGTAGTAATTGGCTATTAAAAACTTCTTCTGAGTCACAAAAGCTTTTGATCAAGTTGATATTTGTATTTTTCCTTCATCTAGGTCCATTTGACTCTATCAATAGGTTGGAGGGCATAAAAACATTATAGCAGTTCTTTTGAAGTTTTTAATAATAGGGGTTCAATAACTCATGTTTCCTCATAACATAGTCCACTTGAGATTTGGATATACTTAGTTTTGGGCCATCTTAAGGGCGTGTTTGGACTAGTCCATCCGATGGGATTAGATTTATTAGGGTGGATGGTAGGTAATGATGGCTGCATCAGTGGATTGCTGGCAATCCCATGGGATTGCTATATCTAGGGAATCTGCCACCGAGTATGTTTGGCCCACCTGGCCAATCCCAAGATTACGTCTGGCCAATCCCTTCCAATCCGTCCACCCAAACATGTCCCAAGTAAAATAGATGAGATTAGGAGGGATTGGGTGGATTTCAAGGTAATGATGGTGATGTCAGTGGATTACTGGCAATCCCATGGGATTGCTCCAATCCATGCAGAAGTTCAACGTGCTTATTTGGCATGCTTGGCCAATCCCGGGATTGCTCCTTCCAATCCCTTCCAATACAATCTAGTCCCATTCGGTTTGCCCAGCCAAACGGGCCCTAAAATGCACTAAAAAAAGAGGAGTAGAATGTGTTACTCAACACTCCGGCATACTACGTAAACTCTGTAAGGCTGGCTCATTGTGGTTTATGTATTTTGTGCTCTTCATCTATCCATTTTTAAAAGATAATTTTAGGGCTTGAGCGTAAAATAATATATATCCAAAGTTCAAGTAAACAACACCACAAGTAACAGTGTGACTTGAATGTCTATCATATTATATATATATATATATATATATATATATATATATATATATATATATATATATATATATATATATATATATATATATATATATATATAGTCATGCTCCCCTGCGCACCTACGCACGTGCGCACCTTTGCACACGTGCCATGGGTGTCTAATCTGAACGGTCCATGTGATGCGGAATCCCATGAAACCTCATGTGGCAAATTTTCACCCTGATCTAAAATTCTGGTGGGCCATAGCAAAGAGAAATGCAAATCAAGGGAGGAAACTGTTTTTATTTTTTATGGCCCATCAAAGTTTTAAATCAAAGTAAAACTCGGGCATGGGGGTTTCACGAGGTGCTGCTTCACATGAACGGTTCAGATTTTGGATCCCCATCACGTATGATGGGTTGTCAAAAAAGTTCGTACATACTACATACGAACTGGTTCGCAGGTGAGCGTTTTCCTATATATATATATATATATTCTTAAAGGCTACTGAATTTTGGATAAGTTGGCATTTGTGCCTTTCTTTTATCAATGTCATCTCTATGTAATCTCATGAACAAGTTAGATGACAAATAAACACCACTAATTTCAGCCAGTGAAATCATTAATCCCACTGTTTTCTATGATATGGTACACTTAATCTTTGAATATACTTTAATTTTGGGTTCAACCCATAAAATGAGGGGTAAAATGGATGGACGGCGTGGATAAATCACATATTTTTACGGTGGCCAAACAGAGATTACTCAGTAAGATAAAAGTGTACCAAATCTGATTTCTAGACCAACACACCTCAACGTGACGTGAATCCACGCATCCAACGGCTAGATTCCACCTCCTCTGCCAAATCTTACTCGAGATTGTGTACTAGGCATCTCGTACTGTGCTTTTGAGTGTGCATGTGATCTCTGCCATTGTCATTCCCATTTGGACGGTTGTACACAGGACCGTGTGTACCGATGCACCAGAATCCTCTACAGAACACCCAAGCTCTTTGGGGCCACCATGTTATATATGTTAAATCCACTCTGTCCATCAGGTCTACTCGTCGATGCTAGGTCCTGGAGACAAAAGTCAGCTAGATTCGAAACAGAGGTCGCCTACGCTATAAGGGAACAGTGAGAGTGGACGCCAACCATAGGCTTGTGTGTGGGACAAAATCGTATTTATCTTTCATCAAAACCGTTCATCATGTGTTACTCGAGAGGACAAAGGTAATTGGAAAAAATCATCCTGATCGAAAACTCTTTCGGATCACAGCGTGTGAAATTTTAGTATTTAGGTGTAATTTTATTATATTTCAATTGGTGTGGTTCATATGAACTTCTTATTGGCCTCATATTTTATCACTTTATAGAGACATAAGATTTTTCGTTGGATGGACGGTCTGGATTTTTCTTATAAGGCATGGTGGGCCCGGGCTCGCTGCGTGAAACAGACATCGTATGCTATTCAAGCCCGTGATCGGATGTAGGCACAGAATTCAAAATGACCTTTGACGCGGATTTACTACGAAAGCCTTTAGCAGTAAGTTCCGCGCGGTAAGGTTAGGTGTGACCACCGTCATGTTGTGAGAAATCCACCCCGTTTATAATTTTTGCAAGCTAATTTGAGGACATACTACCAAAAGTGAGGTGGGTACAAAACTCTAAGTAGGCCACACGATAGGAAAAAGGGGATGTGGTGACCACCGTTGAAACATTTATATTGCCACCAAAGTTCTGTTTCAGGTTAAGTTTTTGATTTTTTAACTTAATCCCGGTGCCAATAACCTTATAAACGGTGTGGATATCATATAAACAAGGTGAATTCCTTGGAGATTTCAACAATAGACGTTTTTTCCCCAATTTCCCTCTCTTGAGGCCCTGACTGTCGGGCCACCATGATGTATATGCAGTATATCCACGCTGTTCATCTGTTTTTCTAAATCATTTACGCACGAGTGCATTTAAATGCCCACTCATGTAAAAAGACAGCACGGATTTATATTATTACTTTCTTGGTTTTTTCGGTCTATCAATTTTGATTTGATTTAATTGTATGTGTGGTTGACTTGGAAATAAAAATACATTTAACTTAAAATTACTACTAATCAGAACATGGCTTCAAAATTAATGCTAGGACGCGTAAAATCAGCTAGAGAGCAAAAAACTGTAAAATTCTCACCTTAATTGACTCTGCATTGGTCTTAATTGTAACTTATGAGTAAGGTCTTGGTCAAGGAAAATAAATGAGTCAGATACCATCTCCACTTTATTAAATGGTATGGTTTTTTTATAGATTCAAAATAATTTTTAATATAATAGAATTTATATATATATATATATATATGCGCTCCTATTATTTCTTTTTTATTTTATTTTGTTTATATGCTCATATTGCTCCTTTTTTATTCTACTAACGCATATATAATAGATAAAATATTAATAAAAAATGAAAATGAAAAAGATGTAAGTAGATGTACACATAGTTAGTGTGTAAGATAAATGTAGAGTAAGATATAATTTACTTCGAGATGCGAAAAGAAAAAAGAAAAATGAAAAATTATATACTTTTTGTTTTTGTTAAAAGAAAAGGTTTAATTTTTTAAATCTCCACTTACTTATTAACTTCAATATTTATTCGGCATCTTGACTTTTGAATTGATAGGGCACCGCCCAAAGAATATTTCTCATGATGGTAAATCGAAGAAAATTCAACTACTCGTAGCTTTGGTTAAAGAGAAATGCGGTCACTGAATCAGTTTCAAAAAACATCTGGACAAAGCCTCTGCACCTTTCTACTTCTTCCAAACTTTCTACCTTTCCAAACGCTCTATCCCTGTACTCTTCTTCCCCCGTGTCGATCCCCATATCTCTGCCCTGGAAAGGGCTTAAATAGACGAAGGCATGTCGTGCATCGCAATCAGACGATCTTGTTGGTTCATCTCACAACTATAGCCGCAGTGTTGATCGGCGGAAACGGATTGGCTACTCGCCCTGCCACCAGCCCTGTGACTAGCGGTTGGTGCTCTGTGGGCCCCACCATGATGTATGTGTTTCATCCATGCCGTTCATCAATTTTTACAGATCATTTTAGGGCTTGACCCAAAAACGAGAGGGATATAAATATCAGGTGGACCACACCACAGGAAAACAATAGTGATTAGATATCCACCATTAAAATCCTCCTAAGGCCCACTGTAGTATTTATTTGACATCCAATCTGTTGATTAGGTCATATAGACCCAGATGAATGGAAAAAAAACAAAGATCAGCTTGATCCAAAACTTTTATGCCCCCCAAAAAGTTTTTAATTGTTGACGTTCATTTAACACACATTTCCCGGTAATGTGGTTCACTTGAGATAACGATATACCTGATTTTTGATCTCATACCATAAAATGATCTAGAAAAATAGATGGACGGCATGGATGAAACACATATATCATAGTGGGGCCCACAGAGCACTGACCACCAGCCATTGGCTGGTGTCAGGGGGAAAAGCCAATCCGTCTCCTTGATTGGCTAGCATTGCTGTCAATGTATAAACATGGCGAGTCCAGATTAGGTATGCACAAAGACGGTGGGCTGAGTCAGACTAGGTATGCTCAAATATGGAATCCCCACATACGATTTTCACACCAGACACCGCCATACCCTCCTTGCACTTTTTGTAATTCAAGAATGTTTTGCCCGATCATTAGGGGTGGTACTCCCTTGGCTTAGTCTGTCACTTATGGGTCCGGGTTTTGGTCGATCCAACCTATGGCTACTTCCAGGGCCTATTTTTAGCCATACAGTTGCTTCGGTTGGGCCCCACTAAAGTGAATGGATGAAATTCCATCTCATTTTAAGGTGGGTTTTACAGCCCCAAAATGAATAAGATCCAAATCTGAGGTGGAGCACATCACATGAAACAGTTGTGATTGACCATTTAAAACTTCCAGTAGGCCTCAGAAGTTTCGGATCAAGGTGATATTTGTTTTTTCTCTTCATCTAGGTTTGTGTGACCTTATGAACTAAGGTGGGCTCTGGGAAGTTTTCAACGGTGAACGTTCAATCACCACTGTTTCCTAGGATGTAATCCACCTCAGATTTGGGCTATTTAGCGTAACTCGCCTGTGCATTGGGGACATGCCAACCCTTAAGGTGGGGGAACAGCAACATCGTGTTCCGAGATCCATCCGTTCATCAGGTGTGCCACCTGGTGTCTGGCCTGCACCAAAAAATTCGAGACAATACAACCATCAGGTGGGCCACACCATTCTGAACAATACGAAATCATTCCTCAAGCCTTTAAATTCATGGAGTATGGCGCACCCGAGTTTTCGAACAGGGTGTTTTTTAGAGTCCCTTGTCCTGTTAATGTTTCCATATGGTGTGGCCTACCTGAGTTTTGGACGCTTCTGATTTTTGGTTTCCCAGCTGAACATGAGGCAAACAACCTCATGGACGGGGGTGACTTCATGAATAGGTTGGTTGGATGACAAATAAACATCACCGTGGGGCCTAGAAAGGTTTCAACGGTGGACGCCATTAACCCCACTGATTTCTGTAGTGTGGCCCACTTGAGCTTTGAATCTACTTCAATTTTGGGCTCATGCCGTAAACGAGCTGGCAAAATAGATGGACCGTGTGGATGAAACACATACACATGGTGGGGCCCTAAGAGCTTCGACATCAGCTAGCAGCCTGGGTGTTGGGATCACCAGCCAAACCACGACCCACGAACTGAAAAGGAGTAATTCTTTAATATAGACTCACGTACCACCCACCTTTTTTATCCGTCCGGAACAAAACTTACCTAGGTATTCATCCCGAAGAAAACCTACCTAGCCAGATTTAGACTGCTACTTTAATGGACGTACCCATAAAGACAAAAATATTCCTACTTTACTACTGCTTTATCCTAAAACTAATAGTATTTTTGTCCAAAACCCTCTTTCCATGCACTAAAAACCTACTTTAATAGCACAAGTTCAAGATAGGAAAAAAAACAATCAAAGGGCATACAAGGAGGGAGTCTACAGTGCTAATTTTTTCACTGAAAAGTCAGTCTGCACGTATCGTTACTCCAATTTGGACTTTGGATCACCACAATTATTGTGGAGCGTTACGGCCGCACCATCGAAAAGCAGAGGTTCTATCCAAGGCTCCTACGAAAAGGTTGCAAGGTAACGTTCGGTTTTCCAGCTTCTACCAGTAGAGCCCATGGTTCAATGATCCAAACCATTGATATGATGGGCCTCACCTGGATGGCACACGGACCTAAAATCCTACAGACCAAATGGTCCAAGCCACATAATATTCGGCAGTTTATACGTTAATGTACGCCGTTTCTGTATTCCTTCTAGCTGTTGACACCGCAAGGATAATTCCAATCCGATATATCCATTAAATGTCCATTGACGGGTCAAACAATAAACTAAATCAGTGTAGATTTTGATATATGATCCATCCAGATAGAGACCTACCATTTGGTAGTTGAACTTGAGTAATTTATGTCCCACGCGTTCCATGTTACCGCCTGCATTTCAACAGTCACTTGCCAGAGTATCAAAGCTTTTTCTCAGAAAAGAAAACCTCTGTTCGGCCAACTAGCAAAAGAAGAAATAGAGGTTGCGAATTTTCGGTGGCTGCACGGCCAGATGCATTTAATCAAGTTAAATGAGAAAGAGAACATCGTGACTCGTTTGGATCTCTCGTCCATTCACGAAGTCGTAGTAAAACTCATAAACTCCGGTGGGGGCATTGAGACCAGATCGACCGAGTTGGCCAACCTTGTTGAGAGCCCAAGCATCATGTTTCAGAACCCTTGCGGCTTGAGGCTTGAGGATTGTGTACTTCTTCCGTCTAAACAAAGGGTCATTTGGATAGTTTAATCCTATCATCCATCTAAACATAGGGTCATTTGGATAGTTTAATCCATTATCTGCAGCCTCCAAGGATTAGGATTGATAAGTCTACCTGCAACCCTCGAATCCCAAAAGTTTTCTTTTTATTTTCTTTTTATTTTTATTTTTTTTGAAAGATGAGAATTTTATTAAGCAGAAAAAAGGAAGGAAAAAGGCTACAAAAAGAGCAAACAAGAAACACCGAAGGGCTAAAAAGAAAAGAAATACAAAGACCAGTCCTGCGACTGGCAAGCAAACTCCTAAGAGCAAAAGCGTAAGGTGTCCCCTAAACAGAACTAACACTCTAGAGCACACCTCCGCTGAAGATATACTGAGATCCCCAAATCCAAAAGAAGGATTTACTTACCTAAAAACATATTATCGCACAATCCAAGATTGAAGATCCCTTCCCTCCATCCCCTACCCTTATTCCCTCAACTCCAGCCCATTACCCCCAGTCTCTGACAACCATCAGGCAACCATCCAACTGCTCACCATAACTACCATTTTTTTTTATTTTTTATTTTTGGTTGTTTTTTGTTGCTCGTGCCTTAGGTGCGCTTGAGCATTAAGTATCAACCAAACAATAGATTTATAAATATTGGGTTCTAGTTCCATGCATAAGATGTCAAATAAATAAATAAATAAAAACGACCAATTCAAGATCAACCTCTCATGCATAGTGACAAATCTCGTTCAAGACAATTTCTCAGCCCGAGAATTTCTCGGGAGATTCTCAAATTTTGAGGTTTTTCTCGGGATATTGTCGGGAAAATCTTGCTGAAAATAAAAATATTTATTAATTAATAAACAAAATATAAATTTATATAACAAATCCTTGATCTATTTACTTATTTTTCATGATAAAAACACAATATTTCAAACTCTGCTGAGATTTTGCATATCTCATGATAATATCATTTAGTGTATTTTTCACGATATCATCATGGGATTTTCAAAATCTGGGTGATATTTATTACACTATTCCCATGATTTGTAATTCCCCCAGTATGGAAAGTGGCACCATCCAAACACCATGCACAGAAAGAAGGCAAGGGAGCATATATCCATTTGAGAACAAATGCATAGCCACCCCGCAGAACAAACAGATGCCATTGCAAGACAGTTGACATAGAGAATAAATGCTGCACGCGCTAATACCGTCCTCTATTTACAGTACGTGTGTTGCATTGTAACTTGCAAGCAAGCAATACAGAGATATAGGCTGAGATTTGGAAAAAGAATTGCAGTTACAGGTAGAAATTTTTAACATGCAAATGGAAGCAGTTATTCCTCTACGAGGCCAAATTACCTGGGTCATGCATACCTGTGAGTAAAGCGATGAAAATCCACAACATAAGCACCCCAATTATAGCTGTCCGGAGGATCTGATCACAACCACCATTCATGTGAGGATCACTCAGATAAGTATCTCCCATCAAGTCATCATCTTCAAAACTCGGGTTCACCTCCCTCCTATGGGTTTCCTCCACAGGAGGCTGAATGTGACCAGCGCAGAGCATCTGGCACTTGGAACATGTACAGCGCCCACCGAGGAATGCAGGGATCGTCTCAAGGTGTTCCGAGAGAATGTTGATGTACCTCTCCCCTTCAACACGCAGTTTTTGCCGAGTCGATGGTCTCAAGACCTGCTAAGGCCAGAAACAGTTACATATACAGGGGAGTAAATTTTTAGGGTTTTAGGAGTATAAAATTGCACTTTACAATTTTAAGTAGCATGGGCAGATACAAAATCTGATCATGAAATTTAGAAACAATAGATTCAATGGGAAATTTTGAAAGAACCTATTCTAGAATTGCTTAGAAGAATCATACAGACCTCATGCATATATAGATGTATGAAAGTCTCGTGCCCCCAGTCCAATCAAGTGGGGCCCACGGTTTACTAATTCAGATCAGTGCTCTGATGGACCAAACTATGGATCCCCATCCACGTGGACAGGGAATTCTAAGCCTTCAAGTTAGTGACCTACTGGCTGAAGAGGGGAATGAGGACACTACATGTCATCATCAGCAGCAGCAGTATGAGTATACTGAAAAGGGGAGCTTTTTGGTGATTTGAATAGAGAAGAGTTTCTGATGATCAAATCATCATCACTTTCTAACACTAATCCCACGATCAAAACTGGGTGGAAATCTTTCGAGCCACTTCGTTGGGCCACTTTCGGTGGAAGGCAACCCAAATAATGCAACCGGGCGGGCATTCAGTGGATGGTTGTCCCTTGGAAATTAGCTTTTATTTTAAATGATTTAAAAATGCAAGCTTCTTCGATGCGGATTGTTTTGAACGTAGTTTCATGGGAAGCCAACTGTACTGTCGATACATTAGCTAAAGGAGTTTTTGAGAAACTTTCTATCAATGATTCTAATCAATTGTCTTAGTGAATATTCTGTAATCTGTCATTTTTCTATGGCAAGGTTTTTCCCACTAAGAAACTACCTTTGTTGTTGCTTGATCCAAGGAAAAATGGAAGTCCAGAAAAGGGCAGAAAAAGCCTTGGAATAATCATGCATTCATTGTTATAAACTCTTGAACTCCTAATTTAAGTGCAATTCTTTTACCTCTTGGAATGTGCATTTCAAGTTCCTGTTTCTCGGTCCTAGAGAAAACCATTCTCATTTCTAATAGGTTTTGTGAGATAATTTCAGAAAAAAAAATAAAATAAAAAAATCAAATAGTGGAAGTCTGGTGAAAAGATGTGAATTTGAATCTAAAGCCATACAGGATATTAAAACAATGACAACAATCTATACAACCTACAAAATATAACGTGAGCAACTTTTGGACAATTTTGCCCTTGCAATTAGTTTTTGGGGGTCCAATATTCAAAGGACATGTGAAGAGTTTTTAATTAAAGGTAGGGATATTTTAGGAACTTGAAAATGTGATTGTTGTCCAACTGACAACTCAGATTTCATCCGCAGAAGGCAGCCAACGGCTTTTCTTTTGTCCATGGTAAGTCTCTCCACACCCAAGTTTCATGACTTTCATATGGATAACAAGGTGCTACTTACGCATGAGACTGAATGACTTCATGTAGATGAGATGAGATCCACCCAGTCAATCAGGTGCCCCATCTTGTGTTTGGACTAGGGCCCAAAAATCAGGTTGATTCAACACTCATGTGGGCCAGTGTTCGAAGTATTGGTATTGCTACACGTTTCGCTGGCTAGGGATACGGAAACAATTTCGATATCGCAGATATTATCACCGATAACTAGAATGCGGGGAAACATTGGGGAAAACAGTGGCATTTTTAGGGAAACTTTAGGAGATGCTAAAATATACATATTTGCATATTTAGGAATAAAAAACTTACAAAAAGAATGCATACATAATAAGTTTCCATTTAATAGGGGCTAAGCATGTGTTGTCTTAAGAAATCAGTCCAACCATCTCATCGATCTCATCTATCCATCCAAACATCTATTGATATCTTATAATATCGACAACACATGATATTTCACCAAGAAATCGTCGACAAATGAAAGGCAGTGGTCTCGATATCACCCATGCTGTGATAACGATAATATTGCGATATTCTCGTTAACAATTTGAACTTGCATACAACCATGCGCCCATTTTTTTTTAAAAAAATGAAATGGAAATTTTTTTAGTTAACAAATTTTTGGCATGATCAATACATTGGTGATATTATCAAAATATCATCAATACACTGGGGATACAAGTGACACTTGCAATTTACACGGTCGAAAATATTGGTGATACAAGCAACACCTAGAATTTACACAGTCGAAAGTATTGGTGATACCTAGCAATACATCACCGATACTTGGAATTTCTGATGCTACTGGTGTTATCGGTATTGCCAAGCTGGAGATACGGATAATATCAGGGATACTCCGAACAATGGGTGGGCCACACATGGGAAAACATTGAGATGGGAAGTTCCACCATTAAAATAGTCCAAATTGCATTGGAGGGGGGGTTCCACCGTGGCATGTATATGCCATCCAATCCACTAATCTGATGGTTTTTTTCCCTTTTAAAGGCCACTCATCTAACGTTCTACACCAAGGTTATCGGATTCCCCGAAAATCAGTAACATTGGAATACTCATGTTGGCCAAACCATGTAAATTTAAGGGTTTTGGGAATGACTATTCTGTATGGTGCTTCCCATGTAAGTCTTGGATTTCACTGAATATTCGGATACATGGTGAAAATAAGACAACCCATCTGACGGACAGGGTGGATCTGATGCATGTTTGTCCAACATGGTGATTAGTTAACAAGTCAGGCCCTCCATGTGCCTACGCAATTCAGGCTACTAATTTTCTCTTCCTTCCTCTCTCCATGTGCATTGCATGTGTCACATTCCCTAGTCCACTAAAAGGGTAAGTGGATAAAAGAGGATGGCTCTTAGACCAAGGTATGATGACAAACAAACAGCTCCTAAATGTTTCCAAAATCAGTAGAAGCCATGCCTCATCTAAAGGAGCCATCTTAGCTAAGATCACACTGGGAATCACATTTTAAAGGAAACTTGAAAGTCGGGCCAACCGCACCACTGCTAAACACAACAAATTATTTTATCACTCTACAGGTACAACCCTTTTAGGTACTCTGCCATCATGCCCCCCAAATGGTTGGGGGTGAGAAACGGCCTGTGGGGATTGCTTTTCATTTTTAACAGGATTCATGTCCTAGCTTGTGGGTTAAACATTTTGCTTGCTTTCTTCTTCTTCTTCTTCTTCTTCTTTTTTTAAAAGATAATGAATATTTATTAGAGCAAGCCTAATAGAAACTTAGGCAAATTACAACAAAGGGGAAAGATTACTATTTTCAAAGGATACTAAACATGAGGCCCACCCCATGACATCGAACTTAACCCTTCTAAACACCTCCAACACCGACCCCATGTTAAACATTTTGCTCGCTTCTGTTGGATTGGTGGAGATCTAAAAGTAACTGAGGAAATGAAATTGATTTCCTCAGATGAAACAGTTTACCTCATTTGCGAAAGACAAGGATTTAAGAAATCGATTTATTTTTCCTCGGTTTTCCTCTAACAAGGGTGATTTCCTTTTCATTTCTCGGACCTAAAGAAAAGGAAACCTTTTTCTTTTCCACAGTTTTCCTCAGATGTAACGTTTTCCTTCCCTCATCTATGTTTCGGTTTCCACCAATCCAGACAGGCCCTTGGTGCTGTATCAGGTCAGCTCCTTTTATCAGGGACTCATTTCCCTTGCTATCGATGTTCATTTATTATCAAGAAAAAGAAGTAACATGCATAAGAAAATTTCTCGAGTTCTAACTAGTTTGAGGAACTTACTTGAATAAAAGTCTGGGCAATTACTCGGACAACTGGAGGAAGCCGTAAAACAAACAAAAGCCCAAGACGGGTTGGAAAGTGATCCTGCATGAGGGTGGAACAAGATCGCATCATTTGCATAGGGAACTTCAATGCAGACACTCCTTTGCAGTCCATCAAAACAAGAATCCGAGGATCTTCTGCATTAACCAAGTGGAGAACTCCATGCTCAATTTGGGATACTGAAAGGGTGACAAAGAAATAATAGAAAGTGGTGAGCAATTCTGGACAAATCACAATAATTTCCTAAATCAAAGACCAAAAGGAAATCAAGATTTGTTAAAAGAGCTTGGACTAAGTCAGTTAATGACACACAATACAAGTTTAATAAGTAATCCATGAATTGAGAGCAAATGGAGAGCAGAACAATATTGCATGAGAGAGGAAAGATCCAAAGTTACGAAGCCAAAAGCAGAACAATATCGCATTAGAGAGTACGGAATCTCAAGTTATCAAGCAATTTACAAAACCCAAAAAAGCAGAACAATATTGCATGAGAGGACACAGAACAATATTGCACGAGAGGAAGGAATCCCAATAATAAAAGACAACCTTGAAAGTTCATCCTTCACCAAGGAGATCTTGTTCTTGATGAACAATGATGAATGAGAGAGCCTGCATCTAACAAGGATGGGAAATATCATTTAAAACATCTGCAGATCTCCATGTGCAATCCCTGACAGTTACCAATCTAATTATAGGGCTAGATTCTTATGATAGTTCACTGCAATTTGAAAATGGTGGTGATTCATCTACCTCACATGTGGCACTCATGTAATACAATCAAGACCATCCAAATTATGGGGGCACATTCTGGATGAAGCATCTCTCTGATCAAGAAAACCAAACCATTGAAATGGCTATCAAATTGGCAGTTAAATTAACATAGCGAGTAGTCCTTAATTCCAATTGGGTCAGCTATTTGCATGGTCTGGATTGCCATACAACTATGTCATGTGCATGGTTTAAGAGGCGCCACCTTGTTCTTTTCTTTTCTTTTCTTTCTTTTTTCTTTTTTTCTTTTCTTTTCAAATGGTCACCACCACCGTACAAAATGTATGGGTCCTACAACCCATCTACCAGCCCCAAATTTATTATATGCGTGCCTAAGTCCTAAAAGAGCAGATCTGCAAAATTCTTTGGGTCACAGTTTTAGGATTTCTTTTCTATAAATAAAATCTTTTTTAATGGCTAGAATCTTTTAACTTTTCTGTCAAGAAAGGTTGCGCTGATAGTACCTGCTACAGTATTTTTAAAAGGATCAACGAGCAGTAAGATTTACAATTACTAGAGATTAATAGCTAAGATTAAGTCTAGTTTAGGTTTTGGCAACATGTCTACATGTAGATATGCTTGTAGACAACATATGGCTTGGAATCATCATCATCATCGTAGCCTTGTCTCTGCCGATTTGGGATCAGCTTCATGAGTCCTATTTCAACAACCACGTAAGGGCCTATCCTCGGTAAATGAAAAACCTTCATATCCCTTCTCACAACCTCAATCCAAGTCCTCTTAGTTATTCCTCTCATCATCTTTTCCACCCCTTCAACCAATAAAAGTTCCCCTTCCTACAGAAGCCATCTCCATCTTCATTGCACACGAACAAACCATCTCAGTTTCCATTCCATTTTATATCCTATTGGCAAGGGCCCAACCTAATCAAAGTTCTCAGGTTCCTCTCCATCAGCTTATCTGCTATTGGTGGGGTTGCCAAGAGATCGAGTGGACTTGAAGATCCAACAGACCTAGTCTAACTGGGATCTGCATTTGGATCTAAACTTTCAGTCCTAGGATCATATCCAAGTTCAGGACCAGGGGGGTCCAATTATTATTTCGGCTGCTTTCAGGTTCGAGGTTGGTCTGAGCCATCAGATCCCCATATACCGTTCATTTTTAACAGAAGTGGATGCTTCTGGACTTGTATGAGAGGAGTTAGCTGGCAGGCTAGCGGAGCACAAGAGCCATATGCATGCACTTGGGCATCACACACATGGTATACAGGTGTATGTCTAAACCGCCACATAGTGGAACTCAATATAGATGGGAAATAGCCACTAAATCAGATGGATTAGAAGATCATGACTTCTAATCATTGGACATCCGTTTATTAAGTTGAATGGTTGACTATTTCTCTTTTTTAAACCTCGACGAGATGACCACCAACTTTTTGGTTAGGATGAATTTCAGAATGCTGTTTTTTTTTTTTTTTTGTCACAAAGCTAAAAACCATCTAAGCAGAACACATGAATTGGATAGCCTCATATGACGTACAAATGTGCCTTGAGTACAATTGTGGTCTACATTGGCATGCAGCAATGCACTTTGTCAAAAACATTTAAAGGTTTCCTACATTTCTGGCAAATTTCCAGAAGATGATAGTTCATGTGCTAGCTAGCACAACATGACTATCGATACATTTACATATGTCATGCATGTAACGAAATTCAAACCATCCAAATAGCAGACCCACTGTGGACGGGGCATAACCCAAGAATACACCAAAAGGTAATCCTGCCCCCCCCCCCCCCCCCCTTTTTTTTGAGGGGAGGTCCATCTAAAGGTAATCCTAAATGTGTGGTTTATGAAAATCAAATGGGCGATCCAAACGAGAAACAGAACGATCCAAATTCTAGAAACAAATGTATAACAACAGGAGGTAGGGATCACTTTATGAACCTGATTTTAGGCACTGTCCCATCTAATGTGGGGCCCACTATTTGGACAATTTGGATTCAATCCAAACCATTAGTGTGGCTCCCTGTGGATGGGTCGTTGTCCAAATGATATGTCAAAATGTAATCTGAAGTGAGACATTTTAACAAATCAATTGGACGTTGAGAATGAGAAATAGATGTCCCAATTAACAAATCAATGCCCAATAAAAGGAGGTAGGTCCATATTGGGGAGATGACTGTGTATAGTCCAAGAAATGCAAAACCATTTGGGCAATTCATATTTAGGCATAGATGCCAGGTGTACAGTCGACACTCTCCTAGAGTAACAACCGAGTTGGATACAGAACCGAGGAATTCAAACATCCTGAATTCAGGTTAAACTGGTGGGTCCCTTCTCTAATCGAGTTCCTACACAGCCCATATCAGTCATGAATCGTTCTTTTTTTTTAGTCTTTTTTTCCCCTAAATTAAACAGCAGTAAAGAAACTGCAATTTTCAGTCACAAATAGATGGCTGAACATAGAATTTGTGCCAGTGTGGTGCCCCCTCACTCTGTAAAATTTAAAATCTCAGAAGTGGTACCTATATGTCATACGGCCATGTAAAAGTCTACACAAAAAGCAAAAAAACCATACCTACTGCTTGAGCAAAGCGAGGCCTGTCATCAGATGCCAACCTGGAGCATGCAAGTCCAAGGCGAATAATAAGGCAAGGTCGGAGCTTCACATCATGCCCATGCCAAAATACCAAATGCGACCACATCTCTAGTTCTTGTGCTGAAAGAATAGTATAAGTCTCCCTCCAACGAACTGTCTTCTTGATTGAAGAAAGCAAGCATGAGAAATCACCATTTGCTGCAGTATAGAATCGACGCAGCTCATCCTCATCAATCCTGCCAAAATAATATTATTTTATGCTTTATTGCAAATAAGTTTTGAGGGAAGGCTCAGCAAATACGTCAACTAAAAATACAAAGAAATTGAAAAGACCCTAAATGTGTCTAGTGAATACCAAATGATAAAGAAATAAATGAAAATCCAAAAAGGAACCTATGATTCTATGCACCAACTCATGACCTCAAAATTGCCTAAAAAATATAAGGTAGGAAAATTGGGCTTTTAACCTCCCATCAAAGCTGAATAACCTCATAAAGATCTTGTATGTGTGTGATGTAGGACAATTAACCACTTGCTCTAAAAGCTCGAACTAATAGAGCACGGCAAATTAATCCCTTTATCTCATAGCCAGGGCCCAAATCCATTGGTTAGGTCGGTCGAACCCTCCTTGTGGGCCCCAAATCCATGGGTTCCGCCTCACACGGCCCCCAGATCCATGGGTTTTGTAGGCCGCCCACCCCGAGTGTGCCCCTGCATCCCACAGGCCACACCACTCGAGCCCGGTGTAAAAATACCCCCGCATTAATCACCCCTGGTGAGGAGTCTCGAACACGAGACCTTCCACTCTGATACCAATTTGATGCAGGACAATTAACCACTTTCTCTAAAAGCTTGAACTGATAGAGCATGGCGAATTAATCCACTTATCTCATAGTGTAACAGCCCGATTTTTGCCAATCTGGAATTAGACGTCCTTAGGCAATGGGCCGCCCCTAACACCTTATTAACTGGTTAGAACTGAATCCCACAGTCTAAAATCGCTTCTGAACCCATTTCCTTCACAAATCCAACCCTTCACCACCTTGTTCTTTCAATTTTCCTAAGTACTTTCACCTTAGACACTATCTTAAACTAGTTAAGTATTATAACTTGGATCACCTTACATACAAACTACAAAGGCCTGAGTACCACCTCGACCAGAAATCACTTAGGACTAGATCCTTTAGAAATGAGACAAAGTAACTAAGTGCTAAACTAGATTAGCTACGAAATCCGTTTGATCCACTTTAAATACGATCTGCAAGACCCAAAACTTGTAAAATCATTGACGCTAGGTTACCCTAAAATCTAGGATCAATCTCATTACCCGGCTGCTCTCGGGAGCATCTCGAAACTTTGTATCAGTTCTAGACCACACATTGAGAGTCCGAATAATTCGGGTTAAGGACTTAGGACCGCCTCGCTGGGCTTGACAACCATCTCGGAAATCAAATCCAGACAGTGTCCCACGGCTGTTCGCTTGAGTCCGGAGCGAGAGAGTGTGAGAACACTTGTTTCTTTACAAAATAAATATCTTGAATAGTAATCTGAGACTCGTCGCTTGCGGATCAGTATTAAGCAACCAGACCGTCAGAATCTGACCAAATTACACCCTCGGATCAAGAAAAATTTCATAAACATTTACATGTACTCGGAATCTCCGATCGAGATCCACTGACCGTTGAACTGAAACTGGTCCGCCACGCGTGATCTGAGAACCCTACTGGAACGAAAACTTAATGGAACGTAGATCCGGTGTTAGTGAGCTTAAGTCCGACCTTTGGCTCAAGGAGGCCCGCCAGAAGTCCTCCGTTGAGCTGAAACAGGTCCGCTTTGGTTATAACCTAAGTATACTTTGACCTGGAGTCTATTTCGGTGAGTTTTTAGACTATATAAGGACCTTAAACCCTCTCTCATTGCAACCATTCGAATTTGAGAGAAACCCTAGAGAGAGAAGAGAGAAAAGAGAGAGAAAGTGTGGGAGATGTGGGAGAATCTCCCTGCCATGCTTCCCTGCCACTCCACGAGCTCCACCACTCCGTTCTAATCGCTTTCCCGACGATTCCAGCTTCGTTTCTATGTAAGAAACCCTAACCCTAATCTGTTTTGGGGTTGTATAGGTTGTAGGTTATGAAATAACTAACCTATTTCATTCTCTAAGTTACCAAACTGCCATATACGGAAGCTTGGTAAACCTATCTGCTTCGTTACGATTCTACGATAAAAGGTGCGAACTTTAGGTGTATAGGTTATGGTTTTCAATGCTTTCAATGTCAGATAATGATAGATTCATGATCTGCATGCAATTGCACATATACAAAGTGCTTTCTGTTTTCTGTTTCGATTAAAGATGTAGATTATGAAATTTTACATATTCTAGGTATTCGTAGAAAATACCGTATACGTATAAATTTTGGAAATGTGATTGACATGATTATTTGTTGTATGAATATACGATATAAGGATAAAATACTTATTTGGCGAAAGGATTCGCCCAAATACATGTTTTACTAATATACACTATGTATGTCGAAATACTGTATTGTAGAAAGTACCGTATACATATACATTTTAGAGATGTGTTTGCCATGATTATTTGTTGTATAAATATATTATATATGCGTAAAATACTCGCTTGGCGAAAGGACTCGCCCTAATACATGTTTGCTAACATACACTAAGTATGTTGAAATAGTGTATGTTAAGTGTTTGTGGAAATGCTTGTGTGAGTAAGTGTTTGGATGTTGATACTTTAGGAGGGTGTTGAGATGGGATTCTCAACTACCTTAGAGACATGTATGATTTCCTCCATGAGGTTGTTCACTTTAACCACTTACTTATGAAATATATGTGTTTGTATTCCTATTTATATAGTGCTTCATAACATCCTTTATAACATGCTTTATAATATGCTTTATGATATGCTCGTTAACATGCTCAACTGATTGTATGATTTTATTTATGTAAGGCGTATGTATAAATTCATGTTTATATTGTATGATCCGTCATGGGTGATGAGGGAGTGGTGTAACGAATGCGTGTAAATGTACCGACAAATTTCTAAACGGATAATACCAGACTTTGATTGTATGATTTGAATCTTGATCCATTACTGCTTTACCTATCTGCAATTGAATGTGATTGGGGCTATTGTATAGTCCAGGCAATCGGTAAGGGATTGAATTCATGGCTGTGATTCATTCGCCACGTGAGATGTGTTCGACGAACCCGAGTCGTACTTCGGTTGGCGATAGTGGTTGGCCACGCGAAGTACTTATGCGCTTCATGTCGTCCAATTGATTGTGCGCTCGAGTTAGTCAGGCTCGTCAAGTAACCCGATATGTCTAATGTATGTTCACCATGTTTGGTCACTACTACTTGAACCTAGGGTACCAAACTTACTAGTGAAAATCCTGTTAACCATGGTACCTCGATCTGCTAAGACTCATGAGCTGGGCATGGTGGTATGGGACACCGTGGTCGAGCTGTCGGCCTACGCTGGGGCCACGTGCCTCCCCGTAGTGACCATTGAGCAACCAAACTCATGAGCCGAATACGGTGGTATAGGACACTGTATTCAAGCTGTCGACACCTACGGCGAGAGCCGAGTACGGTGAGATTTGTATTCGTGTTGACGGGCGACGAGTCCTTCGTAGTGTCTTCGAGTAGACTCTAAAGTCTGTGATTGGCGATGAGCTCTTCGCAGCAACTAGAGCATGAGTTGAGCCGAGTACGGTGAGACCTGTATTCGAGCTGACAGCCCGCGATTGAGCCGAGTACGGTGAGACCTGTATTCGAGCTGACGGCCAGCAATTGAGCCGCATACGGTGAGATCTGTATCCGTGCTGACGGGTGATGAGCCCTTTGCGATGCCTTTGCGATGCCTCTCGAACCATAATATCGTATGAGATTAACTAGGATTGACGACTCTAGAATGGATCATGTTTGGGAATGATACAAGGGAGGTACCTTAGTTTCCCAATACTTCTGTTTGAAATAGACTAATAACTACTCGGTGATCATGCTCATCATCGCACCGCATGTGCCTGGTAGATGTGGAGCACTGAGGGAGGTATGCATCTGCGAACGTAAGATGATGTCGCATGAGGGTGGTTTGGCAAGGGCATTCATCATGTCATTTCATACTTGCATTAATAAGAGTACTTAGAATTGTTTGATTGTACTGCTCTATCATTACTGCTTGACTGAGTTGACAACATGTTAACCTATGCTTTACTGTTCCACTGAGTTGATCACTTACTCCCACGTTACGGGACGGTGTTTGCAACACCAACAAGATTTGTTGAGTTTCAGGTGTTGGCGATGCTTATGAAGCAAAGCCGGACTACTACTACGATGTTGAGGAGGAGTTCTCCCACATATAACTCTCTGACAGGTCTATGAAGACCTGGTAATGTATTGACGGGGCTACGGTACTTGGGATAGAAGACATTACACTTCCTCACATTTGGTATATTTTAGAATTGTACTTGTAATTATTTAACCTGATAACATTATCACACTCTGGAGACTCACCATAGTTTATATATGTTATTTATCTATCACAGTCTTCCGCTTGCAATTTAACTGTCTCTGGAGTATGATATGTTGTTTTGGCTTAATCTCACTCATGTTCAATGCACTAATACAGACAACATTCAATCATCATTCATTTTGTTGCATAAGTGATGTTCCGGAACTCAAGAGTTGAGTCACTACTCGACCCTCGATTTTTCGGGATGTTACACATAGTCAAGCCCCAAATCCATGGGTTAGGTCCTCGACCGAACCCTCTTTGTGGGCCCCAAATCCATGGGTTTCGCGGGCCGCCCACCCCGAGTATGCCCCTACATCCCACAGGCCACCACACTCGAGCCCGATGTGAAAATGCCCCCGCATTAGTATGGATAGATATATAACAAGAGAGTAATGAAAAATGAGGAAAATTACATATGGGATCATCATCGCTGAATTGTGTTGAGGGTGCGTTGGGTGAACGAAATTAATTTCCACCATATTAATAGTTGGGGTGTGAATGGGTCAGGTCGATCCAATGCGTCATTGGACCCGACTAGACAATTAGTGAGTTTAGGTCCAAACTTTACACCTCATGCAGCATTCAACCTGAATTACTAAATAGGTAGGGTCTATGTCCTTTCAAAATCAACCCGACCTGGACTTAGTTTTTAAATGGGTCCAAAATTTTGAATTTTTTTTTTTCCAAAAATTTACTCATGCCACCGTTTCTTCTTTTCATTTAAACCATGGAAGCATCTTAAAAACCCATTTTAGGCTAGATATAGATCTAATTTGGGATCAAAACAAATTATTTGAATGGGATGCGACAAATCGAAGCGAAGCGGACCATTATGGGAAAAATCGAAAAGAATGGTAAACCTTCACTTCCTTTTTTATATTTTCATCATCTTTTTGTTGTATTTCTGGGGCCATTGTTCACCAAATCATGTTTAATTTGTGTTCAGTTATGGCCCATTTAGTTGACCTTTAACAAGTCAAATCGACAGACAACATTTTCATCAAAGAATGGTCCGATACACCATTGAATACATGGTCCAAACACCAAAAAATAAAAAATAAAAAAAAAAATGATAGATTCGTATCTCATTTTTTTTCCATATTTTTCTGACATTTTTTCATATTTTTTTGCTTTAAAAAAATTCTGACCAATATGGCCCCGATTTCGATACACAGCGTCATATCATATCAATCTTTTGTGGGGCCAATACCGTCATTCAGAACCACAGGTGCAAATGGGTCTGGTCAATGGGGGCCCTAGACCCAACCCATGTAAGAATCGAGTTAGAATTTTGGAACCAAACCCAACCCATTAAAATTTAGGCCTCATACATGTTTGATTTCGTGTTTGGATTGTAAGATTGCAACCAATTTGGAAGAACTAGTTGATTCTTCAGAAAATTTCCAAATCGAAGCACCTACCATCAAATCTCGAAATTGAATGCTCAAATCCTTGATTTTCCATGCAAAACATGAAGAATCAAGCATTTCTAACCTTTTTTTGGCACTGATTTTATAGGATTAAAAAAAGAAGATCAAAATGCAAAAATACTCTCCAAATAAAAAATGGACCCAAATCTACTTTGATTTTGATTTCGGCTTGAAAATTTTGTTTTTCTCCCAAAAGATTCAAGATAATGGACCGAAATCCACCCTAGAAGTGTTTAGAAGAGGGAAGGAAGAAAGAAAAAGACAAACAATCAAATTTTCTGGGTTTTCTCAACACAATGCCGGTTCCTGTCGGTATCGACGATATTTGTCGATATCGACAAATATCGTAGATATATAAGAAAAAAGTTTAAGAAACAGTAGCGATATCTCACAATATATTGATATTGCATGATACATTGCGATGCATTTGCCGATATCATGGATTTTTTATACTCTGATAGCATTTCATATCACTGAATTGCAATATTGATAATATCGGCCTATATTATCAATGCTACAAACATTGACTACATCATCTACTGTGCTAGATCAGTCTAAAAGTGGACCACATATGCACCAACATCTCTGTACTCCTCAACTACCCATCTCCCTAATCTCACTACATGAACCTTTTTTGCCTGCCTCTACTATGCATCTATTACTACTTGTAGGGAGACTTTGCAACATTTGTTGCTATGTTGCCATATATGAATAGCTTGGTTGTTGCCTTACCAAGCATCTCAACTACAGTTTTTTCTTCACATTTGTTTCAGTCTCTACAACTTTTTGTCTTATTTCTAAACAAAATGGGATCACATGAAAGTCCCCCTAGCTCCCACATCCAAATCATCTATGTCCCTAGCACAAGCTCTACCTCATTCAAGAACAGGTAAAGGAGCCTGTCAGCTTAAGGCATGTCATAAACCAATAAACATACCATGACTCCCACTCCAACCGCTCCCCTCACTGACTCCGGTCTCCCTCTCACTACCACTTCCACTGCCACCCACATGACAAACTAACCCCTTCCTTTAAACAATTGTCGACATTCTTCATCTTCAAGAACGTTGCATAGACGTTCTTCATCAAAGTCAACATTACCGTCGTCACTCGCACTCATGTAATCATGCCCCAAAACTTCAGCTTGAGTTGTATCGAGAGCTTCCTGCTTCTTCTTCTATATAGTAGGCTTTCTTCCACTTAATATTTTTTACATTTTTCCAGAGCATCTCCCTTATCTCTTTGGCAAGCTGGAGCATTCCGCAACTTGCTTCTTTCGATGTGCCAAATGTTGTTTTGCGTGTGTAATTCCTCAAGTAATTAATCTACCACAGTAATTGCATCTAACGACATGTTATTTCCACCTACTCTCTCATTATGTTGCCATATAATATCTTCATTCCTGAAATTCCCACCATTTTTTACAAGCCACGTCTCCAACCAAGTATCACTTAACTCTTCAAGTATCAAACCAACCATGGACCACGGCAATAACCGTCAAGTGACTCAAGTCGTTAGCCTCAAACTAGTCCTCAAGTCCTACACTCCTCCCAAAACATAAACATATTATGTTAAAATAAAATTATCTTAAACAAATACAAACCAGAAATTGATAATTAAATTGGGATGAGTAGAGTTGGAATGATTTGGGAATACAGTAATGGCCAGAAATTTGCATATTTAACACCATTTCCCTCAATAAATTTGAGAAAAAAAAATAAAAAATCCAAATGAATGGTCGAGTTGATTTGGGTAACTCAAATGGTCCAAAATTGCCTGAAATTCATGCAATTCATAGGACTCATCCACTAATGCATATCCCTAACCATTCACACCATTTCCCTTGAGAATTTTGAGGAAATTTCATTTTTAAAAAATATGACGAATAGTGTTAGGCAGATTTAGGTACACTCAAATGGCCCAATAGCCAGTGTTCCATGTTTCCAAGTATTGGCGACATATTGCCAAGTTATAATCACTATGTCAAGTACAATAATGGATTGCATCAAAGTTTCAGCGATATTATTGCCCAACTCCCCATTTCGACAGGCAACATGCATAAATCAAAAGAGGGGGGGTGGGAAGGAAACAGAGATTTTGTCCCATTTTATTTCCAGATCTAGGTTGGAGGGGGATTTTGACACCTCATCTCCATACCGTGTGGATTGTATCTCCAATTTGGGAGAGAAAACACAAATTGGAAGCTTGGTGGGCTAGAATAGCAAAAATAAAAAAAATATATAGAATTTTTTTATATATATAGAAATTTTGTAGGGACCTAGTTAGGTGGTGGTTTCGACCACTCCTATCTAGCTTTTGTGAATCGAATCCTTAATTTTGGGGAAATTTTGAGAAGGGGGAAAACATGCATGAATACCACAAATATTTTTTTTTTAAATAGAAAATTCAAAATTTCAGAAATTCTTTTGGGGATAGATTGGGAAGTGGATTTTGACAGGTCCTCTCCAATTTTTTGTTAATCAAATTCCTAATTTTAGAGGGAAAATTGAGAAGGGGAAAACATGCGTAAATACTACAAAAAATAGAAATTTCTTTTTTTAAAATTTGGTTGGGGAGTGGATTTTGACCACTCTTCCATTTTTTTTTCCTTTTTAAAAATTATTTAAGATTTTGAAAATGCAAAAAAAAATATTTTATTAAAAAAACGATGATTCTGTTTCATGAAAAACATATTATTTTTTTTCTATTTATGTATGAATGTTGATGAGTGATGTGTTGTAATTTTTAATATATATATTTTTTAAAGTTTTAAAAATTATGGAAAAAAAAAAAAAACTTCTAAAAAGCAATTATTTTATTTCATAATTGTGTATGCATATATGGATCGATGTATGATATATGTATGCGTGGATGTGTGCATTGATGGATGGAAGATGTGTTGTGCATGCATGGATGGATCATGGATGCATGTTTGTATGCATGGATAGATGGATGTATTAGTGTAAGCATGTATGCATGCACAAATGGATGGATGAATGGATCGTGTATGTGTGTGTACGCATGGATGGATGAATGGATGGTCGAATGTTGGGTGGAAGTATGAATGGATGGATGGATGGGGTGTGTGTGTGTGTACATGGATGGATAGACATGTATGGATGTATTTATGCATGCATGCATCTATGACTTTTTTCTTTGATTTAAAAACAACTTTGAGTGACCATTATGTTTCTAATGATATTATTGGGGTATGAAATGAACTAATTTTGATTACTAGTTACTACTACACTGATTTTTTTTACGACAACACATGTTGTAGGCCCCTATGAAATAGAAACTTTGTATGGTGGTTCTTCTTCTTTTTTTTTTGCAATTTTTTGATATATAGACAACCAACCAGCGCACCAAAAGCTCCAGAGATAATGGGGATGGAATAGTTTATCCCTATATGCAGGCCTTCCTAGGCAAACCCAGGCGAGACCTCCCCGTGGGAACCACCGCTTCGCACCGGTCCCCAAATCGCACAGACCCACAGTGGGCCCCACCTCATGGCCATTCAGCATCTCACAAACCCACCTCGTGGGCCACCCCATCTCAACGTGGAGATATGATGCATCATTGGAATCACACCAAGATGCCCCCGCCTCATCCACCCACACCAATGAGGAGACTCAAAAACTGGGCTCCCACTCTGATACCATTTTGAAAGCGGACAACCGACCAGTGTACCAAAAGCTCCACTGCTATGGGGAATGACCGATTTATCCCTATATGCAGGCCTTCCCAGGCAAGCCCAGGCGAGACCTCCTCATGGGCAACTCCCGCTTCGCACGGGTCCCCGAATCACACGGTCCCACAGTGGGCCTCACCTCATGGCCATTCTACATTTCACAGACCCCACCTTGTGGGCCACCACACTCCAGCATGGAGATATGATGCATCCTTAGAATCACACCTAGATGCCCCTGCATCAAATATATATCATCTCTTGAAGTTTCACTGAAAAATCGCATTGTTTTCCCAATGTTTCCCTCAATCAGCAATACATTTCCAAGTGTCAGTGATATCGACACATGTTTCCGTATGCCTAGCAAGCAATACTTATAATGATCCTGATACGAACTTTGCCGATAACAACCCAAAATTTATGCAATACATGGGATTCATCCCACTAATACATATCCTTAACCATTTGAGACCATTTCCCTCAAGAAATTTGTGGAAAATATTTAATAAAAAATCTAATGTATAGTATTGAGCCGAGTTGGGTACACACTCAAATGGAATGAAAACAGCCTAAAATTCATGTAATCTGTGGGATTCACCCCCCTAATGTATATCCCTAATCATTTGATACCATCTTCCTCAAGAAATTTGATTTGATTTTTTTTATTTTTTATTTTTTCAAATTGATATATAGTGTTAGGCTGATTTGGGTACACTTGAAAACCTGAAAATGGCACGAAATTCATGCAATCTACAAGATTTATCCTACTAATGCATATCCCTAACCATTTAACATTATTTCCCTTAAGGGCTTGTTTGGATTCATGAAAAGCATGAGAAAGGAAACAGTGCTTCTTCGGAAACCTTATTTCCAGGAAATTATGGGAAAGGAAAATCTGTTTTCCTTGTTTGCTTTTAAACAACATTTTTATAGAATTTTAGGATTTATTTTCAAGTTTGTTATTTGGCAAAACAAAAAATTTTCTTGGATTTTTTAGGTAGTCACTAGCATGTGTCAGATTAGCACGTGGCATGAGCAATGGCACATGGCGTATATGGCATATGTGAGCACTTAAGCTGAATTGTGGCACATGTGGTGCATATGAGGTACTTGAAGTTGTATGGTGGCACATGTGGTTCAAGACGTGCATACATTTGACATGTCAGCACTAAAGCTAGATGACAGTACTTGTGCACCTTGGCACCATTTGCATGTGGCATATTTGAGGACTGAAGATGGACAATGGCACATGTGACACATTGGCACATGTGGGACACAAGTAAGATGAATGGTGGTACATGTGGAAGAATAGCACATGTAGGGTGCAAAAGAAGATGGATGGTGACACATATGGCACATTAGCACATGTAGGGCTCTTTACACGTGGGGCATAAGAAAAGATAGATGGTGGCACATGTGGCATAGTGGCATGTGTGCAACATGACCGAAGATGGACAATGTCTCATTTGGCACATTGGCACATGTGGCACAAGTGATGCGATTGAACATGGATGGTAGCGCATTTGGGCTTTAAGCCTTGAAAAACTCATTTTTCTTCCATTATGTGAAAATGCATTTATTAGGGGTGGAGGTGGGAAAATAAATGAAACAAAGATAGAAAGTGGGAAATGGTGTTTCCCACAATTTCCCACAAAGAAAGGCTTAACAAACACAATTCCTTTCCCATGCTTTCCTTGAATCCAAACAGGCCCTAAAGGAAAACTTCGAAGATATATATATATATATATATATATATATATATATCACTATTCATCCCAAAAATGGCTGAAATTACCAAACATACCAGGAAAAAAAAAAAAGAACGAAAAAGTTGAAGAACACTGATTTAGTGCCTCATACATATAGTTCAACAATCTAAACTACAAACATTTTACAAAGAATAGAAAAAATTTTGAAGATTGCCGGAAATTACAAAAACAGCAAAAAATAAAAGAAAATAAATAATTTAAAAAAAAAAAAAAAACTTTTTTTAAAAAATATAAACATGGTGAAATCGAACACAAATTTAGCAAGATTTGGTAATATCATGTTGAACCTATTTTTACCTTTTTTCTTTCTGTATCATGTAACGGCCTTAGTGGTTTCCGCTGTGTAACTGCTGCTGTGACTGTTAAATTATCATTTTTTAATACCACAAATTTTGCCCCTATTCATTTCTTGTACTAGATGGAACAAACGGAATGTCAATCCAGGAGAACATGGCAGAGAATTGATCAACTACCCAATGTAGTTCCAATTGCTACGCCTTTCCAAATGCCACACAGGTGGCCTTGAAATGTTTCTGCTGGTAACATATACTTCCAAAGCACCCTAAAATATCAGAGAGAGAATCTAGCTCTTGCTCGGTATAACTGTGAGATCAGTGAATCCTTATGATAGGTTTTGGTCAGGTTTTTTTCTTCCTGACAAACCCGAATGTATAGCAGGTTTTGTAAAGCTCTTTGGTGAAATGAATTTCCAGATTTAAAAATAAATAAAAAATAAAAAATAATAATAATAATAATAAAAACACTGTGAGATCAGTGAATAACAAAAATGTATGAAACTTTACTCTTGCAAACTCTTCCAAACAAAAGCGTGCAACAATTGTTTGCAGCATAAAAACGAGAATGGGATCCTTGATGTGTCGAAACTGAATGACATAGTAATCACCTTTCAGGAAGAGTAATTCCCTGACTCTCCAGCTCCTTGTAGAGTTGCAGCATCCAATTCTCGGGCTCAACATCCTCAGGCTCTCCAGCACAGATCCTGAAAGCACATCCGCTCATGAATGCAACAAATGAAACTCATATCTCATAGCAAATAAAGACTGGCTCTAGGTAAGCAGCCAAAAAGAGAGACCATATTCAAGATGGAATCCTTTCAATGGAATAAACTTGATCCTCATGTGCTTGAATATGTTAGAGGAAGTATGAGAGATCTTGCATATGAAAACAAAGTGTCATATGCTTTCTTTATGGATATACTGTTTAGGTATCCTTGGGCATAACTGTTGCAATGGTTCACACAAGGAACAAGACAAGTTCTAACTGCGGGGCCCACCATGATGTTTGTGTGCCATCCAACCTGTCCATCAATTGCGCCCCCCAATGTTAGGCCCGAAGGCCCAAAACCAGCCTGATCCAAAACTCAAGTGAACCATGAAACAAGGAACAATGAGGACGAGTTGAGAGGGGGACACCCACCACTGAAACTTTCAATTTTTTCATGGGGCCCACTGTGCTATGTATATGCCATTCAATATGCTTGTCTGATGTGAACCACCAAGATGAGTGGGCACCCCAAAATCAGGCCATTCCAAAACTCAGGCAGTCCACACCACATGAATTTAGAGGTATCAGGCATGATTTTATGTTGTTTACCATGGTGCAGTCCCCCTGCGTTATGGATCGACCTGATTTTCAGTGGGCCCATATGAGCTCCAATGCACCGTAAGTTACAGTTAAACCCTATCGGAAAAACACACACGGGTTTTGTTCACATTAATTTGAACACATAAAGCCACCATGCATTCTAGCTTAAGCAGGTACCACCGTGATGTGTATGTGTTATCTGCACCATCCATCCTCCATTAGACCACGATCTCAAAATCCAGCCTGATCCATAACTCATGCGAGCCACACCAAAGGTAACAATGGAGGACATTGGGGAGGGTGATGCCTAGCATAGAAACTTCGAGATGGAGTATGGTGTCCACCATGTTTTGTATATACCATCCAAACCATTCATCAGGTGCGAACCACCTGGACCCAATGCCAATGCATAACATAGAAACCTCCAGATGGAATATCGCGTCCACCATGTTTTGTATAAACCACCATCCAAACCATTCATCAAGTGCGTACCACCTGGATGAAGGGATACACATGAACCCAGGCCATTCAAAAACTTACATGGGCTACATCACGTGAATTTATAGGTTTTAAGGGTGGTTGTGCATGGCTCCCTGAGGTGTATCCCACCTGAATTTTGGATCAGGATGATTCTTGAGATGCATGGTGCATGAGTTGGATCATCATATACGTAGTTTGGATTCCACTTACACATCATGGGTGGGTGCCCACCTGAGTTTCCAATTAGGCTTTTTTTTGGCTCCGTGCCCTAACATAGAAGGGCACACCCCGTGGATGGAATGGGGAGTCATGCACAGATCATGGTGGGTTCCAGATAGGTTGACAATACCTGTAAGTTATGGTGGCAGCGCGATAGGATCATTCTCCATATATATGTAGATTGTTATGTGACATATCAGTAGTGTTAGGGTTTATGCATGCACATGTGCATGTTGTATCTCTAATTATTAAAGGATACACTTTAGCAAGATTTTCTCAATATCTTTGTAAACATATTATTAATCTTAAGATTCTTAAAATAAAGGTTATATCAGCTATGAGTAATTATCTATTTTTGGTGACAAAATTGCAACCCCATATTTTATTAAAAATGTATATAAATGGGAATGAGTAAAATGATTTGAACCTTATTAGCAGTGACTATGACACATACCAACTAGAGATGTTTGGTGGAAAATGGATCATTAATGTGTTTTCTTTATACACACACACACACACACACACACACACACACACACACACACACAGATGTTTGATGGAAAATGGATCATTAATGTGTTTTCTTCACACACACACACACACACACACACACACACACACACACACACACACACAGATGTTTGATGGAAAATGGATCATTAATGTGTTTTCTTTATACACACACACACACACACACACACACAGTTTTTTTTCTATTTTTTAAGAAAATTGAAGAAAATCCTTATGATTTACGATAAGATTTGCGATTAGATATGATTCAACCCCTATTACGACTTGCGATGTGATAACAATTATGAGAACATTGTATACAAAGATTATCCCCAAATCTTAATAATGCAATCATATTGCTTTATGTGTTCTCTCTCTGGTAAGTTGGTACATCTGCTAAATAAAATTCATAACCCACTATAGCTGGAAAGACACCAATCACTAAGAAAACAAATGAGTAAATCATGGTTGTGGTCAATGCTATGAAAATTGTTCATATTATCATATCATATCGCACACCATATAATCTAAATCCTATGTTCAAATCGCAAATCCCAATTTATAGTAACAGAATCGTATGAATTAAGCAATTATTGTAGAAACACGTGATTACTGTATCAAAGTGTATGATAATTGTGGACTGAGTAAATGGGGCCAAATTACATTTTTTTAAATTAATTTTTAGTGTTTTGACACCTCTTTCTTCTTTCTTTTACCTTTTAAAACATATAAAAAGGTCTCCCCTGTTAAAAATCCTTATTTTTGTCTTTTGTGAGATACATATAGAGAGAGTGAGAGCGAGAGGTGATTTGGGAATTTTGATATTCAAAAACCCAAAACAAAGAAATCAAATAACTTTTTCTTTGGCCAACAGAATCGAATGTCACTTTTTCCAACATGATTCCACACTCAAGAAAGGTAAAAGTATTTGAGGACTCCTGCAAGTTTCTCAAGGTAAATTTCTTAAAAGTAAAAAATACAAAAGAAAAGTAAAAACGCAAAAGAAAGATAAGAATCCTTTAACACTATCCCATTATAGGATTCTTGCCGATATCATGACATGCGTTACTAAGCAAGGATAACTGATGTTTTTATTATTATTATTTTTTGTGCGTGTGGTTTATTTATGTTTTTCAGTTTTGTTTCAATATGTTAAGAAAATTAGAAAAGCAGTGTTATCTAACCTTCCTTTGTATTTTATGTCACCCTTCAAATGTCCGAAAGAGGTGTTCAAAAAACTGGAAAAACTCAGAAGGGATTTTTTTTTTTTTTTTTTTTTTTTTTGGGGGGGGGGAGTGAATTTCATCTTATTAAGTGGGACAATGTGTGTAGATCGAAAAAGAGTGAGGGAGTGAGGATTAGAAAACTGGGTTCTATGAATGAGGCTCTTTCAGAGAAATGGATTTAAAGATTTGGCTCACAGGAAGGGGGCTTGTGGAAGGAGGCTATAGTTTGAAAGCATGGGGTGGCGCAAGAGGGGTGGTGGCCCAAAAAATTCTTTGTATAGAGAGTGGGGGGGGGGGGGGGGGGGGAGTTGTTCTAGGATGAGATTTTGAATGGACGTGGGGCTTCATGATCAGAGTTTGGCTAGTTCAAGTGTAAGGGATGGTTCTAGGATGTGATTTTGAAAGGACGTGTGGCTTCATGATCAGAGTTTGTAGGAATTATATCCAAGGCTAGTTCAAGTAGCCGCGGATCCCGACACAATAGTTAATCGTTGCTTCTCAATGGCTAGCGGGGTATGGGCTCCTTTGTATCTAAGGGATCTTTATGATGAGGAATTTGAAGAATTGTTCTCTTTTGAATCAGTTATCGGGGATTTCTCTGTCGGAGGGGGCCAATTCGATGCAATGGAAGGAGGTAAAATTGGGGAAGTTTTCAATGAAATCTTTCCATTCCATGCTCCCGAGCATTTCTCTCATAGATGGTGAAGTGCATACTTTCTCTCTTTGGTATTATGGCACTCCCAAAAAGGTGGCAGCGTTCGCATGGTTAGTGGATTGCAACGGGGTGTTAATGATCAACAACCTAAGAAAGAGGGGCCTCAATCATTATCAATGCTTGTCCTTTGTGTTGGCAAAGCGATGAATCGGTGAATCATCTATTCATGCATTTCCATTTTCAAGGAAGGTGTGGGAAAGTTTTTTGGGGCTTTTTGGCATGCCTTGAGTCATATCATGGTCCATTAAAGGGTTTTATAGGCACTGGCATGGTGGGGGTTTTAGAAATTTGGGTACAGTGGCGTGGAGGATGTCTCTTCTTGCAAGGCTTTGGGTTATATGGGGGGAAGGAAACAACATATGTTTTTGGGACACTTCTGCCCCTCCAAGGGGAATCTTACTTGGAGCGAAATTGAATGTTATAGAATGGGTTACGATTGCTTCTAATTTAAAGGCTTCTAGTTAAGCATAGTGGGCTTGGGTTGCGTTGTAATGCTTTTTTCTTTTTCTTTTTCTGTATTCTTTAAGCTTTGCTGCTTAAATTAATAAATTGTCATCTCGAAAAAATTAGAAAAAAAATCTTATGATTTACAATACGATATGCGATTCGATACAATCCATGCCCTTTTATGATTTGTGATACAAGAATGAATTTTAACAACATTACCAGTAAAGAAAAAAAGAAAAACGATTTTTGACAACATTGGTAGTGATGTGTGCTGGACAAAGGGCCAAGTTTGCCACGCCAGATCTTTAAGCTTTTGATTAAAGAAAGATTGGTTAAGAGCCTGTCCCTCGATGGCACACAGGGCGTGTTTCCAGATTGAGGTCTTGGGTTCGAGTGACGCTTAATATTGAAAAAAAAAAAGAAAAAAAAAAAGAACAACAACAACAAAAAAGAAGAGCATTTGGACTCAAATGTGAGCTTTTCCTAGCCTGATTTCTTGCCACAACTCAAAAGGAAGTTGCAGAGTAATCACTGTTGGAGGGGGCTCCAATAGGAATGACTGATCATCATGACCAGATGATCTAAAAATCAGCTGATCCAATATTAGATGGGCCACACTTGAATTTGGAATTTTTTTGGGTGGTATACATAGTTTTTTATGGTGTGGCCCACCTGATGATTGGATCAGCCAGATGTTTGTTCATCTGATCATCATGTTGGGGTGCACCTGTCGGAAGGGTTGACCGTCATTAAAGTATCACGTGGGCCCCACAATGCTTAACTCTGCTCCCTTTCAGGGAAAAAAAGGGGATGAGAGCAATTTGATCATTGCACCTCCCAAAGCACTTTTTGGTACTTCTTCAAAGAAGTTGAGGCATGTTTTGTTGAAATCAGGAATATAGAGGAATTACGGGTAAAAATCCCATAAATAAAAGATCTTGGGGTCGATGCTCTCAACCAAAATCTTAAGAACTAGTTAGTTCAGCAAATGTTTATAGATTTTTCTTTAGCAGTAACAATGACTTGCTAAGGTGTTTAATTCTAAAAAATTAGTGTGTTTATAGATTTTTCTTTAGCAGTAACAATTACTCACTAAGGTGTTTATAGAATCTAATCATCAACATCATCACCATAGCCTTTCCCCAGCTATTAAGGGTTGGCTTTATGGATCCTATTTTGCCAAATTATATTTGAGTCTGCTTTACATATGAGGAATTTAATACAAAAGCAGAATTCCAAGGACAGCTTCATGAGATACCATAATCGAGAGCTTGGTAAGAACTTCTACAGCATTCGCACCCCAGTGGCAGCATGATTAAAATCGGAACAGTAATGTAAAAGCGCTCTGTCTAACCCACCTCATATCAGGAGTTGATTCAGCAGCAGCTATTTCAGGATATGATTGAGACTCATCTACGTTATCAGAAGTTTCCTTAGAATGATCCGATTCATCAGAGAAAGCTGTTGCAATTGAGAGAAACAACAATGGTCTTGAAAGTTTCTGCAAATTTAACATATATACGAACTAAGGATCACCCAACTCAGAAGAAGAAAAAGAAGAAAGAAAGAAAGAGAGAACAAAATAAAATACCCCAAACAAATTTCAAATTCTAACGTAGAGAAATTTATTCATTGAACTGTCTTATTGATCGAGATAAAGCACCATCTACAAGCCATATCAACTTAAGGAAAACATATGGCCATTTGGGCAGATTTGAATATAAGAGTATTACCCCCTTCATGAACTGCAGTGAAAAAATATTCACCTCAATGGCTAAATATCATTCCATAGCAATTTTTAGCTTGCTTTTTGGTAAATGCTGAAATAATTAATTTGTGAATGTCTGCTTTTTCAGCATTAAATCAGAAAAAGAAAAAATAAATCCATGCAGTGGTATTACTCCAAGGTACAAAACGAGACCCCTTAAACAGAGAGAGGAAGAAAGGAAGTGAGTACTATTCTGGTTATTGCATATTTTTGTTCCTTCATGCCAATGAAATCTTAAAAAAAAAAAATGAAGTTCTCATTGCTAAGGACATGCCCATCATGGTAGAGAAGTCTTCATTGATTTTCAATTTGAAATCCTCAACTCGGAAAATATCTAAACCAAGAAATATAGTTGAGCATGTTTGGGAATGTGGAAATTGCCAGAAATTGATTCCATGTCCATGGATACAGTGTTCGAAATATCGGTATCGCACGATGTATCGCACCCTTGGGATACAGATATGTATCGGTTATCGCACGGGATATATCGTTTGTATCGCATAGTTTATCGCACTTTTTGGGAAACATGGAGAAACATTGGGAAAATGGTGGAATTTTTTAATGAAACTTTGGGGATTGTTAAAAAGGCCCTTAATACACACTTTTAAATCATAAAGTTTCAAAAAAGAAGTGTAAATAATAGATTTCCTTTGTATAGGGTCCTAAGCTATGTGCTGGCCAATTAAACTAAGACAATTATATTCAGTATCAACCCCGTCCATCCGTTTTTCCATATCATTTCAGGACATTATCCAAAAAATAAAACAGATCCAATAATTAGGTAGACCATACCATAGGAAACAATGGTGATTGACCATTAGTGGGCCACAAAAGTATTGGATCAAGCTAATAATAGTTTTTTATCTTCATTCAAACCATAAATTTATCTGGTAAAATGGATAGATGGAGTGAATTGAAAATACAAATATTAGTCTGATTCAAAACTTATGTGGCCCCACGAATATTTCAAGTGTGGATGTTCAATCCTCACATTTTTGGCACACTTGAGTATTAGATCCTACTCATTTTTTATTCCATGTCCTAAAATGATCTCACAAAACAGATGGACGGAGTGGATTCCTCACAAACATCATGGTAGGGCCCACCATAATGAGTCATATCCAAAGCTCAAGTGGACCACAACACAAATAGCAGCGGGGACTGATTCTCACCATTAATACATTCGTAGGGCCCACCATAATGTTTATTTTCCATCCAATTTGTTAATTAGGTCACACAGACCTGGATGAAGAGGAAAAATAAATATCATATTGATCCAAAACTTCCGCAACCCCCAAAAGGGTTTCAATGGTAGACGTTCAATCTACCACTGCTGTTTGCAGTGTGGTCCAGTTGATCTTTGGATCTGTCTTATTTTTCGGCTCAAACCTTACAAAGAGCTCGCCAAATGGACGAACGGTCTGGATATAACACATACCTCATGATGGGACCCACATAACTTGGTGACGTCAACACACAGCTCAGTGGTGTGCGCGGTACCCAATTTTGATTAAAAGGGGCACGGATTAGGTTGAGTAGCGAGACTGGCTACTGAATTGATGTCACCAAGTTCCGTGGGCCCCACCATGATGTATGTTTTGTATCCACACCGTCCATCCATTTGAAGAGAACATTTTATGCCATGAGCCTAAGAATGACTAAGATTCAAAGCTCCAATGGACCCCACCACAGAAAGCAGTAGAGAGAGTGACGCCCATCATTAAAAACTTCTGAGGGCCACAAAAGTTTTCAATTAAGCTGATATATATTTTTTCCCCTTTTATAAAGTCTTTTTTAACTTATTAACGGGTTGGATCTCAAATAAACATCACGGTGGACCTTAGGAAGGTTTCAACGGTGGAAGTCACTTTCTCCACCGTTTTCTGTAGTAGGGTCCATTACAGATTTTTACCTGCCTCGTTATTTGACTCGTGTCCTAAAATGATATCTCCAAATGGATGGACCGTGTGGATATAACACATTCATCATGGTGGGACCCACGTAACTTGGTGATGTCACTTCAACAGCGATCTCGATACTCAACCTGCCAGTAGCTAATCCGCATCCAAAAAAAAGCTCGAACGAGCCTCATCGCAGAGCGATCTCGCTACTGAACCCGTCAGTTTTTAAGCAGAGAGGGTTCCGGAAGCCAGAACCCTAAAATTTCTCCCAAATCTTCCGAAACCCTAAAATTTCTCCCAAATCTCATCGCATTGGCGAGGATGTCTCCGAATTTCTCTCCAAAATCGGAGATTTTATTTGCGGTAACCTAGGAATGACGCTTCAATTCGAATGGCCCACCAAATGGAAGCTTCCGATCATGGCCATCTTTTCTACAGGTACCGAAATCCACCCTCTATTTTTTTTTCCCGATTTTTTCGGATGATGACGTCGATGTCTGACAATAATGGAGAGGAAATCGCACGATATCGTCAAAATATCGTGCGATATCAACGATATATCGTCCGATATCTGGATTTTGGGTTTTTTGGTATCTTCCGGGGGTTATCGCTAGTATATCGTCTCACAGGGGTGTGATAACGATAATATCGGCCGATATATCATCCGATAGTATCAATATTTCGAACACTGCATGGATATAGCTATTTTTGTTGTTTATATCGAAAAAAGTAGTGGAAATTTGATGTAGGATGATGGAAACTATCCTAGGATGCAAGATGAGAGATCAATTACACATTAATTTCAGCAATCAAAATGCAAAATCATGCATATCCACATAATAGATTCGGAAATTCAGATTTATAATACGAAAATCCTAGGTTATCACATACGCAGTGCACAAAAATATAAAATAATTCAAGAGTGGCCCCACTTGGAAGTAAGGACTTCCGATCTAGCGTGGGTAGTGCAACTAGAGGTGCACATTTGTGACCCGATCCGGCCTGTTCCGAACAGAACCGACGGCCAAGATCGGGCCTGATCGGTTTGGAATTTCTAGATCCGTTTCTTTTCGAGTCAGGTCCTGATAGCCCTATGTTCGGACCGACCCGACCAGTATACTCGAACCGAATGTACCCGACCCGAACAGACCCGACCCGAACGGCGAGCGGGTACTATAAAATATCTTTTTAGTTTTTTTACCCTAACTTTTTAAACCCCGTTTTTTCTTACCGCCTCTCCCTTTCCCCTCTTTTCTTACCTTAAGCCCACTCTAACGACGGACGAGCGCCGCTGCACGACGTTCTGTTGCCTACCCGACGGACGATCTTCTTCCTCTGATCCTCTCCAGTCTCCTCTTCTTCTTCAACACCCGTTCTGCTGCCTGCCCGTCGCCAGTCTCCTCTCTTCCTCCTTGATTGAATCAGGTTTTTTTTTTTACTTCAACTCTTGTCTGTTTGTCACCGTTTAAGTACCACACATGGCATGCATTTAACGGCTACCCATTCCATCCAAATCGCTACTTGCATTGTGGATGTTTCTGCCCAGAAATCACAAAATAAAGGGCGTATCTATCAAAAAGATGGGTGTGAGTATCCACTCCTGTGCATGAAAGGGATGCTTTCCAGGCTCTCATTTTTTCTGTAATACTACAAGTTACCCAAAAAAGGGGGAAAAAAGTCACCAACTTCCATGGATTTTTTTACCAGAGAATCCAGTCTCCTTCATCAATGCTACCCAATTGGAGAAAATCTGACCCTCCATTTTGGGTTTTTTTGGATACCATGTACAAAAATAGGACTGAGTGGGAATTGGGTGGTTTGCTGGTCTTTGATCACATGGCCCACATGGCCCACTTTAATGCAGAGGTCGGGTTCATTTTCTGTCTCTCTTTTGTATAAACAAATGAAAAGATGGCATTTTTATATTGGTTAGTTGCAAAAGAAAGATGCAATTTGTTGTGGTTACCACGAGGCTTTGAGGTTTTATTTTTATTTTTATTTTATGCATTATAATTATTTTATTTTTATTTTATAAAAAAAAAAAAAAAATCTTGTAGTTAGAGAAGAAAGCTGCAATTTCAATTGGGTTTTTGTCTGATCATGAATCAGAGGCCTTAAGGGTTCTTTTATTTTAATAGTTGCAAAAGAAGGCTTCCAAACAAAGTTCTCTCTCTCTCTCTCTCTTCTCTCTCTCTCTCTCTCTCTTCTCTCTCTCTCTCTCTGGTAGTTTGAATTTGGTTTTTTGTCTAATCATCAATAAAGTGCTTAAAAAGGTATTTTTTTAAGAGCTTGTTAGTAGAGAAGCAATTTCATTTGTGTTTTTGCCTATTTTTCTTTTTGTGGTTTTTTGGATTGTTGCAAAAGAAGGCTGCAAAACAGATTATTATTATTATTATTTTTGGTAGTTTTAATTGGGTTTGGGTTTTTTTTCCTGATTATCATTCAAAGGCCTTAAATGTATTTTTTTTTTTCCCGAAAGAATTTGCAAGTAGAGATGCAATTTGAATTGGGTTTTTGCTTATCACGTTTTCTTTTGTTGTGGGCAGTTGCAAAAGAAAGCTGCAATTTGAAATGAGTAGTTGCCTGTTCATGAAGCAAAGGCCTTGAAAGGTTAGGTGCAACTTTCCATTGGAAAATCCATGTCTGCCATTCTCTTTTCCTATGCTATTTTGATGTTGGTATGTTTGGTATCTTCTTCCATTTCAGTCTTTCTTGTGGAGTTGCAGATAATACAAGTTTTTCCTTTTTCACCTTCAGTTGCAGAAAGGAGGCTGTAAATCCATAGAAAATGGAATGGGTGTTTGGATGAACTGATTGGGCTTTTGTTTCTGGATCTGTTGAAGCTTCAGTTATGGGAGTTACTCTGTTTGTATCAGTTTCCATTTTGATCTGGGCCCTTATCGGTTGTGTTGATTCCCGAAGACCTGATGTTGTAATGCTACCAGTTCTTCAACTGAGCCTTCTGTTCCAGTCTTAGAGCAAAGGAGTCCTGTTGAAGGCATTCAGAGCTCACACCGTGTAGTTCGCTTCTTGTTTAAGGATGCCCCATCCTCATCCAAAGTCAATTCAACTGCTCCCAAAACTTCAGATGCTTGGCCGAGTTCTTCTACGTTGGTCCTCGTGCATTTGCTGATAGCTTTGTCGTCAACAATGAAGATCAGACTGTTATCCAAGTTAGTGAGTAAATTTGATGTTTCATTTTTGCCAGGCATAAGAAAACATCTTTGTCTTGTTTTTCCTTTTCTTCTCTGAGGGAAAAAAACCCGATTCGAACCTGGGCCAATCCGATCCGACTCGGTTTTCCTGACCGAGTCGGACTCAGATCGGTCCAGGTCAGCAGGGCTTAGGATCGGATTGGGTCAAAGGACCCAGACTCGGTCCCGGTTCTGACCGAGTTTGGGTCAGGCCATGCAGAACTTGGACCTGGTCGAGTTAGGCCGAATCCGATTCGACTCGGTCCGATGCCCAGCTCTAAGTGCAACAACTACGTGGATAAACAAAGATGCAAGCAAAATTCTAGTTTGGGAAAAGTTTCACCAAAAAAAATCAGATTTTCATTAGGGATTTGTATTCATGGATGGAGATTTAGGAATAAGGTTTTTTGGGATTCAAATGATCTAGGGATTGGGGAGTTTTGGAGGAAAATCAAATAGGGAAAACCCCAAACGGGGGCCCACACGCGTCTAGGTAAAAGAGAAGAAGGAGAGAGAGGATTGAGTAGGGTTTTGATGGGAAGTAAAAGAGGAAGATAAGAGAAGAAGAATAATAAATTTTGAAGAAGAGAAAGAGGAATGATGTACCTTGAGGAATCCACCACCAAAAAAGCTTCTACCCTTCCGCGATTCAATTGGAATGGAGGGTTTCTCGCAAACCCTAAAGCACAAGGAGGAAAATTCCTTCACACAAAAGAGCTTCTCTCTTCTTTTTTTTCTTTCTTCTAAATAACACCACTGGGGTTGGACCTCAACCCCCCTGTGCTTTTATAATTAAAAACTCGAAATAATTACAACTATGCCGCTCACTTAAGCGAAATGGCCCATCATCGAAAATCAAAAAACTAAAACACTTATCATCAATCTCAGCCATAAAATAAATCCTAAAAATAACAAAAAAAAAAAAAAAACCATAAAGGAAGCAAGATCAGAGTCCAAGGGGCCCAGGATCTAGTGGCCCGATGTCATGATCAACAAGATCCAACGGTCGGATCGACACGAAATAAAAATCTTATGACTAAAATGATCTCCTAAGTAGCACACATGCACCATCCCAAAGTGGGGTCTTCCTGATGCAGGTCAAATGCATGTGGGGTCTTCAAAATGGTCTAGCGGGCCCCATCTGGAACTCGTTCCCATCCATAAAGAAAGTTGCGCTGATTTGGGTGGTCGTCTCCGTCTTTGGTACACCCAAGTAAGTCCTCTGATGTCCCCATCAAAATTAACCATCATGATTACGTTTTTCCACAGAAAATAAGTAAATTGATTTCCTCTTAAAAAGATAATCCACGGGCATTTCCACACTACTGGACGATGATCTTTGCGAAAAATGATGGAAGTAATGGTGAAGCAAATTGATGTGACGTAAAATCAGTCAAGTGGTTTTGTCAAGACAAGTGGTTGTTGGGTCCTTACTCTTGCTCGGGTGGTAGACTCTTAGGAGTTTCAACACCCAGTCAAGGGTTCGAGTGCCCATAGGTGGTGAAATTCCACTAGTGTGAGTGTGTGGGGTGTGTGTGCATAAAAATAAATAAAAGAAAAGTGGCTGCTAAGTAGCAAGGGCAACATTACAGGCCTTCAAGCAGTTAATGACAGCCTAAAAGGTGTCAGAATGTCTCCCTGAGATGACCTAAATGGAATGGAGCACACTTTGAAGGTGCACAGAACCTGCCAAAGACTTCAACAACAATTCGCTTCCATCAATAGGGACTGGAAATTCCTATCCCCCTCAACATGAGTACCCAGTCTATCCCAGATTATTGTGTCGGGGATCCAACTAAGCGCATAAAGATCCAAATCCTGGACTATGATGGTAATCTAGACCCCAAAATTTTCTATGATCGGCTGAAGGCAATGAAAAGGTATTTTTGTTGGTAGGAGATGGCCAAATCCATTAAGCTACATTGCATAGCTTTGAAACTCAAGGGCACAGCCTAGGATTGGTGGCACAGAGTTGAAGAAGATTTGCATCATTGTAGCCTCACTCCCAAGGGAAACTGGGAGTAAATGAAGGTGAGACTGAAGCAGAGGTTTCTACCTCTTGTTATGAGAGAATCACATTCCTATGAGCCATCTCACTTAGAGAAGACAACCTAAACCATTGACAACATACAGTGGAACTATGACTTGATGCCTACTATTTGAGACAGCCAAGCAGCAACTTGCCCTATCTTGCAACAGATTGCTAGCAAGCGTCCAATGTGAATTGGTGACCGTTTGGTTGAACAGTGTGGATGAGGCTTCCAAGATGGCAAGGAAGTGCAGGAGTATAACAAAGGCATTATGACTAGACGTAGTACTTTTCCAGCCAGGGAATATCCAACGTCCCGTATTGTTGTGAGTAGATCCATTCCACACCTCGCATCGTCACACCACATTCAGAGGAATCTCAAAGATTGACTGTGATCACCAACAGGGATAACCTAACCTTGGAAAAAGATTAAATTAGATGGTTAATATTATCTTCTCTTTGTAACTTTTATTTTATGCTCCTTCCATGGTTGGATCAGCGATTTGGATAGTCTGGATAAATATATAGTTGTTCCATGTATATGGCTGAAGAGTCACTAGTGTGCACCATCTACAAGAATCTTACGATGGAGGTGGTGAGGGAGGTGACTTCCTATTTCTCCCTCTCTCCCATCTTGGTAAGTTAAAAACAAGAGGGATGCATGTCCCATTTTAATTGGGAAGAAAAGGCAAGGGACAGTTCCTTTTTTATTAGGAACTAAAAAGGTGAGGGACATATAGCACTTTGGTTGGAGAGTGAACATGCAGTGATGTGAAAGGTTTCTCTCTAGTCTCTCCTCACCTTTTTTTTTGTTAAGGCTTCTAAGCCCATGCTTGTACTAAGGAACACATGACCACATGTGCAAAGGATGGCTAGCGTGCACGATCCAAACCATCAAGGGTGAAACCCCTCCCTCCCTTTGTCTCACTCAATTTTTTTTATTAGTTTGGAACCAGGAAGAGTCGACCATACCAACTCAGCTTGTATCAGATAGACTTGACCCGAGTTGATGCGACTCTTCCCAAATCTGGCCAAGTCGGACCAAGTCAGGACAGATTCTGCCCTTTCTATGTACAGGGTACTGGGCTCGCATCAGGCACCAACAAAACCGATACAACTTGAATGATACCATGCCATATTGGATGATATTTAAAACCATGGTTTATAGAAGGCGCATGTTTTGCCTTCGATCTTTGATCCACTTTGCACCTTCCGGTGTGTCATGTTCTCTTACAGTTTAGCTTTAAGAAAGCCTGCATCCTTTACAAAGCTGATAAGAATTATCGATAGTCAACCACTCAGATTCCATTAACTATATGCACTTAAAATTTCAGTTAGCATATGACTGTCTGACAATTGGAAAACAGTGATACAGGAGTATGTTGGAAAACTTACATGGCTTACCAGGTAAACCATGAACAGCAAGCAATAGAACAATTTTCTCACTTTCGAAAGTTTAAGCAATACAAGGAGTTCATAGAAATCACTGAACTATAAGTGTATAACCAACCGAAGTCATCCATGTTATGCAAATCATCACCTCAAGCTTATTGAGCATCACCACCAAAAGAGGTACGCTTTCAAGAAACACATTATGTAACTTACTACTACCAATAAGAGAGGAAACAATTAAATAGATATGTTGAACTAATTCCCAGAACTTTAGAACTAGAAACACCATAATACCACCTGATAATAGCACCTCTTGCAGAGAATAACCCACTATATTTTTCTTATCAATAAAACGAGGAATATGAATACATTCACCTCAACATTTATACATATTTAAATGAATCAACCAACCTGCATGCCATTAATCAAAATCCTGAGAGGTGTCCATCTTTGTAACCATTTTAATGGTGGATAGCAAAGGAGATGCAATGCCTGAAGACCCCGCCATATACATGGACACCTTGCCCTGGAGAACCTTCGCACCATCTCCAGAGAGACAACTTTAAGTAAAAAGAATACCATCTGCTCAGTAGATCCTCCTCCCAATTTAGCATTCCTCCGAGGAAACATACCATTGAAAGTCTTCAGTGAAAAGATGTTTGGAGCAGAAGCAACTAAACATTGTCTGGATGACTTTTTACTGGTATCAATGCTTGCCACGTACAAACTTTTGCTGGACCCAGACCCATGCAAAGAATCTCCCATTGGAATGAATCAATATAGCTCCAACTTCACATTCTCAATCATGTAAACATGTCAAACTTCAAAAGACCAGATACCATACATGAAGTCACCATTTCATATCCTGATGCAAATTATGTAGTAGTGATGTACATCTGGAATTACCAGATATTATCAGAAATGTAGAATATCTCCAATTCAAAGACCCAGTTAAAATGTGACCTCAGACAAAGCTAGTGTGAAACAAATGCTGCAAGGACAAATGATAATGTTAGTATGAATCCTATATTGCTGCATTTAATATTAGAATATATATATATATATATATATATATATATATATATATATATATCCTTTGTCAAGATCACAGAAACTGAAAATTTTTCTGATTGCATGAACAAACTTCAAATTAAAAAATAAATGGAGATTAGAAGATTCCACTAGCAACATTTTCAATGTAAATACGAAATTTTAAGGTCACTTTTCACCAACTCATAGAGAATCCAATGTTGAGGCGAATTTCTTGACTCTTCTAGATCTTAGTTCCAGTGTGAGGGGTGCACCTGCTAGACTACAAGCAAAAGCTGAGTTCTTGACAGGGTCCACTAGTTTCCAGAACAAATAACACGAGGATCTCTCACTCCAAACAGACCCTACAAAAATAATTACTTTAAAGGAAACTAGAAAAATCCATGTGCAGTTCTTTTTGGTTAAGAGAAGTCACATCTTTCATCATTTCTCCTTTTCAAGGTGCTTTCATAAAAGCCTTAAAAATCCTAGATAGGGTTCTTATTGAAAATGAGTCTATGCATGTGATAGAAGTAGATGGGAAAGTGGGCATACTTTGACAAATTAATATAGAGAAGGTTTAATGTGGAATAGAATTTTGTTATTTGCTCTAGACAAGGGTTTTAGAGAGAGAGAGAGAGAGAGAGAGAGAGAGAGAGATCACATGAATTAAAGAGTGCACCCTTTGCACCTCTTTCTCTATTTTAATTTAGCGCATACTGTTGGGATTCCTTCGTAGCTCAAGGGGGCTGAGTATGCTATCTTCTTTCCTGTTCATGATGGTGGGGAAAGCCTTAATAGGCCCTTCGTGAGGGCGAAAAGTTGTGGTTTGTTGAATAGTTTCAAGGTTATGTCCTGAGGTCTGCACTTCCCACCCCGAACACATGGCAAAACGAACAAACATCCAATCAGTGGACATCCAACAAAAGAACAATTGGATGACAAACAAATCTTTCTTTATTTTCATTTTTATTACTTTCCTGATAAAGGGAGCCTATAGCTCAAGTCAATCTGAGAGCATGCAATCCGGGAGCCTATCACAGATTCATTGCCATTTCTATCTATTTTTCCTATTTTTGTTTGTTTGCCCTCAATAAATTGTAGATGCCATGTGGCTTGGAATACACAACGAAAATCTGCCAATAGGTTTTGGAGGACCAATCCCCCTCGAAGAGATCGACTTCTTTTTCCTTATCTTCTTCTTTGTTTCCCCCTATTCTCCATAAACCTCCATTGATAGAACTTCAATTCCATTAACTTGGTATGAAAGTTTCTGATTTTATTTATTTATTTATTTTTATGATGGCAGGGTGTCCCTGCCCCTTTTTAAGGTGAGACTAATCCCTACAGATGCACGCAATCACCCGCAAACCACTTTTTAAGGTGAGACTAATCCCTGCGGTTGCACACAATCACCAGCAAACCACATGCATCGGTTAAGCATGGGGAGGGGAATCGAACTCGCTTCTGCGGGGAAGGTTCTAATTTATGCCTCACCCTTTTCCAAAAAGATAAACTTGGCTTCAGAGACATAGATTCTTACACCTCATCAACAATCATGGCTCCTTAAACCAGAATCAACATACCACGGGTGAATGCACTAACAAGTCACAGTTGGAGGCAAGGTTTGATCTGAAAATTAAAGAACTCAGGGAGTCTCTTCAAGGTACGATCGCCAAGGTATTCCATAACAGTAACGATGGTCGTAACAGTCACCGTCGTTACCGTGACAAGATAGGCTAACAGCCATTGTGGCTTCTTCTTTAAAAATAAATTTTAAATTTAAATTTTTATTTATTTTTTTTTTTTTTTTAAACCCTATTTCAATCCTATAGCAGTTTGTTAAGGGGCTGTCACATGACCATTATGGGGCCATTACGGGTCAATTACGACCCCGTAATTCATAACGCATAATGGTTACCACCATTATTGTAATGTAACAACCGTTTTGGGATACCTTAATGATCACTCACACCTTTGGGGAACTTTCTGAACGAATAGCATTGAGTGGAGTCCCTAAACCCTTTGACTGATAAGATGCAGCAATAGTTAATAATCATAATGAGCAGCTCGGACGAGATGCAGGAAATTCCCATGGTAATCGTCCCAATAATCATGGTCAGGATTTTCCATGCATGAAAATAGAATTTCCACTATGGGAAGGTGGTGATCCAATTGGTTGGATCTCACAGGCCAAACAATTTTTTCGTTTCTATGCACAACATATGAACTTAGGGTCAAGATTGCCTCCATTGATCTCAATGGAAACGCTATCCAATAGTATAATTGGTTTGAGTGAACCCACGAGATTCCAACTTGGGAGGAGTTTGTTGATGGGTTGATGGTTCATTCTGGCCCCTCCATTTACAAAAATGTGCATGGATAACTTTCCAAAATTCAGCAAACAACTTCTGTCCTAGAGTCTTATTAATAAACGATCATCTTGTGGGCTTTGTTGGCACTGCAATAAAATGCGGTAGAAGGGACGCCGATGCAAGCAAAAAAGGTTGTTTCTCATTGAACCTGTTGAGACCCAACAAATCAAAGGAAGTGGATAATGATCTTCATGATCATGATCATGAAGGTATGGATACAAATAATATCCCTGAAGTATTAATGACACAGGCAATTTCTGTTCATGCCCTAGCAGGTTATTCCGTCCCCCAAACCATGCAAGTTAAAGGCTACATCAAGCGACACTGCGACAGCTCGTAACAATCTTGATTGATTCAGGAAATACTGACTACCTTCTGGATTCAAACTTCGGCCAAGTGGTTTGCTTGTCTGATGAAGCGTACGAATGAATTCAAAATAAAGGTAGCATATGAAAGATGCTTAGCTAAAACTAGGAAATGTCCTGGTTCAAAAATTCTTATGCAAGATCATGAACTCACCAGTCACCACCAACCTGTTTTTACTGTCCTTGGATGAATGTATACAGTTCTGGAGGCCCAGTGGCTCCGCACCCTGGGAGACATCAATTAGAAATTTACAAACCTCAGTATGCATTTCTCGATGAATGGAAAGGAGGTAACGATAAAGGTAAGGGTGAAGGTAACTAAACCACGTATCATCATATGGAATGGTAGTTACGGAAGGAACAAGAAGTCTTCCTAGTACAGTTAAGGACGATGGAGAAACCGGAACTCTCTTCTGCCAAATTTGTGGATATTGATATGCTTCTCTTGGAATTTTCAGATGTTTTCGATGAGCTTAAAGGATTCTCACCTTAGTGCTCTCATGACCATTGATGCCTCTACTTCCAGGAAGCGAGCCTGCGAATGTCAAACCTTATCATTATCCTTACATTCATATGCCCGAAATTGAGAAAGTGAGATGCTCAGGACAGGAATTATTTGGCCAAGTGTCAGCCCACACTCCTCTATGGTCCTCTTAGTTCGCAACAAAAAAAAAAAGGAAGCTAGCGACTACGTGTGCATTTTTTAGAACGAAATAATTGTCAAGAACAAGTACCCAATCCCAGTTGTTGACTAACTACTTGATGAGCTTGGAGGTGCCCAATATTTTTCCAAGCTAGTTTATGCTCAAATAACGTCATCTTTGTGTTCATGAAGTTGATATTCCTAAAACTACCTTCAGAACCCATGACGGCCACTATGAATTTTGGGTGATGCCATTTGGTTTAACCAACGCGTCAACATTCCAGATTTGGGGTCAGTCAACCAGGCTTTGATGGGAAAAAAGGTTGTGCAGGTTTGGGGTTAAAAAAGAATATTTGTGGAGAAAGGTGATTGCTAGCAAATATGGAAGCCAAGATGGAGGCTGGTGGATCAGGAGCTCATCTCTAAATAGATCGCCATACATCTAGGTGATTTCGAGCATAAAAAGTACATTCAACAAACGATCAAATTTGCAGTTGGCAATGGAGAAAATATTCAGTTTTCAGAGGATGTGTAGCTAGGGGAAAGCCAATTAGGGAGATGTTCCCGCAGCTAGCAAAATTATCGCCAGAATGAAACATTCCCGATGTTTCTCTATAGTTGCAGCAGGATCATTTGGTCTCCCCCATGTCGAAGAAATATGTTCAATAAGGAAATTGAGAAACTCATGAAGCTTCAAGGGATCCTCCAAAGTTGCTCCCCAGCATTGGAAATGCAAGACAAAATGCAATGGAAGGCGGAAAAATCCAAGCAATTCTCGATCCGATACGCCCTACGACAACAGGGATGAGCCGCGCTTGTACTTCCTTTGTTTGGTCCTATGGGGCCCCGCCAAAAGAGGTTGATGGTGCTACCCAATATTTGTGTCATGTGCATGGAGGATGTATAAACAATTGACCACCTATTCATGCATTGCTATGAAGCTCAAAAAATGAGGAGCACATTATTAAGTATTTCAATGCTTCACGAGTAATGCCAGAATTAGTAGAGAACTTCTTCTTCGCTTGGCATGGTGTCACGTTAGGGAAGGACAGAAATGTGTGTTGGAGATTAGCATTACTAGCCGGTATGTGGGTTCTGTGGGGGAAAGAAATGGATCGCTTGCATTAAGGCATTGGTAGATTGTAATTTTTTCTTTCTTTTTTAAATTGTAGCTCCTTTTGCTCGCGTTGTAGCCTTTACACCATCACAGTGCTTTGCTTAATAAAATTCAACTACTTTTCATAAATAATATTTAAAAAAATCCAGAGTTTGATAAATGATATTTTTCAACCATATCTTTGTAAGTTTACTTTAGTATTTTTTATGACATCGTTATATTTAGTTCCTCTTTGTTGGATCATCTACATCATTTGTGGATTTCTCCTATCCTCCTACAAGAGCATTCCTTGTTTATCAAAAAATCTAGGTGGAGTTTTGGGTGAACTAAAATGGAGTACTTTGGTCATATCGTGATCGTTTCTAAGGATGAAGTCACTGTTGCTTCATCAAAAATTAAGGCTATTGTTGAATGGCCTACACCTAAAACAATTAAGGCATTGTTGCTATCTATCGCTAGGAGGTCGAATCACGTTAATCAAATCAGTTCTGTCTAATCTCCCTATTTACTATATGTCTCTCTTCAGGTGCCCTGCATTTGTCCTAAATCGTATACATGCGCTCAGAAGGAGTTTTCTTTGATGCGGTAAGGATAATCTAAGTAAATTCCATTTGATGGAGTGGAACGAAGTCTGTTCTCACTTCAAGAATGGGGGAGCTAACATCAAGAACCTCAAGATTATGAACGCTGCTCTCCTCGGCAAGTGGATTTGGCGTTTGGGAAATGAAGCGGGAGCTTTGTGGAATTTTATAGTCAAAGGTAAATACGGTAGCACTACAGGAGACTGGTAGACTAAAGATTCTTCTTCCTATAGAGCCTCCTACCTTTGGAAAGGCAACCTTCGTCACAAAACAAAGGTGCTTTCTCACATACGCTTCTCTCTGGGTAATGGGTCGAGAATTCAGTTTTGGGAAGACCTCTGGATAGGTGATAGTACTTTGAAAAGAAGATTCCCAGCCATTTACGGTATTGTCATCAATAAGGACAGTTCGGTAGCCAGTAATTTCTCCTTCTCAGATCCTGGTGGAGGTTGAGAAATCAATTGTGTGAGGAATCTTAGGGACTGGGAGGCTGACGAATATATGGCCCTTCTCCAATGTCTGTCCCCCATTTCTCCGGATGTTTCTAATCCTGATAAACTACACTGGAATTGTCGTAGCTCTGGGATTTTTTCTGTTAAATCGTTATATATGTTCATGCTCCCCACTACGGTCTCTAATTAGCCAAGCAGTCCGTTCATCTGGAAATATGCAGCTCCCCAAAAGTTCATCTACTTCAATTGGCTGCTGACCAAGAATCGGATCCTCACTATTGACAACCTCAGGAAGCGAGGGATGCAAATCGTTAACATCTCAGCTGTTGCATGCGCAGTGAAGAGACAGTGAATCATCTGTTTGTTCATTGCCCTTTTATTACTCTTATTTACTGGGACTTCTGGTATAGATTCAATTTCACCGGCTGTTGTCCGAACTCTGCTGCGTCTTTGATTCGAGTATGGCACGGTCACAAAATCGATAAGGTGAAATCCAAGATTTGGAGAATGGCAATTATTGCTATATGGTGGGCGATCTGGATGGAAAGGAATGATAGAGTGTTTAATGACCTGCATACGACACCTAAATCTGTGGGTTCTCATGCTAAAAAGATGCTTGTTGAATGGGTTACCAATGTAATGGGATTAAAAGATTTCGATTTTCTTTTCTTGGGTTCCTAATGTACTCTTTTTGGCTGCTAGCTCAGCAATCTTTTGTATGCTTTTCTTCTTTAATGCATTTTCTTTGTTGCTTTCCAAAAAAAAAAACAATTAAGGCATTGCAACATTTTCTTGGACTAACAAGCTACTATCGGAAGTCATAAGCAGTGTTTTAAATATCGACAATATCGGCCAATATATCCCACGATATATCTTGTATCCCACTTGTGTGATACGAAATGCATAGATAGTGCCGATATATCTCACCTATTTGATCCAGTGAGCATTTTCGATTTTTTATCCTTTTTTTGTTGTAAATCACGTTAAATCCATGTCAAATGGTTACAAATCCATGATTCTTCATGTTTTCCATGAAAAATCATGGATTTGGAGCTTCGATTTCGAGATTTGCGGGAGATGAGGCAAGTTTCAGAAAATTGGGAAAAATCGAAATTTCTCAATTTCTCGCAAATCAGTTGCAATCTTTGTATCCAAACACAAAATCAAGCATGTAACTTGATCTAGCGATTTTTCTTTTGCTTTTGAATGTATTGCTTGTGTTTTCATACATGTCTTCTTATGTTTATAAATTATATGAATAGACTTTAAATATACTTGCATCAGTTCAGTAGGACAGTGCATGTATTAGGACCCCATACAAAGGAAACCCCTATTATGTGCACTTTTTTTTGTAATGTTTTGATTTCTAAGTGTGTATCAGTCTTTTTCAACAATCCTTGAAGTTTCCTTAAAAAAATCGACCAATTTCCTGATGTTCCCATGTTTTCAACAACAACCATACAATTAATATATCCCATGCGATAACCGATATGTATCTGTATCCCAAGGGTGCGATACATTATGTGATAACGATATTTAAAACATTGGTCATAAGGGGAAAAATGGCAAAATTAGTGATCCCTTAACGGCATTACTACGAAAGGACACCTTTGAATGGAGCCCGAATGTTGATATAGTGTTCTCAAATCTGAAGACAACAATGTCAACCACATCAGTTCCTGCCTTTCCCAACTTCCATAAGTTGTTCATGATAAAATGAGATGCATCCAATGTGGACATTGGTAGGATGTTAATGCAGGAAGGCCGACCTTTGAACTTTACAAGCAAGGTATTGTCCAAAAACACCCAGATATGTTAGTATTTGACAAGGAGATGTTGGCAATTGTCCATGCAGTTACAAAATGAAGGCCTTATCTTATTGGTTGTTATTTTCAAATAAGGACGAACCAAAAGAGCCCAAAAGATATTATAAAGCAAAGAATTCCATCTATAGAGCAGCATAATTTCATCTATAGGGAAGATTGGGAGGAAATTTGGCATCCCTCTTTTGGCAAGTCTTTGGGCTCTTTGGCTCGAGAGGAACGATCGTTGTTTAGGAATCGGATGAGGTAGTATACGGAAGTGTTTTTTAGAGCTAAGTTTCTTGTGGTGGAATGAGCGCATTCAGCTACTATCCTAGTCTCTCCTCAGGATTGATGGGGGTTGTTTGTTGTTAGCTTTCTTTTTCTTGTTATGTTTTTTCGTGGCTTCAGCCCTTTTTCAATAAAATTATCAATTCTCAAAAAAAAAAAAAAAAAGTCTCTAAGCTTCTGAGAGGAAATTGTCTACAAGAAGGGGACAAAGAATGTGGTGAATGATGCACTATCACGAATGCCAGAAAATGCAACACTTATAGCAATATCTATGCCTAAGTAATGGTCCAGTGATCCAGCAACAAAAAGCCTTATTCAAAGACTAAAGCAAGATCCAAATGTTGCACTGCATTATACATGAGACACATTGGACCTCATGTATAAAGGAAAAGTTATATTGATGGCTAACTCTACTCGAAGCCTAAAGACACTTCATGAGTTCGTGGATTTCCTCAACGGGTCATTCAGGATTCCTTCTCGCATATAAGCGTATCACACGCGCCTTCTGTTGGAAGGGAATGATGAAGGCAATCAAGCGGTTCATAGAAGAATGTGAAGTTTATCAAAGAAACAAGGGTGAGATGAAAAGCCTCGACCTCCTTCGGCCATTGCCTATCCCAACAAATATATGGTCAATGTTTATCGTATTGTTACCGCGTTAAGTATCACACCCTTGGGATATGGATATGTATCGGATATCGCATGGGATATATCAATCATATCGGGGAATTTATTGGACTTTTTGGAAAAACATGAGGAACATTGGAAAATTGGTCGAATTTTTCAATGAAACTTTAGGAACTGTTAAAAAGGACATTAATACAAACTTTTAATCATAACGTCACAAAAAACAAGTGCACATTACAGGTTTCCTTTGTATAGGGTCCTAAGTTGTGCGTTGTCTAACTGGACAGAAGCAAGTATATTCGATGTTGACTCCTATAAGTAGATCAGGCCTCATACATGTTTGATTTCGTGTTTGGACAATAAGATTGCAACCAATTTGAGAGACATTGCGGGCAGAAATTTTGAATTTTTTCTAATTTTCTCCAAATCGGACCACCTGCCCTCAAATCTCTAAATTAGAAATGTATTTGATGATGATCTCATCAAACACTCCTGCGTACTCTGAAATTGGGCCCAATTGGCAGCTGATAGATGTGAAATCTCGAAAAACAAAAAATCAAAAAATATTTTTTCTAAAAAATCATCAAAACTACATAAATTAGTAGATGGGGCTTTATACATGTTTGATTTCCTGATATTGCAACCAATTTGGGAGAAATCGCATAATTTTTGAAATTTCTGAAATTTTCTCCAATTTGAACCACCTATCCTCAAATCTGAAACCTAACGTTCAAATCCTTGATTTTACATGAAAAATATGAAGAATCAAGCATTTCTAACCTTCTGGCAATGATTTTGTATGATTTAAACAAAAAAAAAAAAAAGGGATCAAAATGCAAAAACACTCACCGAATGAAAACGGACCTCAAATCCACATACACAACAAAAAATAAATAAATAAATAAATAAAATAACTTGATTCTGGCTCCGAATCTTTGTTTTTCTCCCAAAAGATTGAAAAGGAAGGACCAAAATCCACCTTAAATGTGATTAAGGAGAAAAGAATCGGAAAAAAAAAAAAAATCAAATCAAATCAAATTTTAAGGTTTTTTTCACTTAACCGTAAACTCCCTGGTGTTGTCGATACTTTCTATCGATTTCATTGGGTATCAACAGTACCAAGGAAAATATCAACAGAGAAAAGTGCGATATATCGCGATATCGCACGATATTTGTGATACATTATGATACGAAGAGATGCATTGCGATATTTTTAGCAATATCAAGGAAAACGGACACTAAATAAGTGTTTCGTATCGCCAATGTGCGATACTGATAATATCGGCTGACGTTATCGATACTGCAATCAATGGATATGGTCAGATATCTCTATGGATCGTGTGGATGGATTACCTCTATCAAAAAGGGAAAAGAAAAGGCAATATTTGCAGTCATCCTCACAAAGTACGCCCATTTTTTCCCTATCCCCTCCATATACTTCATCTACCGTTGCTCAGCTCTACATTGATAACATTTTCAAGTTGCATGGAATGTCAATGTCCATTGGCAGTGATCAAGACCCCATTTTACCAGCCACTTTCGGAATGAACTTTTTCAGCTACAGGGAACCCAACTGAACATGAGCATATAATGCCACCCTCGGATTGACGGTCAAACTAAGATGGTGAATCAACACTTAAAAGACTATCTATGTTGCTTCACAGGTGATCGAGCAAAATAGTGGGTTCATTAGCTCCCATGGTAGAATGGTGGTATAACACCACTTACCATTTGACTACTAAACGAACACCATTTGAGGTCATGTACAAGCCCCCACCTCCTCTCGTCACCTCCTACTCTCATGGGTCTTCAAAGGTGCATAAAGTAGATTGTGATTTACGAGACAGAAACTGTGCTCTTCAACTTCTTAAGAATCATCTACAAGATGCTTAGTCCAGGATGAAGCAATAAGCAAATAAACCACGGACACCTAAGCCCTATACACAAGTATCATTAATGTCAGTGCTTCAATGAAACTCTCTCCACGTTTTTATGGGCCTTATAAAGTGATTGAACAAATAGGACATGTTGCTTATTGGCTAGATCTTCCATTTGGATCAAAGATACACCCAGACTTCCATGTTTCATACCTTTAAAGAGGGGGGGTTGATCATGTCATCACTCAAAGCCAATTGGCCCACATTTCTTCAAATGTTGAAATTAAAATTCAGTTGCATGCTATCTTGGATTGACAGTTCGTTAAGCGACATAACCAGCAGTGACTGAGGTCCCTGGTGTTGAGGGAGAATTCTCCAATTGAGGAAGCTACTTGGGAATCTTTTCACTCTGCAAGAGAAGTTCTCAGAGTTCATTGCTAGTCCACCTTGAGGACAAGATTAAAATTTAGGGGAGAGGAATGTTAATATCTAAAAGCATGAAATCCAGGAGCCTATCACGGATTCATTGCAGTTCTATTTATTTTTTCTATTTTGGTCCTTTTTCCCTCTACAAAATGGAGATGCCGCATGGCTTGGAAGAAGCAATGAAAATCTGCCAATATGCTTTGGAGGACCGATTCACTTGAAAAGACCGACTTCTTTTCCCTTTTCTTCTTCATTTTCCCCCTTATTATCCATATATCTCCATTGATAAAACTTCAGTTCTATTACAATCAAATGTTTTTTTTCTTTTTGTGGACATCCAAAGCACATATGAAAGTACCACAAAATCAAGCCAGTTTATTTTCAAATATAAACACATTTTTATTAAAGAAACATAAGCAAGACAAATCAGGATTGCTTTTGAGTTGAGCGGATCCTATTGACCATGGAAAATGAAAAAAAAAAAAAAAATCTGCAGGATTCCATGCAAATCTCAGCTGAGATAAGAAAGGGAGAGATAAGAAAGGACCATCCCTTTCTTCTCCCAATTGTGATTTGCGCAGAGAGCATTCCATCCACCACTAGAAGAAGAACTTTCAAAATGCACCCTACAGCTTAATGGCCACATCTAGCAGAGCAGACATTTCCACCCAAGAGTGGCAGCATTTCAGATCCTACTTGATATATGGCGCTCATGGTTCATCGCAGAAATTATAAATTTTTTTTTTTTTTTTTTTAAAAAAAGAGCCTTCTTTGGTTACAAATTTGAAAAGAAGTACACCATTCGAAACACAGATTAAATCAGATCCTAACCAGTGAATTATTTGCGATTTGGCAGAAATCCAAACGTGTCCCAGATGTATAGAAATTAGAACCAAACACAAAATAAAGAAAGATGCATCTGCTCAAACACAAAAGAATTTGGAATTCATACTCCCACCCCCCAAAACTGCTTGTTCAAACCATATAAGGAGCTAATTTGATATTGTAGCCGCTCACACAAATATCAATTACAACCAAATTACCGATGTAGGGATTGATATATAATGTTAGTGGTTTGAAAAAACACTCCCCACAGAAACAAATAGTCATAAACTCTCTGCTATCTTTTCAAATACCAAGATCTAAAGAAATCCAAATTCCTGTAGATCACCCAAAAAAGAAAAAAGAAAAAAAAAACCAAAAAAATCGAATCAAGATTTTAATGGGGCATTGGCTTTTGTATGTGAGGCGAGATTGCAAGAGACCAAAAAATCAAATGCAAAGGATAAAGAAAGTGATATTCAAGAGATCGAATTCTACGTTGTTAAGAGGATCGGATCGAAATTGACGATGTTGAGAGAATCTGAATTTTCAACGTACCTCGGACGAAACCCTAGAATCATCTTTTTAAAAGTCTTCGGTCTTTTCTCGATCCGCTTTTCTACGAAGAAAAAAGAGGAGAAATGGTGTGTCTGCCTGTAGAAAGTAGGGTTCGCGTGGGATTTTGCCGCTCAAGCGGTCCTTTTTCGATCTGTACTGAAAACTAGAGAGAGAAGAAGCCGGGAAAGGATTGGCGGGAGGTGAGACGAAAGAGTCCGCCCCCGCCGTGAGTGGCACACGTGTGTGGCATCTTGACCACTCGTCACATGCTACCGTCCATGTTAGCTTTGCACCGTTAAAAAAGTTCTTGCACTGTCTAGTTATAAAATTTGTGGGTCCCATTGTATCGTTTATCTGCAATTACTATGATCGAGCAATGTTTACCGTCCAATTAATTGGGTATGAAATGGATGGTTAATAGTAAATGGTCCAAATTGGGGGGTTATGGTCCATCCAAAGGTGGGTCAGCGAAAGGGACTGGATCGCCGTACATGTACCTGACTGTCTGGATTCCCGTACATATCAGGTGTACGTTGAAGAGTCACCGCCATTTTCTGGGATCTGATTGCCTGTGATCCCAGGCTCAGAGATATCTCTGTGCCCGGGGCTGTGTGGGGCAAACAGAGATGTCTGGGAAAAATCCACTCCGTCCGTATGTTTTAAACACCACGACAGGATTTTAAGTTTTAACAATTAGGCAGATCCAAAACCCATGTGAGCCATAACACACGAAACAATGACGATCGAACGCTTGCGGTGACGGAATTTTTGTATCAGATGATAATTTTTTCTACAGTTTATCTGAGTGGTAGTAATTCCATGAACGGCTTGGATGGAATATAAACGTTATGGCCAGCTCCGGAAAGGTTACATCAGTGGACATTGTTGTTCCCACTGTTTTGTTGGTGTGGCCCACCTAATTTTTGGATCTTACTGATTTTTATAATAATGTTCTATTGTGATCTTTAAAAACACATGTACGGAGTGGATTTATCGGTCACGTTTCTTTGGACCCCACACAGCTCCGAGCACAGAGATATGTATGTGCCCGGGGTCACAGGCAATCCGCTCTCCTATTTTCTGAAGGAAAAATTACCACCCTAACTTGCGGTGGCCCCGGGTTTCTATGGACCCACCTGAACTGTGCATCTGATCCACGCCGTCCATTAGATGAGCCCTTAAATGGTTGGATACTGAACCTTAAATCAGCACTAACGGAAACTCAGGTGGACCACGCTAGAATCAACAGTTAGGAGGGGATCTTCAACCAGTAAAAACCTTCCCATTGTTTGTGGGGTCCAACGTGCTGTGTATATGCATAAAATTCATTCATCAAATGCACCCCACCAGCATGAAGGGGGACACCAAAAATCATTCCATTCAAAAACAACAGTGGGACACACCCAATGAATTAGATGAACGAAAAGAGAACACGATGGACGGTGGGAATTTGGTTTGAGAATGATATCGGCCACAGAGATGTTGGGGCAGTAATGGTAGAAAGCTGTCGATGGTCCCGCTTCTGCATGCGCCAACCACCTTATAAGTGATCGGACGGTCAGATTTTTTAGTGTCCGTAACTGATCGACGTGAGACTCCAGACTCCGACCATTACCATAAGTGGGCCCGGATGTGTATATGGCCTGGCCTAGAGGACAGGACTACCCTGCCACGACCATTCCAACCTGGGGCTCCATTGGACGTAGGGGTGTACATCCAGTTAAACACACTAGCTGACTTCAGCTTGAACTCAGCTCAGCCCCCGAGCCTGACAGGCCAGCTTGGCTCAGTTGACAATTTAGGTTGAATTCGAGCCAAGATTGAGCCGAGTTTGTCATTGAGTCATTTTTACATACACGTGCATTACAACTTCACAATCCAATTATTTGTAAAATAGAAGCAATAGTTTTACAAGTGTTTTATCAAACACCTCCTAAATAACATAAAAACAAAACAAAAAATAAAGAGAAAAAATATATTTGTTTAATGTACATACTTTGTTTGCCACTGGCTAAACTTTCCTTGCCACTAGTCAAACCTTCCTTATCACCAGCCACATTTGATTGAGTCAATTTTATCAAACAATTGGTGAACAATATCAATAAAAGTAATCAGTCTTCAACTAGTTCGATTCGAAGTTCGAATTCGATTAACCGAAGCTAACTTTCGATTCATTATGTACACCCTAATTGGACCCATCGTAACAGGCTTTCTACCTTCCTCGCTCAATTTCTAAATTTGCACATTTACCATTAATCGTACCCTCACCGACTATTATGTTTTTTAACATAAGTCATACATTCATTTTGAAATATTATTTTAAAATATGAGTTTTAAAAAGATGCAGAATTATGGTTAGAGTGGATGGCACCATCGATCATTCTAAGTATTTCTATTATTATAGAAATATCTTTTATGTTATCCGTACCTCTATCTTGACATTACTAATAATAATAATATGGTTACTAATAATAATATTGATAGTCTAAGAAATTTTAAATATTGGTGATGTATCACTAAGTATTGCCAATATATTAATATTATTGGTGTATCATTAATATTTTCAACTATTTAAATTTTAAATGTCGCTTGTATTACTTATGTATCCATATCTTCGATATATTTGAATTGTGTAAATGTCAAGTATCATTTGTGTTGTTACTGTTTCAATAATATTTTGAAATATTACGAATGTAAACGGTATTGTCAAAATTTTGTATAAAAATTTATTTAAAATGTTTTTATACACATATATAGGTGAACGCAGTGTTCAAATTATTTTCTGTAAGATAGATCCCAACTTGTGGTGGCAATGGACCAGTTTTTAAGATGGATCATATCCTTAAATCAAAGTTTTTCCTATCCAGGAAACTCAGTGACCTTACCTTTAGAGGGGAGATGTAAGCATTCTCACAAACACTGTCCAGTTGTGTGTTTTATAAGACACCTAAGATTTGAAATGTAATGATTGAGATTTGCTCTACATACATTGCTTGCTACTAGCCAAACCTTCTCTGGGCCCACTATGCTTTCCTGCAATCTTTTCTCTTTTCTGATTGTTGGTAAATTTTCAATGAACTATCTATATTCTGAAATGCCGATAGATGTTTTGAATGGAATATTAAAAGGTTTATTAGGGGGATAGATGGGAGGATGGGATGGTTAAATTGATTTCCCGAGACAACTCATGCTTTTAAGCACCTATTAATTGAAAATTTATTATGTATGTATTTTTTTATAATTTTTATTTATAAGTATATAAATGTATATTTTAATGTCTCATGATGGTTAGAATACTGCAGTGGTGATAATGACCCGACGTTAAAACCTTCCTTGTGGACCCTGGGCTGTTATTTTATGCGTTGGGGAAACTGCCAGACAGGTGTTTTACTGTCGCTGAGGATTCTGGTCCGGACCGAAATCCTGTGTACACCAGCGCGTACGCCAATAAAGCTGTCTGGGCCCACCATGCTGTCATTGTCAAATCCAGTCCGTTCATCATGTGAGAGCCTCGATACTAAGTCCCTCTGTCAAAATTAACTGGATATGCAGCTCAGGTGAGTCAACCCAATGGGAAGTAATTGGCACGAGACATCAACCATATTTTTGAGTGTGGGGAGTCCCTTGTGTTCATATGTCATCAAATCCGTTAATCGTGTGTACCACACCATTATAAATGAAAAATCACAAATTCGTCCTGATCCAAAACTCAGCCGGGCCACACTGCATAAACTTAGAGGTTTTAGTCGCAATTTTAAATTTGTCCAGGTGTTGTATCCCATCTTTGTTTTCTATCCATCTAAGTTCCTGGATGTACGGTGAAAATAATGTTTCTCAACTAATGGATGGATCAGATTTAATACATCACAACTTGGTGGGCCCCACGTAGCTTGTATGGTGTACGCGCTGCGTAAAACGGGTTTTAGAGAATAGACACGATTGCGATCCGGACCCAGCACGTGACGACGCCACGTCCGTAGGTTTCAAGAGTGTAATCACGAGATGGAGACGCCCTAGCTGTCGGCATGTGGACCACGATCCGAACCGGGTATAATCGGGGATATTCGTACTCCTGCCGACTATTATAGTTCTGCATGCACAGGGGAAATGCCACGTGGTTCAAATGAAACCGTCCAGATCATGGACTTACTGTATAATCCCGAGGCTGACTAACCGAACGATCCTAAGCTTTGATTAATCAAATTCGCTTATTGAATTTGAACCTTCCAGTATTTTTCATTTCGATGGTAGTTTGAGGAAACGGGTTGGCTACTCTACTCTGTGGGCCCATCATGATGTATGTGTTTCATCCATTCCGTCCATCTATTTTTCTATATGATTTTATGGTATGAGGCCAAAAATGAGGTATATCACAATCTCAAATGTACCACATTACAGGAAACAGTGTTGAATGAACATCGACCATTAAAAACTTTTTAGGGGAGATAAAAGTTTTGGATTGAGATGATCTTTGTTTTTTTCCCTTCATCTGGGTCTGCATGACTTAATCAACAGATTGGATGTCAAATAAACAGTACAGTGGGCCTCAGGAGGATTTTAATGGTGGATATCCAATCGCTATCGTTTTCCTATGATGTGGTCCACCTAAGATTTATATCCCTCCCAATTTTGGGATAAAGCCCTAAAATGATTGGTAAAAGTGGATGAAAGGAATGGATGAAACACATACATCATGGTGGGTCCCACCGAGCACTGATCACCAGCCACTGGGCTGGAGGTAGGGAGAGTAGCCAGCCGTTTCCCTGGTTTGAACCATCTCTACTGTTTCTTACGTGTGGCTCTCAATTGAATTTACGATCTGCCTCATTTTTGGGTGGGTGGATCCCTAACTATGAGCCCACTGTGATGTATTTCCTTACATCTACTGCGTCCATCCTTTTTGACAACTAATTTTATGACATTAACCAAAAATATGAACTAGATCCAAACTTCATGTGGACCACACCACAGGAAACATCATCGATTGACCATTAAAAACTTATGTGGGTTACAAAATTTTTGGATCAAGCTGATATTTGTGTGGTCCCTTCATCTAGGTCTTTGTGACCTTATCAACAGGTTGGATGTAAAATAAACATTCCATTGGTCCCCAAGAAGGTTTTTAACGGTAAGCATTCAATCACCACTGTTTACTGTGGTGTGGACCACCTAAGATTTGGATCTGCTCAGTTTCTGGGCCTACCGCTTTCCTGTCCGAATAGTTCAAGCTACATGCGTTGCACTTGTTTGTAAGTGCACGTGCATGAACCATCGCACTATGCTCGAATATCAAAATCCCTCAGCGTCCCTTTCAGCTGTCTACTTGATCGGAAAGGCATTGCACTCAGCTTACGTGGAAGGAAAGAGAGGTTTACCAGCCCACAAGCAAACAAGGAAACCGGTGTGCCAGGCGATTGTGCGAGGATCTGACCATTCGGAATTTAAGAGAGAAGTGGGGTGATATTTGCTAAAGGACAATTTGGATACTAAAAGTCATTTTAAATAAGCTACTTTAATGTGGACCGTCCGTCGTGCGGGGCCAACATCGGAACATCCAGGTAGGTTGTCTATCAAGTGGGTTACACCTGTGGGTCATTCATTGTTAGGGCGGTTGTTTGATGTGGACTACCCATTATGCGGGGGCCATTTTGATGTGATCATCCATCATGTGGGGTTCACTATCAGTGTTAATTGTTCACCACGGGGTCTTACCTTGAGGTCAAAAGCTAATCATGTGGAGCCTTTTTTTTCTTTTTTCTTTAAAAAAAATTTTTTTTTTTTTTTTTACACATGCATACACTCACGCTAGTGGAATTTCACCACTTATGGGTGCTCGAACCCTTGACCGGGAGTTGAAACTCATATATTTGTATATAAGTGCATGAAAAATAATTAAAAACAAGAAATTATTATTATTATTATTATTTTTAAAAAATAAACTTTCTTTCATATTTCTTCTCGTGACTTTATAAAGAGCTCATTTGTATACCACTAAATAAGTTACTTTTTAACTTATACTAAGTAATTAAGTTATTTTTTTTATTTAAATTAATTTAGTGAGCATCATTGTAAAAATAACTTATGCGTCAAAGCTACTCATCTTAATAAGTAATATTTTTAGCTTTTAACTTATGACTTTACTATTTCTCTCTCACACAGTGGATGATCCATATAAAATGTGAGCCTTGCATGATTAGATGATCCTATCTTAATGTGCCCACACATGGATAGTCCACTTTTAAGGTCGTCTCACAATGATAAAATGCCTATGTCTAAAGTGGGCTGATATGATGGACGACCTACTTCAAAGGTGGGGCATATATGATGGACGTTCGATAGCACATGTGGGATCCACATGATGGGCAATGGACATTGATGATGGGCCCCAAATGATGGATGGCCCATATAAAGTGATCCCATATGATGGATGGTCTACATAAAAGGTCGGCCCCCTAATGATGAATGACCTACATCGAAGGTGGGGCCACATGATGGACAACCCACATCAATGGTAGGCTCCACATGATGGGTGATCCACTAGATGGGCAATTAATAATGGTGAGCCCCACATGATGGATGATCCACATTAAGGTAGGCAACGTATGATGGATAGTCCACATCAAAGATCGACCCTAATGATGAGTGACCCATATCCAAGGCGGCCCTGAATGATGGACAACCCACATCAGAGGTGAGGCCCACATGATGGGCGGTCCACATCAAAAGTGGGCTCCACATTATTGGATGGATGTCAAAGGTGCGCCCTACATGATGGATAATAATATTGATGGTGGACCCCACTTGATGGATGACCAACATCAAAGGTGAGCCCTACATAATGTTGGGGGCCTTACACAAAACCTTAGGATCTAACCCTCCAGAACAAACCAAAATTATGAATAATAAAGCAATGAAAATAATCAATGCATCAATCACACACCACATAAGAGATTTTTACGTGAAAACCCTCAAAGAGGTAAAAACCACGGGACCTCATCCAGATCAACAATCCACTATGAAGTAGAACGTTACAACCTTCTTTACTCATGCAGGAGTGAATAAACATTAAGAGAAGTAGAGAAAACGGATAGATCTAACCGATTACGAGGACATAGAAGCGCTGAGATATAGATTGCACAGTAGATAATCTCCACGAGCAGAACCTCCCTTCTATAAGCTTCATCTCTCTCTTCCTCTCTCTCTCTCTCTCTCTCTCTCTCTCACCTTTGATAGCCCTAAACCCTTTAGCAAATCCTTTGTAAAGCTTTAGGAAACCCTCTTGTCATACCTAGAAAATCCCAGGCAACCTCTTTTATAGTTTAGGAAACTTCCCTTTCCCATCCCAGTTGCAAAAGGACTCAAATCCGCAGTTTCTTACAAAATCACGAAACAAACTGTGTAACCTACGACTAGTCGAGCCAAGTCTTCGACTGGTCGTATGACCCCTTTGACTAGTCGAGCCATCCCTTCGACCAATCGTAGCTACAGTAAAAAAACAACAAAAAAAACTTGCTAGACTTTGAGTCGTGTCACGACTCGAACCTTCGACTGGTCAACTACTAGCTTTCGACCGGTCGAGCAGGGCTCACGACCGGTCGAAGATGGGTCTAAAAAAACTCATCACATAATGGATCATGCACATTAAAGGTCGGATCATAATGATGAATGACTCACATACAAGGTGGGCCCTGTGTGATGGACAACCCACATTAAAGATTGGCCCTATATGATGGATGGTGGATGTAAGAGGGACCAAACAAACTTGAGAGATAATTACTTATAATGTTGAAAACTAAACAAAATTTTTTACTGATTGATAAATATGTTGATTAGCAAATATTTTATCGGTTGAACAAGTAGAAATCGAGATAAACTATTTATGTCATAAGTAGCTTATCCAAAGTAACTTATGATCCAAACAAGCGTCAAGTAAAATTAAGTTAATAAATTATTTTTAAAAAAGAGCTTACTAAACTAACTTCTATAAAATAAATAACTTATTTACAGTTGTAAGCAGCATAGATGAAAAATGGAGATGTGAATTGACAGTAACTAAATGCTAATGGCATGCAACTAAGGATTGATTACATGAACTACCATATAACAATAATGCAACTTAATTAAAAATTACCATGTACAATTGTCAAATGTGAGTAGCTGAATCTATAGTGCAAGGTAAAGATTCCCTATATAAATGATAATTTTATCTTTTTCATTGTGGTCCTACATGTTAATTAACATGTGCGCATGACACTTTTTCATCAAGATATTTATTTTATATATGATCTATGTAACCACTTATTAGAATCATTTTGCATCTGCTTGCAGCCAAGGTAATAGCTTCGACCGTGGATATGACCCAATAAAAATGCTCCATGTGCGTGTCAGAAGAAGCTCATGAATAATTATTTTTTTACCTCTGCCTGGCCAAATCCGTTCTCCATAGAGATGATGGCAAGTTAGGTCTAATGATGGTAAGAGTGCAGACTCTATTGTGATCATAACCACCCAATACGTGGCCTTTTAGGTGGATGGCTAACGTGGGAAATGGACAACCATCCAATTCAACTGGCCAAGGTCCATTAGTTGCACAGTCTCGATCTTCAAACACCATATTGCCACTTCTGACCGCCGGTGTTAAAGAAACCACAGCTGACGATCTTAACCATCCAATTATTGGATCCCACTGTGGATGGAATTGGACAAATGCCCCAAAAGTTTCAACGATGCCTACCATTTCAAACTGTCCCACTGGCTAGGAGATACAGAAAATGTTTAAATTCGACTGGAAAAACAAAAAAATCTAACGGCTAAGATCTTTCCATCTTCCAATGTGGGTTTTGGTACATGATACACCCACTGCTGATCCCTTCCTGTCCTACTGTGCATCTTTTTTTTTTTTTTTTCCCTTCTTCTGGTTGACCTTTTCCGGAAAGAGAAGGATTCCTCTACAAGAGCCGTCAATTGGGGCCGACGGTGGTATGGCACCTAGATAGACCACAGTTATTACAGCCATCACGTGAATTGTTCAATTCGGACATACGGCCACATGAATTATGAACTATTCAAATTTAGTTAAACTTGTACCATTAGAATAGCGATGGGTGTGCTAGAGTCATAGTCAACTTGAATTCTTCATTGAATGCTTGTAACCGCATGCTGAACTAGCTAGATTAAAGCTAAACCTGTGAAAATTAACCTAACTATTCAGCTACCAATTGTTATAATTAAGTGATTTTAGAAAAAGAGTGTTAGTCCTTCAAAATGAGATCTTTTTATCGTAGAATTAAGGATTTTTCTTTCAACGGTGATAACATATTAAGTTTCTCTTTAAATAATAAGAACTAAAAAGAATTAAAAATAAATTTGAATTACTGATTTTATAAATTGAAATGTAAGTAATACAATAGTGAAAAGAAATAAAACTAAGTAGAGAAAAAGAATAAATACATGTGATAGATTGTGCTGACACGATTAAGATAGTGAGATGATCGTAGTGAGAAGTCAGCAGGATGTGATTGGTGATGCTTAAGTAAACACTTGATAATCGAGAAAATTCTACCACGGTGTTCGTAGATATTTAACATACTTCTAATGCATGCAGAAGCAATGCATTGGACAATAGCAAGAAATAAACTAATAGCTCCAAACTTACTACAACATCGATGGATAGAAGTGGAGTAACCAAAGTTAAGAAACTAAACTAAAGGGATTAACAACAATGCGCTATAAAGATATTGATTGTTTGTGATGATATCATTATATGTTGCTTTTATAAACTTGTAGGGAGGGTGGACGCATGGTGGTGTTTTCTGTCTAAATCTTTAATTACATAACAATAGTTTATCCCAGTAGGATTTAGAATCCCTAAGGTATGTTTGATTTTCCATGATACATGTAAATTCTAGTAAATAAGTAATTATTAATTTTTCACCAGGTTTGAAAATGTGAGAGTCATTCCACCTAAAAAATCGATACAAAAGTGTCAACTTAAATTCGTGGATCCCACCGTAATGTATATGATATATTTGCACCGTCCTTCTATTTTATTAGAACATTTTGGAGAATGAGCCGAAAAATGAGGCAAATCCAACGCTCAAATGGCCCGCATGAAAGGAAACAATGGCCTTAATTCGTCCATCGTTAAAAGTTGTTTCCTTTATTGGGCCCACATTGAGGTTTTTTCATCATCTAATCCGTTCATAGGGTCATACAAATATGGATAAGGGAAAAACAGAAATATCAGCTTGATCCAAACTTTTAAGGGCACCAAGAAGTTTTTAATGACAGGCGTTCGATTCCTGTTGTTTCTTATGATGTGGTCCACTTGAGCTTTGGATCTACCTTATTTTTTTGCTTATGTCCTAAATTCAGCTGAGATAACAAATGGGTGGTGTGGATAGGTCAATACATCATGATGGGCCCCACATTGATTTCATAAAATTTTCAAATTAAGTGTTAAAGCAATAAGTTGTCACATCTGCACCGGGAAAGATGCAGTAGTTACTTAGGTAAATAATTATTACTTATTTACATGGTAATTACAGTTGAGCTGAAAAATCTAATAGGTGTGTATCATTATATGATATGATTCTAATTTTGGATGGCTTTCCGTTATTCGCTCATAATTCCTCGCTACATATCAAGTGAACTTACGAAAATTTTCCTTTTCGAATTACAAAGGATTTGGCATCAGTAAGTCTTCATAAGCTTCCTTGGCACGCTAAGAGTGACTTGTGGCGCTCATGTGTCAGTCATCTACCCTGCAAATGATGTCCACTTTTTTCAGGTGCAGACATGTGTATGACTCTAAGTGGGTCTCCTTTTGGCAGGCTACATGTCACTGGGGTAAGTACTTGCAGTCTCTCTTGGCACGGGTATATTTTCCTCCCTTCATTCGTACAAGTGTACCGACACATAACGGCTTATCACTAGAAAATGGGTATGTTTTCCTCCCTTCATTCGTACAAGTGTACCGACACGTAATGGCTTATCACTAGAAAATGTAGACTTCACAGGCTAAGTGAAAAGATAAATATGTAGGGTTTTGGGTGGTTGTTCGTTTGCTTTTGAAACCTGGTGATTAGATCAAGTTGATTTTTCAGGTGTCATATTTTCATGGCATAGCTACCACGTGACATCTTCTAAATCGTTTGATTTTGTAGTGATCAGCCGATAAAAACATTTCGATAAGTAAAGAGCTTGATCCATCACACGGTTATGACCATCCCTCTCATAGCATATTAGCACATTTGGTTGCATGCAGTAACGTTGTTATATGTACGAAGCCAGAACTCTCCTTTCAAATTGAGAAAAAACTATGACACTCTGGTAGAGCGTGACTCATGAAATGCAGGCACTTAGAAATTACCTAGATATTGCACACATGGCGTACAAGTAGTCTGCCTAAACCGTCCAAATTATGGTAGCAACGTAGATGTATCCCCATTCAAAATTAAGCTTATTCCATTATCAGATTGGTGGACATTTATTTAACAGTTAAAAATTGAAATAATCCGACGATAGTATTTGAGATTGTGGAACTTAGCTTTATTTGAGTTAGTGTGCCAGTACACGACTTCTGACTGCCTGCGTATCATGCGTCATCCGCAGCCTGAGTATCATAACTCCATTTGAGTATGCTACGCCCACACGCATGCACAACAAAGTTTATGTACATGCCATATGTGCCACAATGGCATTATAGGTCCAAGATCCAATCCATCCATCAGAATGGCACTGCCATATTGATGCCCTAACCCAAGAGTGATCTTGATCCAACCATCAGGTGGGCAACAGTTTGCGAATAAATTTGAATGAAGTTTTTTCCAACCCATCGGCAAGTGCTGATTGAATTAGAAATTCCTTTTGGGAAAACATATACAAGGTGGGGCCAACATGATGGATGAATTAGATCTCATGCTGGCACGTGCAGCGTGTACAAGAGCTTTGTTGCACTTTGCAAAGCTCTTAATTTCTTTTTATTATGGATCTTTAAGATTTCCCTCACCATTCTCAAATAAGGGCAAACAGGTCCTTTTCACCTTCAAAGTTCGGTGGCATGCTTTCATAAATAAGAATGCTAAAGATTTTTATTTATTTATTTTTGGAAAATCAGCAATTATAAGGAATTATGGGCCAAAAATCCCAATAGGAAATCCCCCAAATCCCATTTCCAACTTTACTTCATCAAACAAATGTAGGGAAAAAAAATGTCTGTAGACACTACATCAAACAAAGCCCATTAAATATAATAAAATGTCCAAATTTTTATGCACTAACAATCAGTTGAAAAAAAAAAAAAAACCAAAAACAAAAAACAAAACAAAACAGAGATGGGGAGAGATGGATGCAAGAACTTCAATAGAACTTCTACATGATGGGCTACGAGATTTATCAGATAAGCAACCAGACCTTCCTCCAACACAAGAGTTCACATGCAAGAGAAGCATAGATTGGCTTTGTCCAGATTCTCCCCGAGATGTGCAGGACTTAATCCTTTCAGTTTCAGGTTCAAAGCATTTCTTGTGACCGTCTGACGATGCGGCTGACTTTCTTTTTGAACTCATCCCTCCGATCTCTCCATTCTTTCTGCAAAAGAGTATTTAAGATTGTGTTAGAGCCAATGCTCGAACCATGGTTCAATAAACACTTGCATTGTAAATAAATAGTTGCCAGTTCCTACAAAAGCCGCTAGCAAATGAAACCACGATGACAAGTTGTGGATCCCACAATACTAGAGCACCATCTCGAAGAGCTTTCAGAGGTCTATTGTTGCGTTCTGTGAATGTCTGAATTGTCAATGTGGAAAATTATAATTTTAAGGGTCAGAATTTGGGTTTCAATTGTATGATGGGATTAGCATAATAGGATCAGTTCAAAACACTTGGAATTCCTGGTTGTCTCAGGTTTAGGAAGTTTTTACGGTTTTGATAAGGAGCTTTGCTAAGCGCATTCAGATATTAAAGGGTTGATTAGATTGAGCTAGTTTGAACTAATTAAAGGGCCATTAAAGAAATTGCGATTGTGCACAATAAAAAGATTCTTTGAGGCAAGCATAAGAAGTACTGGATCAATGAGAAGACCGGCATCAAGAAGGGTTCATGAATCTCAACTAATGAAACTCTATGTACAATCTCTCAGCAGTATATATATAAGCAACTCGCTGGAGTCAGAAGTCACTCAGAGGTATATAGAAGTGAACTAGCTGGAGTCAAAAGTTCTCCATAAACTAGTGTGGGAATGATGTGATCCAAAGTCCAGATTCACATCATACATCTTTTCCAACTGCAAGAGCTAAATTTCAGCTCTTTAACAACTCAGACAACCTAAACACAAGACCCCTGATGTTTGGCTTGAACTTAAAATGGAAGCGACTTCAGGTGAAACTTAAAAGAATGAGTTCGTATTTCAGAGATTTAGGGCCTGTTTGGATATCACCAAATAAGTTACTTTTTCTACTTACAGCGGTAGACAAGTAACTTATTTGAGATAAGTAAGTTTGGTTTATGATAAATTATAGGTTTGTTTTTTTATATTTAAAGTTACTTAATCACTTCAGTTTAATAAGTATAAATCGAGATAAGCCATTTACGGCATAAGTAGCTTATCTTAAGTAACTTATGATCCAAACGCCCCCTTAATATGGCACCCGCAGCCTGGCTGTTAAAGGTCTGGTCAATTAGGGGCATTTGGATTGTAAGTTATTTGAGATAAGCTACTTATGCCTCAAGTAGCTTATCTTAGTATCTACTTATTAAGCAAATAAGTATGTTTGGCAAACAACATACTTAACAGCTTCTTCTCTCTTTCGTCTCTCCTGATTTTCTCTTCAGCAACTTATGAAAAGCTATAAAAAAATTAGCTGAAGTGGTTAAATAATTTTAAGTAAAAACGTTAATTATAACTAATCGTAAACCAAACTTCTTTATCTGAAATAAGTTACTTATCTACTGCTGTAAGTAGAAAAAGTAACTTATCTGATGGTATCCAAACAGGCCCTTTGATTGAGCATAGAACCATATGGATTGGGTCATATGGCTCATTTGCTATTTTTCCCTATTTAATATTTTTTTTTCAGTGTTCTATTTAATTCTACTATTATGTTAGTCACATTGGATCTGTTTTGGGGTCTTCTTTCAGTTCCATTTGATTCAAACCTAAGTTATGTAGGGCAGATTAGTAAACTGAGCCTGCAATGTTTTAAATATAAGTTAGGTATTATCAATTGCTACAAAAATTACAGTTTAGGGACTAACATAAATGGTCATTGTGAAGAGAAAACTGATTAGTGTGTTTTTTATTTAGAATTTGAAGTTTTGAACTGAGACTCTTAGAGCCATTGCTATCTCTAGCACTGACTTCATACCCTTGCTTGCTGATGCTTAATGATCCAAGCCTTTTGTTTTGCTCATTCCTTCAGTGATTGGTTGTGATGTTGTCAAATTGCATATGCGATCACATGTGATCAGTATATGCTGTTTGCATATGTGATCGCATAATCGCATAAGCAATCACATTTTTTTAAAAAAAAGAAAAAAAGAAAAATAAAAATTGAATTAAAAAATTAGGGAAAACTTGCCTAATTAGCGAACATGATTAGATTGGGTTATTTTACTTATTTCATTATAGTTTGAGTGTTTCATTAAGTTATATATTTAATTACTTATCTTACATTTACATAAATATTAACAAAACAATCAACAAGCTACATTAAGAGAGAATTAATTATTAAAAACTTCGAACATAGAAATTTTATTGATAAATGGATAACTAGAAACAATTTACAACTTACAACTTAATTTACAAATGCAATTTATAAAAAAGAAAAGAAAAGAAAAGAAAAAAAAAAAAAAAAAAAAAACAAGCACAACGTACAAAATATAAAAATAAAAATACTTGAAATAGTTGTAGAGAGATTAGAGTAAGAGAGAGAGGTGTAAGAGAGAGATCGAGAGATTCAGAGCTTTGGAGTAAAGAATGGTCAAAATGGAGGGGAAACAAGTGCCTATTTATAGGCCAAAGTTTCTCAAATTGAAATGTAAAAAAAAAAAGATCCCAACAGTCATATTTCTGACCATTGGGAAATATGTGACCGCTATGCAATCGCATATTGGTCGCATGTCAAAGTATGCCATTGCATACTTGCTGATCCACAATATGTGCACATGTGATCGCATATGCGATCACGTTTTACAACAATGAGTGGTTGTCAGTAATTGCTCTTTCGATTTAATTGCTTTCAAAGGGTTGTGGTACTAGTAGATTTTTCTTTTTAGTTCTATATAGCGGCACTTCTACAGCACCCACCCTCTCCATGTTTGGGCATACCAGCCATTGTATTGTTTTATAACTAGGAGTGGACAGGATGGGTGCATTTTGCTGTCCAAGTCCCACAGCATTTCTGTAATTTAAAAATATATAATGCAGATCTGACACATTGATCAAGACAGTACAAGCACCCATTCCAACCTCCCACAAATAATTTAAGGGAGCCACTATGTACACCCACTCCGACAACTAATGCACCCTTCCTTTCCACATTTAACAATGTAATAGAACAATCATTGTACTGCTTTATAACTACAAGTGGAAAGGATGGGTCCATCTAGCAGTCAAAGTGGGTTGCCATAGGATTTCATACTTCTGTTCAAATATTCCACTTCCCAATGCCCACAACAAGCAGCAAGGAAATGTTACTTGACAGCATTTTGAAGGCTGAATTGACCAACATGAATGAAAAAAGTGAAAAAAATAACTATTAATTACTTAATTTTACTTACCGCTGCTTCAATGTTTGCAGGAGATTCATCATTAGGACTTGAAAGCATGGAAATAATACTCAAAACAATGCTCTCAACCTGCACGTTAAATCACTTGATTAGTAATGATCTTTTTCTTTGCTTTTTTTTTTTTTCAGAGAACAAAAAAAATATAGACAAGCACCAAAAGGCAGCAAAGAATACAAGGGACCACAAACGAAAAGCATTATAAATAAATAACAAACAAAAAATAAAAATAAAAACAAACAAAACAACCCGCCTTGTCACAAAGGCAACGAGGATAAATTCACCCCACCTTTACACAAGCCCCATTCAGAAACAAAACCCCACACTCTCCCCATCACCCAATCAACATTATGTGATATATTAGAAAAACCTCCCGATTCTTTCTTCCCAAATCACCCAAGGCCCCACTAGCAAACATAACCTCCATGAAGCTTCCGTCTCCTTGCCAACATCCACCCCATGTCAACCCATCAAAAATTCACCTACCGAAGCCGGCATGACCCAGGAAAGATGAGCAGGAGATAGGAAGCCACTCCATAGCTTGGACAAAAACGAACAATGAAGGAAAATGTGGTCGATCGATTCCCTATCAGCTCTACACAGCAAACAGATATTGGGAAGAATCATCCCTCTTTTCTGGAGATTATCCACCATTAACACCCTTTATCTACCAACAAGTCAACAAAAAACTGCCACCTTAGGAGAGGCACCAGAGTGCCACACATATCTCGTATTCTTGATTGCTCCATTCCCTTTCTCCTTGAGCAAGGAAGAGTAGAAAGACCTAATTCTGGAGCATTCAGATTTATTATACCTCCAAACTGCACAGTCATTCTCGCCGCTAGTTGGGAAGAACAAATGAATATGATTCAGAAGCAAGGTCAAATCAGCCACCCCTTCATCGGATAGAAACAAACGACATGGGGGGCACCACACCGCTGAAGATCCGTCCAAAATGAAACAATCCACAATGAAGATTTTGTGAAGAGGAGACAATCTAGCAATATTCAGAAACAAACTTTGTAAAGGTGTGTCCCCTACCCATGCATCTTCCCAAAAGCAAATCCTCCTTCCATCCCCGAGACTGAAGAAATCCCTTCATTGAAGTTTGACTTAACGGATAGAACCCCTTTCCAAACCGCTGAAGCTCTATAAGAATATGTTGTCATAGTGCACCTCCCACCCATGTCACAACCATATTTGGCAGCTATAGTGATCCACCATAAAGCCTGTTCTCCGAACCCGAATCTCCATAACCATTTAACCAAAAGCTCCCTATTCATAACCTCCAAGACCTTAATACCTGCACCTCCCTCTTCAACCTCTTGGTGATGTTCTAACTCCAACATCTTAGAAGAATAAAGAAAACCACTGCAAAATCTAAATGAGGCTTATCAAATAAAATGACTACAAAATGATTTCTGGACCATCAATGTCCTCGAGATTGTAGAAGCATGATTATCAAGGAACTTGTGCAAGAAAGGTCACAGTAAGTAGAGTATCTCATCACAAGCCAGTGACGCAAATTATCAACACAATGTTACAGCTAAGAAGCACGTAAAACTGTTTAACAGTACTTCGAAGGTAAGCACAAAAATTAAGATATGCGATCTGAAACGAAATATAATGGAGTGCTTAGCATGTGCTTTGGTTGCTTCTCATCATCCCAGTTCAAAATGCTCATATATTATATCATCATTTCATTGACCAAAAATGCATTATTCCAGATCGAATTCTGAAAAAGAAGGGTGGTCATTTGTTCTTTGTTAGAAACAACTTCTGTAAGGGCTCGGGGTCATTAGACAGCCCTAATTGGGTCTCCAAGCCACCACAGTATTCACCCTGAGAAAAGAGGGGCTTTTTTTTTTCCCTTGCTTTTTCCACCTTTTTTGTTCGTTTGATATTTATAAATTGACATGCAAACCCGAATGTCCAGCTTTTACTTACATTTAATGTATTAAAAGCATGGAATATATCTGGTCAAAATTATTTAAGCTAAGGACTTAAGGAAAAATATCAGAAAAAGGAAAAAATAAAATATTCAAGAATCTATCCCTTTTTGTATTTTGGACATGTATCTAATGGTGTATCAGATCCTTCGTTTATAAGAATGTTGCCTATCAGCTTGACCTCCTGAAATTCAACAAAATGGGCCCCAATCGAATGCAAATAAACCACAATACAAAAATCACACATGATTTAGTGAATTAAGGCCCATTACATTGAAATGCAACAAAAAGAATATGAAAACACCAAAAAAAGGTTATGGTTTTACCCTTTTTCTGTTTTTTCCCCATATCGGTCCATATTGCTTCAATTTGTCGAATCCCACTCGCATCTTTTGTTTTAACCCCCAAAATAGGCCTCGATCAAGTCCAAAAGATTTTCCAAGCTTCCTCTATAATTGAAACGAAAAAATAAGAGAAATTTTCATAAACAAAAATTGAATTTGGGCCTCTATGGTTGCCTGAATCAGTGTCGAACATTGATATGGCTGACACAAGCGTACTGTATCTGGGGCCAGTACAAATTCGATACAGCCACATCAACCAATATGGTACCGATATTGCAAGCCATGACTGTTTATCCTACTCCCCACAAGGGATACCACACACAAAGAAGGACCAAAATGTGTCTTTGGGCTTTTCTCAATAAAGCATGATTTACTGACCAAGAAAAAGGGACACGTCTACACCTCCATTTTACATGAAAACACCTAACCACTAACATCGCTTCTCTGTCTCAGATCCCTGCTTCTCTCAGGTAGTCATCTTTGACTTGTGTTTTTTTGACCTAGAAGACAACAAATCCTCCCCCATCTCCAATTTCTTGTGAAACAAGTAATTAAACATACTTCTCCATGATCACTGAATCCGATGTGTATTATTCATTTTCATGTTTAACATCCTGCAACCAATAGCTCTTTCCCAGTCTTGGCTACCTATACACTACTTTTGATTAAGTCTTTTTTGTCATCTTTTCCCTTGGCTTAAACCATTCTCTATCATATCCTTGTTCTCTTTTTTCCTTCTCCTTGCTGATCTCCTCAACGATATTCAGCAATACCTCCCATTGTCTGCTCTGTAAAGTTTAACCCCCTTTGGAAACCATGACAAGCAAGCAACAGTTGGATGCTACTACCAGGAACCTCCAATCTCCATTTATCACCTGATAAAATACCCTCCACTCACCTAATGATGCTTCCCATTTTAAATGATTTCCCAAGAGGCAAATTTGCAGAAAAAAAAAATGCTTTCGCGGTCGCCATCTTATTGGCAACCTATTTGCTCCTTCAACTAGGGTTGAAATGCCTGAAAGAAGGACAAGGGGACCATAAGGACTTGGATTGAGGAGGTGAGAAGGGATGCGTAGGCTTGTTTGCTTACCAAGTATAAGACCTCAGGATTGATCATCAAAGTAGGATCTGTAAGGCCAACACCAAATATAGGGACAAGGATATGATGGTGATGGTGGTCCCGTCTTATTGGGTTATGTGAACGTGCATCTTATTGAACCAAGTTCAATTAATCCATTTGACAAAAGGTGGATGGCCAAAAATTCAATGGTGAGAAATTGGCTCGAAAACTCTATCAAGCCTGAATTTGATGCTAGGTCATTTGTGTCCTATGACCAAGAAAATCTGGCTACAGAGTAGCATCATCTCCCTAACATGGGAATCACTTCCATAATATAAAAAGAAACATCATAATTAGGGTTTAAGAGTGTCAGTATTGTTACATGTGTCGAAGATAGAGGATATGGAAACATGTATTGATATCGCCGATGCCTGGAAAAATATCGTTAAGTGAGGGAAACATTGCGGAAACATTGGAAAAAGGTGAGATTTTCAGTGATACTTCGGGAGACATTAAAAGACATGTTTACACATTTGGGAATCAAAATATTGCAAAAAAAAAAAAAAAAAAATACTACACAATGCAAGTAATAAAGCATAAACGAAAAGGAGTGGTCAAAATCACCTAAAGAACAATTTGGAAGTTTTTTTTACTAGTATCCTGGTTGTGCATACAAGTTCATTATGTGGCACATTCTAGGACCAACTGCAACCACGAGTTCCATTGTTTTTCCTCTGACCAGCAGTACAGCCCCCAAAAAATCCTGACGATCCAACTGCCCACTTATAACCAGCCCTCAAATCACAAATTTCCACCTTCCCTAACACCTCAGCCAAAAACCCAAACCTAATCATTATCATCATCTAAGCCTCATACCAACTAATTGGGGTTGGTTACATGAATATCGTTCTGCCATTCCACTATCAAGGGCCTAACTTCAGTTAGACCATAGCTCATCAAGACTTTTCTTCGTACCTCCACCCACGTCCTTTTGAGCCTCCCCCTTGCCATTTTAGAGCCTTCAACTCGTACCAACTCACTCCTAACTGGCGAGTGCTCAGTCTCCATTGCACTCACCTTTAGTCCTATGCAAAACCAACCCTAATATAGTCCCTATACAAGAACCGTAGCCTATTCCAGTCCCAGCCTTCAGTCCTATGCAAAATAAGTCCCAATTCTGAGCTTAAACATATCCTAATACCAGTCTATTTTCACACACCTTAAAAGACCTAAAACAGCCTAATCTGTACTCACCTTAACCCCAAAATCACACTTTATTCAGCCAAAATCTACACCATAACAGTTCCCGAGTGACCCATGAACCCAACTCAATCTACAGTCCCCAGCCCAACAAATCTGAAACCTCCAGCCACCCAAAAATGATACATGAATAAGCCGGATAATGGACTTTTATATGCACAAACAGCACACTAGTGAATTGGTTTAAGGGGAGCGCGATAGATCCATCAACATTTTAGTCTTAATCTACAAGAAAGGAAGTATAGCAACATATAGCATATGCATAAAATCTGAAGGAACTAATACTGGAATTAACCTTATTCCAAACAAGGGGAAATTAATTAAAATAACCTCTAATTATGAGGTCATAAAGGATCTGACCTCAGCATCAAAGCCATTATTTATTTAGCCTTCAAAGCACTTTTTACATTTTTGGAGGACGAAAATACCCCTCTTACAGCTGTCCTATCGTACAGCGGTAGCTTTTCGTGGAAGTTGAGAGGGCCTTTTGAGAATAGCAATGTGGGCCCCACTAAATCAACGATTAGGGCCACCCCTCGGCCAATCTAATATGTTCACTTTAATCAGACAGTCGTGAACCCACAATAGGGTCATTTAAAAATAATAATAATTGGAGCTAGTTGTGGCCCACAACTGCATTAACGCTTTAAGTTAATTCCGAACTGTTTCCTCAGGTGTCGTCCATCTGTATTGAGTTCTGCCCTAAAACTTGGGCAAATAACATGATATTAAAACCCTTTTCTTGTGAACGGCTTCGATCTTTTACAAGACGATTTAGTAGGCTCCACGCAAGATGTGGGATGGGTTCAATAGGTGTCCCTTGCGCGGGAATGCCCTTGAGCATTTTTTCTCTCTTTCTTCGTTTTTTTTTCATGAGAAGGGACCATTGCCACCTCTGTGGGACCCACTCTGGCGAGCTTTCAGCGTCATTCCCTCCATTCTGGCGAGCTTTTGAGTGTTTTTTTTTTAAAGATTTTTTGCCACACTCTCCGGCATAAAAGCTATGACGACAAAAAATAGGCTTATGTTAGGATAATAGCGGCTTTTGTGTGTGTGTGTGTGTGGTTTTTTTTTATATCAATGATAGGAGTTTGTGAAAGGAATGAGGGCGCAGTGATTTCCATTATAATTTTTTTTTTTATGGGTATGAATGGTGGAAGTTTATGAAATGGGTGAATTTTTAAATGAAAGAATGTTGTAGTAGATGAATTTTGAACTGAAAGAATATTATAATGGATGAATGTGATGAATGTTGAAATGGATGAATGTTGTAGTAGAAGAATTTTGAAATGGATGAACGGTCATAACTATCATAACTCCCTTTGGGTCGCAGATCCTACAAAATAGGTCATGACTCCCTCGTGACATGTCCAATTTGGGTGATCTTATACTTGTTGGAAAAGTAATTTGATGAACTTTCAAATAGCTTTGCAATCGCCCAATTTGGGCATCATTTGGTTGCCCAAAAGGGGGCCCAAAGTTACTATGGATTGTCGGTAATCACTGTGGATCGTTGGTCCCATGAAAACTGTCATAACTCTCTCGTTACATGTTTGATTTGGGTGATCTTGTAATCGTTAGAAAGATAATTTCATGAACTTTCAAATGGCTTTGGAATCCCCCATCTGGACACCATTTAATTGCCCAGAAGTGAGCCCAAAGTTATTGTGGATCACCGATCCCATGAAACTTTCATAACTCCATCGTTACATGTTCGATTTGGGTGATCTTGTAACCATTGGAAAGATAATTTGATGAACTTACAAATAGCTTTGGAATCACCTTTGTTGGACACCATTTGATTGCTCAAAGTGAGCCCAAAGTTATTGTGGATAGCCAGTCCAATGAAAACAACTATAACTCCCTCGTTACATGTCCGATTTGAGTGATCTTGTACTTGTTGGAAAGATAATTTGATGAACTTTCAAATGGCTTTGGAATCACCTCATTTGAACACCATTTGATAATCCAAAAGTGGGCCCAAAGTTATTACAGATCGTAGGTCCCATGAAAACGGCCATAACTCCCTCGTTACATGTTCGATTTGGGTGATCTTGTACTTGTTGAAAATGTAATTTGATGCACTTTCAAATGGCTTTGGAATCACCTCATTTGAACACCATTTGATAATCCAAAAGTGGGCCCAAAGTTATTACAGATCGTAGGTCCCATGAAAACGGCCATAACTCCCTCGTTACATGTTCGATTTGGGTGATCTTGTAACCATTGGAAAGATAATTTGATGAACTTACAAATAGCTTTGGAATCACCTTAGTTGGACACCATTTGATTGCTCAAAAGTGGGCCCAAAGTTATTGTGGATAGCCAGTCCAATGAAAACAACTATAACTCCCTCGTTACATGTCCGATTTGAGTGATCTTGTACTTGTTGGAAAGATAATTTGATGAACTTTCAAATGGCTTTGGAATCACCTCATTTGAACACCATTTGATAATCCAAAAGTGGGCCCAAAGTTATTACAGATCGTAGGTCCCATGAAAACGGCCATAACTCCCTCGTTACATGTTCGATTTGGGTGATCTTGTACTTGTTGAAAATGTAATTTGATGCACTTTCAAATGGCTTTGGAATCACCTCATTTGGACACCATTTAATTGCCCCAAAGTGGGCCAAAAGTTACTGTGGATCGCCGATACTCACCGTGGATTGTCAATCGTCAGTCCAACGAAAACGGTTATGACTCCCTCGTTACATGCCCGATTTGCGTGATCCTGTACTCGTTAGAAAGACAATTTAATGAACTTTCAAATGACTTTACAATCACCTCATTTGTACGTCATTTGATTGCCCAAAAGTGGGCCCAAAGTTATTATAGATCGTCCATACTCATTATGCATCACAGATCCCACAAAAACGGTCATAACTCCCTCGTTACATGCCCGATTTGGGTGATCTTGTATATGTTGGAAATGTAATTTGATAAACTTTCAAATTGCTTTGGAATCACCTCATTTGGACATCATTTGATTGCCCAAAAGTGGGCCCGAAGTTCATCATGACATTTATCACTGAATGAGAGATCCAAATTGATAAACTTTGTGGCCACTTTTGGGCAATCAAATGGCATCAAAATGAGGTAATTCTAAAGTCATTTGAAAGTTCATCAAATTATCTTTCCAACAACTACAAGATCACTCAAAACGGACATGTAACAAGGGAGTTAAGACCGTTTTCGTGGGATCTGCGATTCACATTGAATATCGACGATCCACAGTAACTTTGGGCCCACTTTTAGGCAATCAAATGGTATCCAAATTAGGCGATTCCAAAGTCATTTGAAAGGTCATCAAATTATATTTCTGAGTACAAGATCACCCAAATCAAACATGAAACAAGGAATTATGACAATTTTCGTTGGATCGACGATCCACAATGAGTACCGGCGAACCACAGTAACTTTAGGCCCACTTTTGGGCAATCAAATGGTGTCCAAATAAGGTGATTCCAAAGCCATTTAAAAGTCATCAAATTACTTTTCCAATGATTACAAGATCACCCAAATCGAACATGTAACAAGAGAGTTGTGACTTATGACCATTTTCGTGCGACCGGGGATCCATAATAAGTGTTGACAATCCACAGTAAATTTGGACCCACTTTTAGGAAATCAAATTATGTCCAAATTAGGTGATTCCAAAGCCATTTGAAAGTTTATCAAATTACCTTTCCAACAAGTACAAGATCACCCAAATCAGACATGTAAGAAGGGAGTTATCACCATTTTCGTAGGATCTGCGACCCAAAGGGAGTTATGACAATTATGACCGTTCATCCATTTCAACATTCTTCCACTATAACATTCATTACATTCTTCCATTACAAAATTCATCCATTTCAGAAACTCCCACCATTCATACCCATAAAAAAATAATTATTATTATTATAAATGAAACCACCACACCCCCATCCCTTTCACAAACTCCCATCATTGATACCCACCGACAACAAAAAACAACACACAAAAGCCATTATTATCCTAACATAAACCTATCTTTGGTCGTCATAGCTTCTACATCAAAGAATGTGGCTAAAAATCTTATTTAAAAAAAAAAAAAAAAAAAACTGAGAAGCTCCCCAAAATGGAGGGAATGATGCCATAAGCTTGCCGGAGTAGGTCCCACGGAAGTGGCATTAGTCCTAACAGCCAAGTGGTCTGCACTCGTGAAAAAAATGAAGAATGAGAGAATGCTAAATGGCCTTCCTGCGCAAGGGACCCACCTATTGAACCCATCCCACATCTTGTGTGAGGCCCACTAGATCATCTTGTAATAGATCCAAGCCGTCCACATGAAAAGGATTTTAATTTTATGACATCCGCTTAAGTTTGAGGGCAAAACTCGTCACAGATGGGCCACACCCAAGGAAATAGTTTGGAATTAACTCATTGTGTTAATGCAGTTGCGGGCTACAAACAGCTCCAATTTTTTTTTTGAAATGACCCTAATGTGGGTTTACAGTTGTTCGATTAAACTGAACATATTAGATCGGCTAAGGGATGGCCTCAATTGTTGATTTAATGGGGTCCACACCACCATTCTCAAAAAGCCCTCTCGACTTTCACAAAAAGCTATTGCGACACGAGGGGTAGCTAGCAGAGAAGCATTTTTGTCCTCCAAAAATGCAAAAAGTGTCTAGAGGGCTAAATAAATAATGGCTTTAGATGATGAGGTCAGTGCCTTTATGACGTCATAATTAGAGGCTATTTTAATTAATTTCCCACTATCATGAACTATTCCTAAAAGAATCTTTACATGGTCATACATGATGCAATCGCCCCACATCCCACACGTGTGCACAAGAAAAGGCTCACTTTCCCATTTTAGCCCATTCCTACTTTCCTTTTCTTTCAAATCTCTACAGTAGAAAATATCTTTACTTTCCTTCTTTTTTTTAATTCCACATTAAAAAATTTCCTTTCATATCTTTATATTAGGCAAGAAGTAATCTTAATTTTTTCTCATTTAAATACTTTATTTGAGTAAATTCTCTTATTTCTCTATTGTAGTCATTGAAGGGAAGTAATCTCTAGTTTAAGGCCATATGATTATTGAGCTTGCTCACAGTCTTGCATTTGCAGTCTCTAACATTCGGCTAGAGGATTGTTGGGTTCCTTTTCCACAATCTCATTCTTCTTTTCTTTGATCTATTTGCTTCCCCTTTTAGGGTTTGCATCAATACACTTTTCCTCAAAGTAAAGGAAGCTCTAATATAAAAAATAGTTGTTTAAAAAAAGCCCTAATATAAGTGTACCCATTCATTAATTATAAACTACGTAACTAACCATGTATTGCAACAAGATATCACAATGACTAAAATATCATGAATCCCCACCATCACAATCATATATTCATTCTATAAATCATCCATTACTCATTCAAATAATATCAAATTGCAGAATCCTAAACTCATTTGGGAGCCAACTCAATAGGTTTTCAAACAAGATCAATCTTGTGTAATTCAAGATTATCATTTGACACCCAAAGGTAGCCCACCAGACAAGTGATAAAAATCCAAAATGAAACCTACTCGATAAGTCCATAGGCTTGTTATCTAAATAGTTACCTAAAGTTAAAGAGTTAGTCATGACGTGTTGATAGCTTTCAAACAAACATTCAAGTTATGGCCACCAATGGAAAGCATGCATGTTCATGACAAGAATCAAGGTTATTTTAGTCATTTTAATATCTTATTGAGATAGATAGGTAGGATTAGAAGAAAACACGGGCAGTACATCAGGGGGAAAAAAGAAAGAGAATAGGATGGTTACTATTACAAAAGGGCCTTTTGCTTTCATGAAAAGTATAAAACCATGTAAAGACTTTTATGACTTCGACAATTAGTTGTTGATGATTTGATATGAACAAAGTTATATTAGCATTAGTTGCTTACATTCCCCTAAAGCATGCACTGCTTTACTTCCTTTCCTATTTGATTGAGAATAGAAGTTTGTTGGGTCCATATTACCATATTTACATCCCCTTCAATCGAGTTGGAATTCTTCTATACTAGTATATGCTAGTAAGTTGTTTGTGCATACATTCGTCCACTATACGGCATATTAATCTATACTGCAGCACTTCTGGAAGAATCTGGATCTTAATCTGGTTAATACCTTTCAGTTCTAGTTCTTTTTTTATAGTTAATCTATTATAGTTCTGGATCGTTCAATGTCAACGCATCAGTTTATTGCAATCATTTGATCATTTGTCATGTTATTTATAAAATAAAAAATTTCACACTCTCAACAAGTCGCAGTTTCTCCTATGTGGGTTCATGTGCTTGCTGCCCAAGATGCTAAAGACCAAAAAAAAAAAAAAAAAGAGGAGAATATGAGCATGTCAATGTACAGAATTTAACCAATCAACCATTAACTCATGAGAATATCATGCATTTGCAGCTCAAAATAAGCTAGCCAGTATACTATTAACAATCCCATCCTCTTTGGACTCTTAAAGCAGTTCTCATTCGTCATCCATACATGGTTTGCTCTCCAAACATCCAGCTAACATCACAAGAGGCCACAGCTGAAGTACAAACAAGCATGCCGGTTTAAATTGCAATAGGCCAAAAAGTAAGGTGGATAGATGTCCGCACCTCCATTGACAAAGGAGCAAGACATCTGATCTGGCTTCCAAAGTGTGGGGCTGATTTCTCACATTATTACATGAGGGCTTTCCCAAGATTTTGAATTGCATGTTATGTATGCTCCTCAACATACACAACAGCTGTTCCTTCCACTACTACCTCCTCCTAATGGGTGGGTGGTCAACTTTTGGAAGCTCTCACCACAGAGAGACACCACCTCAATTTCAAATTTTCAGCTCCCCAGTCAAATACTCAGGCAAATCCAAATTGTCTTCCATTGATCAACCAATTAATAATGGCAAGGCGTTATAAAATGCTCAAAATAGTCAAAAGTCAAGTCCCAACATCAGTCGTGCATAAATGACATCCACCAGAAACATATTGTTAATTTTGTGTCGGGAGGTAACTTTCAAATTTTAAAACTGATACTTATCTTCATTTTCTTCAAAATTTTGCCTACTACAGTACTACTACAATATAGATAGTCAGGATCCAAAGTAATTTCCAACCGTTGCTTGGTGAAACAACACCAATGGATAAATGTGAAGATAGTATGCAGAACAGTCATGAAGAGCTACACATATATCTGATCCATGATTGTCGCAAGTGTGACTCCTACCACCACAGGATTTCACAAATATTTGATCAATACATCAACTTACTAAGAAGAAAATTATTCTAAAAACCAGTTCTCGGCACTGCTTCCATATTGACAAAAAAAATATCGGGTCAGCTACTTTATCCACAAGAGTGGTTTCTGAAAGTTTAAATACGAATGAAAACCCGAGAACAAAATATTCCCTGAATATACGTGTAATCAGTAGTTGAGGGCATGTTTGGGTATGTGGAATCCACCAAGAAAAGAAATTAGATTCCATTGACAAGACAGCTTGGGGTATTTCGATAGACGGAACGGATTCCTCATAATAATCATTATATTTATCCACAATGGCAGTTTCTTGGCATGAAATACAAGGTGACCATTGTCTAATGAAATTGAGATTTCCACTTGTTTGCATCCAAACAAGACCCCTACTTTTAGAATCTTTCAACAGTGAAGATGGAAATAATCATTGCAATTTCCCTCAAGCAGTAACAGCACAATTTTAAGATAAAATAAAGCCAGCTGTAGGAAGTTGATATGGGCAAATCGTACTGTGTGGACTGGCGTCCATCGCTCACTTGCAAGCTCGTAGCCATTTGGATCATCCCCGGGAGCATGAAGAATTGATATGCAAACCCGCCCATCAGGATAAACTGAAGTTCAAACATAAATCAAGACCCCATAAAAAACAAGCAAAATGGGGAAAAAAAAACTCCATCAACAAAAAGGTAAGTAACCAACCATTAGGATGCCACATATCTGATGTAAACCTCACTGATGGAGGACTGTTCGGGTAATTTGCTGGGAAGCTCATGATGGCATTAAAATAACCTCCATCGCTGCAATTAGATGATTGTCATTCAAGCCGGGTGCCAAAGAAAATATAAATATACAGTGAGCATCGATAATTTAATACCAAACCTTAAATGATCTCAAGTGAATGTCAATGGCAAGTTTTAAAGCATCTCAAAATAAAAGTCTATTATCTCAAGTGAATGTCAATGGAAAGTTTTAAAACATCTCAAACTAGAAGTCTGATGAAAATTTATCAAGCAACTAAATGTGAAAACCAATGAATGTCATGCTTTAACAACAGCAGATACTGGTAGAATGTGAACAAGATGTTACATTAAGAAATAAATTTACAAAAGACAAATCATCATATCAATTCAATGATCATGTGTCAAGACTAAAATCTGTACAGCGGATAAGACATCAATGAATCCCTGCCCATATTGCAATAGATCTCACCAAACAACAACTCAGAAAACAAAGACCTTCCAGACACCCATAAAAATGCAAAGGGAAAAAGTCACAAAAAGTGTGTATTGTTCAGCCTAGCAACCATACAGGTGGGGCCCACATCTTGTCAATCCATACCATTCATTTACTGTGTTCCATCATTATGTCACGTGTCCTGATGTCCCCAGATTTCCTCCATCAACAATTAAACTTTCAGATCAGTACCCCTCCAAAGAATCATCCATCAAAAGCTCTGAATTCAATGAGAAAAAAGATATGCTGATTGTAATGGTAACATTTTCCAATGTGGGTATTCTTTGAGAAAAGAAAGGTAGGCCTGCCCGTCCAATTGATGGAAGAACTAATAACCTATTTCGTATGTCCCAACCATTCATAACACCTCCACTTATTATAACATAAACCAAAAAAGAAAGATAAAAACCACAAGTGAATAAAAAAAGTTCAAAATTACATCCCCATGTAGAAATCATCTCAATGGAACCCCTAAATGACAAAAACAACCCTATCATAATTCCCAAATTCCAAACGAACAGAAGACATCGAGCAATTCCAGTATCCCAACCCATGAAAAAAAAAAATCATATGAACATTATAAAACAAAAACCCTAAAAAACCCTATAATGACAAAAAAAATACACGCATGAAATTCCAAAATCACACACAACCATCCACAAAACGAGACCACCAACCAATGCAATCAAATCAAAATCAAGAAAATCCAAACCCCGAAAAAATCAAGAAACCCTAGAAATCCAAAAGCAAGCATAAAAATACAACCTTTTAACGAAAAGAACACAAGATAGAGATTAAAAAACTCACTAGAGAGTATCGGGCGGGCCAATGATCGTGACGCTCCATTCGAAGATGTTCGAATCATCAACCAATCCAGCCGAGAATCCATCCACCGGATTCTTGCTGAGATCTGCATGTAGAAGAAAGATCGATCGTCCGATCGGTACTTACATCACCAGATCTCGTAACAAAAGAAACCCTAGAAATTGCATGTGGATACGTAGAGAGAGAGAGAGAGAGAGAGAGAGAGAGAGAGATTGGATCCGTACCTTTGAGCTGCTTTGTGAGAAGGAGGCTTGCTTGAGTCGCTGCAGCCATAAGAGAGAGAGAGGTTTTGTGTTGAAGGGTTGGATTGCTGAGAGAGGAGAGAGAATGAGAGAAGCGTAGGGCTTTTAAAGACGACTATACACGGAAGTAATGTGTATGCTCGGAGAGAGAGAAGTTGGAGTAAGCATCTGCTTTTGTTTGTTTGTTTCGTTCTCTTCTTTAAAAGATTGATTGCAAGGATCTAAATATGGGTGGGAGAGTCATTTGATAAGCTGCCGGACTTGACGAATCTATACTCGTGCATACACTTATATCTCTTAATATACACTTATATCTCTTAATCACAGCCGTTAAATTTTAATTAAAAATTTAAACATTTTGCATGTAATATAGTGTAATAAATACACGGAAATAATAATCAAAATTGTACATAAATTAAATTATAATCGTTCAACTCTAAAAAATAAATGACCATCAATGTATATGAGGAAATGTGAATTTTTCATCAATATCTATTTTAATTACGTATAATCTCCACCGTAGAATAGGAGTTGGACGTATTGGATTTATTCATATTCAATACAGGAGTTCTAATTCCGTCTTTGTGCGTATAGACAATCATACTCCTCCAGAGTAAATTTGTTTTTCTCTGTGTAACTGCTACGTGTGACCTTGTGCAAGTTTTTTCGTAATTGGGGTCAGTTTGGGCAGTGGGATTAAAAAGGATTAGGTGGGATGGGATTTAAAAAAGACGATTATTACCCACGGCTGGGATTGTCCCCTATTGCCATGGGATAAAACTAATGCCATGCTTTGTTGATAAACGGTGGTACATTAAATGGATATACCCACTATCATTTGAAATTATTGAGAATAACATACGTGTGTTATATCTAAATCGTTCATTTGTTTTGTAACCTCATTTTATGGCATGGGCCTAAAACTGAGGTAGGTCCAAAACTTATGTAGCCCCAAACAAGTTTTCATCGATAAGTATTCAATACCTGTTGCTTTCTATGGTGGGGTCCACTTGAGCTTTAGATTTACTTAATTTTTTGGCTCATGCTCTAAAATAATCTTGATAAATGGGTGGACGGTGTGGATATAACCCACACATCATGGTGAGACCTACAAAACTTCCCAAACATTGAGTAAAATTGGCACGGACCCAAAGCAATTTCATTTAATGTAATTTCACGCTTTGAATGGAATTGGCACAGGACCATATGAATCCTATCCCACCTAATCCCCTCTAATCCCACCGCCCAAACTGACCCTCAGGGAATCCGAGTGCATTTGGAGGTGAACAGTGCTCGCTGATCTGTACCTTCGGGCCATTTTTCAGTGATCCAGTCCGTTGATCGGACGGGCCTCGTTGTAGATGGAGGAGTTAGAAAGAAACACGTCGATTGCAATATCCAGACCGTTCAAGAAAGGGAATATGGATTCCTTCTTTGGGAAGTGGATGTGTTGTGGTGGAATTATGTCTTCAGGTGTGTGGTTAATTCATTATGGGGCCACAACATACCAATGGTCTGGATTAATGGATCATGGTCCACTTGTGATATTTAAAAGCCCATGTGTACTCTGAGGAGCGGTATCCGGTATGGTTTTCATGAGCTTCGCTGAGCCGGAACGCGTGTGCAACAACAGCTCATGTACACACGACGCATGTGATGTCACATGGCAGGCAGGTAGGTCCTATATCCAATCCATCCATCAGGTTCGACCGACGTTAGAGATGCTTTCCCAGAAATAAATCTGGTCCACTCAACAGGTGGGCCCCCATATTGAAATCAGGCTGATGGGTTGGAAAACTTCATACAGGTTTTTCACAATCGTACATGTTGAGAACTGTGGCCCACCTGAGCTGTGGATCGACGTAATTCTCAGGCCAAGGCATCAATATAGCGGTGTCTTCCTTATGGATGCCTTTGTTCTCGGATCCAGCTTTATTGCAGGCGGGTGTGGCCTTTGTAAAGCTTTATTTGGTTTCTACGAGGAATGGGCTGCCTGGAATAAGGGCAGCTTTTTCTTGGAATGATTCTTGAAAATTGAGCGTATTAAGATTTTTTGTTCAGCGGGTTAAAGTTTTTAATAACAAATTTAATTGATAGTTGCATGGATGCTGTAACTGCATGTGCATTCTAATCACACATGAGGCTATACATGAACGAGGGAGTTGAGATAAACTGATTAAGACCAGATTTTTTGATTACGCTGTCCTCTCAACCACTTAGGGCCTGTTTGATTTTCAGAGAAATGGGAAATGCAAAGGAAACGGTGATTATTACGATTTCCGGCGTTTGAAAATTCATAGGAGTTGCACCAATTTGTATTTGGAAAATTGGTTTGACAATATAATTTTAATTTATTTTAAGCAAGTAATGCGTGTATGATATATCCATTAAAATATCTTCTGTTAAATAATATTACAATATTTTGGATCATATACAGACAAAAAAAAAATGAAGCAGATCTAACACTCAAATGGCCCACGCCAAAAGTGGACCCACAAATTTTTGTCATGTGTTAAGATAAACATTCGATCTACTCTTTTTAGGTGGTCCACTTGAAATTGGATATGCCTCAATTTAATAAATAAAAGGATAATGATTCAAATATAAAATATTTTTAAAGTTATACAAATTCATATCATTAAACTAACAAAGCTAAATAAAAGGGACCACATCTCATAGTTTATAATATTCTTGATTTTTTGAAAAAGTGATAATTATGCTACATTGATTTCAGGATCATGATCAGTGAATTTGCTTATCGAAATAATCATCACTTTTACGAGCAACTAGATGGACCGGTTCAATTTTCATGAGGATTACAGAAAATCAAACAGGCTCTTATTGTAACACCATCGTATGGAGTACACCATATGATTTACACCATCTGGAGGGTGTGTTAGTTCTTTTCTATGGATTTTTTTAAACCTTTATAAACTTCGTCAAGGCTTCTTGTCAATGTTTATCTAACTTGATTTATCCATGTAAAATAATAAAGAAAGAAAACAAAAGTCAAAAGTGTGTCTTTTATTAATGATATTTACGATCAGCTTGAAAGATGATGATTTATTCGTTGCCTAATCATAAATTGAGCTTTGTAGTGAGACGATGATGATATGTGAGACATAATTATCATCTATTATGTTGCTTTTCGATAAAAAATCAATTAATACTTTTTCAATGCAATGATCGATTAGAGGGTAAATTTTTAGGCTAATCTATTCATCGCGATAAAACCGATGAATCTAGGCTCCATGGTGAGATGGCTAGTGATATGACAATATGTTCATGGTCTCATGAACTAAGCACTAAAATGTGAGACTTCATGGGGATGGACGTTACCAACTTGATCCGTTTATCTGTGGATCAACTTCGCTGCGAAATGGCTGACAAAATCACCTAGCACATAACAGGAAAGTTTCGTAGCCTTCCGTTTAAAACGGAGCAATCTTCTTTACAATCCAACGGGATACCATGGATGAAAGATGAAGAGATAAATTAAATACTAAAACTAAGACCCCATTATATGAGTATGGATGGAGGACTAAACTAAAATAAAATAAAAGATAAATATCCATGGTGGACGATTAGCATAAAATTAAAGTTAGATTTGGTTGTAATGACATGAAAAGTATAGTTCTTGATCGATTCCTATTTTTACAGGCTTATGGGAGATGGTGGCTTTGTGTAGTCTTCGACATTGTGGAAGATTTATATAATCAGTTTGTGAAAATTTTCTTAATTCCTCCACATCAATGTAGCATATCACATATAACCATATGTACAATAGATATATTCTCACATGCATCGACTGGATTCCTTACATCAATGGATTCCGTCATAGAAAACTGGTTAAAGTCCCCGCATCACTTAACTTTGGCATTCTTAAAAAGTTGCATTTGGTAGGACTATAGCATTTAATGCTAGATAGAGTTCTTCTTTAATAGGATTTTAACATTTAATGTTAAGAAATACTTACTTTAATAGGATTTTGGCATTTAATACTTGTAGATAAACTTGCTTTAATAAGACTCTTCCTTTACATAAAGTATTTTTTATATAATTTTAGTATTTAATGCTCCCACTAGTGTATGTCTCCAACTCATCTTATTGAAGTTGATCTACACCACATATGGCACGACTGCCACGTGGCGTCTTGCAAACTATTTGACATGGATGCACTAAATTAGATGTAAAAATGTTCTCAATACACGAGTAAGATTTCGTTCATCATTTAATGCGTAGTGCTAACATGTGGCAGTATCTCATTGGTCCACAAGGGTTTGTTAAAAACAGGTATAAATAGTAATGTGTGGTATATGCACGACACTTAAATAAGATGCAGCACAAAGGTGTACATTGGCAACTTGATAAGTGTTATGGCTCAATAGATAGATGGTGACAGACATGGCATATGTAAGGTACTTGAGATGGAATGTAGCGTAGGTTGCACAATTAAGGGTTGTAAAATGGACGGTAACACATGTGGCGTATAAGGCATGTGAGATAATGGGAATTCCCGATGCGTCAGTGGCATAAGAGTACCCCATTCTCGATGAGATTAGAGAAAGATAGATAATACAAATTGATACTTTGATTCGCAAGAGCATAACCAAACATATACAAATTTAACATGTTGCACTCGGCACAAAATGTAACATGAATAAAAACTTTAAGATGGACGGGTAGATGTGTGGGTGCAATCGATGATAAAAGCTCGGCAACATATGTAGACTACATACAGGCGTATTACGTACTGCACGCATCAATCGTGCATAAAGATGAAAGCAATGTGTACATGTGTGCGAACGTGCTTAAATGCATGAATCAAATCATTATTTACAAATCAATTTTACTACTCCATATACGATGACAAGATGTGAATGCTATCGGCCATACGAAGGCCATGCGATGCACTATGTGAAGTCAAGCATGTCAATCCTCATCGACTCTTCATGTTGGTAAGAGGAAATCGTGATAATTACCGAATGTTATTGCACTCAAATGACACATGTCATTACGCATCAAGAAAAAGAATACCTTATATCCGCATGGAATATGAAAAACCTATGCGGCACGTCGATAGCGAACCCATTAGATGTGGTCAAACCATTTTTAATGCCCCCTCTCGCTCTCGGCGAGTAATAATACTCCTTCCAACCGACCACGACACGTGAGAGATAGCGGCCCACGTATGTGATTATCATGCGCTCAATATCCACTCGATCTCGACGTTAACTAAGTCATCCTCTGGTGGTCGGGTTCACTCTCACCCAGGGGATAACGCCCCATTGCTGGAACAAGATTTTCATATCCAAATTGACCACGATATATCACGTGGAGGCTATGGCCCCGATGTCGCTTGGGCATATCTCAATCATACGAGTTGCAAATGCATGAACCACTACTACTTGTTAAATAATCCCGTGAAGCTAATGTGAAAGAAGATCTTTCAAACTTGGGGGCTCAAGTATAAATATAATTGCCACGTTCACATGCTATGATCGGACACTCCTCATCTCAATTACATATGATCTTATGATCATGAATCATGGGTTCACTATGTTATAAAGCAATAAACTTCCTCTACATGAAGATGGGCCTACATGAAAAGAGAGCTAAGGCCCATGCCTCTCAAGTTATAATGTGGACATCGACAACATTACTTTACAATGTGGACGTCAAACCAACATTGTCCCCAAGGCTCCTCCACCTCAAATACCATTAAGTAAATCCCGGTGGAATCACACAACTGCAATATGCCTAAAGCCACATCCCATTGTGTTAAATACATCAAATGGGCCGTATCTCATACGCCCTATAGTATCAAGTGGGCCACCTCAATGAACCTCACCAATGGGCCTTGGTACATTGCAATGGATCACCCATAGGTTGCGTTAAATGAGCCCATCACATAAGCTCTATGTGTATCAAATGGGCCTAATCACATTCTTATATATATCAAAATGGGCCTCACGAAGTTAGGGCCCATATACCTACAAACAAGATCATCTAAATGCATGGCCCATATATACCAAAGTGGGCCTCAATAATAGGCCTATAAATATCCAATTGGGCCTTAATAATGGGCCCAAAAAAATGTTCCACGATGGGCCCAAGTGTGGGCCCATATGCATCCAAGTGGGCCACATGTAATGCCCACCATAATGTTTACCATGAAATCCAACCCATTCATAAGGCCAAAGACCTAGGGCCCAGTGATATTTATTTGCCATCAAACCCGTTTATAAGGTCACCGTGACAGTCACACGTGACCTCCCACTCGCCATGAGCCAATTTGAGTCGAGTGCCACGAATGTGTATTTGCCAACCGACCTTTAATCATAAGGTCACATCCAACTTACCCCAAGTGATGTGGTTCAAATTGATACATTATATGTATTTCCATCGTTTCTCGTCCGACCATCTCATCCGCATCGAAACCTCATTGTATAACAAACCAATATTTTATATGGTTTGGCATGTCATCACATAATCTAGATGGTATGGGCCACTCAATCGTATACGACAAATTTGGAACAGCCCATTTATGATTGTGGGCCCACATGAAGCCGACGGTGATGATGATCAAATGCATCACATCCACCTTCCGTGAGCAAACCATTAGTGTATTACATAATGAAATTTAACCCATGATAAATAGATTGTAATTCCTAATGGTCCTCCAACTATGATTTTAATCGATTTTATTTTTTTTTTCTTGGGGCCCACCAAAATGTGATTCGCTTCTTACCACAATATGTGTGTCCCATTGTTCTACCAATCCGACCATTTCATCTCGCATCCAAACTAAATTGGGTCCCACCATACTTTTTTTACGTTTGGCATGTTTTACATAGTTTTAGATGTTATGGCCCACCTAAATCGACTCTTAAATTTTGGCTCAATTGGTTATGGCGGAGAATAGATTGATTGTGGATCACATACATACATCCATTATGCATGAAACCCACAAAAGTAATTTTTTAAAAAAAAAATATGTAAAAGAATCCACTCTCCGGACACTGGACGGTTTGGAATTTGGCCTCACGGTGGGTCCCAATACGTGGTAATGGCCCACGTCAACTAAGGTCCCATATGATCATGGCCCACCATAATATTTAAATATTAATAAAATATTATAATATATTATTTACTCTAAATAGGAATCTCTCCTAAAATGAGGTGGGCCACCCTATTTGATGGATGGAGTAAATTTAACATATTGGTGGGGCCCACTTCATTCTAAGGAAGAGAGAAAGAGAGAAATAGAGAGAGACACGGCGATGGAGTGGAGGGACCCATGCTTTGACATTATGGGCCCCTCTTTAATTACAACTACATACATCAAAGTGGATCCCATCACTTGTGGGCCCTTAAATGGAATCAACGGTGGATCACCCACCTTGTTGGCCTCCTATTTGCTTCCTTGCACTCCTTAGCTCCTTGCCTATGAACTTGATGGAGGTAATGAGAGTTTGATGGTGGGGATGAGAGATGAGAGGGGTGGGGAAAGTGGGCAACACTTGTTGTTGTGGTTTGGGGAGAGAAGAGGGCTTGACGTGGGATGCTTAGAGTGTTTGAGAAATGAGGGAGAGAGAGAAATGATGGGAGATATGAATGGAAGGATAGGTGGAGTGGTTGTATAAATGGGGATGGGTTAAGTTGAAAAAATAAAGAAGGGATGGTGATGGAAGGGAGAGAGTGGACTTTTGAAAAGGAAGGATGGATTGTGTACTTGTTGTTGGGTGAGGTGGCATGGAGGTATGGTGGTGTACTTGATTGATGGGACATCTCGTAGATTCCTTCGAGATTCTTCAACGTGCGGCGTTTCTTCGAGAACATTTGGTTACATCTTCCCACCTGTTCTATCGGTTAAGTAATCGCGGCGTGAACCGAAAAATAACACGATTATTGATCGAGCCGCCTTATATTTTTCGCACGCTAATCATATGAGTCGAGCATCGCCGGAATTCAACCTAAGGATCGCGAAAAATTTTTTTAATGATAGCTCTTAAACATGTGGCGTATAAGACATGTGGGATAATGGACAGTAGTGCAAGTGGCATAAGAGGCACTGGTGAGATCGGGGAAAGATGGATAATGCAAATAAGGCACTTTAAAGACAGGTGGTATACAAATTTAACATATTGCATCTGGCACATGTGACACGTGGGAGGTGCTTTGAGATGGATGGTGGCATGTGTGGGGCAATCGAAGATAAACATCAACATATGTAACATACAAGGCATATTACTATACGTGGGGTGCTTGAAAATGGGCGATGACACATTTGGGGCACTTAAAGATGAATCATGTCATTATTTACATTCGATTTTACTACACCATATACGACGACTAGTAAGTTAACACGTGGCAACATCACTATACGAAAGACGAAGACAAGATTTTTATAGCTGATGCAATGACAAGAGAAAATCATGAAATGCATTGAATGTTGTTGCCACAAGACACATGTCACTGCGCATCAAAAAAAGTTATATTATAACACATGGAAATATGAGAGAGGCCATGCACCCAGTAATGACCCGGATTAGATGTCATGGTCGCTATTTTTAGCCGGTAGTGATGCTTTTCACGACACGGTGAGAGATAGTTGGCTCCACGTATGTGAAGTTATATGCAAAGAGCTCTGATATGTACGATTAACTAAGATGGTGGTTAACAAGCGCATCATATAACAAGATTAGCCAAATAATTCATAAGTAAATTGATTACCGCAAATCACGAAAAACTATCTCAAATCAGAAACGTGATCAACTACAATTGTTAAATAATAAATTAATTGAAAGAAGATCTTACAAACTTGTCTCAAGTTATAAATATAATTGACCATATTCACTAACTGCCCAATTAATTAAAAAATCTTGAAAGTCAATTCCACTATGTGTCTCCAATAAACTTCATTGTACATTTATAAACTCATCTAAAAATGAAGAGCTCAAGGCCCATGCCACTCGAGTACAACATGTTAGAAAATTTGGTTGGATACATCGAAAATAAAAAAGAAATAATTGAAAAAATAGCAATTTCACTAGGTTGAATCACGTATAAAATATCGATTCCGCCTTCTTAAAGCGTGATTCGCTCCCCTTATCACTCAAGATGGGTTACGAGGATCCGCTTCCCAGTGATAAGACAAGCCTTATTTGGATCCAAATAGGAGTGCAGAATCACAATAGGTTCACTATGGAACAGCTTTAATGCGGAGATTTCTTCTGATTTAGACGGTAGAGAGATGATCACGTGTTCTCACATAGAGCTATGGATATTTGATCTGATGGGAGAGATGGTATGTTGAGATGATGAAATCGGACTGGAATGGTCCAGTTTATATAGGCCTTAGGTTTAAGTGCAAAGTGCGCCATCTAATATGTACAATGCATCACTACCTGCACGCCTTCCCGTGCTCCCGTGCTGAGTTTCGTGAGCTCGAGCGTGCGCGCAGGCTGTGGTTCAGATGCCGCATTCGCAACACGCAACCTAAGTTTCATCTCCTCAAAAAAGCTCCAAGTAAGAATACTCTTCACAACATCTCATATAAACCACAAAAGTTTCTTTTTCATTTCCAATGTGGGACAAAGCACACACACCATGATTTTTTAAATTCAAAAATTCAAAAACGTTTTTGCGGAAAAATCCCGAAATTTTGAAATTTTGAATTTTGAATTTTTATTATTGTTAAAAACCACTAAATTTTCAACACAACACAATATTACTTTACAATTTCATGTTGTATATCCTTTGTCCTCCATGGACATATATTAATATTATTTTATCTAACTCGTCCATTGCTAAAGCCAACATTGTGTTACAAAACTACTCCTACATTAAGTAGACTTAAAGTAAGTTAAAGGAGGCACCCCATATTTGCAATAATGTTGTCACCCTTATAAAGATCATCAGGTTTTAAATAGATGATCAGCGGGGTCATCTTGCTACATGCCTAGTGATTCTGCTTGACTTTGTCACGAAGTTAGACCAAGTTACAAACAAGTCATTGTCTAACTACAACTGTTTCGCTATAAAGATCAATTGAGCGATGAATGGATGCTTGTTCCACGATGGCCTTGTCCACGAAGTCAGATTCGAGGCATCATACATGTAGTCATTCCCATGATTGTATCGGTACGAAGTAAAGACCTGAGCAACTATTAGGTTATTACCCTATCGACCTCCCCGCCATGAAATTTGTAGTCGAGTGCCTGATAGTTAATCATTTAAACAACAACCAACTTACCCATGAAGCTCATTTTGTGCAAATTGATGAAGAGACCATCGTTTCTCAGTGACCATCTCACTGTAAAACCTCATTGTATAACAAACAATTTGTTGAAGATTTGCTTGACACAAGTCATCTTGTTGTAAAACTCAATCTCGCGCGACAAATAATCAGTTGCCACAATGATTGTTAGCCATGAAGCCAGATGATGACAAACAAACATCCACCTTCTTGCAAACCATTAGTGTATTACATAATGAAATTTAACCCATGATAAATAGATTGTAATTCCTAATGGTCCTCCAACTATGAAGTTAATCGAATAGATGATCCATCTCTTGAGACCCGATGACCTTCTTACCACAAATTGACAATTATTACCAATGACCATCTCGTTACAAATAAATTGTCATTACTTATCATTTTTCACTTATTATTTTATTTATTAATTGAGTGTAGGTAAAACTCTTATATTTAATTAATTGGTTATGGCCCGATTATTATGTATTATTGTTGAACAGTGTCAATCCATTATGCACTTAAACATAAATAAAGTCATTATTTTAAGAGCAAAGATAAATATTAAAAGAATAAACTCTCCGCTTCACAAACTGTTTGGTTATGCAATATTGGTAATTGAGTAACTAAATTGATCTTATCAAATTTAATCATAATCAAAATTTTAACGCTCAAGGTCATAGAGGCGTTTAGTTCAAGCTAAGTCATCATTGGCTTTGACATGTCAGACACATACCTTATACACACATAACATGTGTGATCGAATTTGAAACCAATAGTCACACATGGCACATTAGCACATTGGCACGTGTGGCACATGTAGAGTGCAAACAAAGATGAAAAATGATACATGAGGCGCGTGTGGTACATTAGCATGTGGTCAATTAACATGAATGATGCCTCATATATATAATAACACATATGACACATGCTAAGTACAAATAATGAGAAAAAATGTATTTAGTATTGTATTTATTTGAAGAAAGAAAACAACCCTTATACTAAAAGGGGGGAGGTAAGTCAAAAGCGGTATTTCATTTGGGAGGTCAAACAAATAGATGAAGGTTTCTAATTTCTCTCTTTCTCTCCATGTCCTTCTTCTTTAGGTAAGTTATGAGAACATTTGGTTACAAGTAATGTTCTATCTTAAGTAATATAGGAAAAATAATATCTTATTAATCTATTAATTATATTTTTGCATGCTAATCAAAATAGGCATAGACAACTTATTTTCAACTGACAAATATATATATATTTTTTACGATAGCTTTAAACTACAAATATATAAGAGTTGTATTATTCCGTGAGTATAACATGACATCTCATGTACATGCGCCTATCCCGCACATGCTACTATTCACTTTACATGCCCACACGTGCCACAATCAATTTTCAAATACACTACATGTGTTATTATGCATGTTCACCACATTTAATACATGTACCAACATCCATCTCGTTAGGAAATTTGAAAATATGTCAAAATTTATAATTTTTTAAAAATGAATTTAGTTATATTAATTATTGCTTAGATATTATCAAATTTCTATAAAGTCAAAATCAAATAATTATATAATGAGAATTATCCGTGTAAAGATGTCGCAAAAAATTTAATGAATTATTAATGTTGATGTTCCAAAATAACTATTTGTCACGCTCTGAATTTCAAGGGTCGAGTACACACTAAATCTCCGATATTCCAGGTGTGAACTTTTACTTCGTAGAATCATAATTATTATCCAAACAATCATAATAGTTAAACTAAATAGTGCATAAAAGTTAAAATATATGTGTAATGCAGAAAATCTTTAAAACATGAATATACACATCTAATCAATTAAGTTTACACAGCTGAGAACTTCAGTATATACATGTCCAAAATGAATAAGATGTAAAGTTTTCTGTTTTTGCCTAATGTTTCAAAAACATTACGGTGATGGTATATGTTGGTCTAAACTTGTCAGTCTGAGATATCAATGGTTCCTGCATCAGTGGTACAGTTTTCTAAGTTATACATGTTATCAATAAATCAATAGTAGGTAATGATATTATAACAAAATAATAAATTCTTATACATTTGTTTAAGTGCATGAATAACATAATATGCGGATGCATGTTCCCACAATTCTAACACTCCCTCATCAAAACAACTTTAAACTCCCTCATCGCGCGATCTTAGCGTCTTTCAAAAAATGTGTATCATATGGTAATATGGCTCATGACTACCATTACCAACAAATGTCATAATTGATCAATTATTTATTAATCCAAAATTAAATAACAATCTAACAAAGTTGAGATACCATCATTATACCATGAGTCGCTAATATGGATCACGTGGCTCATAGCGGCTCATCACCTGTGTCCATTGATTCAATTTAGGGTCTTTCACCTTAATGCCTAAAGTATATAATTGTTCCAATAGTAAGGGTTCTTCAACTTAACCCGATGACAATTTCAAAAAAGGTAATAACTCGTCAGCCAAATATAACACGTGGTGAAGACTCATCACCTAATTTTGTTACCAATATAGTAGGCATGTCACCTCCACTAGTACTCAAAGGTCACTACGGGGAGGCTCGTCACCCCAGCACTGACCGATTACTCGGACACGTTGTTATAGACCATTATGCCATGACTCATGAGTTTTTGTAAGATCATAACACGCTAACGACTATGAATGAACTTATATCGAATGGTAATTGTGGTATCTTATACTCTATTAAATATTGTACAATCATCAAGTATACAAATTATCAGCCTCATGTTAGACTAATCCAATCGACGATATAGAATTACGACAAAACTGGTATTGGGTGCAAAGCATCTCCAATTATTGTCGGTTATCCGTGTTCAACATCAATCGACCATATAAGACTAGGATAGCCAACCCAAAGTGGGTCATTCACTTAAACATTTTATACCTCTTAATTCATCACAAAAATAATTCAAATCATCAAATACATCATCAATATTATGAAACAAATTAATGCCATGTCGGGGTATGTCAATAGAACATATGCACGAATCAATGTAATCTAATGTATTTCAATACAATTGAACATATATCAATAACACTTATCAATTGCAATAAACGAGTTTTAACAATAAAATTTTCACATTGATTATGCATTTCATCAAATATATTGGCTACCGATATCAAGTAACATTAAGGATACAATAATAAACATTCAAGCATAAATAATATATGAAATTATAGCAACAACAAAAAAATCATTATCTAAAATTATTAATGATTGATAAAACAAAACATATACGAATGATATGTACTTTAGTAAGGTTTTACGCGATCTAATCACGCCTATTGTTAAGGTTTTTTGAGAAAAACCAATTTAAGGGATTGTCATTGATAACTAGAAATCTATAACTGATGTTACGAAATTGAAAGTTTAAAAGACATTCTTACTTCCGATTGCAAACAAAGATGGATTTCATGAAGGTTTAAGCGATGGTTAGGGTTTTCATCGAAAGAAATCCGACGAAAGCAATACTAAGAATCTCATTTTCTCTCTTCCTCTATATCTCTCTTCTTCTTCTTCTTATTCTTCTCTCTCTCTCTCTCTTTCTCTCTCTCTCTCTCTCTCTCTCTCTCTCTCTTCTCAAACTATGGTAAATTCATATTTGGGGAGGGCTTGCACAAGGGAGTGGTAAACTGCCTCCCCTACATATCAATGGTGCTTACGAGCGTGTGAGTAGCTATCGCTTGGTTGGCTTAGTATTTATTTTTGTTATTATGAGTGATGTGTGCTATTATACTCAAAATGTAAAAATATTTGATTTGGAGTCGTCACTAAGTGCAAATAAAGCATAAAATCTACTACGGCCATGAATGTAGAATCGCTTAAGAGTTAGGCAATCTCACGATTTTTCAACTCAAGTGACTCCGCGCTTGGTCAACTTTAATTCCTAGTATTCGTAAGAGGCCTCGGTGACGAAAAAGGAAGGTTTTAAGCACCCTTTTTCGCCCGTACAATATACGATCTCTACTTCACAAGATTTATAATTTTTGGAGATTTAATGAAATTTCGACATTTTATACTTGGCCATGCTTCACATAACCCAGGTGGGTTGGGCAGGCAGAGATAAGAAAAAAAGAGTTAGCTAGCCTTACATCACAGAGGCAAGTGACCCTGGGTAGGCAAATAAAATAAAAACAGTTAATAGAAACAAGTGCTAACTAGCCTTACTTCACAGGATTTAGGGTCCTGGGCAGGCTAATAAAATGAAAATGGAAAATGGAGAATGATGTAAAATAAAATGTGAAAGTGGTTAATGCAATAGAAATGTGTGGAGTAGAATGTAAATTAAATAGAAATGGACAGCTCTTAGCCTTCTTGACTCATTTGATGACCATTTTTGTCTCCTAGATTGGGTAACATGTCGACACGTTGAAAATATTTAAGGTAATTTGGGTAGCACCTTCAGGCAAACTTCAAACCTCAGACACTCTCTGTATCTCTGTATCTCTGTATCTCTCTTTCTGCTTTCTGCTTTCTATTTTCTCTCTTTCTGCTTGAACTCTCTTTCCTCTCTCTGTTGATATTTTTTTTCTGTTTTTCTTTCTTTTGATTTTTTCCTTTCTATCTCGTCCTTTGATTTTTCTTCCGTTTCATTTGTCCCCGTTTATTCTCATGTCCCTGGATGCCTTATATAGGTAGCAACCCATGTCTCGGATGACTGATGTACAGGGTCCAACTGTGGGCGTCCGTCCTGACTGATGGGCCCTGCACGTTACTGCATGGTGGGCGCCTACCATAAATTGTGGGGCAACACTATTATGTGGGCCCTGTACGAGACGTTGCATGTATGAGATATTATATTATATAATATAATATATATATATATAACTATTCGTCAGTCCTGGCATGTGGACCCTGCATGGGACGGTCGCTGTATGTGTTTAATATATTATATTACACGTGGGCCCTGCTTGGGACAAACGCTGTATGAGATAACGTGTTGCCTTGTGGGCCCTGGCGTGTACACGCTGTTTTGTATAATATATTATATTATAGCATGTATACAAAGTTAGCGCCCTGGCTTGTGGGCCTTGATGTGTAAAGGCAACTTTTATAGTATATTATATTATAATATATAAAATGTAAATTTATATTTATATAAAAGTTAAAGTAACGATTACTTTTCTTTTTATTTATATTTATATATAAAAAAATTATTATCTTTTGTCTTTTATTGTAAATGTTTAGATACCCATATCTTATTTGTTATTCGTCTGTTTTGGGTAATTTTTATCTTGTTGGAAAGGTAATCAGGTAAGCTTCCTAATAAGACTGAGATCACTTCAATCAGATCTCGTTTGATATGTCAAAAATACGTCCGTCAAATATACGAAATCGGTTGTTTGCAAATTGACTAATGGTCTGCCTTTGATGATATTAGGATTATTAGAAACGTCGTCTAATAAGCTTTCCATTGTAACTGAAATCATCTCGATCAGATCCCGTTTGACTAGTTTAAAGCGCAGCCAAAGTTTTTTCCAATTTCGGTCAATTGACAGTGCATGATTTTAATAAACAGGCTGGATCTTCCTCATCATGACTCGGATTGGGAGAAACTTAAGTTTGTTAGGAAGATTATTTGACCATCTTTCCAATGAATTATAAATCATCCCAATCGGTCAGGATTTGCCTCAAATAATACCATGATGACTTCGTATATCGAGATGACCGTATTTTTCCTTGATTTTGAAGATATGACCTTTTAACCTCGACACAACACTACCCGAAAAGACTGAATAATAGAAAGAGTGATCCGTGGGTAGAGAGTATTCATTTTTATCTATTTTTGTCTGTCGGTTGCGTCATACAGAGAGTTTTAGAGGTTTTGGAGTTTGGAGGGTCGGAGGTGACAGAATCGCTATTGGATTTAGTGTCAGTTAATCTGGTCCGTTAGTTATTTCCGACGTGTGCCGAGTATACTTCCATCGTGCTTTGTTTGAGTTTTCAATGATTTACCAGTCCGCAGGAAACAATTGATTAAAGTCAAGTTGAAGCTTAAAGAGTGTCGTATCCTTGTTTTAGGTGGGGTGTTTACAGGTACTTATGGGCCCATATGTGCTCTAATTGGCCCTAAAGTCTATGCAATTGATATTATCATCTCATAGGAGATTATTTATATATGTTGGAGCTCATTAGGAGATGTACAAGTCGATGCACACCGTATGATAGTTGTAGAGTTGTACACGAGTCAAGTTTGCTCGATTAACTCTCTCAATTCGACCCTCAACTCGAACCAACTTGGATTGAATCAACTCGGTGACTTTAAAATTGGTTTAGAGTGTTTGATGAAATGACTCAACGATTTTAGAGCTCAATGGATATATTGTATATATTGATGTGTGTGTGTGTGTGTGTGTGTGTGTGTGTGTGTGAAATTAAAGATGCATTATAAATTTGGCCACAAGAATATGCTCGAACTTCGGCAACTGAACCAAGCTTTCAAGCCAAGCTAGCAAGACTAGCTTAAGCCGAAGCCGAGTCGAGTGAGTTCGAGCTGGGGAGCTACAAGCCGAGCCAAGTTGTGTCAAGCTCGACTCGGTCCGACTCGTGTACAATACTAGATAGTTGTCTCTAGTAATGATCTACGTAAAGCTTCGATCGCCTTGTCATTCGGATGCATCAATCGACGACTATGATCAAAAGTCAGTTCGACGGCTATCGATCATCGATCGGGTCGCGAATATAGGGATGCATGTATGATATTAACTTATATTAGTATCTTTAATTTGATTAGAATCTAACGGCCCGAAAGTCATAGCTTTAACAAAGTTTGAATGTGAACAACTAACTTTTCCTGATAGTTTTTAAGGATATTCGTACATCTCATGCACTCATATTACGAGCCCAAGTTGAACGATTCAACGCATATTCTTGGTCGTTCATCTTATGATAGACGTCAAGGTCGCTAAGACGAATATCTTTATATAATTTCAAGTCCATCGACACATTAATGAGTAGTCAATAGCTTGTCTGGTTAATACAATCATCTCTTGAATAAATTGAGTGTTGAAATTTTTTATGTGAGATGGTTAAGGTCTGGATTAGTCAAAGTTCATCATGTGACCTATTTGCAGTTAGCATAATAGATTGGCTAAGTTCATCGTATGACCTATTTATAGTTAGTAGAAATGTCGATTTGGTCATAATCATCTTAAATCAATTATTTTTAAGGTCATATGGTGATTTGGTCAATTCAATTCATGTACATTAAACGATCAAGATCTAACCCATCGGTTATATTAACTTTAGATTGATCTTCATTAAACTATGGTTATCTTGATTAATTTGCGGTGAGTTGTTTATATATGGGCCCTAAATGAATATATCGTAAGACCAATATTTTCAATGATAATGTATATTCGTTAGTTTCCTACAGTTAATTAATTGAATTCGTGTGATTCTTTACTGATAATACTCGCATCTGGGCTACGATCGAGTATTAAATATCACTAAGTGATAAAAATAAATAATTATAGTGAAATATTTCCCGATGACTTTTGAAATTCAAGTTAGTGAAAATCCAGGACGTTATACTATCTCTTCTATCTTTTTTAGACGGTGGAGGAGAGGAGAGCCAACGTGTTAACGCTCATAGTGGGGTTGAGATAATACAAAAAGAGCTATCCGATTATGGGCTTTATACATGTGCGCATGTGGACTTGTAAAGGAGGGAAAGAAAATGGTTTCTTATTCTCTTCAAATTTTTTTTCCCTCTCTTATAGTAACACCTAAGAGGGTAGAAACATCATAGGTTATCTTATTTTAATATCTTTGGCATATGATTTATATATAAGGAGTTAGGGTTAAGGGAAGAGACACCAGCTCCATCACCTTACAGTCTTCCATATGCTCTACCATATTGAAAGTTTGTGATTTTGTTTTATTCACATATCTAAATTGACCACATCTATCCATTATCAATGATCATCCACCCTTAATCCAATTCCTATACAGATCAATTAGTGGACCATAATATTTTGACCATCAAAATTGCTATCAAATGCAATTAAAATATTTTAATTGTTATAATAAAATATCAACAACTAAAAAAGATATATAAAACCATTTGAAACATTTTTTAATGCGTGACTCGACTAAAATATTCTACCTGAAACAAGTTAGAAAATAGTTTCTAGGTAACCAATATATCTCCTTACTGGATCACATGGGCCTTAATTGTATACTAGTGAATCTATCTAACTACACCCATATGAACAACTATAACGAGCTTTATGAGACAAGCTAAAAGCCGATACATACACAAGTCAATCTCATCCACGCACGATGGAACTCCCAGTCTAGAGACTTGAAGTGATTATCTAAAAACGTTTAATAATAATATCCCATATCCATGTGGGGCAAGGCAGTGTATTAAGATTTTTGAAACATAATAAAAGAATAAAAACTTTCAAGAACATAAAATTTATATTTATGGTCATATAAATCTCCATTCAATTATTTTTTTTAAGCTCATAACTAAAATTATAAAGTTTACAACTAGAATGATATGATCGAAGTTGATAAGAAACTATTATTTTTGTCAATATCATTCATTCAAATTAGAAGATCTCTCCACAATCAATCCCAAGTATAAGAGATGATGAGAGACACATGTTAGCCCTTGGAGCATGGCTAAGGGAGGTGCACGGAGCCATTCACACAATGGGCCCCCACACGTGTGAAATGTGTGATGGATGAAGGAAGGAAGAGAATCTTTCCATCTATTCTCCCTTGCATGTGATGCCAAGAAGATGAGGATGTCTATAGCTTTTTTTCATATATATATATATATATATATATATATATATATATATATATGGTATATATAACAATAATAATAAGAAGAAGAAGAAGAATAAGGAAGAATTATAATTTTAGATAGACACTAATTATGGTACTCATTATATAATATTCTATATGCCCTACTAAATTAAAATATTATCATTTTACCTTAACTTGTGAATAACCGGAATTAACCAAATCATTTTACTATCATGCCCATTCACCATTAACCAAATATCCATATAAATCAAATGGTAGACCACACCATATCTAAATCACCAAATCATCTTCAAGTGTGATAAAACATTTTCAATGTTTAAAATAAAAGTTTAATGATTGAATACTTGTAATATATATATTTTTAACTTTTAGTGTTTGGCCCAATGAAAAGAAATATTTGTAAACATATAATTCTCCATATTAAGGTACCCTATTTGGATTAATGAAAAGCATGGGAAATGAAATGATATTTCCCATAAAACTCACTTTTCGTTGTTTGTCAAGCCTTGCTTTGTGGAAAATTGCGAGAAACACCATTTTCTACTTTTTATCTTTAATAGCACCCTAAAGAAATGCATTTTCCCATGGTGTAAGGAAAATGTGTTTCTCAAAGATTAAAGCCAAAATGCACTCTCATCTATATTTAATCACCTTACATGTGCCACATGTGCCAAATGATACATTGTCCATATTCGGTCACAACCCATACATGCCACCATTACATATGTACCACCCTCCATCTCATCTTGTACCTCACCTTTACTAAAGAGCTCTTAGGGTGCTAATGAGCTACATATGTCACCATTCATTTTCTCTTTCACCCCACACGTGCTATTGTCTCATGTGTACCGCTATTCATTTTACTTGTGCCTTATATGCGCAAAGCACCCCCATGCACCAATGTGACACATGTGTTATTGGCCATCTTTAATTCTTTAAATATGACATGTGCCGTTATCCATGTTCAATTCTCCAAATATGGCATGTGCCAATGGTGCCAATGTACACAAGTGTTGTTATCTAGTTTTAATACACACATATCAAATATACCAATGTGTGCCTTATGCCATAGGTACCACTAGACAACTTCAGGCACCTCATATGTACCACACACGCCACAATTTAGGTTAAAGTGCACACATATGTCATGTATGCCACATGTGTCACACGTGCTAATTTAGCATATGCTAGTGACTACTTTTTTTTGCCAATTTTACCAAATAACAAATTTGAAAAAACATTAAAAATTTATATGAAATCGTGTTGACAAGAAAAACAACATTTCCTTTCCCACAATTTCCTGAAAATAAAATTTTCCTAGAAACACTATTTCCTTTCTCATGTTTTTCATAAATCCAAACATGCCCTAAGTTAATTCATAGGAAATCAGAAGATTTCAGATAAAATCAGGTGAGCTTCAACGAGCCTTGATGGAGGTGCCTGGCTACACCACTTTGTTGGCGATTAGATGACCTAATAAAGTGAGCAAAAACACAAAATTAAGATCTTAAACTCTTCACATGTAATGTGTCTAAAAATTAACCAAATCTAGTACGTTCTCAATCTTAGTCTATACAAGATGGGCCTCTCAAATTAGAGATATATATAAACTTGATTTACTAATGCAAGTAACATGCAAAAAAATTAGAAGCCAACCCCTTTGTCACACTCATACCCCATATGTTGGGTATGGCAAAGGCATATGGACTCGTTATTGTGTTTAACGGTGGAAACCTTCCATATTGACTCGTCATTGACAACTCCTCGCATGCACAGGATGGCTACATGACAACAATAATAGCTATAAGTATTTCCTGCAACATGATATGTGGTCACGGCACAATGGATGTTCAAAACAAATGCTTATTGATTAATAAGAAATTATATTGTTCTAATTATTAACTGAATTATAGATACTTTCATTGATGAAAAAAGAATTCTACGCTATAGTTTAAGCATGACCTTAACTAGATTCCCTATACACGTGACACAGATGCATGTTAATTTGAATTGTCTCAGAACATGGGCTTCTAATGTGTACAGAGTGTTACCTTTAAACCACACCCATGCGACAATCCCAAACATTCAACTAGTGAGTAATAGATGTATGATAAGTGTACTTTTTGCATGGTAGCCCATGAAATATATTTGATTTTTTTGGGATTATTTAGATTGATCGATTAGACTATCCAATCGAACTAATGAGTCTAGAAACGCACTATAACTTATAATACTCGAATAATACAAGATCATTTTTCTATAGCTGTTTTAGATCAGAGATAATAAATCCCCACACACCCAATTTGGGTCCAACAAGCCATCTACTACGCATGTGGCATACATGTATCTTAATTTGAATTATCCCAAAACATGAGCCGTAATGTGTGAGGAGGATTGCTTTTAAATCATACCCACATGGCAATTCTTAGCATTAAACTAGTGAGCAATCCACATTCGATCAATGTGATTTTTGCATGATAGCGTATGAAATGTATCCATAATTTATTTGATAACACAACATACGAGCATTTCTTCATAGCCGTTTTAGATGTAAGAAAATTAAATCTAATCACAACTAATTCATACATGCATGTTGATTTGAATTGTCCCAAAACATGGGTTGTAGTGTTTACAAAGGGCTACCTTTTAAATCGCACCCATGTGACAATCCCAAGCATCCAACTAGTGACTAATCTACATTCAATTAAAGTGTTTTTTTACATGGTAGCTTATGAAGTGCATTCCTAATTTATTGGATAGTTCTTATTGATTGATTGAATAATTCAAGCGAACCGATGCAACTAAGAGTGCAATAATTTATAATGCTTTGGTAGCATTGGAGCATTTATCTATAGTTGTTTTAGACAAGAAAAAATTAAATCCAACACACCCAACTCTAATCCAAGAACAACCAATCCACCGTAAATGTAGCAACATGGGTCTTAATGTGTACGATGCATTGTCTTAAAATCACACCCAATAATAATTCCAAGCATCCAACTAATGTACAATCTACATTCATTTTTTTTGACTTGAACGAGTCTGATGCAACTCTTCAAATCCTCTTAATAAGTTCTGATCCGATTCGATACTGCAAGTCACCCACATTCAGGCAAGTTAGGCTAATTCATACTGACTTGGCCAACTCGACTGAAGAATGAATGAGATGGTTCTAGGGCAAAAATCAGATGGTTAAGATTTTTCAATCCATGGTCCAACTAAAGTGAGGCAACTAAAGTGAGGTGTCGCATTTTCGATTACCCAATAACATGCATATATGCCATGCATATGGTGAGGGAGTTTGCTATATTTGAGCATGACACCTAATGTTGGTGTTTGAGAACAGGTGAGAGTATTTTGCTGTTGCTTTTCTTACCTTTTTTTTTTTTTTTTTGTGAAAATGTTCTCATATTGGAAAATACCACGAACTTTTTAAGCATGACAGTTCCCACTTTCTTAGAGGTGCTCATATCATACTTTATCCAATGGGTGCACTCGCGTTAATATCATCTATTGGCTGCGCTTCACATCTTTTAATGGGCACGTCTCTTATCCTCATCAATAGTAGCAACTTCTAATGGCTTCTCCACATAACTGGCACATCTGTTAATGTGATGATTTGATGTGTGCTGAGATATGGTTGTTAGTCACAAGCTATTATATACCAAGCTTTTTATTTTACATCACAAACACTCCCACATGGGCACTCGAACTCATAATCTCAGTGTTAAAACACACTCCATCTACAACTTAGAGGTGAATATGTTAGACTCTTATTGCACTTAGAAAACTTATTCAAATGAGTACGATTGATCTACAGATGATGTTTGGTTTGTCTAGTAGAGGTTTTATTTTGGGCCATGGCCAAGCAAATCCATTGTGGCCCACTGCATGAATAGTGGTCCAAGCCAAATGGAAGTTATATGACACTCGGGCAGGATGCGACAATGACAGTTGATACACAGGTGCTTAGAAGTTATACACAGGAAAGCATTAATTTATATTAAACCAATAAATCATGAAAGCCACTCACAGTCTCAAAATCAGATTGATTAGATAATTAGATAATTTCCACTTTTAACTGTCCAATCAATGTCCTCCAATTCGATATATATATCTAAGCTGGGAAACATAACCTAGACAGTTTAATTATTCATATACCACATATTCAATTTATAAGTAATTTCAATGTGCCTGCATATCATCCATTCCTCTCCACCCTTTAGCATCTAAGTTTTCTTATTTTTGAAAGGGAGAACTGCGTCTTCATGAAAGCGGATTGAGCACTAAAGTGCCCTTAGCATACTGAGTAAACTTTGTGAGGTCCACCATTATTTATTTATTTTATCCACTCTGTTCATTCATGTTAATCCGATCTTTTGAAAGTTATTATAAATTAATAAATAATTATATATATTAAAATATATAATTAAATATTCAATAAGTCAAGATTTTAAATAAATTTAATGTTAATCCGATATTTTGAAAGTCTCTTTAGATTATCACGATAATATCATTCAGTAAATCTCTAAAAATACCGCGATATTTTCAATCCATCGGTGACATTTGTCACAGTGGTCCTGCTCATCCACGTGCGAATAGTTTGCCAGTGCACGTGATTTTCCACACGCAGGGCCCATGATCCAGTAATCCAAGGTGTTGATACTGTGTCCATGACCATGATAACATCAAAATATCAAATATTAGACGGACGGTTAAAAATCACTTTTGTATTCGGTGTTTTCCTTCCGATGGAATATGTACCGTTTATTTTTTTTCCTCAACGGTTTATATTTTTGTCACCAGTAGGAGAGAAAGAATATTTTAATCCAAGATATTTTTAGATAATACGCTAAAAACATAAAGAATCATCAAACCAACGGTTTAGATCAATAATTACTGGATCCCACATGCAGTAAATCCCATGCGTTAGCAAATGAACAAAACATCTGAAAGTTCCTTGTCTTACTGTATCCACAATATCCTACGTCATCTTCCTTATTTGACGCGGATTGGGTGCAGCCCCATCCTCACCATATACGGTGCGTCCATTGACGTGGGGCCTAACTTGATATATATATCATATATCCAAACCGTCCATTCGTTTTAAAAATAATTTTAAAAATTCATTTAAAAATAGAGCATATTCGATTATCAGGTGGACAATGCCATACAAATGGCAGTGGTTGAGCGTTGATTGGACAAAAATGTTTTGAATCAATATTATATTTGCCTTTTTCCATTCAGATATGCTTATATGACCTTATCAACAGGTTGTATGGAAAATAAATTTTATCGAAACATTAAAGTAGTCCCTAGGAAGATTTTAATGGTAGATCTTCCAATAAAAACTATTTCCTATAACATGTCCGATATGAAATTTTTATTTTCTTGATTTTTGTTCTTATGGTCTAAAATAATGTGAAACAAAGGATGGATGGTGTGGATATAAAATAAATATATCAGGTTGGGTCCCTCGGTAAGAGCCTCACCGTCGTGGTGTAGCCGGTGCTGCACCTAATCCGCTGCCCTTTTGCAGCCGGGGAGATGATACGGTGGGGCCAGAAGAACCGGAATATGGTAGCGCCATCTATCTAGAATAAACGTGGCAGGAAAATATGAAAATCAGATCCGTCCAAGTGATCTGTATCCATTAAATTGACGGTAGAAAATGAAAACATTTAACGGTCAATACGCAATGAGACAAACTGTATAAAAATAATGGACAGGATTGTTTAGTGGATTTTATTTTATAAAGTAAGCCATAGATCCAAGCGCCCCTATATGTGTGGCCCGATCAATACTATATGCCACGTGTCATGTGAAGAGATGGCTATACCGTACTCAAGCGTATCATATCCTTTTCTCATCTTCGCCCATTTGACTTATAAATGTTCTCATGTTCGCCGTCCTTTCTCACCCCATCTTCTTGTGTGCTGTGTCCGCTCCTTGCCTTTATGGGAACGGATTAGATGCGTCCCTTACCGTGGGGGCCACGTTAATGTATTTATTAAATATCCGTACCGTTCATAGTTTTGAATGATCACTTTAGAGCACGATTTCAGAAATAAAGTAGATCCAAATCTCAGGTGGACCGTACTTTAGGAAACAGTTGTGATTGAACTTTCCCCCATTAAAAATTTTCCTAGGGCTAATTAATGTTCTATAAATGCTTTATTTCCCATCTAACCTGTTTATAATGCTTAAATAAAAATGGATAAAATGAAAAAATAAAAAAAATATAATAATAAGCTTGATCCAAAACTATTATGACCATAAGAAATTTTTAATGGTCATTCACCGTTATTTCTTATGGTAAGGTCCACTTAATGTTTGGATCTATTTAATTTTTGGTATCATGTCCTAAATCGATGATATGTAAAAATGAATGGACGGCGTGGATATATAATACATCCATCAAGGTGAGCCTTATGACAAGCAAAGCGCACAAGCATGTGTAATAAAGCTAGTGTATAGAGTAGGACAAAACAGATCCGATTTGATGGATTCGACCTAATCAGACCTAATCAGAACCGAACCAACGGTCTAGATCGGGTAGCTCCATCCAGATCCGAAATATTTTCGGGTCGAGTTCGGATTGGCCCTGATTCGACCCAACTCGACCCGAAAACCCGATTTGGATGGATCCGGACCGATTCGGAGTAGTTCTTATCGATACTTCTACTTTTTTCTGTGGTATGGTCTGTTTGAGCTTTAGATATACATCAATTTTAGGTTCAACCACTAAAATGATCTGTAAAAACGAATGGACGGCTCGGATAAACCACATGCATTCAAGGTGGGCCCCAACAGAGTTTACTGTGTACAATAAGAAGAGGATTTGCTGGTGTACGCACACAACTATGTAGCTGGCCGTAGGCGCCTAGCTATAGGTACGTGTCGTGCCAAGACGAGCACTGACGCTCCTCGAGCTGCAAGTTATATGAACGGTTCAAAGGAGATCAAAGTTATGTGGCCCCACAGTGATGTATTTATTATATCTACATCGTTCATATATAATTAGAGATCATTTTAGAGCCTTATCCAAAAAAATGGATCATATCCAAAGATCATCTGGACCACACTACAAATAGTGGGGGAGTTATATGATACTCTATCAGTCGTATGACGCTTGATGAACATGCATTCAGAGATTGGACACGTGCCATTATTAACTCAATCTAAGCCGACCCAATTGTAGAATATATTCTCTATAAGCCACAGTCCTAACATCAGATTGTTTGAACAATCCTATCCATTGATTCGTGGACATTTGTTCTTGAAATAGGACAATATTATATTTTAATTTTGTAACCGTCTAATAAATATCCAGTAATCCGATATTTAAAAATATTAGTAAATTTTAATTTCCCATTTTTATCACATTTGAACTGGAAAAAATTATTTGGATAGTTCAATTTAACTAATATATGCCAAGTATGCAATTTCTAATTGCATGTGTATCGCCCATCACACTCTGCTGGAGTATACAAGTTTTTTTCTTTAAGAACGATAGTGACACTTGTCTTACTTTATATAGAAAAATGAGGTTTACTGATTCCACACATGTGGAGAGTTGCACAAACACACACTTGCATATGTGTCAATATAGAAAAATTGTACAAAATTTATCCTTTCCATATAATTGAATATAATATTCAAATATTATTTTTTAATAATCAGTTCATTTTTACTCCTTTTTTCGGGCTACAATTTAAAATATGAACTGATGGTTAAATAATCTTCTCTATCCGTCCATTTAATTTGCATTATTTAACCTATATTAGTATTTCGATAAGTTAATTTTATCAAAAAATATGTAAAATTATGTCCCATCTGATAAAGGGATCCGATTAATTATATATATTCCATATAGAGATATTTCTACATGTAAATTGACAGATTCTCATAGGCGCGTGAAATTAGTAAATCTCATTGTACCTTTCCTTCTTCCATACCCATCTCCACGTTGATTGAAGCGAGCATTAGGGAATGATATGATAGGGCTGTAACTATCTTATATTATATACACATGCTTTCAATCTTCCACGTTAAATTGTATATAGTGAATCTGGACCATATATATACTTTCTCTCTATGTATATAGTCAATTATTAAACTTTTATGAAAGTATGAAAACTCGATCAAGATCGTACCCAATCCAATCCGACTTGATTTCCCCGACTGAGTCGGACTCGGTTCAAGTCAGGCCAACCGTGTATCAAACCGGTTCGAGTTAGATGTCCCGGACTCGGTCCTGGATCAGATCAGGTCCGGATCCGCCCATGTAGATTTCGGACTAAATTGAATTGGACGGAATCTGGTTCGACTCGGTCTGATGCCCAACTCTACTCGTGTACATGCCATACATGTCACAGATCTAGTTCATCTATATACACACACACACACACACACACACACACACACATGGTCCAATCAGCATGTGGCCAATGTTGGAAATAGGTAGGCTGGTTAGGAAACTTGAGCCAAGTTTTTCAGATCCTTAAATCTTGTTTTACAAAAATGTGGCCCACCTGGCCAATGGATCAAAATTAGTCCTGGACTGAGGCATCAGTATAGTGGTTCTGTTTCGATGGATGGATAGGATCTTATATCTGTCATGCCATGCAGGCACATGTGTGGTGTGCGAATGACTTTTATTGCACACGCGCGTGAGCTTAACAAGGCTGATGACCTCGTTGGAATCCATGGGAATTAAAAAATGGGAAAAAGATTGAGTGGGAAAAAAGATTGAGTGGGAAAAAAGATTGATTGTCGATCATTTCCCACCGTCCATTAAGGCTGTCAATCAGGGTTAAAATGGGCCGTGCCAAGCACTGACGTAGTCCTGCCTGCAAAGAAGGAAAAGATTTGCATGATCAACGGTTGGAAATGGTCTACTCTAAAGAAATCTTTTTGGGCATCTTTGGGAGGGATGAGTCCCATCAGATAAGTAATTTGGACCATTGAAATCCATCAACTATCTTTAAAGTGTACAAAGATGGTGAAAAAGAATATCTCGAAAGTGCCTTTAAACCGTCCATTCTGCTTTTGTAATGGTGGCCCACGTGGTTATGGAATCATCCATTCATCATTGCCCATGCGTGGTCCTTAGGCCAAGTTCAAGGGCCCAGCCCTGGCCTTACGTGGTTGGGTTGCCCAATCTATTCCCTTCATCACTGGGTGGGGTTTTGCCCTGTTGAATAGAAATGTTGCCCATTCTCTCAAAGAAATTTCTACCAAAAAATACTCAGAAAATGAATACAATAATACCTAACATTGATTGAAGAGCATATAGCAAATCTCAAGGGGTTATTTATTTTTCCATTTTCTCAAGCAAATAAGGTAAATATGCAATCATTATTAAAGCTGTACACGAGTTGAGTTAGCTTGGTCAGCTCGCTTGACTCAACTTAGAAAAACTTGACTCGCCTCGGCTCGAAATTGGATTCGGACCAATTCAAGCTGGTTTGTAAGCTTGAAAAAAGTTTTGAGCCGAGTTGGAGCTTGCCTGAGCTCGACACGACTCGGATTGAACCTCAACTCGAATTGACTCAGATCAAATCAGTTCAATGACTCGGTTATTTTGATATTGACACTGCTCGCCGAGTGTTTGATGAAATCACTCAACGAAGTGTCGTTTCAGGTGCATACATTCTTTGCGGGCTCGGCTGGTGGCGAAAAAGGAATGGATACAAAACAAATCACTACCAAAAATGCTTTACATTATAAAATTATCCTGATGTCTTAATTTTGATGTTGCTCGCTAAGTGTTTGATGAAATACCTGTAAACTATTGTTACTATTTTGCATTATGTAAGAAATTAAAGATACACTTTATATGTTTGAAAAAATATCGCAAAGGCTCGAACCGGCCCAAGCTGGAGACCAAATTGAGTCGAGCTAGCTAGTCAGGCTCGAGGGCCGAGCCGAGTTGAGTTCAAGGTGGGGTTAGCTACTGGCCGAGCCAAGACGAGCTGTGCCAAGCTCAACTCGGTTTGACTTGTGTACAACTCTAATCATAGCTTGATAAATGATGAATTAGCCTTGTATTTAGGCATTGGTTTTTTAATTTGCATTTTTAAATATGGATGAAGATTGAGCAACAACAATTTGTAGGCCTCGTGTATGATCCACTATGTCCATTATATTTTTCCAACTCATTTTGGGGTATGTGCTAATTAAAAAACAAGGTAGATTATAACTTTGTGTGGACCACACCACAAGAAACAGGGTGGACTGTGACATTCACCGTTGAAAGTTGAAAAGTTCCCAAGGCCCATAGTGATGTGTGGCGGTGTGAACAATAGAGGGTAGATTTCTAGAGGGATAAGAGATCAACTCTCTTCCACTGGCTGCCTCACTCGAGGGCTTTCGTTCAGGGGTAATGAAGGGAGTTATATTTGACTAGAGTCTCCACTAAACAATTATTACTATCCTACAGTTAATTAAACCCTTTAGAAACGTTTAGGATTGAGAACCCAATGATTATTAACGCTAAAATGATTCGTGAGTTTATTTTTCAGAGTTTTCGAGAAAGGGACCGCAGTTACATAAAGGGAAAGTGTTAAACACCCACTCTATCTGTAGATGTGTGATCTTTACTTCATAAGATCTGACTAATTTATGAGTAATATGACTGATTTTCGTGTGTAAAAAATTATAATGCGATGCAATGGCAATGGTGATTGGTTGATCCAATTTTTTTATGGACAAAATCTGATTATATCGGCAAGTTGCGGAGCAGACATTCGAAACGATTGAGTGTAGGGTGCACATTAGGTAAAAATTGGATGTATGGATGCTTATGATAAAATGACGACCTACTGGCTAAGATTTCTGGTGGGCTAGTTCCAATTATATTGGCAAGCCGTAAAGCATATGCCCGCCAGTCAGATACGAGAAAATGATGGAATGCAATGTATATGAAAAACAATGATTAATTGGCTAAGGTTTTCTGGTGGACCTGCACTGATTATATCGACAAGCCTCGTAGCATACACCCGCCAATTATATGTGGGAAAATAATGAAATCAATGTAATGCTGATGTATATGTAGAGTAAGGGGGTTGAGAAGAGAATGGATGTTGCACGATACTAATGCTCTGATTTGATGAAACTAATTGAAGCTTGAATGGTTGGATGAACGATAATATCACAGGGCTAGATTAAATGACTCATATTTAAACTTAGATGGCTCAGGAGGCTTGAAATCTAGCTAGGCTAAGCTAGACCAAGGCTGGAGTCTCTCGCCCTCACTCTAACTCTCCTTAGCGGAGGGATGGCTAGGTGGCTAAAGCCCTAAGGGACAAAGAGGCCGAGCTAGACCAAGACTGAACTCTCTTGCTCTCATTCTCTCTCTCTCTCTTCGTGATAGGATTGTGTTAAGATGGGGTTGAGGCTTCATAGGCTAACAATTAGGGGTGTACACAAACTGTGCTAGCTCGGTTAGCTCGCTCGACTCGACTTGAAAAAGCTCGATTCGGCTCGGTTCGAAGCTGAGTTTGAGCTTATTTTTTGAGCTTGAAAATGAGTTTAAGACCAGTTCAAGCAGGCCCTAGCTCGACTCGACTCGGATCGAATCCAGCTCAAATCGAACTCAGATCGAACTAATTTGGTGACTCGGTTACTTTGCCATTGATGTTGCTCACCAACTGTTTGATAAAATGACTCAACGAAATGTGGTTGGTGGCAAGGAAGGTATGTACATGAAAGAAATACCCCTTTTCACTTTATTTTTCTTGGGTTTTATGTTGCTTAGAAGGTGTTTCATAAAATACATGTAAAACCATTGCCTCTGTTTGTAAAACAGTGAAATTTTGAAGTTGCAGTTCCGGTGTTTGTGGAAATGCCTCAATAGCGAACTTGGCTCGATCTTGGCTTGAACTCGGCTCGAGCTGGTGTAACGCCTCGTAACTTTTAGTACCCGGGTGCTACAGTAGAAGTCTAAATCTGTTTACATGTGTGTGGAAACACACGTGACTTACTTTACACATCATCATCTAGTGACCCACATTCTATGCATCTCAGCCATCTAGTATAATCTCCATCGATATATTAAGCCATCTGACCCTTGAATTTCAAAACAAGGTCATTCGTCACGCGATTCGACGTAAGTAATTTCCCTTGAATGAAACGACGAATAAACTCCCTATCCATAATGATCTAGATATACGTTCTTTTGTAAGAATTGCTTAGAAACGTACCTATAACTATGTAGAGCCATTAGATTTTCCAAAACTCACAAATCAGTAATAATTACGAAATGTCATTGACTTATACCCCTGATCACCCCGGAAACCCACTTTGTGTTCACCTATTCACAAAACAGACCATACATCCACCCATACGCATGGTTAGAGTGCTAATCATAAAGCTTCCTTATTTTTAACAAGTCAGCTGACCATCCATCGGGTTTGGATCCGCCAAATGGGCCATCTGAATATTAGGGCAAATTAGTCATTATAAAGATATTCGAATTTAAGTTTATACTACCGAGTTGCTCGTTAATTAAATATGTATAAATGTTATTTTAAATCTAGCCATCAAAAGAGCATCTTGGACATTCTCGAGAAATTGGAGCCCAAACTATGGTCAATGAAAGAGCATGAAAAATAGCAAACAACGGTGAAGTTTTGTATTATTTAGACAGTGCAGTTGGGAGTTACATATGATAGATGGTATAACCATTAGCAAGGGCAATTTCGTAAATTATAAATGAAGACTCATATATACAACAGCCTCTCTTGTTTCACATAGGTTTTAGTGTGTGAATTTCACTCACTCGTTCCTACAAACGTGTAGCCCACCTTGGATTACGATTTGCTTTATATTTTGGCCCTAGGCCAAACATGATATTTTAAACTTGGTGGACGGAGTGGATTTCTTATCAAACATCACTAAGGACCCCAACTGATTTTTCCCCAGCTGTGCAAGAAAGTGAATTTACGTGAAATTAATGCACGTGAATGACTTCCTGGTTCAACGTGAATACAATACTCGTTGATTAAAGTGTAGCCCACCTAGGACATGAATGTGTTTCGTACTTTGGCCCCTAGCCTAACATCACCTTACAAAACTGATGGAAGGAATGGATTTTCTGGAAAACCATACTAGTGGACCCCACTGATTTCATACAACCGAACCAAAGGTGTAACTTTCAAGAAATTCCCTTACTTAAGGTCGCTTACGTACGGTAATTGTCAACATAGGTTGTTGCATCGTGTGGTCCACCTGGAAATCGAATCTCACTCAAAACTTGGGGCAAATGGATGGAGTGGATTTATCGCAAACATCTCGGTGGACCCCACTTAATGGCGTGCGTGTGCATGACTGGGGCACACCCGCCGTGCATCGAAAGAGCCAGGCCGGTCAGACGTCTCTGACCCGTGTCTTGCTAAGAGAGGCAAAAGCCTCTTCTGTTTTCTCCCGCCAACGAAGTTTTGAATGGAGGATGCCCGTTTTGATTTGCACTGTGGCCCACTATGAGGTGACGTCAAGATGATCCGAACCATTCATCATGTCGGGAGTGAAGATTATTATACCAGACCCTAGGCGTTTTTACATGTAGCTGCATGCATATATGGACATGAATTCGGACGCATTTGGACTGGGGAAAACCAAGTTTCCTAAAATGGAAACTGCCCTCTCCTAGCTAGTTCAGCGATCTGCGTGAGCTTAGCTCCCAGTTATTTCAGACCTCCAGCTGGGAAAATCCAAACCGTCTAACCTAGGGCATCACTCCCTTAATGCCAGAGAGAGAAAACCATGGCCAGTTTTGCTGCGCCAGTTGTTTGTAAATACCACGCATCAATGGGATACATCCGGACTGTTTATTCTCATCCAACGGGCTAGGAGAGCCAGGATATTCTATAAGGAGTGCCTCTTTCCCATCAATTGCAAGAAACCCTAAAAAACTTGCCGTTTTTGTCCGAGCTAGAACCCACCAGTAAAACGCCTTTGGAGCTTCGATCTCAAGCTCCTACGAGCTCCTATGGGTAATTTCCAACCGTCCAGAAGCGGTGGAATCAAGAAAGGCCCATCGGTTTGAGAAACGCCATTAGAGCGGGACCATCTTCCCTGGCCAACCCTGACCAGATAACCTGCTAACGGCCACATTCGGGGTGTGTTTGGGCCGTCGATCCAGGGATGGTGGACGTCTAGTAAAAGAAAAGAAAAGAAGAGAAAGAGAGAAGGTGGGTGTAGTCGGGTGTTACACTAGCCCGACTCAGTCAGACTCAGTCAGCTGGGATCCTGACCTTGCTGATCGTTGTAACAGAGGGAAGGAAGAAGAAGGCCATGGAGTGCGAGAGAGAGAGTGTGTTGGATGGTGCGGTTGCACCATCACCAAGCTGTTACACCAGCTCGACCCGAGCCGAGCCAGCTGGGCCGGGTTGTGAGTATCGGGCCTGGATCGGTCCGTGTTGGGCGTGAGTCTGGTCCGGTCCAGATTTTGCTGAATTTCCAACAGGTGGAAAGTAGAAGGAAAGGAATAGAAGAAAAAAATGAGAAAGAAGGAAGAAGAGGGAATGAGGGCTGTCGGGTTGAGCTCCAACCGAGCCGAGTCGCTGAGCTGAGTCCAGACTCAGTTGAGTGGGGACTTGGATGTGTCCAGTTGGCCTTAGTTAAAGGAAGATAGAGAGAGAAAAACAGAGAGAGAAGAAGAGAATAAAGGAGAAGAAATAGAAAGAAGAAGGAGGGGGGAGTGGGTGCTATCCATTGCACCAACTCGGCCCTACCGAGTCACTGGGCCCATGCATGGGTTACTGCTGAGTCCAAATCGAGTTGGGCCTACACTAGGTCAGCTGGATGTGTTGGCAAAATGAGAAAGATAGAAGAGGGGAGAAGGCAAGGAGGGAGTTATGGGCCTTGACTAGCTGAGTCAACTCGACTAGAACGAAGTCAACATAGGTGAGAATTTTCATCTCCTTTCACCAATAAAATTTGTCATTAGTTACTTTGTTATTAATAATATCATTATTATTTCTATCTGTGGTAACGACTAATGTTATTCTAATGCTATTGACTAGGAATTTTAACTAATATTACAATGTATTAATTAGTGTCATTGCTATAATATCATTCATTATAACTCTATTATTAATTATCATCATCATCATTGGTGTTACTATAATTATTATAATTATTAAATATGGTTAACCATTAGTAAGTTAAATTTACTAGCATTAGTTATTAATAGATAATTATTATTTATTTTAATCTCATTCTCATATTATTATAAATTAAATGGGTTAGATTTCAAACTATAAACCAAGGTCTAAGATTAGATTAATAGATAATACCCTAAACCTAGGTAACCCAAACCCTAGGTTAAGACCTTAAACATGTATAGCGTATAAAGCTTGGATCTAATCGTATAACTTTACAATTTATGGTAGGGCTTGATTATAAGGAAGTACGCGTTTCCTAGCGATGACGTAGACGGTTCAAAACATAAGGTGATGATTCTTCCCCTTGAGCTTTCCATCTTCTTTTTAGCTTAAGTTATGGTTCTTTATTTAAATTCATAATTGATATATGCTAGTCCCGAGCAAAGTATGTGAAAAATAAATTAAGAATTACGGGACAATTTCTATAAATTCGAGTGATATTTCGAAAAGTAATTCAGATACCAGAATTCTAAGATTCATGAATGTTGGGTAGTGCTTTCTCCTGGAATCAAGCTCTCGGTAAATTTCATCATCAAGTTCAAAATATTAATCCATTAATTAGAACAATTCTAAACTTTGAGTTCCATGAATGTATAGTGTAATCTCGCCTTACTATCATTAAGGGATCCGATCATCAATTTCATGATATCATTGGTAACCAACAAAAGAGTTCGTGATAACCAACCTAAACCAAACTTGTCTCACAGATCAACTTTTCATTCTATCTGCCATTGATTTTTATTTTATTTTTATGGACAGTAACGCCGAAGAGGGGAATTAAATCCTCACCCATAGGGAGCAAACCTATAGTAAAGATTGTACACCCAACTGTTTTTACATGTCAATCATAGGGAATCGAATCTACACCTATAAGGAGCAAACCTATGGTGAAGATTATGTGACTTACCCTTTCAATTCTTCTTACTGCCATTTTTTTTTCTAGGCTGGTTCCTTTCATGCTTAGTGATTACCCAGTTAATCATTCAATATCGAACCGGGATCTTAATATATAAGTGAGATGTGATGTGTGAAATCATGACTCAATCAAAGTTTACAACTTCTAATCATGGATTAATAAATCAAACTTAACTGTGACACTTAACAGACAACTGAATCCAAGAGTCATAAATTACCAACATCACTTATCTTACAATTCTAAATCTAAGATGGCTGTCAAAATCACTTCGAAATCACAAAAAATTTCAGAGAGAATTTTAAAAAATTTCACAAATTTTTTTTTTTGCTCAAGACAAAGAAAACACTGATTAGGTAACCTAATCGCCAACCCCCAACCTAAAATCTACATTGTCCTCAATGTAAAAGGTATGAGCATGCTATGCACATGGGACAGTGAAAGTAAATGAGAAGTGATGGGAAGATAGTACCTGGATGACGACTCGAGAAAGACTTTCCAAGGATAATAGCGTAAAAGCGGATCAACACAAGAGAGAAAGAAAAACAAAAATAACAAAAATAAAATCCTACCTATACCACTTTCGCAGGTGCTCTCGATTGCATTTAGCATATGCAACAAGCCTTTAAACCCCTAGGTTGCCCCTAGTGGACGAGTTGTAGTCTCGTGAGGGTTTGCAGTAATGTTACCCACAAACATTGAACTAACTAGGAAAATGAAATAAATTGAAAAGCTGGGTTGGCTCCCAGGAGCGCTAAGTTTAATGTCTTCAGCCAGACTAAAGCAACTACCCTATTCCTATGCAAACAGGAAACCTACCTATACTTCCATCAGACTAGGAGATTATTCCTGGTAAACAGGATCAGTTAGAGGCATGGACATGTCCTCTGGATCAAATTTCTCGACAAATGCCTTTAAGCGATGTCCATTTACTTTAAACTCCTTGCCATTGTCAGGGTCTCTTATCTCGACGGCCCCATGAGGATATGCAGTAACAACAATGTAAGGGCCGGTCCAACGAGATCGAAGCTTACCCGGAAAGAGATGTAATCGAGAATTATACAAAAAGACTTTCTGACCTGGCGTGAATGATTTTCGTAGAATATGTTGGTCATGAAACGCCTTCATCCTATCCTTGTAAATTCTCGAGTTCTCGTACGCGTCGTTCTGGATTTCTTCAAGTTCATTTAATTGAAGTTTGCGTAGCTAGCCAGCGTTGTTCAGATTAAAATTTAGATTTTTGATCGCCCAATAGGCTCTATGTTCCAACTCTACAGGCAAGTGGCAAGCCTTCCCATAGACGAGTCTAAAGGGAGACATTCCAATAGGGGCTTTAAAAGCAGTACGGTAAGCCCATAAGGCATCGGTCAATCGGATTGACCAGTCCTTACGATCAAGGTTAACCGTTTTCTCCAAAATGTGTTTGATCTCCCTATTAGAAATCTCAGCTTGCCCACTTGTCTATGGGTGGTATGGGGTGCTCACCTTATGAGAGATTCTGTATTTCTTCATTAAACTCTCGAATGGCTTATTACAAAAGTGTGAGCCCCCATCACTGATAATGGCTCGAGGCGTTCCGAATCGGGAAAGGATGTTTTCTTTTAGAAATTTAATGACCGTGCGATGGTCATTAGTTCGACACGGAATTGCTTCGACCCATTTAGTGACATAGTCTACGGCAAGCAAAATATATAAATTCCCATAAGAGTGGGGGAATGGTCCCATGAAATCGATGCCCCGGTAATCAAATGCCTCTATGATAAGAATGGGATTCAAGGGCATCATATTTCGACGGGACAATGCTCCCAATTTCTGACAACGTTCACAAGCTTTGCAAAACTCATAAGTATCCCTAAACATAGTGGGCCAATAGAAGCCACACTACAGAATCTTGGCCGTGGTCTTTTTTGCAGAAAAGTGACCACCACAGGCTTGTGAGTGACAGAAGGAGATGACGCTCTGATGCTCATCGTCTGTCACACATCTCCTCAAGATTTGGTCTGGGCAATATTTAAATAAGTATGGATCATCCCAGAAGAATTTGCGCACCTCGGTGAAAAATTTCTTCTTATCTTGCGCAGTCCAATGTGTCGTTATGGAACCTGTAGCAAGATAATTAGCAATATCAACGAACTAAGATGAATGGGAGACTCTGAACAGTTGTTCATCAGGGAACATGTCGTTGATATGGGTCGTCTCAAGGGAATCAGAAGTATTAAGGCGAGAAAGGTGATAGGCCACTACGTTCTCTACTCCCTTTTTATCTTTAATTTCCAAATCAAATTCTTGGAGTAGAAGGATCCATCGTATCAAGCAGGGCTTAGAATCATTCTTAGAAAGAAGATACTTCAGTGCCGCATGATCTGTATAGATAATAATCTTGGATCCGATCAAGTAGGACCTAAATTTATCCAAGCGAACACTACGGCTAAGAGTTCCTTTTCCGTAGTCGAGTAGTTCACTTGGGCAGGATTTAAAGTCCTACTCGCGTAATGGATGATGTAGGGCCTCTTATCTTTTCTCTGGCCTAGAACCGCTCCAAGAGCATAATCAGAAGCGTCGCACATAAGCTCAAAAGGAAGGCTCCAGTCGGGTGGCTGTATGATGGGTGCAGTGGTTAACGTGTCTTTAAGCTTGGTGAAAGCTTCCTGGCATTGCTTAGTCCACTCGTATGGAGCATCCTTTTGAAGAAGATTACATAAAGGATGAGAGAGGAGACTAAAGTCCTTTATGAATCGCCTGTAAAATCCTGCATGTCCTAAGAAGGATCGCACGTCCCTGATGTTCTTGGGTGGAGGCAGGTTAGAGATAAGATCGATTTTTACCTTATCAACCTCAATTCCCTTGGACGGGATGATATGTCCAAGGACAATTCCCTTGTGAACCATGAAATGACACTTCTCCCAATTAAGTACCAGATTCTTTTCTTCACATCTTTTCAGCACACATTTAAGACTTTCCAAGCACTTGCTGAAAGATGAACTATAGACAGAGAAATCGTCCATGAAGACCTCTAGATATTGCCCCACCATATCAGAAAAGATACTCAGCATACATCGCTGAAAGGTGGTAGGGGCATTACATAGTCCAAATGGCATCCTTCGATAAGCAAAGGTGTCGTAGGGACATATAAATGTGGTCTTTTCCTGGTCCTCAGGGGCGATTTCAATCTGATTGTAGCCCGAATATCCGTCAAGGAAACAGTAATAGGAATGACCAGCTAGCCTTTCTAAGATTTGATCGATGAAGGGCAAAGGAAAGTGATCCTTCCTTATGACGGTATTCAACTTTCTGTAGTCAATGCACATTCTCCAACCAGTAGTGACTCTAGTTGGCACGAGTTCATTATTAGCATTGGCTACGATGGTGATTCCGGACTTCTTAGGAACCACCTGAGTTGGACTCACCCATTGACTATCAGATATAGGGTATATGATACCCACATCCAATAGTTTAAGAACCTCGGTCTTAACCACTTCCTTCATGTTTGGATTTAGTCTACGTTATGGTTGTCAAGCGGTCTTCGCATTATCCTCAAGATATATGTGGTGAGTACAAATCGAGGGGTCGATTCCCTTGAGGTCCGCTATCGTCCATCCTAGGGCTCCTTTATGCTCAATGAGAGTAGATATGAGCATACTCTCTTGTTCTTTCTCTAGGTGGGCAGAGATCACTACCGGGTATGTCTCATCTTGACCTAAATAGGCATATTTCAAATCAGAGGGCAAAGGTTTTAGGTTAAGCTTCGGTGCCTTGAGGTTAGATGGTAGAGGCACTACATCAGTTTGTGGCAATTCTTCAAATTGTGGCCTCCACCGGTTAACTTCAAGTACCGGTGCAGTATCCAGCATGACACACGTCTCCCTAATCATATCATCATCAAACTCATGGGAGTGGGCCAGGCACGTCTCTAGAGGATCAGAGGACAAGGTAAGGGGTGTCCTATCTTCCACGAAAGTATTGATCATGTTAATGTCGTGGACATCGTCATCATCCTCTGAGTTGCTGCCGTTATTAAAAAAAATGTTTGACTCTAATGTCAAATTTCCAAAAGACATTGTCATGGCACCATTCCTGCAATTGATGATTGCATTTGACGTGGCAAGGAATGGGCGACCAAGAATGACGAGAATCTGAGTGCTCATGTTATTGATGGTTTCGGTGTCCAGGATAGTAAAATCTATCGATTTGGACTAACACATCCTCAATAATCCCTCTTGGTACACGAACAGATCGATCGGCAAGTTGTAGTGTGGTTAGGGTGGGTTTTAACTCACCCAACCCTAAATGTTTGTATACCGAGTAGGGAATCAGATTGACACTCGCTCCTAAGTCAAGAAGTGTGTGATCAATTCGATGGTTCCCGATTACACATGATATGGCTGGGCTACCGGGATCCTTGAATTTCTGCGGCACGTCTTGCTTCAGGATGGCACTCACTTTCTCAGTCAAGAAAGTCTTCTTTTGAATACTCTGCCGTCTTTTGGTCGTGCATAGGTCTTTCAGAAATTTTGCATATGAATGAATTTATTTTACGACATCAAGTAGAGGAATGTTGACTTTCACTTGTTTCAACACCTCCAGAATATCCTGAGAGTTAGAAAGACGTTTTGGTGCAACCAACCGTTGGGGAACGAACAGCAACCGGCGATCTAAAAGTTCGGTTCTAATTTTTGCGGGGCATCACCCGGATCCATCATTGTTGTCCTCTTCGGTTCTTGAGGTTTTTCGAGCCTAACTTAGGAAGGGTTTTATCAATGATCTTCCCACTCCTAAGAGTGGTGATGGATTTAGCGTGCCCCATTTGATTTGAAGAGCTGAGATCATTTATCTCGTACTGCGGTTTAGGGTTGGAGAGAGGTTGTGCGGGAAGCATCCCCTTTTCTATAATCGTCATACATGAATCCATTTTTTGCATAAAGTCTGTAAGTCCACGCATTGCCTGAGCCAGCTCTTGTATGGAATTTTGAACCGGTTCTTCTTGAGGTTTCCCCTGATTTGGATTTTGATTGAAGAAACTTTGAGGGGTAGCAGTTTGTCCATTCCTCCAACTAAAATTTGGATGATTTCTCCAACCAGGATTGTATGTATTAGAGGTAGATCCATTGAAAGGTCTTTGATAGTTATTTACGGCATTAGCTTGCTCATTCAACACTCCTCGAAAAGCAGATATTGTAGGACAATTTTCAGTTGTGTGAATGTTGCAATCAAAGATGCCGCAAACAATTTCATTAACCTTATCCTTCTTTCCTTCCATGGCCTCGACTCTTCGCATGAGATTAGTCACCTTAGAATTTACATCATCCTCTTCTTTCAGGAGATATACTCCACCTTTCTCCTTAGATTGAGTTGGCCTAGACGTGGTGTTTGATTTTGGGAAATGGTCCCATGATTGTGCATTTTCGGGAAGTCTATCGAGATAATCCCATACCTCATCGACCTCTTTATTCATGAATTCTTCATTACACATTGTCTCGACCAGTTGGTGCATAGAAGATGTCAGTCCATCATAGAAAAAATTTGTAATACGCCACATTTCAAAACCGTGTTGTGGGCATGAACTGATAAGATCCTTGAACCTTTCCCAACATTGGTAGAATGTTTCATCTTCCTTTTGGGTGAAGTTCATGATTGCTTTTCTGAGGGTAATCGTTTTATGGTGTGGGAAAAATTTCTTTATGAATTTCTTCTGCATATCATTCCATGTGCCAATGGATTTAGGATGCAGTGAATGTAATCACGTCTTAGCCTTCTCTTTCAAGGAAAAAGGAAAGAGTTTCAGCCTGATTGTATCCTCGGATACATTGGGAAAGTATAAGGTGACTATAATCTCATCGAACTCTTTCAAATGTAAGTACGGACTTTCTGATTCAAGCCCATGGAATTTAGGAAGGAGTTGGATAACTCCTGGCTTGATGTCCATATGTCCTGTATTTTCAGGAAAAATCATACATGAGGGCGTGCTCACCCCCGCCGGTTGTAAATAATCCCATAAAGTACGAGGCCGGAGTACTTGATGCACCTCATTCTCATCATGTACTTCCTCATCCATATGTTGAGGTAGTGCTTGAGGTTGATTTGCAGCCATAACCTCAATTAACTCAGGGAAATTCGAGCGGTGTCTAGTCCTGCGATGGACAGTTAACCCCTCAACTAATCCTCCTTCAGTCAAGAGACGTCGAGTGTCGTGATGGGCCCACTTGGGCACGAAACACTCGCAGCCCTCAGTCAAATCCTAAACCTAATCCTAAGAAAGAAAATAAGAATCTAGAAAGAAAGAGAGGTTTGGAAAGAAATTACCAAATTGGAGTCTCTAAGCTAAAGACCTGTAAAACAAAACAAAATAAGTTAGTTTCTAAATAGAAGAAGTTTCTAAAGCAAACAAAATCTAAAAAGTTAGAAAATCTAGAAAATCAGAAAGAGTTTACCAAATTAGAAGTTCTATCTTAACAACCTACAGAATAGGAAATAGGTTAGTTCTATGAATCAAATAGAAAACAAGATTAAAATTTGTAAAATCCTAATCTTAAACTAACTCTAAAACTAATTAATTTCAGAAATACGTAGCCGTCAGTCCCCGGCAACGGCGCCAAAAACTTGTTCACACCCCAAGTATAGGGTTGCGATGTAGTAATAAACTCGGTAAGACCGAGGTCGAATCCACAGGGACTGAAACCTATACGTAATCTGGAACTAACTAGGGCTAGAACTAGAACGAGATGAATTCTAAATCAATTGTGATTTAAGGAATAATTGTGAAATTATTATCTAAAACTTAGGAGAAATTCAGAGAAAGGGACACTAGGGATTCAGAGGATCCACTTGTAGAGATCAGGGAGATCTTACGCCTGCTTCAAGAATCATGGAAATTAGACTGAACTTATTTGATATAGTGTTCAAAAAATGAAAGGTATATGAATTAGAATGGATTCCATCACCAAACCATGCCCAGGAGACAAAGTAAACAACGGAATTAAACTAATTACCAACCAATCAACAATGTATGAAGGCTAGGAAAGGGTACCGTCATCCAACCATGCCCAGGAGACGATGGTGAACAACAGGATTTCCTGACGTCATAAACATAAAAGGGAGAAGAAATACTCAAAGCCACCGCAGATCTATTGTAATTTCAGTCACAACAAACCATTGAAAACTAAAAGTATTCCCTTAATTAAACAAAAATCAAATTCAGTTCATGAATTAAAATCAAATTAAAGGCAATGAATAAAATCCCCATCTCACTACAAGCTTCACCTCTTAGCCCTAGCTAAGAGGTTTAGCCTAGCATGGATAGGCTATACATCTTAAAAAAATAAATAAGGAAAAATAAATAAAATAAAAAAAATTAACTGTTACTTTCTCTCTCTGCCAACCTCTGGTGTAGCTTGAATCTCCCTTCCCAATTCCCCCCTCAGCTGTGAGATGATCTCTCCCTTTTATAGGCTAATGGAAAGAAGTTTTCTTTTCTGCTGCAGCAGGAATTTCCGTTTCCGAAAAGGAAACTATGCAGTTAAGCTGACAGCCTGAGAAACCGCTCTCGCTGATCCTCCTAGCATCCTTCAAAAGGTGTTAAGATAACATCTCTTCGGACGGTTTTAGCTATACTTCAAGATGGACGGTCCGAATCATCAGTCCGATCCTGACCATGATCGAAAAAATGGCCCACAGCGACCGCCTTTGTCGGACGCAGAAAACAGGGGTCGTGAAATCTCTTACGCTAACTAATGATGGGGCCCATTATCAGCGTCGGTTGAAGGATCCATGCCGTCCATTGGCTTGTCCTCGAAAAACCATATAGATATGCTGAGATCGAGCTGATTTTAGTGTGACCCACAGAATATTGTACTCTGCCGTTCGTCCTGAGTTTGATGATGGAGATCACATGATAGCAAGTATGGGACCAGAAAATCATCATTCTTAGGGTAGTCCCCACGTCCTAAATGCATTGGAAGGTTCCGATCATTGAACCTGTCAATGATGGTGGCCCACTAGTAAAACCAGTGTCCGGTTTTCGCGGACGCTGCGAAGTAGAGCTCGTTCACTTGCGCTGACGAGGCTAGTGGGCTCCACTTCGATGTATTTTTAAGAAATCCAAGCCGTCCATTGGATCGATGTCGAAAAACCGTCCGGGAAAGAATATCTTTGGAGAAAAATCGGTGTTGTCCACTTGATCTTTAGCTCCACCGTCCATCTTCCGTTTGGATTCTTTAAGGACACCAAATAACTACAGAAATTTGTCTACAGATCAGGGAACGGCCGGTTTTGTCTCATGAATCTAATGAACGGTGTGGATCAACGAAATGCATGCTGATGGTGGCCCACCAAGAGCTGAACACAGCTCCTTGTTGCGAACGAAGAATCTCCGTCTTCATTTTGAAAACGGGAATCGGGTCAGCGGCTGCTGACTGATTCTGTCGGTTTGGTGCACTAAAAGTGCACAACTAGTGTGCACTCTCACTCCTCAAAGTGGGTCCCACCTTGATGCTCATGAGAAATCCTTTCCATCCATTTACTTTATTAGCTCATTTAATGAGTTGAGACCAACCTTGAAATAGATCCAGATATCAGGTGGGCCCTAATTCACAGATCTATGGGCTAATCTGTCTGTTGTCCCACTTCCCGAGATCTTTAATGGCTGAAATTTAATATGTACAGTTGATTTATGGCTCACATCCCATTTATGACGTCTCGTGTCAATCGGATGGTGGAAATCCTGTGATCTTACATTCTGGACCAATTTCGGGCCACCTAAACTTCAATTTCTCGATTTCCTTGGATTTCTGGTGTTGATGTTGATCCCCTGGAGGCTGGCCCTTGTCGTGGTGATTCCTGAAAGTTAAATCCACATTTCTAGCCTCCTATTTCAATCCAAACTTGTAAATACGTTCTGCATTACAAGTATGATTAAAACATGCCGTCAAACAGTATCATATTCGTAAAATCGGGTAATTACTGGGGTCTGATATGCAATATTTGACCCTCAACAATATATCCCTTTATAATCACATGTGTTAGCTAGTGAAAATTGAATTGTTGTATTACATGCTTTATAATTATCCTGTATAATTGTTCATGATTGTGTTCTTTGTGTGGATTACTTATGGAACTTAAACTGGTACATTAGTGGAAAAATCCCACATATGAATGTACACCCATACTTAGGATGTAACTTGACTAGTTGTGATCGTAATGGACCTTCGACTTGGTGGTTATTTGGTGATGGTCTAGATGGATCATTGATGTGGGCCTACCATCTAGGGTTGTTGTGTCCAATGATTTTTAAGGATAGTTTTCATCGTATGGTTTTGATATTCGTCCTATGTCGCATATTTTGATACTCACCCTACATGGTTATGTTTTGATATTTTCCCTATATGGGTTCAATGTTTTATACTATGCAACCATGAGATGGTAAGCCCTATATATCGTAACATGATTAGCTACTAGTCGACAGGTTTCCATTAAACATCCCAAGATGGTAGCTTCATGGGCTGAGAATGGTAGTCATGAAATACTATGCCCGAGCCGTCGGCCTACGTTGGGCCACATGCTCCCCATAGTAACCGTGAGCTTACTTAAATCGGCTGGTTGCAATTGGACTAATAATGAGTTGACAAATCATGCATACATGGCATGTTACGATGACTTGGATTACTTTGCCTTGCGATTACGCTGAATGCTACGCTTGTGACTAGTCATTCGATTTATGATGATGACTTGGATCATCATACTCATGCGATTACACCGAATGTTGAACTAATGACCATCACATTCATGCATGTTTGAATGTTTTACCCGGGACACATACCGTCTGGATGTTTTACCCGGGTCGATGATTTCATGGGTGACGACCCTACTATCCGTCTGGATGTTTTATCCTGGATAATGATTGCATTCACGCATCCATGCATCTAATAAGACTGTATTTACTCTGCTTTGGTTGTCTAGATGTTTATACTATTTCTTACCTAATGCGGCGGTGTGTAATCTTGAGGAAAATTCACACTGAGTTAACCACTCATCTATTAAATATACAACCGTACAGGTAGTACAGGTGGCTTTAATGATATGCATGTTCAGATTTGATGAGGAGCAGGGTACGATCGCCAGGGATGCATGGCCATATTTGCTTGGAGGAGCTGCATGATCTTGCGGCATATGTTTTCTGCTATTCTTCATGTATTAAATTTTGTAAATCTTGTACTTGTTAAATTCAGAGGTATTGGTTTGTATAAGTCATTATGGGCAACCTCTTGTATATTCTAAATGAAATTTAGAAATTTTCTTTTATGCTTACTTGTCCATTCTACGCTCATCTGCTTACTCTAATAAAAGATAAAAGAAAAATATTATATCTGACCATCCTTTAAGGTTAATACTCGGGTTTTTGGGAAACAGGTTGTGTACTCGGGTCCTAAAGATTCGGGGCATTACAGCTAGCCCAAGCTGCTGATTGAACTGAGCCGAGTTGGCTAGTCAGGTTCGAGGACTGAGCCGAGCTGAGTTCGAGCTGAGGTTAGCTAGTGGCCGAGCCGAGTCGAGCTGAGGCCAGCTCGACTCGGTTTGACCCAATGTACACCCCTACTAACAATAAAGGAGAGAGTTGACGTTTCGCACTAGGAGACATCACCGCCTTACCAAAAAAGGGCTCTGCCTCAACATTAACAATTTTAAGGCTTTGGCTCAAATAGATTATGGTCAGGATTCTCGTCCACAGATTGAAAAGTTGGACCAAATTAGTTTGGTGGCTCCAATAGATTTTTTTCCTTAAAAAAAAAACTTTTTTTTATTGGGCACCGAAACACACACACACACACACACGCACATATATATATATATATATATATATATATATATATGCCATGTGAATTTAGAAGTTTTAGGTATGATTTTACGGAGTGGGCCACCTGATTGTTGAAACGGCCTAGCTCCTGGGATGCAAGCCAAAGATGGGGCTATGATGGACGGAAGTAGATTGCATCTTGCCCCTCCTGGATGGAGTTAGTAAAGGCAGGGGCTTTGTGGGGCCAACTATGATGTATGATTTTTATCCATGCCATGCATCCATTTTTTGGTATCATTTTAAGATATGAGCATAAAAATGAGGCAGATTCAAGGCTCAAGTGGGCTACACTAGATAAAGCGGTAGTGATGGTGACAGTCACCATTGAAACCTTCCTTGGGCCCACTGTGATTATTTTTCTCATCAAACCTGTTCGTAAGGTCGAACAAATCTAAATGAAAGGAAAACACAAATGTAAATTTGATCTGGAACTAATTGTAGCACCCAAGAGGTTTTTAATGGCCGTCGTTTAATCCCCACCGTGTGGTCCACTTGAGCCTTAGATCTACATAGTTTTTTGGCTCATTCCCTGAAATGATTTGGAAAATGAAAGAAACGCTTGGATAAAACCCATACATCACAGTGGGGCCCACAGAGCCCCTGCCTGGACTGAGTTCGTCTAGGCAGGGGCAGGACGCAATCTGCTTCCGTGATGGACGAGGTGGATTTCGTGCACTTTAAGTGGTTTCCCTCGCATTTTCCAAAAAATAATTAGCAACCATCACATGATGTACTCAACTCATATGCTGACGGAAGTGACCTGCTTGGAGCGATCACAGCAGTATTTGCCGTTTCTCAAGGCCGAAAAGGGGGTATCAAGGGAGAATCTTATTAGGGAGTTCGCGGCAATGGTCTACGATCAGATGACAGAATGCATCTACCCGTGTAAGCTCATGTCATTTGAGACGACAATGGTTCCTGAGGCAATCAGGCAGTTGCCCGTCATTGAGAGAGGGAGGGAGGCATTGGAAGATATCAATGAGAAGATGGGCCTTACATTTGATGAACAGTATCTGCAGTACTACACAAGGCTTTTTAGGGACGATATCAAGCGGAACCAGACAACTGTCGAACTCTTCGACATCGCATAGTCGGCATTGGTTTTTCAATGGGAAGCTTGTTATTAGTGGAAAGCCAATGGATAATACGCTTTTTCAAATTATAAGAGTACTTTGAAGGCGAACCCCAAGAACTCGATTATAGGATTTAAGGATAACCCGAGTGCTATAAAGGAGTTTTCGGTGAATACATTGCGTCCGGCGACGCCTGGTTCAACATCTCCTTTATGCAGTTTGACTCGTGATCTCGATATTCTGTTTACAGCAGAGACCCACAACTTCCCGTGTGCTGTGGTGCTGAAACTGGCGCTGGAGGCTGCATCAGGGATACTCATGCAACATGTCGAGGGTCTTTTGTGGTTGCTTTAATGGCTGGTTATTGTGATGGGAACCTTCAGATGGAAGGGTCTTATGCTCCATAGGAAGATCCGTCTTTTGCTTATCCATCGAACTTGGCTTCACCTTTGCAAATCCTAATTGATGAGAGCAATGGTGCCTTGGATTACGGGAACAAGTTTGGAGAGCCTTTGATTCAAGGATATATAAGAACATTTGGAATGAGGCTCCCAAGTGGGGAGAGGAGGGTGTGGTTAAAGGCAATCATGTTCAGTGCGGGAAGTGGGTAGATTGATCATGTGCATATATCAAAAGGGGAGCCTGACATTGGAATGCTAGTGGTGAAGATTGGTGGCCCTGTGTATCAGATTGGAATGGGAGGTGGAGTTGCATCGAGCATGGTGAGTGGTCAGAATGATGCGGAGCTGGATTTCAATGTTGTTCAGATAGGGGATGCAAAGATGTCGCAAAAGCTGTACAGGGTCGTCCGTGCTTGTGTTGAGATGGGGGAGGAAAATCCTATTATCAGTATTCACAATCAAGGTACGGGTGAGAATTTGTAACGTCTCAAAAAAATCCATGCAAAGACCCGAGTACCAGCCCAAGCAGAAATCACTCAGGACCAAATCCTTTAGAAATTAGACGAAATTAACTCAGTGTTAAACTAGATTAGCTGATAAATTTGCTTGAACTACTTTAAATACGAACCGCAAGACCAAAAACTTGCAGAATCATCGATGCTACATTGTCCTATAATCTAGGATCAATCTCATTACCCAGTTGCTCTCGGGAGCATCACGAAACTCCGTATCGGACCTGGATCGCACGTTGAAAGTCCGATTACCGCGAAACTAAACAATTATGACCACGTTGCTGGGCTTGACAACCATCTCAGAAATTAGGTCCTGACTGTGTCCAGAAATGTACAACTTGAGCCCAGAGCGTGTGAGAAACGTGAATATTTTTAGAAATAAAATCCAAACTTAAGTAAACTTAGACATGTCGCTTGCGGGTCAAATATAAGGATTCAGACCGTTAGAATCTGACCCAAATACACCCTTGGATCAGGAGAAATTTCCTACGTATGTCAGTGCGCTTGTGGCCCTGATCGAGTACCGGTGACCGTTGAATTGAAACTGGTCCGCCACGGTCGATCTGTAAATCCGATCGGACCGAAAACTCAGCTTGACCTAGATCCCAGGTCAGGGAGCTTAAGTCCGACTGCACACAAAAAAAGGGGCCTCCAAAAGTGCTCCGTTGAGCCAGAACGGAATGATTTTGGCTATAACCCAAGTATTTCATGGCCCTGGGGCCATTGAGCTCACTTTTGAGCCTATATAAAGGGCTTAAACCCTCTCTCTCTCATGCCATACTAATTTTGCAAACCCTAAGGGAGAAAAGAGAGAAAAGAGAAGAAGAAAGTGAGGGGGGGGGGAGAGAGAGAGAGAGAGAGAGAGAGAGAGAGAGACAGACTGAGAGATAGTCGTAGGGATCATTTCCTGACGCTCCACGTGCTTAACCGCCATTCATGTATCGCTATACGGGCGATACCGATCCATTTTTAGGTAAGAAAACCTAACTCTAATCTGCTTTAGCGTTTCAGATAGTGTAATAGGTGAATTAGCTAACCTATTCCCTGTTATAGGTTGTTGTGGTGCCATAGACAAAGACTTAGCGTTTAAACTGAATTCGTTACGTGTTTACCGGCATAAGGTGCGGACTATAAAAGTATATGTTATGGTTTTTAAGGCTTTCAATGTCGGTTAATGATTTATTACTGACATGGGTGCCATTTCACATGCCAAATGCGTTGATTGTTTTGCGATACAGATATACATGAACTATGTTGAATATATTGTATTTCAGGTGTTGGTAGAAATGATCGTATACATATGAAATTTGAAATTGTGTTTGCCATGATAAATTTCGTGAATATATGCTAGTTGTATGTGTAACAACTCCTTGACGAAAGGATTCGCCCTAATACATGTTATGCCAACATACGTCGTGTATGTTATAATGTGTAGCCGATGGTGTTTGTGAAAATGTCTGAATGAGTATAGGGTTTGTATTCGTGCTTGGCATGACTAACTGGTGTGGGCATATGATTGTTGCATAGGCGACAACCCCATGACGAAAGGGTTTACCCTAATACGTATTGTAACCGACATATGGTATGTATGTTGGGATGTGTAGACTAGGTATTTGTAAAAATGTCTGAATGAGTTAGCAGTTAGCAAGGTGTACTTGTATGCGAGTTGAGATATGATTCTCAAATACGTTAATGATGTATATGATTTCCTCCATGTATGTTATATTATAATGTCTATTATATTTATGGAATGAATATGAACGAATTCATGTTTATGTTGCATTTCACAGCATGCTCAAATGATTATGGGATTGAAATTATGTTTCTTACTACTTTGACTATTTCATATGGATACTTATTGGAATTAGATGTGTTTGGGACTACAATATAGTCCAGGCAATCAGTAATAGGCTTTGATAAGGTGGCTGATGTTGTTTTGTCACAAAGGACGTGTTCAATGAATCCGAGTCGTACGCTACTTGTCGGCAGTGGTTAGGCCACACGTAGTGCTCATGCGCTCTATGTCGATCGGTTCGATGTATGCTCGTACCAGTCGAGCTCGTCAAGCAACCCGATTGACCCCATGTATGTTCACCATGTATGGACGCTACTGCTTGAACCTAAGGTACCAAACTCTCCAGTGAATCCCGTTAACCTTGGTACCTTAATCCGCTAAGACTCATGAGCTGGACATGGTGGTATGGGACACCGTGACTGAGCTGTCGGCCTATGCTGGGGCGACGAGCCTCCCCGTAGTGACCAGTGAGCAATACCATTTCTTGAGCTGAATACAATAGTATGCGACACTGTATTGGAGCTGTCGGCCTACACTGATAAGGTGACGAGCCCTTTGTAGTGACCTCGAGCATACTCTGAGCCTACGTTGATGCAACGAGCCTTTTCGTAGCAACTAGAGTATAAACTAGGACTACAATGCATCGAGGTGACGAGCCCTTTGTAGTGACCTAGAACCGCAACATCGTATGAGATTTACTAGGACTGACGACCCTATAATGGATCATTGTTTGGGAAAATGATATAAGGGAGGTACATTGGTTTCGCAATTCTGCTATATGAAAAGGACTAATAAGAACTTGGTAATAACGCTTATGCACCGTACTGCATGTGCCGTTTGGCGTTGAGTAGAGAGCACTGAGGAAGTGACTGACATGCGCGACCGTTAGATGAAGATTACAGAGGGAGTGCAGGTGAGGGCATGCATCATTTATATATATCATTCTTGCATTAATCAGAGTACTTAGGGATGTTTGATTATATTATTTTATCATTACTGCTTGACTGATTTGATAACATGTTAACCTTTACTTTATGGTTCCATTGAGTTGATCACTCACTCCCACGTTACGGGACAATCTTGTACACACTAACCAGACCCTGTCTTAGTTGTAGGTGGAAGCGATGCCTACGAGGTGGAGTCGGACTATGAGGATGACGAGAAGGCATTCTCTTTCATGCAGTTTTCAGGCGGGTTCATGTGAGTCGTGGTCCAATCGACAGAGACTTCTGGGATGTTGACTAGATGCCCTTACACTTGCTATTTTGTCTTTTTGAAACACACATGTATATTCATTTTTGGTCCATTTTGAGAAGTATACATGTATATATTTAACCCGGTAACATGTTCACACTCTTGAGACTTACAATAGTTTATATACTTTATATATCTATCACAGTTCTTCCGCTTGTGTAATTTAAATGTCTCTGGAGTATGATATGCTGTTTTGGTGTAATCCCACTCATGTTTAATGCACTAACACGGACAACATTTAATCATCATTATTTATGTTGCATAAGTTGTAACGCCCCGAACTTTCCAATACTCGAGTATTGAAAGTTCTTGAGCGTTACTTGAAATTTTACTTATATGTGCATGCGTACAATACCAATTCGACAATCCTAGCCTTACATCCTCACCCTGACACAAACCTAACCATTAGGAATGACCCTCATTCATAGATTAAGCCATCTAACCGTTAATTTCCAGGAAGGACCATCCATCGCATGATTTGACGAAGTACCTTCCCACAAAGGGCACGACGAATGACTCCCTATCCGTAGTGATTTAGATATACATTCATTTATAAGAATTTCTTAGAGATGTGCCCATAACCATGTGGACCCATTGGATTTCTCAAAACTCACAGATCAGCAATAATTACGGAAATGCCATTGACCTGTACCCCTGAATTCCAATTCACATAGTTCTCATTTTCCGTTTTATGTGAAATTTTATACCAGGCCTAATTATCATAAATTAACCATACACATCAAGTTTCAGCCCTTAGATCATAGTAGATTTACTACTTGACCTCTACATCCGTTCGTATATTTCTCAGATCAAAATTCAGATCCGTTCATCTTGTTCGTCACCTATGAGTATGCTTAACTCACCATCAGAACTATTATCTGAGAAACCTACACATGAGAACAAGACACTTTAATCTATCAATACACATGCTTTACCCCTAATCACCCCAGAAACCCACGTCATGACTATCTGTTTACTAAACAGACCATACATTCACTTACATATATGGTCAGAGTACTAACCATCAAGTTCCCTTATTTTTAACAAGTCATCTGAGCATCCGTCATATTTGGATCCGCCAAATAGGCCACACGAACATCCTGGTAAACCGATCATCGTGAAGATCTTATGGTCTAGGTCCAAACCACCCAGTAACTTATCAATCAGAGGTGTACAAATGTTATTTTGAATTACGGAGTTTATTAGCCACTAAAAGAGCATCTTGGTCATCCTTAAGAGATCCAGGCCCAAATTTAACCGGTTGAGAGATCTTAAGAAATAGTGATCGGTGGCGAAATTTCACCTATATTTGATGGTACAGTTAGAAGTTACGTATAATAGAAGTTAAAACAATGGAAAAGGGTAAAATTGTAAATTATATTTCAAAATTCATATCACAGTTACGTGGTTAGCAAATCACGTAATCTATTGTGACTCCATCCAAGCACGGGCGGCCTACGCTGGGACGAGTGGTGACCCACCATCATCACCCATTCGGATGATCTGAGCTGGCCATCGCGTGCAAGAAGGATTTTCGACCAAAACCCTGTCCTTTCCATCTACTCATGCACACATTCACGTTCACAGCAATAGGGAATGTGTTACTACGTCGATTTGTGGTGTGAACCACTCAAAACCAGGATTCAATTCATATTTTTTATCACGGCCTAACTCGACCCTTCTAAGAAGATGGACGAATCTGATCTTCCGAAAAATCATTATAAGTGGGCCCCATAGACATTAGCAAAGGAACCGGACCCGGATCCTTTCGCAGCTAACGCAGGACGAGATATGGTGGGTCACCACAATTGATCTACATGGAGATCCAAACCGTTCATGTTGTTAGACATCCAAAACTGACCCATGCTGCGACAGTTAACGCACAAATAACAACCGTTCTCCTTCTCGGTACATAGTAACTACGTAAGGGGAATGTTTTCACACCCTTACTGCATAAACGGAATTCGCGCTGGAATTGTGCGGAAGGCTCTGGAGACCCTTCCACCTATAAAAGCCTTGCATCGGACCGAAAAGGTTAAAAAAAAAAAAAAGAAGAAGACGAGTGAAACGGCGAAAGAGAGAGAGAGAGAAAGAGAGAGAGAGAGAAACTCGGCAGCCGTTGCTAGACTTGTTTACTAGCCGTCCAACAGAGGGAAGAAAGAAAAGAAAAGAAAAGAGAAAGAAAAGAAAAGAAGAGAGAAAGGAGGAAGGAAAGAAAGAAGGAAAGAAAGGAAAGGAAAGGAAAGGAAGAAAGGAAAAGAGAAAGAGAAGAAAGGAAGAAGAAGGAGGGAGATAGAGTCCAACCGAGGCGACTCAGGGTGACTTAGTGAGTCAACTCGCTGACTTGGGTTGACTCAATGGAATGTCAGTTGGCTACATATGCAATCCACCAACATTGGATTGTCGGGCTGAGATTGCGGGACTAAGAAAAGGTAAGAGGTCCACCTCCACTAGTTTGAATTCTAACTTATATTAGCCTAGATCTAACCTCATGGTATACTAAGCCCTAATTTAACTTTAATCATTCAAACCATATGGCTTAGGACGAACGTTTGCATCTAACTTTGGTAGTAGGCAGACGGATAATCAAAGGTGAGGGTTTTATCCTTTAAGCTTACAGTAACTTAAGTTGATTTATCTATTATGCTTTTACATGCCGTCCTATATTTTATTTGTCTTCATATTATTTTATCTTAGCTTTTGTACATGCTTTCATGGATTTATTATTGCCTTTACATGTATCCCTTTCATACATCAATTTGAATCTTCCATGTTATTATATGTTTCACCATCAATTATGGCCTTTTTCGTGCCCTTTACGATATGAATTATCATGTATTCCATGTTTATATGTCCATTGGGAATTATCCTATCAATTGATTAGTGGCCCTCTTGGGATTATGACTTGATGTCAAATACAAGAGAATTTCTCTGAATTCATGTGAGGCCATGAGTACAAGCCTTGCCCTGCCTTATCCATTATTGAGATGGCTCTGCCACTCGTCTTTATATTTGAGTTGGCTATGCCACTCGTCTCTTTATTTGAGTTGGCTCTGCCACTCTTCTTTTTGAGTTGACCATTGTCACTCTCCTCTTGTTATGTTGGTCATTGCCACTTCTGCTGAGTTGACCATTGTCACTATTCTCTTTATTATATTGGCCTTGTGCCGTCTATCTTTAAAGGCATGGGCATGTGTTTTGTTATTCCAGAACCTCCATGATTCAGTTTATATTCTTCATGATTCAGCTATATTCTCTATAAGTGCAAGTGATGTGTTATGAGGTATCACAACTAGTGAATCAATTATCTTATCATAGACGTAATGCGTTACGGGTAGCGGCCCTCTTGGTCGGCACGTAATTCCGTGGGTTGGTTGGCGTGGTGCACAATCGATATATGTAAATCGGTATACGTGTTACATCAACTTTTCAGGATTGGATGTTGCAATTAGTCGCTCCATGAACACATCGTGTTACGTAAATCCCCCAATCGCGTGTTGTGTTGCCTTGAGATGTTCGCATAAATCCACGCTAGCGTTGGCCATGCCGGCGAATATCCGTAGTTATGGGATGCGGGTCGAGCCGGGTTTTCTATGAATTATATTCCACATTATGACGATCACTATGTATGATGAGCCACACTCACTATACTAGGCATGCATCTCATGTAGGTTGTTTGTGCATGCTGATACCCTCATGTTAGTGGAGCATGGGACGTATCAGACCCTTACTTTACCTGTTATGAATCTCTTGAATTATTGTTAATCTTGAAGGGTAACCTTCACTATGAGTAGGGCATTGACCCTCTCCCAACCGTACAGTTGATGCAGGTGACGTACAGAGTGAAGACTTAGAGAACTACTTCCCTATAGAAGATTACGTTGAAAGAATGTAAAGATAAATTATTTACTTAGTTTTATACTTCCGCTATGAACTCTGATGTTGTAATAAACCTCTCATTATGAGGCCTTGATCATTCCTTTTACTCTAATGGTATATAATCAATACAGTTAATTTCTCTCTTGTGAATGTTACCTTCATGAATGTATCTGGATGTGATTAAATAAATGAAAAAAATAGGGTGCGATTTCAGAGCATCCAGTTTATACATCATTAACACCCAATTTTCTCGGGCACGAGTACAAACTCTGGCCATGAAAAATTCGGGTTGTTACATAAGTAATGCGTTGGAATTTGGGAGTGGAGCTTATGCTTGACCCCCGATTTTCAGGGCGTTACAGAATTGTAATGTCGTTAAGGAAATAATTTATCCAAAGGGAGCTGAAATTGATATCTGGGCCATAGTCGTTGGTGATCAGACGATGTCAGTGCTAGAGATATGGGGCATTGAATACCAGGAGCAGGATGCCATCTTAGTGAAGCCTGAAAGCCAAAGCTTGTTACACTCGATTTGTGAAAGAGAAAGGGTGTCTATGGCTATGATCGGGACCATCAGTGGCGATGGACGAGTTATATTAGTTGATAGCTTAGCTATGGAACAGTGCCAGTCAAGTGGTCTCCCTCTTCCCCCTCCTGCAGTGGACCTCGAGCTTGAAAAGGTGCTTGGAGACATGCCTCATAAAAATTTTGAATTCAAACGGGCTACCCAAACACGTGAGCCGCTTGATATTGCTCCTAGAATCTCATTGTTTGATTGCCTGAAGAGGGTCTTGAGGCTTCCATCGTATGTTCAAAACGCTTCTTGACAACGAAAGTTGATAGGTGTGTAATAGGTCTAGTAGCACAACAGTAGACAGTCGGGCCCTTACAAGTTCCTCTTTTTGATGTTGTTGTGATCGCTCAGACATATACAGATATCACAGGTGGTGCTTGTGCAATTGGAGAGCAGCCCATCAAGGGCTTGTTAAATTCGAAAGCAATGACAAGATTGGCTATCGGGGAAGCACTTACAAATCTTGTATGGGCAAAGGTGACATCTCTCTGCGATGTTAAAGCAAGCAGGAATTGGATGTATGCTGCCAAGCTTGATGGAGAAGGAGCAGATATGTATGATGCAGCTACCGCTCTTGCAGAATCGATGATCAAATTAGGTATTGTAATAGACGATGGGAAAGACAATTGTTGGTATATGGAGTTTGAAAAACTATTTAAATAAAATAAATTTAAATTGAGAAAAAGAGAAAACTTATCGGTTTATATAAGTCGAGGAGTGACATAAGTCACTCGACTTGAAATTGAATTTGCTCTCCTTGGATAGCGTCCCAAGTGCAACAGGTTTCCAAAGCAATCGACCTCCAGGATACAACGACTATGACTCGGTCCCAGTGGTGCACTCACTGTACACGGGCTCGAATTACTTTGTAGTCTTAACCCAAACTAGAAAACACTTAAACCGTACTTTTAATATAAAATAAACATTTTCTTACTTTTTTAAAACAGATGAGAAAAAGTCTATTTATAGACTTTGTGAAGACACCCTTTCACAAAGGGTTATGACTATTGGGTTTAAACTCAAGTGGTGCGACCCTTAGGCTTCAAAAGACATAACTTTTCAAAACGAAATTTGAAAGGATATAACCTTTCAGTGAAAAGACACATCCGTAGAGCAAATGTGCACCTATGGCCACAACCATGGTCCGTCCCAATGAATATTTTGAAACATTAAATTATTTTAAAATAATTTAAAATACAACAATCCCCCACATGTTTCAAAACTTTTGACATTTCGAGTTAAGATGGAAGAGTTGTGTAATTGTGCCGGTGTCACCATAGACTTGAATCAACATTAGAATAAACATGACAGATCTAGAGAAATCAGTGACACCATAGTCTTGAACCTGATTCCTTTTGATATAGATCGCAAGTACATGCCATTCACACAACTTTTCCGCTGCAAGTGATTCTGCGGTTCGACTATACACCATTACCTAGATTTCATGAGTGCTCTAAAGAATTCGTCTAGATTCTCATAGGAAGCGGCCTTTACCTCCACACCCATATAGGTGAATTCCATCAAGTGTACGCAGCAATTGGGTACACCACTAAATATATGACTATGGATTCATTAAGAGTTCAAAAACTCATCCTTCTTCATTACTGCTCGAACTGTACACCATGGAAGATGCTCATTTACATCAGTGCAATCGTCTACCTCGTGTCTTGTTGTTTACCCATTGAACATATCTAATAGGATCTCTACTCATATAGGTTGGGTTGCCAACACTGGTAGCTCATATATTTGGATCAGCCCCATTCCCTTCGATGTATCATTAACTAATCTTTTAGATAGTCACTTAGTCAGAGGATTTATGACTCATAGGCCTTTTACCTCCACCCGTCTTTGCTCCGTCAGGCTTTCTTCTTATACGAGTTTGGCCATGTCTTAGTCCCATTGTGGCTAATCATTCTTTCAGATTAGCTAGGGATCATCATATTGGCAAGTTATTGTCTCACCAACTAGCTACTCATAAATGAGTCGACGTCTCTGCCTATGCTGATTCCTCCTTTTGCTCCTCAATCAAGTCTTTGTCAGTCAGTTGTAGTCTCATTGATTATTCATATTTCAAGCCAAAACATACTGAACTCATTTCCAATCTCACAGAGTCAACAATTATGACTCCATCGAGTAACAGATACTGTGCATCACATTTATTATGATAGTTGTTGTATCACCGGCTCTGAATACAACCAACTTTCTTAGCCTTGAATGTACTCTTACAATTCAAGCAATTTCACTAGCTTACCATTTAACTAACTGGTGGTAAAGTCAATCGACCTTATTGTATCTGCAATACAAAGAGGCTAGAGTAATCTGTCATGTATAGACATATGACAACTAAAATAGAGTATAATTTTCATGTAATCATATCGCAACACTGTCATGTTATTATATGTTCTCTAACACATGAAAGGTTGGCCAATTTATCAATTAGTGATTAAAATTCAATATAACCAATGGATATTTGGCAACTGAATATGGAAGAGAAATGTCCAAGTTCATTATCAAGTATCTTGATCGATAGATTGAACAATGAGTTCTATATGTGCATAAGTTTGGTCATTAGATACATTTGTTGATGGTAAAACAACACAATTCATTACATAAACTTATAGTCTCATATGAATACCAATATCAAATGTTCAAATCTAGCCTCCAGTGAGAATAGAATATAGCCTAAAAATTTCATTGATCCAACAATCATCTTATGAATTCAGACCGCTACCAATATTCTTTTTACCATTCATTTGATGGCTACCAATTTGATCATTAAAACATGCAATATGTTTAATTCCAAACGCCTTATTTCAAAGATTTACATGTCAACATAAAACATGTGCATATTGATCCATAACATTCAACATATAATTTTCTTAGTGTAAATCTTTAATTTTATGTCAACCCATTTATTAAATACATATTGAGTAAACTTTGATTTCATGCGTTAAATGGTTTATGCATCCGAGTGCACCCTCACAATTTCAGATTTAGCCTTGATAGATATATTTATGGCCCACCTGATAAATCCATTAACCAAGAGTTGAGAGAAATCTTTGGTAGGAACTATCATATGAATCAATTAGATCTAACAATTGTTCTACGTTGGCACATGATCAGATGAAAATAACATTTCCTTAGTCTTTTTAAGCAGGTAATATTATCTAGAAAGTATTGTGAACGATACCAAAAGTGAATATAACTTGTCTCATAAATTAGGTATACGTACTCGTCACCCTATCAACAACTTTATGTTTAAGATTAATAATATGAACTGTTTATAAAAAAGCAGCAATATGTGTGTTAAAAAGTTGAGTGATATGTGCCGATGGTCCATCTGTTATTAGCTTAAATATTCTATATTATTTTCTACATAATAAAATGTAAGTCATAATTAACATTGAATTAATGTACATTCACTACTAGTTCACTTAAGAAACTCAAGTCACCATTTGCTTCATGGTAAGTGAAACTCCAGAAAGACAAGCGTTCATATAATGTTAGTTATCAAGTACTTAATATTCATAAAAAATAATACATATGTAAGATTTATATATTTTATCTATTAGGCCTGCAAAAGGTAATATTTTAAAAATACACCAGCCCAATCATCCCACATGGGCCAATATAATATTTGTATAGATCTATAACTTTGAAACATTGTAGTGCATATAAGTATATAACCGCTACAATTTCAAATCTTTATAAATGGGATGTTTTTAACATATATACAATTTGTAAGTGTTTAGGTATCAAGTGTCATACATTGTCTAATGTTTCATATTATAATAGGAAGACTATTTTGTACATGTGACACATGGATATAAGATTTAAACATATTAATTATAAATCAATATAGGATAGATTAAAAGCCACAAGATTCATGCAATGATACAAAATGAATAATGTGCATTGTCTATAGATACACAGTGATAAGTGAGCCCATTGTTTGATAGACTTGATCATTGATCTGATCAAGTTCAATATAACATACTCATTTATTTATAGTGCGCACTCATTATTATAAAGGTCATTCATACCAATGGTTATTCCACATTATAACTTAAATTTTTTTTAAAGTCACTATAAATACAAAGAATGATCCATTAATGAACTACTCATGTTACCTAAACCCATATAGGAAAAAGGTAATATATATATATATATATATATATATATATATATATGGGAAAATGTACTATGCGCTCGACCTCATGAGTCCGTCCCATGAGGTCGAGCTGTGTGGGCCCCACCGTAATGCGTTTAGAACATCTACCCCATCAGTCAGATGCACCATTCCATCGTGGGCCTAGATCTCAAAAATCAAGTCAATCCGTGACTTGTGTGGGCCACACCACATACAGAAGTGGAGAGGGGCGTGCACCATTAAAACATTCATAACCATTTTTGAGGCCCCACTGAGATGTGGTTTGCAAATCCAGCCCATCCATTATGTGTGTCCCACTTGAATGAGGGTTCAAACCAAGTTTCAGGCGCATGAAAAACTTAGGTGGGCCCTACCAAGTGCTTTTATATGTTTTAATGGTGTCTTCACATAATTTTAGATGGTATGGTTCACCTGAGTTCCGTATACGGCTGATTTTTGGAATATCCCATAATTAAAAGGGAAACTATCAAATGCACGGTGTTGATGGTTGACACGCATCACAGTGAGGCCCACACAGCTCGACCTCATGATAAACTGATGGACGGAGTGAATTATTCACAGGAATCTCTGTGGGCCTATAATAACCCTGCGCGCACAAAGGCAATCCGCGGGACGGGGATTCCTGCGAAAGCCTTTCGCAGGAAGTTCCTGCGCTGGGATATAGGTGGGGCCTACCTTGATGTTTATCATAAATCAACTCCGTTCATCCGTTTTCTGATATCATTTTAGGACATAATTCTGAAAATCAGATGGACATAAAACTCAAGTGGGCCGCTAGAGAGGAAACAGTTGTGATTCAGTCACCACCGTTGAAATATTTTTAAGGCCACAAAAGTTTCTTACCATCCTAATTTTTTATTGTTTTCACTTCATTCCAGTGAGAATGATCTTATAAACTGTTTGGATGGCATATAAAAATCAATGCGGAGCCTGGGAAGGTTTCAACGGTAGATAACTCTTTCCCTAATTTTCTCTCTCATATGGCCCACTTGAGTTTTGAATACTTATCATTTTCGGTATCATGTCCTAAAATGATCTCGGAAAATGGATGGACAGGATAGATTTATCACAAACATCATGGTGAACCCCACCTAGCATTTTCGCGCGGATTTCCTGCCAAAGCCTTACGCAGGAAGCTCCTGCACTGGCAACCAGTGGGGCCACTGTGATGTTTGTGAAAAATCTTCCCTGTCCATCCGTTTTATGATTTCATTTTAGGACATGTTGCCAAAAACAAACCGTATCCAAAGCTCAAGTTAGCCTATAACGTGATAATTAAACGTCCACAGTTGAAATATTCGTGGGCCACAGAAGTTTTGATTCATGATAATATTTTTGTTTTAAGTTCATCCCAACATGAATGACGTTATTAACAGTATGGATGGCATCTGAACATCACTGTTGAACCTAGAAGGTTTCAACAGTAGGAATTTCCCTAACCACATTTCCCTTTAGTACGGATCATTTGCGCTTTGGATACGGTTCGTTTTTGGTAACATGTCCTAATATGAACTCACAAAACGGATGGACGGGGAGGATTTTTCATAAACATCACAGTGGGCCCCACCTGGGTTCCCAGCGCAGGAACTTCCTGCGAGAGGCTTTCGCAGGAAATCCGCGTCCCGAAGTAAAATCTTCTCTCATTTCGAAAACCCTACTGTTTCCCTCTCGACTCGCTGACCGGAATCAAGTCGCGCCGGAATTCTTTGACGGAATCTGACATCTCCGGTAACATCCGTTCTTTCCTTCTTGATGTGAAATAAATATTTTTTGAAAGAGTATTTAAAATTTTTTATTTAATTTTTAAATTAAAATTTAGAATATTTTATGATCATCTCTCAGCAGCAAAATCATTTTGGTTGTTCGCAGTCATCAGACAATGGCTGCCTTCGGCGAGATTGCGGTGGCGGAATTTCTGCAGGGATCGCAGAGGCAGAGTATGATCTTGAATCGAAGCTGGAGTAGTAAGCAGAAGCGCCGTGTGATTCGCGGCAGCTTTCTGAATCGGCAGTCTTCGTCTTCAAATGGCCATCTTGCAACGAGGGCCCCACTCGTATTGAAGGCCAGAGCTGTGGTTTCGGGAGGAATCCCCAATACAGTAGATGAAGAAGCCAGTCTGTTGGAAAGCATTGGTGGGGTGGTGCATTTTTACCGGATTCCGTTGATTCGAGAGAGCGCGACAGAAGAGCTGCTGAAGTTGGCCCAGGAAGATTTCTAATCAGATCGTTGATTTAAAGACGGAGCAATGTTTCAATATCGGATTGAGTTCTGTTCTGTCGAGCGAAAAGCTTGGAATTTTGAAATGGCTTCTTGGGGAGACATATGAACCACAGAATCTGCTTACAGAGAGCTTTCTCAATGAGGGGCAGGAAGGCGTTAGCACTGTATTGGTTGAGGTGGGGCCGCGTCTGTCCTTCACGACAGCCTGGTCTGTGAATGCGGTCTCGATCTGCCATTCGTGCACGCTGACGGAAGCGACCCGCTTGGAGCGATCACGGCGGTATTTGCTGTTTCTCAAGGCTGGAAAGGGGGTATCAAGGGAGAATCTTGTTAGGGAGTTCACGGCAATGGTCCACGATCGGATGACAGAATGCATCTACCCATCCAAGCTCATGTCATTTGAGACGACAATGGTTCCTGAGGCTGTCAGGCAGGTGCCCCTCATTGAGAGAGGGAGGGAGGCATTGGAAGAGATCAATGAGAAGATGGGCCTTGCATTTGATGAACAAGATCTGCAGTACTACACAAGGCTTTTTAGGGACGATATCAAGCGGAACCCGACAACTGTAGAACTCTTTGACATCGCACAGTCTAACAGTGAGCACAGTCGGCATTGGTTTTTCAATGGGAAGCTTGTTATTGATGGAAAGCCAATGGATAATACACTTTTTCAGATTGTCAAGAGTACTTTGAAGGCGAACCCCAAGAACTCGGTTATAGGATTCAAGGATAACTCGAGTGCTATAAAGGGGTTTTCGGTGAATACATTGCGGCCAGTGATGCCTGGTTCAACATCTCCTTTATGCAGTTTGACTCGTGATCTCGATATTCTGTTTACAGCAGAGACTCACAACTTCCCGTGTGCTGTGGCACCTTACCCTGGTGCTGAAACTGGCGAGGGAGGCCGCATCAGGGACACTCATGCAACAGGCCGGGGGTCTTTTGTGGTTGCTTCAACGGCTGGTTATTGTGTTGGGAACCTTCAGATGGAAGGGTCCTATGCTCCATGGGAAGATCTGTCTTTTGCTTATCCATCGAACTTGGCTTCACCTTTGCAAATCCTAATTGATGCGAGCAATGGTGCCTCGGATTACGGGAACAAGTTTGGAGAGCCTTTGATTCAAGGATATACAAGAACATTTAGAATGAGGCTCCCGAGTGGGGAGAGGAGGGAGTGGTTAAAGCCAATCATGTTCAGTGCAGGAATTGGGCAGATTGATCATGTGCATATATCGAAAGGGGAGCCTGACATTGGAATGCTAGTGGTAAAGATTGGTGGCCCTGCGTATCGGATTGGAATGGGAGGTGGAGCTGCATCGAGCATGGTGAGTGGTCAGAATGATGCGGAGCTGGATTTCAATGCTGTTCAGAGAGGGGATGCAGAGATGTCGCAAAAGCTGTACAGGGTCGTCCGTGCTTGTGTTGAGATGGGGGAGGAAAATCCTATTATCAGTATTCACGATCAAGGTGCGGGTGGGAATTGTAATGTCGTTAAGGAAATAATCTATCCAAAGGGAGCTGAAATTGATATCCGGGCCATAGTTGTTGGTGATCAGACAATGTCAGTGCTAGAGATATGGGGCGCCGAATACCAGGAGCAGGATGCCATCTTAGTGAAGCCTGAAAGCCAAAGCTTGTTACACTCGATTTGTGAAAGAGAAAGGGTGTCTATGGCTGTGATCGGGACCATCAGCGGCGATGGACAGGTTGTATTAGTTGATAGCTTAGCTATGGAACATTGCCAGTTGAGTGGTCTCCCTCTCCCCCCTCCTGCAGTGGACCTCGAGCTCGAAAAGGTGCTTGGAGACATGCCTCAGAAAAATTTTGAATTCAAACGGGCTGCCCAAGCACGTGAGCCGCTTGATATTGCTCCTGGAATCTCATTGTTTGATTGCCTGAAGAGGGTCTTGAGGCTTCCATCCGTATGTTCGAAACGCTTCTTGACAACGAAAGTTGATAGGTGTGTAACAGGTCTAGTAGCACAGCAGCAGACAGTCGGGCCCTTGCAACTTCCTCTTTCTGATGTTGCTGTGATCGCTCAGACATATACAGATATCACGGGTGGTGCTTGTGCAATTGGAGAGCAGCCCATCAAGGGCTTGTTAAAAAGCAATGGCAAGATTGGCTGTCGGGGAAGCACTTACAAATCTCGTATGGGCAAAGGTGACATCTCTCTGCGATGTTAAAGCAAGCGGGAATTGGATGTATGCTGCCAAGCTTGATGGAGAATGAGCAGATATGTATGATGCAGCTACCGCTCTTGCAGAATCGATGATCGAATTAGGTATTGCAATAGATGGTGGGAAGGACAGTCTTTCAATGGCTGCTCATGCCTCAGGCGAGGTTGTCAAGGCCCCTGGAAGTCTTGTAATCAGTGTGTACGTCACATGCCCAGATATAACAATGATGGTGACTCCAGACTTGAAGCTCGGAGATGATGGTGTTTTGCTACACATTGATCTAGCGAAAGGGAAAAGACGGTTGGGTGGTTCTGCTCTTGCCCAGGTTTTTGACCAGGTTGGCAACGAATGCCCTGATCTTGATGATGTTCCTTATCTCAAAAGCATCTTTGAGTCCATTCAAGAACTCCTTTCAGAAGGCCTGATTTCAGCAGGGCATGACATTAGTGATGGTGGGTTTATTGTTTGCATTCTTGAGATGGCATTTGCTGGAAATTGTGGTTTGCAGTTGGACTTGGCATCACGGGGAAAAAGCCTATTCCAAGCTCTTTTTGCAGAAGAGCTTGGTCTCGTTCTTGAGGTTAACAAACGAGACGTCGATACAGTCATGGAAAAACTTCATGCAGCTCACGTTTTTGCTGACATCATTGGACATGTCACCAAATCACCCATCATAGAAATACATGTTGATGGATTGCCTCAGTTGAAGGAGGAGACCACGCATCTTTGGGACATGTGGGAGGATACTAGTTTTCAGCTGGAGGGCTTTCAAAGATTAGCTTCTTGTGTGGATTTGGAGAAAACGGGGTTGAAGAGTCGGCATGTGCCTTCTTGGGTGCTGTCCTTTACCCCTCGATTTACAGACGAGAAATGGATGGCTGTGTCTTCAAAGCCGAAGGTGGCCGTGATTCGTGAGGAAGGGAGCAACGGGGACAGAGAAATGTCGGCTGCACTTTATGCTGCTGGTTTGGAGCCTTGGGATATTGCAATGTCGGACCTTCTAAGTGGGCGTGCTTCTCTTCGTGAGTTCCGTGGGTTGGTATTTGTTGGAGGTTTCAGCTATGCAGATGTACTGGATTCTGCTAAAGGTTGGTCTGCTTCCATAAGATTCAATAAGATGCTCCTGAATGAATTCCAAGAGTTCTACGATCGGCCCAACACTTTTAGCCTCGGGGTCTGCAATGGGTGTCAGCTCATGGCACTGTTGGGATGGGTGCCTGGATCGCAGGTCGGGGGTGTCCTTGGTGCAGGTGGGGACATGTCTCAACCAAGGTTCGTTCACAATGAATCGGGCCGCTTTGAGTGCCGTTTTACAAGTGTGACAATAGGAGAGTCCCCATCAATAATGTTCAAAGGCATGAAGGGTAGCACGTTGGGTGTGTGGGCCGCTCATGGTGAGGGGAGGGCGTATTTCCCTGAAAAGGGCGTTTTGGATCGCGTTTTGGAGTCAAATTTGGCACCGTTGAGATACTGTGATGATGATGGAAGTGTGACAGAGGTTTACCCATTCAATCCAAATGGTTCACCGTTGGGGGTGGCAAGCCTTTATTCGCCAGATGGGAGGCATCTAGCCATGATGCCTCATCCGGAGTGTTGTTTCATGATGTGGCAGTTTCTGTGGTATCCAAAGGAATGGGATGTTGATAGGAAGGGCCCCAGTCCATGGTTGCGGATGTTCCAGAATGCTCGCGAATGGTGCCAGTGAAAGAGGTAATATAATGGTCTGATCACAGTGACTGCACTTGAATGGCCTTGATCAAGCACACATGGGCCACATTGGCGCACATGGGAAGAGTTGTATTCAGATTGTTACTTGAGCAGCAATACAATTGCTCATTTTCCTTATTTCTATTCTAGTTTATCTTCTTCAAGATTATTTACTAATTTGTGTCATTGATTGTTTGCTTTTGCAGAGTTGTTCAAATTGTTAGGGAAGGAGACTGGACTACAGACTTGGGATCAATCAAACACCTTATGGTTGAAAGTTTCTAAGGTAGATGGGATTCTGGTATTCTCGACTTTGTTTGTGTAAGCGGGATTATATGATGTTCGATCTGATGATATGCATGCTGTACCTTTTTTTTTGAGTAGCTATGAATAATTTTAATTTGATAATGGCTTGTCAACTGACAAAAAATACAATAGAAAGGAGATTAAGGATGTAATGTAGAGCGAGCTACATTGATGTCAACATGAAGAATATCGATAGCCCATTCTAATACATCTCCTTTTATCTTCCATAATATCTGCTCCCATGGTTTCAGTTTATTGTCAAAGCAGTGAGCGTTGTGTTCACCCCAAGTATTCTAGAGGCATGCAAGAAGGCTCAGCCTCCATATAGTTAATGGGCCAGTTAGTGGGCTCCACATGCGTGATATGGTTGGTTTTACAGGTCCATGGGGTTTAGTCTTTTGTCTCCTTGCATCAATTTGTTTTCAAGCAGTGACAGACTTATAATTGGTTAGTCACACTCACATGTTGAACAAACTTCACTATTTTCATCAGTTATTTTGTTTTATACCTTTTGGTTGCCAAATGATATCCAAATGATGGGAAATTGGCCTATTTCATTATCTCTCAAGCAATTTCAAGATCACGTGATTTTAACGTGAATTGAGTTATGACCCACCGACAGAAGGCATGCATGGTAGACATGGAGTTTAGGGATATTTTAGTCATTTCAAATATTTTTTAAAAATAGATTGTTGGGATTAGAGTTAATGAATGATTAGGATTAACTAAGATGTGTAATTTCATTATCAGTCAATTCAAGTTTCGACGGTGGTCCTCATCCTGGAGCTGGCTGATTAACACAAGTACTTCCTATGGAGGGAAGGGAAGGAGGGAGTCCAGGAATGTTTAGCTGCCGAATTTGTTACTATGCCTCGATCCTGTTGTTGACCAAAACGAGCATCTTTCTAACTTCAACAGGTTTTTTTCTACCTTCAACAGGTTTTTTACTCCATACGATCTGCCCCCCCCCATCTTCATGATGCCCATAAGGCCGATGACATAGGTGGTATGAGAATCAATGGTGCTGTGGTAGCCCAGTAACGATACTTGCCTGCCATATGTGCCGCAAGGTACATCAGTCTGAGCTTTAATCCACCAATGGGGAGTTAGATGTTGCTATGAGTGACTCTTGAGCAACTTTGTCAACCAAAATGCACTGTTGCATGAGATTGTCTGACAGCCACAATCCTTAAATCTTCTTCTTCTTCTAAACAGCTTGACCCAACAAGTGACTCAGCTTGAGTCACAACTAGTCACGTCGAATCAACTGAGTCTGAGAGTGAACTTGACGAGTAAAAACCATGGGCTTCACTTGTAAAAACTTAAAACTCAAACAGAGCTGTTCAATCTTTTGTGCTGAGCTATATTTGGCCCAGTTTTTTTTTTTTTTTTCTTTTTCTTTTTGGTTGAATGTGTGATGGTAAAATAGTGTGGATTTTCTTTCATATTTGTTGACTTTGAACGAAATCTGATTGAGCATAAGAACTTGATTCTTCTTAATTTCTGGTTTTTGGTTGATATCATATGAATACACGGTGGAATGGGCATTCTCATTCCTTTGCTTCTTAGTATACTTTTCACACTGTTTTGATAGTGCATTGTTGTTCTTTCAATCTATTCACATGTTTTTGTTTTTACTTTTTATTGAATTTCAGGGAGGGTAGATCACTCTCTTAAGGTCTATATCCTTTCTTTGATCCTTTCTTTATTGGGTTACTGATTTCTGAGCTACTTCATTTACTTACTAGTTGAAATTTCTAGTTTGAATTTAGGCAGTTTGGCCCCACCATTTCTATTATTATTCTCATTTTGCTTCATGGCCTCTCTTCATATGTATTGTCATTGAGATATCTATTTGAAAATGGATGTCTTGTTATTTATCAGTTTTTATTCTTTTGCATTACTATTGTGATTTTTTTTGTCTAAAACTTGCCATCCACATTTGTTTTTGAAGACTCTGATCATCTACTATCTTTTCATTTGTTAGTTTTGCTTCTTTTAGGATCTCTTTTGATGCTTTGTTGAACCGTATTGCAATTATTCAAATTCATTATGAGAAGAATATGGCCAAATTGTGACTGGCGCCATTTTAATTCGTTGCAGTTCCATGGGCTTTTAAGTTGGCCAGTTGGACTCGGAATGACAATAATTTCAATTTGAGTGGCTAGCCTCACTAGAGTCATTTACTCATTGAATCGAACTATTGCAATTCAATTTTGGGTGAGCATCCAAACATGGCCTTAACTATTGGGACTTGGAGTCCAATATTAGTTTTCTTCCTCCATGCTTATTACATTTCTTTTCCTTTTTCTCTATGGGTTTTGTATCATTTCCTCAATTAGACTTTGGGATTTCTAGAGTTAGATTCTCTCTAGCTATTCTTTTGGACAAGTGTTCTCCATTTTGTTTGTCTTTTGCTTACTTTCCTTGGCTGTCAAATATTTAAGCTCAGTTCTGCATTTCTATTTTGTTCTTCAACAGGTGGAATGAGAGGTCTCCTATAATGGTTTTAGGATAGATGAATTTATCCCTCAGAAAATATCAGCATACATTAGCCAACATGACTTGCACTTTTGCACATATTCCAAGACGGAATTTTTAAAATTTTATTTTTCATGTCATGTGATGAAAGAGCTCCTGAAGGAACTCAAGAAAGGAGAGAAAAAGGCCAGAATAGTTGCTGACTTTGATTTGGATGCATACATGAATGTGGTCTACTGTTTACTTCCTTTTATTCTAGAAGTGGTTAGAAAGGTAGTTTCTATTGGCAATGATTAAAAGCTACAGTTAATTTTGACAAGCAATAACAGTCGATTCGAGCTCAAAATGAGAATGGTAAGTAATTATCCATCCAAGCTCAAAATTAATTGATTCACGTTAGTATGATTTATTTCTGATTCTATGTGGAAGTTCCTGACCACAACTTTGTGCTTTTTGGCTTTTCCCTGGCTTTTGCTTTCTTTTTATTTAACCATTTGTTTGTAGCTGCGATCAAAGGATTAGGAACTTCTAGTGTATAAGCTTACTCAACCCCACACTGAGATCCATCAAATTAATAGTTTGGATTATCACATACACCGCTTGTACGGAACTGACCCAAGACGGTTTTCACACCCAATGCATCATGGCCCATTGCTTTTGTTCTATTTCTGAGTTTTTTTAGCATATATAGCCAGATCAGGTCCTTTTCAATGACTCAAAATGTTTGCATCTTTTCCTTTGAATATAGGCAGTCTGTTTAACCACTGAATATATAAGGGCTTTGAATAATCCAGAGGTTAGAATATTCCAATAGAAGAGTTTTTATTTTTATTTTTGCTACCCACATTCAAAATTAGACCATCACATAAACAGTTTTGATCATTGAAAGGTGTCCTAGATCCGAAGGATAAAAAGCTCCAACTTATCATACGTGTGTTCTTGAAGAATTAGTATTTAACCTTGGCGGTACACCAAACAAATATATTTCTTTATTGGAGGAATTGCTATAAAATTCCCTTTAAGATGGCATTTTATTGTTTGAACACTCTTCTGATTTTGTTGAAGCAATGACAGTTTCTTATCATATTGTACCCAACGGATTTTGATGTATGGTTGCATGTATCTTTTTTTCATACCCTGCATATGGTGTCATTTGCTGTGATATTGTTGGCTTAGAGAAACTAAGCGTTGGGATGGTTCCTCCATGTGGGTGCTTTGCACATGACCTTTTCTATGTGTCGATGTTTGCTTGCCTTGAAATTGCCTCTCCATGACCTTTTTTTATGAATTCTTAAGTGAGAATTTGTGGTAGAAATATTGTTTCTTCTGCCAAAGACTTGGTTACAAATCCTTTCTTAAAAAGCTAGGCAGTTCATATGAACTTAGAATCTTTGTTTTTTATGAAAGATTTTTTTATTTTCTTTTTAGTTGAAGTCATCCGCCTGATCTTTTTAATTGGTTTGATTATCATAATCCCTTCAAATAAAGTTCAAAATAGTAACATATTAAGGTATGTCCCTTTCTTAGTTTTTGTCATGTCATAGTTTAAGTACATGAATTGTAATTTGTAATGAATTCCTGCCTGTTGAGTTTTCTCTTTGATAGAGTGAAGAAGAAGAGTGGATTTCATTTTCCGTTCTTCTTTATACTTGGAAGTTGTGTTTAATATTGCTCAAGTCATTAGGGTATAACCCATGTATGGAGGATTTCATGTTTCCATGTTCGCCAACCAAAAACAGAGTTCTCAACCTATGGCTGGTCATGATGTGAGCTTTTGTGTTATTTGGATGGCAAAGAACCATCAATTCCACAAAACAATTGTTAACATTTTTTATAGTTGTTGTTGTTCTTGTTGTTATTGGGGCATATGTTGATGAATAGTTTTGATTGTTTTTTCATTTTTGATGGTTAAATTCTTCATCACATACCATTAATATCATAATGTTAAGTTAGGAAAATGACTAGATTTTTTTTTCTTTGCTAAAATTTTGTCTGACATGTTTTTAATTGTTGTGTTTCAAATGGTTGCAGGGGAAAAGAAGTACGTTTTGTGCTGGTGGTGATGTTCTAAATATGGCCCATTTCGTAATCACCAATAGATGTCTCTTTTCTAGCCTGCGACAAATCCTTTAATGATAAGATATAATACATTGCAATAGATTTTTTTTGGTGATATTAAGTCAATGTACTGAACGTTTTATGAAACTCAGTTTTGGATCTTTGTTTGATGATTTTTACTCAATCGCTATGGACTACTTTCATTTTTTGGAGAATTAAACATTGTTAATGACAATTATAATGCTTGGTTTTTTAATTAATCAAATCATGGGAGCTAATGATTCAGGATGTTTGTCAGGTAGGTACATAGTGAAAGAAACACGGCTAAATCTATCTTTAGTCTCAGTTTTGCCTCAATTACCTAAACTGAGACTACAACTCCCGTGGTTAAAGGCTTTAGCCTCGGTTGTTGAGAACCGAGGTTAAAAATAGATTTAGCTTCAATTGGAGGCAATTGAGGCTAAAATTTGGATTTAGTCTCGGTTGGAAACAATGGAGGCTAAAATTTTGATTTAGCCTCATTTTGAGAAAACTGAAGCTAAAAGGTTCTTTTAGCCTCACTTGAAGAACCGAGGCTATAAAAGTCATTTTAGCCTCGGTTGCTAAAACTGAGGCTAAAGCCTTTAGCCACGGGGCTTTCAACCTCGGTTTGGACTAGTGTATTAAATAGCGTTGTAGCGTAGCGTGTCGCGTACGCTATGTAGCGTAGCGTACAAAAAACGCTACGTAGCGTACGAAATAGCGTTAAAAAAAAGAAAAAAAAATTGGTAAAAAAAAAAGAGAAAAAAAACATACCTTTTCTTTCTTTTCTTCTTCTTCTTCTTCTTCTTCTTCTCCTTCTTCTTCTTCTTCTTCTTCTTCTTCTCACCCTGCTGCGGCTGCGGCCCGGGCCTCCTCCTCCTCCTCCTCCTCTCTCTCTCTCTCTCTCTCTCTCTCTCTCTCTCTCTCTCTCTCCTCTCTCTCTCTTCTCTCCCCCTCTCCTCTTCTTTCCCTCCTTTTCTTTTCGGTTTCCCTCTCCCGTTTTTTTTCTTTTGAAATCGGAAGCGGTTTGACTGGTGTAGTATAGCTGCCGTAGGTACGTGTCATGCCAAGACGAGTGCTGACACTCCTCGAGCTCCGAGTTGTACGAATGGTTCAAAGGAGATCAAAATTACATGGGCTCCACAGCGATGTATTTATTATATCTACACCGTTCATCTATTTTTAAATATCATTTTAGAGCATTTGCCAAAAAATGAATCGTATCCAAAGATCGTCTGGACCACACCAAAATAGCAGCGAGGTGATGATTTTTCACCGTTAAAAAATTCGTAGGCCCACCATAACGTTTATTTTCCATCCAATCTGTTCAAAAGGTCAAAAAGACCTGAATGAAGAGTCAAAACAAATTTCATATTGATCCAGAAGTTCTGTGATCCCAAAAAGGGTTTCAATGGTAGACGTTCAATCTCCCACTGCTTTTTGCAGTGTGGTCCACTTGATAATTATATCTGTATTATTTTTCGTGTCAAGCCTTAAAACGAGCTCTTCAAATGAATAGACGGTTTAGATATAACACATGCCTCATGATCAGACCCACGGACTTGCTTGCGTCAAATGAAAGGACCGGTACACGTTGCACAATTTAATAAAATGTACACCTGCCACATGGGCCCCACCATACTGTATGTATTTTATCCATGCCGTCCATCCATTTTGCCACACCATTTTAGATTATGATTCAAAAAATTAGTAAGATCCAAATCTCAGGTGGACCACAACATAGGAAACAGTGGTTATAAAATGCTCACCATTAAAAATTTCTTAGGGTCCACTGTAATGTTTATTTTCCATCTAACCTGTTAATAGGGTCACACTAACGTGGATGAAGGGAAAACACACATGTCAGCTTGATCTAAAACTTTTGTAGCCCCGATAAATTTTTAATGATAGTCGTTTAATTATCATTGTTTCCTATGGTGCGGTCCACCTGAGCTTTGGATCTGCCTCATTTTTGGGCTCATGCCCTAAAATTATTTGGCAAAATGGATGGATGGTGTGGATATAACACATTCATCACGAGTGGGGTCCGAAAAACTTTGACACTCGTGTGCTACACTTCACAATCTGAGTCCTACGTAATTCGGACCCTTAAAAAATTGTACACTAGATATGTATTAACTTAAAATTTACCAATTAAATTATGGACTGTAATTGCTAACTCAAAATGCCAAAATATTTTGTTTTTTCTTACTATTTAATATTTATCATATATATATAAAATATTTTTTTAAATTAAAAAATAGAAGTATTGTGTAGCTTACACCACACGCTACACTATATCGCTACACGCTACAAAGGGTTGAACACTACGCAATACGCTACCGCTATTTAAAACACTGGTTTGGACAACTGAGGCTAAAGGCTTTAGCCTCAGTTTTTAACCTTTTTAGCCACAGTTTTTAACCTTCTTGTAGTGTGCATGATGCCTCATCCAGAGCATTGTTTCATGATGTGGCAGTTTCCGTGGTATCCAAAGGAATGGGATGTTGATAGGAAGGGCCCCAGTCCATGGTTGTGGATGTTCCAGAATGCTCGCGAATGGTGCCAGTGAAAGAGGTAATATGATGGTCTGATCACTGTGACTGCACTTGAATGGCCTTGATCAAGCACACATGGGCCACATTGGCGCACGTGGGAAGAGTTGTATTCAGTTTGTTACTTGAGCAGCAATACAATTGCTCATTTTCCTTATTTCTATTCTAGTTTATCTTCTTCAAGATTATTTACTAATTTGTGTCATTGATTGTTTGCTTTTGCAGACTTGTTCAAATTGTTAGGGAAGGAGACTAGACTACAGACTTGGGATCAATCAAACACCTTATGGTTGAAAATTTCTAAGGTAGATGGGATTCTGGTATTCTCGACTTTACTTGTTTGTGTAAGCGGGATTATATGATGTTCGATCTGATGATATGCATGCTGTACCTTTTTTTTTTGAATAGCTATGAATAATTTTAATTAGATAACGGCTTGTCAACTGACAAAAAATACAATAGAAAGGAGATTAAGGATGTAATGTAGAGCAAGCTACATTGATGTCAACATGAAGAATATCGATAGCCCATTCTAATACATCTCCTTTTATCTTCCATAATATCTGCTCCCATGGTTTCAGTTTGTTGTCAAAGCAGCGAGCGTTGTTCACCCCAAGTATTCTAGAGGCATGCAAGAAGGCTCAGCCTTCATATAGTTAATGGGCCAGTTAGTGGGCTCCACATGCGTGATATGGTTGGTTTTACAGGTCCATGGGGTTTAGTCTTTTGTCTCCTTGCATCAATTTGTTTTCGAGCAGTGACAGACTTATAATTGGTTAGTCACACTTACATGTTGAACAAACTTCACTATTTTCATCAGTTATTTTGTTTTATACCTTTTGGGTGCCAAACAATATCCAAATGATGGGAAATTTGCCTATTTCATTATCTCTCAAGCAATTTCAAGATCACGTGATTTTAACATGAATTGAGTTATGACCCATTGACAGAAGGCATGCATGGTAGATATGGAGTATAGGGATATTTTAGTCATTTCAAATATTTTTTAAAAATAGATTGTTGGGATTAGAGTTAATGAATGATTAGGATTAACTAAGAGTTTCTTTTGCTTTCGGAGCAATATATTTACATGTAAACGACTCTTTATCCATAGATAGGTTCTGTTGGTAGGGAGATGTGTAATTTCATTATCAGTCAATTCAAGTTTCGACGGTGGTCCTCATCCTGGAGCTGGCTGATTAAGACAAGTACTTCCTATGGAGGGAAGGGAAGGAGGGAGTCCAGGAATGTTTAGCTGCCGAATTTGTCACTATGCCTCGATCCTATTGTTGACCAAAACGACAAGCATCTTTCTATCTTCAACAGGTTTTTTACTCCATACGATCTGCCCCCCCCCATCTTCATGATGCCCATAAGGCCGATGACATAGGTGGTATGAGAATCAATGGTGCTGTGGTAGCCCAGTAACGATACTTGCCTGCCATATGTGCCGCAAGGTACATCAGTCTGAGCTTTAATCCACCAATGGGGAGTTAGATGTTGCTATGAGTGACTCTTGAGCAACTTTGTCAACCAAAATGCACTGTTGCATGAGATTGTCTGACAGCCACAATCCTTAAATCTTCTTCTTCTTCTAAACAGCTTGACCCAACAAGTGACTCAGCTTGAGTCACAACTAGTCGCGTCGAATCAACTGAGTCTGAGAGTGAACTTGACGAGTATTGTTGAGTTGCTCCTCATGAGTGAGTTTCCCAGTGTTTCAGATCGGAATCTTGCGGAGTCGAGTTGATTGGGTTGAGTTTTGAGTCAAACGAGCAAGTTTTAAAGCAGTTTTAAAAACTACGGATAGCAATTTGTGTCACGCCCCAAACTCGACGCTCAGGTATACTCGATCCTGATGCCACACACGAGTGCGTAACTCAGTAGTTCTATCATTCTCATTCACTTTCTTATGATAAAGCCATTGTAAACATACATATCAATGAAATATTGACTACATTCATTCCAGAACGAGTCTGAGATAAATTCCAATTACATCCCGTCTAAACTTTATTACATAACTATTCAACTTGCAAGAAATAAAAATAGATAAGAATGGCTCCATCTTCTAAGGCGCTAATGTGATCCTTGACCTGAAATTTAAAGTCCCAACAGGGCGAGTTGTGAAGCCCAATGAGTAAACTTCTACTTACCTTTTTCCAAAGACAATGGTCAATACAAATGCAAGGTATTTTTAAAAATGTGTATGCAAGAAGCTAAATAAACCGATGCATGAATGAATGTTAAAATGCACCAAGGGTTCGCCACAACAATCAATACGATTGTTTTTGTTGAACACCAGGACCACTTTACTACAGCTGGCCTCAACTATCTTAACACATCACCTGGCCTATACTAGGCATGGTGTGCCGTAAAGGCCGTTACGTAAAGGTAACGGTGGCAATCGTTACGTGTTACGGGGTCGTAACGGCTGTAACAGCCGTTATGGAAAAAAATGACCTGTAATTGCTGCTAACGGCATGTTACGTCCCCTCTAAAGGCCATAACAGCCTCGTAATTGTCTGTTATGGGTTAGATACATGTTTTTCATACTTTTTAATCAACATTATGGGACAAATACAGGTTTTTCAGGATTTTTTTTTTCAATTAAAAAAGAAACCGTAACGGCCGTTACGAGGGCCGTAACAGCCGTTACGACCCGTATCGTAAAGGTAACGGTGGTGGCTGTTATGGCCACCATTACCGTTACAGAACACCTTGATACTAGGTGGTTTGTTGCATCTAAATGTGCTCACCCACCTAGCCTTGGTCAATGAGGGGACCGATTCGTACGTTAGTTAATCAAACTACTACTCCACCCGGCCTGCATAGTTGGTCTATTGCACTTTCCAATGTGTTCACCCAACTGCCCCCAATCAATGAAGATCCAAATGGTACCAATTTGGGGTTTAGGGACTTTCAAACCAGGGGTCTAAGCTGCCCCACCTATTACGCTTTAGGGACTTTCAACCTAGGGGACTTGATCGCCCCACCTATTTTCCGGTGTTCCAATCTTTGGGTTCTCGGTTCAATGAACAAGAAAATTAAGATTTTCCATTTAAAACCATCATTTCATGATCAACACGGTTTTGAACTTTTGAATCAAATCAAAGACATGCTATTACAAATCCAATGATATGCTTTTGTGGAGATCATGATCGTGCACGGTTTTTCAAAACAATTAGTATGGAAAAGTAAGTGTTGCCACTTTCTAGATCATTTCCTGTGCTAGTTGATATTTCCAAGCTAAATCGCGGCCTTTTTGTATGCTAATACATGACCATATCTAATGTCAAAATAGTATCTAACTCAACGGGCCATTATACATCGTGTGCATACTAAAATCTTAGTTATTAGTGACAAACATGAATGTAATTAAAAGTAGCGTGTGCACGTCAATCCATGGTCCATGTTTGGAACTTTTGTTGGCCACTAAACAATCCACAAACGGACCGATTTGTAGGTTGATTGACCATCTATGCATGGGTTGCTTCTAGAGTTGATCGCTGGACCCTTTTTTTTTCTGGTAAGGTTATGGACCACCGGGACCCATCCTTGGACTGTGACGCATGTATTTCTCTGTCATGTTTTCTTTTGGTTTGCAATACTTCACTACTTTGCTTGGACACATCAAGGTTCAATTTCTATTAAACGGTACCTTAGCATGTTTTGTAATATGTAACTATGCATTTGAAAAGATAGCTTGCACATTTACTTTAATGATATCAAAACAAATCTTGCTGAACACATCTGTACAGTTACATCTTCTTATCAGATAAACATGAGTTCATATAGGTATAAAAGCATGTGATTTTGTTCCTGGGTAAATAAAAATAGACAGGGTAAAGGTTCCGATGCTAATTATGAAGTTAAATCAAGCAACTAATCTCAGCACATGGGGCACACATGCATGAGATCCGAGTCATTCATTTGTAAGGTCCTAGAGATCACCCGTATGCCATGAATCACACTGGTCATAAATGATCCATAACTATCTAATGGAGTTTTCTAATAGCTGTGCAATCCTCGTAGGTTGATTAGTTAGTTAGCTGCTTAGATTACCCACTTAGAGTGGATTTTGTGGGTATGTTATGTTGTCGATGTCTTAAATCTTTCAGCAATAGGGTCTGTCGATGTCATCAACAGACCATTCGATGCCATCGAGAAAATCCGGAAATCCTATGTTGGTTGCTAGACACTTTGTAGTGTTTTGCTCGATGGCATCGACAGCCCGTCGATGCCATCGGAAAAATTTGGAAATCCATGTTTAGTCATTGGAACGATTTGGTGTTGTTCTCGATGACATCAAAGGTGTTCGATGCCATTGAAGTGCCATCAAAGGTGTCATCGAGCGTACGCACAGAATTGTGTAAGTGCGGGATTTGTTTCCTATTTCAATTGTGATTCTCATGCAAGCTATATATATATATGGGTGTAATCGGGATTTGGGAGATATAGAGGGCTTTCTAATTCATTCATCGGGTTTCGAGGGCATAACTTGGGCTTGTGAGGGAGATTTGAGGCTTATTAGAATCAGTAATCTCTTTCTCTTGTAATTTCTTCTTTCATAGTGCATTACTGTTGCTTTGTGTTTTTTTTTTTTTTTTTTTTTTGCAAGGGTTTTTCTACGTAAAATTCAGTTTGTTTGTGTTTGAACTTGGTTGTGCGATTGGACTTTGCTTGATTCATCTCTATGTGCTTCCGTGGTTCCTCAACAAGTGGTATCAGATCTAATGTTGGGAAGTGGTTTGAATCTGAAAGCATAGTATCAATGGCATATAACTTGAAGTTCGATGTTGAAAAATATTACGGGAAAAATAATTTTGAACTATGGAAGGTCAAGATGACTAGTCTCCTAGTTCAGCAAGGTTTTGACGATGTCCTCCTTGAGAAGCGACCGAAATCTATGACTGAAGATGAATAGAATAAGATGGATAAGAAAGCGAGAATCTCTATCAAATTGTTCTTAAAGGATGAGGTCCTTTACAATATCATGAGAGAGAAAACTGCAGCAAGTACATGGGCGAAGAAATCTCTTGAAAATCGTTTGTACTTGAAGCTTCAGTTGCTCAATCTGAAGATGGCGGAGGGGGCTAATGTTGACGCCCACATTATTAACTTCAACAAGTTGATTTGTAAATTGCTGGATGTGGAGGAAACGATGAAAGATGAGGATCAGGCATGCATCTTGATGAATTCTCTCCAGGCTTCGTATGAGTCGTTTAAGGACTCACTGTGCACCGGTAGAACCACCATTAGCGTCGAGAATGTTATCTCAGCCCTTCAGTCGAAGGCGATGAGAAAGAAAAACGGTGATGTGGGTACTTCTACAGATGTACTGGTTATGAGGGGGCGAACTTCTGAGCAGGACAATGGATCTTCACGATCGAGGTCCAAATCCAAGGGCAAAGGCAAATGAAATTTGAAGTGCTGGAATTGTGGGATGTTCGGTAGTGATATGTTGACTGCATCAAAATCCGGGTACTTCGGCGGAGAATGGATATTGGAGTTGGTTCACCAGTTACAGTAAGTGCAGGATTTGTTTCCTATTTTGATTGTGATTCTCATGCAAGCTATATATATATATATATATATATATATATATATATATATATATATATATATATATATATATATATATATATATATATATGGGTGTAATTGGGTTTTGAGAGATGGAGGGCTTTCTAATTCATTCCTAGGGTTTCAAGGGCATAGCTTGGGCTTGTGAGGGAGATTTGAGGCTTGTTCGAATCGGTAATCTCTATCTCTTGTAATTTCTGTTTTCATAGTGCATTACCGTCGCTTTGTGCCGTGGTTTTTTTTTTTTTTTTTTTTCCTGCCAGGGTTTTCCCATGTAAAATTTGGTTTGTTTGTGTTTGAACTTGGTTGTGAAATTGGAGTACTTTGCTTGATTAATCTCTGTGTGCTTCCGTGGTTCCCTAACATACCATGCCAGTTCATAAATGAGTATTGCAGACCTTTTACATGTGTGCTACATGTACTAAAAGAGGGAGGATATCATTGTTTAGCATTCAAATACCTTCTGTACATTAGGGTTTACATATGTGAGTAATGTCTGGAAACAAAAGAGAAGATCATTAAAATAGCCTTGTACCCTAATAGGTGACCGGGACATGTATACTGGACAATTCAAGTGTTCTGTCCACTGTTTAAGGCTGTTTTGTTCATGTGTTTGCCAAACCAAATTTGTACTAAATCTTTTGCTTTGGCTTTGGGGAGGTTAATGCATTTCATTATGTTAAAAAATATATTTTTCTGTCAATATGATTCAATTTATTGTTTGAAACTCCTACTTTTTCTTTATTTGGTGGTCTTCACATTTGGGATATATGGGTTGGGGAGTAGAAATTGGGTGAGTTCTTCACTGGTCAGCGAGGTTGTCGATGGGTGTAGACATATTAGTTGCAAGTTGCTTTAGCTTGTAGGGTGAGGAGGTTATTTGGGACCCACTGTGTAGAAGGAACTTAGATGATGAGGATTTGGAGGAGTTGGTTAATTTATTGAAGTTACTTTCCAAGGTGAGGCCAGTGTTACCAGAATCGGACTCGATGGTGTGGTTAAAAGAGAAGGAAAAATTTCTGTTAAATCTTTCTTCAAGATGTTCAGTGGTGAAGGGGCAAGTGCTGGGGTTGGTCCATCTGCTTACGTTTGGCGCTATGGTGTGCCCCCAAAGGTGGCCACTCTAGCATAGCTTCTGGGATGGAAAAAGGTGCTTACGCCTTACAGTTGATAACCTTCGCAAAAGGAATATGATTCTACCAAATGTATGTTTAATGTGCTTCCAAGATGAAGAAACAGCGGATCATTCATTCATTCGTTATGCATTCGCACGGCAATTGTGTGAAAACTTCTTCAATCTGTTTGGAGTAATGTGGGTGTGGCCAAATTCCATTGGTCAATTCTTCATGATGTGGCATGGAGGCATTTCAAGACTGTGTCAAAAGTTTGGTGCCTAAGTCTTCTTGTGGGGATTTGGTTTTTTTAATTGCTGGAAAGAAATAATCGGTGTTTTAGGAATCGGGCTGGGTGAGTTGCGGAGGTCTTCGGCAGGGCAAAGATGCATGTGAAAGAATGGCCAATTGCATCAAAGGGTATTGATCATTTTCCTGATAGGTGGCTTGAGTTGTAATTCTTTTTTCTATTTTGGTCTTGTATATTTGTATATTTTGGCTGCGGCCTTTATTAATAAAATGTTACTCAATATTCAAAGAAGAAAAAAAAAGCAACAACCTATGTTATCCAATTTATGCCTTCAATTTTGTTCAAGGAAGCAGCAGTTCCTCCATCTTCTATTTTTTTTTTCCAAATAAAGGGAAATTTTGCCATCAGCATAATCTAAAGCAGAAAATAGAAGAAAGAGAAAAAATTCCGCATGAACAGAACATGTCTTTTTTTTTTTTTTTTTTTTTTTTTTTTTTTTCAGATTTAGCAACAAGGTAAATTGTCTTCTCAAGTCCACATAAATAGAAAAATGGATTACTTCGATGTTTTATATTCTTAAGTGTAGCAATAGAGATAAATTTGTGCCCTAAAGAAAAATGTATGCTTTCTTTGTTGGAATATGAAGAGGTGGTGAACTATATATTCTTGCACAGCAAATATCTGTCTCCAAGTTGTTCGATATTTTCTCTGTCTCTCCTCGTTCGGTGCACAAGTTGGTTGGTAGTCTGTTTCGACCATGAGGGTTCCTATGGAGGATGGTGGTAGGTCTGTTTTGACCATGAAGGTTCCTATGGGGGATGCATAGGCATCTAATTTGGAAAGAACACAATAGAAGAATTATTGAAAGTGTTTTCCTTCCATTATCCTGTGTGAAGTTAAATTTCAAGTTTCATTTGGCAAGTTGGAGTTTGGTTGTGAAGGATTTTAAAGTGTTTCTATTGTGGATATCTTAACAAAATGACCAGAAATGATGCATGATTGACACAAAGAACCTCAAAAAGGCCGATGTATGGTAGCCACTGTTGGCAAATTGGTGGAAATTGAATGTTGATTGATGCTCTTTAGGTAACCCGGTAAATTCCTGTATTGGTTGGGTGGATCAAGATGGGTCTTCTCCGCTCTGATTGACATGAGTCATTTGCTAGTCTTTTGGCCATCTTTTGAAGGCAATCTAAGAAGTGCCATGGCTTGGCCATCTTTTCTTTTCTTTTCTTGGTCTCTCTCTCTCTCTCTCTCTCTCTCTTTAAATAATGGTTGGAAGTACAACCACCAAAGCCTCATCTATACGACTAAAACATGATGGATCTTTGAATTTTGTTAATTGGGCTTCAAATGGTTATGTTGATATCAAATGGTTGAGAAGAACTGCACCAAAAACAATCCACATTCAATGGAGAAAAGATTAAAGATCTGATGATTAGGATCTTCCAATTCAAGAAATCTTTTGGCCATGGTCCATCCATGATGGGGCTATCAGATTAGTAACTTGGATGAGCCAACCATTGGTCCCCCAGTGGCATACTCTGCAAAACGGGTAAGTCCCCCATTCAAGATGAATAGGAAACTTGGTCTCTGAAAAACAACATACATTATTTATGCAAGACGATGGTCTTCCTATTCAATGGTTAGGATCTTCCTATTCAAGACGAATAGGAAACTTGGTCTCCGAAAAACAACATACATTATTTATGCAAAAGCTCTCTGTCAACTTCTATGCCTCTTAGCAAGAGCATTCCATGTCAGAAACTCCAGAAATACTGTAAAACTAATAAGTTTCCGAAACTATGAAAATTCAGTTTATTATCATTTTCCAACAACGATGATTTCTTTGCAGAGAGATCCAAAACTCAAGTGGGAGACAACAGTGGGGATTGAACGCTCACCATTGAAATGGTCTTTGAGGCCATAGATGTTTTGGATTAGGCCGATGCTTATTTTTTTCCTTTCATCCAGGTGGGAATCAACTTGTGAATGGGTTGGATAGCATATAAAGGACCCATGATGGTTTCAACGGTGGCCCTCCCAAGTGCGTTTAGATGTTTTAGGCATGATTTCTCCATGTTTTCAGATAGTGTGGCCCACCTGAGTTCTGGATATGGCTGATTTTTGGCACATCCTGTAACGGGCCCTACCAAATGCACGGCGTGAATGCCCATCACACATCACGGTGGGGCCCATAGAGCTCAACTTCATGGGAAGCTCCCATGAGGTCGACCTCATAGTACACTCTCTCTCTCTCTCTCTCTCTCTCTCTCTCTCTCTATATATATATATATATATATATATATATATATAGGTTCTATATGCTCGACCTTACCGTGGCATTCCGTAAGGTCAAGCGCTGTCAAATTGCTGGCCGTTGGATGGAGGTGGTTGCATCCAACGGCTGTTGCTTTAACGCCTAATGAAGGAGAGAAACCGGTGAAACCGGTTTCATTGTGGCCGAATATGTACACGGCCATGTAAATAGGGCTTTTTTACCCCTTTGAAGCCCTGGCTGTGCAACCTTCTCTCTCTTTCTCTCTCCCTGGATTTGGTCCAGCAGTCCTCTCTCTCCCTCAATCCCGACCACCAACCACGTTCACCTCGACCTCTCTCTCTCTCTCTCCTTCTCTCCCTCAATCGGTACCACTAGCCACGACTGCCTCCACCTCTCTCTTCCTCATTCCCTACCACCACACTGTGCAGCCTCAGATTGAGTGTTACAGGTAAGGCCCTTACCACCGCGCTGTGTAGCCTCGGATTGAGCCTTACAGGTAAGGCCTCTATATTTTGGTATTTTCTTTGTTTTTTGTTTTGTTTTGTTTTGTTTTGTTTTGTTTTTTTTTTTTTTTTTTCCAGATTGAGATGCACCGGATCAGGTTCTGGGTTTGGGCGTGGATCAGACTCTGGCCTTGCCCATGACAAAACTATTTGTCTTGTGCCATATGAGTGCCTTGATTGGGTAATTCATTTAAAGTAGTCATGGACCTCTATCTCTAGACTTTTTCAATGGTGGAGAAGATGTCTGCTTATTGCTAGAAAGCCCTGGAATAGGCCTTTGATTGCTTCTAATTTAGAGCCCAGATTGCAGTATTTTGTCTGTTTTGAGTTGAATCCTTTTGAGAATGTTTTCGGATCCATCAATGAAACCTCACAGTAAATGCACCAACCAATGTGCAAGACATGGAGAATCATGCAACACAATTTTGTCCGTTTTTTCTACAACTAACAAAAGAACATATTATAATGGAATTATTTGATACTCCGGCTACATATGATGCTTGATATGAAGGCACTTAAAAATGGTACACATGGTGTATATCAATCCAAATTAAACTGACTAGAATGTGGAAACCACTGTCCTCAACCTCTGATTTGTGGACACTTGTTTTTTCAAATAAGACTTCGATCTATCTTACAATTTGGAGGGTTTATTTTGGATTATTTAGGCCATGTAAACAAATTTTGAGTAATTTCTAACTGCCTGCGTATCATCCATCACATTCTGCTAGAGTGTAAATGCATTTCTCATTATATATATATATATATATATATATATATATATATATATATATATATATATATATATATATATATATATATATATATCAAGGTCCAAGGACAATGCGTGAGTCAGGGGCATGCCATAAAGAGAATAAGCAAATCACTAGCTTCAATTGGAGAACGTATGCCTATAAATCAATTGGACTCTTCAATTTAAAAATTAAGTTGGCCCTCGTTTCCAGTCTAAACATCGATTTACAAATTGCAATTTACTGTAACGTCACTGGGATAAGACTGCAATGATGATGATCTCTAACATGTGCTGTACTTTAGATTGAATCAGTGTACTTTAGCAGAGGGAAACGAAAATGGGTAATCATGTGTTTGATATATTTCTAGTGTTTGAACAATGACAATACACATGTTTTGGTGATTCCGCAATACTGCGGTCAAGCTTTTGTGACAAACAGAACCCTCCACAGCCGTGGGCCAGGGTTCCAAGTTCCATTAACATCAACACGAATAATTTGTATGTAGTTTGTTTTTTTTTTTCCACCAATATCTTGCATTTTAGATTAGTTTCCAATCTAGTAAGGGCCTGTTGATTAGTGGGAAAAGAAAAGTATTTAAAAAAAAAAAAAGAAAAAAGAAAAAAAAAGAAAAGTAATTGTATGCAGCAGTTTTCATTTAAGTCAGCTCTCATGGTAAAATCTGTCTTTTGGAGGAACCATTTTATCCTCGAGCCAAGGATATGTTTATGCAAGTGGGCCCATGGTTCAGGGATGAGGGATCCAGACTGTTGACCTGATGGGTGCTACCATGGATGGATCATGTTCTAAAATTTACTTTTGTATTTTTAATTGGTGAAGCCAGTAACCTTGTTGACTTGGACAGTTGCAGAAGATTGCTAGTGGCCTTGTATTATTGTATCTAGTGCTAACACTTGTTCCCTAACCTTAGATTCTAGCAAATATCCTAATCATGCTAAGCATACTTCTTGAAATACTTTCTACTGTATGCAATTCATGTAATCCTTCACTAAATATCACAATCCAATAAACAATTGTATGATGTTAAGTTCTGTTATTATTGTCGTTATTGTTTTGTTTTTAATTGAAACAGAATAGTTATTACTCACTAAATAGCTGTCATTCACCCTCATCTGTTCACCTTCACCATATTGTAGATCATTCTCCTTGCTGTAGCTGATCTGGCTGCAGCTCCCATCAGAAGAGCTGCAGCTATTCTCCCCTCCAAGCATGTAAGCCCCATCTTTCATTCGATATGAATGGTGTGGATGATGGTGGTGGTGGTAGCGATGTATGGGAAACCTCTCATGGGTTTGTAAGATGCAGCTGGTAGCATTGAAAAGGTCTGGTGGGGCAGGCATCCCTGCAAGGTTTGTGGGAGATTTTTGAAGGGGTGAGAAAGCTTCATAAGCAGATGGGAAGGGTGGTTGCTGCTGTGGTTTTCTTTGAGAGGGAAGATTCCCAATCAATCTAATTTGAAATGTTTCTGAGTTTCAGTTTGATGGTAGCATTTATAAGTTTTGATCAGGTAGCAAGTTACTGAAATTGATTTGCTCATCCATCTCTTTAATCAAATTAAGCTTAGTAGAAGAAAGTTTCTATTGGCCTAACATGCGCAGAGATGTCTCCAAGCATGTGGAGAGGTGCACAAAATACTAGTCTGTATACACTCAGATTTCAAGGAGTGGAGAGCTTCTCATTGTGCAGGTTGGCCAGTTTGCAAATTGCCTGATTGAGGCTAGAAATGAATTGCAGCATAAGTACGTGCCTATCATCTCGTTCAATGTGCTGACTTGCTCATGGGTTGCATTTTTTTTCTCTTTTTCTTTTTTTTTACCAATTTCAAGTACTTTTTGTTTTTGTGCAGATATGAGATCATTCAACACAATGCATTGATCAGGTCCACACATATAGACAAATTGCTCACATTTTAAAATAAAAGCCATGAGTCCATGCACTAGAAAAAAAAAACTAATACTATTGGATGAGAATGTTGTTATCTTCAGGAAATATTACAAGTTCATTTTGCTTGTGTCTGCAGGTTCTGGGTACACCTACTCAAGAAGAAATCAAATGTATGAATCGAAACTACACAGTTTAAATTCCCTCATATGGTGAAGATTGGCAGATTTGGGATCCTAATCCTAACTGAAACGGCTACAAAGTTGTCATTTCAGGATGTTAATGGTAGCAGCAAAGAATGTATGCTTTGCCTCTCTCAACACGCCAAAGATCCCAGTTCTGTTGCTTGGTCATGCATTATGACATGCTCTGTGGTCTGCGCCATGCATCATGCATGCTTAAACAATGAGTGGAGCATAGAGGATTTATTTATTTATTTTTCATGTATTCAGACCATTGTAAACTTATTGTTGTAAATATATAATTTTTATTATGAAGTTGTACAATATATATATATATATATATATATATATATATATATATATATATATATATATATATATATATAAATCCGTAAGGTAGGCATGCTTAATGTGCATGTATAAATTTTTGCTGGTGTGGTTTTCTTTCATAAGGAGATGGGAAGGGTGGTTGCTGCTGTGGTTTTCTTTGAGAGGGAAGAGTCCCAATCAATCTCTTCTTTAGCTTGGTGTTCCAGTAGTTCTTGATATCATTGTCAGTACTGCCTGGCAACTGAGCAACTATGATGGACCACCTGAATTTCCGCTATTTCAGCAGTGGATCACACTTCGTTGTGCAATAGAACAAGAAGATGGTGTGGATGATAAAACACATGCTTCTAGGTGGCTAGCCCTGAAGGAGTGCACTTTTCACCTATAGCTATGGTTATAATCCGTAGCACTTAGTACCGTAGCTACAGGTTTCAAAGATATAGTTACATTTGCAACTAAAACCAGTGCTGCAGCTATAGTCTCAATAGCTATGGCCAAAATCCGTAGCTATTGACTGTATTAAAAATTTATATAATTGTAGTGCTTTTACCATTGCTAGTATATGACCTGATAGACCATACCCAACACCAGAGAGACATAGGACCCTAGAGATCTGTATAAATATGTGGTCAGACATGTTCACTGTGGAAACATAACAAGATAACATTTATTGTAATATATTTCCTTTTAGATCCATAAAAGCAGGATCTAAAACGATGAAAGCTGAAACCAGGCTATGACGGTGGAGATCACCGACTCCTTATCTAATAAAATTCAGATTGATCAAAGAAAATAAAAATGGGACTCATTTCTTCTTATGCTGCTGAATTCGCTTTTCAAGGGCAAAATGCTTGTAAAAATGGGTTGAGGTTAAGTTCGCCTTCAACTAGTTGTAGATAAAGTACAAATTTCAGCAAGCAACTTGAGTCACTTTGAGGGCCATTTTCTTGATCTTTTTCATAGCAGAGAATTGCTTCATGCGACTTACAACTGTAGAATCAAGAGGCTTATCAGGAGCTATACCATCAACCTGAACCCATGGATGGCCTGCAAGAAAACCAACTATACATTAAGCACAGGCAGAAAAAAGAAAAGGACCATCCAGTTTACTAGGAAGGATATCATTTCCAATCTACCCAAAATGATAGAACTATCCATAATTTTTGTAAAAAGACAAGAGGCCACATGAATTTCCATAGAGAAATATTTCAAGGCAGTTAAATGGAAGCACGCGTGGCCTATCTATTTGCGAGTGTAGCTGCAAGATTGTAATGATGATTTTCTGTTTGCCTTGTTCAGGCATAATAACCAGGGCTTATAAGTTATAAGGTTTCATTATCCTTAAATAGTGTGCCAACTAAAAGAAATTTCTGAAGACCACTGAGTTTTCTAGATTATGGACAGTGAGAAGCATGTCCATCATTGGAAGATAACAAAACAGAATGCAAATTGAGAAATATTTCTGCACTAATAAACAAAACCATAAATATTTAACCACTTTCAAGATCTCTAAATTATAAAACATGGTATAGCTATATAAAAAAAAATACTCACACGGAACTTGATGGACAGTCAGCCGCTATTTTGGGTCTCTAATAAGCATTCTCCATGCTAAATCTCTTGCACTCTCAAAGATACTAGGCCATGGATCGGGATGAAAAGTCAAGGTCCCCATTCAAAACCTGTTCAAATATTCCTTGCTCGGATTCTGGATCATCACAGAGAAATGGAAAACAAAGTCAGCCATTGTTGATAGAATCACCCAACATTGTTGATAGAAATGGAAAACCAAGTTGACTTTTGTTTTTTACTTTTTCAAAAAAATAAGGCAGCTAGAAAACTCAAATGGTCCCCACCACAGGAAAAAGTAGGCATTGAAACACGTACCGTTGAAACCTTCCTGAGGTCTACCGTGATGTTTGTATGATAGCTAAGAAGGTTTCAAGGGTTGAGGTTCAACCCCCACCAAATCTTGTGGTGTGGTCTACTTGAGTTTTGAATCTGCTTGTTATAGGCGAGCTCCCGCAACACGAAGCGCTGATGGGCCCACCGCAATGTCTATGTAAAATCCACTCCGTCCATCAGTTTCTCAAGATTGTATTACAATGAGAAGCCAAAAATAAGGATGATCCAGTACCCAAGTGGGCCACAGAACAGGAAACTGTGGGGATGGAAATGCAGATCATTGAAATCTTCCTGAGGCATGATGTTTATATGCCATCCAACCCCTTCAGAAGGTGATTCCCATCAGGATGAAGGGGAAAAACAAATATCAGACTGATCCCAAATTCCCATCGGACCCAATAGGGTTTCAACGGTGGGTGTTAATTCTTCAATTTTTCTGCAATCTCATCTTACCATGAGCTGGAAAAAATGATGGATGGATTGGATTTTACATGGACATTCCAGTGGGACCCATTGCTTCATGCTGCAGAAACTCCCTCCAACTGGTCGCGTACGAAGAACAGCTGGTTTCGTTGTCTGATATCCAACCGTCGGTCAGATTGGTCGAATCCATTTATCTAGACTGTCCAGTAGGTGCAACGCACATTCCTGGCCGATCAAGCAAAAAAATCACATCGACTGACTAATCCAATACATCGATGGAAGTGATTCTTTATAGCCGTAAGCCATCCATCGCAATTCCACCAAGTGGATGGTTCAGATTCTTGATTAGACCTACTTTTTTTTGCAAGTGATATTGGCCGTCCATCTTATTGGCAAATGATTGGATGGTGATATGACTTTGAAGGGAACAAAAAGAAAAGAAAAGAATTGTTGGAAAATGCTTGTGAAGGTGGTCATACAAGCCTGATATTTTAGATGTGTTACTCTCTGTGGTTAGGGGTGTACACGAACTGAGTTAGCTCGCTCGCTCGACTCAACCCGAAAAAGCTCAATTCAACTCGGTTTGAAGTTGAGTTCAAGCTGCCTTGAGCTGGTTTTTTTAGCTTGAAAATTTTTCGAACCGACTTCGAGCTTGCCCGAGCTCAACTCGACTCGGATCTAATCTTAACTCAAATTGAATTTAGATTGAACTAGTTCGGTGATGATATTGATGTTGCTCAATTAGTGTTTGATGAAATAACTCAACAAAGTGTCAGCTAGTGACAAGGAAGGTATGTATACGAACAAATACCATTTTTCCTTGATTTTGATGTTGGCTATAAGGTATTAGATGAAATACTTGTGAAGAGTACTGTTATTTTACATACAGTAAAAAATTGAAAGTGCATTGCATGTATTTGTAAAAATAAAGTAAAGGCACAGTTTTAGCTCAAACTTGGCTCAAATTAGCCCTAGTTGCTGATCGAACTACCAAGTTTGCCAATTAGGCTTGAGGACCGAGCCGAGCCAAGTTTGAGCTGGGGTTAGCTAGTGGCTGAGCTAGCTCGACTCGGTGTACACCCCTACCTGTGGCCATGGTGGGGTGCGGCTTCCGTAGATCCATGAATGTGGGGCCCAACGTGATGTATGTACCTCACATCCACACCATCCATCCATTTTGACAACTCATTTTAGTGCATGATAAAAAATGAAGCGGATCCAAATCTTAGTTGGACCCACCACTGGAAACGTTGGTGATTGACCATTAGAAAATTCTTGTGGGCTACAAAAGTTTTGGATCAAGATGATATTTGTGTGGTCCCTCGGATGAAGTTCTTTGTGACATTATTAAGAGATTAGATGGCAAATAAGCAATCCAGTGGCTCTGAAGAAGTTTTTAATTGTGAGCATAGAATCACCAGTTTCCTGCAGTGTGGTCTACCTAAGATTTGGATCTCTTTCATTTTTAGGATCATGACCTAAAATGAGCTTTCAAAACGGATGGATAGGGTGGATGTAAGGCTCATACATCACTGTGAGCCCCATAGTCAGGGAAACACCCGCCTCGTTGGATCCACCGAAGCCACGCCCATGGTGGGGCCTGTGCAAAGGACAGTTGGGATCTTGCACACGTGTACCAGAATGTAAGGTTGGTGACTAGGTCTGCACGTGTGAGATTAGCATTTTGCCATTTAAGTAACTCGCACTCAACCAGATTGTGTCAGATAAATGCTGTACGGAGCTGACCCATGTGCAAGATCCAGATCGTTAATCGGTGGGGCCATAGCCCAGAAAATAGGCTTTTCCGTTCATCAGGTGGGCCACACAATGTCCACGAGAACTGCATTATTATAACTCATGAGCTGTACATGAACCGAGCTAGTTCGGTTAACTTCCTCGGCTCAATTCGAAAAAGCTCGAATTGAATATGTTCAAAACTGAGTTTGAGCTGAGTTGAGCTGGTTTTTGGAGTTCGAAAAAATATCGAGCCGAGCTTGTCTGAGCTCAAATTGACTTGGAACGAACCTCAACTTGAATTGAACCAATTCGGTTTCTCGGTTCTTTTGATATTGATGTTGCTCACCAAGTGTTTGATGAAATGACTCAACTGAGTGTTGTTTCGGGTGTATACATTCTCCGTGGGATCATGGCAATGAAAGTATGGATATGAAACAAATCACTACTAGATGATAAAAATACCATTGCATCTTGATTTTGATGCTCCTAATCGAGTGTTTGATGATTTGGTTTTGTTTTCTTTTGTGAGAAATTGAAGGTGCATTTCTTTTGAAAAATGCTTTGCATGAGTTCTAACTTGCTCACTTGCCCAAGTTGTTAACTAAACCGAGCCAAGACGAGTTCGAGCTGGGGTCAGCTACTGGTAGAGGAGGGCATTGAGCTGAGTCGAGTTGAGGTGGGCAAAGCTTGGCTTGGCTTGTCCATAATGTACTCGAGTTCGAGCTCAAGCTTGGCCTCGAGCTCAACGTTGTTTGACTTGTTTGCATACCTTCTCAGTTCAAGATCGTGGTTCAGTCAGTCGAGAAAGTATGGATATGAAACAAATCACTAAAAAAAAACAAAATTACATGATAAAAAATAAACCATTGCATCTTGATTTTGATGTCTTCCACGCCTCTGAAAAAAACAGTGTTTAAATGAAATTCCAATCGGATCATTGGATTTCCTTGAAGCCTTACTCTCAATTTCTATTTTACAAGATCAAGAGATTGAAATCATCTATTGTGAGATTGAAGGTGCGGTCCATGCGTTTGCATGCGAGAGCCGAAAGAAAGAAAGGGAAAGGGAAGGGGATCGTGCGATCGGGTAGAGATTCTAGGGTTTGTTTTTATTTTTTATTTTTAAGTTTAACTTAAAACTTATATTAATAATATATATATATATATATATATATAATATTTAATATATTTAATAATCGAGTCGAGTTTCGTTGACCGAGTTGAGTTGAAATGCCCCCGGTCGAACTTGGCTTGAACTCAACTCGAGCTTCAAATAATTAGTTTGGCTCGAATCGGTCATTCAAGCCGAGCCGAGCTCGAGCCGAGTTCAAGCTTTGAGCTAGCTTGACTCGTGAACAGCCCTAGTGGTCGAGCCAAGTTGAGCTGGGTCAAGCTCGACTCGGTTCAACTCGTGTACAACTCTACAACTCATTGCATGCTGATCCAGATAATGGCCAGTGAGCATGGTTTTACGACTCGTTGGAGTTGGGTGCAAATCGGATGGTTGACTCAGACTTGATGGGATCTGATCCGGGTCCACACCACCAGTCACCCCATTTGGGGCGAGTCGTGACTTGACTCGGGCCTGAATGAGTCGATCCGAGTCACGAGTCTTTTAATCATGCCTGTGACTCTGTGAGGCAATTCAATCCAGTAGAGATTGAAGAAGAGTTCACCGCGTACAAGTGACAATGTGGTAAGCATGTGAGAGATCCGGACCATTCATTAGAATGGGGTCACTGCCCATGTACCATGGTCCAAAAACCAGGCGCATTCAATTATTGGGTGGGACTCAAATGGACAACATAGATGGTCATTCTTCTCCATTTATTCACATCCACATGCAACATTCTCACCTTATCATATGATGGGTCCAATGTTCCATACGTAGTCACACATCACCCTTTAATCCCTTCTCACCTTATCATTTCTCCATTATAAAAGGGTAAGTTTACAAAAATCTATTTAATTAATATGAAATTTCACCTCCGGTACCTTTTAAAAAAGTTTTCAAAAGGCTACCTTAATAATCAATAAAATTATCATTCCACTAATTTCCATTACATTTCTTTTTCGGGTTAGGTGGGCGAGTAAATGGGTTGGCTGCTTAGGTGGGCCCCATCACGATGTTTATGTTAAATCCACCCTTTGCACTAGGTATGTCACCCCATTTACTATTTAGGTGGACTTACATGATTGGAAACAGTGTATAGGATAACAATCACCTTCCAAACTACTTCCCTTAATATGGCCCAATTGAATTATAGATGGGCTTAATTTTTAGGTCCTATGCCTAATTTTTGTGTGTCATCTAATAGTTGGAGTGGATTTCATATAATCATCACGGTGGGCCCTGTAAAAATCAAGACGAACATCTCTCCTAGCTATTTTCTTTGGCGTGCCCAACCTGAATCACGAGCTAAGCTAATATTTTAGCTCTAAACCTAATTTGGGATTAAGCATCTAATGGTCAGATTGGATTTTGCATACACATCCCAGTTGGCCTGGCTAAAAATCAGGACCCCTCTCCAATTATAAAGAGGGATTCTTTGTAAGAGAAATGAATTGCATGGTATGAGGCTCTTGATTTTGACAGGCCATTGTGTTGTCTACGTTGTTGATTCCCATATTAGGCTCAATGAGAAAAACATAAGGTTCAGTTGTGGTTCTTGTTTGGCTACACCAAAGGAAACTGTTGGAAGAGATATGTTCACCTTTAATTCTTATAGGGCCCACCATATATAAAATCCATTCCAACCATTGGATTGCACACAAAAACTTAAACGCATAGCCCAAAAATCATATTCATATGTGATTCACATGGGCATGTTAATGGAAACAGTTTGTAGGGATAGTGTTTCCCTGTACACTATTTCCAAATAATGCATCCACCTGAATCAAAGATGGAGCTGATTTTTGTGCCCTTGGCAACACACTTGGTGGTTACGGTGTATTTTACATAAACATTGTGGTGGGGTCACCCAAGCAACCGACCCATTTGCGGCCACACCCACCCAACTCGGCTGTTAAAGAAATGTAAGAAGGGAGATGAATGATCATTATATTGATTAATGATGTAGTTTTTACAAAAAGGCATTCGAATGTTAATTACATATTAATTAAAGATACTTAAAAAAAAAAAAAAAAAACCCTTGTAAAGATAAATAAAGGGAGTTGAAAATATATATAATATACATTTGATACCTTTTCAGAAAGCTTTTCAATTAGCTACTCATTGACAAAGTTGGGTATGCCGTATGAGCAAAGGCGTTGCTTGCGTAGCCTCATTGTGATATTTATGTGAAATCGACCCTGACAACCAAGTGGGTCCCCTGTGTTAAGCCCATGACCGAAAAATTAGTTCCATCCATGATTTAGCCGGACCACGCTACTAGAAACAGTGTATAGGGCAACCCTCACCCTCCAAATTGTCTCCCTTGGTGTGGCCCATCTAAATCACAAAAGGGTTCGATGTTCGGGGATCAAGCCTAAATTTTGGCATAGCAACTAGCAGTAGGAGTGGATTTTATATAATAAATGTGGTGGGCCTTGTAAAATCCAAGGGTGGACATCTCTCTCAACTATTTTCTTTGGCCAGTTTCCTTTGGCGTGACCCACCTAATCACAGCTTAGATTATTATTATTATTATTATTATTATTATTATTATTGCCTTGGGCCCAACATGAGATTGCATATCTAATACTCATAGTGAATTTCATATACATATTACAGTAGACACTTTAAAAATAAGCCCCGCATACCTACAATTTCCGTTTAAATATCTGTTTATGTCTTTTTAATTGTTGGTAGGGGGATGCCACCCTTGAATTTTTATGAGGCATGGTGATATGTATATAAAATTCACTATGACTATTAGACCTGTAGTCCTAGGTTAGACCTGAATCATGTGGGGCCACACTAAAGGAAATAAATGGGAGAGAGCCACCCTTGATTTTTATAGGACCCACCGTGATCATTATATGAAATCCACAAAAACCATTGGACCACACCAAAATTTATGCTTGCTTGGGGCCAAAACATCTTCCCATCCTTGCATTAGGTGGGGCACATAAAGGGAAATAGCTTGAAAGGTGAGGGTTATCTTGCACGCCGTTTCCAATTCTGCAGTCGGCATTGAGCTAAATTTTGAGCCTGAGCCTAACATGGGATGACACACCTAGTTATCACTTATCAAGGTGGATTTCACATAAACATTAAGGTGGAGCCCATCCGAGCCACTTGATCCATTTAATCAAAACTGCAACTTCAGTGTCACCGGAAGGTATTACTATGATAATTACTTAAATTAATCAGATAGCTTATTAAAAACTTTTTTGAAAAAAACATTGAAATGTAAATTTTATATTAAATAGGTAGTTTTTTTTTTTTTTTTGGTAAATTCACCTGAAGATTTTTTTTTTTTTTAAACCACAGTTAACTGACTACAAAGGATGTTATCTCTGATTCTGCATAGATAAGTTATCAGTGCCCGTTTGAACACGACTTCTGCAAAAGGGCTTTAACCCCCAAAAGTGATGTTTTCCTCGACTTTTTAGGGACTATTTCACCAGCAGTTTTGAAACTAACTTTTTTTTTTTCCCCAGGAGAGCATGTTAGGTGTTACCCAGGTAGCTTGGTGGATGTTATCCTTACTGTGGGGCCCTCGTGCTGATGTTTTGTATATCCACACTGTCCATCCGTTTCTCCAGCTCATTTTAGTACAGAGTCCCAAATATTATGAAGATAAAAGTCTCATGTGGACCACACCATAGAAAAAAGAGGTGATTGAGTGCTTCACCATTAAAAATTCTAAAGAGCCCTTTATAAGGTTTTCGTAATGTTTATTTGTGATCCAATCTCTTGATAATGTCGATAAGATCTGGATGAAGGGAAAATACATAGATCAACTTGATCCAAAACTTTTGTGGCCCATAAAAAAGTTTTTAATGGTCATTCATCACTGTTTCTAGTAGTATGGTCCACCTGAGATTTGGATCTTCTTAAATTTTGGAAAAACAGATGGACGGCGTGGATATACATAAAACTACATCAAGGTGGTCCCCACACGATTAGGGTAACACCCACTAAGCTGTTACCCAGGTAACAGCTAATCCGCTAAAATTTTTCAGTGGGTATCCAAACGGGCCGCAAAACCATTGTTTCAGTACAAACAAGGATTTTATCTACAAACAGTTGCTTTGATGTTGCATCGGACGCACCTTCTAGGGGGGGTTTCAAGTAGGGGTGTACACAAACCAGGCTTAGGTAACACCCACTAAGTTCGGGTCAGGATGGGCCAATTTTCTAGGCTCGAAATTGAGTTCAGGCCAAGTTTGGATACCTCCCAGTTTGGCCCGACTCGGTCCGAAATCCGACTCGCCTCGGCCCGGCCCGACCCGACCCGACCCGGCCCATGTATGATTGTATTTAATTTATATAAAATGTTTTATTTTATGCTTTGTCAAATGTATGTAAATGTCCTGACTAGTTAGATTTTTTGTGGAGTCTATAGTTCAACTATCTAAACCGTTGATCGAGAGCCTTGTAATGGGACGCGGATTACCTACCAAAGTCATTCCCATGAACTTGTTATAAGGTTCGTAATCGCTCAAACTCGATTTTGTCTAGATGTTGGCAAACAGTTGAATGGGCGGACGGTGAGGCCTTCTAGGAGGTGTACACCCCTAGTTTCAAGCCTGCTTTTACGGTTCACTGGGGGTACTGATATTTGTTGGGTCTGAGTTTTGGGAGTTTGCAAAGTGCATCCAAACGCACATCTGTGTACAAATGAACCTCAGGGAATTTTTAGGGCACGTTTGGCTTACCTATTAGCTTATTACTACACCAATATTATCATAATGTGTGGTAAATGAGTAATGATTATTATTATTAGGGTGCTTGGGGACGCCCCCTCTTCAACTGGGAACGGGCAAAAGCTTTAAGTGGCTACCTTGATGCATGGGTCTTATCCACACTGTCCATATTTTTCATATTATTTTAGGGTATAGACCCAAAAAATGAGGCAGGTCCAAGGCTCAAGTGGACTACACAACGGGGATTAAACTCTTACTTATGAAAACTTCCAGGGGGCTATATAAGTTTTGGATGAAGCTGATATTTATGTTTTCTCTTCATTTAGGTCTATGTAACTTTATGAAAAGGTTGGATGGCAAATAAACATCACGGTGGTCCATAGAAAAGTTTCAACGGTGAGAATCATTATCGCCACGGCTTCCTGTTGTGTGGTCCACTTGAGCATTGGATAAGCCTAATTTTTAGGCTTATGCCCTGAAATGATATGAAAAAAAAAAAATGATGGACAATGTAGATAAGACCCATACATCTCGGTGTCCACTTAAAGCTCCCGCCTGCTCCCAGCTTCGAGATGGGGCCGGGTAGTAGGCAATCTCTTCTTCTTCTTCTTCTTCTTCTTTTTTTTTTTTATTTTATTTTTATTTTTATTTTTATTTTATTATTTGTAAATTTAATATAGTATGGTAGTAGGCAATCTGAGTCGGAAGCGGATCGCGTACTGAGTAACTCAGTAACCTAACCGTACTGTGTAAACTCTGTGGGGTCCACCTTCATTCATAAATTTTATCCAACCCATTCATCCATTTTACCAGATAATTTTAGGGCTTTAACCCAAAAATGAAGCCTATAAAAAATCAAGTGGACCACACCAATGTAAACAGTGTGAATTGAACTTCTACCATTGAAAAGTTCTTGGGGGCCACAGAAGTTTTAGATCAAGCCAATATTTGTTTTTTTTACCTTCATCCATTTCTGTTTGATCTTATGAATAGGCTGGATGAAAAATAAACATCACTGCGTGCCTTAGAAAGGTTTCAACTGTGGAAATCAATACTTCCACTGTTTCACGTGGTATGGTCCAGTTGAGGTGTGGATATACTTCAATTTTGGTCTCAACGCTTAAAATAATCTGACAGCGTGGATAAACCACATCCATTCACGGTGGGCCTAACAGAGTTTACTCAGTATGATAAGAGCCTACTGAATAACTCGGTACGCAATCCGATTTCAACTGAGTCACTTGGAAGTAAAACATGGTAGTGGCTGTACCTAGTACCCTCTCAGACAACGTGTAACACTTGATGTTATTTCTTCAATATATGTTATATCCACATCATCCATCCATTTTACAATATTATTCTAGGACATGTCCCAAAAATAAGTAAAGTTGAAAGCTCAAGTGAACCACATTGCTAACGTTCAATCCCCACCGCAAGCTGTGGTGTGGTCTATTTTCGTTTTGAATCAGTCTAGTTTTTGTCTCATTCTAGAAGATGATCAATCAAGATGGATGAACGGTATGGATAAATCACACAACAACACACTTCTGCCCATTCATATCTTGTGGTGATTCCAAATGATTAGATTGATTTGACAGCTGGCAATCTTCAATCACAGTAAGATGTGTAATGATGTGAATTTCACACCACATTAAAATAGCACTCCATGAACCAAACAGGCCCAACTCATTGCAGAATTACATGCCAGAAAAAAAATGAGTGGGTACTAGTTCATTACAAGGAAAATAAATAAATAAATAAATGAAAGAGGTGATATTTGAAAGGGCACTTCTTCTGTTAGTTGACTCCAACCACCAGCCTAGCAATATAAAATAACTAAAACCCTAATCCTAGTGTCCATGTAATCAATTGCAGATAGGCTACATATCCAGACAAATCAATCTCTCCCACAGGTTTTCAATTTATTAGAATTTTGTCCCATTAGCCCAAGGTAGCACGCACCATCATTACATTTATGGTGGTCCACCCCATCTCAGTGAAAGAAGATGATTTTCAATATCCACCCGTACGTCGGCAAGGCCGCCAATGGAATAGAAATAGCATGGCAGCTGGAGCCATCAATGGGTGCGGCCCCCACCACAGTCTGGGTTAGCCCGAGCCCAGCTGTTTCATCTTCAGGCCCTTTATTTAGACTTACAGTTAGCTCAATGCCCACACCCCATTACACAGAAAGGGCCTATGCTCCGGTTCCGGCCCATTAATCGTCAGGTCTGAAAATCAGACCACAATCTAGTAACTGGGCCAGCCCTATATTGCCATTATGAGTGATAAAAATCTTGATATTCTTAGTGACAAGATTCATGTTAAAGACAGCACGTCAACGGGTTGTCATGCTATCATATCGCATCCGTGGGCCCTAACGCACCACAAGGAAACCCGGAAACTCAACTTGACAACATTACTCAACTGAATATTTAATTATTATAAATTTAAATATTAGTAAGATAAATAAATATTTAAAAATGTTCGATCAGGTAATTCAAAATCTGTAGGGGTTTGGGCGAATGGCAAGCGTCGTGGGTGTGCTCCTCCCGGACGCGAGTTTGATTTCCCTCCCTGGTATGCGTGCATCCGCAGGGAATAGTCTCACCTCAAAATGGTGAGATCATGGCTGAGTCACTCGCAGCAACAAGTTGCTCAGATACTAGGCTTGAAATCTTGCTGAGTAGTGAGTTTACACATCACAGCCCTGCGGCGGTGCACTGGGCGTACTGCAATGGTGCGGGCCCCCGACAGGTCACACCCACATGCCCATTTTGAACAAAATGGCTTGGGCACTCATGAGGGAATGCATGCAAGCAGCAAAGCCAATGACTTGATGTTATTCCAAATGATTGCAAGGGAGAAGTCAAAACCTGCAATGAAGAGAAACGCACAATCCTAATCTAATCAAAATTCAATTTCCATACATAGGATTCCACAACTTAGCAAAAACATTCTTTTCTTTTTTCATGAGTTAGTTATGGCTTTTCTTTTTTGCCATGCTTCAAAAGGCCTTCCACCCCTTTTCTCTAACCACTTCAACCAATGCTCAAGCCCAACATTCCTAGTATGAAGAGGAAACAGACCATAACTCATCTTCTCTTGACATGTCTACTACTTGCAGCTTCATCTCATTTCCATAACTTCATTACCATCACTGCTGAAGCCATTGAAACAGGTAAGTTTCTCCAACTAACTCTTCGCTTGTTGCTGAATTGATTGCCAGCCGTCGATAGGAGGGGCCCACTGTGGATTGCACATGGGCATGATCGGATGATCAAACCCATGCAATCAAGGTGATTTTAAGGTCCTCTGCAATTACTATGAGGCACTCGTATCCAACAACCGTGCATTATCACAGATGAATATAGTAAGAAGCATTTTTACTGAACATTGCTCTTTGATTCACATCATAGAAGGGGAATAAAAAAGTTGCTAAGCGCACATGCATGTGCAATAAAACTCAGGTACATGCCATTTGTGCCAGCATGGCATGGTAGGTCCAAGATCTAATCCATCCATCACAACGGCACCACTATATTGATGCTCTAGCCCAAGAAGCAGGTTGATCCACTGGTTGGGTGGGCCACAGTTTTTGGAAAAAATGTATGGCTCCGAAAAACTTCGCTTAAGTTTTCTAACCCATCCACCGGTTTTCAATATTGGGGCCCAGATGCTGATTGGACCAGATTTTATATTTTGCAGAACCAACCTGATGGATGGATTAGCTCTCACACGTGCTGTGCTGGCATGTGTGGCATGTACACGAGCTCTATTGCACACACACCTGCACTTAGCAAAACTCAAAAATTTAAATAGGGGGGCATTTTTCATGCTGTGTGTGTGTGTGTGTGGTGCTTCTAATGAATTTTGGGGGTTTCCCATTCGTCGCAGTTGATTTTGAGCTAGGAAGCAAACAACCCAAATCTCAATTAGTCATGGGAAATCATTTGGCTACATCAGTGAGTATTATCAAATACCATTTTGCTTCTCCAATCATCCATTCTTTTCATCTCTGGATATTTTGGCATATACCTGAATTGTTCTATAACAATGTTTCAAAAGGAGAAAGCGAAACAGGCTCCAGGGAAGAAGCGATACAAGGCTCCATCAGGACCCAACCCAATTGGGAATAGACGGCCACCGATTCGACCATAGATGGACAGGACAACAGCGAGATAGATAAACAGATAGATGGATAGGTTGCAGGTATTTGCAGTTAGAAGAAAAAGAAAGGGTGGTGATGTTTGTTTGTAGTCGAAGGATGAAATCTTATGGCTGTGGTAGACATGTCATATGAGCATAAACAGATTTTATTGTAGTAGATAGTAATGGTGTTTCTCTGCAGCTGACAGTGATGAACTATTTTTGGGGTAAGGTTTTCTTTCTATGGAACGATTTCAAAACACAAGGGCTCACGCAATTGCGTGCCCATTGTCTCTCACCATTTAAAGACAGTTGATGGGAATCCGCCATTTACAGATGGTGGGAGATAGAGTAAACGGATTCCCGGGAACACTTGGCTCACCTTTCTCTTGTCTTAAAATATCAATTACAATAACAGAGTTTACAGGGGATATGAAGAATTATAGGTGCTTTGCACAGTATACTCAGGTTTCAGATCTGCCAGGTGAGACCCATGATTTGGTAATCCAGACCATTGGTTTGTTGCTCTCACCCTGGATAAACTAAGCCCAAAAATATCGTTGGTAGGTCAATTATAAGCTTTCAATTTCAGCTCGCAAATAGACAGCTAAGAAGAGACAATGAAGTGATCCAGACTCTTTAAGTTCAAATGAAAAATGGCCCAAGGTTAGTAGCGAAGAAGTTCAACCTGAGAAAATTTTGATATGAGGCCCATCCATTGTATGCGCCCATCCATTGTATGCTGCATCAGACCAATGGTTAGGATCACTGAACCATGGGCCTCACCTGTCAGATATGAAAACCCAGGTATGCTGTGGTAAACCTCTGGTCAAGGATCCTATAATTCCTCCAAAGATATTGTGGCAAAATTTTGAGACAGACCTATGGTTGACAAATGCAGTTTGCAACAACGTCAACAGATGTAACATTCATAAAGAGACCACGCAATCTTGAAAACCCGTGAGAAAGAAAATAATTAAAATCACCTTTTTATCCATCCAATATCTTGCATCTGGAAAGAATGTATGATAATGGATCTTCAATGCTTTTCAAGTGTATAGTTGGACACAAATCTGATGTATGTAAGGTATGCACTAAGCATAGAGACCATGTGAAGCGACAACGTAAACAGGATAAAGAGAGAAAAGTAGAAACACCTTTTATCCACATAATCTTGCATCCTGAATGTATGATTACAGAACTTCAATGCTTTTTACACATGTAGCCAGCAACAAGCATAATGTGCACAACGTGTGCTTTATGCAGAGAAACATGCAATGCGACCACGTGAACAGGTAAAAAGAAAAGAGTAGAAACGATTTTGTATCCACTGCTACCAAAAGACCTCTGATACCCATGATAGAAATGCAGACACATGGTTCTATGCTTTCTAAGGACTTGGGGGAATTTTTAAAAATTTTAATTATATGGTTTGATGCAAACTTGCAATCTAATGGGCAGTGGCAGTTTGGAATACATGGTACAATTTAAATGTGTTCCGGTAGTAGGCTTCTTAGATTTTGGTTTGATATTGTTTCACTAAGTTTAGTTATTAGTGTAGATTGAATGAAGTTTTGGCATTATATACAGTATATGAGCTTTTGCTAAGCCCACATGCGTGTTCAATAAAGCTCATGTACATGCCACATGTGCCAACATGGCACGATGGGTCCAAGATCCAATCTATCCATCTGAATGTCATCACTATATTGATGCCCTAGCCCAAGAATCAGCTGATCCGCTGGTCAGATAGGGCCACAATTTGCCAACAAATAAAATAAAATTGTATGGCTATGAAAAACTTGGGCGAAGTTTTCTAACCCATCCACCTGTTTCCAATATTGGGGCCCACATGCTGATTGGTAAACAATTTTTTTTTTTGTGAGAAACAGGTAGAAGGTCAGACCAACCTGATGAACGGATTAGATCTTGCATGTATGTGCCATGCTGGCACATGTGGGGCATGGGCACGAGCTTTATTGCACATGTGTGTGCACTTAGCAAAGCTCTACAGTAAACAGTATCAATGAAATAGGACACCCTCATATCTTACTTTCTCAAAATGAATAACGGCCACAAAAAAAATGTTCTATTCGCATTTCTAACCCCCCCCCCCCAAAAAAAAGGTTCGATTTTCCCAAGTAATAACCCTTTGGATTTGTGCTTACCCAACTAAGAACCAGTTGTGGGACCCAAGCTTCAGGAGCTTGAGTTCACGGGGAGCATGTCTGAACAAGTGAGCATGATTATCTCATGTGATGGAAGTTCCTGGTGACTAAGACTCACTTCCTGTAGTTATGAACCACATAAAGCAACCCAAGGTCATGGAATCAATACCCGATTATTTTGAAAATGACATGGATTTTGAGTGGAGAATCCTTTTACCTTAAGCTAGTGTGCAATTAGAGTTTGCTGTTTCCAATTTATCCTTCAGTGGCCTTCGAAAGATAAATGCCGGAACACTCTTCTTTCTGCCCTCAGCTTCTTCCCACGTGTTGCCATCAGGGCCCTAACTCTAACTAAGATCCATAGCTGTTGCCTGATGAGAGATTCTTCACCTGCGACAACCACTGTAGACATTAGAGTTTTTTTTTTTTTTTTTCCTGATTCCAAAACACCAAAACACATGAGAAAAAAGGCTAGACCCACATACATTGACAGTTAAGTAGTCCTTTTTCTTCGCTGCCAGCCAAGTAGCTTAGGGTATGTTTGGTTGGCCCAAATTTCATTATATCTGGTACAATCAAATGCAGCCTTAATGACTGCACCAGAAACAGAAACCTTTATATTAATTATACCAAATATAAAATGGCCATTACTCTTAATATGCAATCTATGGTGATCTACATGACTCACCAGAAACCATAAGCTAAGGGATGTGCATATTCTATGCTGAGCATCTCTGCATTGATCATTTGATCCTGTCTGCTGGTATAATAACCAGTTTGCTGCTACTGGAAGCATACGTGCCTTCTAGGACTTCCTTTTCCTGCTGTAGAAGTTAGATCGGTCCAGAATAAATCTGGAAATCCGTTACGATACGGCTGTAAAGGCCAATATGTATAGATAACGGCCGTGACCATTACACAATATGGGGGTGAAATGGGGCAGTTGTTTTTTCTTGGACCGTATCAGCCGTTACGGGGCGTAACAGCCGTTACCCCCGTAACGGTAAAAAAATGGCACAACTTTTTTTCTATGTAAAATCTATTTTTCTCCTCTTTTTTTTTTTTTTTTTTTCACTTTTCTCATTCTAAAAACTTTCCTAGATCATTCTACAACAGATTTTGACTACTCGTAAGTCGTACCATGGTTTTTACGATTAAAATAGTAGATTGAAACAATTTTGGCAAATATAAGTTCCAAGGGCCTTTAAAAAAAAAAAAATGATGAAAAAGTACTATATATGCCATGCTTGATTGTGATGTGTAAACATTAGAAACACGTAAATTCACCAAACAACCCAATACAACCCTCACCAAAGAGTGGACCATTACGCTACCATAAACATGTTCAAAACAAAAAAAATGAATATAGATTTGGAATATTTACATTATTATGGATTTTTTAGTTTTTTTTTTTTTTTTTTTTTCCAGAATTTTTCAGGTAATTTTTTTTCCAACTGTTACGGGGGTTGTAATGGTCGTTGTGCTCCCGTATCAGTAACATGGTGACCGTTACATTAACTGTTACCGATATGGAATACCTTGATATAACCCCAACAAGGTCACCATCGTGTTTGCAACTTCGGATGCACAAGTGAATTGAATTGCAAGTTAATTTTGATGAGTCCATTTAGACAAGTAGAAAATTCCAAATTGTAATGACATCTCCTAGAAGTCATAACTCATAACAAGGAAGAGCCTTCAAATTGCAGTTACATTCATTTCAAGTCCATCTTGAAAGTAGGTAATTGCAGTTTGGAGCCCAATCCCTCAACGAAAATGTTAAGGCAGGCAATAACAATTTGATCGTTTCCGCTTTATTAGATTATTTGTTGCAATTCATTTGATAGAGAATAAAAATACGCGCTAATGAATTTTTTCAAGAATGTAAACGTCCAACTCTAAAACTTCAATAAGAGTCATGCTTTGACACTGAACTCTAAAACTTCAATAAGAGTCATGCGCTAATGAATTTTTTCAAGAATGTAAACGTCCAACTTGAACCCTTGACCAGGTGTTGAAACTCCTAAGAGTCTTTCACCCAATCCAAACATGCCCATCAAGGATCACTACATTTCTATTCAGCTCTATATCCATTCCGTCAAGTTTTCACTATCTTATTCTCTGTTTCTCAGTTACTATATCTGGAACTTCATAAGATGCACATAAATATAGCAAAACTTGCACATATTGGATGAACCGGTGATGTCAAAACACAGAATATTGACAATTTTACATGGACTGTAAATAGGATGGGTCAGGGTTAACCTGGATCCCACTCGAGTATTTATGGGATCCCATATCTAAACCTAACCCAATCCATCACACCTCATATAGCCAGATTAATGCAGGGCCATTTTCACACCAGGCTCGAGTGGGGTAGCCTGTGGGATGCGGGGACACAGTCGGAGTAGGCGGCCCGTGTGAGGCAGGTGGCTCGTGTGAGGCGGTGCCCATGCTATGTGGGGCCCCATGGGATGTGGGGCCAGGGCTATGAGATAAAGTGATTAATTCACCATGCTCTATTAGTTCGAGCTTTTAGAGCAAGTGGTTAATTGTCCTACATTAAAGTGGTATCAGAGTGGGAGGTCTCGTGTTCGAGACTCCTCACCGGGGGTAATTAATGCAGGGGCATTTTCACACCGGGTTCAAGTGGGGTAGCCTGTGGGATGCGGGGACTGTTCAGTATGCTCATTGGTGCAATAATTAATGATCCAGCTGTCATTTGTGATTGTAACCTTGGGGAGAATCACATACATAAATCATCATCATCATCGAAACCTTATCCCAGATCATTGGGGTCAGCTACAAGAATCATGTTACATGATTATGAGGTTTAAATGTCATACTGTCCGGATTTACGATAAAAGTTGTGGCAAAAGTTTCATGCCTGCTGCCAAACTAAAGCAACCCTCCGCAGGGCTCGGGACAAGCGATGAGAACACAGAACTCCCACCTAGCACCACGTAATAGTCAATAACAAATGTTGATTAAAATCAGCAAGTTAATCACATAAATACATATCCCACAAAGGTATGCAAAACTGGAGTCACATGATGAACATAATCTAAATAAAATCTTTCACATTTCGGAATATGTTTTGTGAAACATCAGAGGATTGCAGGCTTTTAGATATTTTTTGCTTGGTAAACAATCTTCAATCTTGCTAGTGCTTATAACGGATGAATTACAAAATTACATGTTTAGTGAAATTATCAGTGCATTTTATGACGAAGTGATCTATAGAGAAATTCTAGGGAGTCTCACCCTTCAAGGTCCATCCATGAAGCTTGTGCCTTCTTCCTGACCATGCATCATCCATGATGTGCATCTAGAAGGCTGTACCACAGATGCAACACATGGAAAAAATCTCACTTCTCAAAGCTCATGAGCTACAAAGAACATCAATATATTAATGCATGTGTACGGACAATAAGGATCTCTAATCAGCAGGATTTTGACATGTAGGCCACCATAATGAGGCCTGCTAGGTAAGTTTATATGAAAAGCAGGTCGCATCAGGTTCAGATTTACGTGACCTGAATGACGTTGCACCTGTACTAAAGACTTGTGCTAGTCAAGTTCACATGTTCTGCATCACTTAATCCATTTTCTTTTTTGGGTATTATTTGTATATCACTTTTGTAGCCTGGATGTAATTCTATCATATTGATATATCTTTCTAATTCTGTTACTTGTATGAACCAAATTTATACAACAATGCATCTTTCAATATCATCGCATAACCCTGTGGCTGCGGTAGTATGTCAGGTTTGCTTAGTTTGAAGTGCCGACACTGACATGAGTGTCTGTATCTAAGTTACAGCCTGTGAACCAAAAAATTTAAACTGTTCCATTTCCAAGATGCAAGCTAATATGGGGAAATTAGAAAAATCACCAAATCACACAAGTCACAGAAATGCTGAGATAGAGACATGTGTTGGCTCAGATACCATATACTGATATAGAGACGTGCATGAATGATATTACCAAAGATCAATGATTAGCATGGACATACAGTATGCTACAGAATGTAACACAAAAAATTACATATCACTTGCTTTTGGAAAAAATAAATTTTGAAGAATATTCCAACCAGTAGATTGATAATCCTGAGAGGGCCAACATAGAAAAATAACCAATAATAAGAGGAAATTGAAGATGAGAAGCGTATTCTTTGAAGCCGGATCAACAGTCTGCCAACAGAGAATATAATTATAGGACTTTGATATATGTTAAAAAAAAAATAAATAAATAAATAAAATTTGAAAAGAGCAGCAATGACTTTAGAAAGATGATTCTCCACTTGAGGCGGCTTCATGAGCTCCATTGACACGTGCTGAGAAACAACAAGAAGTGGTAGAACCAGGTAGGCTACAGTGTCAGACCAGCCCCTGCAGGAGGCATTGTAAAAGATCTTTACAATGTACAAACCTATTTCGGAAAGCAGAGCACATCTTTGAAACCGCACATCATTACAAGCAGCGACGGACAATTTTGCCCACGAAATTAGTTTTGAGAGAGTTGTGAAATTTGGAATTTAAAGGACATTACAAGGGATTTCTAACATAGGTAAGTGTATTTAGGGAATTTGAAAATTATGGTGCTTATAAATGGATGGCTCAGATTTTACCTGCTCCTCGTGAAGAGTGGTTCCAATTTTATCTCTTCTTTTTTTAAAATAAAATATTAAAAAAAAACTTATTTATTAATTTATTTATGCGAGCAGCTGCACCCTCTCTCTCTCTCTCTCTCTCTCACACACACACACACACACACACACACAATATCTCCCGGGTAAGAATAGTCCTGAAAAACTTTGTTTCATTGAGTGGAATAGGATGCAATGGAGACACAGATTACTAATGACCGAAAGAAAAATGTATACATCCGCAAAAGAAGAAAATAAATTCCCTACTTTAAGAAAGATGCTTAACAAACAAAATTTCATGAAAATTTTACCTAAGGATGCCAGGTGGTGGATGCCAATGTTTATTGAGAAAATATTCAAAACTGCAATTTCTGTTTCTAGAGGCACACAAGCAAGCGCGCGCGCACACACGCACGTGCCTGCACGCTATATGTATCTGTGAATCGGTAAGTTGGCCACACGCTCACATGCGCGCGCACACACACAAACATGCGCACCGGCATGTAGGTAAGCTGCTCTCTCTCTCTCTCTCTCTCTCTCTCTCTCTCTCTCTCTCTCTCACACACACACACACACACACACACACACACACACAAATGCATGTGCATGTGTACATAAGCTGGTCTTGAACCCAAAACCTCATGGCGAAAACACACCCTGTCTATCATTAAGCTCTGACCTGACAAATTGGCATTTACCTGATTGCCTGTGTAGTCTCTCTTCAAGAGCTTTGATCTTGGGTTGAAGGTTTTGCATTGCCAGTGTTGCTTCCACCTACACAAATAATCTAAATCATCAGCTAACAGCATACTTGCATTGTCAACAATAGCCGATGATATAGAAAATGCATCATAGAAGTATTAAACATCAAATCAAGCATTCAGCGAAACCTTGCCAACCAGAGTATTTGTTTTGTCATGAGAACATGTCCGATGAGAACCGTTCTCAATTCTTCTGAACTTGGCCAACCACATGGAACACATGCAACCTCTGTGCATCTGAAAATAACTTTCAGCTTACCAAGTTGAGCCTGGTTGTTTCATGGTCTTGGTAAAAAGAAAAACATAACACACACACACAAACTTACAAAATGTTAAATGTTGAATGAGTTGTGGGCCTGCATTTTGTATTGATTGGGCCGTGTTGGCATGTGAGTGGTGTCAATGTGAGCCTCTATGGTTGCCAGATCCAAGAGCCCTGAAAAAAACGAGGAAGGTTGATGTTTGATGGGCAGCAACTGCAGTATTTTGCCAATCTACCATTTAAAAGCCATTCCCAATTTGCTAGGAAAAATCTAAGATGGCGACGACAACATTGTTGATGACTGATTGGGCCAGCTCCTCATCACCGTTGACAGTGATAAGAACAGCCAAAGTTAGCCATTGATGCATACCACCAGATCATTTCCCATATGTAAGATACAACTGCCTATTCAAATATCTTCACTATTGTAATGGGAGGAGTGCTTAGTCATTTACATTTTGGCACAATACTTTCAGAATTGATTACTACTTTCAAATAGCAAGCAAATAAACGAGAGTAATTTTGAGCATCACCCAATACAGTTGTTAAAGGCTTAGAGCTTTAGGGCCTGTTTGGTAGACGCCTAAAAATGAGTTCATCTCATCTTAGTTACTTGTAATTATGTGTTAGAAATCATATGCCATTTTGGTAAGGATTAAAAATAATCTTAACGACCAACACAATCATATTCTCATGTGATGAACTCATTTTCAGACGTCTACCAAACAGGCCCTTAATGTTTTTTTTTTTTCTCAGTCTTATGATGCCGCTTTCAAAAACCTCCCTTTGAAATTACAAATTTCTGATCCTATTTATACCATTTCTTTCTAAAATGCCATCACCACCTAGCCATATTCCAATTAAAGAAAAACTTCCCCATGCTCTTTGCCAAACACATTTTGAAACTAACACTTAATGTGTTTTGTGAGCTTTGATAAGCACATACATGTGTGCAGTAAAGCTCATGTACACGCCACATATGTGCCAACATGGCATGATAGGTCTGATATCCAATCATCCATCAGAAAGGAACCACTATATTGATGCCCTAGACAAAGAATGAGGTAAATCCACTGGTCAGGTGGCCCACAGTTTGCAAAACAGATGTCTGGTTCTGAAAAAGCTTGGCTGAAGTTTCTAGCTGATCTGCTTGTTTCCATTATTGGGGTCCACATGCTGAGTGAATCAGATTTATTTTTTGGGAAAACATGTAGAAGGTTAGACCAACCTGATGGATGAATTGGATCACGCAACTATGTGCCATGTCAAAACATATATGGCATGTACATAAGCTTTATTTCACAGGCAAGTGCACTTAGCAAAGTTCGTATTTTGTCACCAATGACAGCTTCTTCTTCTTTTTTTTTTTGTTAGCTGCTTGTTAGTACACCCACTGTCGGTTCACACTTCACTATTAGCCACCCCCACTAGGGATCGATACCAAGACCTCAGTGTTGAAACGAGGTATCTTTCGCTCAGTCTACCACTTGAGCTATACCACTTATCTTACTGCTGGGATCTTCTAATCAATGAGATTTTTGCACAGTGGCTCATATGTAGCAGAACCACTAAATGCATGGTCCAGATCATCGGACCATTGCACCAGGCATACAGTGGCGATGGGATGTCCTTGAGAAACAAACACGTGACTGCACACTGTGGTTGGTGTGGTTTCTCTCTTCATTTGCATTGCATGTTCCTGGCATTCACAAACCTTCATATTTTGTAAATGCCACTACAACCTGCCACATTCCTACTCTGCTACACATGCCAATGTGGCAAGTGTTAGCAACATCCATGCCTTTCATCAGATGAACCCCACCTTGACAGTGTCATTGCCTGAAAATCAGGTTGGTCTGATCATCAACCGGGCCTTACATGTATGAGAAAATGCACAATTAGAAGGAATTCACAAATGGTTCACAGTATAATGTGCAACCACTCCTCCCACCCCCTGCTGCCTGATTGTTTGGCCAATGCACAGAAGCTGTTGGACCCACCTGATGGACGGCCAGGATCTTGTACATGGTTGCAGTACTGGCCGGATAGTAGGATGTTGAGTAGCCATAGCAGGGCTCTGTTTTGAAACCACAATCTTTGATCATATAATCCTCTTCTAGTTGTCTTAAATTTTCCTTTTCCAGTAAAATCTTAGCTGAAAGTGTAAAATCAATCGATCTAGATCATCCAAATCATGGACCCAATGTAGACAGAGAAGAGGCTCTAAATCAGACTGATTGGATGATCCTAACTGCCCAATTGGTGACCACCAAATGGACGGCTAGAAAGAAAACGAACAGCTATTTCTAAGAGACGAATGGGATGCTATGATCCATCCACCATGGGGCACACAATTCGGACGGTCCAAAAACGGTGTGCCACTTTCCCACGTTTATACATTTTCAAGTAACGAATTTCCACTGAATTTCTGAATTCCAAGAAATCCACTCACCTTCAAAACGACTTCCATCACATCCAATATAAACCGAAACCATCCTCCGATTTCCTGAACTGCTGCATCACTTGTAGTGGTAGTGGAAGAATCTGCAGCAGCAGCAGTGGCATCTGCGAGTCTTTTGCTCGGCGGCAATTCCACGGAAATTGGCATAGGAGGATTGGAGAGCGGGACTCTCGTTGCAGCTGAATTTCACGGCCTTGGTGTTGAAATTCTGAGGTCTGGAGAGAGAGAGAAAGAGAGAGAGAGAGAGAGAGAGAGAGAGAGAGAGAGAGAGAGAGAGAGAGAAGGCGACGATGGAAGGAGAAGAGATGGGGGTTTTTTGCTACCATGGTTAGGGTTTCTCAGGGAAGGATTTTTACAGATTTTCATATATATATATATAGAGAGAGAGAGAGAGAGAGAGAGAGAGAGAGAGAGAGACTTGCTGTTTTCTGACCGACGAGGAACGATGGAGTTCGCCGTTAAATTCAGATGGTGTTCTCTGGAGTAATATTTAAAAATGCTCCAGTGCTCTCAGTGCACTGTAAGTTGCAGTGCTACTAGTTGCATTAAGACAGTTGGACAGTCTGATCCATTGATCTAGACTGTTCATTAGGTCCAGCGCACATTGCACGGGCTACCAGTAAAACATCAAACTAATATAACAAATGTTAACCATCTGATCAATGACCCTAAATATGGACGGTTAATACTATTTATATACTATTTATCTACAACCATCTGATCAATGCCAATCAGAAGATTCCGTAGCAAAACAAATAGAAGGCGCACAATAATTTATAATTACATTTATCTGTCCATAATCACCCTTCAGTTACTGTGTTTGTTTTCACTCAGTGCAATTTTCATGTAAAATATAGGTAGGGCCCACCGTAACGTTTACGAGAAATTCATTTTGTTTGGGTAAAAAATGAGACAAATATAAAACTTAAAGTAGCCTACACCACACAAAATGAGAGAATTAAAAGCCTATAGATGTATCCATGTCAAGCCCGTAAGGTTCTTCCATTTGGATTTTTTTATTTACCATTATTTTTTTTACACACTCACACAGCCACACTCACGCCACAGTGGAATTGAGAAATTTACAACTGTACGAGCCATTTATGGCCATTTACGAGACGAAGCCCACCTCATTTTACCTTACAGGAATAAGCCCCACCTGTACGGACGACTTGCCAAAGGTCGAAAATGCCTCTGCTTACCTTCAAGCGGATCGGTGGTGCTCTAAGACGAGCGCTGACGCTCCTCGAACTCCAAGTTGGACGAACGGTTCAAAAGATATTAAAGTTACATGGCCCTACAGTTACGTATTTATTATATCCACAACGTTCATCCATATTTCGAGGTAATTTCGGAGCATTATAAAAAAAAAAAAATCATATCCAAAGATCAATTGGACCACACCACAAAGAGCAGCAGAAAATTGATTTTCACCGTTGAAACTTTTACGGGGCCCACCATAACATTTATTTTCCATCCAATCTATTCGTAGGGTCACAAAGACCTGGATGAAGAGGAAAAACAAGTTTCATAATGATCCAAAACTTCCGTGACCCTTAAAAGGGTTTCAATGGTAGACGTTCAATCCTCCACTGGCTTTTACAGTGTGGTCCACTTGATAGCTAAATCTGTCTTATTTTTCTTCTCAAGACTTAGAACGAGTTCGCCAAATAGATGGACGGTTTGGATATAACACATGCCTCATAAAAGGACCCACAAAGGTGGTGGGGATTACAACAGGAAAAAAAAAAAAAGGAAGCCTGGAAGCTATGGCTACGGATTATGACCGTCGCCATATCCACAACCCATGCTTTTTCTATGTCCTTTGCTATGTATCGAAGGTCTTTCCATATGTACTTCGATATATCGAAGGTTTTTCGATTAATCGAAAAAGGTCCAGAACTGTTCAACGACTTTGCATAAAAAAATTCTGCAATTTTCGATACATATCGAAGTGTATTCGATGTTATTGAAGATATAGCTACATATTATAACCGTAGCTATAATTCAGTCCGTAAAAGTCTATGCAATTTTTTTTAAAATTATTTTTATTTTTTATTTTTTACATGGAGAACTTTATTCTACCTACAATTTTCTCTAATAAATATTTATATAAATATGTATATATAAGCATATAAAAAAAATTTCTCTCCTTTTTTCATTTCTTTCTTTATTCATTTAACAAGAATATCTTTTAAACCAAAATTAGTTACTTGATGTACCCTATATGATTTTGGGGAAGGAGAAGCTACTTTAGCCAACTAACCTAGTTATTTTCCAAAATTCCATCGGGTCGATGGTCGAAAATTCATTTCATTCACTTTACGGTCAATTTCAATTAGTTCGCGGTCAATTTCATTCATTTCATTTACTTCACGGTCATTTTCATGCATTTCACGGTCAATCCCAATGATTCCATTTTGATTCACGGTCATTTCCATGCATTTCATGGTCAATTCCCTTCACTTCACGGCCATTTCCATGCATTTCGCGATCAATTCGCTTCACTTCACGGTCATTTCCATGCATTTTACGGCTAATCCCGACGATTCCGTTTTGATTTACGGTCATTTTCATGCATTTCATGGTCAATTCCCTTCACTTCACGGTCATTTTCATGCATTTCATGGTCAATTCGCTTCACTTCACGGTCATTTTCATGCATTTCACGGTCAATCTTAGCGATTCCGTTTTGGTTCACGGTCATTTCCATGCATTTCATGGTCAATTCCCTTCACTTCACGATCACTTCCATGCATTTCACGGTCAATTCACTTCACTTCACGTTCATTTTCATGCATTTCACGGTCAATCCTGGCGATTTTGTTTTGATTTACGGTCATTTCCATTCATTTCACGGTCATTTCCCTTCACTTCACGGTCATTTCCATGCATTTCACAGTCAATTCGCTTCACTTTACGGTCATTTCCATGCATTTCACGGTCATTCCCGCCTATTCTGTGTTGATTCACGGTCATTTCGACGCATTTCACGGTCATGCCCCTTCACTTCACGATCATTTTTGCGCATTTCACGGTCAATTCATTTCACTTCACGGCCATTTCCATGCATTTCACGGTCATTCCCGCCTATTCCGTGTTGATTCACGGTCATTTTGACGCATTTTACGGTGAAATGTAGCAATTGGACCGTGAAATGTGCGGAAATGACCATGAAGTGAAGGGGCATGACCGTGAAATGCGCTGAAATGACCATGAATCAACACAGAATAGGCGGGAATGACCGTGATATGCATGGAAATGACCGTGAAGTGAGGCGATTGGACTGTGAAATGCGCAGAAATGACCGTGAAGTGAAGAGGCATGACCGTGAAATGCGCCGAAATGACCGTGAATCAACACGGAATAGGCGGGAATGACCGTGAAATGCATATAAATGACCATGAAGTGAAGCGAATTAACCGTGAAATGCATGAAAATGACCGTGAATTGAAGGGAATTGACCGTGAAATGCATGTAAATGTCTGTGAATCAAAACGAAATTGCCAGGATTGACCGTGAAATGCATGAAAATGACTGTGAAGTGAAGCAAATTGACCGTGAAATGCATGGAAATGACCATGAAGTGAAGGGAATTGACCATGAAATGCATGAAAATGATTGTGAATCAAAACAGAATCGCCGGCTTGACCATGAAATGCATGGAATTGATCGCGAAGTAAATGAAATGAGTGAAATTGACAGCGAACTGATTGAAATTGACCATGAAGTGAATGAAATGGATTTTTGACCATTGACCGGATGGAATCTTGAAAAATAACTAGGTTAGTTGGCTAAAGTAGCTTCTCCTACCCTAAACTCATATAGGGTGCGTCAAGTAACTAATTTTGGTTTAGAAGATATTCTTGTTAAATGAATAAAGAAAAAAATGAAAGAGAGAGAGAGAGAGAGAGAGAGAGAGAGAGAGAGAATTTTTTTTTATATGCTTATATATACATATTTATATAAATATGTATTAGAGAAAATTGTAGGTAGAATGAAGTTCTCCATGTAAAAAAATAAAAAATTAATTAATTTTTTTTAAAAAATTTCATAGACAAGCATAGACTATAGTTATGGTTACGGTTATAATCCGTAGCTAAAGGTCAAATACCTTCGATACATATCGAATACACTTCTATATGTATCGAAAATTGCAGGATTTTTTAGGCAAACTCGCTGGACAGTTTTGGACCATTTTTGATTAATCGAAAGACCTTCAATACATATCGAACGACATATCGAAAGACCTTCGATACATATAAAAGGACATATCGCAATGACAGGGGCTAGGGCTATGGCTACAGTTGTTATCCGTAGCCATAGAAAGCCCCGTAGTCATAAGTTCCTTGTTATTATTATTATTATTATTATTATTATTTATTTTTTGCTGTTGTAATCCCCACCGCTTTTTGTGGGTCCTATTATGAGGTATGTGTTATATCCAAACCGTCCATCTTTTTGGTGAACTCGTATTAAGGTTTGAGACGAAAAATAAGACAGATCTAGCTATCAAGTGGACCACACTGTTAAAGGTTGTGGAGGATTGAACATCTACCATTGAAACCCTTTTGAGGGTCACAGAAGTTTTGGATCATTATGAAACTTGTTTTTCCTCTTCATCCAGGTCTTTGTGACCTTATGAATAGATTGGATGGAAAATAAATGTTATGGTGGGCCCTGCAAAAGTTTCAACAGTGAAAATCAATTTTTTGATGCTCTTTGTGGTGTGGTCCAGTTGATCTTTGGATATGATTTTTTTTTTATAATGCTCCGAAATTATCTCGAAATATGGATAAACGTTGTGGATATAATAAATACGTAACTGTGGGGCCCATGTAACTTTGATATCTTTTGAACCGTTCGTACAACTCGGAGTTTGAGGAGCGTCAGCGCTCGTCTTCGAGCACCACCGATCCGCCATACAGCTGGGGCTTATTCTTGTAAGGTAACATGAGGTGGGCTTCGTCTCGTAAATGGGTCATACAGTTGTAAATTTCTCTAGTGGAATTTCACCACCTATGGGTACTCAAACCCTTGATCAGGTGTTGAAACTCCTAGCAGTCTACCAACGGAGCAAGAGTAAGGACCCCTTTCATTTTGCATCCTTACTGTATCAATATGCTTACATGCCATGATTGTGCATCTCTAGTTGGGTTCAGCACATAACAATTTGGGTACTACTCCCTTCCATACCTTGTTAGAGATGATTGAACTTGTCAGGGTCTCTATGGGACCCATTGTGATATATATTTTATCAATATTGTCCATATATTTTGACGGATTATTTAGGGCATGAACACAAAAACGAGGCAAATTGAAGGCTTAGTTGGACCACACCTAAGGAAATAGTGGGGATTAAGTTCTTATTGTTAACAGAAAACTTCGTAGGGCCCATCATGATTTTTTTATTATTTTTGCCATCCAACTTGTTCGCAAGGTTGCATAGACCTATATGAAGGGAAAACATAAATATCAGCTTAATCCAAAACTTTTGTGCAATCCAAGAAGTTTTCAATGGTAAGCTTTTAATCCTCACTCCTTTCTATGGTGTGGTCCGGTTGAGCCTTCAATCTACCTCCTTTTTTCGTCCATGTCCCGAGATGATTTATCAAAATGGATGGATGGCATGGATTATATATATATATATATATATATATATATATATATATATATATATATATATATATATCACGATGGGCCCCACAAAGCCATCGATAGGATCGGCCCTCTTTAGTTAGGTCCTGGTGGTAGTAGTACCCAATCTACACCTAACCATATGTAAAGTGGTAGTAGTACCCAATCAACTTTTCAAACATGCTTCACATGTGGCCCATCCTTGACATCATCACATGGCCCAATCAAATCTCACTGCATCAGGTCACCTTAGTTATCCCTCAATGACTGGTCACAGGGCAATCCATGTCCAATAACTACTTCGTACAACGAGTGGTCTAGAGCTTGTTTGGATAATCAAGGAAGTTCTGGAATGAATCGGGTAGCAAGATTTGTTGTACATGGTGATTAGGGTTTGGATTAGCTAAGTTCATAGTGTGTTTTATTCGCAACTAACGAAAATGATGATCCAATCCTAATAATCTTAAACCATTGGTTCTTAGGCTAAAAGAGTAACTAAGTCAGTTTGGTTTGTTAATTAAGATTTGACCTTTAGTTGTCTCGGTTTTAAATAAGTCTTTATTTAGTTACGGTTGTCTTGATTAGTCAATGATAAGTTGGATAGATTTCAGGCCCCATATAAATAAATCATGAGGCTAGACTCGAGGTTTAAGTGATTGGATAGATTCGTTGGCTTCCTACGGTTGATTGATCAGATTTGTACGATTTTTTACTGGTACCACCCATGTATAGGCTCACCTCGAGCGTTGAGGGTCAGAAAGTGACAGCGAAAGCTAGTAAAATCAAAAAAATTTTAAGGATTTTTGAAAATCCAAAATAGCGAAAAATTTGGGACACTACAATCTACCCCCTTAAAAAATAATTTCGTCCCCGAAATTACCTAATGTTAATAAATAAATGTATTTTAATTTTGTGCCTAAGTTTCGCTGATTTCACTTTCATATGTGTGTTAGGGTGTATACTAATTACACTAGCTTGGTTTATTGTAGTCTACCCCCTTAAAAGTTTTCACCCTCGAGAATTGAGAATAGATGATAAAATCATTACTATCGTACCAAGTATTTGGTAACAAAGTTTACCTAAGGGTGGTATATCCTGATCTTCATGATCGGGCTAATACAGAAAAAATAATTATGGTAGGATTAAATCCGATACATTGATCCTCTACCTGACCAGGAAAAAAAGCTTATTGTATCGATTATTAGTCCTAATGGTTCCCGGTCTTCTGCTCGGTCAAAGCAGTGAATCCATTGATAATCGTCCAGGATTGAGAGTTGGGTCAAGCTGTGAATGCCTCGCAGGTGTATGACTCTATAATTGCGTAATCCGATCATCCCAAGCATTTAGGGAATATTGTAATTCATTGAGAAGTTCAAGCCTTATATTTATAAGGTTGTCCTTCGAATCTTGGTCAAAGAGAGTTCTCGTTTTAATTCATGTCCATCTTAGTGATTAATAAATCACCCACTATGTCTATGGTCAAACAATTATCTTATAAAGATTTCTAATGGATAAATTTTATCTGTATATTGTCATTTCGATCCTATGGCCAATGGGTTATGAGCAAACTGCACTTTAGTTTCGTTAATTTTAAGACAGAAGGAAGAATCGAAAGTTCTAAGGTATTAAGAGGTTTGGAGGGCTATGGATGCAAAAAAGGCCGCGGAAAAGGAAAGAAGAAGAACATCATCTCATCCACATGGTATGAACCTTGAATCCACAAGAGAATAATGAACTCATAATATTTTAGTGTAGTTTGTATCGAATACGAACTTATTAAGTCTTAAACAATCAACCTCAACCCTACTCAAGAGGCCTGATTCAACTATACTAGAAATTACTTAAAATAGAAAAAATAAATCTAATATAATCATACAGGATGATTCTTGGCATGATTAGAAGTAATTCCAAAAAAGACACCAAATATTACAACTCTAAGATGGAAAGATATGTCCGGTCCATTGGCAACTCGTAGTTGCAGAAATTTTCAGTTTCAACACGTTGTCATTTGTAATGTTTATGTCACTTTTAGTTACTGAATTATTTTTTATATTTTTTATGTTAATTCATCATTAAGTTTACTTTTTTATCACCAAATTTCATTCCATTTCAAGTTATAAAAAATTTATATGACTTCTAGAAGTACAAGCTATTCGAAGACAATGATTTTCTGTATAATTTCAAAATGTCTTTATTGCTTGTAATGTTTTTTATACTTTTAAATAATGAAATATTTTTATAATTTTTTTAGTAATTTATAATTAAGTTAATCTCTTTTTCTTTTTTCATAAAATTTCATTTCATTTCAAGTTCCAGAAAAATTATAAAAATTCTAAGAGTAGCGTTTATTCAAAACCAATGATTTTCTATATGATTTCGAAATGTCTCAATTTCTTATAACATTTTTTGTTTGACTGCTATTTGTCTCGGCTTTAGGTAGGTATTTATTTAGTTATAGTTGTCTTGATTAGTCAGTGATAGGTCAGCTAGATTTCAGGTCCCATATGAATAAATCATGAGGCTAGACTCGAGGTTTAAGTGATCGAGTAGATTCGTTGGCTTCTTAAAGTTGATTAATCGAATTTTTGCAATTTTTTATTGGTACCACCTATGTATAGGCTCACCTCGAACATTAATGGTTAGTAAGTGACAGTGTAAGCTAGTTATATAAAAAAATTTCAAAGGTTTTTGAAAATCCAAAATAGTGAAAATCTGGGACGCTACATCTTTCCCATCAAAACCATTTCCTAAACATGTGGCCCACCTCAAGTTAAGAGATCATGAATTTTGAGTTCAAGATGAAAATGAGACAATTTTTCAGGGGCCCTTCATGATATATGTGACTTACATCAATGCCATCTATCCATTTTAACAGCTCAGTTTAGGGCATGATCCTAAAAATGAAGCAGATCCAAATCTTAGGTGGACCACACCATAAGAAGTGGTGGTGATTGATCATTAAAACCTTCTCGTGGGCCTTAAAAGTATTGCATTAAGCTGTTATTTGTATGGTCCCTTCGTCCATGTCTTTGTGACCACAAGTTGGATGGGTCCTTACTCATGGCTCAGTGTTAGACTCACAAGAGTTTCAACATTGGTCATGGGTTGAATATCCATTGTGGTGTGTGTTAAAAAAATCCAAGTTGAATCCCTAAACGAGCTGTCAAAATGGATGGACAAGGTGGATTTGAGCACATACATCATGGTGGGCCCCACAACCCGGGATCCACCCACCTTGGGAGATCTGCATTCATTTTCCAGATGGATGGAGTGGAAGCCCTGAAAATTCTGCCGCGTGGCTCTTTGTTAAGGGCACAGCTTCAGTGAATCCCAGGATCTACCTAAGTGGGTGAATCCTTGATTGCGGCAAATTGTGATGTATGCTACTTACATCCACGACATCTATCTATTTTAGGGCATGATCCTGAAAATGAAGGAGATCCAAATCTTATGTGGACTACACCATAGGAAACAATGATGATTGAATATCCATCATAAAAAACTTCTTAGGGTTACTAGAATGTTTATTTTCCATCTAACTTGTTGATAAGGTTATAAAGACTGAGATGAAGGGACCACACAAATATTAGCTTAATCAAAAGTTTTGTGACCCACAATAAAATTTTAATGGTCAATCACTCACATCGTGTTTTTAATCATGCCTAAAATGAGCTTTCAAAATGGATGAATGATGTGGATGTAGCTCACAAACATCTTGGTGGGCTCCACAATCAGGGATCCACCCACCATGGTGGATCCGGTGATCCATCGAAGCCATGCCCCTCTGTTAGCTATAACTGTACATGAATCGAGTTAGCTCGGTTAACTCGCTTGACTCGACTCAGCTAAAGCTAAGCTCGAGCCGAGTCGACCTGATTTTTTGAGCTTGAAAAAATTTCGAGTCATGTTCGAGCTAGACCGAGCTTGACTCGACTCGACTCAGAACTTGACTCAGTTCGAATCAATTCGACTCGAATTGGGTTCACTTAATATAAATATTTTGTAAATATTTATATATTTAAATAAATTATATATTATATATTATATACATTAGAAATCCCAAAACTTAAACTCGAACTCAACTCATATGCTCGAACTCGAACTTGGCTAGAAAGATCGAGCTCAAGCTTGGCTCAAACTCAACTCATAAGCCGTCTATCCATTTTTCCATATCATTTTATGGAATGGGTAAAAAACCAAAGTAGATCAAAATTTCAGTGGACCACACTACAAGAAACAATAGTGAATGATCATTAAAAACTTTTTTGTGGGCCACAAAAATTTTGGATCAAGCTTGTAAGTGCTAAAATGTTAAGCACATTTAGATTGTCAAATTTCGTAAGACAAAAGTGATTTAAGATCAATTCACAAATATGGATTTACAACAATTTTACATGCCTCAAGATCAGCTCAAGACCGGCTTATGAGCAGCTCAAGATCAGCTCATGGGCAGCTCAAGATCAGCTCAAGATCGGCTTATGATTAAGTCAAGATCGACACATCTTTTCAAAGAAATCGTCGCCCATATTCAAGTCAAAGTTCAAGACTAAAATCAAGACAAAGTGACTCAGATATTTGCTATGACACAGGTGGTATAACCTAAGAAAGACCTTAGGAATAGGTGCTTTTAAAAATTCTATATTTTGGATTTTTACAACTGTTTTTGCTTTGGAATTCGGTCAACCTAACTTTTGATTCGGCCGGCCTAACTTCAAACTCAAGCTAAATAATAACTTCTGTTGAAAATTTGGCTAGCCTAAGTTCTGGTTCGGCTAGCCTAAGCTCAAAATTCGATCAGCCTGAGAAAGTTCTAGTGAAATTCTAACAACTCTAATATTTGGATTTTACAAAAATTCAACCAGCCGAATTTGACCTCGGGCTAGCTGAATTTTGGATAATTCTTATCCCGCGTAATCTAAAATCCGTTGAACAAAATCCGGTGAACTCGGGCTAGTCAAAGCCTATCTTAGGCTAGCCGAAGTTCTAACTTCTTTGCATATAAATTGAGTCTTTCTCTAATTCCAAATTACAATAAAAATTTACTTTAATCCTTCTACAAGAGAGAGAGAAGCTTAAGTCCTTGGCAAACTATTTGTCGGTATTTATATATTTTATTTTATAGCTTATTCAATTCTTTTTTTCTCAAGATCATTTTAGACTTAATTTAAGAGAGTAAATGTAACAACATAAACTTTTCAATACCCGAGTATTGAAAGTTCTCAAGTGTTACCATAAAATTTAACTTATTATGTACATGTGTACGATACTAATCTAGCTATCCTAACCTTACATCTATTCTCCAACATAAATCTGATCGTTGAAAATAATCTCCATCCATAGATCAAGCAATTTGACCGTTGATTTTAAGATAAAATCATCATATACCTAAATGTTCTCACTTGTCCATCATAACGAGCCGTTCAGTTAAATATGTACTGCTAGATAGAGACATCTAACTGTTCACCTTAATTTTGGACCACCAGATTGTAGTAAACTGACTACTTGATTTCTACATTTGCTCGTACACACATCAAGTTGAGATTCTGATCCGTTCATCCTGTTTATCACCTATGAATATGCCTAATTTTCTATCAAAACTATAATATGAGAAACTTATACATGTTAACAAGACACTCGAATCTAACGATACACATGTTTTACCCCCTAATTACTCCAGAAACCTACCTTGTGTTCTTCCGTTTACAAAACTGATCGTACATATACTTATATACACTGTTAGAGTACCAACCATTACGTCTTCTATTTTTAACATGTCATCTGACCATCCATTATGTTGGTTGATATATGTACATTCCATTAATTAGTTTGGTGAATAATTCCTTATTCATAATGATTTAGATATAAGTCCTTTTATAAGAATTACTTAGAAACGTGCCTATAACCATGTACAACCATTAGATTTTTCAAAACTCTCATATCAACAATAATTATAAAAACGTCATTAACCCAGACCCCTGAATTATAGATCACATGGTTCCCACAATCTGTTTGAAATAAAATTTTATACCATGCCTATGTATCATAAATTAACTATATATGTCAAATTTTGGCCCTTATATCATTGTAAAAGTAACCCAATTGACAAATCAACCCCTCAACCGTTGATTTTGCTGTTAATCGAGTGAAGAAACCTCGTGGGTAGTCATAGTAGGATATTTTCTTTCATATGAATGACTTGAATTGCCCATCATATGAACCGAGTGTGAAATATGAAGACCCCACTTTGGTAGGCTTTTCCTTAGACGCGAAGTTATCCTGTCAAGGCCTAGCAACTCCTTATAAATCTGGATCTTCCGATTTAACCACTTCCATCCATTCATCACAACTCAAATTTGGATTACACTCTGGTCTCATATGACTATGAGGTTATACAAAATTTAGGCTCCGGTCTATGATCATACAATGTTGAAGGTTGAAGCTAGTTCCTTCATTTTGGTATAAAAGGTGAAATTTAGATTTAGGCTTTTTCCACCATCAATCAAGCACCAAATTTTGTCCAACCATTTGCCTATCCTGACTACACATTTTTTAAAGCCCTGATCATTAAATGTGGATTGTTAATTGAGATCAAGTTCGTTTTGGCACCCGTTAGGAAAAATTTCAAGATAAGCCAATCTAAATTTCGGATCACCAAGAAAATCATATACCTTGGCTCTTTTTGATGACTCTGACACAATGAATGAATTAGATTTAAAGAAAGATCGTCATAAAAGGAAAGATTGGAGAAACCTAATCCAAGTGGGATGTGAAACACACCCCTCTCACACGTCCACTCCTTTTAAAAAGGAGTGTGCGTTCCCCTCTCCTCTCACACGCCCAATCTCCTAGTGACTAAGGGGAGAGAGAGAGAGAGAGAGAGAGAGAGAGAGAGAGAGAGAGAGAGAAGCCTAGACACTATCTTCCTTCTCCATATGTATAATGTCTTCCTCTTACTCCAGCGATGTCGTGATTCATGTGGAAGCTTTTTATGTATAAGCTTTCCTACATGGATATCTACATAGAGTTTAGATCTAAGGCTAAGGTGAGAGATTCCTTTAAGCTTACCTTGATTTAAGTTGATATGATTTATCTTGCCTTTTACATGCTTTGCTTTCATGTTACTTTGATTTTTTCCCCGCAATTGTTTAATTTATCACCAATAATTATTTATCATTTGAAAATTATGGTTAAGGTATGATTTTAATTGTGTGTGATCCTTATTAATTTATGTGGGGCAATGGATACAAGCTTTGCCCTTGCATTTACCAATTTTGTTGAGTTAACCATTGTTACTATTCTCTTTTGTTGAGTTAACCCTTACTACTTTTCTCTTTTATTGAGTTAGTCATTGTTACTTTACTCTTTTGTTGAGTTAGCTATTGCTACTATCCTCTTTTGTTGAGTTAGCTTATTGCTACTCTTCTCTTTTATTATGTTAGCTTTGTTGTAACAGCTAGGCCCCAACAATGTAATATTGTTCGCTTTGTCCGAGGGCGCACAGTTTTGTTCTCAGGGCTCGCCCTAAAACGCGTTACACCATTAAGGGCCGATACTCCACATATAACCCAGATCAAGAGGCACTCCCCTTCCGATGTGGGACAGACACACTACCCCTAACCAAGTGGCAGTCTATTTTTGAAGCCCAACTAATCCATATAAGGACCCGGATGACAACCCGACCGGGGACCGCAGCCCGGTTAAGCAGGCATCACCCCCCTCAGGAGAAAGAGCGCCCCCGCTTTGATACCATTTGTAACAGCCCGGCCCCAATAGTAAGATATTGTCCACTTTGCCCGAGGGCGCATGGTTTTGTTATCGGGGCTCGCTCCAAAATGCGTTACACCATTAAGGGCTAAGACTCCACATATAACCCAGATCGAGAGGTACTCCCTTTCCAATGTGGGACAGGCGCACTACCCCCGACCAACTGGCGGTCTATTTTCAAAGCCCGACTGATCCATATAAGGACCCAAATGACAACCCGACCGGGAACCACAGCCCGACTAAGCAAGCACCTGGTGCCTGCCCAGCCGTGCTGTGGTCCGAGCGTGGGTTGTCATCCGGGTCCCTATGTGGATTAGTCGGGCTTCAAAAATAGCGCTCCGGCTGGTCGGGGGTAGTGTGCTCATCCCACATCGGAAAGAGAATGCCTGTCGATCTGGGCTATAAGTGGGGCTTCGGCCTCTAATGGTAAGACGCGTTTTGAGGCGAGCCATGGGCAAGCCCTGAGAACAAATCCGTGCGCCCTCGGGCAAAGCGGACAATATCTTACGATTAGGGCTGAGCTGTTACATATGGTATCAGAGCGGGGGCGCTTTATCTCTCAAGGGGGGTGGGTGCCTATCCAGCCGGGCTGTGGTCCGAGCATAAGTTGTCATTTAGGTCCCTATGTGGATCGGTCTGGCTTCGAAAATAGCTCTCTAGCTGGTCGAGGGTAGCGCGCTTATCCCACATCGGAGAGGAAATGCCTATCGATCTGGGCTATAAGTGGGGCTTCGACCTTTAATGGTAAGACGCGTTTTGGGGCGAGCCATGGGCAAGCCCCAAGAATAAATCCGTGCACCATCAGGCAAAGCGGACAATATCTTACTGTTGAGGCCAGGCTGTTACACTTGTGATACCTCCCTTTAAGGCTCAGGCATGTGTCTTGAAATTTCAAATACTCCCATGATTCAATCTATTTATCTATCGATGCAAGTGATGTGTTAAAGGTATTGTAATTAGTGATTCAAATATTTATCGTGGACGTAATGCGTTACAAGTAGCAGCCATCTTGGTTTGCGTGTAATTCCATTAGTCTGTTGGCTGGTGCACAATCGATGTAAGTAAATCGTCATGCGTGTTACATCACTTCTCGGGATTGGATGTCGCAAATAGTTGCTCCATGAACACATTGTGTTACGTAAATCCCTCAATCACGTTGTTGTGTCGCCTTGGGATGTTCACACAAATCCTCATTAACGTTGGATACGTTGGCAAATTCCGTTGTGTGAGAATGCAGGGCGAGTCAGTTATTTTGAACTACTTTTCACATTGTGATAATGATCACTACGTATGATGAGCCGCACACACTTTTCTAGGTATACATTCATACATATTGGTTGCGCATACTGATACCTCTTGTAGTGGTGGAGTACGAGATGTATCAGAAATCTTACATTACTTTTATGAATCTCTTAAATTATTGTTAATCTTAAAGGATAACCATCACTATAAGTAGGGCATTGACCCTCTCCAACCGTACAGATGACGTATGTGATATACATATTGAAGACCTAAAGGATCATCTCCCTATAGAAGATTATACTAAATGAATAAGAATATAGTTTTATGATTTAGTTTTATATTTCCGCTATAAACTTGATAATGTAATAAGCTCCTATTGAGAGGGCATTTGATAATTTGTTGAATTCTTTTGCTCAAATAAAATAATAAATATAGTTGATTTTATTCTTGTGAATGGTTACCTTCATGAATATAACTGAATGTGATCTAAATGAAAAAAAATATGGTGCAATTTTTAAATAATCTAATTTATACATTATTAACATCCGGAATTCTCGGGCACAAGTATGTACTCGGGTGCGGAAAATTTGAGATATTACAGTAAAATATATTCTTCTTTGAAATTTAAGAGAATTGAATCAAGTAGCATTTGAATTTTTCATTATTAAAATCTATAGAACCTTAGATTCTTTCTGTCTGATTGAACACCACGCCATCTACATTCAAGAAAAAGGTCCTTTTTTTACAAGCTTCTGCCATGTCTTCTACATTTGAAGATAAGTATACTTTTTGAAATTCTTTTTAAGGTTGTGTCAGAGATAGCCTGTGAAAATCTCAGTGAGGTTTTGCCTGAGATAGCCAGTGAAAATCTTAGTATGGTTTTTATTGTTATAGCACGTGAAAATCACAAGGAACTGTATCAGGTTGTTAAGGTGACATTGTGAAAACCTTATTATAGTGAAAGCCAAAATTACGTTGGTAGTAATTTTGAGAGTGGAGTAGGTGTGGTTGTTTTAAACACCGAATTACTATAACTCCTTGTGCCATGTGGTAAATGCTTTATTTTATTTTTTTCGGTGATTGGATGTTATTTATTATTTAATTCTTGTGATGAATGTTATAATCAATTTATATACTTTTGCTAGTTTGAAAGATTGATTTTAAAGACATTCATGAAATAAGGTTGTCCTGTTTAAAATTTTAGGTGAATGTTGTCCTACGAATTATTTGGAATCAAAGGCTATCGCCAGCTCTCCTTTTCAAAGTTGATATTTATCTTTTCCTTTCATTCAGGTTTGTGTGACCTTATCAACTGCTAGGACGACAAATATACATTACGGTGGGCACTAGGAAGTTTTTAATGATGGATGTTAAGTGGCTACTTTTCCCATGGTGTGGTCTACTTGAGATTTTTATCTACTTCATTTTTAGCTCAAGTTTAAAAGGAGTTGGAAAAATGGGTGGATGACATAGATATAAAATACATTTTAAGGTGGGCCCAACAAGCAGGGTGCCACACACATCCTTTGATCCGGGGTTATGGGTTGCAGCTTACTACTCCCACTATGCAACAAGAACCATCGGGGAGGATGCCGATTGCCCACGAAAGCCTTCCACGGGGATTTCTTGGCAATGATAATGCTTGTTAAAAGTTAACCCGGTTAATACCCTTTTCCATGGAAGGGCATGTCCCAAAAGTGAGGCGGATCCAAAATTCGAGTGGGCCACACTATAGGAAAGGAGTGTAGAGAAATGCCTACCATTAAAACCTCTATAAGGCCCATCGTGACTTTTATATGCCATTCATACCATTCATAAGGTTTTAATGTCTCTTCTCATGGCTCAATGGTAGATCCTATGGTTACAACAATGAGATTATATGTTCGAGCACCCATGTGGGTGTGAGGGTGTATTTTAAGGAAAAAAATGTCATAATTCTCACCGTTCTTACCGTGCAACCTACTTTAGTTTTGGATATACCTCATTTTGGAGCCTAACATGATATGACAAAATGGGCTAATGTTTCATGGTAGATGTTAAGTTCTCATTGGATATGCCATTCTACCATGCAACTTGTTCAACACTTTTTTTTTTTTTGTTTGGATGCTTTTGTCATGTGTGGTGCGTGCGGGCGTGTCACAATCAACAAAATGGACTAATGTTTCAATGACACGTGTTTAATTCTCATTATTCCTATTGTGCAACTTATTTTGTACTTTTTTCAGTTTGGATGCTTTTATCATGTGTGGTGTGTGCACGCTACAATTGACTATGTGGCTCACAGATACAGTGACTGCGACCATATATGACTGAGATCTGAGCAGATCGGTCACCAATTCATTCACTCGTAAATTGTTTTATAGAATGATTAGGTGATATTCAGATGGTGAGATTCTTCCTCTAAAAATAAGTTCTACTTTGCCTTATGTAGAAAATGACTTTTTTCAATACCTGGCTGTTGTCAAACGAAAAAGAAATACTTATAGTTGGTCGACGCGCAATTGCAAGAAGCCTTTTTTTATTGAATTGAATTGCTTGTATTGAGATAAAAGTCTAGTGACACCCAGATCCATAGCTTAACTGGCAGACTAAGTGGAGATACCTCGTTTCAACACTTGAGGTCTTGGTATCGATCCCTAGTGGGGGTGGCTAACATGGAGTGTGTGTAATGACATGGGTGTGTACTAATAAGCTCCAAAAAAAAAAAAAAGAAAAAAAAAAAAAGAGAGATAAAAGTCGAGTGTTTAAGCGTAAACTAAGATTATATTAAATTGATTATAAATACTTCTAAAAAAGAACTAAGCTATGATAAGAAAATTTAAATTGCATGATAATAGATAAGAAAAAATGACTTGCTTTGTTAATTTTTCCTTTTATTTATAGACTTCTTTTGTACTTAGATATTTTGTATATGTTTTTTTTCTTTACTTCAACCGGTTAGAGTAGCTCAATTGTTGCTACGTTGATCTTTCAAATTTTTATTTTTATTTTTTTTTGTCTTTTTGTATTTTATTAATAGTTCATCTTCTCTCAACTACTTTCTTTCTTTTAAACGTTTAAGTGGTGCCTGCCATCTAATGGCATGTACCATTTAGCTCAATGCTACTTGTGCATGCACGAAAACAATGATTTGAATATCTCCACAAATCTTTCTACACGCCTTTCTTTCTTCCTTATTTATGTTTACTCTCTAATTGGTTAATTCGGAAATGACCAAAAATAGGTACAACACAACCTATTTGAGTTTTGTATCTACATCATTTTAGGGCCATGTTATAACATGATCAGAAAAAATGTATGGAATAGGATTTCTCACGAACATAGAGGTGGTCACTTAGGGCGTGTTTGGCCGGGCACTGGATGTGGGCTATCCCGGGATTAGGAGGGTTATCCTGCGCCATCTCATCCTATCCCCTGTTTGGGATGGCGGGATGTACCTCGCCTCATAAAGACCGCCGTTTAGCTAACATAGATTCTGCCAATCCCAGGATGTGATTTTTCACCTCTATGTGGGGCCCACCAAGATATCAATGAGATATCCACTCTGTCCATCATTTTCACCAGCCTACATTTAGCCATAAATCTGTTTTAAGGCAAATATAAAACAGTGAGTTAGGCACACTACAAGAAGCAGTGTAGATGCAAACCCATCCATTTGGGACGGTCCAAAGAGGCAGCTGTATGTCCCATGGGCTATCCCAAACCCATGGGATCAAGGGACAAACACTGACACCACCATCATTACCTTAAAACCCATTCCATCCCACCTAATCCCATGGAATTGGTCCGGCCAAACACCCCCTTAGGGCGCGTTTGACCGGGCGTTGGATATGGTATTAGGTGGGATTAAGAGGGTTATCCTGCGCCATCTCATCCCATCCCTTGTTTGGGATGACATGATGTACCTCGCCCTCGTAAACACCGCCCTTAGCTAATTTGGATTCCGCCAATTCCAGGATGTGAATTTTCACCTCTATGTGTGGCCCACCAAGATATCAATGAGATATCTACTCCATTCATCATTTTCTCCGGCCTACATTTAGCCATAAACCCGTTTTAAGGCAAATATAAAACAGTGAGTGGGGCACACCACAAGAAGTAGTGTAGATGCAAACCCATCCATTTGGGATGGTCCAAACAGGCTGCCGTATATCCCATTGGCTATCCCAAACCCATGGAATCAAGGGACAAACAATGACATCACCATCATTACCTTAAAATCCATTTTATCCTCCTAATCCCATGGGATTGGTCCGGCCAAACACGCCCTTAGTCTCAATTCAGAGCACATCTACGAAAATGATTTAGGAAAATTTATGGACGGGTTGATTTTTTCTGAAAAATCACCTTCCCTGACCGTAAGTTCAAGCTTTTGGCAGGTTATTGAGTTTTTTCCGACTGTAATTTCCATCCATGACGGGACATTGGTCGTTGGAATCTACAGCGGTACTTTCAATGAGCAATGACCGGAATTACCGTGGCTGGGCCATGCCTCACAAGGACCTCAGATTGATTTCAGCCGTTTGATTCTTCATACGTCAAAGAGACCGTCCAATTTGAATTTTAAAAGTCACCGTTTAAGAGAATGTTTTCTAATTCTTAAACATCGAAGGTGGGCCAATCATACGAACGGTTTGGATGTCAGAGTGCGATGTATTCTTTATCAATACATCCGTATGTATCCTATCAAAAGCTTAAACTTGAAACTCGAAAGACAACAAAGGCTAGAATCTTCTGGACGTGGATTTCCTGCGAAAGCCTTTCGCAGTGAGTTCCTGCGCCGGGATGCCAGGTGGTCCCACCGTGATGTTTGCGAGAAATCCACACCGTCCATCCATTGTAGGAGATTATTTTAGTAACTACTACAAAAAACGAGGTGGATCCCAAACTTCAGTTGGCCGAACGAGAGGGAAAACCAGGGACAGTTTTCTACCGTTGAAACCTTCCTGGGATCCACGTTGATATTTATATGCCATCCAAACCGTTTATAAAGTCATTCCTACTCGGATGAAGTGAAAACACCAAAAACTTCGAATGATCTGAAACCTTGTGGCCATATGAATGTTTCAAGCGGTGGTAACTGAATCTACACTGTTTCCTCTCGTACAGCCCACTTGAGTTCTAGAAACACTTCATTTTTGGCTGCATGTCCCACAATGAGCTCCCAAAACGGATGTACGGTGTGGATTTATCACAAACAACACGGTGGGATCCACCTAGCATCCCAGCGCAGTAACTTCCTGCGAAAGGCTTTCGCAGGAAATCGGCGTCCGAATCTTCTCAAAAGCACTGGAAGAAGCAGCGTATCATGCCTCCCTCCTTAAACACGGAATGCCCACAACAGCCGTCCATCTGGCGAAGATATTTTTCAACATCAACGGCTGATAATAAACAGAAGTTTCCGGAAACCAACTAGGAAGACGTATAAAAGCCGCTTTCCCCCAGCAGTTCAAAACCCTCGAAAACGCTCTAATAAGCATTCCTTTTCTTTTTCGTTTCTCTCTTGCTGCTTTTTTTCAACAACTGCAAATCCCGATCTAGATCTCTGCAGGCAAATGGCTGGAAAGGGCGATGGCCCGGCGATCGGTATTGATCTTGGAACGACGTATTCGTGCGTAGGCGTTTGGCAGCATGATCGGGTCGAGATCATTGCAAACGATCAGGGGAACCGTACGACGCCTTCGTATGTCGCGTTTACAGACACGGAGCGTCTCATCGGTGACGCTGCGAAGAATCAGGTTGCGATGAACCCAATTAACACTGTTTTCGGTAAGTTTCAGCTTCTTGATCGTTGATTCTGATAGCTCTCTTTCTCTGTCTCTGCGATTTTGAGCGATTTCTAGCTGCATATCTTGAAGTTTTCATGAGAACTGCGATCAGATAATTGTTTTGGAAGCGTTGTGCTTTTTCTGTTGATTATGAGTTGTTATTAGCTGTAAATCTTCCCTTTCGATTTAGATCCTTGTTTTTTGTTAGGTTTTAAGATTTGATCCCTTCTTTTCGTGATTTCGGGTTGTTACAAGCCGTAGTTCATGATTTCTTTATCTGAAATTTGTTTGATTTTCCGTATTTGAGTTCTTATTGGCTGTTGATCCTGCCTTTTTTAACCCAGATATTCTTGTTGATTGTTCGTTCTCGATCTGATGCTTCCCTGTGCATTGGGTTTTAGGCGTTTAGAGAGATTTTTAGCAGTTATTTGCTGTTGATATTGCATTCTTCCTAGATACGTCGTTTCATCGCGTAGTTTATGAGTGCTTGTAGAGGTTTTTAATTAGTAATAGCTGTACCCTTTTGTTGGTCTGTTTTTTTTTTTTTTTTTTAAAGTTTATTTTGATTTTTAAATCTGTGCTTGACATCTGTTGATGATTATTACTTGAGAGTGCTTGAAAGCATTTTGAGTTTTTATTAGCCGAAGATCTATTTTTTCCTAGGATAGTATTTGTTTTTTTTGGTTGGGTGTTTGGGATCGGAGATGCCACATCTTCTATGAGTTTTCATGTTGGATTAGTTGCCGTAGATCTCCTTCCATGGCTTGCAGATTTTTGTAGACTTGTTTGCTTTTATAGCAGTAGATATCGTACGAATTGTATTTGCTGAGTCTTTTGTTAATTGATTTTGGCTGCAGATGCCAAGCGATTGATTGGCAGGAGATTCAGCGATGCCTCTGTCCAGAGCGACATGAAGCTCTGGCCCTTTAAGATCATTCCAGGCCCTGGTGACAAGCCCATGATTGTAGTCCAATACAAGGGTGAGGAGAAGCAGTTTGCTGCAGAGGAGATATCCTCCATGGTCCTCATCAAGATGCGTGAGATTGCTGAGGCCTACCTCGGTTCCACCATCAAGAACGCTGTTGTAACTGTCCCTGCCTACTTCAACGACTCACAGCGTCAGGCCACCAAGGATGCTGGTGTGATTGCAGGCCTCAATGTCATGCGTATCATCAATGAGCCCACAGCTGCTGCTATTGCCTATGGTCTTGACAAGAAGACAACCAGTGCTGGCGAGAAGAATGTCCTCATCTTTGATCTTGGCGGTGGTACTTTTGATGTCTCCCTCCTCACCATTGAAGAGGGTATCTTTGAGGTGAAGGCCACTGCTGGAGACACCCACCTGGGAGGAGAGGACTTCGACAACCGGATGGTGAACCACTTCGTCCAGGAATTCAAGAGGAAGCACAAGAAGGATATCAGCGGCAACCCAAGGGCGCTCAGGAGACTAAGGACAGCGTGCGAGCGGGCTAAGCGAACCCTCTCATCCACGGCCCAGACCACAATTGAGATTGATTCTTTGTTTGAGGGAATCGATTTCTACTCCACCATCACCCGTGCCAGATTCGAAGAGCTTAACATGGACCTGTTCAGGAAGTGCATGGAGCCAGTAGAGAAGTGTTTGAGGGATGCCAAGATGGACAAGAGCTCCATCCATGATGTCGTCCTTGTGGGTGGCTCCACCAGGATTCCCAAGGTCCAGCAGCTGCTGCAGGACTTCTTCAACGGGAAGGAGCTCTGTAAGAGCATTAACCCTGATGAGGCTGTTGCCTATGGTGCTGCTGTCCAGGCTGCCATCTTGAGCGGTGAGGGCAATGAGAAAGTGCAGGACCTGCTGCTCTTGGATGTCACCCCTCTCTCGCTCGGGCTTGAGACTGCTGGTGGTGTCATGACCGTCTTGATACCGAGGAACACCACTATCCCCACCAAGAAGGAGCAGGTCTTCTCCACCTACTCTGACAACCAGCCGGGTGTCCTGATCCAGGTCTATGAAGGTGAGCGGACGAGAACAAAAGACAACAACCTGCTGGGCAAGTTCGAGCTCTCTGGCATCCCACCTGCCCCCAGGGGTGTACCGCAGATCACCGTCTGCTTCGACATCGATGCCAATGGTATCTTGAATGTCTCGGCAGAGGACAAGACAACAGGGCAGAAGAACAAGATCACCATCACCAATGACAAGGGACGTCTGAGCAAGGAGGAGATAGAGAAGATGGTGCAGGAGGCTGAGAAGTACAAGTCAGAGGATGAGGAGCACAAGAAGAAGGTGGAGTCAAAGAATGCCCTTGAGAACTACGCCTACAACATGAGGAATACCATCAAGGACGAGAAGATAGCCTCGAAGCTGGCCCCGGCTGATAAGAAAAAGATTGAAGACGCGATTGAGCAGGCTATCCAGTGGCTGGATAGCAACCAGCTGGCCGAGGCAGATGAGTTCGATGACAAGATGAAGGAGCTAGAGAGCACATGCAACCCCATCATCGCCAAGATGTACCAGGGTGCTGGTGCCGACATGGGCGGTGGCATGGATGAGGATGGTCCCTCGGTGAGTGGTGGCAGTGGTGCTGGCCCCAAGATCGAAGAGGTGGATTAGAGGACGTGTTTGATCTTTTTAGGAGTGTCACAAACTAGTTTCAGTGGTGCTATCAGTCTTTTTTGTTTTTTGTTTTTTGTTATGGGACGTGAAGCTCGAATGTCAGAGCAAGCTGATTTTATTTTTGGATAGTCTGGTTTGGCTATCTGTTTCATGGTGGTCGTGAAAGTAAATATATAGTATAAGAATAATCAGGATTCGGTCCAAAAAGTCTCTACTTTTATTGATGCTTTTTGTGTCTGAGTGCGCTCCCTTGGAGAAATTGTCGGGCATTTTAAATTGTATTCCTTAGTAGAGATCGCTTTTCAATCCATTGGAAGGGTATGAGGCCACAACCAATAGAATTTGCTTGCGTGGAGTAGGTGTGTTTTACCAAAATGTTTCCCTTTGGATAAAACTATGTTTAGGCTGCAAACCCCTTCGACCCCAACTAAAGAGCCTGATAAAGACGGCAGTTGATGGCATGCATTTGGATGCACCTTGGTCTCATCTCCCGGTACGAAATAACCGAGACCTTTCAGTCAGGCCCTGAAACCTCTCTTTTCGGAAACCCCAACCCTGGTTCTATGAATTTGGAATTGATTTGCATGTCAAGAGCATGTGTTGGCAAGTCCTTAACTAATTGGTTTATAATTTCTATTATAGCATGAATTTCATTAACGAGACTGGCTATAGCATGCCTGCTCACCTCTGATTGGGGCGGGGAAACAAACCCAAATTCAAACTAACAAAATGAAATCAAATGAAAGGAAAACGCATAGGAAAACCCTCATGTACAGTATTACAGTAGATGTATGAACTAAACGATTCGAATAACTCTAAAAATCTCATTGAAATATCTAGTTATGCTCTTGAACCTTTAGGAATGTAATAGAGAGCCCCAATCTTGCTCTAATTCTGATTACACCTGTCATATATTACCACAATCGGAAAAAGAAATAAATTGTGCACTAACACAGGCATCTACAGCTGTAACGCTCTAAATTTCGAGGGTCAAGTAAATACTCCTGATATCTCCAGTGTCACTTATGCTTTGTGGAAGAAGGATCCTTTGATATATTTTATTTGACGTTTAAGCATTTGTAGAATTAAGCTAGACGGTGTAATGTACCCTAGAATAAGCGTAATTTAAAGCAAATAAATCAGCTAAACAAGTATGGCATGTCCATACAGAATATGGGTCCATAGCTAGGCAAAATATACAGTTTCAAAAAAATACAAAATGTGTCAACCTTAAAATCTCATTGGCGTCCCGAATCTGTCCTACATCGGTCTGTCCAACAACTGAAAGTACGAGAACTCTTCCTCCGGGTCCATGTACGCCCCCTCCAATGTGTTAGACTTCATGGTACATGCATCTACAATAGTGTCTAGTTGGTGTTTTAAAACACCGTTCCAGAGTGGGAGCGAGTGATCAACTCAGTGGTTTTTTTTAACTCCAAGTTACATATGTTATCAACTCCACTAGCACAGGTAATGATAAAGCAATTTAAACACCCAGTTTTTAAACACTTTTATTAATGCACATGCATGCGATTATGAGATGGTATATGCTCTTACAATCCAATACTCTCTTATAAGCGACTTCGACGCTACATTCGCAAATGTCAACACTCTCTCATCACGTGACCACAATGCTCAAATTGCCACAGTTTAAACTAATACGATGCGATGCGATAAATGTTCATATTAACCAAGTAATTAATTAAGCATATTCATCCAACATAATTAGGGAAGCTGAAATGCCTCTATTTAGTCAATGATCTTATCTAGGTCACTAGGCCCAGGGCGGTCGTAATGGCTTCGTGCCTGTGTTCCTTGATTCGCCTGAGTTCATCACTCCTAACCAAACGTATATGATAGGCAAGATTGTAAATAAAATCGCTCACGGTCTAGAGATTCTGGAGGAGAGATGAATCGAGCTTTGAGTCCGGCTTATCAGAACCATCGAAATCGAAGAGCCTTGATTTGAAGGTGAAGCATTGGGCGAAGCTTATGGTGTGTGCATAGAAGCATGTGTAGACATTAGATTGACAACTCGTATGAGTCAACTTGGACTCGGTCAAGTTCCATTTGGTTCTACACCTCGAGTCAGCAATGAAAATTAAGGGTGGCAATGGGCCAGGTGACCCGCTGGGCCTAATGAGCCTGACTCGGGTTTAGACTAGGTTGGAACTATTAGCTCGGCATGTGGGCCAGGTTGGCCCTGATATGCTTGGCATAATTAATTTCTTATCACACTGGCTAATGTGGCAGTTGGAAGCTAGCTGAGGCTCACCATGATGTTTGTGAGAAATCTAACCCATCCATCCATTTTGCCAACTCATGTTAGGACATGAGCCCAAAAATGAGGCAGATCCAAAACTCAAGTGGGTCCCAGGATAGGAAACAGTGGGGATTGAACGCCCACCGTTGGAACATTCTTAGGGTCACTAAAGTTTTGAATCGGGATAATATTTTTGTGTTTTCAGTTTATCCAAGTGGGAATGACCTTTGAATGGTTTGGATGGCGTATAAACATCACCGTGGGCCCCAGAAAGGTTTCCATAGTAAGCATTTCCATTCCCACTATTTCATGTGTTGACATTCAACTAACTTCATACTGTGAGAATCACTTGTATATTGTGATCACGACCAAAAGGAAAGCGATCACAATGATATACATTAGGTTTTACACCATGATTAATTATTAAGCTCGTCATCCTAGATAATCTAGTTAGACACCCTATCAATCATATAAAGAATTAATATGTAAACTATTTCTTAATTCATGCTTAAAGTAGGATAAGATTTATTTTGTCCATTAAAAACTTGTGTTGATTTGCATTTAATACTACACTACACACCATTTCATCATTAAAGTGCAAGAACCAGAACTATTCCTCAAAGATAGTTAAATTCTACAAAATAGGGACGGCGATCCCTACTCTGAATCTCTGAATGCAAATCAAAGAGTCATCTTAAGGCGTGACATCTTCGGATCCTCTCTCATAGCGTTTCTATAAGGGCCTGTTTGGGAGTGTGGATTTGGAACCCCCTGGATTCGGAACCCTTGGGATTGGAAACCCCCTGGATTGGCAATCCTCCTGGTGTGTTTTACACCACCCTGGAGTGTGAATCAACTTTTATTCAAAAATACCTATGCATGATGTATTTACAGGAGTTTGAATTTAATTACTAAATCAACTTTAATAACCCTAATTAGTGAGATATATAATTTTTAACACTATGGTTGTGATAAGCTCGTTGAAATATATGCTTTGCGTGAAAATGATGAAATTCCAAGTCTCGGATGGACCGCAAGCACAAGATCATGTCTGAGTAACTAACCAATGATTTTTAATCGTTGATTAATGTGGATAATGTTTGGACGGTGCTGATTTACATGGACAATGTTTGGACGGTGTTGAACATCATTAGTGGGCCATGTGCCTAATAGAATGATAGTGTACAGTGACACACATGTTACACCTGCAACTATTGAAATGATTTTAGGTGTAATCCAAGCTCTCACCGTGGATTGCAAACCCCCTCAAAGAGGGGATTAGAAACCCCCTAGATTTGAAACCCCCAGTTACTTTACGCTGCCAAACAGTCAGGGGATTGCCAATCCTCTCCAATCCCCTCCAATCCATGGAGCCAAACAACCCTTGGGAGTGTTTAGATCGCCGGATCCCGATGTACTGCATTGTTTTATAAGTAATAAGTACAATATACGCTGTTTGAATTGGATTTGAAATCCGCGTCTGTACGTGGCACTCGAATACAGCGCGGAACCAGAACAGCGTGGACATGCGGTTCGGACGTACATTACGAAGACATCGGTCAGTGTTGCCAAGTCAATGCACTGCAGCACCTCTTCCACCAGAGAACTCTTTCCATCGGCTGCTTGGTTCTTCTCGAGCTTCTCTCTAACCCTCTCTGTGATCTCCAACGCCGTGGCATTGTTCGGCTCTGACTTCAGAAGCAAGCTGACATCTTGCAAGGCCAAATCGAGCCTATTCAGATATTCATAACACCTCGCCCTCTTCAGGAGAGCTTTACCATACTTAGGGGAGATGTCCAAGGCTAGATTGCATTCTTCGATCGCCTTCCACCACTCACCAGGGCTGATGTCCATGTAGCAAGTAGCCATGTGGCTGCGGATGTAGGCCACATCAACGTGGCTCTTGGGGAGCAGCTTAAGGGCTTTCTCATACTTCAACAGGGCTCCTTCTGGGTCCCATTTCTGAAACAGTTGATTGCCATCCATTTTCAATTCCTGAGCCATGTTGATGAAGACGGCAGCATTCTCGTTGAACGTTTTCGAGCTGGACTCTTCCGATTTGTTTTGATTTGAATCCGAATCACTAGTTTTTCCTCCTGTTTACTTCTTTTTCTTCCCCATGGAGAATTCAGACCAGGTCCTAAATTTTCATACACCTCCTTATTGTATGTGGTCTGGTTAACCGTTCATTTCAGATCAATTCTTCAACAAACAGTGAATATGCATACATTCACTGATTATATGTCCAAAGTCGGTCCTTCCCAAACAATCTGTTTGTAAAGGAAAAGGGCACTCGATACCGTGTACATCCGCCGTTGTACATCTGCCGTATTGTATAACAATGCAATACAATCCTATACGTGAATCTAAATAGGCCCTAAGGTACTATAGAAACGGCTAGCGGCGACTCTGGCCAAAGATCACACCCTTTCAAACATACTAGCGCAAAAGCCATCGAAAGAGACACCTGTGGAAAATATGAGTCGATTCCGTTCGGGATCCAATGTCCACAGTGGATCATCAAGTTATCCATCCATCCATCGCACCTAATGACATAGCTAGCAAAGTTATTTTCTTTATAAGAAAGCAATGAATACACCAATGTCTGGAGTTGGAGTCCGGCACTTGGTTGTTGTTTTGTTTATTTGTTTATTTCTTTTTAGAAAGAGTGGGGAAAATCTACGCCATCTATTTCAAAACAGTCCACTTGACCAACTTACAAATTAATGCAAACCACACACTAGCCAAATCGTCTCATCATGCACCGGATGTATAGTGTATTTCTACCCAAATACCAACACCTCACGCATGTGGGCCACCCCAAAGCCAACCCTCTTCGTAAATTAAAAAAAGGGGGGGGGGGGGGGGGGGGGAAGAAAATCAATAAAGCGGGAGGATGTCTCCCTCTCTTTCTTAACTTCTTCCTCAAGTAATGGAAGCATGGTGGGTCTTACACCCACCATAGGACCCACCAATGTCCATTATGGTAGACCTCAGGGAGGTTTCGATAGTAGGCAATTCCCTACTCACCTTCCGCGTCATGTGGCCCACTTAAGGTTTGGATCTGCCTCATTCCTCGGCCAATGTCTTAACATGATCTGGCATGATAGTTGGACAGGGTGGATTTCTCACAAACAACATGGTGAACCCCACCTGGTTTTCATCTCACGAAGACCTTGTGAATAGTTCCATCAGGTAATCTACATCCTACATGCCCTCTGCCTCCCAGCTTCTTCGACTACACACAAATCTCTCTCTGATTATTTCTCCAATTTTCTCATCACTGCAACCAACGCCTTTGATCCAACCATCTAACCATCCATCTAAAATATCTCAACCACTAAACAACCAGCTCAGCCTTGTAAACCCATTAAACCTATTTGATTTAGTCATCTAAGTCTATCGAGCTATCTATATTAGTTCAACCAAATACCTAAGAATACATACCTCCAAACCCAAAACCATACAACTGTTCATTAGAGATCAACCCATTTAAAATCTAAACTTGAATTCGGATCTCACGTGATTAAGCAAATGTAAACAAGCAATCATAAAGCACCCACGATTTTATGCAAAAAAATCCTTGCGGGAAAAAAACGATGGCACAAAGCGACAACAAATTATATGAAAGGAAAAGTACAAGAGATGAAATCACTTATAATAATCTCAAAACCCTCTTTTACCTTCTACAAGCCATCAAAAATGTTTTCCCTCTTTAGAATAGCTTAGGAAACCATTTTCTTAACCATAATCTCACAATTACACCCATATATAGTGTTGCACCAGGAATACAAAACAATTCTCACAATTTTGCAAAACCGCACACTTTTGTTGATGGGATCGAAGCTACATTTGAACATATCAATTTGGACCCCAAAACGGTCCAGTGAGCAAAGGGAATAAATTAGAGATTTCTCGATGAGATCGAATGGGCTGTCGATGGGATCAACAACTGCTCGATGTGATTGTGTGATTTGTCGATACCATCGATAAACCCAGTTACAGAAAAATTTTAGACATCTGATAACAATCCCACCCATCAAGGAATGTAACGCACGTGTGTACGAGAGATGTGAGGGTCGTAAAGAAGTGGTGTTGTTAAGAGATGTGAGATGTATGGTTGAGAGAGAGAGAGAGAGAGAGAGAGAGAGAGAGAGAGAGAGAGAGAGAGAGAGAGAGAGTCCAAGGTAATTGATCTCTCATAGATGGTGTCTCGGGTTTAGCTAGGGTTTTTCAAAGATGGGTGGGCCACATGCAAAGGCGGCAGTGTGAGATGAGAAAGGGGCCCACGTGAAAATGTGTAGGAAAAGTTAACAAAAAAGGTGGGAAAGAGAAGTTACGAGAGATTCATTTAACATGAACAAAGAGGGCCCCTAATGGTTTGGACCATGGGATATGCCAACATATGTGAAGAGGTATTTAGCACTTGTAAATATGTGGGTTAGAAGGGAAATTATTGTATAAAGGTATCGGGGAGACATGAGGGCCTCTTCGGGACCATGGATTTGGAACCCCTGGATTTGAAATTTTTAAATGATTATTTCTTTATTTCCTAAATTTAAAATTTTTGTTTAGATCTATTAAATATATTATTTAGTTGGAATTAGAAACTGTGGCGAGTGATTTTCTCATAATCGAAAATTGAAATTTTATTTATTTTAAATTTCTGAAATTTTTATACAGGTTATACTATGATTTAATTATGAATACTAGTATAAATTGGATTTGAAAATTTTCATTGGAATTTTGGGTATAAACTGATTTTACTGTTTGAATATTGTTATTAACTGAATTAAAACAGTGTTGTTAAATTTGATTTATTCCCTAAAAAATTATAATCAGTTGAAGAATTAATTTGGATAAAAATTAAAATTCTAATTCAATTAAATTTCTAAATTCTAAACTTTAATGACTTAATTTAATCTTATAAATTAAATTTAAATTTGAATTAGTTTATGAGATTTATAATCAATTAATTTAAATCAAATTTTTAATCTTAATTTTTTATTTATAAATGTTTGAATTTAATATAATAAGTAAGATTATAATCTAAGCAAATTTCTAAATTAATTGATGTAAAACTAATTTAGTTAATAAGGTTGTAATCTAATTTCTAAATTTTAAATTTCATTGATTTAAATAAATTTTGAAATTAAAATAGGGATATAATTAATGAAGATTTGAAATAAATTTGATTTATTGTTAAAAAAAATTAATGAATCTCATCATAATCCAAAATTTTCATTTAAATAAAAAACTTGTTGTGTTTGGCACCCTATTGAAATTAAAATAAGGACATGAGGGCCTTTTCGGGAGCATGGATTTGGAACCCCTGGATTTGAAATCCTCTTATTGTGTTTTGGCACCCTAGATTAAGAATCCCCTGTAATCCAAATCTAGGTATGCACAATATATTTACAGGGGTTTGAATTTAATTACTAAATCAACTTTAATATCTCTAATTAGTGTACGTATGTAACGTTTGAGACAATGCTTGTAATAAGCCCGTTGAAATATATACTTTGTTGAAAAATGATGAAATTCCAAGTCTCGGATGGGCACAAGCACAAGATCACATCCCAGTGACTAACCAACAACTTTTAATTGTTGATTTACTTGGACAATATTTAGACATCACGGATCATCGTATTAAAGTAATTATAGTGATGGAATTCATAATCTAATTATTTTAGGATATCATCGGTAGGCCATGTGCCTAATAGATTAATAATTTAATGACACACATGTTACACATGCAACTCTTGGAAAGATTTTAGATGTAATCCAAGCTTTCACCTTGGATTTCAAACCCCCTCTTTTAAGGGATTTGAAACCTGAAAACCCTAGTTACTTTATGGTGCCAAACATACCAAAGGATTTCAAATCCCCTCGAACTCCTCCAAATAGATGGTGCCAAATGACGCCTAAGAGTTGATAGTGCGTAGCATGAATAGTAGGTATAGGTGTAACATGTTCTCACAACCGTACGTCGAGCTTATACATTGGATTCGGGTTGCATATGGTCCAATCCAACACTTGGGGTAAGGTGGGTGATTTTACCCGATTTGAAAATTTTAAATGATTATTTCTTTATTTCCTAAATTTAAAATTTTTGTTTAGATCTATTAAAAATATTATTTAGTTGGAATTAGAAACTGTGGCGGGTGATTTTCTCATAATCGAAAATTAAAATTTTATTTATTTTTAATTTCTGAAATTTTTATACAGGTTATACTCTGATTTAATTATGAATACTAGTATAAATTGGATTTGAAAATTTTCATTGGAATTTTGGGTATAAACTGATTTTACTGTTTGAATATTGTTATTAACTGAATTAAAACAGTGTTGCTAAATTTGATTTATTCCCTAAAAAATTATAATCAGTTGAAGAATTAATTTGGATAAAAATTAAAATTCTAATTCAATTAAATCTCTAAATTCTAAACTTTAATGACTTAATTTAATCTTATAAATTAAATTTAAATTTGAATTAGTTTATGAGATTTATAATCAATTAATTTAAATCAAATTTTTAATCTTAATTTTTTATTTATAAATGTTTGAATTTAATATAATAAGTAAGATTATAATCTAAGCAAATTTCTAAATTAATTGATGTAAAACTAATTTAGTTAATAAGGTTGTAATCTAATTTCTAAATTTTAAATTTCATTGATTTAAATAAATTTTGAAATTAAAATAGGGATATAATTAATGAAGATTTGAAATAAATTTGATTTATTGTTAAAAAAAATTAATGAATCTCATCATAATCCAAAATTTTCATTTAAATAAAAAACTTCAAATTTAAGAAATTTAATTTCTAAGGTAACAGTATACTTTTTGGAATCATTAAATCAAAATTTTTTAAAATTATTGTTAAAATTTTTAAAAATTTGTTTATGATAATAGTTAATTATTTTAAGAGTACGTAGTTTGAAAATAAGTTAGAACTAGATTTTGTATTTAGTTAATGTTGTGAGATTGTCATTCATATCATTTGCATAATTTTCATCAATTAAGTATTGAGATTAATACATGAGTGCACCGCCTTAGGAATGTCACTAAAAGTATAAGTAGGGCAATCGTGACCCAAGAACCCATTAGATCATTCGGAGTTTCTTTTGTGTACATTATACGAGTACAATTGTGTGTGTGAGCATATGTCAAAAGCATAACTAGAGTAGTATTCTAACTAGCCAATGTATGAATGAGTCCCTCACCACGAGTAACTAATGCGTGGGCATTAATGAAACGTGATCATTCACTTCAGTACAGTGTTATAAGAAATATATGATAGTTATTTAATTTTAAGAAATTCATGAAAAGTATGGTATTCAAAACATCTTTACGATTTAAGCTTTGTATTTATAACATTCTTAAAATTTAGTATTTTGAATCCGTTTTAAATTTTAAACAAGATATTTTTATTGTTTATATATTTGATATAACTCTAGAAATTTCATATTTGAGTTGGTTATGATCCCGCTATGCTCTTATGCTGACCCCCACTTTAATAAAGTTTCGGAACCCAGACTTTAGTCAAAAGTGAACAGAGTGAAGATCTAGCTGTAGCTATCTTTTCTATTTATATAAAATAATGTATAGTGGAAATTTATAAGTGAGTATAGGTTGTTGTGATTAAACATTACATTGGATTAATGTTTGGTTTATTGTAGCATAATTGTTATTAAATTGTGATTGTGAATGTTTAAAATTTAATCATGACCTAGGATTCGAAGTCAGGTCTAACCAACTCAGGCACCGAATTTTGGAGCGTGATATGACCTAAGTGGAAGTATATAAGAATTGCAGGCCACACATGAATTAATCATATGGGCACTGAAATGAATGGTTTGGATCATCAAGATTGACATTACATGGAGCCCACACAAGTGTGGTGTATGCTGAAGCATGCCTTGTATGTAAGCTTTGACGTTTCATATTAAGATATATCCCTCTCCCATTCTCTTTCTCTCTTGTACATACATATGGTGGATGAAGGTCTAGTTCCTCTAGGTTGCCACTTGCTCTCTCTTCTCTGGTGTGATCTATATAAGGTAGACCATAGGTAAATAATGGTATTCCATCCTAATAATCTTTTAGGGTATTACTTGGTATGAAAAAGTTCTTGTGCAGATGAAGAGTGGAAGAGAGATAAGTCTTGTATTTTCATTTTTTTTTATTTTAGTAAAGAAAAAAGCTTTATGTAGTTGTCCCATGAACGTAAGTATATTGTCAAACCACATAAATATTTGTCTCTTGTTTTTGTTTATTCCCTTTGTTTTTAGAGTATTGATTTGGTCATTTATTTTTATTATTATTTTGCATTGCTTGCATCAATCATGTGCGGATGTTTTTCTACAATAGTGTACATAAACTTTAAATATACCCCTGTATAATACTATATTCATCTCTTTTTAAGAAAGTGAGGCCAGTAAGTATCTACCTATTTGAGAGGCGTTGAGGGATTATCCGCGGTGGAAAATCCGATGATAGATAGAATTTCTCCACCACTTCTCAAGGCCTATAACTTCAATCCTTGCCACTCACTGAAAATTTGTCAACAATAATTCCACTGTGCAATCAATAAATCAGAGCAGAAAATCACAAATATTTATCTTTTCGGACAAAGCTCTCATCATCCACACCATGGTGGAAATGACTTCGCCCTTAATTCCATTTTCCCATGTCCAATGCATGGCAACCATAATGAAAATTGATGTAACAAAAGATATAACGCGAGATTGGTTGCTAGAGGATTACCATAACACTTACTGAAATCACAATAATACGTGTATTGTTAACATTGACAATAGTTTTGAAACTCACGGCACCAAATCTTGCCGAGTCTAGTGAATAAGCCAAGTCTCTTGAAAACTTGTTTGGGATCTAATTTGATCTAGACTCAGCAAGACTCATCCAGTCAACTCAACTAGTCGATTTACTCGAAGCGACTCCAAGTCACTCAGCGAGTCGCGACATTATTTATTTATTTATAAAAGATTATATGTAGAGGGTGGGAGTCAAATCTACAACCTCACCCACACAATACAACTCTACTAGGAAAGGAGTCAACCAGAGACATGTCCATGAAAATGCTTATGTTTAAAATTACTTGTAATTCTAATTATCTTTGTACATCAATTACTACATGTAGGATTTGTAATTAATAATTATTAAATATTGAGTTAAGTTCGGTCAAGTTAACTCGACTCGGCTTTTGATTATAGCAAATGGGCATAAAGAACGCATTTCTTCATGAAGAGGTTGGGCGAGTTAGCCCAACTCACTGAGTCCATGAGCTGATCTACGCGCTTGGCCTGGTTCAATTACTACTCTGGTATGAACTTTACACTTGACCGGACAGCCAGATGTCTGGGCCTGAACCCCGATGGGACAGGCCCAAAGATCCAACGGCTAATAGTCCGGCCCCAATCCCTGATGGGCCGGGGTAGCAATGGGCGGGTGACCTACAAGGTCCAATAAGCCTGACCCAGCTTTGGACAGGCCTACGAAAGCTTGGTCTGTGGACTGGGCTTGGGCCTGTCATGGTGGGCTCATCAATATCCAGGGTAGGCTTGGGCTCAAGCCATTTTAGCCTAACCTGCCATGCATGTTTAATATAAACCGTTGATTTTGTTCCTCTAGGTGTCTATACCTATGTGCATGTGTGGCCCAGCTGATCAATGGATAATTAGGAACATTCAAATATGGAAAAAAAGAAAAAAAGGATTTTGTCAATTTCGGACCGGGCAGGGTTAGGTCAGGCCACAGACATCACGTTGGGGCGCCCCCACATATATTTGGCAGTGTCCTCGGTTTTAGAGCTCAAAAAAGTAAGCATCAAATCAAACATCGATAACAATGCGTAGTTACCAAAGGAAATAATTTTACCCATTTGCAATGTATTTACGAAGGTTTGGAAAATCAGGCCAGGCCTTTAACAATGCCTGGACCAAGCCCAGCCCATTGCCATCCCTACTGATGGGCCAGCGGTAGAGATCCAACGGTCTGGCAAAACCGAAACTTTCCAGATGCAATGATCACCGGCTTTGATGTGGTTTTGAGGAACGAGATACGCTACAACTATTGTAGGAAGAACGTGTAATATTCGACCTATGTGGGCCCACCATGATGTATGTAGCATCCACTTTGTCCATCCGTTATGATATATCGTGTTAGGTCCAAACCCCAAAAATCAGGCCGATCCAAAACTCAGGTGGGCCACACCACGGAATACTAGGGATGCGCCAACAGTAGAAACCTTCCTGGGCTTGCTCGGTTTTATTAGCCATCCAAACATCAGGATGCACCCCACCGCATGAATTTAGAATTTTTAGGCGTGATTTTACATTACTCCCACATTGTTGTCCACCTGTGGTTTGGATCTGCTGATTTTATTTTATTTTATTTTTGTTACATATTGAGGGTAACTGATGGACGGCTCAGATTTACAAGGATCCGAGAGCCCATGGTTAAGTGATCCAACACGCTGATATAAGGCCAACCATGGATGGCTCATACACCCAAAACCACCAAGATAGAAAGATCCTAGCCATAGGATATTTAGCCTTTTACATAATTAGTATTAGAAGGATAACGTAATCTATCTAAGAGTGATGAATGTGCAGAGTGGATAAAATACATAAATCACGGTGGGCCTCATAGAGTTTACTCAGTATGATTCGGGTCATTGTAAAGGGATTAAGGTAATTGTTTGGATGCATGTATTTGCTTGTGAAAGCTTTACAGGCTATAAACAAATTACATAAATCTATAAAAAGACTAAACAAATTACATAAATCTATAAAAAGTTATGTTTCATAAAGTCTTTATAGCAAAAAAGAAAAAGAAAAAGCAATGTAAATAAAAAATCATGTTTTAAATTACAGGTAAAGTCTTTATAGCTAAAAAGACATCCATTGTATACTTTCCCCCCTCTCCTCCCTCCCCTTTTGTTTTTTTTCCACACACACCCACCGTAGTGGGATTTCGGGGATTTCACCACCTATGGGTATTGAACCGAAGACCTCGTGTTGAAACTCCTCATAGTCAACCACTGAGGTAAGGACTCGATCCCCCATCATATACTTCCCTTGATGCTCTCCTGTTACTCTAAACAAAACTTGTCCATTATCAAATGGACCACACGACACCATTAAAAACTTGTATATTGCATTTGAAGCCCACTAAGATAGGTGGAAGATATCCAATCGGCTTAGTGTGTGCATGCATTAAAACTACCTTAGAGTCCTTTGGAAGCTAGTTTCACCGCCCAAGCTCTATGGTATGAACACTTACTTTATTCATTGTAAAAACTTTACGAGCTAGCCAAACATGATTACTACTTGAAAGCCAAACAAAATTGGACAGTTTGTATGATATATGCATGGATGCCACACGTGGAGATATCAACCAATATCATCAGTCAAGTACGCTTGTCTAAGTTCGCTATACCGTGAGATCCAAGGCACTTCGGTCCCCACCTCGTGGATTGCTAAACCCTTGAATCAGGCCGATCCACTCATCAAGTGGGCCACATAACAAGAACTGTGATATGACGAATTGTGTGGCACCTGACCCGTGATCTGATGGGATTGATGATCCAGACCATTGGTCTGTAGAGTCCCACTGAGCATGGACTCTGCTCCACATATCTGCCAGATTGGAAGCTACTAGCAAACACCTTCTGGTTTTTCTCCACCTGAATATGGACTGCTGGCTCATTTCTCCATCTGTAGGCCACAAATCAAAAGGGTAATAATCCTACCATAGAGACTTGGGTCAGTGAGAGGCGGCTGATCAACGGTTAATATTCCTACTAAACCATGATCCCACTTATCAGAATTAAAACCCGCATACACCAGGCAAATATGTAGGCCCCGCATCATACAATTCCTCCAGCATCTATTCTACAAACCTCAGCATTACAAAAAATAATAATAAAATAAAATAAAACTCAACACTTCTTCCACCCTGAATGGCTGCCCTGGTCATAACCGTCTGGCTTGCAAGTTAGGTAGAGAGCCCATGTCATCCTGGGCAGAGCATTCTTCCAAAGGAATCAAAAATGGTGTTTGGAAGCGCATCCAAACAAGCCTTCTTTTGGGTGAGATGCAACTTGTAAGTGCCTTTAGTTTGGTCAAAAAAGATGGAAAAAAAAAAAAGGAGAGGAAAGCACTCACATCCTTTTTTCACATGTACCCACCACACAAGCCCCATTCTCATTGTCTAAAAGGTTCCAAGCTCACCTAAGCATGGGTTTAGTACAAGTAGGGCCCTTCTGTCGGCAGTCCAGACCGTTCATCTGGTTGGGTTGGGCCGCGTTGGTGGAAAGTACTAAAATCAAAATAAAGCCAACAGAACAGTCCACATGCAATAGGAAGGAACGTCGATGATGAGAGGCGGGGATTGCTTCATGGAAAAGGATATTGGTGCATTGCCTAGTGGGGCAAAAGAGAGGTAAAGATCTGGATCATTAGAAGGCGGGCCCCACCAACACTGAACAATGGTGATATCCATGTAAATGGAATGCGAGAGACTCGAGGTTTTCTCACCTGACCATCAAGAGAAGGATTAAACCCGAATTGCCAAAATCATGAAAAGCTAACATAAACCAATCTAACTATCCATCTGCAGATGGGTACAAACATTCCATCATAAATATCTAATATGCCATCAACCTGCATTCCAATCAAACCAAATTCATGAGATTATGCATACACACACATACAGACCCTTTGTTGTTTGTAGAGCAGTGGGATCAGAAAATAGTCGTACAGTCTCACTTGAAATTAAGCTAATTGTCAGCTTGATTGACAAAACCAAAAAAGGAAAATAAATAAATAAATGAACTCAAAAATAAAATTTTAAGAACTATATTGTATTCACAGCAAATAGCTGCAATGATTGGAGCTTTCAGCCATTGCAGATTCATGTGTAGACATGAAAAAGTAATATAAAGACAGCATCATCTTGTCTACATTTTCCCTGTAAAAGAATCAATTTCCATGAAAATCTATGTTCCTCCTGTTGAAGCAAAAAACTCGAAAATAAATAAATAAATAAAAGAAGAAGAAGAAGAAATGGAATCGATTTCCAAAAGAAAAAACTACGTTTCCCCTTGTAAAATAAATCGATTTCCATGGAAATCTACATTTCACCTGCTTGAGAAAAAAAAAAAAAAAAAGTAGGCATAGAAATCAATTTCTTCACAGAAAAAAGCTAACTGTCTATTCCGATTGAAAGAGATGGCTCTTGTTGTTTGAGCGTTCGCCTTTTAACACTTCCACGAAAGCAACGCTACAAATAAAACAACGAAATTACTATTAAGATTCTGCAGTTTATCATTTCCTGAGGATTTCATGGGGGTTCTCCATGTCAATGTTATGGATTTTCTCTAATCAAGTGGGCTTTACAGAGAATCATTTGACATTCCCATGTTTGTATGGTATTTGTAATTAGGCTATTCTTTTTCTTTTACAGCATGAGCCATTTCTATAAATAAATCAAATTCGCTAATAGCTAAATACTTTTCCCTAGTGCCTGTTTGGAATGGTGGAATCCAAAAGGTAGATTTGGAAATGAAAACATTCAGAGGAAATCAGTGCAAAAGAATCGTAAATAACCTGTTAGTTTTAGCATTCGTGATTTATATGGAAATGTGGATAGGTCAATGACCAAAAAGTGAGAGCTCTCTCGGGAAAAAAATGTGGAAATCTCCATTGCTTATGTCTTTTTTGGGAAATAAAAATCACCATTTTTTAACGAAAACCATGGAAATGGAAATCCATTGGCACAACTGCTTTTGTTTTCAGAAAGTGGAAAACAACACATATGAGGAAAACAATTTCAGTAGATCGATAAATGATGTACTTAATGCCTTAGATCTATAACTTGATAAAACTCTTAAGTGCTTATAACTTGTAAGTTACCTATAGAATATAACTTACAAGGAACTTATAAAACTATGACTTACATTCGAGAACTGATTGACCAAAACAATGAATAATTAAATAAACACTCATAACCCGATCAGGGAGGACAGCTTTATTCCCCCACTTTCTATAACATATGCTGATACATGTGGCACTTGCATGATGGTCCAAACCATTCATTCTTCAGTGACAACCATGAACAAAGGAATGAACGATAGGAGAATACTAACCATAGTCCAAAAACCCAACTCAGACTTGAACAGCCCCAGCATTTAATTTAATAAATCGATAGTAGTGATAAATATTTAAAATGCGTGATGCTCATGCCAGCCAGTTGGAGGGCTAGTTTACTGTCCAAACAGCCGATAATTTTCTCCCTAGCATGCATATGTGACATCCAACTCATCCAAAGTGGCTCCACAGGGAGATCACCAAATGCGAAAATCAACCCAATCCACTGATTAGCTGGGTCATACCTGCAATTTTTTAAATCTTTTTGGGGTCATTTTAAAGTGAGTAAAATCAAAACTACTAGGGGTCGATTCACTCATCCAACCTTCTTTAAATTTTCAGGGTTGTTTCGATGTGTGAAAAATCTCATTTATGTAAAGCTCTTTACAACGGGTAAACTATTTTAGTTGTAAGGAGTTTCAGCCTATCATCTTTGGGTACTAGGGAAGTCTTTACAAGTAAAGAGCTGATTGTGTTTGGGTACTGGTAAAGAGTTGCCAGGACTCATCACTCAAAAAAAGGAGAGTTGCCAGATCATTGCCTTCGGATGGTTGGTCACAAAGAAAAGGATCCTGACTGTCGATAATCTGAGGAAGAAAGGAATGTGTTTGGTGAACATCTGCTTGTCTTGTATGTGGTCGGAAGAATCAGTGGGCCATCTGCTGCTCCATTGTCCCTTTATCTCCTCTATTTGGGACGATTTCCGTGCCCGGTTTGGTGTCTATTGGTGCTTCCCTGATACTGTGGCTTCGCTCTTTCATGCGTGGCATGGGGCAAAGCTCGATAAGCAGCAGTCCAGGCTGTGGAAAATGGCCCTTTTGGCAATCTGGTGGGCTGTTTGGGAGGAAAGGAATGGCAGGTGTTTCAGGGATACAGCCAACTCTGCAGGCCTCGTATCCTCTAGAGCTAAAAGTTTTATTGTCGAATGGGCTGTGCAAGTAGAGTCTCTATACATCTATGATCTTCTTTTTTTGGGCGCGTAATGTGATCTGCTCTCTCGGCAGAAATGTAGTTTTCCTTTCTTTCCTTTCTGTTTTGTTTCCTCTTTTGCATTTTTAATATTCATCCAAGTTATCTTTCAAAAAAAAAAAAAAACAGGAGAGTTGCCAGGACTCTTTCAATGGTAACTATTTTCAACCTATCATCTTTGGGTACTAGAGAAGTATTTAGAAGTAAAGAGTTGCTTATATTTGGGTAGTAGTAAATAGTTGCTAGGAAGCAATTTGCAGGCATTAGCAAGAGAGCTTGAAGCAGTAATCACATCAGCCATGTCATGATGACACATATGCGCAAGACCTCAGGCCCATTTGGATGCAATAGAGGTTCTAGCTATATACTTATTTTGTCAACATCTGATTTCCACGATTGCTAATAGGCCTGAGACAAGTGAGAACAGCCTATCCAAAAAAATACGTAATACTCATCCTCGAAAAAAGGTAGATAAGCTATCTTGGGCAGCAATTTATTACAGTATACCTCATGTGTGTTGTTTGATACACATGCATCACCTATGCCACTGTCAACCGCCAACATGTGCATCATCTATCTTCAAGCACCACACGTGTGCCAACATCAATCTTCAAGTGACCTACACGCACCACATGTGCCAGATAAACAGAAAACCTTCCCCATCCAGGGTGTTTAACAAACAACATGCAGTATAGGATAATAGGATATCTATAGGACAAACAAGCCTCCAACACCTCAATTGAGCTGGCCCCATTGTGAAGTACTACTTACATAAACAGTTAACATAGTTTTTGTCTACATTTGAATGTAAATAAATATATTTCTAGTTTTCGTCTACATTTGGATGCAAAAAAGAATTCATTTCTTTTACACTGTTAAAGACAGTCTGAAAAGACATGCAAACCCTTTCAAACAAAAAGGCACAGCTACGGTCTACACAAGAACTCTTCACACAGCTAATTTTTTAGCACCCCCCCCCCCCCCAAAAAAAAAAAAATAAAAGATGGGAGATGCACTTGAAAAAAAAAAAAAAAAAAAACTCTAAAAAATAAATTCATTTCTCCCTCCCTCCCTCCCTCCCTTCACTCCATAAAAGATGGGAGATGCACTTGAAAAAAAACTCCATAAAATAAATTCATCCCTCCCTCTCTTACCGACTTAATGGGCCAACTTCTGTGAGGCACACAATGATTGGATTAGCTACTCTCTAGGGCTCGGGCCCAAGGCTTTATCACAATGTACCTAGCCCATTGGGTGTCTTAAATCTTCTGCATGTGTGCCAACATAACTGGGTGACACGATTTACCGCTTTAAGCTCTTTGAGGTGAGTTGATTCCTAGGCCTAGCAACTCTTTACACTAACTAAACTCGATCAACTCTTCACTTGTAAAGACTTCCCCAATACCTAAATATCATATATTGAAACTTTTCATTGGTAAAAGAGTTTACCTATGTAAAGAGTTTCATATGTGAAATTTACACATATCCAAACGACCCCTTACACCAAAAGCAAGCAAAAACCCAAACAATGTAAACTGTGTACATAGGTGGGACTTCACCAACATCTACACGAAACCTTATAAAAAGAAACCATTGACTAGAAAAGTTGACTTGATTTGAGTCACCATGGTTCAAATCGAGTTGGCACAAGTCTTCTAGGGTCGGAAGAGTCACAATCGCAAGAGAGTAGTTTCAGCTTGTAATCTTCTTGAGTTGACTTGTTGAGTTTTATGATTATGATACTAACCACTTAAAAAGTGATGTAAAAATATCACAAAAACCTTGTTCATGATTTTTGCACAGCATCTTTTACATGGTCAGATTGTCTAACCCTTGTTATTTTTAATCTATGGTCCATCTATAGCCTTGTATGAATGAATGGCTTGGATCATCATACACGCCCCATATACAGTATAAACTATAAAAATAAGATACAGATGTGTGATACAATGCATGCACCAAAAGGTCGTACAGTTTTCCAAGTGGAGGCAAGTGGGACTCCTGGTTCAGTTACCAAGAGAATCACGCATCAAAAGGTAATTCCATAGGAATGCTTATGCACCACAACGCAATTTCTAAAATAAAGGCACCAGACACATCCAGGCGCATGTGGGAAAATTGCCATTCCATGACAGGAAAGAACAGTACCCTACAACCTACAACATTATGCCAAAAACACCGATCACCATATGCTTGGTGTCCAATCACTGGGGCAAATTTGGAACACCATTCCCAGGACATTCCTAGGATAGCTATCATGGCAGGACCATCACGCACATTCACATTATGGGGAGCATAGTTGTTCGATGACAATCAAGACCTTGGATTTTATGTGGGAGTTCTGCTAAAGCCCAAACCACACCTCTCCATGCAGCAAGCAGCCAGGCATGCCAACCTGTCAAGTAGGTGGGACCTCCAGCCAAAGCATCAGTTTGTCTAACCGTGTACATAACCTGGTTCGAAAATCCAGCTTATCAAGCTCGTCAGGTGGGATACGAGTACAAAAAAATGCCTATTTAAGAGAAAATTGTGTCCACGATCAACGTGCATGCGTGATCTGAAATGAGCGGACTGGCCTGATGTTTAGATCAGACATCTAAGAGGTGGGGCCCATGTGATTATTCATGGCTCAGATGTCCCCCCCAGACGGCATATGGGCTCAGCAGAACATGCAAACATGAACATAGCTGGAAGTGCACAATATACACACCCAAGTAAAGGCCATCCAAGGAGCTCATATTGACCATCTTCGTTACCTTCACAATTCATGAGACCACGATTTACGATCACAACAAAGCATGAGATAATTGAGAAGACCAAAATCTGATTGACTTAGAAAGATAAACTGAATAATAGTATAAGTCAAATCAGGGAGCCAACATCTATCCTTTGCCATGATATATCGATATTTCTAGAGCAATGATCACCTACACCCTTAGCATGCTAAGCTAGCATGCAGCTCTATCTTTCCTGACAACGTGTCACTGTGTTGGACATCCAGCCCAGCCATGTAAGAGGTGCCCCCTTCCAAAAGGACAACCAGACAAAAAAATCAGGAAGGTGATCTCCATGGAGGGGGCCAGGGTCAGACGTCTAGCACATGTGGCTGGGAAGACAGGGCTGCATACCTGCGCTAGCTTGCAGTGGCCTGTAGTGACCATTTCTCATGTTTATAATATTGAACTCAGAAATATAGAAAATCTCTATTTCCAAAACCAACCATAAACTTCATCAATCATGTAAATCTTTTAGCTATTTGGTTAAATCAACAACAAAGAAGACATGGTTATCAATGGAATGTATAAGAAAATTAACTCAAATGTAATCATGCTAATTGTCAGATTCACTGTTTATTTTATACTAAGGAAGAGATGATAATGGCTTCATTGAGTCCCAGATCTACAAGATGACATCCATACACTACACATCCATCATGATTCATGGATGCCTATACAACATTTCGCCATCATACTTGGTAGAGATTTTCTGGGACAGATCATCTTCAGGGCATCAATACATCCAAAGACCGCAAAATTGGCAAGAAAGCAACGCCTATAAAACGTGCCCACAAAATGATCGTAACAGATTAAAGAAGAAATGGGATTTAAACTGAATCACAGAATTGAAAGTTAAACATGGAAGAGTGGTAATGGTTTTGTAACGTTCTTACCATTTCCCTAAGAACTTGTGCAGCTCAGGAGCAATCCCAGCCAAATGCCAATCGGATGCCCAAAAACACCATAGCCTTCTGCAGAACCACGTTGCCAAATATGGTAAAAGGGTGCACTTTTCAATTCATAGATTTTCATTTTATGGTACAGAGGTAGTACACACACACCATGGCAACCACCCTACATTTTTCGGCCCCTAGCCATATCAAGTTAATAGAAGCTCGTTGGCACCAAGGTGAGGGCGAAGGCACACACGGACTTCATGCTCTTCTTCTGGTCCCACACGGAGTTTTGGAACCATAATCTCTAAGACAGTACCCGTCTCATCATAGTATGCTTCTAGCTTAGCATCTTCTGGAATTCGAGTTGTGAGCGGTATTTCCCTCACGAACTCCCCTGGAGGGCAGTGCTCAGGAGACGGATCCGTGAGCTTGAATGTCCTATCATGCCTCTTAATGAATGGCATCCGAGCTGTACTGACACAAAGTATTTTCACAATCCCATGAGTCATAGTGTTCCTCCAAGATACTTTCACTCTCTGGAGATCGGAAAAAGGCAAGCTAACCATTATCAAGTACCCTTCTTCATCCTCATAAATAGTCTTTGCAGCTGTTACTGGCCCGTATGTATGCCTCATTACACCAGAGAAATCATTCAACCATGGTGGCTCAATTGGGTGCATCTCGATATCTTGAACTCGATCAGAAAATGAATTCGACAAACCACAATCATCTTCATTGCCATGTGGGAAGAAATCCTTCCTCCGTTTGTTATGGACGGGAGAGAGATCCATCCCGTCCCCGCTAATGTGATTTGTTGTTGACAAATTCAAACCTGCCCCATTAAGCAACTTCCTTGAATTTGGATTTGTAGTACTTTTCAAAGCAGGAGGCCTCTCAAGCTCAAACTCCGTGTTCGGAAGATTCCTCCATGACCCAAAATCACTCGCTTCGGGTGGTATCGAGAAGTTCAAGTCCCTGCCTGTCAGCTCCATCCACTTCTTGCGATCAACCTCAGAGATCACGGCGAGATTAGGCGACCTGACAACCTCAATCCCATGCACACACTGTGGGTTAGACAGGCCCCTGTACTGCTTCCGCTGCATTCTATGAGATCGAACAAAGCCCTTATCAACGCTGAATGGAAACTGTGGCTCCCCCAAACGTGAATGGCCATTCATGTAACTCCTCAGCTGCATCTTACCCAACGCATTCTCTGGCCTTTCCTTGAAAACCCACATATACATGTTCTCCATATCATGCTGAACCAGGAAAACATCAAGCCGGAGGTCTGATTTATCAAACCCTGACACGCCTGTTGCATCACGAGTAATCTTACTCTTGGATTTCTCGTTCAACACCGGCTTGAAGTAGAAATTGAAGAAAAACCAGGCCCCCCAGATGCTATCTCCCCGTTTAGCGCACTTACGCCCAGCCTTAGGGAGATTGAGGAAGGTCTCAGTCTCATAGATCTGAGGCCCAAGGCCAACATCCAAGATGTCACATATGTCAGAATTCCATGGTGGGGGAGGTGGGCTCCGCTCGGCTGACAAGGGGAGGTTTATATCCGGCGGACGAGAGAGGACGACGGAACGACTCAACTCTCGGTCACAATCGTCGTGGGATGCTGTGGCGCTTGAGTCCATGGAGAGGAGAGTCGACGGGTGGTGATTCTCCATCGAGAGGGTCGTGAGGCGTGCTTCCCCCATCTTTCCTTATCTCCTTTGAATTTTTCCAAATCCGCCAGACTCAACAGAGCATCTCACAGAAAACATCACGAATCCATTCCAAAAGGCCCACCTCAGAAAACCCAGCTAGCGATAACACCCAAACACCATCAAAAACACCTCCGTAAAGAAACCCTTTTGAGGAGCTTCAGAAACCCTAGAAAAAGAAACCCTAGAAACATCAATCAACTAGAAGAAATAGAGATTCCATAAGCTCCAGAAATATCAATCAGCAGGTAATAAAAACCAAAACCCCATCTTCAAAACGCCCAAAACACACCCCCTTGCAGGAATTTCAGAAACCCTATAAAGAAACAATCAACCAGTAAAAAAAAAAAGGAGTGATATTTCAGAAAACCCAGAAGTACCAACACAATCCCCCAAAACGACTTCAACCAATTTCACAAACGCCAACCCTAAAAAATTAGAATTTTGAAAAAAAAAAAAAAAAAAACCCACCACGAAAAAGATAGAAATTTCACCAACCCTAACAAAACAAAACCCTAGAAAACATCAATCGACCAGCAATAAAACCAAACCCCATCTCCAAAATCCCAAAACAAACAACCCCTCGTCATCAATTCCCACAAAAAAAATTTCACAAACCCTACCAATAAAATAAAATAAAACCCTAAAACATCAAAGAACGAAAAATCCCCAACACAACCAGATCAAAAGCCTAGGAAAAAGCCACAAAAGATGGAATCTTTCCGAATATTTTCAATCCAAACCCTAGAAAAAGAGAAACCCTAGAATATCCTGAAATCCACCAAAAACAGGAGGAAAAAGCAGCAGTTCAATCCCATCTGTAGATTTTAGAAATGTATTAGAGAAGCAAAAAAAAAAAAAGGAGGGTGTAAATTTCGAAAAAAAAAAAAAAAAAAGAGAAAACAAAATCCTAGAAATTGAATCTCTCTTCTACGTTACCTTCTGAAATCTGTTGCCAGCACCAAACCCTGGCGTTTTTCCATTCGTTACGTGAGAGAGAGGGAGACAGAGAAAACGGTAACGGAGTCTGAAACCGTCTTAACGGAGAAATGATATGGGTACTCGCTCTGCTAGCCGTTTGCGTGGGTTGGCATCTCCCAACACGTCTTAATCTGGTACGTGTGGTGAGATCCTGCCCGTTCATCAGGTTGGATTCGCTAGCCATGTTCTGTGGCCTGCCTGAGAGTTGAGTCTGTGCGGTTATTAGGTGGGCCATTTTCGCGTGTGGAATTCTGACCGTTGGTTACTTACTGGCAAAACGCGTTTTCAGGGTCACCGCGTGGGGACGCGGCTTCCCTGTAATCCCGAGCTCTGTGGGGCCGCCATGATGCCTGTATTATATCCGGAAGCTGAATGGGTGGTGACCCATACACCACCCATCATGGTGGTGTTGGCATTGTGGGACCCAATGTGATGTATGTGCTTTATCCACGCCGTCCATCTGTTTTTTCAGTTCTTTTATGGATCTGACTACAAAATTTAAATAAATCAAAACCTCGAACGGACCACACCACAGGAAACAACGGTAATTGAACCGTAACCATGAATTTCACAGGGGCTTGGAAGTTCGGGTAGATATTTGTGTCTTTCCATGACCGTGCAATCTTATAAATAGGTAGGATTGCGTATAAACATTACCATAAAAGTTCCAACAGCAGTTATCATCGTCCTATTGCTTCTTGTGGTGTGGTTTGCCTGAGCTTACCTTATTTTTTATTTAATACCATGAAATAATTAGAAAATAAATAAATAAGTTATAGATGAACTCTTTCTCTCTCTTTATATATACATATATCATGGTCTACCTCATGGGAACTTCCAATGATGTCTGGCTCCCTGGCCCTACAGTGATGCATGCCAAACATCAACAATGTGCAATTCATAGGTCTGACCCTTAGCGTATGGGATATCCCGAAAATAAGCTGTATATAAAACTCTGGTAAGCCATACTATATAAAACCATTTGAATACATTATTAAAACATATAAAAGATCTTGAAGGGGCCCACCTGAGTTTTGAATGGGCTTAAACTTGGTTAAACCCCTCATCCAAGTGGGAGGTTGGATTTGCGAACAACGATCGGATGGACCCAATAAATTATTATGAATGTTTTATTGGGCGGGTAACTCTTCTCACCTATTGTATATTGTGTGGCCCACTCAAGTCATGGATTAGCTTGATTTTTAAGCCTGTGGCCCACCATGAAATGGTGCATCTGATTGATGGGGTGAATATTCACTCGACCTCATGTAAGTTCCTCGTAGTACCATATATATATATATATATATATATATATATATATATATATATATATATATATATATATAGGTACTATGCGCTTGAGCTCACGATAGCTCCCGTGAGGTCGAGCTGTGTGGGCCCCACCGTGATGCGCGTCGACCATCAACACCGTGCATTTGATGGGTCCCCTTTAAATTATGGGATATCCCAAAAATCAGCTGTATACGGAACTCAGGTGGGCCATACCATCTAAAATCATGTGAAGACATGCCAAAAACATATAAAAGCACTTGGTGGGGCCACCTGAGTTTTGAATGCTGCTGAAACTTGGTCTGAACTCTCATCTAAGTGGGACACACATAATGAATGAGCCGGATTTGCAAACCACATCTCGGTGAGCCCAAAAAATGTCCCATGAATGTTTTAATAGTGCACGGCCCCTCTCCACTTCTGTATGTGGTGTGGCCCACACAAGTCACGGATTGTCTTGATTTTTGAGACCTAGGCCCACGATGGAATGGTGCATCCGACTGATGGGGTAGATTTTCGAAACGCATCACAGTGGGGCCCACACAGCTCGACCTCATGGGACGTTCCCATCAGCTAGAGCGCATAATACTATATATATATATATATATATATATATATATATATATATATATATATATATTCGAAACGCTCACCTGTGAACCAGTTCGTACGTACTATGTACGAACATTTTTGAGAACCCACCATACGTGATGTGGATCCAAAATCTGAACCGTTCATATGAAGTAGCACCTCGTGAAACCCTCCAGGCCCAAGTTTTACTTTGATGGGCCATGAGAAATGAAAACAGTTTCCTCCCTTGATTTGCATTTCTCTTTCCTATGATCCACCATAATTTTAGATCGGGTTGAAAATTTGTCACATGGGATTTCATGAGATTCCGCATAACATGGACTGTTCAGATTAGACACACATGGCACGTGTGCAAAGGTGCACACGTGCGTAGTGCGAAGGTGTGTGGGGAAGCATGGCTATATATATATATATATATATATATATATATATATATATATATATATATATATATATATATATATATATATATATATATATATATATATATAATTGGTCACCTATGCTCCAAATGGAACTCATGAGAACTTTTTTTAAGAATTTATCACATGTGATATGACTCCAAAATTTTAACGATCCACATGAAGCAATACCTCATGAAACCCTAGGCTTATATATATATAGGAAAAGGTACTATACGCTCGACCATATTGTACCTTCCATGAGGTCGAGTGCTGGCGGCATGTTATTCGTCAAATGGTGAAAAAATTTTATAGGGAAACTGAATAAACAAAACCGCAAGAAATTTATGTGCGAGACTTTCACAGGTGGAAGATCATGATCTATAATTTTGTGTGGGGCTCACTATAATGTTTGTGATAAATTCAACCCGTTCATCCATTTTTTAAAATCATTTTAGGACATACGACCAAAAATGAGAAAGATCCAGAAATTAAATGGGACACATGAGAGGAAACAACGGGGATTTAGTGACCACCGTTGAAACATTCATATGCCTACAAAAGTTTTGTATTGGTTTATATCCGTGGTGTTTTCATTTCATATCAGTGAAAATGACCTTATAAATGGTTTAGATGGAATATAAACACCACGGTGGAGCCTAAGAAGGTTTCAATGGTAAGCATTCCTTTCTGCCGTGTTTCATCTCGTACGGCCTACTTGAATTTTGGATCCTCCTCATTTTCAGTATAATGTCCTAAAATAATATCTAAAAACGAATGGACAGGTTAGATTTCACATAAAGATTACAGTGGGCCCCACATAATCCTTTTGCAAATCTTAACAAAAAGGCTTTATTAAGAAATCTGCTTAGATGGTCTGGGAAACGTACTGGCTACTCCCTGCCACCTGCCAATGGCGGGTGGTCGGTGCTATATGCCCCACCATGCTGTATGTGTTTCATCTATACCGTATATATGTTTTTCTAGATCATTTTATGGTAATAATACCAAAATTGGGGTATATCCCAATCTCAAGTGGACCATATTACAAGAAACAGTGTTGAATGGGCGTGGACCATTAAATATTTTTGGGGCCCCATAAAAGTTTTGGATCAAGTTGATCTTTCTTTTTTTCCTTCACATGGGTCGGCATGACCTAATCAGTTTGGATGTCAAATAAACAGTACAGTGGGCCTTAGGATGATTTTAAGTGTGAGCATCACTCTCTACACTTTTTTCTGTGGTGGGGTCCACTAGAGCTTTTGGTCTGCCTCATTCTTTGGATAATACCATAATATGATCTCTCAAAGTGGATGAATGGTGTGGATATAATACATACATCATGCTGGGATCCACAAAACTTGGTGACGTCACTTCAGCTACTCGGCCTCTAATAGTGGACCAGATATTGGTATCAAGCTTCCTTTTTGTCTTCGGTCCTAAAATGAACGCAGAAAACAGATGAATGGGATAGATTTTTCATAAACATCATGATGGCCCCACCTTAGTTTTCGGTGCTAACTTCCTGCGAAAACTCAGAGCAGATTGCGTCTCGAGAATACAGGGGTGAAGTGCATATTCCAGCGGGTTTCATGCGGACGAGAACTAAGCTACTGATGGGTTGAGTAGCCAAACTAGCTACAGAAGTCATGTCATTGAATTTTGTGGGCCCACCACAATATATGTGTTGTATCCACACCGTCCATCCATTTGGAGAGATAATTTTAGGGCATGATCCAAAGAATGATGAAGACCCAAAGCTCAAGTGGACTTACCATAGAAAACAGTCAGGATAGTGACAACCATCGTTGAAACCTTCCTAAGGCCCATCATGATGTTTATTTGAGATCCAACCTATTCATGTGTTAACACATACATGAAAATACAGAAAGTTCAAATATTAGCTTGATCTAAAACTTTGTAACAATTAAACGTTTTTAACGATGGGCGTCACTCTCTCCACTATTATCTGTGGTGGTCCACTTGAGCTTTTGATCTGACTCATTCTCTGGATCATGCCATAATATGATCTCTCCAAATGGATGAACGGAGTGGATACATAATATACATCATAATGACGCCCATAAAACTTGTTTCCTACCAAATTTCGTTTCGTTTTGTTTATTTAGTTTCCATGTAAAATTTCCTCACCATCCGGCGAATAATGTGACGCCAACTGTCGACCTCATGGAAGGTACAATACGGTCGAGCGTATAGTACCTTTCCCTATATATATATATATATATATATATAACCACTGGGACGCGATAGGATTTGATTATACGTTTTGAGTACTCATTGCAGTGAAATTCAAGCATTTTTTGAAAAAAAAAAAAAAGAAAAAAAAAAAGTGGAATCCACCGTCCCTCAAATGACGTACAAAACATCAGCTTGATGGAAAAACTCAAGTAGAACCCACTAATAGTAAAAATGTAAAATTCTCCTAAAACCTCTTTTAAGCTCACGACATTGTGCGGCCTGGGTGTTGGATAGGATTCGTCCCTTCATCCTAATGAGCCACATTTTATAAACGAGTGGAAAGAAAGATAAAACTACAGTGGCCACACAAGCAAACCTTTGGTTGGCATCCCATTTTCATTGTTTTCGGTGGTGTGGCCCACCTGAGTTTTGAATCTTTCTGATACTTGGCCTCAGAGCCTAGCATCGAGGAGCACACCAGATGGACGGAGTGGATTTTACGTATACAGCATGATGGTCTCAGAGAAGTTGGGTGTTTTACCTGTACGTAAAACAGGTGCTGTCGGCTATTCGAGTCCCACCGCATAGACTGGTGTATTGAAAACTTTCCGTGCCATAGTAGCTTTTGGATTCCGTGGCACCGACATGACCGTCCATTAGGTCGAGTCCACTCATCCTCCCCTGCTTTGTAAAAATCACGGCTGTCTAGCAGGTGGTGGTGATCTTGTCCATATACTTTTGCATGCCACTGATTGGACGATCTTGATTATCTCAAGATTTGTGTAATCTTTCCATGCAGTTTGAGAAGAGTGGGCCAGGCCAAAGGGACGGCCAAGATGGATGATATGGAGACTGCATATCCACACGCAACTGTCTGCATTGGAAGGTTTGTATGCGCTCGGACCACTAAGTAATTTCTCGCGCATAACAGGTGGACGGTCCTCGTCCAAGAGTCGGTGTCGGTGTTCGTGTCCAAGATAGCTTCTTAGTACTTCGTCGTAGCTAATTTCTTAGTGCGTGGATTAGGTAACGAGGAGTTTACCACTTGGTGGTGAAATGACATGGAGAGATTTGATGGGAGTGTCTGCTTCTATGATTGTAGATGAGCTGGGCTGTCTTAAGGTTGTTTGTGGAGAATGTACTCCACCAATCAAATCTCGCCATGTGATTTCATCGCATGGGTGATGAGCTACTCATTGCTCAAAAACAATTTCTGTTGGAATGTGAATTTGGTATTGTCCTCACCTTGAGCTCCCCTTCGTCTGACGTGGCATGATTTGATTAGATGATAAGCTACTGTTAAATAGCTGTCCATCAGATTTTAGAAGTGAATTGCATGCAATACCGGTGGCACAACTCTATTTGGGCACCATTATACATGTTTTATTGAAGATTATACATCGAGCTGGGTCGAGTTGACGTGGGCCAAGCGTGGCTTGACCTGTCTGTGCTTTTTTCGAACTTGAGCTTGCCTTCGCGATTAACATTGAAGCTTGGGTGGTTTGTCAAACATTTTGAGGTGAGCTCAATGCGAGTTAATAGACCGAGTTGTGTGTGTGTGTATGTGTGTGTGTGTATATATATATATCTTGGAACGCCCACCTGCAAACCAGTTTGCACAGACTACCTACGAACTTTTTGAGAACTCATCATATGTGATGAGTCTCAAAAATCTGAATGGCCCACATGAAGCAGGGCCTCATTAAACTCCTTAGTACTAATTTTTATTTTGAACCGAAAATTCGGTGGGCCATGAAATATGCAAACAGTTTCTTCCCTTAATTAGCATTTCTCTTTGCTATGGCTCACCAAAATCTTAGATCAGGGTGAAAATTCACCCCTTAGGGTTTCATGGGATTCCGCATCTTATGGACCGTTCGAATTCGACTCCTATGACACATGTAAAGGCACGCACGTACGTAAGTGCGTAGGTGAGCATGCATATATATATATATATATATATATATATATATATATATATATATATATATATATATATGGCCTTAAAGATACCTTATTTTGGGTGCTAAGAGTGAGAGTGAGAGTGAGAGTGAGAGTGAGAGCGAGAGCTCGGACAAGTGGCTGAGTGTAGGCCGTACGGCTAAGGCAAGTTGGGCAAACGCTAAGTTGGGCAAACGCTAAGTCGAACTCGAATGAGAGAGAGAGAGAGAGAGAGTCGAATAAGGTAAGGTTTTTTTTTTTTTTTTTTAAGTTTTAATTTTATATATATTTGAGTCGAGCCGAGCTCGAGCCTCGAGCTTCGAGCTAAGCCGAAATCAAGCCAAGTCGAGTCAAGTTGCATATTTCTCGACCTTGGCTCGTTTTCAAAATGAGATAGAGCATATGAAGCGTGGCTCACCTCAAGTCGTCGTTCAAGCCAAGCTAAATCAAGCTGAGCCAAGTGAACTTTTCGAGCTAGCTTGACTCATGTACAGCCATAGTTTTATCCATGTTCATCCATCGTACTAGTTCATTTTATGATATGAGACAAAAAAATGAGGTGGATCGGAAGCTTAAATGGATCACATTACAAAAACTGTGGGGATTGATGGCTACCATTAAAAAGTTTTTAGAAGCTATAAAAGTTTTAGATCAAGCTGATATTTGTATTTTCCCTTCATCCAGCTCCATGTGACCTTATGAACAGGTGGATGGTAAATAAATATCACAAATGAGCCCTTGGAATGTTTCTAAGGGCTGGTGTTATTCTCCCATTGTTTCTTGTAATGTGGTCTACTTGATCTTTAGATTTGACTCATTTTTGAGCTCATGCCCTAAAATGAGCCGTTAAAATGGATAATTTGTGACTGTGTAGATAAAACATATGCATCAGGCCTCATAGCGTACTTTCACCAGTGAGTGCCGCAATCAATCCACTTTCCCCATTTTGAAAGAACTAAAGCTTCCATAAGACACATAAACAAACATGTGTTCAGCCTTGAAAATAAAAATCTGGACGAAATAAAAATATTTATTGTAAGTTAATAAATATATTAAAAATAAGATATCAATTTATATAACAAATTCCTTAAATTCTTTACCTTTCTAGAGCTAACATCTGTCAGGCCAGTTTGGTAGCGGCTAGCTTGTCTGGCTAGGTGAATTTGTCTCAGCAAGGATAACCTATTTTTTTGTTTGGTGAAGTCTATCCGTCTTATCTTCTCCTCCAAAATACTCAAATTTCATTGGAGCCATCATCTCATAGTGAGAACTACTTCCATCCATCAGGCTTTTTCCCTCAGGTCCACCCAAAAAAAAAAAAAACTCAGGTTAGTCTTACAAAAGAAAACATTATATAAAATCATGAATAAATCTCTTTAAATCAAATGTTGTGGCCTACTTGAGTTTTCAATCATAAAAAAAATATTTGGTTTGCTTCTTTATTTAATGAGAGGAACTTAATCGAGAGGCCCGACTTGATATTAAAACAATCTTATGAACCCCACACAGTGTTTGGCGTGTACATTCATCTTTATCGTTGCCTACTGTGTGTGCCACAAACTCTAGATCAAGCAAGTATTTGATCTAGGGATATAAAATTACTTGAAGTCGACTGATGGATCAAATGTCACTATAGATGGGGCAGACATATGAAGTAATTAAAAATGAGAAATTTTTATCTAAATTTGCTGAGTATCTACTCCTTGTACAAGAAGAGCTTAACTAACTATTAAAAAATAAAGATATTATTTCAAAAAAAAAAAAAAGATTAAAGTTACAATATCTCTCAACAAATGCCTGACTTTCTTCTCAATGACTCAACTTTTCTTACTATCACATGACCTTTTCTATTCGATCTTACCATATCATCAGGAGATTTTCAAAATCTTGGCAATTACATTGGTTTTAACAGTTTTTTTTTTTTCAAATTGAAAACTTACTAGAAGAGGTTTCTCATTTGAGTAGTAAATAAATTTTTAAATATTTATTACGATTAAAAATAAAATTGATTTAAATATATATTCAAATAATGAATCAAGTATTATTGTTAGTGTTCAGAGTTAAATTGCAATAATTTCATGATTAAAAAAATAAAAAATAAAAAAACCCTTAAAAAGTTTTATGTTTGGCTTGAAAATATTGTAGTAGCATTTGTTTATTATATTTTTGTGATAAAATTCGGAGATTTCGCTAATATTTGCCACACTACCATAAAATAATGCTCTTTACTCAATTGACCGTCTTTCAATTCTCCCCATGCATCTAATCCGAAGGACTGCTTTCATGCGAAGACCTGAATTGTACGCCCCATCAAAGTCCACACAATACAACATAAGTCTACCCTAATCAACCCTAATATAAACAAACCCATCCAAATTCCAAAATAAAGACAATTGTCCACTTGGTAGGAGCGAAAATCCAGTATCCTCTTGGATCTTATCTCCTACAATGGCTGCCAGGTGTTTCTACAATCCGCGAGCTTGCAAGTTCTCAAGAACAAGTCATCATCATCATCATCATGTACCCCTTAATGCAATTAATCGGGGTTAGTTCTATAAATTATGTTTGGCGGTCCAACTCCATCAAGAGCCATGATTTCAATTAAGTCATGAGTCATCAAGTATATTATCGCTACTTGATTTAAGTACTTATAAGCTATCTTTTGCTTATATAAGGCCTTCAACTTATATTAGCTCATTCCTTTTAATCAACATGATTCTTGGTCTTTGCTATATAATTTAATATATTAATATTGATATTTAATATTTAATTAAAATAATTTTATTTTAGTAAATTATGCTTGTGCAGGCAAGCATATGTAAATATATATTTTGGACTTGGATAGAAATTAGGTAATTTGGAATCTTGGATAAATCTTTTTGAATTGGACATGTTTTTCTGTTACAAGTTTGACCCATGCAATGAGTGGACTAATCTCATCCGTTGATCTACTGTCCTGGGCTTGTTCAGGGTTATGTCCACCGCTGGATTGGCCGGATCTTGGTCATGCGTGCTTTGATTGGATTACTCTACCGTTCATGGTTTTTTCTTTTCTTTTTTTTCTCGATAACAACCCATGTACCTTGTGGCCCACAAGATGAATGACTCAGATCTCGAAAATCTCACACGTGTTGGGAGGAAAGGATTCGACGGCTTTTCTCGCGAGTAGCTATCGCATTATCTCGTCTATTCAGTTGCTGCCTTCACCAGTTGCGATTTATAAGAACGCCGTCTCGTGGTGTTAAGTTGCCGTTTTTAACGGTAATGGCCGTAGACGTCGGCGCAACGTTTTCTCTCTTAATTAGGAAGAGGAATTAATATCGTACTCTGACGGAGCATGGGTGGATTAAACTCGCGCATCGTCAAACCTTAAAACAGAAGGATAAATGGTAGAGAAAAAAATTTAATACTCTGGTAGAGTGCAATAGGTGACACGCAGGCGCATAAAGGTCACTTAGAAATTGTATATTTGGAATATAAATAATTCATATTAAACCGTCCAAATCGTGGGTCTCTCTTTACATGTATCATGAAGCGGAACTTCCGCTTATTGGATTAGCTGACTATCCGATTGATGGACATCTATTGGACGGTTCAGAAGGGATATCTCTAATGGTCGTCGAATGATCAAAGGTTAAGGTTCTAATCGGTCTGATTTTGGGTACGTTGCCGAGTCCCACAATTTTCTCTGTGTAATGGAGCTAGCGAATGCTTCACTTACAATTTACGAGGGCCTGCGTATCAAATGTCATACGTAACCAGATTATCAAATTACTCCCTCGAACGGTTTGGAATTACACAATCTTCCGGGCAGATTTTTCTCATTGTAAATCTCCCCTTTTACCCATCACCCAGGCTTTACTTTTCGTAACTAAGCTACTGGTGTAAGTATTAACTCGGATCCTTACTTTTACTCGGGTGGCAGACTCTCAGGAGTTTCAACACCCAGTAAAGGGTTTGAGTATCCATAGGTGGTGAAATCTACCACCGTGTGTGTGCTTGTGTTAATTTAAAAAGAAAAAAGAAAAAAAGATAACCCGTGATATCCACAGCGCCACCGTGGATCTCTATCTTACCAACGGTGGCACCGTCCACAACCAGAAAAGTGGATCAAGGTCTTAGCGATTGGTAGCATAATCATTACTTTATTAGATTCATAGCCATTACTTATCTAGCTATTTCTTCAGTAGCGAAAAGAGCATATGATTATAGATAATTGAGCAAGCCTATCATGAAATTGAGCGAGCTTCAAATGAATTTGGGTGAGTTTCACATGAAATTGAGTGAGCATAACATGAAATTGACGGAGCTTTACGTGAAATTGAGTGACCCTAACAAAAAATTAAGCTAGCTTCGAATGAAATTGATCAAGCCTAACATGAAATTGACTAAGCATCACGTGAAATTTAACGAACTTCACATGAAATTAACCGAGCCTAACATGAAATTGACTGAGGTTCACATAAATGTATGTGGTTTATCCACTCCGTCCTTCCATTTTTCCATTTAATTGAAGGGGTTAAGCCCAAAATCGAAGCATATCCAAAGATCAAGTGGATCATACCACAGTAAATAATGGGAATAATCATTTCCACCGTTGAAACCTTGCTAAGCCTATGGATGTTTTATTTGTCATCCAACCTATTCATGGGATGATGTATGCATGGAAGAACGGAAAACACGGATACAAGCTTGATCCAAAACTTATATGGCCCATAAGAAATTTGTTTGGTTTAGGTTTAAGGTAATTTGATTAAATATATATGTAGTGCGTGTTTTCTTCGATAGAGACACTATTTTTGTTATTTCTTGATAAATTAAAATGAAAATAAAGAAATAACGGTTTGGTAGAAAGGTATTTTTATATGAAGAATATAGAAGATTTCAAAAAATGTGTTTTACGTATATGGATATTGCTATATGAAGAGGATAAAATATTCAAAAAAATGAATTTTAGATATAGAGGTATTGCTGTATGAAAATTAGAAAAGAATCTAGAAAATGGGTTTTTGTATAAAATAAGTTTTTACAGAGGAGAAGAGAAGATTACAGAAAATGGATTTGTAATGAAGGGGTATTTTCGTCCAGAAAAAAGCAATGAATTGGTCTTCGAAAATAAAGTTTGGGAGCATTAAAAAATGCCAGTGGATGAAAGGTGAGATTTACATTCAGAAAAATCTCATTTTCCGCACACGGATGGGGCACTACCGCACCATCTCCTAGCCAAAGTCGGACGATCCTGTCAAGGGATTCGTAGGGCCTATCTTAATAGAAGAGCTTAATCCAAACTGTCCATTCGTTTTGAAAGATAATTTTACTTCATTATACAAATAAAAAGAAGAAGTAAACATATCGAAGGCTCGAGCAGACAACACCACATGAAGCAGTGGTGACAATTAACCCACCGTTGAAACCTCCCTATGCCCCATTATGATGTCTATTTGCCATCCAACTTGTTTATTATGTAACATATATCTAGATAAAGGTTATATATATACGGGTCACAAACACCTAGATAAAGAGACCACACAAATATCATCAGGATCCAAAGCTTTTGTGGCTCATAATAAGTTTTTAATGATCAACCACCATCATTTCCGGTACCATGGTTCATATGGGATTTCGAACTACTTTATATTTTTTCGGATCATGTCCTAAATTGAGCTTTCAAATCGGATGGACGGTGTAGATGTAGTCACCTAATCCGCTCCCCCAAATCCCCGCCCCAATTTTCCCACTCGAGCCTATGTATAATGCACGCGTGTAAGTTGGTGTTGCCCAGCAGTGGTGTGGGGATGTGTTGGGCTCTATGGAGCCCACAATGACGCATGTGTTTTATATTCATACGGTTCATCCTTTTTTTGCCAGCTCATTTCCAGGCAGAAATGAAGCAGGTCTGATGATAAGTAGCTTATACCATGTGAAACCATGGTGATAATGACACCCACCGTTGATACTTCCCAGGGCCCACCGTAATGTTTATTTCCAATCCGAACTGTTAAGAGGGCCATACAAAACTGGATGAAGGGAAAACATAAATATCAGTTTGATCCAAAACTTTCATGGACCCCAATAAGTTTTTAATGATACACGTCCAATCACCACTTTTTCCTGTGGTGTGGTTTACTTAAGTAACATATCTCTTCAAAATTTTATTTTTATTTCTGAAATGAGATGGAAAAACGGATGGACGGTGTGGATATAAAACATATACATCACTCTGGGCTCCACAGCACCCAACACCTGATTCTTTACAAGTGGGCCCATAGTTTAAGTTGTCCAGATCGTTATTGATCAGCTAATACCCTCAGGTGGATCCGTCCCAACCGTTCGATCACTGGTCCACATACAATTATCAAGATTATAATAATGGCCCACCTTGAACTCGAGGCCAGAAGATACAATGCAGATCTTAGGTCGAGCATGTGGAGTTCCCCACAACAGCGACATCCCCACCGTGCCTGCGAGGGATATTTATTCCTGGTATCCTATGGCGTGGATTTCGTACAAGTAGACCACACGGGTCAGTGATCTGAACCGTTGATTTGATGGGGTCCATGTGGATGGGCTGTATACTAAAAATCCCCACTATTTACATCTTGTATCCATTTAATTGGATTCCTTTCTTCCTCTGAATGAGGACCTGCGTTCTCTTCTCAATGGTCTAATTGCAGGCCTATGGTAGAAGGGATGAATATTAAATCGAAGTAATTTTTGGTGGACTCTCCAAACCACATGGCTAGCATCAGATCAACGGTCCAGATCTTCAGTTCCATGGGCTATACTTTAGACTTTAGGTTCGTGGATGCTGGGAATGTCCTCCGCTTGATTAACATAAAAATCCTGTCCACCGCGTCGTTTCAGGCAGCCGCCTTTTCAAGTTACGTGTACACGTGGCAAACACAAAAGTCAATCTGGACTGTCCAATCATTGGACCGAGCATAGAGCAATCTTAACCATCTGATTTTCTTGTTGCATTTGGACCGTTACCTAATCATATTAACCATCCATTTCGTACTCATCGATTCCATGGTTGAAATTATCCGAATTCAACGTGATTTTCAGACTATGATCCATCCACGGTGGGACCTACAATTTGAACGGTCTTGATCAATATGTTTGATCCTAAGTGTACATGGGACACCACAACTTAGGAAGTGGTCCTGAACTATCACGGTAATTTTGATCTTCGAACACTGAATCTGGACCCAATGTTTTCTTTACTACAGATCGTCCATCTTCATGGAACGATTTGGACCGTCCAATAACTGCCATTGCTATTGTTCTGCACCAGAGATTCATTTGGGACCTTGGCTACCTTCGCAAGTACACTCGCTACGCCTATTTTTACAGGCAGCACGTACGCCAACATGACAAACGTGTGGGCCATCTGATCTGTCCCCGCATAAGGCGGCCCTCACCGTTGCATGAAAAGAATGGACAATTTAGAGAAATTTCCCAACCGTCCGAATTTCATACACGTGTGGCCCTTAATGAGTAGAGTAGAATGGTTTCTGCATGCCCTCATCTTCACAGGGTGGGCCATCTCATTCAAATTCCGTACACATGGACCGGTTGGCACGTGTGCTAGAGCTGCGTGTAGGGCTTGACGAGCTTTTCATTCCAACACCTGCGTGTACTATAAATATGTGTTGTATGATAAAACCATACACCCTCGGAGTATCATATATCTTCGGTATCAAAAAAGTCAAAACGAACGAACGCCCGCCCTCGTTCCGTTGTTTATGATTGCGAGGAGCCGTCATGCGCGACTCTTCGTGTCGCTGGATGGGGCCCACCCATCAGGCTGTAGGCCACTGTCGTACGGATAAGAAGCTTTTCGAGTGAAATTGGGATCTTGACTAGTTTTGTTTTCAACCATCCGTCGAATAGTTCTGGTTGGATGGTCAGGATCATCAAATCGGCAGTAGATTTCAAACTTAGTCCAACTACACTACTGCCCACCAGATGAACGGTTAGGATCATCGGAACAGTGTTAGCCTCCTCCGCTCGTCATTCAGTGGGCCCCTAATGTGAGGGGGCGGAAATTGATCAACGGATCCGAGGGCACAGATGTCAGAAGAGATGAGGGCCGTTCATCAGGTGGGGTCCACTGACAAGGCAGGTCAAAAGTGTATTAGACGAGTGGGTGGTCAGAGAAGAAGTCCAACAAGATTGGATTACTTCATGAGTTTAATTACTATCCTTTTTGGAATATGCATGGCCTATTCACATTCAGTGCCTTATGGATGGTCCAGATCTCTAACACGTGTGCTGTCATGCCACGTGGAAACAGTCCCGACATGGGAGCTGTCTTGCGGGCCCCGCATTTACCAGAAGAGAATAGACGGCGACGTATTAGAAGAGGATACGTCGGGGCTTTTTCTTTTACACACGCACACACCCCCACACTCAGTGGAATTTCATCACCTATGGATACACGAAACCCTGACCGAGTCTACCACCCGAGCAAGAGATCTAAACCGTTCATCCAATCGGTCTCATGTTTAATGGATGTATAGTGGAGTTCGTTTGCAGTAAAAGGATCCCAGTCATACAGCAGAGCACCGCTGGAGTGGATTAGGTGCGGTCCCGCATCACCCAAGTTGGCACAGCCATTACTGCAGGTCCCACCTTCGTGTATGTATTCTGTATCCACGCCATCCATTCGTTTTTGCAGATCATCTTAATCAAGAACTAAGGGCCTGTTTGTTTTTTAAAAGAGATGGTAAATACAAGGTAAGCGGTAATTCCCTCTATTTCACATGTTCAAAAATTTACAGGAATTCGCATCCTTAAAATTGGTTTAAAAGAGATAACTTTAATTTTTGAACCGTATGATAATGCATATGATATATCTATTCCATCCATCTATTTTACTACAATATTTTGAAGCATCAGACAAAAAATAAAGTAGATCCAATACTCAAGTGGTCCATACCAAAAGAAACAGTGGCCCCACAAAGTTTTTAATGGTCAGTATTCAATTTTCTTTTTCGTATGACGTGGTCCACTTGAGTTTTGGATATGCCTCATTTTTTTACTCATGCTATAAATTCAACTGGAATAATGGATGAATGGTGTGGATAAGCAAAATGCATTACATTGGGACTCATGGATATTTTACAATATTCTTAATTTTTGTGTCAAAAAGTAAGCAGTCAAATCTTCTTTACACGGTATTTACCATTTCACCCGGAAATCAAACATACCCTAAAATATAAGCATATCCAATTGTTCAATTGGCACTTGATTTATTTTTTGTCGTGCGTGCAGGTGTGCTAGAATTGATATAGCGCCTCAATTCTAATTGATCAATAGAGGGTGGGTTTTTCCTCCGAATATTAGTTGCTTTTTGCCTTTCATCAAAAAAGTCTTTTTATCGTACTACTTACAATCGGCGAGTGACTGCAAGAATGCTTCTTTTGAAAGAACTGTTTGTATTAAATATGAATTAAGTTCAATGTATGAGCATAAACTTAGATTACAACTAAGAGATTACTGCTACTGAATTATTATTATTCTTAAGATAGACTGAGTTAAGATAAATTGATAGATTTGCTTTGTTCGTTGGATTTGATTGTGTGTCTTGTTCCGTTAATCTTCTTGCTATTTATAAATTTCTTCTGTAGTTAATTTTTAAATCTTTCACTTTTTTATTGAATGATTATGACAATTGAGGCATCACCATCTAGATCGTTTTCTTGTTATGCTTCTCCTTTTGACTGTTCTCCTTCTCTCGGCCAAGATATGTTTCCCTCTGTCATAGTTTGTTCTTCAACCACATTTCCCTTATGAATGTCTCGACCGACTACCTTGTTGGTCATCTAATAACGTACAACATTAAATCAATGCCAACTATGATTTTACAAAAATTGCATTGAGAAATTGATGCCAATTATGATTCTATACAAATTACCCTGAGTATCTCAAAAAAACTTTTACATATTGTCTAATGCCACATGTCACTTTTATTGGTTTCTTTTTTTGAAATGTTCAAAAATAGGGTATAACACCGGTCCTCAATGGACCATATCTTAGGAAACAATGGTGATTGAATGCCCTGCCATTAAAAACTTCTTGAGACTAACTGTAATGTTTTTGTAATGTTTATTTGTCATACAACTTATTGATAAGGTCATATAAGCCTCGATGAAGGGAAAACAAATATCAGATCGATACAAAATTTATATGGCCCATTAGTGGTCAATCACGAGTTTCCTATGGTATGGTCCTCTTGAGAATTGGATCTACATAATTTTTGGGCTCATGCCCTTAAATGACTTGGGAAAAATGGATGGACAGCATATATATAGAATAAATACATCAAGGTGGGACGCACGTCTTAAGTGAGGCTCAAATCGCACCTAAGATCACCATCGTTCATCAAGTGAATCCCAATGTCTTTGTTTTATGGGTTGAAATAAGCTCATCTGATTATCAAGTGGACCATGTGTGCACATTGCATGTGGATAAACTGTTCATTTTGATACCATCCATTTTTATTTTTTTTCTTATGTACTTGCCTTATGCCTACTTGATAATGAACAAGCTTACAGGTTTGCCTAGGTTTTTGTCACGACTTACAAACAGCTAGGCCCACCAATTGAGCGACCAGATCTCTCTCCCTCTCCCTCTCCCTCTCTCTCTCCACTATTAGAAAGAAGGTTAGCTTTTTGTCTGAACTGACAGTGGTGTGTACTATCAAGCTAAAAAAAAAAAAAGGTGGATGCGACTTGCCTTTAACCCGAGGTCACACGACTTCCCAATAAACTAAAGTTCCATAGGGCCCACCTTGATCTCTCTGTCATATCCACTCTGTCCATCCATTTCGTCGGTTCATTTTAGGGCAGAGACCATACATGATAACTCATGTGGGCAAGATGGGAGAGGATTGAACAACCACTGTTGAAATCTTAGTGGGGTCACAGAAGTTTTGGGTCAGAGATATGTTTGTTTTTTACCTCCCCGGAAGGTTTCAAGGATGTCTCCGTCCTCACTGTTTTATGTGATATGGCCCACTTGAGTTTGGGCATAAGGACCCTGAATTTTTAGTACTCATAAAACTTTAGTTAAATAGGTTAAAATTTTAATTTGTTGAATTATAAATAAAACAAATCACTTAGTGCTATAGTTGAGGAACTCTTGATTAAAGAAAAGGTTAGAGGATTTGACTCATGCGGTCGTGACTTCCTGGATAGCCCAAATCTAGTAAATCTTCAAGCTTCTTCTTTTATTTTTATTGTATATTAATGTATTTTGGCTCGACCTATGCACTAATCATTGTGTATCATACGAGGAAGAGACAATAGAAAATATAGACCTAAGTGAAGTATCTTACTGTAGAGATTGATTTGGCTATGTCTGGTTGTTTTAGATCATATCGGAATGGATCATACGATCCCTAAGGCTAAAATATACGAGGGCCCAATTTTTCAAATCAATTTGATCAATGGGTGGGCCACATCCATCAAATTTAATCTTTGACATTAGATTGCATATCCAACCCTATAATGGATCGTCACTTGTATATCCAATCTACGCCATCTATGTGAATTCTAAAATATATTCTAAAACCATATCAAGAATTCTAGATGGGTCTGATTGTCTGGTGGGCCACAAGGATGTCAATGAAGGATTTGCATAAAACATGTATTAAAATAAATTATAGATCATGAATGAGATGGATCTAAGTGATCCGATGACTCATCATAATCTAAGAATGTGGGAGCCAATGGATGGTTCAGATCTGATTTGTATGATCGGTAAATCTTTACAAGTAGGAAAATACAGAAAAACCTTAAAAGTTGAAAAAATCAAATCGTTTTAATCAAGTTTTAACAACGTTCGTTGATCAATTGAGAGGGTAGTTTGATCGCTCAAAAATGGTGAAAACTATCTAGCAACTTGATTCCGAAATTCGTAACGAGTTCGATTGATGGGATAGTTTTGATCGATCGAAGTGGATAAAAAGTGTCCAGAGAGTTAAAATGGAAAATCGGAATATTTTCAATTCATCGAAACAATCTTCCATCGAGGTGATCCTTGATTGATCTCTATCGATCGACGGTCTTTTGAAAAAAATCAAATTAATTTCAAAATAGATATTTTAATCCATAAATCATATGTTAATAATGAAGGGTAAAGGAATTCACATCATATGGTTAGATCCTCTATGTGGACCGTGGATTGGGACTCGAACAACTAAGGTGGATTGATTATATAAGTTTACTTAGATAGAAATATGATTTGATTGTGTTTTGTATTTAGGAGATTGTTGATTGATTAATTTTGGAATAACATCTAGGAATATAGATCACCAAGATACATGTGAGTGATTCCAACATGTTTCTTTTTCGTTATGATTAAAATAGATTGCTATGATTGGTATGTTTGATTGTATTATAATAGTGAATGAATGACTAGATTGAATTGATTTTTATTATGAATTGGTTTGTGCTGAGATGATATATCCTTGAAGTTGTTAAAATTGAATTTCCTTTCATATGGAGAAATGTATGTGACGATTATGTGTAGGTTGATGCATTAATTGAACATTCATTCCTTGCATTGAATAATGCTTTTGTACAAATTCTTAAGGGGATAATCCTTTTGTACTACCCACTATATGTTGAAGCCTACCTGATTAGAGGATGTGGGCGTTGCCCATGCCTACCAATGATAGATGCGTGTCAAGTGTAGATGTGGGTTAATGAATATTCAGTCCAAAAAAGTGGATGGTTTATATTTATACCCACTTAATACATCATTGATATCACTCACAACATTCACATTATATACATCAATCGCATTGTATATGCATTTTTGCCTTCTACACTTGATTATTATGTTGTACTTGTGTATGCTATTTTAATTGTACCATGCATGAACTATGATGAGTTCACTAACTAGGCCCGACCAACTAATGATTATTGATGAAAAAAACTATATAGAGATAATTAGGGGTGCACATTTAACCGGTAGAACCGTGGAACCAAGCCAGAACCGACCAAACGGTCCGGTTTGGTTCGGTTCTAGAGTGCACCGGTTTCAGTTCCGGTTCCAAAAATCAAAGAACTGGTAACATCGGTTCGATTCTTATTTTGGGGGGTATGTAGAACCAAGCTGAACCGTGAACCGATCCGTAGAACCAAACCGTGGATCCGATCCGTAGAATCGGACCGTGGAACCGAACCTCGAACCGAGCCGATGTATTTTTGCATACCTTATAATTATTTTCTCTAGAACAATTATTTTCGTAAATGTATTTTTGCACACCTTATACAATATTTAAACCATTCATCAAATGGACCACAACATGGATGGACATGGGCTTGCAATTGGGCTGGATTATAAAAAGTCCAGAACTGTAGAACCGATCCGGAACTGAACCGGTTTTAACGGTTCGGTTCCGGTTCGGTTATAGGGTCCAACGGTCCGGTTCCGGTTCCGAATTTCCTAGAACCATTAGGAACGGTTCGGTTCCTTCACCCCAGAACTGGACCAAACTGAACCGTGTGCACCCCTAGAGATAATTAAAGTCGAAACATTAACTCAAGTGTAAGAGAATAAAGCCGAGCTAGTAGGTGATTCATAGGGACAATGGCCTTATCTAGTGAAAGATAAGCTTAATGTGCTGGAACAATAGAATAATTAGATGGAACATGCGGAAATTTGATTATGGATGATGATTTAATAAAGCTCTCAAATGAATAGATTGTCGCATAATAGACGCATTTTTTTATGGATGTTGGTTGATACTTGATATACGTGGATTATAGATGTTTTTATTTTTATTTTTATTTTTACACATGCACTCACCTATGGGTATTGAACCCAAGACCTCGTGTTGAAACTCCTCAAAGTCTACCACTGAGGTAAGGACTCAAACCCAATAATCGGTGTATAAGTCATGAACCATAACTCAAGCCGGAGAGTATACACTTTGTATCCAAATTGCGGTGCCTGACATTAGGCATTCTCATGTTTGGTCCCATGTCCTAAAACGGATGGCTGAGTGGATATAAGAGAAACGTCGTGGTGGGCCCCATAGAGTTTTAGTTATAACAGGAGAACCTTGTAACGCGGGGTTACACGCAATTCGCGTCCAATTCGGTGTAGTCTGCTTGAATACATCCACCGTAAAGAAGTAAGATACGGTACTCTAGCCGTTGAATCGTGGGTTTTCTTCAATGTATCGGACGGTTTACTTGAGAGGTTTCTCTTGGATGGATGGGAGGATTCTAGAAAAAGCCTTCGAATTGAATTTTTGAACCCCTTTGATTATACAAAGTTATTGTGACCGTTCATGTTTAAAGCAACGGATTCAACTATCAAAGATTAAAATAATCGAAACAAGAGCTTTTATTTGTTAAATTTCCACAATAAAAGTTGAGAATCATCATATAAACCGTTTGGATCATTGGAAGATGGGCCAGATTCTAAGTGAAAAGTCTCGACGTACTGTATTAAATACGTTAGGCTGTATTCGAGCAAACCCCAGGCAAGCAATGCGGGTATGAGTCCGTCATTTCATGGCTTTTTCTTACGAGTCTTGATAGAATAACACGCACTTTAATAAAGTAAATACACCCGAGATCGGTGTATACTTATCTACTCTTCCATCCTTTGCACGTGTTCACCTTTCTCACCGTCCACCTGATATGTATTGGAGGTTTTCAAAGCACATACACGTGTAAATACTTGCACGCCCACACGTGCCCATGTGCCCATGTGGCACTGGTGTATGAAACACGACATATCCGTTAGGTGGGAAAGACTGACTAGATATTCTCTCTGAAAGATCAGTGCATCCGCAATGTCCAAATACCCAACGGTTGGAACAGTGTTTCCTAGCCGTCCATTTGTTTTGTAATATTTGGCCCACTAAAGGAGTGGAACAATCATACTTTTAGAAGAAAAAAAAAAATCCAATCATAGTGTCCCACGTGATGAAAACCTCAGATCTTTCACACGCGTGCCACATGCCCATATTGGCACACGCTTGCGTGCTTATGTGCACGTCCCTTGTACTTGTATTATTCTCAGGAAATAATTAGCAAAGTAGACAGTTTCTATTAGGATAAATAGTTTTTTCGCCTGCGGAAAACTTAGACGACGGAAGGGATATTCAGGTACGGACGGACCAAAATACCCTCGGTTAAGGTTAGAAGCAGGTGAAAAAGGAGGGTTATTTTCGTTCGAAATAGGTTCTCCGTACGGTCGGTGGTCTATTTTGGTTATCAAGTTTGTGGTCGGTCGCGTGGGGTCAAATAGGTGAAAAGTCGTGCCTATAGTAAAAAATTACGTGCATTAGGCGGAGAATGGATTAGGTGTTACCCGAGTAACACCGTGATGGGTGTTACTCTTACCGTAGGGCCCATTTTGATGATTTTTTTTGTATATCCACGCCGTCCATACTTTTTTCCAGCCCATTTGATTACCTGATCATGAAAATTAAATAGATCCAATTCTCAGATGGACCACACCAGTGGAAAGAGTGGTGATTGAACGACCACCATTAAAAACTTCCCAAGGCTCATTGTAAGAAAATCCGTAACGTTTATTTTCCATCCAACCTATTGATAAGGTCAAAAATACATGGATGAAGAGAAAACAAAGATCAGCTTGATCCAAAACTTCTATAGCCTACAAAAAGTTTTTAATGGTCATTGGCCGCATTTTCCAGTATTGTGGTCCAATTGAGATTTTATCCCCTTAATTTTCAGGATACCGTCCTAAATTGATACGTAGAAAACGGATGGAAGGAGTGGATATACAAAATCTTGATAAAGGTGGGCCCCACATGGTAAGGGTAACACACGCTAAGGTGTTACCGGGTAACACCTAATCCGCGTGGGGCCCACCGCCAAAATCAACACATGCAAAAGTAGGATGGGCGGGCGGATAACACGTTCATATTGAAAGTGGACCGTTGGCAGATTTTCTGGGCCGTCCATTTCTCTTGTAAGGGCGTGCCGGTGATAGGTGGACCAGCCAAAGTTTCTGCATGTGCTCGTCTTTTTGGGGCACTTTATACGCGGCTCTGACGTCCACAACATCTGTTTGGATTAGCACGTGTCCTCGCATTTAAAGGTGCGGTTGGGAGACGTCCTGTTCCAGCAAACTTCATTTTGGTAGTATACATGACGAAATTCGAAATGAACCATCTCATGTACTGTCGATGAATCCCAGCCGCCCAATTAGTAGACCAGTGCTACTACTGAGAGGTGGATCAACAATCACAGACTGTCGTGACTTCATTAACCGTTGGATCGTGGTCATTTGCATTGATCAAACCGTTTACGCGATGGATGGGGATTGCTAAAAGAGCTTTGCTAAGCACAGACGCGTGCTATAAGACTCATGTACTTGCCACATGTGTGCAATCATGGCATGATAGGTCCAAGATCAAATCCATCCATCGGACCGGCACCACTGTACTGATTCTCTTTCCAAAAAATCAGATCAATCTACTTGTCAGGTGAACCACAGATAGCAAAAAAAGTGTACGGATCTGAAATTCTTGGCTTCTGTTTTCTAATTAATCCACCTATTCCGTACTCCGGGGGCCACGTTCTTAGTAGACTTAGATTTCATTTTGGGAATAGATGTACAAGGTCGGATAAACCTGATGGATGGATTGGATCACGCACCGATGTGCCATGCGGCACATGTGTGTGATGTGCACATGATTTTATTATACACGTGTGTCCCATAGCAAAGACCTACCTCCAAAGTCTTCATATCTACCTCCAAAGACTTGGATATTAAAATAGAGGTATCAATTCCAACAGGTTGGACCATAGGTTACGGTCCACCCAACGTATAACTTCTAATTTATTAAGTGCATGGGAAATCCAGACCGTTCAATAGATAGAACCCACCATGATAAGCACTGTACATAAGTCCTATCCGCTCATCAAATGTCCACATTCTTATATTGTTATTTATCAATGGATATGCATTGCTTTCTATTGCATGGATCACTTGATGAGTGATAGGAAGATTTTGCAGTAGATGATTATCATGTGGGGCCAATATATTAAACGGGTTAGATATCCTATACACTTAATAAGTTAGAAGTTACATGTAAGATGGACCATAACTTCGGTCCAACGAGGACTCGAGATGTCGATAAGATATTTCGGTCCTTCGATAATTCAAAAGTGAAAGATAATAACATTTCAATGAAAAAGAGTCAAATGATTAAAGGCAGAGACCTCAGGGAAGCGGATTGCTAGCGACTCCAACTCGGCTCTTCAAGATTCCTTAGTACGAAGTTAGGTGGGTCATGGTTTATGAGAAATATATATTGATGTGAGTTATATCTAAAAATAAGTTAGTGGGCCACGGTTTATGAGAAATTTAGCCTGGGTGTTGTGTTTTTATAATAAAAATAAATTTTAAAAATAAAAATTATTTTTAGTAAGTAAATAAATATATTAATTAATTAAATTTTTTATTAAAAAATGTGTATATTCAGTCTTTAAGAAAAGAGGTTTTTGCTTCCCCAACCAGAGTTCAAATCTTCTTGCTTATTAAATATTTATCCTGAAAGTAATTTGTAAATTTCTTTCATTTGCACTTAAACAGGCCACACACAGTAGAAAGGGGGATATGTTTCACTATGATATTTATATGTAATCCAAACTATATATCCATTAGGTCATTTTTATTGGGATGAGTTGAAAAAAAAAATAGAAAAAAGAAAGCCGGATCTAAAACTTATGAGGGCCCACGAATGGTTCAATGATGGCTGTCAATCCCCACTATTTCTTCTCATGCGGGCTACTTGAGTTTTAGATTTATTTCAATTTAAGGCTCATGTCCTAGCATGAGCTAACATGAACTTACAAAATAGATGAATTGGATAAATTTTAGCTCTGCGTGTGAAGTATTTGGGTTGCATGCAATACATGTCCATTTTTTAGTATTTCACATTCAAGGGTTAACCGCATTATATAAATGGTTTTAATCATTAAAATACGACCTATTATCCTAAGGCTAATCCTAATTGGTCAACTTGAACTTAGTCAATCTTAATATAATTCTACACTAAAGTCACATGTATAAGAAACAAATCCGGGTAATTTTCCCCTTGAGTCAGGCAAGTCCTTCAACTAATTAAAGACCAAATGGCTTGGCCGAATCTTAAACCCATGATCCTTATTTCATTGCAAGATGGTAGATCGTAGTCTAACAAACCTCGGCGAGGAGAAGTAGTTTGTGATTTTAAAATTCTTACTCATGGTAAAAAATCTTGAAGTGAGCATTTTCTAAGTTATATGAGAGAGAGCTTTCACACGCCCATGACATTCTTTTGTGATTTTTGAAGATTATCTTAAGAGTAAAAATATTTTCCTATTTATAATCCACATATATAGGTTACAAATCTTAATCAAACCATAATTTATTAGTGGTCCAAACATCAATCAAGTGATGCTTGACTTTAGAATATATTTTAGCATTTGAAAATTGGTGAGACTACCTGAATGAGAAGAAACTTAATAATCCCATCAGCACATTCTCTACTTGTGTAAATCGAAGGTGGCAAAAAAAGAAAAAAAAAAAAAAAAAAAGCCACTTATGTCAGTGAGGCTGTGTTTGGATTTGCAATGGGAATGGATTGTGATTATTAGAGTAACAAGGCGGGAGCAAGCGAATTCTAGTTTCCTCAGATTATGCATTGGAGGGGATTTTATGATTGCCAATGGGAGATTTTGTTTTGTATATGTTGGTTTTCAAATTTGAAAACTGGGTCATATGGTTTGGAAATCTAGACCGTTGATTCCCACTTTGGATAGAGCATGCCCCAAAGAGATTTCCAAGATTGGAAGATCCCAACCACCAAGCTTTGGATCTTTTTCAATTGAATGTGAACTATTTTGTAGTTTCTTTCACTAGCCATTCAATTCGGCCACAAATTAAGAGGTTCTGATAAGAAACAGGATCCACTTATCCTATAAAGATTTCGTGGGCCCCACCATGATGTTTTAATGACATCCAATCCATTAATGTTCTCCTTAGAGTCCAAAAATCAGGCTGATATTAAAATGTGGACCACGACATGTAAAATCATGCCAAAATGTCCATTTGGCATGGTCGAACACATTTTCTAAATGGATTGGATCACATATGCATATAATGAGGTGGGCTCCACATATAATTGGCAAGGGTTTTAATGGTGGGTGTCCCCGTCCCAACTATTCCCATTGGTGTGGGCCGTGTGGCTTAGATGAGAGATTTATAATGTGTGGGACAATTTTCATGATACTGAGAAAAGATCAATAAATATCAGTAGGTGGGGTCCACGTGATGTTTGTAGGAAACAATTCCATCTTTCCATTTTTCCAGCTCATTTTAGGACATCAGCTAAAAAATGATGCAGATCCAAAGCTCCAAGTTGGCTTCACAATAAGTGGGGAAGGAAATGCTACCATCGAAACCTTCCAAGGATCCACCATGATGTTTATATGCCATCTAAACCAATCATAAGGTCATTTCCATTGGGATGAATTGAAAACCAAGAAAAAACAAGGTCCAATACAAAACTTCTTTGGCCCAATGAATGTTTTAATGGTGGGCATTCAATCCCCGTTCTTTTGCTCACTTGAATTTTGAATTTACCTTAGTTTAGGACTAATGTCCTAACATGAGCCGGGAAAAAAGAAGAACATAGAGAATTTCCTACAAACATCACAGTGGGTCCCACTTAGCTTCACGCTGCGGGGTGTATTAGGTCCCAGGTAATCCATGACTATTCTTTTTGAATTCCACATCCAAGGTGGGTGTGGATTCAGTTTGGTTGGGATCTGACCAAATTTGGTCAAGGTCACCCATTTTAAGATGTGGGCCCAAAACTGAATTATATCCAAATCTCAGGTAGACCACATCATAGGAAACAATGGTGATTGAATGCTTATCATTAAAAACTTCTTAGGGCACACTAGTCAAACGGATCTGCTTCATGTCAAACGGAACTGGATGAAAGAGAAAATATAGATATCAGCTTTATCCAAAACTTTTGTGGCCCACCAATAATTCTTAATGGTCAATCACTGTCCACTTGAGATTTGGATCTGCTTCATACTTTAGACTCACGTCCTAATATAAGCTAGAAAAATGGATGGAAGGGGTGGATATACAACACATACATTAAGGTGGCTGTTGGAGGCCTTGTACAAAACTTTAGGATCTAGCCTCCCGAAACAAACTAGAATTATAAAATAATAAAGTAATAAAATAAATCAAAGGATAAACCACACACCACACAAGAAATTCTTACGTGGAAAACCCTCAAAGAGGTAAAAACCACAAGACATCATTCAGATCAACAATCTACTATGAAGTAGAATGTTATGACTTTCTTCACTCACGTAGGAGTGGATAAACAATGAGAGAATAAAAGAAAAAAATGGAGAGATCTCACCAATTACGAGGACGTGGAAGTGCTGAGATATAAATTGCACAGTAGATAACCTCCACGAGCATAACCTCACTTCTACAAACTTCATCTCTCTCTTTTTCTCTTTCTCTCATACTTTTAATAGCCCTAAACCTTTTAGCAAATCCCTTGTAAAGCTTTAAGAAACTCTCTTGTCATACCTAGAAAGCCCTATGTACCTCCTATTTATAGTTTAAGAAACTCCCATCTGCATCCTTGTTGTGAAATGATTCAAAATCCGCAATCCGCACAAAATCGTGGAATGAATCTGCGTAACCACAACTGGTCGAGCGCCACCCACGACAGGTCGAGCACCACTCACGACTGGTTAAGCACCCTCGAAAAAAATAGTCCAACGTCGCTGGACTTTGAGTCGAGTCAAGACTCGACTCTACGACTGGTCGTGCACCAGCCCTCAACCGGTCGTGTAAGGCTCACGATCAATCTTGACCAGCCCTCAACCAACCCTCAACGTCGCTGGATCCTTACTCTTGCTCGAGTGGTAGACTCTCAAGAGTTTCAACACCCGGTCAGGGGTTCGAGTATCCATAGGTGGTGAAATTCCACTAGTGTGACTGTGTAGGTGTGTGTGCGTGCGTGGAAAAAAAAAAAAAAAAAAAAAAGCTCACGATCAGTCGAACACGGGGAAAAACCCCCATCAATGGCCCCATGGTCACAACCTGACTGAGTTCAGTCAGGTCCCTACCTAGATGAATCCAAGCCGTTTAAGGTTAGCCAAATCATATAAATGATTTTAATCATTAGAATACAATTGGTCAGTTAAAGGCTGATCCCACCCATGGCATACTGGTCCAAGTCAACTTGGACTTAGTCAAACCTGATTTGATTCGACACCACGAGTCACCCCAGATAAGCTACAAGTCAGGCCAATTTACCCTTGACTCAGGGCAAGTCCTCACTCACACTAAAGATTAAACACGTTGGCCTAGTCTTAAATCCATGATCACCATTTCATCGATGTAATGGAATATATCATCGAGGTAGTGGAATATATCCAAACCTCATGGAGGAAAATTAGTTTGGAATTTTGGAATTTCTATGCACGGTCAGATTTCCAAAAATCTTGAAACGGGCCCTTTATATGTGAGAGAGAGATGACTTTTGCACTCGCACTCACACTCACACTCGCACTCACACTCAGACACGCACTCACACCAGCACCGGCATTGTTATATGATTTTTGAAAATTCTTTCAAGGGTAAAATTATTTTCCGTGAAGGAGGGACACATCAAATCCATCACCAACCAAGCGAAAATCAAAGATGCATTGCTATGTGTTTATAATCCACATAAATAGGATAAAAATCTTAGTCAAACAGCAATTTATAAGTGGTCCAAACATCATTTAAGTGATGCTTGACTTTAGAATATATTAACTTTTGAAAATTGGTGAGACTACTTGAATGAGAAGAAACTTAATAACCTATCAGCACATTGTCTTCATGTGTGAATCCAAAGTGGCAAGCAAAGGCCACTTATGAGACTAAGGTTGTGTGTGGATGCGCAATTGAAATGAATTGTGATTATTAGCGTTTGGATTCAAATTCTAGTTTGTAGGCTTATTTTGTTACTTATAAATGTGTGTAAAGCGTGCTAAATAAGTAATGATAGCTTACTAGACGTTTGTAGGTATAGTTTTTAAAAAGAGTGTCGCGTAAACTCCGTGGGGCCTATTATGATGTGAGAGCATATTAGGTGAGACCGCCGCCTCATCCAAGACTATGTGAACCTTACCATGGGGTTACCATGGGAGCCACCTTGTTGTATGTATTGTGTATCCATGCTGTCCATCCGTCTTTTCATATCAATTTAGAATATTATTCCAAAAATGAAACATATGAAATTATCAAGTGGACCATACAATAAGAAATAGTGGTGATTTACAATTAATGGGCTACGAAAGTTTTGAATCAAGCTGATATTTGTTTTTTCCCTTCATTTAGGCTTATGGGACCTTATCAATAGATTGGAGGGTAAATAAACAATGAAAATATTAAGATACGCCCTAAGAAGTTTTTAATGGTAGGACGATCAATCACCATTGTTTCTTATGGTATGGTCCACCTGATAATTGGATCTGCTTCATTTTTGGGATAATTCTTAAAATGATCTGGAAAAAAAAAATGGATGGATGGCATGGATACATAATACATACATCAAGGTGGGCCCCATGGTAATCCCGTAGTAAGGGTCATACCATCTTGGGTGAGGCGAGAGTCTTACCTAATCCGTTCTCACATAATGCATGTGTTTCATAATGCTGTCCAATTATTCTGTCAGATTATTTTAGAGCATGAGCCAAAAAAATAGGCCAATCCAAAACTTCTGACGCCTCCAAGAAGTTTTCAATGGCAAGGGTTCAATCCTGTGTGGTCCACTTGAGATTTGAACCTGCCACATCTATCTTTTAAGCTCAAAATGCCTTAAAATGATATGAAAAAAATGAATGGACAACGTAGATATAACATGCATGTCATGGTAGGGCTTACAACTATGAGTTTTGCTCAGTTTCGAGGTGAAATTCCAACAATAAACCAAACATGGAGTATTTATCATAATCGTTTATTAATTCCCATCATTTATGGACATTTACACCTAATATCGAACAAGCCCTACCCTCTGCATTGGAGGACAATTTCTGATTGTTGATGACAGATTTTGTTTAGTATATGTTGGTTTTTTATTTTGAAAATTGGGGCCCATGTTTTAGAACCTAGACTGTTGGTCCCACCATGGATATTTAGACCATGCCCCAAACATATCCCAGATTGGAAGATCCCAGCCAACGAGCTTTGGACCTTTTTCAATTGAATGATTAACCATCAGGTCACAAATCAAGAGGTTCCAATAAGAAGACGGGTCCACTTGAAGTATAAAGATTTTGGGTCCCACCATGATGTTTTAAAGGCATCCAATCCATTAATTAATGTTCTCCTTGGAGTCCAAAAATCAAGCTAGACCTTAAATTGTAGGGCACAACATATAAAATCATGCCAAAATGTCCATTTATCACGGCTGAACACACCTTATAAATGGGATTGGATCACATATACAAAAATGAGGTGGGCCCCACATATAATTTGAAAAGGGTTTTAATGGTAGGTGTCCCCATTCCAACCATTCCCTTTGGTGTGACCCAGATGAGAGATTTCTAATGTGTGGGACATTCTTCGTTGGTGAGAATTTCCAATTCGTTGGTGCATCCAAACGCGCTAGAAATATTATAATGTGTGAAATTGGAATTTATGGCTTCTCCAGTAATAATTGGAGTTGCAATCTTGTGAGGAGATGCACGTTCGTCCAATGTATTTAGTCATTGTTCATAAAATATTCAAAGGTGGAAAGCTGGTGGAAATTTCAGAACAAGTGCATTTTCCAATTTGGGTGGCGTGGAATTCCGTGCTCTCATGCTTAAGATGATCCTAACCATCCATCATCCCATCTTTTCCATTTATTGTTTGCTAGCCAAATAAAAAATAAAAAAAAATTGATCATGCAATCCTAACCATCTAATAAATAAACCCTTTTCCCCTAAATTATAGCCAACGTGGATTAATCTAAAAATCATTCATCATAGGACTTACTGAATGAACGGTTCCAATCTTGTCCACGTGTGCCACATGTGTGACAAGTGTGCAGAAGCATGCCACCTCCTATCCATACATAAGCACTGGACCAGCTCCCTTTTGCAATTTTGTTAATGAGTTCACTTGCAAAAGCAGCTTCGCCGCGTTTTCTTAGAAATGAAAATGGCAGGTGGGCCATTGCTAGGGAATAGAATAGATGAAGGGCTAGAAAATGATATATCGACATACGCCGTCCTTTAAAATAATAATAATAATCTTTGATACTCTGCAAAGTGTGATATTTAATAGGCAGGCACTAAGAAATAGTCCATTATCAGACCAAGTTCAGATGTATAATATAACCAAAAGCAACATCTATTTGATTATGGAGGGATGCTTCTGTCCTCTCTAAGCACTACAAGTTATAGTGCTCCTAATTGCAATTTGGACAGTTAAACAGCCCAATTGATTGATCTAGACTGTCCATTAGGTTGAATATAAATTTCATGGACTACCATGTAAACATCACACCAAGATGATGATCTCAACCATCTGATCAATGTCCTCTAATATGAACGGTAAAGATCATTTAAAAAATAAGTAGATCCAACAATTAGATCCATCTATTGTACAGCTACCATCATGGATTGCTTATGATTCCAAAGAATCACTTCTGTTAACAATCCTAACAATCCCATCCATGAGATGGAAAAAGGATGGCTGGATAGATTTGTTTATCCAATCAGTCTTATTTTTACATGCTAGCCCTTCAAATACATTCTAGACATAATGAACGGTTTAGATCGCTCCATTGGACTGTCCAGGTTAGCTGATGAAAGTAGGGGCACTGGAGGGTGAGGAATGGATAATTTCTCTTGATTATATAACTATTGGATTGGTGAGTATTTATTGGACCGTTAAATAAAAAATATGGGACCGATGGCTGAGCAAACAAGTGTCCATGAATCAGAGGTCAGGATTGTTCAACCAATCAGATTACAGGATTTTGACTCAGTTATAGTGGGCTCCACAATTTAGGCGGTCTAATTTGAGTTAATATACGTCATGTATCCAATTCATGTGTGCCAGAGTATCAAGCATCATAGATTGCCAGAGTATTAAATAACTTCCCTTTTTTAATCACATGGCCCAGATAACACCTTTGCATGGGTTCAGCTGTTTTCTGTTTCAATAATAAAAGAAAATAATCCAATGCAGAGGTGTTGTTATTTTAATTATGTCCTAGGTATCTAAAGTTGGGCCACATGATATGGTCCACCCAATGGATAACTCCTGACCTTTCATGCGGCATGCGACATCCAATCCGTCCGTTACGTTAGCTTCATCACAAGGACTGCCTTGTTATAAAATCATCCACATTCTCAGTGAGTGGGCCATACCTGTATTTTGCTATTTATCAATGCTTAGATATTTTTCTCTTGTGTGGCCCACCTGATGAGCAGATGGGGTTGATTTTTGTATTTGATTATCCTCATGGTGGGGTCAACTTATTAGAAGGGTTGGATATCACATTCGCTTAATAGGTTGGAAATTATCTGCTGTATGGATCTTAACTTCTGGTCCAACGGGTTGGACTTGAAACCTGCTCGTTTTTATATCAGCTTAAGATGGAGCGTCTAGATCTCACTTGTATGGCAATCCAAAAGGGGCGCGGATTGGGTACTAGCCCCACCAGGACCTAGCCTAGAGACGGACGGTCCTGTCAGGGGCTATGTGGGGCCTACCGTGATGTTTATATTTTATCCACGCCGTCCATCCATTTTGACATATCATTTTAGGGCATCAACATAAAAATGATGCAGATTGAAGGCTCAAGTCTACCACACGACAGGAAGTAGTGGAGATTAAAAGCTTACCGTTGAAAACTTCCTGGGGTCACAGAGGTTTTGGATCAAGCTGATATTTATGTTTTCCCTTCATAAAGGTTTACGTGACCTTATGAACAGGTTGGATGGCAAATAAACATCACGGTGGACCCTGGGAAACTTTCAACGGTAGGAATTCAATCCCCAATGCTTCCTGTGGTGTGGTCCACTTGAGCCTTTAATCTTCTCCTTTCTGTGCTTATGGCCTACCTTGATCTTTAAAAATGAATGGACGGCGTGGATAAAACATATAATCACGGTGGGCCCACAGATACCTGACAGGACCGTCCGTGGGGTAGTACCCAATCCGCGCCCATCAAAAGTTCGTTGGCCAGAGTGCAAAGGAGAAGGTTTGCTTGGGAGCCCACGTGTGAGCTGAACCATGCTTATCCATACGTAGGCACACGTGCCAATATGGCACATGGGCATGTGTGCAAGATCCAAAGGCTTAGTGGCGTACAAAAGAAATTATTTCAACGAAAACATTGTACGCCGTATAAAGCTAGAAAATCAGATCAGTATGGTCCACCTGATGGAAGGCTCAGATCTTGCGTAGCTTAAAACCAAGACACAAATTGGTATATCCAATCCGTTGATCTGAGAACCTACTTGATCAACGGATAGATTTGGAAAATTCATGTGGGAAATAGGGGTTTTAATAATTTCTAGAGGGAACCAATATCTTGGGCTCGGACTGGGCTTGGATTGGATTCGCGCCTTTATTTTTAGTTCGGTAACTAATTTGACGAGGCATGAGATTCCATCCATCCGAATCGTTGGATAGATTTAGCCTTGGAATCCTAGAGAAGCTCAGTGGAAGACTTTTAAAATGGTGCTTTTATTGCCTTGATTTCTTTTGTAAAGCAGGCCATGGATACATTCTTAGCACGGCTGGAATAAAACAAGCTCGAATATAGGTAGAAGTAATCTGTCAAATTCGAGCCCAAGCCTATAAAGGATATGACGTAGCTGGGTTTCAGGTAGGGGTGTACATCCAGCCGAACTGAGTCGAGCTGGTCTCAGCTCGACTCGGTTTGAATAGTGGCTGACCTCAGCTCGAACTCAGCTCGGCTCAGTTCTCGAGCTTGATTACGGGTGTGCAAAATGGGTCCGATCCGACAGATCCGCCCCGATCCGCCCCGATCCGCTCCGATTCTAACAGGACCGGTAGGCTAGATCGGTTAGGTTCGGATACAAAGGGGCAGATCCGAATACAGTTCGGATCGGATTCGGATAAGCAACGAAACCGATCGACCCGAACCGAAATCCGATCATGTATATGTATGTATTTCAAAATTTGGTTCATGATACTGGCATAGTTGGAGAGAGAGAGAGAGAGAGAGAGAGAGAGAGAGAGAGAGAGAGAGAGAGAGGGAGATGATGATGATGGAATGGAGTGAGTGGGATGAATCATCCCCGCCTCCCATCACAAATCTTCTTGTCCAGCTGTCCATATTTCCGACGGGAACTCTCTCTTCCACCGACACCAAAGGCACGTCTCAAGCGCTGCTTCTCTCACCGCCATACCCACTGTCGCGATGGAAGGAAGCTGCTTCACTGCTCAGAGAGCCAGGTTAGATCCCCTTTGCTGTTTATTTTTTTTTTGTTTTTTTCTTGCTGGTTTGGTAGTTGCTTGTTTTTTTTTTTTGTTTTTTTTCTTTGGTTTGGTAGTCCACGCGTATTTCATGAATCTCCAAACCAACACACGTTGTTGCGTAAAACCATCTCCTCGTAAATCGACCACGGCGGTGTCTTAAACCAATAGCAAAATCGGATCATCCAAACACTTGGATCCGTTCGGATCGAATCGGATTCGAGTTAACACCAAAATTTCGGATGTCGGATTGGTCACAATCCGATCGTTTCGACCGTTATGACTCTAAGCTTGATCGGCTGGCTCGGTTCGGCTAGCAAATTCAGCCAAGTTTGAGCTAAGATTGAGCCGAGTTCACCATTGAAGTATTTCCACAAACACCTTAACTGCAACTTCAAAATTTCACTATTTTACAAACAGAGGCAATAGTTTTACAGGTATTTTCTTAAACACCTTCTAAATAACATTTTAAAAAAAAACAAAGAGAAAAAATATATTTGTTTTATGTACATATCTTCCTTGCCACCAGCCAAACCTTCCTTGCCACCTTGCCACCAGCTAGCCAAACCTTCCTTGCCACCAGTCAAACCTTTCTTGCTACTAGCCACATTTCTTTGAGTTATTTTATCAAACAGTTGGTGATCAACATCAATGGCAAAGTAACTGAGTCACCTAACTAGTTTGATCTGAGTTCGATTCGAGCTGAATTCAAGCTGGATTCGATCTGAGCTGAGTCGAGCTAGGGCCTGCTTGAACTCATTTTCGAGCTAAAAAAATCAGCTCGACTCGGCTCGAACTCAGCTTCGAACCGAGTTGAATTGAGCTTTTTCGAGTCGAGCGAGCTAACCAAGCTAGCTCAGTTCGTGTACACCCCTAGTTTCAGGTGTGTTCAATTTGAAAAAAATTATTTTGAATAGGAAAAATTTGTTGTTCGAATTGTAGACTAGAAATCAATTGTAACTTTTGATCTGGATATTTTCACAAAACATATGACCTGTCGATCTTTAAACAACGATGCTTTAAGAGTGAACCGACCTACTATGCTGGCCAAATTCATTCGTTTCGCCATAAAACATACTCCTCTGGTTGAACATTGCATTTTTAGGAAAATTTACTGTTTAAAAATATTTGAAAGTTATTATTTTTGACAAATTAGGCTTAACTAGAGTTTTGCTATTTGTGGCAACTTCAAAACGAATTAGGACTTTGTTTTTTCATTATAAGTAATGTAATCTTAAAGTTTTAAGATCATCTTTTAATACAATTTTGAACTTAAAAAAAAATAAATAAAATCTTGCGTGTTGAAATTCTAAGCCTTTAACAAACCGTGCTTAACTCTAGTTATTAGAAATTTGAATGTAATATTAATGTTAATTCATGCGTTTGTTAAAGCACATTCAATGAAATAGAATAATTGAATAAAACAAAATAACGAAATAAAAAAGCAAACAATCACAAAACACAATATATTTTATGTGGGAAAACTCTTGCAAAAAAAAAAATCATTGTGTAAAGGGACAAAATCCACTATAATCAATAGCTTAGAGATTACACCACTTACCTTCTTTGATTATATACGAAACTCGGATCTCTCCTTACGATGTGCACTAGAAAAAAAGCTTAATCCCTTGAGAAAATTCATTTATAAACTCTTACAAGCATTTAGAAATCTCTCACCTCGTAAACCGTCGTTATAAAGAAAACACTTGCATTCCCAAGCCTTAATTGCGGTCAAACTAAAATATTCATTTGCACTCATTTGCTAACTCATTTAATCGGATTGGATGTAACCTTCAATCAGATTGAACCAACCCGACTACACTTTTCGGCCAAATAAAAAACATACAAATTTTCACAACATGCAACCTAAGAAAGTCTTCAATTCCCAATCAAACCGAATCAGGCATCGATCAAACCAAAACATGAATTTTCTACACAATAGATTGGCAGAATCCAATACATTTTACACAACATTATGGATTTAAGAACTATCTTATGGATATAAGATTTTGATTAATCAAGTAAAACAATGAACTTCTCTATTATGGTTTGTTTTCTACTTCAATTTCACCTCTAACTTGCATTCTTTCGAACTATTTCTTTCAAAAATGCAAAACTACATCATGGTGATATCAAAGCTGAAGCCCTTTTGTTAAAATATTAACAAGTGAAATCACTCGCGACGAAATTCACAGGTCCTGTTTGGCTGCAGAATTGATGCCCTTTGCAGGTATGCCATCATTCCCCTTTTATAAAAGATGGTACGTTTATCAGGTGGGCCACAAATGGGGGATGATGATTGGACCTTGTCCATTAAGGGATAGCTTGGGGCCCACAAAGTTTATAAAAGAATATGAAAATAATAATATTAGGTGATAGGCTCCTTCACTTTTTACATATAAAAAGATGGTGGAAATCGTGTCCATTGACATGAAAAAGGTAGCCATTGGTTTGGTGTCACGTCACATCCAACTTTGGTCACTTAAATTGTATTTTTTATCATAATTGTGAAATTTTACTTATCATATCTAAATAAAATAAGAAGTAGAGTTGCCAAACGCACACCATCATGACGTGCTATATCATCACAACCGATACGCATTTCAAATGTCCGAACAAGGGATAGGATCTTGCACTAAATGGCTGGGACCGGATTGGGTCCTGTCAGGGGATCTGTGGGCCCAGTGTGATATATGTGTTTTATCCAAGCCGTCCATCCATTTTGAAAGATCATTTTAAGATATAATCCCAAAATTGAGTCAGATTGAAGGCTCGAGTAGACTACACCATAGGTAGCAGTGGTGACAATGACCCCACCATTGAAACCTTTCGTAGGGCCCACCGTGATGTTTATTTGCCATCTAACCTGTTCATAAGGTCACAAAGACCTGGATGAAGAGAAAACGCAAATATCAGCTTATTACAAAATGTCCATGAGAGGTTTTCAGCCATAGACATTCAATCCCCTCTGTGGTGTGGTCCACTTATGAATTTGATCTGCCTCATTCTTATAGACTATCATCTGAAATAAATTTCCAAATTGGATGGATGGAGTGGATGAAACATATACATCAAGGTGGGTCCCACAGATCCCCTCACATGACCATCCATCTCTAGCTAGTTCCTGATGAGGGTAGTACCAAACCCTGCCCGAAATGGCCGTATCATAGATTATGATACAACTGCTGTATCTGATCATGTTTCTTTTAAAAAAATGCTGGACCATTTGCTCGAGGAGGAGATTGACAGCTATGCCATGTGGCACACGTGTGTAAGATTCAGGCCATACGTCAGGTGGGTCTGATCATGAACTAGCCATGACCCATAAACAAGGACGAGCAATCTGGGTAAGATTGTATATGCGGAAAATGGACGACGGGAAACAAAATCAACAACATCCTATATTAAACGTACACGTGTGGCCCACGTAATGAGTGGGCCAACCTGGACTTTGGTTCGGGGAATGATAGTGTTGCAAATGGAAGCAGATTGCCTGGTGACGCTGCACTCTGTGGGGCCCAACGTGATTCATGTGTTTCATCTGTGCCGTCCATCCATTTTTCCAGATTATTTTAGAGCATGGGCCGAAAAATTAAGTAGACCAACATTTCACTTGGACCACACCCCATTAAAGAGTGGAAAATGAACGCCTACTATTCGAAGCTTCTTGGGACCACAAAGGTTCTGGATCAAGCTGATATTTGTGTTTTTCCTTCATCAAGGTATATGTGCCCTTATGAACAGGTTGGATGGCAAATAAATATCACAGTGGGCCTTAAAAAGGTTTCAACCGTGAGGGTCATTATCTGTGTTTTTCCTTTGGTGTAGTTCACTTGAGCTTTGGATCTACTTCTTTTCCGGGCCCATGCCCTAGAATGATCTGGCAAAATGAATGGACGGCGTAGATATAAAATACACACATCAAGGTGGGCCCAGGGTCGCTAGAAATCCGTTTTCGTGGTGAATGGCACAAACCTTGTACACATGTGCCATGTCAGCACTTATGAATTATCAAATGTCAGATGGCCTTTCCTTTTCTTTGCGGGATAAAGGATGAGTAGCTTCGTATTTTTGTGCCTCCAGATTATGAAACACACGTATGGAACGTGCGTATGGTGATCCGAACCAGGAATCCAGTGGGCCCCACCTTTGATTAGCCCATGACCAGAAGTTTCTTTAATTGGACCACTATAATCATATAATAAAAGGGATTGTATCACTGAAAGGCTATTAATGCTAATTATTGCTAAATGTTAGCAATTGAAAGGCTAGGATAATCCGAAGTTGTGAATTTTTGGACAGAGGCCTATCCACTATAGAAATGATAAATGAACGGTTTTGATTTCGTCGTTGCAGACCACGTATGATGACATGAGATGGAGGCACGAAAATGCAGGGCCTCCAGAGGCAGCAAAGCCAGGGATAAAGCAATGCCCTTTCTCCGGTCCTTATTATACGATTCCACTTATACAAAAGAGGAAGTACATGAGAGGTGGGACCCACATCTTTGTGACCACTGGGGCCCACTTTTTCAATAATTCAGGGGCTAGACCGTAACTTGAACGGACGAGGATTGTGTGGTTAGGAGCTCACCACCCTATACCGTGGTGCGGATACTCTATGGGGCCCACCGTGATGTATGTATTTTATCCACACCATCCATCCGTTTTTCCATCTCATTTTAGTACATGATTCCAAATTTGAAGGATATCTAAAGCTCAAGTGGACCACACCACAAGAAAAGGTGGGAATTGAACACCTACCGTTAAAAGCTTTTTGGTTGCCACTAAAGTTTTAGATCAAGCTGGTATTTGTGTTTTCTCTTCATCCAGGTCTGCATGACCTTCTAAACAGGTTAGATGGTAAGTAAATACCGTAGGTCTTATAAAGGTTTCAACGGTGGGTGTCAATGTCATTATTTCCTGTTGTGTGGTCCACTTGAGCTTTGTATATGCTTACAATTTTAGGTCATGTCCTTGAAATGATTTGAAAAAATGTTAAATAAAACACATACATCATGGTGGCCCCACGGAGTATCCACTTGTACAATCTGCGTCCAGCTCGAACAGACAGTTAAAAGGAGAGATACATCAACGGTCCATATTTATTTGATAAAAGGTCCTAGATCTCTCTAATGAATTCTGGGGTATGTTCCATACATATGGGACCCACATATCAATGGTCTTAGATTGTTGAGCAATGGGCTAACCAGTAAGAATTGTAAACCTGGTTATGCTGTACAAAGGAGCTTTGTTAACCCTCTGATTTTGTGGCCTACGAATGGACGGTTAAAAAGAGAAAACAGCAACGGCTCATAATCAACTTGTAAAGGGTTCGATCTTCCGGAGTAGAGAATTTTAGTGCTTGTTCCATCCAAAATGGGCCCCAACGTAATAACGGTTTGGATTATAGAACGATGGCCCTGCTTCTAAGAATTGTAAACGTAGTGCAGCCCACACGTGTAGAACGTGTGCCATCTACACCCCACTTCATGTGCTAATGTAGCCAACAGTGCAATATCCCAGCCGTTCATCATTGACCATGTAGCCCTTCAGGCGAGCCAGCGTGTCAGAAAGGTTGGAAAATAAAATAAAATCAGACGAGCCTTTTTCAGCAATGCATTATTTTTTTTCCTTGTCTGCCACGTTGGCACATGTGGTGTCGTGTGCATTAGCTGACTTGTACACGTGTGTGGTGTGGTCTTAGCGAGGCTAAGATAAGAGTTAGGTAGCAGCTTCGGTGGCTCAAGGAACCGCCAAACTCCATGCATCTAGGACTGTGGGGCCCACTCTGATGTTGGTGTCTTTTATATCAATACTCTGCCCGTTTTTTCAGCTCGTTATTGTTGTGAGATGTCCTCCATCGGGACATAAAATCGGAGTAATATCAATCCAACACCTTGGTTAATTAATTGAGTAAACTCCAAAATACATTAATTGGTCTGGGGTTAGTTTTAGTTTTAGATTGTAACCGTTGCGTCAATCAATTGATAGAATTTGAAAATACTTGTAATTTCTTTGGATACTTTTAAGCTTATTTGAGTGATCAAACATATAGTATTCAATCAATTGAGGACTGTTCGATCAATGTCGATTGATCGATGGTTAGATTGACAACGTGCATAATTTTACGTAATTGCATGATAAATTTTCTATTTAGGATGTTATTATATATATGGGTATAACTGTGGGATTATGGTATTCTAGTCAAGGCTTAAATGTTTATAGGGCTTGGAGAGGGAAAACGATGGTTTTCTGATTGTAAGTGCATCAATCTCGTATACTTTTCATATTCATAGTGATCATTGCCCGTTTTGTACTGCGGTTTTTTTTTTTTTTGTGGGTTTTTCCATGTAAAATTTGTGTGTACTTATGCATGTATTGTTTTCATTTGCTTATCGTTGTGTGATCTAAATTTGGAGTTTGGATTTGAGACACGATGATATCGGAATCTCCCAACAAGTGATATCAGAGATAACGTTGGGAATCGAGTTTGGATTTGAAACACGATGATTAAGGGATCAAACGTGAAGTATAAAACAGATAAATTTATTAAGAAATACAACTTTAAACTATTGAAGGTGAATATAAGAGGCCTTCTGGTTCAGCAAAGGCTGCAACATGTACTCCTTGGTGTAGAGAAGTGTCCATGACTGATGAAGAGTGGAAAGAACTAGATGAGAGAACGAAAACGTCGATGCAACTATCTTTGGCGGATGACGCCCTTTACAATGTTCTTAATCCAAAGATCACCATAGGATTTTGGAAGAAGTTAGATAGCTTCTACATGACGAAATCATTGTCAAATTATCTGTATCTAAAAAAATAATTTTATAATATAAAGACGGCGAAAGGGTTAAATCTTAATGATTACATCAAAACGTTTAATCAGATACTTTATAAATTGACAAGTGTGGAAGTGAAGATTAGGGATGAAGACAAAGCTATAATTTTGTTGAATTCTCTTATAGAGTATTATGATAGATTCATATAAACTATGTGCTATGGTAGAGAAAGACCATTAATGTTGAGATTGTTATCTCAGCCCTTCAGTCAAAGATGTTGAGAAAGAATGATAGTGGTGTGCGGTCCTCTACTGATGCGTTGGTAGCTAGGGGAATGAATTCTAAGCGGGAGAAGGGAAGCTCGTGATCACGGTCCAAGTCTAAGGGTAATGGGAAAATGAAGTACTAGAACTGTGGGAGATAGAGGCATATGAAGAAGGATTTGTCAAAATCTTATAGCTCAGAAGGGAAAAAAAAAAATCAGATGAAGTATCTAAAGAGACCAATACGGTAGAATCTAATGAATATGTCTATGGTGGTGGCGTCTTGACCACATCCAAATCTGGCTGTCTTAGTGATGAGTGGATTTTAGATTCGGGGGCCTCATATCACATGACTTTTTAGTGAGATTAGTTCATCAGTTACAGTCAGTACGATGGTGCACATGTGTTTATGAGCAATGACATTGCCTGTAAAGTTATTGGAATCGAAACGGTGCGTATTAAGATGTTTGATAGAATGAAGCACATCTTGACTGATGTTAGACACACTCCTGAGCTGAATAGGAAAATGATTTCTCTAGGGGCTCTCGATGCACTTGGGTGCAAGTTCACCAGCTATGATCATGTTCTAAAACTTTTAAGGGAAGTACTCATTGTGATGAAGGCACAACGGAGCGGTAACCTTTACAAGCTAATTGGGAATACCGAAACAGGTAAAGCTATAGCATCTGTACCAGAGTCTACGTCGGTACATTTATGGCATGTGGGTCTAGGCCACATGAGTGAGAGTGGTATAAAGATTTATTTTTTTTTCGTTGCTTGATTTTTACTTTTAGAGTGTCAATTTTAATATATGTGAGCATTGTATATATGGTAAACAATCACGATTATCTTTTAAAATTGAAAAACATGTAAGTACATGTGGTCTGTATTATATGCTGTCAAGCTCCAAAATTCGGCACTCGAGTACGGAAACTTCGATCCCAAGTTCCCGTGTGTAAACTTTAAAAAAAAAAATACATGTAAGCGAGTTCCCACGTGCCCGCGTAGTCCGATTAACATTTTCATGGTTAATAATCAGAATAGCTTTAAATCAATAACAACAAAAGTTAAGTAGAGATAACCAAACCTAGAAATATAATGCTAATATTCAAAATGTACAATTCTAAAATTGATGTCCGCCGAGATGGAGACTATACAAGCCACAATATGCATTCAGTAAAACCAAACCACAGAGTTTATTGAACTGGGGACTCTAATATATACATGTCAAAAATGAATAAACTGTAAAGTTTTATATTTTCGCATAACACTTCAAAAATATCAGAGGGATGGTGCATGCCGGTCTAAACCTACCCATTTGAGATCACGGTGATACATGCATCAATAATATTGTCTGGTTGGTGTTTTAAAACACCGTCGCAGGTGGGAGTAAGTAGCTGACTCAATGGTTCCATTTTCCTAAGTTGCACATGTTATCAACACGATCAAGCGTAAGTAATACTAGCACGAATAAACAACCGCTTCTTATCTAGTCTTTTTAAGTATATGAATGCTATAATATTATGATACATAATCATCACAATCCAACATTCCTTCAACAATCAACACCAACGCCTATTTCGCAGAATATCAACACTCATTCATCACGCCACTCTAATACCCTTTGTAAATTACTTATCCTAACAAGGGTCATGATATGCATAATTAGTCAAATAATTATAAATTCCATTTTAAACAACAATTTGTTGAATCCAGGATACCGCCATTGTATCATGAGTCTTTACCCAAATCACGTAGCTTATTGCGGCAGGAAGCAACTTCTCACTAGTGTCCTCTAATCCAATTTAGGGTTCGTCAACCAATAGTCTAACTTACACAGTCAACAATGATAAGGGTTCATAGCCTTCATTGGTGCGTAATGATCACTACGTGAAGGCTCGTCACCTATTTTTTTTACTAATATGGTGGGCTTGTCATCCTATTTTTTACCAATATGGTGGGCTCGTCACCCTATTTTTTACTAATATGGCAAGTACGTTACTCCATCATAGGTCGATATCTCAAACACGGTGTCTCATTCCACCATGTCCGGCTCATGAGAATTTATAAGATCGTAACTTACTAACGGTTATGAATGGACCCAATTCAATAGTAACGGTGATATAGTAGATTCCTTCGAATGTTATACACTTACCAATTGTAAAAATGACTGGCTCTGCATTAAGCTAATTCGATCGACGATGGAGCACCATGATAAAATCGGCATTGGGTGCAAAATACCCCGTGTACTTTCAAATACTGTCAATCGTCCGTGTTTAACTTCGGTCAACCATATAAGTCTAGAATATCCTATCCAGCGTGGGTCATTTGCTTAACATTTTGCTAGGCTCAATCGTCAATGACTATAACATTAGATTATCAAATACACAAACGTAATCACGAAATGACTTGATACACAAAAGGGTGCATCAATGGAACATATGTATGAATCAGTACCATTTAATGTATATCAATACAATATAATGTATATCGACATCACTTATTAATTGGCATACATGAGTTCTAACAATATGAATTTCATTTTAATCAAGTATTCCATCAAATATGTTGGCTACTAACAACAAGTAACATTATGGTTGAGATAATAAGGCAATTTAAGCGTACATATATAACATTTGAAACTTTAACAATAACAAAAAATCATTATCTAACACCATCAATGGTTGATAAAAATGAAATTTATAAGAATGGTCCGCATATTAATAGGGTTTCACACGACCTAATCACGCTTAGGGTTAAAATTTTTGGAGAAAATCACCAAATCCTAAATTAATTCTTACCTCTGATTGTTGACGGAGAGAGATTTGACAGATGATTCGATAACGGCCAGGGCTTTGATTAAAGAATATCAGTAAGACGAAGCATCAAAACCCTCACTTCTACTCACACTCTCATTTTGTTTCTCTATTTCTCTCTTTCTCTGTAGGGTATAAAATTTGTATGGGGGCAAGGGGCTACCTATCTTGAGCCTTTTATAGCACCAGAGGCGATGCAAATGTGTAACGTCTTGGATTTTTGTTATTTTGAATTTTTAAAAATCTTCAAAAATATTCGATATAGCCACCCTACGTTATCACTTACTTACCCTTGACGCTCGAGGTGAGCCTATACGTGAGTGGTGCCAATAAAGACTGGCACAAATTCGATTAATCAAGCGCAGGAAGCTAACGAATCTGCCCGATTACTTAAACCTCAAGTTTAGACTCATGATTTATTCATTTAGAACCCAAATCTAGTCGATATATCACTGACTAATCAAGATAACCATAACTAAATAAAGACATACATAAAGTCGAGACTATAATTCAAATCTTAATTAACAAACTAAATCAACCCAGTTACTCATTTAGCCTAAGAACTAATGATTTAGAGTAATTATGAATAAATCACCATTTTCGCTAAATGCAAATAGGTCACATTATGAACTTAGCTAATCCAAATCCTAATAATTACGCACAAGAAATCTTACAACACAATTCATTCCAGAAATGACATGCTTATCCGAATAAGCTCTAAACCGCTCATTAGTGGGCCACTAAACTCGAGGCTATAGAAAAACGTTCGTCTTAGTGGGTTTAACATTTATCGTGGGACATCAAACTAAGATTGCGTCTCGAATCGCTTAACTTGAACTTGCAAAGCAAGTGCTTGGGTTGCGCAAATACCTTTGATGAAAATCTGGACTACTTAAAGAAAAACAGTGACTGAATGTCCACCATTAAAAACTTCCTGAGAGCACAAAAGTTTTAGATCAAGCTGATTTTTGTTTTTTTACCCCCCTTAATTTTTAATTTTTTCCCTCTTCATTCAAGTATGTGCGACTTATCAATAGGTTGGATAGCAACTAATGGTAGGCAATAAAACGATTTCAACAATGGATGTTATTATCCCTATTGTTTCGTGGTGTGGCCCACCTGTGATTTTTATTTACTTCATTTTTGTCCTCATGCATTCAAATGAGACGGAAAAAATAACTGGATGCAGTGGATATAAAACACGTACATCAAGGTGGCTCCCTTAATCTCAGAAAAAAGTAAGTTTGGTGTTTCCCTAGAACTGACCGCCCCAGGTAGTAAGCTTGCTTTTATTTCATTGGAAAGTAAGAAATGGAATGGTAAGCTTTCTTATAATTCATTGGAAGGTAGGAAAGAAACTCTTATTGCTTACGAAGACCAAAGCTCATTAAGTAATACAAAGAGAAAAGCAAACCCTAAAAAAAATATAATAAAAAACGTCATATCGTAGACTTAAGAAAAAAAGATTAAAAAAAAAAAAAAAAAACTAAAAATTGGAAGGAGAAAGCACAACCTCCAAAGCTGGGGAAGATTAGATAGAGCAAGCTAGCTTACTACAGCAATAATTTGGTGACTATACTCCAACGGTACCAAAACTCAAATGAGGGATTCTGCACTCTTCCAAAATAACAAAATCGAGTGTTTGCTTTGATTTTTGTTCTTCATCTTATTTTCCCACTGAATTTCAATTGCCTTAAATAGGAAATGCTATTCCTCCAGTGACACGGAGTTTTTGTACCTCCATGTCAGTTCTTCACACATGCCATACATAGACAACATCAAAACCGTTCATTGGGAATTTTCAAAAGTAATTTAGCCATGGGTCAAAAATCATAATTTCTGGACAATCCTAACCCTTTAATCATCAGTAACATAGAGATGAACGATAAAAGACAAGAATCAGAAGCGGCTCCCATTCAAACAGAAAAGGCCCAGTTATTGATGGTTAAGATAGCCCGATCAAAGCAGTTTCTAGCCATTCATCAGATGGCCAGCATAAAAATCTGATCCGTCCATTCATCAGATGGCCCACTGTTTTCGAAACAAATGAATGGATGGAAAGGAAGCCGCAGGGGTGGAAATGGGCAACGCAACCAGGATTAAGACCTACAAGCCTATGGGTCGGGCTTGGGCTTGGGCTAGGGTCATTTTGGCCCAACGCGGCCCACTTAACATATACATTTGTTCTGTCGTACAAATATCATTCCAATCATCGGTTAGGCAACACAAATACCAGTCCAATTTGGACCGTTGGCTTTCATTTTTCTAAATTTATTTCTTTTAGCATCTGTGGCCCACTTAATCAACAGATCAATTAAGAACATTCACCTTTGAAAATAGGGATTTGATCAATTTCCAAGTTGGGCTGCAATGGGCTGGGCCGAAACACGCTGCTGGACTTATTCTTGGACCTCTGGCTAGGACCATGCTGGGATGAGTCTGAGCCTGGGGCCTGGACTGGACCCATTGCCACCCTGACTTGGGTGAGAGTGCATTTACAGGATAGGGTCTTGCCCCCGCTTGGAGGGACTTGGTTGGGGCAGGGGCTCTGTAGGGCCCATCGTGATGGACGGATATTATCGATGCCAGCCGTCCAATTTTCCAGATTGTTTTCGTATAGGAGCCCAAGAATGAGTCAGATCGAAGGCCTACTGTGATGTATGGGTTGTATTTACGCCTGAGCCTTGAGCCTTATTGTGTGGGGCTGGATTCAACCCATTGGAGAATGCACTTACATCATAGCATCCTGCCCCTGCCTGGAGGACTTGGTCCAGGCAGGGGATTTGTGGGGCTTATCATGATGTATATATTTTATCCACACTGTCCATCCAACTTTTCAGATTTTTTTAGTATACAATAACAAAAATTAGTGAGATAGGAGGTACACGTAGACCACACAATGGGTATTGAATTCTCACCGTTAAAAACTTCTTAGTAGCTGCAAAAGCTTTGATCAAGCTGATATTTGTTTTTTCCCTTCGTCCAGGTCTATGTGACGATATAAAAAAGGTTGGATGGAAAATAAACATGACAGTGGGCCTTAGGAAGATTTTAACGGTGAGCGTTACTATCACTGCTGCTTCCTGTGGTGTGGTCTACTTGAGCTTCAGATTTGCCTCCTTTTTGGGTTCGGACAATAAAATAACCTGAAAAAATAGATGAACGGCGTGGATGATACTCATACATCACAGTAGACCCTATAGATCCCCTGCCTTCACCGAGTCCGGCGAGGGAGGCAGGTTGTAATCCGCCTGCAGTTATATAAGGGCGTCACGGGTGCGGATTGGATACTGACAAGGTCACGTCACCCAACTCTGTGGACCCCACAATGATGCATGTGTTGTATCCATACCGTCCAACCATTTGTAGGGATCGTTTTATGGCATTACAAAGAGCATGAGATAGATGTAAATTTCAAGTGGACCCACCACAGAAAACCGTGGGAGCTGTCACACCCACCGTTGAAACATTTATAGGGCAAACAGTGATCTATTTTTGAGATCCATCCTATTCATAAGTTAACATAGAGATAGATGAAGTGAAAAAAAAAAATATCAGCTTCATCGGAAACTACTGTGGCCCCTAAGAATTTTTGAACGGTGGATGTCACTGTCCCCACTATTTTCTATGGTGGGTCCACTTGAACTTTAGATCTATCTCATTCTCTTTGTAATGCTATAAAACGATCTGTAAAAATGGTTGGACGGTATGGATACAACAAATGCATCATGGTAGGGTCCACAGAGCTAGGTGACGTCACTTCAGTAGCGATGTGGCTACTGACCTTGTCAGTATCCAATCCGCGCCCGGGCGTCACTTGTCTACCCCCGCCAGCAGGAATTTCCTGCGGTGGGGCCCACCGTGATAATTACAAGAAAGAAATTCACCCATGTGCGTCACACGACAGTAAAAAATGGCGAGAAAAATGCTTAGGGTCAAACGATCCCGTGGTCCACTGTGATGTTTATATGCCATCCAAACCGTTCGTAAGGTCATTTTCACTTGGTTGTGGGCCATTCATCATTAGGGGCTGACATTTAATGTGAATACTTCATTAGTTATGGCCCACCTTTGATTAGAGGTGTACATGAACCGACCTAGCTCGATTAGCTTGCTCGACTTGACTCAAAAAAGCCCAATTCAACTTGATTCGAAGCTGAGTTCGAGCCGAGTTGAGCTGATTTTTTTAGCTTGAAAATGAGTTTGAGATGGCCCCAGCTCGACTTGACTCAAATTGAACCAATTCGGTGACTTGGTTACTTTGATATTGACGTTGCTCACCAAGTGTTTGATAAAATGACTCAACAGTGTGGCAGATGGCAAGGAAGGTATGTATATGAAACCAATATTTTTTTTTTTTGTTCTTTTCTTGATTTTTATGTTGTTTAGAAGGTGTTTGATAAAATACTTGTAAAATCATTGATGCTATCTCAAATATAGTGAGATTTTGAAGGTGCAGTTCAGGTGTCTGTGAAAATATTGCACAAGCGAACTCGACTTGATCTTGGCTCGAAATGGCCCAAGGTGCTGACTGAACTGAGCCGAGTTGGCCAGTCAAGCTCAAGGACTGAGCCGAGCCAAGTTGAAGCTGAGGTCAGCTAGTGGCCGAGTCGAGTCAAGCTAAGGCCAGCTCGACTCGATTGGACTCAATGTACACCCCTACCTTTGATGTTAGTTATCTATCATGCGGGACCCATCTTCAATTTCCATTGCCCATTGTGTGGGACTCACCTTGGATATGGGTCATTCATCATTAGCATGACCTTTTGTGGACTATCATATGAGGCCCACCTTGATGTGGATCATCTATCATGTGAGGGTTGCCTTTATTAATTGCGCATCATGTGGAGCCCACCTTTGATGTGGGTTGCCCATCACGTGAAGCTCGCATTGGATGTGGGTCATTCATCGTTAGGGGTGAACCTTTGGTGTGGATCATCTATCATGTGAAGCTCAATATATCACCTATCCGTTAATTGGATGCTTTTTCTATCTCATCAACTTAAAAAGGGTTGAAGAGCATATTCTCTTAAATAATTTAAATGATGGAAATAAGTTGTTTTTGGAAGTTGAAAAACAATTTAAAAAAATTTAATAAAAATAAGTTGTTTTTTACTAAGGAACTTATTTAAGAAAAGTAACTTATTAACTTATTTGGTAGTATCCAAACGTGCCCTTAATGTAGTAAGGGCTGAAGCCAGTTTAAAATAGGACCGTTGAAATTTGCAAAGTCACGAGGGGAAGTTTTCATATTTTATCACTGCCAGATAACTCTGATTTTGGCGCAGTGTCCAAAAAAAAGGGCAGCAAACTGAATGGACGGTCCAGATAGATGATTAGACCATCCAAGCATCCAATCGCGTGAGTAGCAACATGAATGGTGCAAATGAGTTGCACCAGATCATTTCACATATGCTTATCTAAATCCCGTTTTTCAATTTGTTTTCAGGGGATCTCACACACTGCTAGTTGGATGATAGAGTTACCGTCCAACCAGCCCCTGAATGTCATAGTGTTAAGTGTGTACAAAATCCAACCCGTTGAAAAATTTGAACCTACTAAAATGAACACTCAACTTGAAAATTATACCAATCCACTCATCACCTGGGCCACGACATAGAAAACAATAGAGAACCGTCCACCTGATGAACGGATTGGCCTGATTTATACAGCAGGCAATCTTAATGGAGGAAACGACATCTTAGGAGGTTTGATATCATACATCCATGACAGCTGGACCATCATTCCCTAGTTGGACGGTAACACCGTACAACGGCCCTGATCGAGGTGGGCCCATTAAAAAATTCGAATTTTGTGGGCCCATTAAAAAATTCGAATTTTGTGGGCCCATTGACGGCCCTACGTCGTACTAAAGGTCAAAAGGCCATATTCCACATCCTTTTCCAACGTTGTCGCATTGTGTTTATAATAATGTTATAAGCTAATCTCAATACCCATAAAATGACATTAGGTCCCATTAAAAAACTAATTTCCACCGTCTAATCCTTCACTCATCTGCGACCTTAATAATTAAAGAGGAACTGTATGGTACATGACCGTCTTCGTTGCACGGTACAATAGGTTTTCAATTTTCACAAATAAGGCCCATGGTCTTGCAATCCAGACCATTGGTCTTTCGTGTCCCAGCTTTTATGGACCATTGCTCAAAATTCTCTTCAAAGGACAATCTTAAACTTTTGATTTTGTGGCATATAGATAGACAATCAATAAGAGATACAACGACTGTCCACATTCAACAGAAAAAACTCCAATTAGTGATATTTTTGGACCATGTTACATCCACAGCTAGACTCAATGGACCGACGATGAAGATCATCGACCATGGGCCCCACTTAGGCAGAGTTGAAAACATGCATATGGCATACAACATGCAAAGATGTGGCCCACCATGGATCATATATTTCCTCATTATGATGATGATTATTCTACTGTTTTATCACATAATATAGAAATCTTGGCAATCCTTATGAATTCCACACTAACCAGACTTAATGGCAGATCCTCTCAGCCCTGTGGCGGCGCCGCCGCCAACGTCATCGACGCCATACTGGAAGGCCCACTTCCCACGTTTCTTCAACGGCCTCATCGTGATAGCATCGATGACCATCGTGCTCATGGCCTACAGTATCATTATAATAGGGTGGTACTGCCAAAACCAACGTGACCGTTGGAGGTTTGATTGGTCCCGTGGACAAGCGGGCCACGGGGTCGATAGTACCATCAGGGAATTGATTCCCATGTCCAAGTACCGGAAGGAGGAGACTGAAATGCAAGCTTCCGACAATGAGTGCTCAGTGTGCTTGTCAGTCTTCATGGAGGGCGAAGAAATCCGGCAGCTTCCCGAGTGCAAGCACTCCTTCCATGTTGATTGTATAGACATGTGGCTCTACTCTCACTCCAATTGCCCGCTTTGCCGGGCCAATTTAGTTGGTCTGCCTTATCGTCAGCGGGCCTTAGCAGAAGAGGATTCCCGACAGGGCTTACTGTATGTCGCCAGCATGGCTTGAATGTTTCTGAGTTTGTTTCTGCTCTACTCAGTCTTCAGTCTTCAGTCTTCATTTTGTTGTTTTGAGTTTGTTCATGGTCTCACAGTAGCAGAGAGAATTATTGTAATTTTGAAATGAGAACTGATCACCTACATCAAGATGTATAATAACTTATCATGCAGCCTCATCTTTCCTGCCAAGAGAAAATTATTGTAATTTTGAAATTAGAACTGATAACCTACATCAAGATGTCTAATAATTTATCATGCAGCCCCATCTTTACTGCCAACATGAAGATCACCGGTCTCAAAAATCAAGTACGATCGACACATTTAGTTGGGGCTCACCTGTTACATTGAGCTGTCCATTCATTCCAGCGGTGTGGCCCACCTGACAAGCGAACATGCCTGATTTTTGCGCCAAACGATCTTCATGTGAGGAAGATAATTAACATACAACTGGCTGTATATAATCAATCTCTGGACGTAGAATTTTTTTTTTCTTTTTTTGATTGAATGTGAACAATTGTTGTACTTTTTTTATATGAACCTTCTACTTGTTGGCCACCTATTAAAGGGTTAGGATTCCTTCCATCTGGGAGACTTTTGGTGCATCAGAAATTCACAGTCCAGCCTATAAGACCCCACTTATATAACTGAAAACCTGTACGGTAATGTACAAACTATCGGCTGAAGCATTGTAAAATACCTCATATAAGAGTCAAATGGCATCAACAAGGGAGAATAGGTTTGCAAGACTTGCAAGACTAGAATTGGTTTGCAAGTATATCATTTTAGGTCTTGGAAGGGGTTTCATTGCACATTTGTGGCATGTTTGGAAGTTAACTAGAGAAATGGACATTCAACTCAATTCAGCAGCTTGCAACATTAAGCTCGCCTGCAATTTCAAGCAGAATGGACAGACTTTGTGCAGAGAGCTAAATGTTGTTTCTGGGTTTTCCAATCAAAGTCCTAATTCATATCTAAAAATGCAAGGCATGCCGTTTAACTAGCAGTAAAATGAAGATTAACACTCTTTCCCAACTGGGCCTCATTTGTTGGAACGAATGAACTCTTAGAAATAGTGAGGTTCACCTGCAAATCAATCATATCAGAGCATTAAGATAGAACCTGGATAAGGTCTTGAAGAAGCGCCGGTGTGCTTGTCTTGAAAGTTATGTCATGGAACAGCCATATATCAAGAGTTGTGTTTAGGATAAACATAATAGTTGGTTTTGCCAAGGTCTTCAGGTATTACTACCTTTTTCTTTGGATTTTCCTCTTGTCAAAACATTAGAATCTGGGTAAGATCTTGAAGAAGCTTTGGAGCGTTTGTTGTGAGAATTATGCTATCCACACGAGGTGTAGGAGAACGGCCATATCAAGAGAGCTGTGTTTAGGAAACATATAGTGGTTGGTTTTGTTAAGGAAGTTGTTTTCATGCATGATTACCCTTTTGCTCCTTAGATCATCTTCTTCTCTGTCTTTCCTTTTATCTCCCCCTTCTGATCAGATCCTCTTTCTTTTTTCTTCTCCCCCAAGACAGCACATTCTGTTTCCTTTCTTTTTGATTTGGTTATTTCTTTCTTCCCTTTCAATCTGACAATTCAAGTACTGTGGACCGTCGAGATGCCATATTCATTGCTCTGTCTTGTTGCATGAAGTGTGAGGGGAAGCTGGAGTGGATTTACGTGTGGGAGTGGAAGGTCTGTTCGAAAATACTAGTTGCACAAACCATCTACCACTCTGCAACTAAGGTTTTTAGTCCAATGTTCCTCAATCAAAGTTAGAACTGTTCACTCCTAAAAAATGCATTTTCAGCATTATGACTATTAGTATACAATGCATGCACAATGTCTAATGTATATTTCAAATAAAGAAAAGAACTTTTTGCCCATTTTGGTTGTGTTAGCTTCCATCAAGTGCACACCCCAAGCCCATCATTTCATGCGCCGTGAAATAGTACTTCAAGCTTCAAGAGAAAATGCATGCCAGTTCCACATACTTCCTCCATCATGTTAGGTCAACACCATAGTGCTAAAACTCGCTGAATTGACTCAAAACTCAACCGAGTCAACTCAACTCGGTGAGATTTCAAGGCATCTCTCTAAAACTTGATACTAGGCCTAACTTGGCCTGGACTCAGAGAGACTCACTGAGTCGGATCAATGGCTCAGTTGACTCAACATGACATGGTGTGACTCAAACTGAGTCACCTAAGTCACGTGATATATTTTTTTTAAAATTAAAAATAATAATATTGGAGGGAGATTTGAACCACAACATCTACAAGAAGCAACGATGTTAGCCAGTGAAGCATTGGTAATATTGTTAGTTTGATTAACGTTTTATATTTACTTATACGAGATATAACTTTTTAAATATCTATCAATATTCATAATATTTTTAATTTATAACAAAAATATTGAATTGAGTTAGCTGAGTCTTCGAGTCAGCCGAACCTGACTGAATATCGAATCGAGTCGATTTTTAGGTTTTTGAACCATAGTCAACACTACTTGCAAGCTTCAGGTGCACATGCATGCAAATTCGAAATGTTTTAATCATATAGGGTTAGCAACATTTTCAAGTGGATCTATGAAACCACCCAACCAAATGCAAGTACCAGATCATCATCATCATTGCTGCCATCACCACCACCATCATCATCAACCACAATCACCAGTACTGCCGCCACCGCTGCCACCATGCAAGTCTTGCCCCAGTTCTTTGGGGTTAGCTTTACAAATCCTTTTTATCACCAATCAATCATATGTAAGGTGCTATCATCAGTAAGCAAAATCAGCTTCCTTCTCACCATTGTAGGAAAAAATATATAATTGTGTGTGTACCATCTGTGTATTTATGTGGAGCACTATATATTTCTGTTATGTTAACACATATATGTTAGTCTTTTGCGCTAACAGTTAACTTGTTGCCATCTCGCCCTCCCTGTTGCCAAACGACAACAAGAGTTTCGCCTTACCCTTCCCTCCCTATTGCCAAGCTAACCCTGTCGCCAAACTACAACAAGAGTTTCGCCTTACCCCTCCCTTCCTTCCCCTCGCCAAGTTACGATGAGAGTTTTGCCTTACCCCTCCCCTCCCTCCCTCCCTCCCTACAAGGAAATAGAAGTTCTGAAGTGTAGGGAAAATATCAACCATAACCACGTATGTTTTTGTGGACCACTAATATAAAATTACCAGCAAAGAACATGATTTCTCAAAAGGGCCCGAATTTAATAAACATGGTGTGCTCCAAGAACCAGTGCACGCATCTCCCATCATCCAAAGATGATGGGTGGGAATTGAAAGCGTGTCCTAAGAGGGGATTTTTAAAAGCCCATCTTGGAACACATTGGAATTCCTGCCCCTTATAATTGGATGACAGGAGATATGTGGACTGATTTTCACTGCACACAATTTTTGGCCTTTTATTAAATACCATACTCAGTACAATGGACTGTAAATGCAGGCACAATATCATGGATTTTACATTTGAGAAGACAACATTTTCCTTAGATTGTCCAACTAGCCTGTATATCCTGACATATTCTGCCATCTTCATTCCCTGTTGCTTCAACATGAGGACCCTTCGTGGTTGCAGATGATGCAGATATTGGTGCCTCGACAAGCTGCAAAAGAACCAGTAGAGCTTGGTATATACCACATAGCTTTAGAATCTAAGCATTGGGCCCAATAGCTTTAGAATCTAAGCATTGGGCGGAGTTATACGATTCTCAGCATAACATTGCGTTTAGGGTCTGTTTGGGTAGGGCAATGGGATTAAGTCTAATACCGGTTTGGCAGGTCCCATGCCCTACATGTAGGATTCCCTGCACTAAAGCAGTACCTTCCTCCTCAGCAGTGTTTTTGGTTTTTCTGAAACTTCCTTAATTGCATTCATGTCGAGGAAAGTGCCGCTTTAGTGTGGTAAATCCTCCATGGGGCCCACAAAATCGAGGATCAGATTTAATCTAAATTTTGCTGGATCCCATGCCCAAACGGCCGTTAGTGTCCTCAGGCCATGGACCCATACAAGTGGGTACCAATCTCCCATATTGAAAGATCCTAACCATCCAAACCTTTGGTCTTTCAGTTGAATGTGGACCGTTGCACCACTAACCATCCATTTGCAACAAATCAAAGGATTGGGATTTTGTCCAATGAGGAATATTTTGGGAGATTGATAATCCAAGGTAGGGTCCATCACATGGGGCAGTCCAAATCAGAAAACCATGGGCCCCTCATATGTGAAGTCAGGGTCAAGGGACAATATGTCCTCAGGCCAAGGATCATACAAGTTCCTCAAGTAAGCCATCTATGGAAAGAAAAATATACCTGTGCAAACATGTCGATTCCAATCTCATCAAGAACCTGGTTCGCAAGTTCCTCTGTCTTTGCCTCTTCCTCATCTCCTTCCAAAGCATCATCAGTGGCATCTCCCATCACCTCCGATACCATTTCCATCTTTTCATTTCGCCTCTCGAACTCTTGCATTATCTTCTGCAATGCCAGTAAGTTCATCTGCCTATTCCTCTGACCCATTGCCTTCGCAATGTGTTTCATAGCTTCACCCCTCGCTTGGGTTGATTTCATTGTCTGCAAATATAAAAAATCATAGCTTCAGTATTGTTAGGAACATCCTACTTGCTACTCCAATTGTTCCACACAAGTTCACTATGGGCCTGTTTGGATTCGTGGATTTTTTATTTTTTATTTTGAGGAAAATAGTGTTTCACTTTCTTGGAAAATGCCATTTCTAGAAAACAATGAGAAATGAGAAGTGGTTTCCCTTGATTGGTTTTCAATCAGATTTTCTTGAGAACTTTTTTCTTCATTTCCAAACTTGTTATTTGGAAAAACAAAAGAATTTTTTCACGAAAATATTACTCAATGACAGAAGGTAACATATGCGTATGCTGAAGATGGAATGTAGCGCATGTGAAGTGCTCAAAGATGGATGAGCATATGTAGCACATGTGTACATTTGCACGTGTGGGGGTGATTGAAGATGATGGTGGCACATGTTGCACATGTGGGCACGTTGGGGTGTGTGCATGTTGATGCACTAAAAGATGGGTGATAGTAGATGTTGTGCATGTGGCACATTGGCACACATATGGTACTTTAAGATGAATGATGGCATATGTGCACATAGGCACATATGGGGTACTTGAATGGACGGCTACAAATGTAGGGCGCTTGAAGGTGGTTGGTCACACGTGTTGTGTGCCACACATTGGCACATGTTGTGCACCACACATTGGCACATGTCATGCATGTGAAGTGCTTAGAGATGGATAGCAGCCATGTCGCTCAATAGCACATGTGGCACATGTATGGCATTTGAAGATGAGGGTGGCACGTGGCACATTGGGGTGTGTCGCACATTGAAACATGACTCACTAAAAGATGGGCTATGGCACATGGCATAATGCTCGTGTGTGGCACTTTAAGCTAGATCGTGTCACATGTGGTGGCACTTGAAGATGGACGGTTGCACATGTGAGCACTTAGAAGAAGAGTGGTGGGAATATGACTACATTGTGGAGCACTTTATAACCAGAGGGTCATTCCCTTTCATTTCCCGCAATTTCTTGAAAATAATACTTGTCAAGTCTGGTGAAGGAAAAGAAAAAGGAGCATTTTTCAGGAAATGAGAGAGTAACAAAAATGGCATTACCTTTTTTTTTAAAAAAAAAAACCAGCAGGGTGGTACCCAACATGGCACATGTGTATGAAGAAATGGTGTTTCCAAGAAATTTAGAAAAACAAACAACAGAAACGTCATTTTCATGGCATATGTGTATGAAGTGCAAGTGGCCATTCACCAAGTTACGAAAATCATATTTAATGCCATGGTTAAAAGAGTCAATTACTCTGATCGACTCGTTCGGCCCTGATTCGAGTCGAGACTCGCCTGAGTCGAGGGTGACTCATGGTGTGGAACCGGATCAGGACCCATCGAGTCCAAGTTGTACCTAACATGGACAACTCTTAAAACCACGATTCATGCTCTAGTCCATGAACCAGGCCGGTCAGCTCATAAGTGATAATTACAAAAAAAATACCTGAATTCTGAGTGATACACCTTGGAGTTGTGATTTCAACACCTTGAATTTGCTGATCTGGTGCCGTATTCTAATAAGTTCTTTTGACATTACTTTCACTTCCCCCTGCAACAAAACATGCACCAAAACATGAAAGATTTGATTCAGGTCAATAAGAAAGGTCAATTCCCGTTAACATAGTTAAATCAATTGGTGAGATAATTATTTAAAATCTGGTGGACGATAAATTTGTGAAATTGCAACAAAAACACAACACCATGAAATAACTCCCTGCATATTACAAGTGTAGAAGAAGTATATGTGAAATTAACCTCGCATAAACGACTAAAGCACAATGCCGATGCTGGAACTGGGAGGGACTATGGCACAGAAAAACAAAAGTAAAGAACTGCAAAGCATTGTATAAAAGAGTAGTCATCCGTCCTGCACAAAATGCCGGCCTAAATGAAAACATCTTTTGTTTGCCAAGCATTGTATAATCCCACAAATACAATTCCTACAACATATTTCAACCTCTCAATACATCAAAAACATGGTTTATTTGCAATCCTGTAAGGATTATCTAAATACAATTTCACCTACCAGAAAAAGAACCCCAAGATTTATTTTATTTTTTATAATTTTAAAATTATTATAGGCAAGTTCGGCTCGAACCCAAGATTTCAATGTTGAGATGTACACTCTCTACTGTTGAGCCATGGGCTCCAACCCAGAATCTCAAGAAATTGGAAATGGTGTTTCATAAAATTAAAAGAAGGGAAAAGAACCAATACTCCCCTCCCCAGTGCTTTAGCCCCTAACCACCCTTATATTTAGATTCCAGCAAAATTCCCTGTCTAGTAAACCCGCCCTTAGCAACCCTTGGTAGTAAAGGAAACACCTTATACAGTTATACTCATTAATTTTTCTATTTTTCCCAACACACCCTCAACCCTCTTTCCCTTTGTTTCCCCATGGCAAGTGCACTAGAGTGATTCCACCTAGGTGCACTCGTAGGAGTAACCTTTCCAGCCCTCACCCATAGCTGCACCATCCAAGATTCAAGCCACTCATCAGATGGACCACACCATGTAAGTCTCATGGGACAAAAACATGGTTCGGTTATCTAGTCTAGCGAGCAACACATGCTTAAAAGGAATGAATGGTTAATAGAAATTGACCGACGCACTATATTTAGTGTACTTGTGTGGCCTATAAGATGAGTAGACAAGATTGGTAACGTCGATGGTGGGCCCTAGCTAGTACATGGCATAGATATTTTACTTGATCATGTGGACCTTTGGTGCAATGAAAATGCACTTTGCAAGTACAGCTGCATTTCTTAAGAAAGAAAGCAGAAGGGAGGGTCTTTAGCTGGTGATGTTTGTGGCAAGTGAGTCAATCCATTACCTCTATTTGTACCTCTAGATTGTATACAAGCACATGTAGCCCATGTCTGTGCTGATCTGAACTAGGCATTCTGCGCTCTCCACCACTGATTGGACTCTAAACTAAAAACTATTTCATTGAACTATCTTAGCCATTTAACTAATAAATTTTTGCCATTGAGTCACTGATTTTGGTCCATAAATATTTATTTCTATGCCACTAATTAAAGGGCTACAATTGTCCACATTTTTTTTTTAGACTATAGTCCATTCACTGTTATAAACACCAAATGAACATTTTATATCTACCCTGCGTATGCCACGTGCTGCAAAGACATGAATGCATGAAAACACTGTGCCAACAAGGCACTGGATTCACCATGTTGACCTCTTTGTTACTAGAATATGTGGGGACTACTGCAGTTAGATCCAGAATCATGTTTCAATGATCCCAACTGTTTCGATGATGGACCTCACCATGGATTAGATAGCCCGAATAAAAACTCTTAACTCTTTAGGTTGAAATATTTCAACCCTTGCATCTTCCTTTGAATACAAAACACCTCCTTCACCATTCTTCTAAGCACCGTTGATTGGAAGATTTTGAAGCCACCCACCATCAGCTACATAACATGTCAAATCAACATTTGGATCACAGATAATGACCATAGATCCAACAGATGCAGTCTTGACTGGTATATCCTTGACAGATCCTAATAACAATAAATCGTCCATTGGTTGCCATTCACAGACGATAAAGGCAAGACACCAGTGAAGTTGATGTCGTCCAATATTATTGTTGACTCATTCTTCTCACACAAGCAACTCATGTGCAGCTACCTAGATTATCAAAACTGTGGGACGCTAGAGCTACGGCATGGGCTCAGGTCAATCCAAACATGATTGACCCAACCCAAGGACGGGCAGGGTTGGGTTGGGTTCTCAAGGTCCTTCGAACGGGTGAGGGTTGGAAAAGGCTAACCCGAATTGAAATTGGGTTGGGTCGGGTTGAGCAAATTCAGGTCTGGTTGGGAACAATCACACGTACTTGGGTCAGGTTGGGTCAAGCATAGAGGAATTCAGGTTGGGCATGGCAAGTTGGAACTCGGGTCGGGTTGCGGGTTGGGTCCTCTTGAGGTTAGGTCAGTCTTAAGTTGACCCAACCTGCCCAAGTTGCACCTCTATGGGATGCATTGGTGGTGGGTTGCATCTCTTCAAATGACACTGATCAAGCAATCCTAACAATCCATTTGATGGCTATCAAATGGATGGCTACAAGGAGAATAGTAACTGGTTCAAATTTCAAGGGCAAAATAAATGGTTATTACTTTATTCTTAGTGTGGTTTCTGGGTTACGGACCATCCACAAGTGCCTAAGTGATTTGGACAGTCGAAATTACCATGAAACTATGCCCTGTGTACAGTTGAACAGTCGCCACAATTATTAAAATGGTGCTGAAATATACTAGCAGTTCTGCTAATAAGGGTATACTTGCAACAACACAACACATCGTATTTCTTAAAAGCAGAGATGGGTCTGAATGAAAATAAAGGGAGGGGGTGATTGGGCCCATAAGCACCATCGAGGGGGTGATTGGGCCCATAAGCACCATCGAGGGAGTATTTGGTTCTCATCCCTTAAAAGTACAGATAGTAACATATAGGAGATTACCAAGCTAAAAGCACATTGAAAAACCAGCGAAATGCAAGAAAAATAAAAGCAGAGTCAATCAAGAGATGATTACCATCTCCCCTTGCTTTGCCGTTTTCTTTATATTGACAATTTGCTTCTTCTCTTGCGTCTGTAGCCTTTGCATCTCCCTCTCTATCTCTCTCATAGATTTATCTATCATTCTCTTTTTCTCCCGAATAAGCACTGCAGAACCCAATTCAATGATCGTGGATGATTCAAAATTTGTGGGGGTTATTTGATACTCTGGCAAAGTGTGATGCTTGATGATCATGGATGATTCAAAATTGTATTGGGCTAATTCAGAAACTATATGCACGGCATAGATTAACTAAATTTAAACCAGCTGATTTGTGAGATCTATTGTAACATAGGTATTAGCCACAAAACCCGGTAGGTTGAACAATCCTAACTTCTGATTCATGGTTCTTATTTACTAAATTAAGACAATTGGCTACTTTTCATCTCAACCATCCACTAAATGTCCACCAATCAGCTGGTTAGGTAATCACATTCCTGTAACTTTTTGTTTAATCTATCCAAATTGAAGCTAAAAATTTGAATGGCATAGTTTGAGTTAATTGTATGCCACGAGTACAATTTCTTAGTGCCTATGTATCAACCATCACACTCTGTAAGAGTATTAAAGCTTTTTCCAAAATCAGAACTATAGAAAACAGCTTCAAGAGAAGCTAGAATCACAGAAGAGCTACCGAGACTATGCATGATTGAAATCAACATGAAGCCAGATTTTGATTCCAGATTATAGGCCCAGGACCAGTTCAGTAATACACAGAAGTGTCTGAAATTGTGGTCTACAGGTTGCCACTCCCTACTTGGGGCCCATACACAGTGATCGGAACCGTTCATCTGGCGGGCCTTGTTGTGGACAACCTGCTGTGCAGAAACAGCACGAATCAGATGGCAATGAGTATGCATTGTCCACTTAATAGAGTTCTTCTTGAAGAATATGAACTGTTGGCCTTTTCAGTGCCAAACGTCCGTTTGCTTGCCACATTGGTCCCATCACACCGTACAATTGGTGGGGTTTTCATTCCACAGACCATCTACGGTACGGCCCACTGGATGAGCGGCTCAGACCAGCGAGGGCGGTGCGGATTACAGTTTTGAATAGTCAAGTGGAACATTCAAATTTTGCACCTGCATGATTTGAATAGTAATCTTTTTTAGTTCAAATTATCCGTTTTCACACCACATTGGGCCAACCGGACCATCAAATCAGCGGGATTTTCAGTCCACGGACCATCCATGGTTTGGCCCACTTGATAAACGGTTCTGATCACAGGTTGAGCACTCCCCATGAACAGAAGAACGCCCTGCGGACTACATTTCTGGCAATCCCGCGGACTAACTGCAATTTTCCCACTTCAAATTCGACCATATTGCAATTCCAAACGGTATGATAAGTTCCAAATTTAAAATATCGGATTCTCATTTTATTTTTATTTATCTAAATTGCATTATCAAAAGAAGGAAATCTAGTCCACTTTTTCTAATTCATTTTCATTTGGGTGCGTTTGGATGCACCAAAATATCATGAAATTTTCCATGATAAAATGGAAAACCTAATTCCCATATATCGTGATTGGTAGTGATTGGAAAATGGAAAATAGATATACCTGTGGGGTTCTTTCTTCTGCCGAAAAGGAAACTCATGCCTGGGGATTCGGAGAGAGAAGAGATGCCGAAAAGGAAACCCATGCCTGGGGATTCGGAGAGAGAAGAGATGAACGGACGGGATGTAGATGAAAATCGCCAATGTTCTTGAAACAGAAAGAGGCTGCTTTTGATCGAGCTGCGTCAGTTGGAGCCGTGAGTAGTCGTTTTATAGCCGTTTGGATGCTGTATTGGGTGGGTGCAGGGAAGGGACGCCGATTGTGTATGTACTTGCCAACGAGCGAGTGGATATTGGACGGTGAAATATATTAGAGGTAGATTAGCAACATTGGGAAATAATTATTACTGTAGACTCCTCCCTCTTATTTTTTTGACGCCCGAAAACTTTTGTCATCGGACAGAAAAATTTGGACAAAAATACCCCTGAGTTTTAGGTAAAGCAACTGGAAAAAGGTGGGATATTTTTGTCTTTATTGGTTCGTTGGTATAGATAGAGATCTAGTTTAAAAAGGTAAGTTTTATTCAAGTTGAATAAAAAAAAGTGAGTGGTAGGTCAAGTCTATATTAAAAATTTACACGTAATACAAGTTGAAATTTACATAATCGAAAATATTTACAATATTAATACCATACATTATTGATATTTAAAATTTCTAATATTACTTGCATTATCGGTGTCATTATAGTTGGAGATAACGATAATATTGAAGATATTTTGATAATATCATAAATAATTCAAACAATGATATCATTTAAATTAAATTTTATTTATAATAATTAACAGTTTTATAAGTCATTATTTCAATTAACATAGTAATTAATGTATTTTTAATGGCTATTAATAGCAACTAATATTATCTTAAATGACTTTTGTAATTCCAAGGTGGTAAATAGGCAAGGGCTAAGTTGGTTATTAACTTATGGGCCAGGGTTGAACTTGGTCTAAGTCTTAGTACTCCAGTCCAACTGACTAACATAGTCCTAGTCCCAATCCGGCTGTTGTTAGCCCTAGCTGGTGCCACCACACCATGCAGTGTTTGGGGCTTGCTTGGCCAATGATATTCAGTTATATTAAATGGGATCGCATTGCTAATCCCACTTTGAAATTGGGAATGACATGTTTGGAAGGAGTGTAAGATGGGATTAAAATTAACTTTATAGGTCTTGAAAAATGAGCCTTGTATTGGAAAGTGTGAGATGAGATTATAAATCCCATAGATGATGAATTTTTGCTTTATCCAAGTTCAATCCAAGTGTAATTTGAAAGTAAATTGTGGGATTTATTTTTTAATGCATATATTCCAAACATGGTAAAAGAAAACATGGGATACACTCAATCAAGAATAATACCTTACACATACATTTATCGTAACTTTTACAATTCCATTCACCTTAATCTCACCTAATGCAGTTCGCGAAACAGGCCCTTGATATAAATTTCACCTTTTCGGTGGGGCCATAGTCTTGGTCTGTTTGATTCTCTGTAATTGCTATGAAGTTGCTGCAAATTTCCACTTTTTCTGGTGGGCCATGGTCTTGGGCGGTTTGATTCATTGTAATTGCTATGAACTTGCTGAGAATTTCCACTTTTCCGGTGGGCCATGGTCTTGGGCTGTTTGATTCATTGTAATTGCTGTGAACTTGCTGAGAATTTCACCTTTCGTGGTGGGTCCCACTGAGAATTTGATGTGAGTTTCACCTTTTGTAGTAAGGCCATGGTCTCGAGTTGTTTGATTCATTGTAATTGCTACGAAATTGCCAAGAATTTCTTAATTGCTTAAGAAGGAAGTTAAGTTGGATTTTAAAATGGATGATGATGTCAACTACACCTTTCGGGTATGTGATGTCGTGACTCAGAAAAATGAGGCAGATTTTATGTACCTCACCATGATGTTTCTGTTTTATCCACACCATCCATTCATTTTGCCAAATTATTTTAGTGTATGAGCCCAAAATTGAGGTGGATCAAAAACTCAAATAGACCACACCACAAGAAACAATGAAAGTACTGATGCCCACTGTTGAAACATATATATGGCTCACAACAATGTCAATTTGAGATCTGACGTGTTAATAAGGTTACACAGACATAGATGATGGGAAAACACAAATATCAGCCTGATCCAAAGTACCTTGAAGTTTTCAATAGTTATCATTCAATCCCACAGTTTTATGTAGTGTGGTCCATTTGATCATTGGATTTGTCTCATTTTTACACATGCTCTAAAATAATCTAATCAACTTAATGGACAGCATGAATATAACACATACATCATGGTGGGTACCACAAAGTTTTGTTTTAAAAGTGGACTTCACCTCACTCCCAAGCATTAGTCAAACACCATACTTCCTGACCTTTTCCTTGTAATTACAGTGAATCAGGCCAGTGAATCAGACAGTTGAAAGAGACACCTACCCTTGATTTGCAAAAGGGCTCACCTGAGTTTCAGAACCGCCTGCCTTTTGGCTTTACCCTTCATCCAAGTCAGGTGAATATGGATGGCCTTAGATCTATCTGTGGACACAGTGGACCCATGCAAATCTATGGTTGGCATCCCATCTCACATTGTTCCTGATGGTGTGGCCCACCTGAGTTTTGTGCCTTGGCTGTAAAATGAAGTGAGGCATCGGATGGATGGTTTTGATGTCGTGCATACATCTTGTGGGCCCCTCCACAGCCTCTACCATCGTAAGGGTTAGGATCCCTGACTGTGGGCCCACGGTAATATATGTTCCTTATATCCACTCTGTCCATCCGTTTTGAAAAAATCATTTAAGGGCATGGTCCCAAAAATGAAACAGATCTAAATCTCAGGTGGACCATAATACAGGAAACAATGGTAATCGACTATTAGAAACTTCTCTTAGGTCACAAAAGTTTTGGATCAAGCTGATATTTGTGTAGTATCTTTATCCAAGTCTTTATGACCTTATCAACAGGTTAGATGGATAATAAACATTCCCGTGGACCTCATGAAGTTTTTAATGGTGGGGATTCAATCACAACGGTTTCCTGTGGTATGGTCTACCTAAGATTTGGATCTGCTTCATTTTTTGGATGATGCCGTAAAATGAGCTGTCAAAATGGATGGACGGTGTGGATGTAAGGCACATACATCACAGTGGGCCCACAGTTAGGGATCACCTAGTGGAACCGGTGACACTGAAGCGCAACTAGCCTACAAGCCACCTCATGTGCCAACGTGGCAAATATTCTTGAGATCCAAGCCATCCATCAGGTGGGTCCTACTGTGCAGATGGTCTTACCTAAAAATCAGACCAAACCACTCGTGAAGAAGGCCATGATGTTAGAAAAGAAAAGGACGGCTTATAAAAACTTGGCTAATATTTTTGGGCCATCCATTTCTTCAAAGTATTTTAGCTCAACTGATCAGCAGACACGCCCTATTTTCAATCAAGGGCATCTGAGTGATGGGGCGTCTTTGGACAGTTTGGATCTCCCAAAATGTGTGTGTAGCATCTGGACGGCCCAGATTTTGGTTGGGCTCGCCTTACTGAAGTTTTTTTCTCACGTATCCAGGGCCAGCCCACTTCGGTTTGGGTTAGGACCCGAAACGATTATTAATCGGTTCGGACTAAAAGCTATCTTAGACCCGTGAAACGCAGCCTGGTCCAGCTCATTATGGTTTCAAGGGCATTTGTGTTATATAAAATGGTGGGGCACGCTCGACTAACGGCCTGGATCTCGCACAAACGTACGCTGCCAAGTCCGACTCGGGCTTCTACTGGCTTAGACCTGTTTCCTTTTGACCCGTTACAGGCAGTAGGCCAGGCTGCAGCTGAGGTTTTACTTTCCGGTCCATGGGGGGAAAGACCTGGGCCGGGCCCATTGATGGGTCAGAATCTGAATGAGCTGGCCCAGTTCATCGCAGCCGTTCAATTGGCCAGCAACTGTCGCTGAGATTGTATGGCAGGAGTGGATAGGTGTTGAGGGTCCAAATCCCTTTCCAGCTGGGAATGGGCTGGCTCTCTGAGTGGCCACGTGATGTATGGTTTCATCCACACCGTCTATCCACTTTGCAGTGGCATTTTATTGAATAGGAACAAAAGTTAGGCAAATCTAATGCTCGAGATCCACACCATAGGAAGTAGTGGCGATGATGATTCTCACCGTTGAAACTTTTGTAGGGCCCACCATGATGTTTATTTGCCGTGCAACCTATCCATGAAGTTACGTGTAGCCGGATAAACTGAAAACATAAATACCATCTTAATCTAAAGCTTATATAGCCTCAAGAAGTTTTCAACTGTAAGCGTTTAATCCCCCTTGTGTGATCCACCTGTCTTGGATCTACCTCAATTTTGGGCCTGAATCTTAAAATGACACCGAAGAATGGATGATCGATGTAGATAAAAACTCATACATCATGGTGGCCACTCAGAGCTCCTGCCATTCCTAGACCATCAGGGTAGGATGGAGCTTAAGCTAAAGATGCATCCAAGGTGGATTAAGATAAATTTTACTTGGCAAATATTATTTCCGCCTAGCTAAACCTTCGAAACTTTACTTTCCATTTAATACTTGTGCTGTATGTACTAGCTTATTTTGGATGAAAATACCCTTGTATTTTGGGTTATATTCCTTTCATTTGACTGTAGTAAAAAACTCATGTTTTTTTTTTTTTCTTTTTTTTTTTCTTTTCTTTGAAACGTTAAATCTTCAGTTATTATCATTTTACATTTGTAATGTTTTTCAAGGTTTTGTTCATTGCTTCAAATCAATAGCGTTGATAAGCTTAGAATCTTTCGGGTTTTGTTCATAAGAGTTTTCTATTTTGAAATCGCGTTTCGCTTCACTGCACTCTTTTTATTCTTCTTGAACTCATATTTCATTGGAATGATGGTTGTGAGAGAAAAGAATAAAGAATGATATGTTTTTTCGCAATGAAATTAACCAAGTTCTCTTTAAATATCACTATCTCGATTAAATTGATCAAGTACAAAGGATTTGACCGAATATAGAGGATTTGACCGAGTACAAGTGAAAATTCACTGAAAAAAATTGATCAAGAGCAAGTAAATTTCACCTAATACAGGTAAAAATCGTCGATAATTGAGATTTGAGACGATTTTCAACTGTCGTTCTTTCGCAATTGAAAATTTACTAAATACATAAAAATTGAGTACAAGAGTTGAGACAAGTGAAAATTCACCGAGTATATTGTTGGGGGCCTTACACAAAACCTTAGGATCTAGCCTCCCAAAACAAACCAGAATTATGGAATAATAATGCAATGAACTAAATCAAAACATAAACCACACCACACCAGGTGGAAAACCCTCAAAGAGGTAAAAACCACGAGACCTCGTCCAGATCAACAATCCACTATAAAGCAGAACGTTACAACTGATCACAAGCACACACCGCTTGGATCAAACCTTCTTCACTCAAGCAGCAGTGGATAAACAATGAGAGAACAAAAGAAAAATAGAGAGATCTCACCGATCACGAGGACGTGAAAGCGCTGAGATATGGTAGATCACTTCTACGAGCATAGCCTCTCTTTCACAAGCTTCCTCTCTCTCTTTCTTTCTCTCTCTCTCTCTCTCTCTCTCTCTCACCCTTTGATAGCTCTAAGCCCTCCTAGAAAACCTTTAGAAAACTTAGAATGCCCCTGGAATACACCTCAATCCTGTATACACCCCTTTATATAAGAATAGAAGGAGGTAGAATCCAAATAGGAAACAAAATCAACAAAATCTGTGTTTTCGCAATCGCATCTGTGGAACTTTTCGATGATATCGAAGGTCTCTCAATGACAACTTCAATATCATCTGAAGGTCTCTCAATGATATCGAGACAGGACAAAAACTGTCCAGCGACCAGGGGTGGAAATTCCAACAATTATCGATGCCATCGAGCCCCTCTCGATGACAACCTCGATATCATTTGAAAGTCTCTCGATGATATCAACAGGACCAAAAAACAGTCCAGCGACCAGCACTGAAAAATCCTACAATTATCGATGATATCGAAACCCGTTTGATTTAATCGATCCCAACAATGAGGAGAAAATCCCTATCAAATATGTGAAAATGGACTAAGTACAGGTGAAAATTCACCTAGTACAGGTGTTGAGACAGTTTTCAACCATCATAAATTCATCGAGCATGCTTGTTGAGACAGTTTTCAACCGTTGTAAATTCATCGAGTTCAAGTGTTGAAACTATTTTCAACCATCATTTTTTCGCAAGTGAAAATTAACCGAATACATGAAAATTAATTGAACATTCACCAAGTAAAGGTATTAAGACGTGAAAATTCATCGAGTACATGTGTTGGGATGGTTTCCAATTGTCATAAATTCACCGTTGTTCAGTAAATTTTTCACATGTGAAAATTGACTGGGTACAAGTGAAAATTGATCGAGTACATATGAAAATTCACCAAGTACATGTGAAAATTCACTGAATACGTATGAAATTTGATCGAACATATATGAAAATTCATCAAGTACATGTGAAAATTCACTGAGTATGTATGAAATTTGATCGAGTACAAGTGAAAATCCACCAAGTACAGGTTTTGAGATGGTTTTCAACCAATGTAAATTCACTGAGTACTCGTTGAGATGGTTTTTAATCGTCATTTTTTTATAAGTGAGAATTCACAAAATACATGTGAAAATTCACTAAGTGCATGTAAAAACTCACCTACTATAGTTGAAAATTCACTAAATGCATGTGAAAATTGATTGAGTACATGCAAAAACTGAACGTGTATAGGGTGAATATTAACCAAGTACAAGTGAAAATTCACCAAAGTAGAATTTCTCCAAAACGATTATACATGCAATTCGTGGCTTCTTGGACGGAGGCACCATCTTCTTCTTCTTCTATTCCTTCGAATCCCTCTTTAACATAATCAATTTGATGCAACGAAGATAATGAAGTAGAGATTTAAAGAAGAAGAAAAAAAAGAAAGACAATTTAAAGAAGAAACATGAAGAGACAAGTCAATTTAAAAATGAAGATGAGTTTTTTTATATAGTAAGAGTATTTTCGTTCGAAAAAGTCTCCAAGGTTTAGAAATGGAAATAATATTTCAGTGTTTTAGGTAGAATGCTCAATTAAAAGTAAAGTTTACCTATAAAATTTCTCGGGCATTAAACTTTCACATGTGGTAAGATATGGTGATCTATACCGTTGACATGGTACAATGCCGTAGGGAGTGCTGTTTTTATGGAAGATATCAATGATCGGACGAGTCTGTCCATTCATCTCATGTGGGTGTAATTGGTCAATGTGGACCACAGATCTAATATTTTCTTTTGCAGGTCACTTATCAGATTGATCTAATCGATTCTTTTGCAGGTCAGATTTCAGATGGATGCGAAACTTGTCTAATCGTTTCTTCACACGAGCAGTGCTCGAGTTGATTTGATACTCCTGCTGAGCATTACACTTAATACGCAGGCACCCAGAAACCGTACATGTGGCAAAATAACTTAAATCTATCCCCTATATTGTGTAACCCGCGGTCTATATAGGGCGCGGCTTCGGTGGATTCTCGGATCTCCACCAAGGTTGGTGGATATCTGACTGTGAGGTCCACCATGATGCATGTTCCTTACATCCATGCCATCCATCCGTTTTGACAGCTCATTTTAAGATATGATCCAAGCAACAGATCAGAACCAATTGCTTGGTAAAACGCACCACAGGAAACAATGGTGATTACCCACCGTTAGAAACTTCTTATGAGCCTCCAGAATTTTTATTTACCATCCAACCTTTTGATAAGGTCACAAAGACCTGGATGAAGGGACCACTAAAATATCATCTTAATCCAAAACCTTTGTGGCCCACAAAGTTCTTAATTGTCATTCACCACTCTTTCCTGTGGTGTGGTCCACTTGAGATTTGTATCTACTTAATTTTTGGAATCATACCTTAAAATGATCTGTCAAAACAAATGAACGGCATGGATGTAAAGAATATACATTAAGGTGGGCCCCACAGGGAACCATCCACCGCGCCCGGGTATATAAGCTAAGAGTGCCAAAACATGATTAGTTGAACAATTGCAATATGTAATTTATGGACACTTGTTTGTTAAAACAATATTATTATATACTTTTAAGATAATAAGATTTTAATATAATTATATAAAGCTGATGCAATTTCTAAGTACTATGCGCAAGAAATGGTTCATATCTATACAAATTGTACATGCATATATACATTTAATTAAATTAAAATGTCCGAATAGGGACAACAATAATATATAAATTATAATCCTCAAATCAAATTAACTAAACAGTTATAACCTTTGGCATATAGATTTTTTTTTTTAAAATAATAATAAAAAATTGGACTATTCTTGTATTCTCTTGAAGAGGCTGTTTGATGTCTATTTTATTTATCAGCCATCTAAAGTGTTTGATGTTCTTCATAAATATTATGTTTAATATTTTATTTATCAGCCATCTAAAGTGTGGCCTACCTCTTGGATAGGTAGTTCTATATATAAACTTGTTGCATTTGAAATATAAGTAGTGTTTGTCTTGTGCCAGAAGTGAATAACATAGCGGATGGTGAATGTACTTGCCACATGCTCTCACATGATACATTGCATGCCGTGCACGACATGCTTTGTCTGGCTTTGGGGAGAAAAGCTGGGCTAGGCTTGTATCATAATCAAACTCCCTCCTTTTGTTTGTCTATGCAATGTATAGAATGTAGGATTTCTATTAGGTGGGTACACATGGACATTGGAAGATCCAAAAAGGTTCTTGCACATCCAAATCAATGACTTATGAGTAGGGCTATACACGAACCGGGTTAGCCCGGTTAACCCGCTCGACTTGGCCCGAAAAAGCTTGACTTGGCCCAACCCGAACATAGTTCGTACCCCACGATGGGCCATTTTTTTCGACTCGAAACGAGTTCGGGCAATGTTGAGTTCGAATCAACCCCATTGGCCCGACTTGACAGGCCCGACGTATTGTTTTTATATATATATATATATGGGAAAATGTACTATGCGCTCGAGTTGATGGGAACGTCCCATGAGGTCGAGCTGTGTGGGCCCCACCGTGATGTGTGTCAAACATCTACCCCATCAGTCAGATGCACCATTCCATCGTGGGCCTAGGTCTCAAAAATCAAGTCAATCTGTGACTTGTGTGGGCCACACGACATACAGAAGTTGAGAGGGGCCTCTAACACATTAAAACATTCATAATCATTTTTTGGGCCCACTATTAGATGTGGTTTGTAAATCCAAAAATTACCATTATGTGTGTCCCACTTGGATGAGGGTTCGGACCAAGTTTCAACAACATTCAAAACTCAAGTGGGCCCCACCAAGTGCTTTATATGTTTTTGGCATGTCTTCACATGATTTTAGATGGTATGGCCCACCTGAGTTCCGTATACTGGCTGATTTTGGGATATCCCATAATTTAAAGGGGACCCATTAAATGCACAAAGTTTTTGATGGTAGACACGCATCACGGTAAGGGCCCACAAATTAACCTCATGGGAGCTTATCGTGAGCTTGAGCGCATAGTACCTTTTCCATATATATATATATATATATTCATAAATCCCTACCCTAACCATTTAAGACAGAGAAGTGAGAACACTCCCCGACTCATGAACTTTTGTGCAGGTCTAAGGAGGACCCCAACTCGCCCGATTGTTAGTAGGGCTCCATATGATGACATGTTGTCCACATCAAGGTGAGCCAGCCTTTTTTAGCTAGTGGTCACATCAAAGGGGTGAGCCCCAGTTCAACTCGGTTCAGCCCAATGTACACCCCTACTTATGAGTAAGGTATGATATATATATATATATATATATATATATATATATATATATATATATATATATATATATATATATATCATACCAACACCCATATCACACACTCATACACCCACTCATGCTACATGGACACTTGAACTCATGATCTCAATGTTGAAATAGAGTCGGTTACCACTGAGCAATGCAAGATATCACACACTCATACACCCACTCATGCTATATGGACACTCGAACTCAGGATCTCAATGTTGAATTAGAATCAACCACCATTGAGCAATGTAAGCAGGTCAAGTATTGTTTAATTTTATTAAGTAGTTTGTTTAATCTTTATTATTAATACATAAATCAGTTCTTTAAATCTCCAATCAATCTCAATGTTGAAATCGAGTCTTTCTACCACTACACCATGCTGAGCATACCTTGCCACGTATGATTTAAGTTTATTCGGCAATTTATTTGATCTCCATTATTGATTCATAAATTGATCTTTTAAGTCTACAATTTAGTCTAACATAAAACATTTTATTTAACTTCTATTAGAATTGACTATTAAATTTAGCTGATTACGACAAAAATTAATATTTTTACCTAATACTCTATAGAGATGAGAAGAATTTTCCATTTGAGCGAGGTCTGAATCACTGAGGGACCGCTTGGCATCTCTATTAATAAGAGTTTATTTACTTATTCTTTAAAAAAAAAAAAAAAGTTCATATTTTATAAATAGCTTATTTGATATAGATCTAATTTTATAGCTTTTATATATATATATATATATATATATATATATATATATATATATATATATATATATATATATATATATATATATATATATATAAAAAACTATCCTATAAGCTTTTAAAAATTAAGTGAGGGGATGTTACTTTTTCTTTTAGAACGAGTAGACATGTTTTTATTAATTTTTTAATAAGTTTATCCTTAAACTTCTTAAGTAATTCTCATCTTACCATTTTCTCTTTTCTTTACAAACTTTCTAAGGAGGAGGCACATGATAAATAACCCGGTTGATAGTAGGGCTCCATATGATGAATGGTCCACATCAAGGTGAGCTCACCTAATGAAAGGTCACATCAAAGGTGAGTCTCATATGATGGACGGCCCACATCAACGGTGGGCCCTACATGATGAAAGGTTGACATTAAAGGTGGAACCCATATGAAGGATGGTGAACATCAAAGGTGGGTCCCACATGATGGATGGCCCACATCAAAATGTGGCATCGCATTGACTATCCACACCAAGTGATCCCCACATGATGGACAGTCTATAGCAAAGGTGGGACCCACATAATGGATGATGGACATCAGAGGTGGGTCCGCATGATAAATGACCCATATTGAAGGTGCCTCCATGTGATGAATGGTCCACATCAAGGTGGACTCACATAATACACGATTCGAATCAAAGATGGACCCCGCATCAAAGTGCAACCCAATTTGATGGACCATCCAAGTTAAATGGGACCCACTTGATGAACAGTCCACATCAAAGGTGGGGACCCACATGATGAATGATAGACATAAAATGTGGACCCACATGATGGATGGTTGACATTAAAGGTCGCCCCACGTAAAGGACAATTAGCATTGTTGGTGGGTCCTAAAAAGGACAAAATATTGTTTGGCTGAATGAATCATTTCATTACGCTTTATGATATACACACACACACACACATGTTTACAGATTTTACAGAATCAATCAAATATTATCCTAACTAAATATAGTTAGGATAAGCATGAAAGAGATTTGTTGCTAGTTGGATTGATTTATTGTGCTGGACTGAATCTTGGATGGTGTATTCTCTACACACCCCCGCAAGATGGTACTCCCATTAGAGACGCCAATCTTGGACCGAAGAAGAGATAACCATTGGCGAAATAGTGGTTTGGTGAGAGCATCGACAAGTCGATCAGCGGTGGCAACATGAGCAACACAAAGGAGGCCTTGAGATACTTTGTCACGAACAAAGTGAAAGTCGATAGTAATATGTTTCATGCGAGAGTGAAAAACTAGTTTGCGCACACATAATTTGCCCCCACGTTATCACAATAGATGACTGGTGGTTGAGAGATTGGAAGTTTGAGTTCATGTAGTAGCGATTGAATCCAAGTGAGTTCAGCAGCAGTGGAGGATATGGCACGATACTCAGCTTCGATAGAGGAGCGAGCAACTGAACGTTGTTTGCGGGAGCTCCAAGAGATGACATTGCCACCAAGATAAACAATATATATAGTGGTGGATGTGCGATCATCAATATTGTCAACCTAGTCAGCATCCGAGTAGGCATAGAGAGAGTTAGACATGTTCTGCCGAAGGAATAAACCATGAAAAATAGTACCTTTGAGATAGTGCAGTAAGCGCTTGGCTACTGTCCAATGTAAATCCGTGGGATTATGTATAAATTGAGAGAGTTTGTTGACAGAAAAAGAAATGTTAGAACAAGTGAGAGTGAGATATTGTAATGCCCCTATAACACTGCGATATTGGGTAGCATCGATCGGAGGAGAGTCATCACGAAGTGTAAGTGAACCAATGGTTGGAAGAAGTGTGCTAACGTGCTTGGCTCCATCCATATGGATCCGAACAAGGAGATCACGGATGTATTTATGTTGACTAAGGAAAAGACCGTTAATAGTGTGAGTAACGTCAATCCCGAGAAAGTAGTGAAGTGATCTCAAATCTTTGACAGAGAACCGCTGGGAGAGAGCATTAATGAAGCTAGAGACAAAGCTTGCATTACTGCTTGTAACTAGTAGATCATTAACGTATACAAGAAAATATATGATAGCACCGTTGCAAGTATAAATGAAGAGTGAGGTGTCTGATTTGGCATTGGTAAATCCAAAGGAGAGCAAAAAGGAACTAAGCTCTTGGTACCAAGCGTGTGGGGCTTGCTTGAGGACATAGATTGCGCGCCAAAGCTTACAAACATGGGAGGGAAATATCAGACCAGTGAACCCCGGTGGTTGAGACATATAAACCTCCTCGGAGAGTGAGCCATGAAGGAATGCATTATTTAAATCAAGTTGATGTATTTTCCAACTGTGGTGAAAAGCAAGGTTAAGTACAATCCAAATAGTAGTGGGTTTTACAACCGGACTAAAAGTCTCAGTGTAGTCAATGCCCTGACGTTGGTGGAAGCCTTTGGCGATGAGGCAAGCTTTATAGCGATCAATGGAACCATCTGGGCGGTGTTTGATACGAAATGCCCATTTGCAGCCAATTAGATTTTGAGAGGAGTGAGAGGGAACAAGATCCCACATGCCGTTGCGGATCAGGGCATTAAATTCATTGGACATGGCACGTCGCCAGTGGGGTGCACGAAGAGCCTGTGTGACATAAGTGGGCTTGAGCGATTCTAGCAGGCTATGCTCGGTGGTGACATTAAGGAACTTGGGATTGGGTTTGAAAATATTGTGTTGGGTACTAGTGGTCATGGAATGAGTGCGAGGTGGGGAGAGAAAGGGCTCAACCACAGGTTGAGATATGGGTTGAAATAGGGTAGGCTCAGATTCAGGGTGGTTAAGAGGGGCTTGGTTAGGTAAATCAAGAGGCATTGAGGGTGATGTAGGAGCAACACATGGAAGAGATAAGTCTGCAACACTAATAAGTGGAGGTGTGGGGTATGAAGGCATGGAGGTAGTAGGGATAGGCGGCCCATGAGTTGAGGAACCATGTAAGACAGGTACATAGACAATAGTCGCTGATGTCGTATCGTGATGAGGAAACCAAGCAATGAATGGAGTTGATGAAGATGGATCGAAGGAAAAAAAGGAAGGATATGGAAATATAGATTCATCAAAGATAACATGACGTGAGATAAATAGTCGGTCAGTGGAAGGATCAAAACATTTATATGCACTTTGAGTGAAAGAATACCCAATGAACACACATGGACGAGAACGAGGGTCAAGTTTATGGTGAGAGTAGGGGTGGAGCCACGGATAACCTAGACAACTAAAACCATGTAACTTGCAATAATTGGGTGTGTCACCAAAGAGAGCAATGAAGGGGGAGTTATTATCAAGAAAAGGTGTGGGAAGGCGATTTATTAGGTAGGCTGCAGCTTGAAAAGCATAAGACCAAAATGAAAGTGGTAGGGAGGAATGATGAAGTAAGGAGAGTCCGGTTTCAACAAGATGGCGATGTCGACGCTCAGCAAGGCCATTGTGTTGAGGCGTGTGAGGTGTAGTTAAGTGCGTGATGCCATAACTAGAGAGAAGAGGGCCAAGTTTTTTATATTCATCCTCGCCATCGGAGTAAATAGAGACAATTTTAATTTTAAAATAATTTGTAACTGTAGCTTTAAATTTTGGAAAAAGAGAATAAACATCCGATTTATTTTTTAGAGGATATAGCCACACACATTTGGTAAAATGATCAACAAGAATAATATAATATTTGAAATTATCCATTAATTCAACCGGAGACGATCCCTATACATCAGTGTAAATGAGATTAAGCGGACCATAACTTTTAAGAGAAGATGCATGAAACGGAAGTTTATGGCTCTTAAAACATTGATAGAAGGAACACAAAGGTAGAGATAGTAGACAAAGATGACAAGGGTAAAGAAAACTGCTTGACAAGATATTGAAGAGTGCGAGACGAAGGATGACCAAGTCGTTTGTGCCAGTCTTGCATGGGAGCCTTGACACCAATCATGGCGAAGGGCTGAGCAGCAGAAATGTGCACACTCGTAGGTCATTCATACACATTGTTTTTATTCGGGCCTCGGATGAGAATCTCCCCCATGCTCAAGTCCTTGACAAAAAAAAAAAAAAATGAGAGGGAAAAAATTCAATAGATGTAAGATTAATTTTACAAAATTGAGAGACGGAGATAAGATTTTTTTGCAAGGAAGGAACACATAAGGTATCGAATAAAGTAAAGGATTTTGAGGGACTAGAGAGAGATGTAGATCCAGAGTGAGTAATACATAAACCCGAGCCATCACCAATAACAATATTGTCGGGTCCATCATAGGGGGAGTGAAGGGATAAATTTTGCAAGTCAGAGGTGACATGGGTTGTTGCAGCAGAGTCGACAAGCCAAGGTTGAGAAGCAGAAAATCCAGTGGCTATGTAGTTGGCTGTTGGTTCCAGATGGGAGAAATCACGAGCCTGAGGGCATCGTTTGGCAATGTGGCCTTGTTGATCACATAGTTGACAGAACCCTTTGTAGCCGCGGCCTTGAGAAAGGTTGGTCTGAGTTCCCTTGATTGGTATGATTCGAGAAGTGATTGGAACGATTGGAGTTGTATTGAGAGCCTTGATTAGCAGGGAACCGAAATTGTTGGGATCGACCGCGAGTACCACCACGATTGGTGGGAAAATGACGAGGAGAATTGTTGCTTGCACGGTGAGTTGCATTGGCTGAAAGCACTCGGGATTCACTGCGAGCTTCTTATCGTTTGAGATAGGCTTTATAATCAACAAGTTTATCATGTAGATCTTCAAAGGAGATGGGATTTTTTCGAGCACGAATGCCAACAATGATTTTTTTGAATTCATCACCAACTCCATTGAGGATGTGAATAACAAGATCATCATCAAGTAGAGGAATATCAATGAGAGCCAACTCATCAGAGATGGCCTTGAGGCTTTGCAGGTATTCAGTAATAGACTTATCATTACGAAGTCGAGTGAGTCGTTCCTTGAGACTCATAACACGTGAGCAAGAGAGATTCGCATAGAAGCCTTTGAGTTTGTCCCATGCTTCTTTGGAGGATTTGCTAAATGCAATTAGGGTTGCAATCGAGTCAGAGAATGAGATTCGAATATCATGTAATAGAAGTTGATCTTGGCGCTTCTAAATAAATGATGTGATTGAGTTGTCAGAAGGGCATGGTTTTGAGCCATCTATGTAGCCTATGAGGTCATAACCAATCAAGAGATAATCAAATTGGGCATGCTATGTTGGATTATTTAAGGGCGTGAGTTTGAGAGAGAGTTGTACATTAGCAATGGCGATCAACGACGCGTTTGAATCAAAGGAAGCTACAACGGATGTAACTGTGAGAGTTGTGGTGATTGATTCTTGTTTAGCCATTGATGAAGGATCAAGGTTTCTCGTTGGAGATGAAAGCTTTGATACCATAAAAAGGACAAAATATTGTTTGGCTAAATGAATCATTTCATTACGTTTCGTGATATATATATACACACATGTTTACAGATTTTACAGAATCAATCAAATATTATCCTAACTAAATATAGTTACAGATAAGCATGGAAGAGATTTGTTGCCAGCTGGACTGATTTGTTGTGTTAGACTGAATCTTGGATGGTGTATTCTCTTACACACACACACACACACATGTTTACAGATTTTACAGAATCAATCAAATATTATCCTAGTTAAATATAGTTACAGATAAGCATGGAAGAGATTTGTTGCTAGCTGGACTGATTTGCTGTGCTGGACTAAATCTTGGATAGTGTATTCTCTACAGGCCCCACATGATGGATGATCTAAATCAAGGTGGGCCCCATATAATGGATGGTTCATGTCAAAGGTTAACCCCTAATAATGAATAGTTTGCATTTAAGACAAGCCTCACATGTTGGATAGCCCACTTTGAAGGTTTGGTTCGCACCATTGACAATCCACATCTAAGGTGGGCTCTATATGATGGAAGATCCATATCCAATGTCCGACATAATGGATGACCCAAATGTCTTAAAATATGATGGTATAGCCATTCATTTTTTTGCCATTTGGAATACGGTCAATCTATAATGAGATCCACCAAAACAATTATTTGGATTGCTCATATAATGGGATTGCTATAATATTTAAAATAACATCAACTACCTTTTAAAAAACTATTGTTTAAATATTTTACCAAACATGCTTATTTCATATAAAAGTTTTTTATTTTTGGAAATCTTCATTTTACCAACTGAAATTATTTAAAACAAAAGCCCAAATTAAAAGAGCTTATTAAAGTAGCTCTTATCCGTAAAGCTTTCATAGATTAGAGTGGAGATACCAAATCACAACTATCAAAACATAGTAGATAAGCTTATCATGTTTACATGAAGGCAAAATGAAACTTTTTCTCTGTTCTTTTTTCTTTACACACACTCACACCCGCCCCACACATCACACACTTATGCGCTTACACTACAAGGGGTGCTTAAACTCATAACCTTGTGTCAAAACTCTTGAGAGTCTATCACTGAGGCACCATAACCGGTGCCTTTGTTAAAATGAAAAATTTTCTCATATTTATAAAGCAAAGTTAAAACTATCATTTTATGTGATTAAAAACATTTGGTTTTACGGTTAAGACAGCCACCAATCACAATCAGCAATTTATATCATCTCGAGATGGCCTAATGAATAATAGATATTTTTTGAATTTTCTCTGTCATGATTTTCTTAAATGGAAGCCTTTGTCAAGGAAATATCTTCCATTTTGTAGAGCAAGACATTAAGAAGATTACTATAATTTTAGATATCCTATTTTTATCCTACACATTTCAACTCTCTCTCTCTTATTACAATTCTCCCTCATTTGAGTTTGAATTTTTCTTTCTTTTTTTTTTCGTTTTTTTTTTTGGGTTAGCATGTCAGTACACACACTCCATGTTAGCCACCCCCACTAGGGATCGATACCAAGACCTCAAGTGTTGAAACGAGGTATCTCCACTCAGTCTGCCAGTTGATCTATGGATTTGGTTGTCATTTGAGTTTGAATTTAAATTTAAAAAAATTGTATCAAAAGAAAATTTTATAAAATAGTATTTTATTATATAATATTTACATCCTAGTGCCTTTTTTAATTAAGTTTTCGTTAAATCAAGTCGTTCTCAAATGGGTAGCTTCCATTATTTTTTCCTAACATCTATTAGTCTAATGATTGATTTTTCTAAGACATAGAAGCCTACCAAGCAATGAGGTTGCTTAATAAGATTTCAAGAAGTCTTGTATGTAAATATGTGTAATTATGCAAAATAAAAAATAAAAAGAAAGAAAATCTAGATAGTTTATTGATATGTGTTCCATGGGACCCACGGTGGTGTACCCACACATTCCATCTATTTTCCATATCATTTTAGGGAATGAGCCCCAAAATGAGGTAGATCCAAATCTCAAGTGGACCACATCATAGGAAACAATGGTGATTGGACAATGACCATTAAAATTTTCCTCGGGCCCACCATGTTATTTATCTTCCATCCAACTTATTTGATTAGGTCTACCAGACCTAGATGAAGGGACCAAAAAAAAAAAAAAAAACCAAATATCAGCTTAATCAAAATTTTTTGTAGCCCATAAGAAGTTTTTAATGGTTAGCATTCATGGCTAGTGTTTCATGTGATGTGGTCCACCTGAGACTTGAATTTACCTATTTTTGGGCTTGTGCTCTAAAAGAATCTGGAAAAATGAACCAGACAATGTGGATTAAACAGATACCTTATGGTGGGAACATAGAGGACCCCATGCAATCCAGGTAAATGGCCCTACGTTTGTTTACCGCACGAGGATTGCCTGCACTCCTCGCAGAGGAAGTTTACGTAGACGGACGCGGATTTCCTGCAAGAGCCTGTGCGGGAAGTTGTTGCACAAGGATGCTGGGTGGGGCCAACCGAGATATTTGTGAGAAATCCACTCCGTCCATCCGTTTCTAGAGATTATTTGAGGACATAACTCAAAACATTTTATCTGTATCCAGAGCTCAAGTGGGCCACACGAGAGGAAACAGTGGACATTTAGTGAGCACCGTTAAAGCATTCTTATGGCCATTAAGTTTTATATGAGGCTATCTTTCTTGATTTTTTCACTTTATCTCATTGGGAATGACCTTATAAAGGGTTTGGATAGTATTTAAACATAAGGTGGAGCCCAGGAAGGTTTCAATGGTAGGAATTTATTTCCCCAATTTTCCCTCTCACGTGACCCACTTGAGTTTTGCATTCACCTCATTTTCTGTCGCATGTCTTAAATCGAGCTCTCAAAATGAATGGACGGAACAGATTTCTCGTATACATTGCATTGGGCCCCACCCAGCATCTTTGCACTGGACCGCCTTTCACAGGAAATCGGCGTTCGTCCTAAACGATGCAGGCTCATACGGATTCCCCTCACGAAGCCACTCTGTCCATCAGTTAAGAGGACGCGGATCTCCTGCGAGAGCCTTTCACGTGATGTTTTTGAGAGATTCATCATGTCCATTTATTTTTTGAGATATTTTAGGTCATAGGACCAAAAATGAGTTGGATCCAATGCTCAAGTAAACTATACTAAAGGAAAATTCCTTCTGTTGAAAGTTGAAATCTGCCTGGGTCGACAGTGATACTTGCATGCCATCAATATGGTTCCTAACATCATTAGTATTTGGATAAACTGAAAACACAAGTATTAGACTAATTCAAAACTTTTTAGCCCCACAAATATTTCGATTGTGGACGTTAAATCCTTACTTTTATAGCCCACTTGAGTATTGGACCAGCTCATTTTTTGCACAAAATGTACGGACGTCATAAATTTCTCCAAAACATCTCGGTAGGCCTATCTAGGTTCCTAGCGCAGGAACTTCCAGTGTAGGCTTTCGCAGGAATCCGCGTCCCAGTCAGGACCATAAGAGGACAGGATTCATGCAGATCGAAAACTCATGTGAGGCCTATGTATGCACTGTACATCCATGCCATCCATCCGTTTTGCAGCTTATTTTAGGCCATGAATTCAAAAATTAAGCAGATCCAAATCTCAGTTGGACCACACCACAGGAAATGATTCCAATTGAACGCTCACCATTAAAAACTTCCTAAGGTCCACCATAATGCCCACAGTAATGTTTGTTTTTCATCCAACCCGGTGATACAGACATAAAGGTCAGGATGAAGGGGGGAAAAAAAAAAAAAAAAAGCAAATCTCGGCCGGATACAAAACTTTTGTAGCCCACGAGACGTTTTAAACCGTGGTCATTCATCACCACTGTTTCCTTCTGTTTGGTCCACCTGAGATTTGGATCTGCCTTACTTATAACTTAGTACCCTAAAATGATTAGGCAAATTACATAGACGGCGTGGATTAAATGCATACATCATACTAAGGCCCACAGTTATTTTGTTCAATCCGGTCCGCGTTAAAGGATCCGCTAGGGTGGGCATTTTCGTCATTTTAGGAAAAACATACTTTAAAGTTTAAACGCTATGTCAGGGCATTTTTGCCATTTTAAAGGAAAAAAAAAAAAAAAAAACATATTTTAAATGGGCTGACCATCCATTCCATTTCTCATTTACCTCGAAGTAGAAGCTCCCAGCTGAAATGTTCTAGAGAGGATATCCAATTGAAATATTGTGAGGAATAACCGTGTGGGACCCACCTATTAATGGTTATCCACAAATGAGTCCCAGTCCCACAGTTTAAGGATCTAACGTATCATTTTCATGTCCAGCTTCAACATACTTATGCACTTAATACACTTAAGGGGTGTTCGGCGCAAGGTATATATGGGATAGAATTACATTTGGTCCGTATAAATTGCATCTAGCATTTGGGTCGTAGAATTGCATTTGATCTCACGTGAGATTTCCGTGGATTTTGAAATCCATTGCACATGTGGGTTCTACATTAATGCATGCATTTATCCATGTTGTCCATCCATATATACCGTTTACATATGATATTTTGGTTATATTGTACAAGTGGACGACATCAATTATGAATTTGGTTCAATTTTATGGTCAACCAAGCAAGATTTTGTTTAATCTCATGTTTACCCTATTTTCTTGTATCCCAAACATGGGATTGGATTACTTACATACCATGGATTTCCAGACATGCAATTATTATGCAATAATGATATAATCACATCTAGTACAATTCAATGCCATTTAATTCCACCGACCAAAAAGGCCCTTTATACATAACCTTTCAATTCTGACAAGTGGACTCATCGTTTTATAATCCACGCCATCGATTTATTGCTCCCACGGAACGAACGATGGAGTCCGGCGCAAGAAAGCTTTTAGATTGGGGGATCCCAGGCAAATAAGCACCTCTTTCCCAGTTGAATGTGAACCGTTGTTGTGTTTCTTCAATTAACCGTCTATATATAGCCCACAAGTCAAAAAGATAGATTATTCTATCAGGAATATTTTTTAAGGCAGAGCCACATCGATAGTGCCATACAATAGATTAACGGCTTGGATAACCGGACGATTGGCTCACTTATCAGAATTGAAAGCGAGTGTATATTATCTAAAGATGCGGCGCGTGGTGTCTTAGAATTCCTCTGCGTGATAACCACTAACCAGGGAAGATGGTTGAATGGGCCGCAGGTCTTGAATGATTAAAGGTGGGACCCATCTAATGGTTTTCCACGTCTTGATGGACGTCTATATTGCGTTTATACCGAGTAGAAGAGAGTTTGAAACGGGGTGGGCAGGTCAAGGAAAATCCCTAGGATGGGACAATCACAACCCTTCAATTTGTGGCCTGAAAAATAGATGGCTAAAAAGAGAAATTGACAACTGTTCATGTTCAACATATGAGAGAGAGAGAGAGAGAGGCCACAGATTGGTGGACTGTATCTTCCAATATTGGGAACGTCTATGGAAGGTCCATGCAATCTTGGGGTCAATAGACTAACGATCCGACAAGTGGGGCCCACGGTTCATAATCCGGAAGACTAACAAGAGCGAAGAGGTAATGATTCAACGGTCCGGATCACGGAACTATGGGTCGTACATGTCATAATCGAAGACACTTACATATTATACAAAGACAAAACGTACATATTCAACGGTCAGGATTACGGGACCATGGGTCGCACGTGTCATAATCGAAGACCCGTAGATATTCTGCAAAGACTCGGGCATCCTGACAAGTAATTCCTCATGGTGGGGCCCACTTGGAGCTATCGACTAGACAAGCTTTTTGTCCGATTCAACGTTATTTCAGTCGCCTTATCCTGCAGAAGAAAGAAACACAGCCCACTGGAAGACGAGAAATGATCCAGTGGGCTCGATGTATGGAAACATTTAAACGCACATAGTTGTATTGGACTCGTCAGCTGTCACATCATCATCTGCACCGTCCATTAGATCCATCCCACTCTTGATAATTCACCTTCAAAAATTCATTTTGATTTGATGGTCCAAACATAAAATAGGGGCATGGAAGCATGGATGGGCAAGATCGTTCATTAATGATGAGCCCAGTTCTTGATATTCAGGACCGTCAGATAACTCTGATTTTTTACAAGGTGGCAAATGAAGAGTGGACTGAACCTAATGGATGGTCTAGATATGTCATGCAGAGTCCAAATGCAACTGGGTGAAGCCTCTGAAAAAAAAGCCCGTTTGGAGCAGTGCCATTCATGAAACATCAATGAAAATGAAAACACATCTATCTGGACAGAGGTGGCAAGCAGCCGGGCGTGCCCAACACTTTAAAACCCAAGACCCCAGCTGGCCTGATCTCGACGTGGGCTAACACAATAGACCCGGAAGCGGATTGCTTGTGTATTGATTAACTCAGTAGGCCAAAATATACTTTGTAAACTCTGTGGGACCCACAGTGATGTATGTATCTTATCCACACCGTTCATCCGTTTTTCCAGATCATTTGATGGTATGATCTGCAGAATAAGGTATATACAACATTCAAGTGGACCACAACACATGAAACAATGTGAATTGAATGCCTACATTTGAAAACTTCTTTGGGGCCACAAAACTTTTATATGAAGCTGATATTTGTGTATTACTTACATCCAAGTCTTTTGGACCTTATGAACAGGTTGGATGACAAATAAGCATCACGATGGGGCCTAGGAAGGTTTCAACGGTGGATGTTATTATCCCACTGTTTCTTGTGGTGTGGTCCAATTGAGCTTTGGATATGCTTCGATTTTGGGCTCAAGCCCTAAAATGAGTTGTCAAAACAGATGGACGGCTTGAATAAAACACATATATCTACAATGGACCCCACGGATTTTACTCCCTGAGCAATCAGCTTCCCTAAGCAATCAGCTTCCAATTGACCCAAGCCAAAGCCTAGAAACTTTGGTTGGACCGGTCCTGGCCTGGCCCAAAAATCGATAACATCTCTCTTTTCCATATGAGTGTTCGTTATCTATCCTTTGATTAAGTGGGCCATGGCTGAACAAAAAGACATTTAATGAAAACGAAACTTATAGCCTTTTATTCCATATAAATAGGTTGTCTAACGAAAATTAGAATAACATATTTATAAGAAATAATATAAGTTTACGTATAAAGTTGGGTGAGTAAGCTAATTTAGGTCAGGCAAGGCTAAGATAAAATGACTTTAACCCAAGCAACAAAAAGTTGGTGAGGCCACCCGCGGTACCTAATAGACCCGACCCGATTTAGAATTCAGTTCGGTTTGGGTCCACCACTTCAAACCCAACTAAAATTTGGTTCTGGTTCCATGGCATGTGAATGGGTACCCAATGGACCCGATCCGGGTCCTATTCCTGTTGCAAAATTGGGTCTAGTTCGGGTCTCAGTTTTTGGACATAGTTAAAACCCGAGTCTAGTTGATTCGGATGGACCTGGTCAAAGTCGAGTCGTGTTTAATTAGGTGATCTGGGTCTGGTCTAGTTGGTTTTAGTAGTAAAATTATATATTTAATGTACATTGATTATTATAGAAAAAGAGATGAGGCTTCCTCAGCCACACACATGTAAGAGAGATAGGGGTGTTAATGATCCGGACGCATCCTAGCTCAGCCCAATATGGACTAGTTGTGGTTATAACTAAATGGGTGTCGGTGTGGGTTTAGATTTTTTTAGCCCATTTAATAAATGAGTTGGGTGTGGGTATACCTCAACTCATACCCAACCCAACAATATAAATAGCCTACATGACTGTATTCCGTGTATTAAAATAGTGGACAATCTAAATTAAACCTACCAATATCTGTTTTGATATGGACATCTGGCCCATCTAAAATATAAATCAGAATGTGATCATTTTCTACAGAGAAATAAATCTACCTTCTTTTCTCTACAAGAAAATCTTCCTCCACCTTTTTTCCCTGTAATCCTCCTTGCAATTAGGGAATGAACCTTGAATCACTCACACACATGGAAACTCTCTACCAGCTATATTAGCCAGTCTCAAAAACTACTGTTTTATTCTCAAGTACTATTTTTATTTTCCCACCTATCATTATGCATATTGTCCCACCATTGTGTGTACGTCATCTAATCCATTCCATTCATCTGATAAGTCCCACCAGCAATGAGGGACACTAAAAAAATCAAGTTATTTCAAAACCTAGGTGTGATTGTCTTAACTGCCCAACAACATTGGATTAAATTAAGGGCAGTTGGCCCCTATCTTTTTTATCCAAACAATTCGTACAATCTTATCCTCTAATTTATAGACACTGTTTGTTGTTGAAAATAGGACTTGTTAGATACTTTTTTACTCTTAACTCTCCAAAAACTATTCCCTAATTCAATAAACAATCAGACAAGTTAACTTTTGGTTTATTTTATTCCTAGTTTAGGATATAATTTGAATAGTTTATGTTTTAATTACTTGTTCTACAAGTGTTTACACTCAATATGACCTCACCAAATTTTTAGTTAGTAAGACGGCATATGACGGCACCACTGTATGAAAATTTATTGCATAACACGTGGCGATTCGAGAAAGACTATACAATATTCCATAGTTGTTTATAAAAGAAGTCTGGCTGCTTCTTTAATTAACAGTGATGCTTCTCACAACATATGGCAAAAGGTAAGTGGCGGCACACATGTGAAGTTATAAGCGGAGAGCTCTCATATACACAATTATCTAAGACGGTGATTTATAGAAAAGTGGCAGTGTGATTAGTTAAGCACATTTTGAAGTAACTTGATTACTAAAAATCATAATAACATCTCTGAAGATAGAAATACAATTAAGTACGTTTGGTTGACGACTAACCGTTTAGAAGAAAATATCTCAAACTCGTCATGATCAGTTAGAAGTATAATCAACCATATATACTAACTAGCAAATCAATCAAAAGAAGATTTTGGATGTCATTTTTGATATACATCTTTAGCAAACCATCTTGCATATTTATAAATTCAGTATATAAAATAAAAATAAAAATGAAGAGTTTGAGGCCCACACCACTCCCACATAACATAACACTATTCTTTAGCTCAACGCTACCTATCCTTCCTCCCGCATGAATCGTTGTTGTTATTGTTATTAATTATTATCGTTGTTGTTATTCAAAAACTCATCCATAGCCAAAGCCATAGCAATGTTGTGAAACTAACCTGGATTAGGTCAGTTAGAATACGGTAGTTAGTTGAGTTATGTCTGTGACTACGTTGTCACCGATGGCTAGTGGGGCTGTCTTGCTATATAGTTAGAGATTCCGCCGCTCACCCATCACACCAGAAAATTCGGTAAAATTACAAATGTGTCATCATTTAACTACGACTACCTTGCCACAGAGCTCAGTGAATTAATTAGCAACGACCAGGTAGTCATCCCATGACAGCATTGCCCACAAACTTAAGATCTAAGCAATGAATGGATAGTTATTTCCATGACCATCTCGCCATAAGGTGAGGACCCAAAGCCACAAACATGCTATCACCACCATCGACCTTCAAGCTATGAAGTAACATAGCTGAGTGCTGAATGGTTGATTTTCTAAACAACAATTGACTTCCCCACGAAACTCAATTGTGTAAAATAAAAGAAAAAAAACAAATACGCATTTTCCAATAATCATCTCATCACGAAACCCTTCCTTCGTTTCCCAGCAACCATCTCATCATGAAACCCTACCTTACGACGAACGGACCCTTGAAGATCTATCCACCATCGACTGTCTTGCCATAGAACCCGGTCATATGTGATGAACAAATAATTGCCATAAAGATTGTCTAGCCAAGAAGCCAACTAAGAGACGAACATACATCCATCCTTCCCCATGATTATCTTGCATAGCGAAGTCCAGCCCACAATGAATGGATTGTCATTCTTAACAACCATTTAACTATGAAGCTAGGGGCCCGTTTGGCCGGGTGGATTGAAAGGGATTGAATGGTATTAGGGTGGATGGGATGGATTTCTAAGTCATGATGGTGTTGTCAGTGGATTGTCTTGAGATACATGGGATTGCTATATCCTTGGATTGATATATCCAGTCTGTTTGGCACGCCTGGCCAATCTCGGGATTAAACCTTCCCATCCCTTCCAATCCCTCCAACCAAACACGTCTCAGGCAAATTTGAATGGATTAAGGTGGATTGGATGGGATTTAAAGGTAATGATGGTGTTGTTGGTGGATTGTCTTAAGACTGGGATTGGGATCAGATCACCGACTCTGTTTGGCACGCCCGGCCAATCCCAAGATTTAACTTCCAATCCCTTCCAATACCATCCAATCCCTTCCAATCCGACCGGCCAAACAAGCCCTAGATGTACATGTGATCCAGTTTTCGTGTCTAACTTCCTTCTTGCCACGAATAGAATGTCATTTACGATGACCATCTCGCTATGAATAGATTGACATTAGTTATCATTTTTTCTGTTTCTTTTTATTATTTTCTTTTTGGCTGAGCACAGTTAAAACTCATTTATCTAATTGATCGACTTCAACTTAATTTATTCTTTTTAATCATATCATGATCTTGTTGAACGGTGTAAAGTGGATCATGTGCTAAATCAAAGGTAAAGTTCTTATTTCAAAGGCAAAAAAAAAAAAACTCACTAGAAGGATGAACCCTCCCATTCACAAATCGCTTGATTCTGCACAATTGGTGGCTGAGTAATTAGGTTGATTCTCACATATTTGGCCCTAAGCTAACTATTTCAGCTCGATGTCACAAGGCATTCGTTTCGAGTTGAAACACAATTTTCTTTGGCATGCTCAATACACAAAAAACACATGCAACACATATACAACTGAATTCAAACAAACACTAAGTATGGATGGAATTTTATGCATTTGTTAATATATGGCATCGCCTTAAATGCACATTTATGTGGACTAAGTGAGGAAGGGCGGTGCATCGAGCCGAGTCGAGTCGAGGTGGGCCAAGCTCAGCTTGACTCATACATGTTATACTCGAGTTCGAGCTCGAGCTCGAGCTCGCCCTCAAGCTCAACACTGAAGCTTGGCTTGTTTGCCAAAGCTTTCGAGTCGAGTTCGAGTCGAGCTAGTGGTTTGAGTCGAGTCGAGTTTACCTCAGTAGGGTAAGGGGAAAGAAAAAGAGGGATGGGGACGGGTAGTTTTTTAGTAAAAACTTTTAAGTTTTAACTTTAAAAAAAAAAAAACTTAAAAATATATATTATATATTTAATATTAATATAATATATATTATTAAAATATATTACTCGAGCTAAGTCGAGCTCGAGCTCGAGCTTCGAGTCGAGTCGAGTTGAAATACACCATGGTCGAACTTGGCTTGAACTCAACTCGAGATTTAGTAAACAAGCTTGACTCACCTTGAGTCGGCCTTTCAAGCCGAGTCAATCCGAGCTGAGTCGAGCGAGCTTTTCGAGCTAGCTTAACTCGTGTACAGCCCTAGTGAGGAGTGACTCTTCTGGGTATCTTTAAGAACTCAAGATTGAATACAATAGTTATTAACCAATGAGGGTTATGGTTCATGCATTTCACTATCCTGTTATGTTATGACCATCACACGTACTTGAGGTATACTTGTAATCATTACATGATGAGATGCATGATCATCCTATATGAGGAGACTGACTTAGGTCTGGATAAATAATCTCCACCATTGGGGGTCAACTTAATGTTGGTATGCTTTCACCCTTACCTCACATGGGAGTGTGGGTGTGCTATGTATACAAGATTTTGTTAAATCATCAGTGTACTTACATTGGTCGATCGATATCCAGTCACTATTTTGGGAGCCCATTAGCTTAAGAATGATAAAACTTGATGTTGCATGGTAGTTGATTAATCCTTAAACCTAAGGGAATGTGACGGTTGCGATCCTAGTATGTTTTCGGCTCTCTTAACGAGATTACCGCATAGTAATTAAAAGCAAGTATGGTTGGGTACATTTATCGTGGTTTATTAATTCTTACATAGGTTAATAAGGGGTCTATTAGTTTCCTATGAACATGCGTTTTGTTAGGGATTTTATCTTGCGGAATCACACAAATCTAAATCTAGGATAGCAATCCAATGACACCAAGCACACACAAGAGAACACAGATTTAACGTGGAAAACCCTTGTGGGAAAAAACCACAGCACAAAGTGACAGGTCTTTACTATGAAAATAGAAATTACAAAGATGGAGGACTTACCCGATTAGAACAACCTCGAATCTCACCCTTACTACACCCTTTGATAACCCTTGAACCCTTTAGAATACCTTTAGGAAGCCTTAGAAATTTACTATTAGAATAATCCTAGGGACCCCTATTTATAGTTTAGGAAGATCTAAGACATCTCGCAACAATCTCCACCATGTCTTCAATCTTCAACCGTGTAGCTTCTTGACATCTTCTCTTATTTCTGCATCACATCATAGCTTCTCTTGCACACTTCATCTTCCTTTTACGCCATCGCCAAGCCCAGAGAAGTTTTACAGACCTTGAACTTCTCTATAGAAATGATCTAGGAGAGCATGTCCGTCTGATCAGAATCCACGTGCCCAACTATCTTTGCTCTTGTCTTCTCAAAAGGAAAGATGTAGTCTTCTTACCATCTCACCGCTACCCAATATTGCTTACCGAGGTACTTGCTCACAACACTGATAGACTATGAAATAATCGGTCTAATCCAGACCATGGCATATACTGTCAACCGCATTCGAATAAGGCTTATGAGATATCCTATTTTTTCTCATCTGTTTTGGGACATGTCTTGAGGAAAACTTTAGGAGAGACGCGTAGGGAACGCTCTCCGGCTTTACCTAGCCCATCACATCCTTGATCAATACCTACACACAAGGTATTTCTCCTGTGATTACCAAAGCCTACTCCTCCTTCAGTTTCAATGCTAAGAACCATCTTTGCAGCCCCCCGATCCTTCATCCTGAATGTCCCACTTAATCGAGTCTTCAGTACATTGATTTCAGACATGTCATAATTGGCGATCTACATGTCATCAATTCCTGACTCACCATGAAGGAATCAAACCACTGCCTAGGCGACAAGTCGAACCACGACCTCCTGTAAATCTTTTCTCAACCCATTTAACTTCGAACTGCTCTAGTTGCTTCATGTAGATCTGTACTTCACTTTTCTTTATAGAAATGCAGACTCCACATTCATCCTTACAGCTCAAGATCACATTGGCCAACCAGCGCCAATCATGGATCTAATAGACACCTGCTATACCGTCGGTGCGAATATCTCTGAGAAGTCGATCCCTTCTCTTTGAGCATAACCCTTCGCTACCAACCTCGCCCTGTATCTATGTTTTATCCTCCTGAAGATCCGCCTGCATCTAACCGCTCACCAGCCCACTGAAAGCTCCACCAGCTCCCATATGTCGGTCTGGTACAACGAATCCATCACATCGCCCATAATTATCTTTCACTTCTCAGCACCAGGCTCACCTAGAGCCATCTGAATAGAAGATGAATTTTCCGCGATATCGGAGTCATCCATGTACCTCACCGATATCCTGCGATCATGTCGTGTGGTTCTTCTCACAGGTGGCTGCTCCACCTGCTCTGTATCCCTGTCCGCACGTCTCAACCTTCCTGCCCTGCCCGCTCATGTGGCCATGCCCATCATGCCACACACATACAGAGATGGAATCCACTACATCCACTGCAGCTCCACCTTTTGAAGTGCTCCCGATCAACCTGTACAGGTTACCGAGTGGTTGCGCTTTCATGATTACCTGTACCCCTTTAAATACCTTAAAAGCACTATCAATACCTGTGTACTTGCATCCTTTTGCCTCAAGTACACCAAGAGAAATCAGATTCAGCTTCAAATAAGGAATGTTCTTGACATCAGTTAGGGTACGTTCCACCCCATCAAACATCCTAATGCGCACCGTACTAACAGCCATAAAAGCCATTGCCCATAAACACCTGTCCACTATCGTACTCCCTGTAGCTGGCGAACCAACTCTGATGAGGAGTCATGTGAAAAGATGCTCCTATGTCTAGCATCTACTCGTCCTTACGATCATCGTATGACCGCCTAATAGTAGACACAGATAAAACATCACCATCACATCCACTCGATCCATCTGACATGGCAACATTGGCCTCCCTGTATGAAGTTTCAAAATCTTCTCTTTTCAATTTAGAATTTTCATAATCCTTCTTCACATATCCTTCCTTCCCACAATTCCAGCACTTTACCTTTCATTTGCCCTTGCCCTTGGATTTGGATCTATAACCTAAAGAACCTGTACCTTGTTTAAAATTTCTACCCATTGTAAACAGTGCATCAGAAGATATCCCCATGTCGTCATTTAAATTTCTCATAGCCTTCCTTGAAGAGCTGAGATAACGGTGTCGACACTCAGAGTTTTATTCGTGCTGCACATAGTGTCTTTGAATGACTCATACAACGTCGAAAGAGAATTCAGCAACATACATGCTTGTTATTCATCTTTCATCACTTCCTCCATATCCAACAATTTGCAAACTAAATTATTAAAATTGTTGATGTGAGCCTCCAGATCTCCACCCTCTGCCATCTTGAAGTTATACCATTGCTGCTTCAAGTGTAGGCTATTTTCAGAGGATTTTTTTGTATAAACATTCTCTAACTTCACCCATAACTTAGCCGTAGTTTTCTCCCTCATTACGTTGTAGAGAACCTCATCTATGAGACATAAACGGATCGATGATAATGCCTTCTTATCAAGAGTATTTCATTCATCATTAGTCATAGTAGACTTTCGTTCCTCAAGAGCACCATCTTCACCTTGCTTGATTAAGGAACTCATCATCTTGATCTTCCATAACTCAAAATTATTTTTCCCTGAGTACTTCTCAATCTCATACCTGGTGCTCGCCATTATTACTAACCCTCAGATTCAAATTTGTGCCCCAACGATTACTTTGATACCACTTGTTAGGGACTTTGCCCTGTGGAATCACATAGATCTAAATCTAAGATAGCAAACCAATGACACCAATCACACACAAGAGAACACAGATTTAACGTGGAAAACCCTTGCGGGAAAAAACCACGGCACAAAGCGACAGATCTTCACTATGAAAATAAAAATTACAAAGATGGACTTACCCGATTCGAACAACCTCGAATCTCACCCTTGCTACACCCTTTGATAACCCTTGAACCCTTTAGAATACCTTTAGGAAGCCTTAGAAATTTTCTATTAGAATAGTCCTAGGGACCCCTATTTATAGTTTAGGAAACTTCCCTTTCGTATCCCAGTTGCGAAAGGACTCAGATTTAAGACATCTCGCAACACGTTTAACTATATCTAAAGAGATTGGGGATTTACGAAGTAGTTTTCTTTCGAGCTTAGTACTTAATAATGTCTTAAAAAGCTTCAAATGTTTCAAAAAGTTTCTTGACAATTTTCAAATGTTGAAGTTTTGTTTTAGCTATTGAAAATGTTTTGGTTGCACTTGATAATAATCCGATAACCTAAATCATATGGTCTAGTATTTTATCAATATGTGACACAAATCTTTGGTAGATAATCATGACAATGGAAAGATCGATTCATGAATACATGCATAGATGAGGTGGTTTAGGCTCCCATTCATGTGTAGGGGTTGTGAAAAATTATAAGATAATGAAGTAGCATGAGTGATGCTCCCCTTAAACCCTAATACTTTTCTTATATGTAAATCTTATCCTAAGGATATAGTAACAAAAGAGAGAGCCTTGAACATCTCCTCTTTAGTACTAGAGAGAGAGGTGTGAGAAAGAGGTTCCCTCCTATCTTCCATCTTAGTCGCTCAACATGTGGGGTCCACTCATTTGGATAGTTTGGGTGTTAACTTTACTTAGAGTGTAGACATAGGCTCTCACTCAACCTCTATTTATGATCGATTAAGAGGAGGATTCTTGTGTTGGAAGAGATGTATCAACAAATTATCTAAAAAATCTACGTAATATGTATTCTCTTGCATAAACATTGTTAGATCTGACAATGCAGATGCAGCGATGCGGCAAGTGCGAGATCTTTACGTCATACGCTTGATATATGAAAGCTAGCTCATTGATGACCAGGACTCTAAGTGTTGTACCGCTTGAGTAGCCCATGGATCAAGCTATGATCAATAATTGACTACTCCAACAAGGATGTATTCGATGAAGGCAAAGTACAAACAACTAAAGGCAACCGTCACTTTACAGTTTGCGGTAGATGACATCGCCACGTAGTAGCAATTATTCTCATGATGCCATTAAAAAATCAATAAATAATGGAGTGTATTGAAAATGGATATAAAATCAACAATATAATCAACAAAAATATAAAACTCTATTAAACTAATCAACTCCAGCACGACGTTATTTATCTAGTGACTTATGATGCATCATCTCCATTGCTCATCAGCGTGACCCCTTAACATCCAGAAGTAGTTTTGTTCGTCTCTGCTTTACATAGGATTGACTTAGTCATAGACAATAGTTGTAAATCCCTTCCATCTGCACATATGTGCGAAATCTGAAAGAGGACCTTAGTCTAAGGAACCATCTACCTATGTTCGTACGTTGGATCGACAGTAGTTTGTAAGACCAGTATTACATGTCTCTTGCTCATTAGCGCGCTGCTCAGTTAAACACCCATCTACTCTCAGATAAGATAGTAATCCTTAATAGTGATAAGTCTTATTTATTTTAGATATCAAGCTTTGTTATTAGTTTGTTTTCAAATAATATTTATTGTACTTTTAAAAGCAGTTAATTTTCAAAGAAAGAAAAAAACTATTAGAGGAAAAGTCATATTCTCTGCAAATCAACTGATAACACACTTGATAGTTGACAAAATAGACGATTGGTCTACCACCATTTAATTTCGCCGCTCTACCTCAACGTCAGGGGTCAAAGGCGTTCAATTTGAATCAAACCGCAATGCTAGCCCGCAAACTACATACGTTCACCATGTAATCGAATTCTAACCCAACAAAATCATAACCAATCATCTTAAGATTTATTTTAAAATTTTGACAATATTAAGAACATGAGCTCTTAGGGCTTAATTAATTGATTAAATTTTGTTAAAACAAAAACATATAAAATTTACAACATTTTTTTTATTAAAATCTAACAATGATTGTGATAGTCTAAAAATGCGATTGTTTGGAATTATAAACAATCTAGTAAAGTAATAAGTAGGTATGTTCAAATTGTTCATTTGACCTAATTTTTTATAAAATGATATTGGTTATCAATATTAAAGACCATTAATTAAATGGTTAATATTTGTCATTGATATGATCTTACATGATAGAGCATAAAACGTACAACAGACCTATTAATGAATAGTCTAAATCAATGGATTTAGCTAAGCGTCCCAGTTAAAAACTTATGACCTTGTTAGAGCATTTTAGCATTTTGCATTAAATAACAAAGAGATGCTTCAGTACTCTTATTTACATTGGGACACTTAGACATCCAACCATTGATCCAGACTGTTCATTCTACCATATATACAAGTGTCCCACCATTCGTACAGATATTAATCATTTGATCAATGGCCTTCAATATGGATGAAGTATTAAGTTGTGTTAGGTAACCATTCCATCCATGGCCTGAAAAAGAGATATTTATAGATAATAAGGTCAAATCAAGGATGATTGAACCATCTGATGAGTTTGTGATATTTTCAAGATTTCCCATGAAATGCTTCATGGACTCAGTGGATGGTTCAGATCGATCGACTGGACTATCCAAGTGAACCGATTCAGCTAGGAACACTATACCTTATAGTGCTCTGATAGCACTGGAGCATTTCAGAAAATGATACTCCACATTGAAAGTGACATGCCCTAGTCACCCACCCTACCGTGGTTCCCGTTTTAGTAGGGTCCGGTATGTTTAAATACAAATCCACTTCGTCCATCAGATGTGAAATGTTATTTGAACCGTTGATACAAAAGATCAACCTGATACAAAACTCTGATGGACACATCGATGGGAACAGTATAAAACTGCTCCTAAAACGTCTCAGAATGTTTGTTTCAGGGTATTTTTTTTCACTTTTACCTCGTCCCAGTGAGTTACACCTGATTAACGGATTTGATGAAAGATATACATTAGGGTAGTCCCCACGCAAACCTACGGCTGGCATCCCGACCCAGTGTTGTGGCCCACCTGAACGTTGATCTCGATAATGTTTTTCCTGCGGTCGTAAAATCGAGGAGGGAACCTGATGAACGGAGTGAATTTTACATATACTCGTGGGAAAGGGGTAAGCACACCTGCGGAGCACCCAAAAGCGTGCTCCTGGATGTACACGATGAGAGGTTGTGCGATTGGCTACTTCCTCTGCCACCAGCCTGATGGCTGGTGGTCGGTGCTCTGTGAGCCCACCATGATGTGTGTGTTTCATCCATTCTGTTCATCCATTTTTTAAGATTATTTTAGTACTCATTATGAAAAATAAGAGGGATATAAATCTCAGGTGGACCACACCACAGGAAAACAATAGTGATTAAAGTTCTACCATTAAATCCTCCTGAGGCCCACTGTTTATTTGACATCCAATCTGTTGATAAGGTCATACGGACCTAGATGAAGGGAAAATAAAGAAATATCAGCTTGATCCAAAACTTTTATGGCCCCCAAAAAGTTTTTAATGGTCGACGTTTATTCAACATTGTTTCCTGTAATGTGGTCCACTTTAGATTCTGATATACCTCATTTTTTGGCTCATATCATAAAATGATCTAGAAAATAGATGGATGGCATGGATGAAACGCATACATCATGGTGGGGCCACAGAGCACCGCACCGAACATCAACCATTGGTGGGTGGCAGTGGTCCGTTTCCCCGTAATGCGGAAGCGGATCTATAAGCTGATGTGTTGACGTCACCAGGTTATGTGGTTCCCAACGTGATGTAATGTGTTATATCCAATTTGTCCTTACATTTGACAAGTTCGTATTAAGTCTTTAGCCTAAAAACAGGACAAATCTAAATATCAAGTGGACGATACTGCAAAGAGAAGTGGTGGATTGAACGTCTACCATTGAAACCCTTCTGGGTCACAGAAGTTTTCAATCAATATGATATTTGTATTTTTGGGTTCATGCTTTAAAATGATCTCTGAGGATGGATGAATGGTGTGGATATAAAAGCTTATTTGGCAGCGTGGATTTGGAACCCCCTAGATTCGCAACCCCCTGGATTGGCAATCCTCCCGACGTATTTGGCTGGAGCGTGAATCAACTTTAATTCAAAAATACTTATGCGTGGTATATATATAAGGGTTTGAATTTAATTACTAAATCAACTTTAATATATCTAATTAATGAGATATATAAATTTTGACATTATGGCTGTGATAAGCCCGCTAAAATATATGCTTTGGATGGACGGCAAGCACATGATCATGTTTGAGTGACTAACCAATGATTTTTAGCCGTGGAGTAATATGAACAATATTTGGATGGTGCTAGACAATGTTTAGACGGTGTTCATTTACATGAACAATGTTTGGATGGTGCTGATCATTATTAGTGAGCCATGTGCCCAATAGAATGATAATATACAGTAACATATATTTACCCAGCAACTATTGAAATGATTTTAGGTGTAATCCGAGCTCTCACCTTGAAGGGACTGGATACCCCTGGGTTGGCAATCCCTAGTTTCTTTTTTGCTTCCTAGCAACAAAAGGGATTTGATACCCAGTCTAATCTCCTCCAAACCACGATGCCAAACGACCCCTAATAAATTCATCATTTTGGAGCTCACCCAACTTTGATATCCTTTAAACCACGACCCCTAATAAATTCATCATTTTGGAGCTCACCCAACTTTGATATCCTTTAAACCGTTCGTGCAACTCGGAGCTCGAGAAGCATGAGCGCTGGGAATGGATTGGCTACTCCCCATGACACCAGCCCCGCGGCTGGTGGTCGGTGCTCTATGGGCCCCACCATAATGTATTTGTTTTATCCTTTTCGTTCATCCATTTTTAAAGATAATTTTATGGCTTGATCCTAAAAATGAGAGGTATATAAATCTCAAAGGACCACACCACATGAAAACAATAGTGATTGGACATTCATCATTAAAATCCTCCTGAGGCCTACTGTTTATTTGACATCCAATAGGTTGATTAGGTCATACAGCCCCAGATGAAGGTAAAAAACAAAAATCAGCTTAATCCAAAACTTTTATGGCCCAAAATGTTTTTTAATGGTCAATGCTCATTCAACACTGTTTCCTGTAATGTGGTCCACTTAAGACTGGGATACATCTCATTTTTGTTGTCATACAGTAAAATGATCTGTTTAAATAGATGAACGGCATGGATGAAACACATACATCATGGTGGGGCCCACGGAGCACTGACTACCAGCCATTGGCTGGTGTCAGGGGGAGTAGCCAATCCGTTTCCGTAAGCGCTCGTCTTCAGACGACACGTACCCACATCAGCTATATCGCCGGTGTGTCGTACACCAGCAAATCCGCTTCCAATGCATAGGCGCGGGCCCCATGTCCAACTGTTTGGATGATCGAAACCATCATTAACCCATCAGCCAGGTTGAATGGGTGGGATTGACTTGACTGGGATTTTTGGCCCATGGCCTATGGTGGGTCTCTTCTTGAATGGACCGGTACGATTTTGAGGGACGCGGATTGGGTACTGTCACTGCCATGGGCGCGGATTAGCTACTGGGGTTGAGTAGCAAGACACGCTACTGAAGTGACGTCACTAAGTTTTGTGAGCCCCATTATGATATATGTGTTGTATCCACACCGTTCATCTATTTAGAGATATTATTTTTAAGGCATGAGTCAAAGAATAAGACAGATACAAAGGTGTAGTGGGCCCCATCACATAAAACAGTGGGGAGAGTGATGCTCACCGTTGAAACCTTCCTAAAGCCCACCATCATATTTATTTAAAATCTAACCTTTTCCAAGTTAACACATATATGAAAGAAGCGAAAAAATAAATATTAGAATGATCAAAAACTTTCATGGCCGTTAGAAGTTTTTTACGGTGGCCGTCAGTCTCTCCACTGTTTTATGTGGATCTTGCCTTAAAATGATCTCTCCAGATGAATGGACTGGATGGATAGAGAACATACAGCAGGGCGGGGCCAAAACTTAATGACGTCACTTCAGTAGCGAGTCTCGCTGCTCCACCTGCCAGTAGCTAATCCGCGTCCCATCGCCACGGAAACGGATTGGCTACTCCCCTGCCACCAGCCCAGCCCAGTTGCTGGTGGTCGGTGCTTTGTAGGCCCAGTCATAATGTATGTGTTTCATCCATTTCGTTATTATATTTTTATAGATAATTTATAGTTTAATGCCAAATGTTATAGGGATATAAATCTCAGGTGGACCACACCATATGAAAACAAGTGATTGGATATCCACCATTAAAATCCTCCTAAGGCCCACTGTACTGTTTATTTGACATCCAATATGTTAATTAGGTCATGCAGGCCCAGAAGAAGGAAAAAAACAAAAATCAGCTTGATGCAAAACTTTTATAGCCCCCAAAATGTTTTTAATGGTCCATGCTCATCCAACACCGTTTCCTGTAATGTGGTCAAATTGAGATTGAGATATAGCTAATTTTTGGTCTCATGTCAAAAAATGATCCCTAAAAATAAAAGGACAGCATGGATGAAACACATATATCATGGTGAGGCCCACAGAGCACCAACCACCAGCCATTTCCCACCTCCACTGGACACGTGGCATTGGACGGTGCTCCATGGCCCCACAACGATTTATGCAATTTCATCCACGCCCATCCATTTTAGATTATTATTTTTATTTTAGGACATGGCCCATTAATAGGCAGATCCCAATCTCAGGTGGACCACGCCACGGAAAAGCCTTGGTGAATGAATTTCCAACATTAAAATCTTCCGGCGGCCCACTGTAACGATTATGTACCATCCAATCTCCTGATTATGCAGCACAGGCCTGGATGAATAGAAAACTCAAATATCAGCCATATATTAAGCTTGTGCGTTCCTTGAGAAGTTTTCAATGGAGGGTATTCAATCAGCGCTGTTTCCTTCCATCTAAGATTTGGATCTGATTCATTTTTCGGCTCATCCCTTAAAATAAGCTGGAATAATGGATGGACGGCGTGGATAAAACACATATATCATAGTGGGCCCAAAGCACCGTCCAGACCTTATTATTACGCAATCGGCGTTTGCTCACGGAACCCATGGACGCGGATTGCGTTTGCGTACCGGCACAACCAGCAGCGACTTGGCTACTGGACGGCTGTGGCCCACAACGATGTATATATTTTATCCACGCCGTCCATCCATTTTAGAAAATTACTTTTAAAGCATGAGCACAAAAATGAGTTAGATCCAAATCTCAGGTGGACCACACCGTACGAAAACAGTGATAATTGAACGCCTACTATTAAAAACTTTATAGGATTTACTATGATATTTATTTTTCCATCCAACCTCTTGATTAGGTTAAAAAATACCTGGATGAAGGGAAAATATAAAATATCAGCTTGATCTACAAATTTTATGGCCCCTAATAATGTTTTAATAGTGGGCGTTCATTCACCACTGTTTCCTTTTTTCCTGCGATGTGGTTAACCTAAGATTTTGATCTTTCTAAGTTTTTGAATAAAGACCTAAAATGATCTTAAAAAATAAATAGACGGCGTGGATAAAATATATACATCATGGTGGGGCCCACATATCACCATCCAGTAGCGAGTCCCCGCTGGCAGTATCGATAGGCAATCCGCGTCCGCTTTTAAGTGCTCTCGATGTGTATTAAAAACATTGATACTCTGTAGGAGGGATACTATGCATGCGCATGCATAACATGCACTCTAATCCAAGCCGTTCAAGTGATGGAACGGATTTAGATTGGTCATGTCACCCCCTATCGTTGGACTTTTTGTTTATGTGTCTTCTAATCTTTGATTATTTATCATTTCTACCGTCTATTTTTGGTCGTATATATATTTCATTAGTGACTTTTTTAAGCCATCTACTATGGTATCTATAATCTTGACGGTACAGATTGAACTAAAAAGATGGTATATTTAAAGTATTCATGTGAAGGTGCATGAATGTTCGTACAGTAGCAGAGTATCAAATGACTCCGTTCTCTTTTCACCTCTCGCCCATGTGAGCAGCTCTCAAGTGAAGCGACCTCCTCAACCATACAAAATTTAGATTGAAGAAGCGTCGGTTGTGGGTTGGGATTTTCATTTGTAAGGCATTTTACTGGTTTTCTTTTATGTGCTTTTCGGGTAAAAACAGCTGTTTTTCTTAGAAGTTGGTGGTTTTGTGATATGGGTTTTGCTTCTTTTGGAGCAAAAGGTGAGATTTTTTGGTAGTTTTGGTTGGTGAGTAGTTTTGGAATTTGATTTTTGTCAAAAAAAAAAAAAAAAGGTGGGACTTTTCTGCAGTTTTAGAAGGTGGGTGGTTTTCAAGAAGAGGTTTGTAGCTGGTTCTAAAAAGAATGGAGCTTTGGGTTGTTTGATTTTAGGAAGAAGGTGAGAATTTTGGTGGGTTTTTTGTTTTTCAAGTGAAAGGTGTGATTTTAGTAGTTTTGTTTAGGATTGGTGGTTTTTGGTTTTTGGGTTTGTGTTATCTTACAGGCAGAAGTGAAAATCTTCAGTATTTTCAAGGGGGGTTTGTGGAATTTGGGGATGTTGGTTTCATGAAAAAGGTGGGATTTTTTAGTTAATAGTTATTAGAATTAGTGTTTTTTGATCCAGAGGTGGGTTTTTCCAGCAGATTTCAGTCAAGATTTGTAGTTTTTGTGATGTGATCTTCATGCAAGGATGAAATCTCTTAGCAATTTAGGCATTTGTTTGAGTCTTGTTTTTGGCTGCCTGTTTTTAGCACTTATTGCAGAGCTGTACTACTTGCTATGGTGGAAGAAGAGAATCTCCAGTAGTGAGATTGAAGATGATTACAGCCATTCTCCAAAACATCTACTCTATCTCCTCTGTTGGAAGAAACCCCCTCATCTGAGCTCCACAGCTCTAAACCCCCATCCATCAGATGATCATGGGCATGCAGCTGGTGAGCATCATCTCCAAATACAGCCAAACAATGATGACATGAGATTCTTGTTAAAGCCCATTGCAGGGGAGGGTGTGGATGGTGAGATCATGAGGCTGCATAACTTGTGTGGCCCACCTAGGTTCTTGTTCACCATCAAGGAAGAGACCAAGGAAGATATGGAATCAGATGATGGGAGATCAAAGGGTGATAGGAGCAAGAAAGGGTCTAGAAGTAGGAGTTTGAGTGATGTGGTGCTTTCTATAGAGACCCCATTTCTCACTCCTCTCTCTTCACCACCATTTCTCACACCCCCTTTGACTCCATTGGATTGCTACCACGAACTTGGATTCAATCCCCTCTTTGAATCATCCACAGATTTTGAGTTGTGTAAGATGAAAAGGTCTTCTTCCCCCCCTCCAAAATTCAAGTTTTTGAAGGATGCTGAAGAGAAGGTCTGTAGAAAGAGTCCTAGGAATGATGGGACTGTTGGGGATTCTTCTAGTATGGTTTCAAATGAGGGAGATGGATCTTTTATTACAATCATCATAGGCAAGAGCAAAGAGAGAGAAGTAGCCCCATATCAGCATCATGCAAGTTCCTCACAGGTACTTCCATTGGATTCTTCTCCTTCACATGTTAGATTGGATGAGAAAAAACCCATGTTGCATTAGAGATCGTGAAGACAAGATGATTTTTTTTCTCTCTCTTTTGCCCTTTTGCTATGGTTTGATGTTGGTGTGACTGTAGTAGGGGCTTGAGCATTTGGTTCTTTCTCTTTTTATCTCTCTCCAATGTGGTTTTTTTTTTTTTTTTTGGAATTCTATGTACATTTTGGTGTTATGAGGTAGCCCTCAAATGAAATATTACAGATAAATCTTTTTTTAGTCAACATTTACTCTCAGCTTTGATATGTATACACCCCTTTTCTACTCGTTGTATTAAATAAAAAGTCTTCTCTTATATCATTTTAATACTGATAGTAGAAACAAGGGGTGTTTTATTGTAATTATGGGTGAGATATCTTTTCCCTTGAAATGCAAGATTAGCCGACAGAACCCATGAATTATGGATTGTGAAAATAAGGAGGGATTTTTGCCACAAAAATCCTCATGAATTCAGATATTCCCCAATAAACCCCTACAGAATTCCAAGGCAGTGTTTTTTGAGCGGATAAATGACCATGATGGGCTGGTTTGTTATTATTTTTCACAAGTGATAAAGTTAAAAATTACTGAAAATAAAAATAAAATTAGTAATAAAGTTAAGCATGGTGAAAGAAAAGACTTGAAGACCTATGGTTTAAGTGTAGCTGTCTATGGGCTGAGCCTGGGTTAGTCTTGGCTCGGATTTTGAACTGTTTTGGGCTAGACCGTCGCCCTGGTCCTATTCAAAATTCTAATTTTGGTAGGTCCATTGACCCACTAATCCTAATTTTGGGATGAGGCATATATGACAATGATGACAATTAAAGTTGAGAATTGTGGGACACATATGGCATGTATGATATCCTGCCCGTCCAATGTATCCAACGTGTGCTAGGATGATCGCAGAACAAAAATTCTGGTTGATAGAATCATGGGATGGCTACATGCCTGTTTGGATGTTTTTGGGTGGTTTGGCACACCTTATGATTATATCCCTTTAATCTTGTTCTTCTAATCATCATGGCAGGGTGTACGTGAATAAGGGTATTTTTGTAATTATCGTTAAAGAATTTTTAAGAAAGAGAAAAAAGACAAGGGCATTTTGGTAATTACACTAGAAATTTTGTGGTAAACATCATGTATGATTGATGGGTTGAATAGGAGAATTTGATGACAGCAATGCTTGATGGATTGTGATTTTTTCTATGGCTGGTTTGATTTTTGAATTCACCCGTAAATACCGTGTGTAAATTTGTAATAATTATTTCTCCTATATTTACCTCACTCTTTTCTATGTTTGATTTGACCACATGCATTTTTGACACAAAAATGAGAATGCCACAACATATTTGTGCATGTGACACAAAAATGAGAATGCCACAACATATTTGTGGGTCCCAATGTGATGCGCTTATCCACACTGTTCATCTATTATGCCCGATGAATTTATGGCTTGAGCCAAAAAATGAGCCATATCAAAAGCTCGAGTGGACCACGCCACTGAAAAAAGGGTGTCAAACACTTATCATTAAAAACCTCTCAAGGCCACTGTTTCTTTTTGTATGGGCCATTTAAGTGTTGGAGTTGCCTCATTTTTCGGCTATATTGTGTTAAAACTGATAGATGGAATGGATATATCATATACATCACAAATTTAAAATAACTCTTTTGAACCCGTTCAAGGTAGAAAGTTCAAAGGATTTTCAAACAATTTGTTCAAGGTAGAAAGTTCAATGGATTTTCAAACAATTTTCAAAGTGGTGAAATGGTAATAATTATGAAATGGTAATAATTACCCATTTCAAGGGTATTTACATGAGCATTGAAAATCAAACTTGCCCGGGTAAATATAGAAATGCCGGTAATAAATTCTTTTATATATATATATATATATATATATATATATATATATATATATATATATATAAAACTCCAAAAAGATTCAATATATGAGTAGAGCCCCTACTTATAATGATGGCTTGGGCAGGATGTACCGGGATGGACTCGGGTTGAGGTCTTGGTTGCCTGACCCAATCCGAATCCGATCGATATGTAACTTTAAATTATAATTGAGTGCGGATTGTCCACATTGAAGGCATGGGAATTTTTGTGCCGTCGGGTTTCATTGGTCCACCTCATTTCCAATTACTCAAAGCTAACGAGATATGTTAGATTTTTCTCTCCCAAATAGATTGCGTGCTACATAACATGGCTTTTAAAGTAGTCCAATATTTTAACTTATTTGTTTAGAAAAAAATGAAGTTCTTTACTATAAATAATTACATACATAATTAAAAAAATTATAGGTACAAAAAACAAGACGTGTATTGAAAATGTAATAGAATAATATAATAACGAAAATATTAGCATGTATCCACCCGACCAACATGACGGAGCCCCCTTGGGTTGGTCTTGGGTTGAGAATTCCCAACCTAAGGTTGGGTTGAGGTACAGGAACCTTTGGTTTGGCCAGGGTTGAGCAAGGGTTGAGCACCAACCCGACCCCAACCTACCAGACTTTCAGCCCCAGCAGCAATGGCATTTAACCATATGTAACTCAAGACACAGCACATGACGGCTGAAAAGATCTTGAGTTATAAACTCTCAAAAATCTACTGCTACTATTCAACCATGAAAATAAATAAAATAAAATAAATTATTTTTTTATCTGGAGTTTTTGTGGTTGAAAGTGCATTGTACTGCTGTTGTGGTGCAGAGCGCTTGTAGGTGATCAATACTCCTTGTTAAGTGCTCACTTAAATGCTGGTTGGTGACTGCATGAGTGGGCTCCTCATATATCAACTTTTTCAGTTATATTTTTTAAAAAATTCTTTTCAATGGTATTTTCTAATTATTTACTTTTTAGGATTTTTATTAACAATTTCTTCATAAATTCCAAATTTATCAAAAGATACTTTTGATTAGCTTTTTGATGTAGAGCGGGTCGCGGACAATTACATGGCAAGGATGGATCAGAAAAGGCCCGGTCGGCGAAAGAAGTGATCTAGACCATCAGACCTTAAATTAGGCGTATCTCACAATCTGGGATGAGTTAGCCGACGAAAAATATATGATTTTGGGGTAAAACGAGCTACTTTAGCCAACCAACTCAGCTACGCAGGATTGCGATGCTCGGAATTGCGAGAAACCCCTGATTTGACGGTCGTTTCCCTGTTTCAATTTCGTTTTTACTATAAATAGTAAGTTTTACTTTGCTTATAACTCTTTATCCGTCGGGCTTTAGGAGTTGCGCCCAACGTGAAAAGAGCTTAGAATAATTAGGAGAACGGGTTGGTGAAGCCAAATAGGACACTTACTATTTTTGGCCGAAAACCTTCAAGACTAGTAGACATCGCGGCCGTCTATAAATAGTAAGTTTACTATTTATAGTAAGTCGCGAATTCTAGGAGTTTTAGTTGTAGTTTGATTATGATTTCTTTCCCATTGCTTAGTACCCTTATTTAAAGGGTTGTGAACTCGTTTTTATGCATTCATTAATCTATTTCGAATTTATTTAGAATTTATTTCTATTTTCTGCTCTCTTTTCTCGTGGATTCAAGAAGTCTCTGTGAGGAGTCCAGAGAAGTTCCGTGGATTCGGAATAGTTATCCTCTTGAGGAAGACGGTGCTCGACCTCACGTCCTCCCTTGCGTCACTTTTTTATAGAATAGAAATTACTGAAATGCCCTCTTATATTGTCTTTATTTAATGGAAAAAATTAGCACTGTGGACAAGTTCGTACTATGCCTTTTTTTTTTCTTTTGCCATCCGAACTCACTAAAGTGAATTTTTAGGGTATGGAGATAGGGTTTTTTATGAAAATACTCCTGCCTGTTAGGGTAAACCAGCTGGAAAAATCATGAGTATTTTCGTCTCTCTAGGTTCGTCCGTACTACTAGAGGTCTACTTTGGTGATTTAGGTTTTTTTTTCGGGTCAAATGAAAAAAGGTGGGTAGTACGTCAGGTCTATACGACACAAAATCCCTATTTAATAAGGAAGCAGATAACACGTAGTGCCATCGACAGGTATGGCGTGATGATGTCACCAAGTTCCGTGGCCCCACTATGATGTATGTGTTATTTATATCCACATGCCAAATCGTTTTAGGACAGCCTAAAAAAATGAGGTAGATCTGAAGCTCAAGTGAACCACATGACAGAAAGTATTGGAGATTGAATGCTTATAATTGAAAACTTCTCGCTGTTGGCAGAAGTTTCAGCTAAAGCTGATATTTGTGTTTTCATTTCATTTAGGTATTTGTGAGCTGAGCTTATTAGCAGATTGGATGTCAAATAAATATCATGGCGGGCATTATTGTCCCACTGCTTTACCTGGCGTGGTCTACTTGAGCTTTGGATCTGCCTGGTATTTTAGCCCATGCTCTAAAATGATACGGCAAAATGGATGAAAAATACAGATACGATAATGCACCATTGAGATCGCACACCACCGGGTAATCCGCTTCCCTTTAAAAACAAAAATTAAAGGCCCACATGATAAGTGTATGTCATTCAGCCTAGTAAACATACACAACTACCTATAATAATTACATGGACCAAAGATCTTTTTAATTGAATTACTAGATGAGTTGCATGGGCTTTTTGTTGTTTCTATGTGGTGTATATTAATTTTTTATGGTGTGACACACTATATGTTTAAAATGTTCATTTTTTATTCTTCTTAATATCAATGTGGGCTACATCTATTGGACGGGTTGGATAACATAAAAAATATCATGTAGGCCTCACAACTCTCCACCACCTATTTTTTAAGATAAAAAGTGCACATGGCATAATGGTATTTTCACATTCAAAAAGCACTTCCTTTATATTTTGATCCATAGAGGCATTATTTGGTAAATTCCTAATTCTTGAGGAATTTTATTGCAAAAATCCCTAACTTTTTCCGTAATAAAATACCAATTGGTCATCAGGGAATGATCCCATGCCCTCGAAAGCATGGTAATTGCCGTACGGTTGATCTCTTGATGTTTACGTGAAATCTACACCATGAATCCAGTCTACCTTCATGTATTCACCGTACATCCCAGGTATCATCGTGATCTGAAACTTCTGTGGGACACACCACCGAGAATTTCTCAGTCATGCTTTCATGTGGTGTGGCCCACTTGAGTTTTCAAATGACCTGATTTTCAGATGGTCTCTTCATCTCGCTGGGGCTCACGTGATCACTGCGTTGGATGGCATAGACATAACACGGTGGGCCCCACGTGGAAATCTCTGTGATGGGCATCATCCTCCCCAATGTCCTCATTGGTATGGCCCACCTGACATATAGATTAAGATGGGTTTTGGATCAACGCCTAACATGAGGGGTGCATCTAAATTGGACGGATGGATGGGGCCCCACACAGCTCGAAAGGTATGGTAATTACGGAAGTGTTTAAAGGCATGTGATCATTGCCGTACCACGTGTGGGTGTTTTTTCTGTTCACGTATTTTGTTGGGACTACAGTTATAGTTCACCACCGTTTTGGAATTCCTGGTGACTTGTCCTCCTCACATGTGACACCTTTGTGAGAATATCCAGACCCTCCAAGTCGTGGGGCAGACTCTGGACGGAGCTATCAGATTCTTAGTGTAATGTTTGGGGATGTCTGAATTGTTTTCCGGCCATGCCAACATTCCTTTTCAAAAATAGTGGTGAACTATCATTAGAATCATCAACTCTCCGGGCCCAAAATATAAGCCCCGGCCCAGTATCTGACGAAATGTAGGGCTGGCAGTGGGCCTTGGACCAGGCCAGACCAAAGTCTATCCAAACCCGTATTGCAGAGTAGAATCCGGGTCTGATCACTAGATGGGCCTGTAATGGGCCTAAGCACAGCCCAAGATTACTATGCTGGACCTAGAGAGTATCGACCCATTCCCACATGATCCGGCCCGTTCATTAGGTGTGAGCCACTAGGATAGGACGTGCATTTATAAAAATTAATATATTACAAAAATGCCCTTGAAAACCCTAAACGGTCTGGACTTGGGCGAGGCTGATGGATTGGTAGTAACAGTTGAAGCCCAGCCCAGTTAGCAAACGAGCTCGTTACTTGGATCAGGCCCATAAATCGGGTCCAGAACAAGCATGGCCCATGGTGGACCAATCATGAAAGCTTGAAAGGCTAAACTAGGGTTTGCACTGGACCTCAGGAGAAAATGCTGATGAAACTCAGCTCAGTCGGTCCGTTTATTCATTGGGTCCACAAAGTCACAGGCCCACCTAGCCTACTGGCATAAAGCCCTAAGCATGGTTTTAATGAGTCCCATATTACTACTTTGAGTCGACTCGGACTCAGTCAAACCCGATTTGGTTCGAAGGGCTCACAAGGTGTTCCAAAACGGCAACGGTGCCCATAATGGCCACCACCGTTACCGTTATGATACAGGCCATAACAGCTCTCACAGTCATTGTATTGATCATTATGGTTTTTTTTTTTTAAAAAAAAAAAAAATCTGTTACATGATTGTTACGGGCTGTTACAGATTTTGTAATGGACACCACGCCTGTTTTGACCCTATAACATGTAACGGTTATGTCCGTTACCGTTAAATAACGGCCGTTGCATAACTGGTTTTGAATGCCTCGAGGGCTTAGAAAGGTTGGGCTGATTCATCTCGCGTGAGTTGCAACTCAACTCGAGAATGGATGATGCGGTCTGTCGCCGAGTCTTTAAGCCGTAAACTCAAACAATGTTGGGCCGCTTGTTGGGTCAGGCCCTGGAGCTCAACAGGCCCAAACCAGCCCATTTAGAAACTCCCCCCCTTTAGTACTTTTAGTACTGGAACGATCTACTTTTTTTAATACTAAACAGTAGAAAAGGGAGGGTTTATGATAAAAAGGTGGGGTGTAAATATCAGCTCCCTTTTCTGCAGGGGTATGTTTGGAGTTGTAATCATTCATGTGGGTGGTTGGAATGCACTTTGTCAAAAGACTAGTGTTGTTCTTTTTAAGAGCGTGGGCTTTATTGTTCTTCTTTTCACACGCGTGTGGGACCCCTGCACATCCACATGGAGGCACGCGTGCCAATGGGACACGTGTGCTTGGTCATTTCATCGGGTGGATTACGAAGTTTAGACATGGCTTAAAAATCAGACCGTTGTCACGCTTTGGGTGGGCCACTGTGTAGAAAAGAAACGGACGGCTGGAAAGCCACATCTTCTGGATATGACTGTCACCGAGTATCCGGATTCCATGAGTACCAATGGACCCGACCAGATTTTAATAGGTCTAGGTCCCATCGGGTGATGTCTGCCTGTCACCGTTTCCGCCCCATTAAAATAGGGTATATTTGGATTCAAGTCGGGTCCATGCAATGGACCTGTATAAACGCTGCTGGAAACCTAAGTGGGGCCCCACCATGATGTTTGTGAGAAATCTACTCAGTCCATCCGTTTTTTTAGATCATTTTAGGACTTGAGACAAAAAATGAGCAGTATCCAAGAATCAAATGGGCCGCACTAAAGGAAAAGGTGGGTAGGGAAATCTCTGCCGTTGAAACCTCCCTAGGGTTGACAATGATGTTTACATGCCATCTATACCGTCCACAACTTTATTTATACTGACATGAACTGAAAACACAAATATTAGCCTAATTCAAAGCTTCCGTGGCATATTTCAACTGTGTACCATCATTCCTCACGTTTTCGGCCCACTTGAATACCGGATCCTGCTCAATTTTGACCCATGTCCTAAAATTATCTAAAAAAACGAATGGACGGAGTGGATTTCTCACAAACATCACGTTTGCCCCACCTAGGTTTCTGGCAGGAAATCCGCGTCCTGTATAAAGTCTTATCTGGTCGGGTCCAGTCATGTCCGTGTCTGGTCGGGTCCAATAGTAGAATTCCATATCTTCAATGTATACATATTATTCTAGCAAAGTAAAAGAGGTTTTCCAAGCCACGCGTGTAAGAGCGCATTTGCCTACCATGTACGTGTCAAAGCTACATGTGTATATAAATGCCTCTTATTTGTCTTGAACCCAACTCGACACTTAAATCAAAAGACCTAACAAGTACCCAACGAGTACCTATATATCCAGGCCTGGGTCTTCAAAAACCAGACCCGGACCACAAAAGACCTGGACCTAGCGAGACCTGACCCGGTTAACCGAGGTGCATGTACTTAGGTCCGGGTCTAAGACATGACTTGTTTAATTTTAATTTAGGGTAGTGCTATCATACCCTCTATTTTATATTACGTATATTAATTTTAATATTTTAAAATTTTATTTATAACAATTTTATTTTATAATATTAGATATCGAGTCAAGTAGGGTCGAGTCTTCGAGTTGGGCTAACCGAATTAAACTTTGAATCTTTCTTTTGGAGGCACTTTCAATTGAAGTTCAACATATCCTCTGTCATTTGGAAAGCAATATATTGCTTTTGCTTTTGCATTCGAATCATATGTATAGTTGAGTAATTTTTGAAAATCTACTAAGGAATATATTTCCGACAAAATCAATGTTTGGGGGGCCACCTTTACCTAAAACTTATTAACTCAGGTCGGAGTCTATACTCCCAAAAAAGTGGAATCAAACTCAATTAATCGCGCGCTCCCGTACATATCATCACCCTTATTGAATTGATTCCTCTAGTTCAAGCTTCCATAAGCTTAACTTTGATAGATTTGCTATTCTAGCTAAGAAGTATTTTGGTGCAAGTAGTAAGAATGCATATACTTGTAGAGGGAGCTTTTTAAATAGGTGTGGTTGATGGAGCATTTGCATGTGTAGAGAGAGGCGAATGTTGCTATAGACAGTTAAGCATGCCCTTCTTTACATTATAAATGAGTGTAAATGAATAATTATTACTTCATAGAGTACTTGATTGAGAGAAAGAAATTTACACGGCAATTTGGCATCGAAAATCAGGGAGTAAACACGATGAAATTGGATCAAAATTATGGCTGTAAAATTTGTGGGGCCCACCGTTATGTATGTGTTTGATCTACATTGTCCAGCTGCTCTACAAACTTTGTTTTAGGTCATGACTAGGGCTATCAATGGGCTGAGCCTAGGGTACGTCTAAGCCCAAATTTTGAACTATTTTGGGCCGTGTTGTTGGGCTGACCCTATTCAAAATTCTGTTTTTTCATACGCGAGCCCGGCCCATTTACACCCCCAGTCATGAGCTTAAAAATGAGCCAGATTTATAGCTCAAATAGACAACACAAGGGTGGAAAACAGGTGGAATTGAATGCCTTTCTTTGAAAGTTAAAATGAGTGTAGGGCTCATATGGATGTGTACCTGTCATCCAACTTATTCATAATGTCACAAGCATATGGATGATGGGAAAACACAAATATAAGCTTGATTCAAAACATATGTAGCCCCCAAGAAGAATTGAACAACAAGCATCCAATTCCCACCTTTTCCTATGGAGTGGTCCACTTGAGCTTTGGATTTACCTCATTTTTAGACTCATGCCTTTAAATTAGTGGTAAAAATAGATGGACGATGCGGATCAAACACATATATAATAGTAAGTGCCATAAATTAAGTGGAAAAAAGTCTCATTTCCTCAATTGAAGTATAAAAGATCTCCAAATAAACTTCCTATCAACATCAACTAATTATTGCTGTTGAATGTAAATACAAGAGTAAATAATAATTATCCATTTACACCTAATTTACTCTGTAATTTGTAAAACAAACTTGCCCATGCAGGCAAAATTCACAAATCTTGTTTACTTTGGTAAATGTTACATGGCGGCTCATATATTAGAATGGTTTTTGTTCTTTCATATCTTTTAAAAATGGGAAAATAATTTTATTGCAAGGAAAATACGTTCAAAATTTTCAACCACATGGACATGCACGTTACACGTGCATGCATGTAAATGAGCAGGATTCCATGCACGTGGGATTAGCAAACCTCTTACTGGACCATCAGTAGGTGTCACCACACGATCAATACAACACATGCATATAAGTAATATAGAATACGTGTGTAAGATCTAAGCTTTCTATGTGACTGGTCATAATGTTTATATTGGCTGCCTAAAATTCCAGGCCATTTCGCTCATCAGGAGTGGGGTCCAGTGTGCAAAGTAAATTAACGGTTAAAACAAATCTTTCTAGCCGTCCACTCGTTTTCTAAGTTGTAGTACACGTGAGGTGTGGAACGGCCTGATTGTAGAATAGAACATCCGATCGGTGGATGTATTTGGTTTCGTTGGTTTTGTATGTCGAAAGATCTCATGGTTTTCTCAATCCTATGAAATGAGCCAACTTGATAATATACAATCTCCCGCATGTGTTGTATTGACACGTGGGTCTGCTGTCATCAAATTAATGGGCCCCATTGTGATAGGAATGACCTAAAAATCACAATAACCAGAATATCCTGTCCAATCATTTAATGGCCATAGACTAGATTAACTGATCTGTGTAATTTGGGTCATATATAATCCATTCATACCAGGACACAAAATTGAATAATCTGATTTGACTGGCATGTGTTTCATGTGTATGGTATATAAGACAGTACTGGATTGCCTACGGTGGAGGCTGCAATGACATGCCCAATGAAAAAACATCACAAGGATGATTTCAGATGAAAAGAGTTAAAGCATATAATTTTATTTGATAATTACTTTTTACTATCGTTCTTTATAAAATAAATGTTTATAATACTTTTTCATTGAAACCATGTCTTATCTCTAATATAAATCTTACTATGTTAATTACAAATAAATTAAACCCTAATTAATGTGTGATTGCACGCACTATTCATTATATCTTCAAATGTGAATTTAGCAAATGCGTTGTAATGAAAAAAAAAAAAACAATTTATGAATAAAATAATGCTTTTGCCCTTTGTTATGGCTAGTGATAGAGTTGATGGGCCATATCACATTCTTTCTTAACAGGACTTACTAGTTGGACGGTTAGAATGGATGTGTATATGTATGCCATACGTATGGGGATAGATGCCATATCTTTAAAAATGAGGCATTTTGAGTAATTAGTCGTCGCACTTCTATTTAAATAGTAACTTCGTGTTGAAAGAGTTCCTCCCATTGTCGCATCCTCGAGGTTTCAGTGCTCCTATAGTTTTTTTAATTATTTTTTTAAGTGCCTAGTCACCTGGTCACCAACAATATCTCTAGTGACCAAACTTTGTGGGGCCTATTGTGATGTATGTATCTCATCCACGCCATCAGTCCACTTTGCCAGCTTATTTTAAGGAATGAGCCAAAAAATAAAGCGCAGATCCAAAACTCAAAGTGGACCACACCACAAGAAACAATGGGGATACTATGTCCGGTGTTGAAACCTAATTAGGCTCTACTGTGATGTTTATTTGTCATCCAACATGTTCATAATGTCCAAAGGACCTAAATGAAGGGCAAGTACAAATATTAACTTGGTATGTAACTTTTGTCACCCTAAAAAAGCTTTTAGTGGTGGGCGTTTGGTCCCATTGTTTTCCGGTGGTGTGGTCCCCTTAGCCTTTTAGGGGTCGTTTGGCACTATGGATTGGGGGGGATTTGAGGGGGTTCCAAATCCCTTGGTTGTTTGGTAGCAAAAAGTAACAGGGGGTTTCCAATCCCCTCTTTGCGGGGGGTATCCACGGTGAGAGTTTGGATTACACCTAAAATCATTTCAATAGTTGCAGGTATAACATGTGTGTCACTATACACTATCATTCAATTGGCCACATGGGGCACTAATGATGATTAGCACCGTCCAAACATTGTTTAGAACTGTCCAAACATTGTCCGTGTAAATCAACAATTAAAAATCATTGGTCAGTCACTCAGACATGATCTTGTGCTTGTGGCCCATTTCAGACTTGAAATTTCATCATTTTCGGGCAAATCATATATTTCAGCGGGCTTATTACAACCATTGTTTCAAAAATTACATATTTCACTAATTAAATATATTAAAGTTATTTTAGTAATTAAATTCAAACCCCAGTAAATACAGCATGGATAGGTACTTTTGGATTAAAGTTGATTCACACTCCAGGGTGCTAAACACACTGGGAGGATTGCAATCCAAAGAGTTTCTAATCTCGGGGGTTCCAAACCCACGCTCCCAAACAGGCCCTTAGTCTACTTCTATTTTAATCTTAAACACTAAAATAAGCTACAGATGGCTAGCATGGATGAAATACATGCATTATAGTGTGCCTAATAGAGTTTAGTCACTACGGGTAATAAACACCTTAGTTGTATTATACCCTGTTTTTTACTGATTTTAAAAAGCCAATTAGAAAAGCACATGTGTCATTGCATGAGAAATGTATATCCTTTAGAGATATTTGGAGTGCTCTTTACAAAAGTACTATTGACAATGATGTGGATAATACATGTCATCTAACGACGAGGCACAACTAAAACGTTAAAGAGGTGAAAAGTTGTAAGTAGAAAAAACGATTAAAGGGACATGTCAAAAATAAAATAAAGGATTTGAATGATGGACATGGCTACGATTTAACTGCCATAACCATATAATAAAGGAATAAATGCTCGAAGAGAAGTCATAATAGATGTCGATAAATAGTAGAAGAATTTAACAAAGTAATTCGTCTTATACCAATCTAACAAACTAATTAATTTTATTTTATCAAATTTATCTTTATTTATCATAATTAAGCTTTCTCCTATGGGCGTGTTTGGCTAGGTGGATTGGAAGGGTTTGAATGGTATTAGGGTGGATGACATGGATTTCAGGGTAATGATGGTTGCATTAGTTGATCGGTGCAAGATCCATATGGGATTTGCTATATTGAGTTTGTTTGGCACGCCCGACCAATCTCGGGATTAAACCTTCCCATTCCTTCCAATCCTTCACAAAACATGTCTCAGGCAAAATTGAACGGATTAGGGTGGATTGGATGGGATTTAAAGGTAATGATGGTGTTGTCAGTGGATTGTCTTAATATCCATGGGATTGCTATATCCCGGGATTAGATCACTCAGTCTGTTTGGCACGCTTGACCAATCCCGGGATTTAACTTCCAATCCCTTTCAATACCATCCAATCCCTTCCAATCTGCCCGGCCAAACAGGCCCTAAGAGTAAAGCATGCTTTTGCACTTAATTAATTTCGATATCAACATCATTACTTTATCTTTAAGAAAGGGATATGACAATTCTGCTTATAAAAGTTCCTACAATAATTGCCAGATCATCTTATAACTATTTGTAAGTGGTTTTTTTTTTTTTGGTTAGATTGTTAGTACACCGACTGTTAGTTCACACTTCACTGTTAGCCACCCCTCCAGGATTCGATACCAAGACCTCAGACCTTGGTGGTGAAACGATGCATCTTTCAACTATTTGCAAGTGGTTGAACAACACCGGGGTCTCTTTCAACTATTTGTAAGTGGTTGAACACGTAATCAATCTTCTCAAATTTTAAATTATATAAAATTTCACGTCACACAAAATAATTTGAGAGCCAACAAGTGGGTGTTACCCTTGGCGTGTTGGGCCACCTTGATGAATTTATTTTTCATATACCCTCAGCCCATCCGTTTTCTCATATCATTTAATATGTTATTCCGAAAATTAAGTAGATTCAAATATCCGATAGACCACACCATTGAAAAATTGGTGAATAAAGATTAAAATCGCTTTTTTTAAGCCACGAAAGTTATGTATCATGCTCATCTTTGTATTTTCCCTTCATCCAGTTTGTTTGACCTTATCAACGGGTTGGATGTAAACGGATCTGCTTACAGTGGGTCTTGGAAAGTTTTTAATAGTGAGCAATCATCACTATTTCTTGTGGCGTGGCCCACCTTAGATTTGGATATGCTTAATTTCTGGAACTTATCACCTACAGAGGGTAGGTAAGGGCCCATCGTTTTGGAACTTATCACCTACAGAGGCAAGGTAAGGGCCCATCGTTTTGGAACTTATCAGTACCGTAACTTCTCGTACCGTACCATCCTTTCCGTCAACATTCCAGTTTTGTAGATCATCGGTACTGCGAAAAATGTAGGACCCACAATGAATAACCCATTCAAGAAAAATCAAGACGGTCCGATCATCATAAGGGCCCCAATTTTGGAATGAATGGACAACCGACGGTCTGATTCGACACAGTCAGTGTAGTCCATCTAGGAGGAAAATCACTTCAATTTTTCAGAATAGAGATCTTCATGTTGGGACCCACTGTTTTCACGGCACTGATTTCCCACATAAGTTGCATGTTGCTGAGAAAGACAGCACGGCACCGGAAGCTGCCGATGTTTGTATTCATCGGTTGTCCGTACGAAATTCCGTCCGTTTCTGACAAGATGCCCGCTCTTGTAGTCCGCGGAGTACTGAAGTGAACTTGTAATCTACTAGTTGGCCACAAGAATCGATGATCGAAACCGTTCAATAGGCATGTCCCACCATTAATAGGCTGCGAAAAAAAGTAAGAGTTGCCAAAAGAGAGTAGCATTCTACATCTGGATATATAAATCATAAAACGTTCAGCCGTTTACATTCAAGTCCTTTTTGAATGGTCAGGATCATATTTACATTCAACTCTCTGTTTGTGACCCACCGATGGATGGCTGAGAAGAGAAATACAACAACGGTCGACATTTAACTGAAGAAAGACCCGAGATTGGTGGTGTGGGTCTTTTCATGTAAGAGAATTTGAGTCATGGTAGATTCAAGATGGGACGAAACAAACCAACGGTCTGGATTTCCGAAGTATGGTCCCACTTGTCAGAACAAAAGGAGCTCGAGTACCTAGTCCCGATACGCGGGTCTCTTTTCATATATAAAATCTATTCAAGGCGGGAAGAGAATAGTACGTCTCTTTTTCTTCTTCCCCCTCCATCGAAATTCTCTTCCAACTCCAAGAACGGCTACTGCTCAGGTCTCTCTCTCTCTCTCTCTCTCTCTCTCTCTTTGAATTTTATTGCGGTTGATACACTGATTGATTGAATATCTTTTTCCGTTAAACGCTGTGATCTTTCTCTGCAAGAATCCAAGAAATCTTTCATAGAAACCCTTGATTCTATCTGTTTGCATTGATATTATGGTTTCTTCTTATTCTTCTTCTTCGATTTTAAACATGAATTCGTAGATTCATGTCGGGTTTCGTGTATAAGGACCGTATACTCTGTTTTTCAGTTCAGTACAGGTGGGGTCAATGGCACAGTGATCCAGACCCTTGGGATTTGATTTGACCTAATTCCAATGGACCATGCCCCAAAAATCTCCCTGAAGGACGATCCTAACTACCGATATTTGGATTTTTTCAGTTGAATGTGGACCGTTTTCTGTTTTGCTTGTTGACCGTATATTTTCAGGAGATAGATTGAAATCTTATGATTTCCCTACCGTGGATATTTTGGGGTATGGTCCATACAATGTGGGCCCAATAGACCAAGGGCTTGGATATGACTCAACCAAATAAAAAATTATAATCTCAATTTGGATACCCACCCTTTCCTTTAAGATCAAACCATTAAATTTCTCTACAGATGCAATGAAAAAAATAAAAATAAAATAAAGGGTCGTTGAGCATCCTACAACCTACTAGCTACTATGACAGTAATCACGACATTCCCCCGCTCCTTTTCTATTTTAGGGAATACATGCCCAAAGGGAAGCAACTCATGCTTTAAGGAAAACCTTTATCCAAGTAACCATCATAATCCTTCACAAAAGAGTCTCTACATGTTTGTATATGGATTCTTGAAGCAAAGAAAACCCTAATGTAATTCTTGTTGTTGCAGGTAAGCAAATAATAGAATGAATCAACAATAATTGGAACCCTACACCTGTTTGGAAGAATCAAAATTGTCGAATAGAGATTAATGTTGGGATGAGGCGCGGACAATGTTGCTCTCTTTGAGATAGTTCGCACCCCTCGGTTGATTTGACCGGTGCAATATATTCCCCTGACGAGCTACTTCCAGGATATAATGCGTAACGTGGTTTTCCCAATTAGCACTGACTGTGAATAAACCCAACACTACTTTAGAGTATCTTCGTATGCCCAGGATAGAAGAGAAGAGAAAACTGTTTATTTTATTTTTTTAACTGCATTTTTTTTTTTGTCTATAAAAAGACCTTGCCTGTGTCCTTTATATGGACCACCCAAGATTGTTACAAGAGAATCATTGAAGAATGGACTGGTTCTGACCGTTTCTAATTGCAATTGATGGGCCAACTATTATGTGATACATTTCTCACAATGGAAACAATCCAATGATTATTGGGCCTCACTAAAACGAAGGCGAAACAGTAAGAAAGGGTTATGCATTAACAAGCAATTTGATTTTTGAATTTGAAATAAAAATATTAATTAAAAACAAAACTTTTTTTTATTTTTATTTTTTGTTTGAAACACTTAAACAATCCCCCACTTATTTTAAAACAAAAAAATCTGGGAGTAGCAAAGCACTATTGTGTACAATGTTGTCAAAATTGTTATCCTATCACAAATCGTATTAGGGGTTGAATCATATCAAATCGCAAATCATAAGAATTTTTTATTATTTTCTTAAAAATTGTTTTTTTTTTTTTTTGAAAAACATAAACAAATCAGATTTTTTTTTTTTTTTTTAAAACTCATCAATCTTCCTTTTGCCATCAAGCAAAGTAAAATGAGAGAAAGGGGGTCTTTTGCATTGAGTGAGTTAGAGCAACATTTGGAGTTTTTTTCTTTCTTAGAGAAAAAGAGGAGAAAGATAAGAGAAAAATGGGGTTTTGTAGAAGAAGATCAAGAGCTTTCTACCGCTGAAATCTTTGCATCCGGGTTCGTGAGGGTCCATCCACAATGTCGGTTCCTTCGATTGTCTTCTCCAAGGGTTGTGTTGAGAATTTTTTACAATCCCTAGTTGGTGAGAAATTCATTTTTTTTTTTCATGTTGCTTGTTATCCATAGTTTGGGTATCCAAGAGAGGTCTCTTGATGATTGTACTTCCATTATTTCTATTATGGTGGATTTGTGCCGGACTAGGTTCCGTGGTTTTTCCCTTCACATTGGAGGGTTTTCCATGTAAAAAATCTTGGTGTCTCTTGCTTCCTACATGTTTGATGATTTGTTTGTTTGTGTTAAAAGTGATTTTCATCCTTTAAATCTTTTATATTGTTAATCCCATTGATTTGCACATAAAAGGGAAAGGTGTGTCGTTTCCCAACAAGTAACAACCAAATTCATGCTAGGGTGTCTGAAGGTATGGCCCTTGATAGAGTGGAATGACATAACAAGATTCATGTAGCGAACCCCAATTAACTGGGATAAGGCTTAGATGATGATAATGATGACTACTAGAAATGAACAAAATATCCTTGAATCCCATCATAACAATACAAACTATGTAAATTGGCCATAACGCACTCGAACAATATTAGAATTGCATGATCTTGGACCTGTTTGAAAGCTAACTCAATTTGATTTCAAGCAGGACCAATTTTGCATCATTCAAACATCTTTTGATACACGAAAAAAGTGGTGCATAAAACAAGTGTCAAAAAAACTTACAAGCCATCACTGCTCTAACAACTAATTAATAAAACTATGGACTTGTGGAACCACACAGTCAAATTAGACTATTTATTTGGGTCCAGATCTATCATTAGACGGTTGATCTAATCGATTTCCTTGATTAGGCAAATTTGATGGTTTGATGGTTGAGATATTTGATCGGTCAACCTATGTGGCCTTGATGCATCCTTTGATCTATCATTCCTGCTTTTGGATGCATTATTGTATCACCGTATGAGCTCACCGGAGTGCATATTGCTCAGCCCTCTGAGATTGCCATAAGGAACCATGTAAGCACACTAGAATGTTTATTTCTAGGCCACCTCAAATTGCTAGGAGCAACAGTAACTGTAACGTGCGAAAGCCGTTGTGCTAATGAAGAACCTTTCGGACCACCCAAAAGTTTCCTCATTAAAAAAGTTATAGTGTACATACAGAAGGGTGGGAGGGGAAAACCAATCTGACTTTCCTCTCTTTTCCATGCGGGATTACAAACTAAGCGTAACCAAAACAACAACTAAAGAAAATTAAACCTATCTCAACATTAACTGCACTTTAGCGATAAACTAACACTCCCATTATTGCTAAAATTTCTACATTGTTTTGTCAATATGCACAGTCATGATGCCTCAATCATGAAAGCAGAATCACTAATTATTCTTTAATTTCAAGATATTCATGGACACAACCTTTACTGGTGATTGCATTTTTGTTCGGAAATCTGATGTTGTGGTAGTTGCCACTAGCATGTCAATCACCAAACCTAAAGCTGGCCCGATCTCTCTGGTGAGATGCTAGAGTGTAGGATACCTCTGATGGCTCCCTCTTGGCATTGATTTCTTGCAAATTGCACTGAGCTACTCTCAAAGTTTGTGCCATCGAACAAACTCAATTCCTTTATTTTTTGAGATATAGAAGCACTACACTTTATAATTTCCGAACATACTGCATCTAAGTACTTCAGATTTGGCCTATGAACCCAAGATGGCCACTGTAGTTGACGTCTCATCTCATCTTCAAGCTGTGAGGATTTATAACAGTATCCCACTCCTCAATTGGCATTTTCCCATTATGATGCAAACAGGCATGCCATCCTCTACTGATTGTTTGAGTGCAAATTGTGCTTTGCCGCCTTTACATTCCACTTTTGTGCATGATCTGTAAATGCAATTGTATCAGTTCCATGTGTTACCTATCAATGCTCCTTTGTTGTAGATACCATTTCATGCACGATCTCGACAGATCACAATTTTAGTTGCTCAGCTTTCTTCAGAATGAGAAGCTTGACTCCCCAACCATCTTCTCTTTTTCAATCTGATCATTCAGATCGATATTCATGATTCCTTTTTTTTTTTTTTTCCCCCATTTGATCACACCCCTTAAGCCATCGCTCAAAACTGACCAATGATCTTGATTCGGTCCACCTCTTGGATTGATCAACCATGCTTGATTAGTACCCTCAATCTGGTCTAATCAAACTTCTGCTCGAATGATCAAATCTCTCTTTGAGTGATTTAATGATTAGGAACCTCTTGCTTTTATGCCATTAAGCTGGAAATTCACACAGGTATATCGTGAGTATGCATGAGCACACTGCAGTGTATATCTCTTGTTTCTCTCAGATTGGCATGTCGAACAGTAGCACACTGGAATGTTTATTACTAGGCTGCCTCAAACCACTTCACACATGTATTACTAAGCATACGTGCCAACTCCCAACTGCCAACTTATATAAATGCCACCACCTGTGCCAAGAGGGCATTAGTCCATACCATGTACAACCAATTGATAAACGTTCCACCACATGTTAAGTGGACATGTGCTTGAATATCTGAGCTATCCTTCAGGTAGCCCTATGGTGTAGATGCTCTGGCTGGAAGATCAGGTTGGCAAGAGTGAACAAATTAAATGGACAGCTAAAAATCATTGCCAAAGGTTTTTTAGCTGTCTGTTTGTTTTGTGCTTTAGGGTCTACCTGATGAGTGGTCTGGCCATCAAAACTTTGAGGATGACCTGATGAACGGCTTGGATCTTGCACTTGTGCTGTCTTGACATATGTAGTGACATGTGGAGAGGTTGGGCTTATGTGTGTGCAGTTGTCAAATGTGTATGAAATATGAGTATCTCATGGGCACATTGTAGTAGAATGCCCATTCTAATTGAACCTATGCATATGATACATTTTCTGACAGTTTTGCCTCTCAAGCTCACAGATCCATGTATATATTTTAGTTCGTCTTGGCAACAACGTAATAGAAATGTCCTCTTGGCATGATCTTGGTGGTGATGTGCTTTCATTCTCTCAATATCTAATGCTATTCCATGTACCCAGTCTCACGGAAAATTCACTGTTTATTGTCTCATTTATGGTAACATGTGCAATTCAATTCCGGTGTCTCTGTGTATAATATTTTCTATGGCGCTTTTTGTGTTTGTCTATAGGTATAATTTAATAATCATTGCATATAAATAGTGGGAGAAGACCAGGGGTTATTCTTTACCACTGCCTGCTAGGGAGTCCTGTAAATGCAATGGGCAGTATGCAATGGGCAGATTTTCCTCGTAGCTTTAGCCAGGCACATTCCTGTGCAAGGAGTACTGGTTCTTCTCCAAGAGGTGGTGATCAGGTAGCAACTACAACTGGTAATGAAAGTAGTCCAATGGTTAACAATTTGGATACCCAGGGAGAGGATATCCAGAGTCCAATGGTTGATGGGTAAGCATATACACTTAGCTCAAATCCAATTTCTAGATTTTAGCCATGGGTTCTTTATTATGTAGTTTTCCTATTGAAATGCACGAGCTTTGGTTGCAAATACTGCTTTAGTGACACAATTCAAAAATTTGTCTTCTCCATAAATAGTACAGCGAAGAAGAAGAGAGTCTCACGGATTGCAGGTGGAGGGCTTCGCCAGTTCAGCATAATAGGTTAGGGGTAGTTATATTGGTATACTCGATATTGTTTTGGGTGACATCGTGCCGTTCACCTGATGCACCTTTGGAGTTGATGTAATGTACTTATGTGTCAGCTAGCCATCTTCGAATCTTTGCACTTCTCCTAATGTTGCAAGATGAATTTGTCACACATGTTAAATTCATAAGAGAGTTTGCTGCATTATCGTATCGTTCTCATATCAGTTACTGTAATATGCCAATCTATTAGTCAAATGAGGATTGGATATTAATGAAGTTTAGACAACGCGCTTGATAATATGCCCATATATTAGTCAAATGAGGATTGGATATTAATGAAGTTCAAACTTATTTGCAAGCTTCAATCATTTCACATTGATTTTCTTGTTTTCAGTTTGTAAGAAGGTTGAGAGCAAGGGAAGAACCACATACAGCGAGGTAGTGTCTGGTGGCCCCCACCTCATATAGTATTATTATCAATATTGTTTTTATTTTGGTTTCTTTATATACTCTTGGAACATAAAACACCATAGAGAGTGGTCCTTGTTAGAAAATTTCAAATCAGTTTATCTTTGAAGGTCATGAAGTATTGGTCTAAACCATATATTTCTGTTTGGCTAAGATGCAAAAAGTTAGAATTGTTGCTGAACCAGTGATTATACACTCTGGAGCTAATGAGCCAATTTAATTTTGCTCAAGATCTAGACTGTAGAAGCATCATTGTTCAGGAAATCCAGGTTCCATTGTATGTATGGAGAGTCTGCGCGAAGTATATGAAATGACAATTTATGCTTGTAATGGGATAAACATGGAAAATTGAGGGCCATCTTTGTTGTCGAAGGAATGAATTCATTGTGGGGACAGTGATTGCTGATGGCATCTGATGGGCCACCATCACGTCCAAAGAAATCTGTTGTTTCTCCTGGCAAATTTCTTCAATAGAAATGTAATTTATTTTCAAAAAAATTGGCCTGACAATTTGGACTCTTGCCGTACGGCCTGACAACTGTTAGCACATATACAGTGACATAGTTATCTTCCTTATTCCAAATGCAGCCTAAATTATTCTGGATTTTCTTATCTCCTGATTAGGGATGTAAATGGGCTGGCCTAGTTGAGGCTCTTCCACGCCAACCTAGGCCAAATACCCAGATTTTGGTCAAACTGATAAGCACACAGGATTTTGTTCTGATAATACTAAAAGAGATATCAGTCTGAGATTTTTTTTCAAGGATTGAGATTGACTGAGAACTGTGGCCAGGCATGTTGTTTGGTTTCTTTTTGAAGGATCGATGCAGAAGTAGTTTTAATGATTAAGAGTTTCTTTAGTGAAATTTGAACTACCCATATGTTGAAAATAAAATATGAAAATGTCCTTGCACTTACTGAATGCCATGAATGGCTTAAAGGTGCGTACCGCTGTATGCTTCTTGAAGACTCGAAGCCTCCCAAATGTGCAAGGGACTTTGCAACACTACCCTGGGATTTAATTAAGCCTGGCTCGATCCAGTCTTCCAACGAGCTTCCACTACTCAGCGAAGACACAGTACTTGACCTTTGCACTATATGTGCAAAATGAATTGAAAAGAAGGAAATGGAGATGAAGAAGTTCCATCACCTAACTCCCAACTTCTTTTATAGAAGGATATTAACTGTGCAGTTAATAAAATGCACAGTCACAATGTACTGCAGTAATGACAGGATGCTTCTAGTTTAAGAGACCTCTCAGCTCCCTAGATGGGCTTCAATACTTTATGTCCTGTCATCTACTTCATTGGGCTTGATGCCCAACGGATAGGTCCATCTGGAAAAGAGTTAAGGCATGATGGAGGCCGATAGCCTAGCCTGCCAAGTGCACCACTAAATCGCCACATTGTGCCTAAGCAGCCCTATAGCTCACTGCCCAAGACCATTTATATAGTGGAATCTTAAACAATAGGTATATAGGAAGGATCCTATATAAACCACATTTCATCTCTACCTCACTTCCAATGTAGGACTAAAACAGGGCTTAGGTAAAGAAAATTTTAAAATTAATTCAACACCATATGTTCAAAAAGCATAATGAGCAAGCATTTTATACCTATAAAAAGGCTGCAGGCTTAGTGAATTCTGCGGTAATGCACAACGGGGGTGTCTGCACATGTGCATAGACATTCTTTGTCATGATTGCAACAAGCATATTGGTTGATTGGTCTGGTGTAATGGCATGTGTCGTCTTTTGAAAAATGTATTGTATATAATTTCTAGTTCATAAATGCAGTGTATTCGAAAAAATATATCAATAAAAATATAATAGTGCTAAATAACATATAATAAATACCTGCTAAGATACAAGAAAAGAGAGGAAAAATTAAGGTTTTCCTGGTTAGCTGTGTTGGCGTGTGTCTGACATGTATCTCACACAGGTGTTGGACATGGGAATTTTGTAGAATAGTTGAACTGTCAACAAAGTATTCAAACAAGTCTTATGAAGTATTCGCCTAAGTGATACTTTGATGCAGCCCAGGAGAGTGGGCCCTGTGATCTGACCAATCAGTGAAGTGGGCAGCATGATCTGTCGATCCAATGAAGTGGGTCCACGACCTATCCGTTCTGTGCAGTGGACCCTGCAAACTCTCCGAACAAAGAATTTCCTCACAATCTGCTAGACAGTATTGTTGGCCCCTGATGGTGGTTTGAAATGTGGATCCCCCACAAGGTGGTCCAATTGACTTGCGGCCCATATGTTCCATACGGTTGGGGCTATTTCTTATGGCAACAGTTAGTAACGAATTAGGCAAGTTTCCTTTGTTGTGTTTCCGTCACTTTTTTATGGACCACCTCAAACAATTCAAGAGCTACACATTGATCCCTTCTTCGAGCATATTGATTTACCTTTTGAACGAGCCTAAAATTATGGGATTTTGACATGAATTGAGTTAAGGCCAACTTACAGAAGTGTTGTATGGTTGTGATGGGAACTGGGAATATTATAGCAATTGTTAATATTTTAATTAAAATAGATGCTTGGGATTGGAATTAATGAATCTTAGTATTAGATTAGGGTTTCTTTTGCTTTGAGAAACAAATATATAGACACGTAAAGACTCTTTCATGAATAGATGAATTAATTATGAATGAAATTTCAGTTTACTCTAGGTTTAAACCTGCAAAGGATTTTCCCAGGGTTGCGATAGTCCTTTGCTGGAACTGAAAATACGATTCTTCTAGATTGTGTGGTAGATTCCATGCAATCATGATTTGGATGGATTCTGTATAATCGATCCCCGTTTTTTCCCTTCCATCTCCCACCTTTCAACCTACAAATTGTCTTCATCTACTTTTACTGCTTTTCCAATCCATCCTGCATCAGCATTTTTATAGGAAAGTATTGGTGAAGATTCTGAAAGGGAACTATAACTCATGAGATAATTTTCCAAATAATTTCCGGAAAAAAACTTTATAGAGAGGGTTAGTTCACTTTGTAATGTACACTGAAAAACCTGAATTGCTGATTTTAAGATTTGAAAGCTCTGAATCATGGCCAGTGCCTGCATCGATATGATTGCAATAGTTGATCATCCTGAAACAGAATCCAGCAACCAGTAGTCCGACACACTGCTACATAGAAACCAAACTGGATGATGGGATATCTCACTGTGCACTGTATATTTGTTTGCTATCATTCAGTATTTCTGTATTTCTTTTCAGTAGTTATTTGTCCCAGATGGAGTGAAGTTGATATTTGGTTCCAGGTTGCGGATGAAATCATAGAAGAATTTTCAGCAACAGACAGTGATACTGTGACTCTGAATCAGGTTTGACTCAAGTCAGGTCTCCTTAAGAACTAACTAATATCCGAATTTCTGAGATGATTGCAATGGATGGTATTAGAATATTTTGGTGATCTTCTCTCCATGGCAGTACGATGAGAAAAACATACGGCGACGGGTGTATGATGCAATAAATGTTCTCATGGCTATGGATATTATTGCCAAGGACAAAAAGGAAATACATTGGAAGGGGTTTCCCCGTACAATAATTAATGACATTGAAGAGCTACAGGTATGTCACATTTTGAGTCTATAATGGCAAGGTGTTGATCTATTGGTTCTGCTGGTTTTAACTCAGTTTTAATAAAACAGCACTCTTTTACTGTTTAGCAGAACTGACCATCACATACAAACTTGATAGCAGTTTGAATAGTTTTGTCTTTTCTGCAGGCAGCCCGCTTGAAGCTGATGAGTAAGATTGAAAACAAAGCAACCTACTTGCATGAATTAGAAGAACAGGTATTCCTTTTTTATTTATTTATTTTAATTTACAATAGCTTCTTTGTCATCATTATGCTTGCTTTTATTATTTTCCTTGTTATTTTCCAGTTGCCCAATTATTTACATGGTTGTCTGCATTGGTATATGATGAATGTGAAGGCTCCTCTTGAGCAGGTGCCTATGTGGCATGTGTGTGGCATCCAGGCCATTTATCAGGTTCACCACACCATGTATGTGCTGTGGCCTGAAAATCAGTCCAGTCAGGTCATCAGTTAGGACGTGTTTACATAAAAGTGGACAGTTAAAAATTGACCAACACTGCATTTGCAAGTACATGTGAGGTCCACCTGATGAACAAACTGCCTTGATCTATTGGGCCACAAGGCATGCACCATGGGACCTACATGATGAACAGCTGATATCTTGCATCTGCAGGTTGGCACTTGTGTGGGGAGTTGGATTTGAGATCCTACACTTGCAAATACATTTAGCATGGTTCTTTATTTTTGTGTTTAGTGAATGTTACATTTGAATCCTAAGGATAACATTCTTTGTGAAATGATTTTTTATTGTAGTCTTTCTTATGCTTCTTTGTCATTGTTGTTACTATTATTTCTAAAGATTGTAGGTCTTCATAACCTAATGCTGCACAATCAGCAAGTGCACGAGTTGGGAAATAATGCTGCAGGAGTTCCCTTGCCATTTATACTAGTTCGGGTATGTTTGATGTTTATCTCACTTTATTTATATTCATTATCTATGCAGATCAATGAAACGTGTAAGGCAGTGCTGATTTTTCCTCTTCCTATCATGATCATGGTGTGTTGTAAAGGCCATTATGGGGCCATAAAGGCCGTTACGTAAAGGTAATGGTGGCAACCGTTACACGTTACGGGGTCATAATGGCCGTAACAACCGTTATGGAAAAAATAACCTGTAATTGCCTCTAACGGCAAGTTACATATACTATAAAGGCCATAATAGCCCCATAATGGTTTATTACGGGACATATATAGGTTTTTCATACTTTTTAATCAACATTACAGGGCAGATAAACATTTTTTGGTGTTTTTTTTTTAAAATTTTTTTAAAAAAGAGGGAGACCGTAACGGCTGTTACGGGGCCGTAACAGCCTTTATGCCCCGTATCGTAAAGGTAACGGTGGTGGCCGTTACGGCCACCGTTACCGTTACGGAACACGTTGATCATGATGCACTCAAGTTCCTTTTTACTTTCTAAATTCCAAAAGAAAGAGATGCCATGATGTCATGTAAGCTGGAATTGCAGATTTGGTATCTATTATTTTTTTTCTCAATTCAGCCATAAAAATATAATTTCCCAAGAATACTTTCTCTCCCCTGTTGTCATCATAGTGTTTATGATTTTAACTACTAAAATTTTTTGTTAGTAGCAATTTCTCGAGCCCATACTTACCTAGCATTTAAAAAAAAAAAGGGAAAAAAAAAGAGAGGCTCTACAGGTTCTTTCAAGAATTTTTGTTTTCTTCTCCCAATGAAACAAATGTGAACATAGAACTTGGACTTTTTTGGTGGATCTAGAGGAGTTTGGCAGAACGAACCCTCTAACCCTGTATCTTTTTGTGGTGATTATTGAGGTCTAAGCAGGATGGGTGATAAGGGAATAGAGAGAGGTCTGTTTAGTTGATTTAAGGTTGGACATGACTTGCATGTAGCCCATCTTCAGTATGCTGTCAATGACATTCTCCTATTCTCTGAAGATTATTCAAATTGGAAATTTAGAAAGGGTGTTGACTTACTTTGATGCAGTCTCAGGTTTGAGGATTAATTTGTTAAAAAGTGAGATGGTAGGGCTCCAGCTAGGGGATTTAAGACTGGGAAGTTGAAGGCATACCCCTGTCTTCTGTAAGCATTGGCAAACCAGCTCCCAGCCAAGCGGTTATGGGATTTGGTGGTGGAAAGGGTGGAGCATAAGCTTCAACTACCTTTATTTGAGGGGCACTCTCGTAAAAGTCACTTTGTCCAGCTTACCTATTTCATCTCTCTCTTCAAATGTCTGATTGAGGTTATCAATTATACAATAAGTTCCCACATCATTTTCTATGGCAATGTAGGGAAGAAAAGAAAATTTTCATTTGGAAGGGTGGCCATGGTTTCACTAGCTCAGGGGGAAGGGGGTTTGGGGATAAAAGCTGCTCTATCCAACCTGGCTATCCATTTCATATCTCTAAATGAAGAGCTGTTTGGGAAGTGGCTTTGGAGGTTCGGCTATGAAACTGATGCAGGACATGGAAATTAAACATGATATGCAAAAAAAATTCAGGCTTAAGATCATACTAAATTAGAAACAATCATACAATTCCACACCCCACATAAAGTCAAGCACTCAATCAAGGAGAATCTATGCGGGTCCAGGCCTACACATGTTAGTGCTGGATCAATAAAAATTATAGACCAAACAATACTCGGAGAGTAAATTCATCCACATGCATAGAAATATTTCCTCAATCCAAGGGATTCACGGATTTCAATTTGGGGAATCTTAGGGTTTAAAAAGGGCATGGAAATAGGGATTTAGGACAATCTAAGGTTAGAGTTAGGGAAATTAGGTGAGAGAGGAGCGAAAGAGAGGAAAGAGAGAACCTGGAACCGATTCCGCACGTGTGGACAACTAACCTGCCTGATGCACGTGCGTTGGTGGTAGCGCGCATGTGTCTGGGGCCCACGAATCAGAAAAAGGCTAGCTTGGCCCTGGTTGGCCAGGGGTGGGCCACCTTCTCTCCAAGTTTCAGGCCAAACGGATGATCAGTTTGATCACAGTGCTCCGCCAAAGTTTCAGCCCTCCTGCAGGGCCAGATTTCGAAATTCTGCTGTAGGGGGAGAATCACTGCGAAAGGATGATGGATTTGATGATTGGCTGGTCGTAGGAGATGATGAATATTGATGGTAGGAGATGGGGGCGAATCGGGATGGGTGTAGCTTCGCACTACGGTAGTTAGCCCTTTGAAGAAGGGAGGGTTTTACACCTAATTGGATTTCTACAACTCAGAGAATTAGAGAAAAAGGAAAACATAGAATTTTATTAATAATATTTAATGGAAAAAAAAACCTACATAGGGTGTCTATTTATAATAAAACTCTATACTCAAAAACTAGCGCCATGTGCGCAACCTATTACTTGGAGACGAAGTAATAAAAAATAACAACTAATCAAAACAATCTAAACCGTCCATGATATTTCTAATAACAATAATAAGCAAAACTCAAAGTACTAGATTAATTAGAATAGTGGGCCACGATCATGAGAACCCATGGTGGGATTCACATGACTATCGGGTCCACTCCAACGAACCAAAATGCAATCCTCTAACTAGGAGGCCCTCCCTAGATGTCGTCGTCGATCTAGATCGATGGTGGGGCCCTCCTCCTCCTTGCGTACGTGCGTAGGGGAGGCGTGCGTGTACGCGTGATGTCCCCATCAGAAACTGATAGTTTTTGGAAGCAAGTTATCTCTTTAAATATGGACACAACAAGGAGGGTGGTTTTCTCTCTCATCTTCTTTTCTTAGTTTAAGGCATTCGGTATATGGAAGTCCGTGGTTAGTGGTCGGGTCGAATTTTCGGGGTGGTCTATGAGGTGGGAGGCAGCGCTCGAATAAGATTTTGGTAAGATGCGTGGATGGCAAATTCTCTTTCACTCGGGACTTCCTCCTTTATACCATATATCCTCTGATCAATTGGGCAACAATTGGTCAATTCTTTGGCATGATGGGCGGAGAGCTGGTTTGGTCTCTATGCATCTGCATGGATTTGAGGGAAGATGAGATGCGATAGTTTTTTGCTCTGGCCAACTGAATTTGGAGCTTCTCTTCTTTTTTGAGCAAGGATTCGGGACTCTTTTGCTGGAAGTGCCATCGTTGGGTAGTCAAATATTTTTACACTCTTCCCCAGTAATTTACGATCAACACCTACTGGACACTAAAGAGTTTGATTTGACACTTTCGACTCTCCCTTGATGCAACCAAATAGCCACACAAGATGGTTGGTTACAGTTCTGACTGAGCCAACATTTCAGATTGTCTTGATTGATGATCTGGATTTGATCCATGGTCTGATGATCAATTTGATAACATCAACAGTTAGATTACGTTGCAGAGTTGATGATATCAATCAGATGACCAATAAATTCATACGATATATTTGTTTTCATTAGGTTGGGTTTAGCAATGGGTTGGGTTTCATTAGATTACGTTTCTTAGGTTGGGTTTAGCAATGGGTTTTCTAATGAAACTGATCACCTACAACCTGTTGTAGGTTAGCATACACCCCCTTTTTGACAGGCATTTTCCTTGTAAATATATTCAGGAGAAACAATTCAGAACAAAATTCTGAAGGCATGAGAAGGTGGGTATTTAGTAAAAACTGCCAGAATCGCTACTAAAACTTGTTCATTGCTCATGGTGCTTCATTATGGAGTTACAACCATCTGACACTCATTTACTTATCATACTATTTTTATCACGTTGAATCAGCTTAGTTTCAGTTTGGATTTGCTTTCTTTTGTAAACAAACGAAGTTCTAAATCAAACCCAATCCCTCTTAATTTGGTCTATATTTTTCAGTAGGATATTCAATGCCCATAAACTGTTCCATAAATTAGAGATTGTGATGAGAACTTTGATTGTTGATACTATAATGCTCATCATTGTAAATGTGGGACTCATGCATGATGATTAGGACCATTGATTTCGTGGGCCACTAATTGAGGGGCCATATCCTAGAATCAAGGGGATTTGGACTGTGGTTCCCATCATATCTGTTGCCAGATGAAAGGGACAGCCGCTTGAATAAGTGGAATGGTCCACATCAAATGAACAAAACCACAGCTGGATGGTAAGAGTGGTCCAATCACTGCAGCTTTTTGCCTGCAGCCCATCCGTGTAGGTGGCCTGCCAGATCAAAAATCGCTGTCACCATACATATTTGCCATGCGTATGGTTATGATAAACGTGCAGAGAATTTCTATGAGGTTGAGAGGCATGATGCCATTTCTTGTTCTTTATATTTCGGTCTCAGTGAACAAATCAACAGACCAATACCCACTGACCCACGCACACAAAATGTGGTGAAATATGATTTTTGGCGTATTTGTGGGGTGCACTCCAGTGGTACGGGTACCACCATAACCTCAAGGTGGTACCAGATAGATGTGGGGCCCAGTGGTGTACACAGAATCCCACCTGTCCTTCCGATGCTTCATCTCAAAAAACCCTAGCCTCCCAAAATCAACCAAATCAAATCTCAGGTGGGCCATAGAACATGGAACATGTTGAGAGGGAACACCCACCAATTACTAGAGTGGTGGCCCTACCATATTGTAGATATAGAATCCAGTCTGTTCAGATCCTTCATCCATGCCAGATGAAGGGAAATCAAGCTGCATTATGACTCAGGTATGCCCCTGTTAAATTCAAGGGTGAGTATTCCCTCCCGGCTTGTTTCCTTTGCTCTGGCTCCCTTCAATTTTGGATCTGGATGAGTATTGGGTGGGGTTCCTTCAGGTAACAAACTGATGGATGGGTTGGATGGTGTGAATACATCACGTGGGCTCACACATGGCCGGTACCACTGGAGCCCACCCTTTGCATGGTAAATTATTATTATTTACTCTAATTATATATTCTAACATTCGTCTGTTTGAGGAAAGTAGACACGCCCACAGGCAATGGTTGAGATCGAGATCTCTCAAGACATGCAGTTGGTGCACTTCGATTTCAATGGGTATGAATTTGCTAAATCTGAAGTTCTAATTGCCTTGACTCAAGTGAATGGTTTTATTACTTAAACGTGTTTGTTACAGTCCTATTCTCTGTTTCTGTGGCTTGTTTCGGTTATGACATTGTCCTTGTTCTTATTGCCAGCACACCCTTTTCACTGCATGATGACACATATATCCTCAAGGCAATGAGACACTGCCGTGACCCAGAGCTCGCACGAGTCCTTCAAAACTCCAACTGTTCAGGCAAGTCCCTGGGTTCCACCCCCTTCTCGTGGCATTCCACAGTTCCAAATGCCTGACCCAACACCAGCATTTTGTTGTATTGTGATAAAAGACAAGGACTATAATATATTCTCAACAGCCATATTGATAGTAGTGGAAAAGACGCTATAACAGATTTGCTTTTTGGACTATCATATATATTTTCAACAGCCATATTGATAGTAGCGGAACGCTATGACAGATTTGCTTTTTCTTCCTTTTTTGTTTTTTGTTTTTTGTCTTTCAAGGATTTGGGGAGCCTCTAACTTGAACTTGGAGAGGCTGGAAAGACTTTGTAAGTGATAACTTTACACATAATTGATATATATACACCACGGATAGAAGCCATTTCACATTTAAGGGCAATCTATCTGGGGCAATTCGGATACGTACTTTGTACTTAGGTTGTTAGTTTGTACAAGTGGGGCCCATGTTATGTGATCAGGTTCATCTTTCTATTGTCCCATTAGGGATGGACAATGCCCTTGAATATCTCCTATATTGAAAGATTCCTACCCACTGGTCTTGGGCTTTCCCCTCCCCCTTTTCAAGTTGAATGTGGAAACATACTGTATTTTCTTGTCGACTATTCAGGCATGTAAATCTTGGTACACACATGTTTACTGTATATATGCCATGGAAAGAGCCAATCTGCAATTAAGGGTGATCTATTTGGAGCAAGAGCAGAGTGCAGCCCATGTTTTGTGATCCAAACCGTTGTTCTACCCTGCCCTGGCAGGGTTGGACAATGCTCTGAAGAACTCTCATGCTAAAAGATCCTATACATCCATATTGGGCTGCTTCTCCCCCCCACCCCTGTAGTTGAATGTTGATTCATGTTGTGTTTCTCATGTTGACTATCTATGATTAGTATCACTGGAGTAGATACATGAATCACTTTAAATATAAGAAGCCGAGTAGGTGGATTAGTCTGAGTGGAGAGAAAAAACAAAGATTGAACTGAAAATCTTTTCTAGAGATATCCATTTTCCTACAGAAACATAAAATACTCAGGCAGAACAGCATCCCTTGTCCTTTTCTTTAACTGCCTTTGTAATCATCTACAAAGAAAGATATGCCACTCTTCTCTAGTGCCCCTTTATGAGTATCCTATCCGGGTGATCTTTGAGTCATGGTTTGTCCATGTAGGTGCCTAGCAGACCAATGGTATGGAACCATGGGGCTCAATTGTACAAACTGAAAACAAAGTATATTGCATACCTTCTGACTAATGATGACATAGTTTCTATGATGAGCATATTACCATGTATCTGTGGGCATATGGGGACTCTACATTTCCAAGAGGCTATTCCAAGGATTCAATAAATTTTGGCTCATCTTCAACCCTAGATGCTTTGTACAGTGTGTAGTGTTGTGTAGAAAAATTTAGATAATGGTAGATGAATGTAATATAGACGGTAGTGTAGACTTATTTAAAAAGATTTTAGAGTATTCTTGGTTATTGGATGATTGTCACATTGCACTATTCTGACCACCATTGCCAAGTAACTAGAAGGTTCTTAGATCTTTACAAGAAGAGGCTTTCATTTGTAATCAACCTTTGAAACTTGTGAGCTTTTGAATTCTCAAGTGATAGAAAGTATTTTTCCTGAAAAGTGGCCCTCGTGCTCTCTTCTCTTCCAAGTAACTTATCTACACTTCGGTCAGTCGGGCTCAGGCCTAAGGCCAGGATTGGTTGAAGACTGGCCCTGTTCAAAATTTTTATTATGGTTGGTCCGGGTGAAGCCCATTGCTAACCTTACCTACACTTTGAGTGATCGGCTTAGTCGTTCAAAATACAGCTGTGAGTTGAGTGCCTCACTACCCATGCGGCGGACGATATGTGTGTGGTAGATGCATTCTCAAATGCTTAGCACCGAATGCGTATATTTAAAGCCAGCATACTCATCAAGTGAATGATGACAGGTTTACGTGTGTGATCATTGCGAACATGTGCAAGATCTGGGCCCTTTGTTGTAGGGGCCCAAATGTGAAATAGGGTGCTTTTTAACATCACTTGGAATGCATCCGTGTATTTCTTTTGACCATTGGATTTTTTGTTACATGGTGTGGCCAACTTGGTGAGACCAACACCCTGATCCATAGCTCAAAGTGGTAGACTGAGTCAAAGATACCTTGTTTCAACACTGAGGTCTTGGTATCAATTCCTAGTGGGGATGGCTAACAGTGAAGTGTGAACTGCCAGTGGGGTGTACTAACAAGCTAACCAAAAAAAACTCCCGGTGAGACGATTCAGCATGAATTTTGAGCCAAATCTCACATATGATCTGGCCCACCTTTTTGAATGGCCGTGGATCTTGCACACGTGTACCATGAATAGGAGTGATTGGACTCAAGTTTGGGGCCTAGATTGGAAGGTCAAAACACGTTATTTATTTTCTTTTCCCGCTCAATTTCTTTTAATTAGAACTTCCTGAGTGTTGATGGCCATTAGAGTCTTTTCCCCTGTGCGGCTCCATTTACTGATCCCAGCCGTTAATCTAGTAGGCCCAAACCACGATGGACCATGTGGAAATCCCATTGACTAGAGGTCTGCAGCCTTTATATGAAGGGTGTTGAAACGTGGATCGTTGATCCTAATTGGCCGGTGCATGGATGGTGAAGATCAGTGGATTGTCGACGTTCTCATCCATTGCGGCCGGGACCCACTAGATAGATGATCTGGACACCACCAAATGGTGGGAGCATTGCTGGAAGCGGATTGGGTGGTGACACTAGGTGGGGTTGGGCGCTGTGGGGCCACCGTGATTTACATGTTTTATCCATGCCGTCCATCCGTTTTGCTATCTAATTTCAGGTCATGCGCCCAAAAATGAAGCAGATCTGATGGTTAAATTAACCACACCACAGGAAATAGTAGGTATAGTGACACCCACCATTAAAAAACTTCCTAACGCCTCATCCAACCTGTTGATAAGGTCAAACAGACCTGGATGAAGGGAAAAACCAAATATCAGCTTGATCCAAAACTTTTAAGGCCACCAATAAGTTTTTAATGGGGGCGTTCAGTCACCACTGTTTCCTGTGGTGTTGTCCAATTGAGCTTTTGATTTGCTTCATTTTTGGCTTCATACCCTAAAACGAGCTGGAAAAACGGATGGATGGCATGGATATAAACACATATATCAAGGTGGGCTCCACACTCCCAATTGGTTTTGGCTGGGGTCATCACCCAATTCGCTTCCAGGATCGCTGTCAAGCCACTTGAGGAAGATCTGTGCTGCTACGAGTAGCAGAAAGAATTCCTCTCTCGGCAAGATCAGGGCCACTCATGGGGAGCTCACCTGATCTTGCCCTGACCCAAAATTAGGTAAGGCCACCTGACCAAGTGGGTCACATGAATGAGAAAAAAAAAAGGACGGTTAGGAAAAGACCACGAATGGTCGATATTCAATGTACAGGTGTGGCCCGGTTGAGGAGTATGGTTTAGTGCATGTTCAAAGTGGGAACCGCTGGATGAATGACCCTCGACTGCAGTTTTTAGGCACTTGCTGCTCACATGTAGCACATGAGTTGAAGATCCAAGCGGATCATCTGGACCGTTAAACTAAAACGCGGGCTGATCTGCAACTGTAGTGGTCCACACGCCTACAATAGAAATGGACAGTTTAAAGAACCTGATCCGTCCACATGCATGACCCACGAAATGAGAGGAACGGCTTGATTTTTTACTGTCCCCCTTATGCGTGGCTTGGGTCTCTCACACGTGTGCAGTGCTGCCACATGTCAAGCATGATGAAGTTCTTGAAGCTTTTACGCAGTGGACGCGGCTTCGGTGTATCCCTGACTGAGGGGCCCACCGTGATGTATGTATTATATCCACGCCGTCCATCCTTTTTTCAGCTCATTTTAGGGCATGAATTGAAAAAATGGAACAGATTCAAATCTGAGGTGGACCACGACACATCAAACACTGGTGATTGACCATTAAAATCTTCCTGTGAGCCACAAAAGTTTTGGATCAAGCTGATATTTGTGTTGTCCCTTCGTTCAGGTCTTTATGATCTTATCAACAGGTTCGATGGCAAATATACATTACAGTGGTCGCGAGAAGTTTTTAATGGTGGCCGTTCAATCACAACTGTTTCCTCTGGTGTGGCCCATCTGAGACTTAGATCTGCTGCATTTTTGGGCATGTGCCATAAATGATCAGGAAAAACGGATGGACGACGTGGATATAAGACAAATAAATCACGGGGGGCCCCACAGCCAGGGTTACACTGAAGCGACGTCCCACAGTGCATGCGTATCAAGCGTCATGCTTTGCCAGAGTATCAAATAACTCCCCTTCACTAAAACACCCTAGCCATCTCTCTCGATGCCGCTCTACTGCTCGGGACCGAAGCGTGGGCGGACTCATCTTCTTCTTCCTCAGGTTCTCACCTTCGTGCTTCTCTCAATTTTCGAATCCAAGATTACGGTTTTTTTTTTTTCTTTCTTTAACTCCCTTCGATTATTATCCGATCAAAACCTATTATTTAAGCTCATTTTATTGTTTATGTTCGGATTGATTGCGAGAATCACGTTAGTCAGAGTTTTAGATCTCCTAAGATAGAATTTGTGCCATGCCATCCGATGTAATGCTGGTTGCGTTTGGATGTGCTAGTGAGTCGAATTAGTTTAATCGATAGGAAGTGAGGAAAATCGATAATGGGTCTGCATATTTGTAATGAGGAAGTAATTGTCGTATTGCATTTTGTTTTTTGTTTTTGTTTTTTCTTTGAGTCCAACTTGAAAGTGCTGTAATTGCAATTTGTGCTACCGAGCTTTGATATGCATTAGGAAGGATATTATAGCTCGGTTATTTCGGCTTTATTAGGGCCTGTTTGGATGCCTGTAACTTTTTAAGTTGAAAGAAAGTTACATGTAACTTACTTACTGGTGTAAGTAATTTACAGGTAATCCTGTTTGGATGTAAGTTGTAACTTACTTACAGGTAACTTTGTTTTTGTGTTTGGATAACCTGTAACTTTGTTACGGGTAATAAGTTGGATATTCACACTAGATAGAATTGAAATAGGGAGTCGTTGAAAAATCAGATTGACACATAAAAAAGATGGGATAAAATTATTTCATTTTATTAAGCCCATGTAAATGAATAGTTTGGGCGATTCTTAGGCCTAACTAATCAACAGTGGGCCATAAAAGTGGGCCCATGTTTTCAAAATGCTAGTAATGTGGGCAAAAAACTTGAGCTATATGTGTGTTTGACATCCTAGCTGACCATCAAATGGGTCCACTATGTCCAATGGCTAGCCCATAAAATTAGAATGGTCCAGTTATCAGAAGGCCAACTTGTACACTGAACACAGACCACTGAAACAATCCATCAGCTGCAAAAGCAGTTCAAGCCCACTATGATGTATTTGTTTCATCCACACCATCTATCCATTATTCCAGATCATTTTAAGTCATCAACCGAAAAATAAGGTACATCAAAATTTCGGGTGGACCACATCACTGGAAACAATGTTGATTGAAAACTCACCATTAAAAACTTTTGGTGGGCCACCAATGTTTTCGATCAAACTGATATTTGTTTTGTTCCCTTCATCCAGGTCTTTATGACCTAACCAACAGCTTGGATGTGAAACAAACATTACAGTGTGCCCTAGTAGTTTTTTAATGGTGGACTTTCAATCATTATTGTTTTCGGTGGTGTGGTCCACCTGAGATTTAGATATCCCTCGTTTTTGGAATCAAGCCCTAAAACGATTCAAAAGAATGGATGGACGGCATGGATAAAACAAATACAATATGGTGGGCCCCACAAATTATCAGCCATTATCCACGCCACCTCACCAAGTTGCCTCCGTCAACGCAGAAGGAAGAAAAAAAACAAGGGAAAGAAGGGAAAAAGAGAGAAAAGGGGTTTCTTACCTTGCGGAAGCTCGATGGGAGAGGGAGAAGTAGATTGAGAGAGGGAGAAGGAGACTTGACAGAGGGATGCTTCTTCAATGCAGGTGCGATTCTTCCCAACGATTTTCATTTCAAAATTTTCAACTGTTACCTGTATCAAAGATACAAGTAACTTAAAAAACGACTCAAGCGCCTGTAAGATTTTCGCCTCTTTCTCCTGTAAGAAAGTCACATGTTAAGAGAAAGTTACCTGTGACTTTTCTCCCCCAAACACCAACTGTAACAACGTCACCTGTAACTTTGTCACCTGTAACTTTGTTACATTTTAGAAAAGTTACAGGCATCCAAACAGGCCTTTAGATTAGTGATTGCAATTCAATTCGATGGTGCAGCCAAACATGGCTTAAAGGTTCTTCTTGATGCATGTGCCCGGCAAAACCCTACTCTTCATTTATTTGCAAATTTGTTTTGTGTTTGTTTTTGTTTTTGGTGTTCTGTTTTGTTCTGTTGGCGAGTGATAGGATGATGAGCACAATATCATGCAAAGATGATGATGATGATGATGATGATGATGGGGGCAAGTATCACTAATTGGGAGTATGGTAATCCAAACCTCTCCTGTATGCGGCAAACATTGAGGTTGTTCATCAAATGGGTTCCACTGGGTGTGTTTCTTGCCTAGGAATCGTGTCAGTGCAGTTATAAGCTGGGTCCTTAAGTTTTAAGTGTCATTAAATGTGGACCTGTGGGCTTATTTTTTTTATGTTAATTGTCCATTTCTCTTTTTCATACAGAAGCGGTTCTCATGATCACCAGACTGGCCTATTTTTGGGCCACAACACATCAAAATGTCATGCAAAGATGAAAATTGAGAGTGTATGGTTACTTGAGAGGATAGTTATCAAAATTATACTCTTCCCAAGTATGCGACATTGCAGTCGTTTATCAAATTTGTTTTGTGTTTGTTTTTGTTTTTGGTGTTCTGTTTTGTTCTGCTGGCGAGTGATAGGATGATGAGCACAATATCATGCAAAGATGATGATGATAATGATGATGATGATGATGGGGGCAAGTATCACTAATTGGGAGTATGGTAATCCAAACCTCTCCTGTATGCGGCAAACATTGAGGTTGTTCATCAAATGGGTTCCACTGGGTGTGTTTCTTGCCTAGGAATCGTGTCAGTGCATTTATAAGCTGGGTCCTTAAGTTTTAAGTGTCATTAAATGTGGACCCGTGGGCTTATTTTTTTTATTTTAACTGTCCATTTCTCTTTTTCATACAGAAGCGGTTCTCATGGTCACCAGACTAGCCTATTTTTGGGCCACCACATCACAATGTCATGCAAAGATGAAAATTGGGAGTGTATGGTTACTTGAGAGGATAGTTATCAAAATTATACTCTTCCCAAGTATGCGACATTGCAGTCGTTCATCAAATTTGTTTTGTGTTTGTTTTTGTTTTTGGTGTTCTGTTTTGTTCTGCTGGCGAGTGATAGGATGATGAGCACAATATCATGTAAAGATGATGATGATGATGATGATGGGGGCAAGTATCACTAATTGGGAGTATGGTAATCCAAACCTCTCCTGTATGCGGCAAACATTGAGGTTGTTCATCAAATGGGTTCCACTGGGTGTGTTTCTTGCCTAGGAATTGTGTCAGTGCATTTATAAGCTGGGTCCTTAAGTTTTAAGTGTCATTAAATGTGGACCTGTGGGCTTATTTTTTTATTTTAACTGTCCATTTCTCTTTTTCATACAGAAGCGGTTCTCATGATCACCAGACTGGCCTTTTTTGGGCCACAACACATCACAATGTTATGCAAAGATGAAAATTGGGAGTGTATGGTTACTTGAGAGGATAGTTATCAAAATTATACTCTTCCCAAGTATGCGACATTGCAGTCGTTCATCAAATGGGTCCTGCTGTGCATGTATCTTTGGTAGGAATCATATTGATGCTGTTAAATGCTGGGCCATGTGCGTGCATTAAATGTGGATTGTTAGGCCTTTTCCCCCCTGTTTGTAACCGTCTTCTTTTTTCATGTATAAGTGGTCCAGCTGATCACCGGACTGACCTTTTTGTGGGCCACAACACATCACAGTGAGGCCCACCCAATGATAGGCCTCTGATCTTGCATACGCATTGGCACATTCGAGGAGAGTAGGATTCGGGCCAAGTCGACTTGATTAACTCGCTTGACTCAGTTTGATAAAGCTCGTCTCGACTTGGCTCGAAATTGGGTTCGGGCCGAGTCGAGCTATTTTTTGGGAGCTTGAAAAAAATATGAGCCGAGTCTGAGCTGGACTGAGCTTGATTCGACTCAGCTCGGTCCTTGGCTTGAACCTGACTCGGTTCAGGCTCGTTTGATTGGGTATAAATACCCGATCAATTGTCCAGAACCCTAATTACAAAAAACAACCCCCCTCTCCCTTCTCCTCTCTGTTCAGCGCCCATCCAGAACCCACCCCCTTTTCTGCTCTCTCTAATGCTTGGCCAGTGGCCGGACCCTAACCCACCACCCCACCCATTTCTCTCTCCCTCTCTTTATCTGAAGTTTTGGCCAATCCCTCCAATCCAGCAAACATCGAGCCGGAGCCCTCCTTCGGTACTCTTTCACTCTCTCTCTCTCTCTCTCTCTCTCTCTCTCTCTCTATTTTTCCCCTCCTCTTCCTCCGAAATCGGCTCAAAAGATTGAGCTCGAACTCGGTTCGAGCTGCTGACCAAATCGGGCCAAGCTGCTGACCAAACCGGGCTGAGCTAGACAGTCAAGCTCGAGGACCTAGCTGAGCCAAGTTTGAGTTGGGGTTGGCTGTTGGTCGAGCCGAGCTATGCCAAGCTCGACTCGTGTACAACTCTACTTCCGCTTCTTTTGCAACAGTGGATTTGCAGACTTGGATGTTTGGAACGTCGATCATGGTTTCATTTGTTGTTCTAGATTGGCTTCCGATCGTTGTAGTGTCGTCTTTGTTACTACTCTCCTTTGATCGATATCCTTTGATCAACATTAAGATGGGACCAAAGTGTCCATCACAACTTTGATATTCATTGTAGAATTTTCCGATACGATCGTTAAGTGACTCATCCTTTTGGTCACCTTGGCACTCGAGTCTTCTACTGTTTCATCATTTGATTCCAATCCATTGACTTTTGTTGATTTATTTGTTAGCTCTTTTGTTTTAATTGATTCCATTGTTGACCCATCATAAGGTTATTCGTAGATCCATTGATCAATCTAATGGCTGATTACTCATGAGCATCACCTTGCATTGGTATTTTATCTCTAGCAGATTCTCTTCCTTTGGAGTTTTAAGCGTTGCTTCCTTATTTTCCACTGCTTGGTTCGCTTCCTTTTGTTCTTTCTTTTCCTCTTTTGAAGATTTGGAAGATGACCAAAACTCTTTAGACATTGGGTTCATCATGACTTTTCTTCCATCCATCATGAATTTATATGTATTTCTTTTCTCATAATGGCTAGCCTTTCGATGTTGCATCCACGATTTTCCTAGTATTAAGTGACAGTTGCCTGTGGGAGTGACTCTACACCATACATCTTCAGAATACTTTTCTTGGAAGGAATAGGTTAAAGATATTGTCGAAAGGGATGCTCTTCATACTTGGGAAAATATCCCAATTACAACAGTTTCGTAATCGCTCTTCGAAACAAAGTTTTCATTACCATTTCTATCGATTGTCATTTGAAAAATGTTTCCATCCACTGCCACTTTGGTTTTAAACACAAGGTTTTAGCAAGCACCTGATCCATCACGACATCCAACTCTTTTATCATCTATTGGAGCGTCTTCATCACATCACTTGACTTTCTAAAATTTGGTTTGGGTAATGGTGAAGCGCCGATTTGGATTTAGGGTTAAAATTCGGTTTCAAGTTTGAGAAAAATTTGGTAATGATGAGAATTTAGGTTGCGGAATTTGGGGATTTTGACAAATTGAATGTTTAGGTTAAAGAGAAAATTGGAAATTAGCAATTTTAGGTTATTTTTTGGGGATTTTGGCACACCGTAATGTTAGGTTGGGAAATTTTGGGCAATTGAAAAATTTTGTGGGTTTGGTAAATTTGGTTTTTGGGTGAATGAAATTGGGAAAAATTGTAAACCTGGGATTGGATAAATGGGGAATTTTGGGGATTGTGAAAATCTTAGGGTTTGGTGATGGGGAAGAATTGGGGAATAAAAAAGGGAAAGAAAAAGAGAACGAAATTGGTGCAACCAAATCGAATAAAGAGAATATTTTGGATGCGCACCTTTTTTTTTTTCAAAAAAGAAGAAGATCAAACCATTAAATTTATATACACATATTCAACAAAAAGGTAAAAATAACGGTTGCCTATTAGTATCCAACAACCTACTAGCTGCTATGCTAGTAATCACTATAAACCTTAGCTCTTCTTCTACCATAGGCAACGCATGCCAAAGGGAAGCACCAAATGCTATAGCCCAAGAAAAATATCTTTTTTAATTCCATCATAACTCCTTAGAAAAAGGGCCTTTATATATAATTTTTCTTAAAGCAAGAGAAAACCCTAATATAATCCTACCCATCTATTACTTATGATCCTAACTATCTATTTTCACTAAAAATATAAAAATGATCAAAATACCCTTGAATATCACAACTATATAGGCTCTACGTAAATTGTCCAAAACTAACTTAAACGGTATTAGAATCGCAAGATCTTGGGCTCGTTTGAGAACTAACTCAATAATCTTTCAAATGGGACCAATTTAAAATCATCTGGACATTTTTGATACCTGAAAAGTAGTGGCCCACCAAATACGTGACAAAATAATGAAGGAAAATGGTTCAACCAAACTTATCTCTAACAACTAAGTAAATGATTACTAATGTTGTCCATAGCACACATTAGGACCACTGATCTTCTATCAAAGTTGTTCAAATCTTCAATTTAGATAGTTGGATGGTCTAGGTACTCCTTGATCATGACCTATGGATGGGCCTGATCATTGATCGGCTAGCCTGTGTGGTCCAAATGCATCAAATCATCTATTCATTGTGATTGTTTGGGTAACATTCATTTACATTTGGGTCCACAATTAAAATAGTTGGGATTGAGTTGCATGGCTAGTAACCCCAGCTGCGGCCAAAGCTTCAAGGAGAAATTTGAAATTGCATGAAACTAATCTTCAACTTGCTTCTGCCCACCATTGGATGTTAATACTTCTTTTGAACTGATTAATACTCACGATGTTATCATCTCTGGGATGTAGGTTGAATTGGAAGGATGGGCCGTAAGGCTGGGGCATTGTATATAAACCCAAAGAAGTTTTCAAATATCAACAAACCTTGCATGCAGGAGATGTTGGCATTCCTCAATTGTTTGTCTCTCAGTCAGAATAATGATGAGAAATGTCAACGGCAAAAGGAACGTTTGAATGCCTGTATGGATGCTCAGGTGCTTGATCTTTTCTTGCCTTTCAGTGTTGGGTTACTATTTAGAGTTTGTTTGGATTGTTGGAATTCAAAAAGTAGATTTGGAAAGGAAAAAGTCACATATGAGGAAAACTGTGGAAAAGGAAGTCTGCGAAAAAGAATCCTGAGAACGTTGTTTGTTTTAGTTTCTTCTATGACTTTCAGGAAAATGTGGAATGGTTAAGGGTCAAAAAGTGAAATCCATCTCTCAAAAAGTGAGGATTGTCAAGTTTTTAAGAGGAAAACACTTGTGTTGAGGAAAACCGTGAAAAAGAATACAGTTTTCCATAGGTTATTTCATTGTTGCATAGGCCTGGCAATGGGCTGGGCCCGGGCTGGATTTTGAAGTGGTTGGGCTGGGCTTTTGGATTGGCCTATTCACAAGTTTTATTTTGCAGGCCTAGGCCTGGGCCATTTCCAGCCTTATTGTTGCAATCTGCAGAAAACGTCACATCTGCAGAAAATGTTTTCTTGTCCGCAGTTGCTTTTTGACTTCCACCAATCCAATGCCCTTATTCGGCACACAAGCACTCAGAAATTGTACATGCAGTATACATTGACTTAATCTATCCAAATTGTGGGACCTACCACGGAGAGGCCACAACCTCTAAGTTGGTTCAATTGAATGATCCTAAATTGTGATTCGTGGACAGTTTGTAGACCACTTACTTTTTTTCTTTAAATTTTTTAAATTGATTATTATTATTATTTTACTTCAACCATCTATTAAATGTCCAACAATTGTCCAGTTAGAAAATTGAGTCAGTGTAACTTTTGGTTTTTAACTTGAGCTACTTTTGCCATATATACAATTTTTTAGTGATGTGTATCAATCATCCCCTCTGCCAGATTTTTAGTGGCTTTACTTCCATAGAGTCTCTATTTGTTGATTCTAGAATTAATAATCGGCTCAAACATGCACTTCAAATGTGGACTGTTGGTCAATTTCTTTTAACTGTCCATTTCGGCATGTGCCTGATGAGCAACTGGCCTATTTTTTGAGTCAAGGGATCTACACCAGGCCCATCCTGATGGAGTGACTTGGATTGTGCACATCTTGGTGTGTTTGTGAGTGCATTTAGCAGGCTCATGATTAAGATCATTGGAGCTGTGCTTTGTTCCTTTTAATTCTACTTGCTCAATTGATTCAAAGCTGATTTGTCTGTGGTTTTACTTCTGCAGAGTGGAAAGAACAGAAAGGCTTGGGGAAGCATCAATTATCAACTACAGAGGCTTAGCAGAGGAAGGAAATAATTGCACTTCCGTGAATGGTAATATCATTTCTAGGATATTCTAACAATGTGAACTACAATCCATTTGTGAGTTATTTCTCAATTTGCACTGAAGCATTGGAGAAAAACAAAGGTTTTGTATGTAAGTTTTTTTTGAATCAGAAGCTGGGCTGCATATTTATCTATACCATTGAAATAACATGAGGAAAGAAAAACATTGTGTGTCAATTGCACAGTTGTGTCTGACTCTTAAAAATGGTGGGCTTGGCAGACATCCGTTCCTTTGGTGGGCACGACTGCGGTGGATGGTCTGTGTCTCATAACTCTCACTGATTGGAAGAATCTAACATGAATCAGACTCTTTCCTGTGAAAATACATCCAATCCTTGTCCTTTGAATGGATGGTGGACAAATAAAGTGGTATGATCCAATCATGCATAAAGAATCATTAGGCCTGGAAAGAAAGGCCCTTTCTTGGAGAGAGATTTTGTTAATCATGTTTGGGGGTTAATATTGCGATGCTGTGTAATCATGAGCCCATGTTTAAATTCTAGCAGATTGAAGCAGAACAGATTCTGTGGAATGGTAAATCTCTCCGTCTAGCAAGGAAAGCAAAAATGGTCAAAACAAGAAAACAGACTGCAGAAAATCTGTTCCTTTTTTTTTTTTTTTTTTGAAAGTCACTGAAAATCTGTTCATGACCTTCACAATGCCCCCAAATGCAAATAGATGACATTTCCATGTAATGACTTTCCATAGGTGGTCATTTCCATGCATCTGAATGACTCCTGGCACTAATAAAATTGCATGGTGAGTAGGGGGTGGTCCAGGTAGGGCTGTGCTGAGGTCATAAGAATTTCTGAGTCCTGATATAGCCTGGCCCAGCCCATCCCCCTCTAGTCGCTGTAGTTCTATTGTGTTCAATAATTCAGTCTGAGCTGAACAAGTTGTGGCTTTAGTTGTCATGCCTTAAAATCATGCTCAAGCCCTGCCTCTCTGGATTCCACTGCCTTTCGGAGTCCTTTTTTTTTTTTTTTTTTTTATTCCATCCTTTTAGTAATCAAGAGAGTTTGTTTTGCGTGTCCCATTCCTTAGTCACTGGATGTGCCATGTGCACCATGGTTGGATGAATGGAGCAACTCGTCTTCTTGACACTACCATGGATGGATCGCGATATGACAAAGAATTATTCTGAATCCATGCCCTGATCACTGATTTATCGTTTGTGGTAATTAATAATTAATGGTCCACCATGGTAAAAAAATGGTGGGAATCTTTTGAGGCGGAAGGTCACCCCGGATTCATACTTTTCCAGAAATTGCGTTTACTAGAGAGAAAATTGGCATGGTGGAAGGAGGAGATCCACAGTAAGCGGGAAGAAGAAACGGGTGCCATCCTTTCTAAACTCCAATCCTTATTTATCAAAGAGGAGGGACAACTTTTGTCTACAGAAGATTTCGCAAGAAGGGAGATGCTCACAGTCCAATATAAAAGCCGATTGAGGGAAGTTGAGATCAAACGGAAACATCGTTTAAGGGCCACATGGCTAAAAGGAGACAATAACACAAAATTCTTTCATGGAATAGCTAGTGCAAGGACAAGGGTGAATAAAATTCATAGCGTGGTAATGGACGGTGTTAGAGTGGAAGAAAAAGGCTCAGTGATAGAGGTCATTGTTAACTTTTACAAGAATTTGCTAACTAGAGAAGGGGTTGTATGTTCGAAGTTAGATAATTTGTCTTTCCAAACCACTTCCCCTGAAGATGCGGTGGCGATTGAGCGCAAAGTATCAGAGGAAGAGATAAGGGCGTCATTGATGAATTAGGTAGGGATAAGGAGCCAGGACTGGACGGAATTCCGATAGTGTTTTTTCAAAATTTCTGGAATACGGTTAAACCAGATGTGGTGGCATTCATTAGTTAGTTTTTTTAGAAAGGCAAGTTGGCGACGGAATTTGGCGCGCTCTTTATAGCATTGATCCCAAAGAAAGTGGGAGAGGAAAGCATGAAGGACTTTAGGCTGATAAGCTTGATTAGGGCCCGTACAAGATTCTAGCCAAGATCTTAGCATCAAGACTTAAATATGTACTTGGGAAGATTATCTCTAAATTTCAAGGCACTGTGGAGGGAAGACAAATCCTAGATAGTGCTCTAATGGCCCATGAATGCTTGGATTCGAGGCTTAAGGAAGGATGTGGAGGCATTGCATGCAAACTAGATTTGGAAAAAGGCATACGATCATGTTGAATAGGAATTCTCGGACTATATGCTCCGAAGACTTGGGTTTGGTGAGAAATGGTGAAGATGGATATCCATGTGCGTATCTTCGGCCAAATTTGCAGTTCTTGTAAATGGATCCCTGAAAGGTTTCTTCAATTCAACAAGGGGGTTAAGGATGTGGAGGCATTGCATGCAAACTAGATTTGAGAAAAGGCATACAATCATGTCGAATGGGAATTCTTGGACTATATGCTCCAAAGACTTTGGTTTGGTGAGAAATGGTGTAGATGTGTGTATCATCGAGCAAATTTCTGGTTCTTGTGAATGGATCAACAGGGGGGTTAATACAGGGTGACCGTTTATCGTCACTTTTATTTGTCATTGTTGCTGAGGCCTTGAGTAGAATGTTGGAGGAGGGTGCATCCTTACATGTTATAAGCGGGTTCAAGGTGGACAGGAGTGATCTTCAAGTCTCGCACCTCCAGTTTGCAGACAACACTATTGATGTGTGATGATAATGAAATCCATGCTGACAATTTGAGGAAGATTATATGTTGCTTCGAAGAGGTATTGGGTCTAAAGGTTAATCCACTTAAGTGTGAAATGTTGGGCATTGGTATATTGAAGGAAGAATTGGATAGGCTGGTTGTAATATTCGGGTGTAAAGTGGGATTTTTTCTGTTCACAAATCTCGGACTTCCTTTATGCATTGGGAAACCCCCTAAACACTAATGGGATTGAGCAATTGAAAGATTTGAGAGGAAGCTGTCATCCTATAGGCGATGTGACTTGTCGTCGTTGGGAGGGAGGTTTTTGCTGAATTAATGCTGCTCTTGCAAACCTTCCACCTTACTTCTTCTCCCTCCTTAAATGCCAAACGGGTGTGTTGAAGAAACTTGATAAATTTAGAAGGAATTTTCTTTGGAAAGGTGAAGAGGAAAAGAGGAAATTTCATTTGATGAATTGGGATGATGTTTATAAAATTGGCTCCCAGAATAAGGCACTGTTAGGCAAATGGCTATGGAGGTTTGGAACAAAAAACGACTACTTATGGAAGCAGATTATCATCAAGAAGTATGGGTTAGACAAATCAGGGTGGTGGTCTCGAAAAGCTTCATTGTATAAGAATACGGGACTTTGGATGGCGATCATGAAGGAAGAAGAAAGCTTCAAGACTGGCGTGAACTTCTCAATAGGAAATGGGGAATGTGTGAAGCTTTGGGAAGATACTTGGTTGGGAACTTGTCCGCTCAAGGAAGTATTCCTGAAACTAGCTTCAATTTCTTCACCTTTGGATATCCCGGTTGCAAAGTGTTTTTCATAGGTAGGTCAATCTGGTTTGTGGACACCGCCTTGTAGAAGACACTTGAAGATGGAAGAGGAGGCCAAACTAATTGATTTGTTAAACAGACTCTCAGGTATACAATTAAGTGAAGATCGGGATGCAATGACATGGGAATCGGATAAATCTGGTTCTTTCACAGTGAGATCTTTTTACACCATGTTAACGGAATCTCAAGTGGCTAAAGACCTGGTGCATTCCTACTTTGTATGGTATTGTGGCGCTCCAAGGAAGGTCGTGGCTTTTGCTTGGTTGGTGGAGTGGAAGAAGGTCCTTACCATTGATAATCTCCGAAAGCAAGGTTTAATTATAGTCAACACATGCCGTCTTTGCTGGAAGGACAATAAGTTGGTTGACCATCTATTTTTACATTGTCCCTTTGCAAGGGGAATTTGGGATAAATTCTCTTTTATTTGGGACTTCATGGGTGATGCCAAAATCCATCTCTGAATTCTTCCAAGCATGGGGAGTTGGTAAAGCTGGGAAAAAAAGTGTGGAGACTAGCAATGCTAGTGGGACTGGTTGATATGGTAAAAGAGAAATGCTCAATACTTCAACAATAGATTGGGATTGGCAGGAGTCGTTGCTAAGGAGAAACACTCGGTGATTGAATGTGCTACAGTTTCTGTCAATTTGGGACAGCCCTCTTGCTTGTGAGTGTTGGGATAAGCTGTAATTGTAATTAGGGAGATGTTCATAGTGTATATAGTTTCTTTCTTTTTCTGTTTTGTAGTCTGTTTTGTTTTTAGTTGCCATTTTCTGCCTTTCGAATAAAGTTTCTGTTCTCTCTCAAAAAAAGAAGAAAGGTTAATGGTTCACATTCATTGTAAAGGTGGGCACCTGTTGATGGCTTGGATCATTGGATTAGCATAATTATTGAATCATGATCCATCCATGGCAGTGCCCAGCAGATGGATGATCCTGATCATCTGCCACGGCTGGGAGTTGGCCTTACCCGTGAGGTATGCACTGTGCATGCAAAATAAACTCTTATCTAAATGCATCTTTATTTCTAGTTTTTTATTTTATTTTTATTATTTTTAATCTCTACACATGCCCACCCATCATGTGTTTTTATTTCAATGGGGTCCAGGAATCCCATTGTAGCCAGTAGCTATAGTTTCATGATGGGAAGGGTCTAGCAGTCGAGCACTGCCATATGGATGGTGATGGCCCCAAAACCATGATGAATGGATGATCTTGGTGATTTGTATTGCCAATTGAATGCAGACTAGATGTTTTGTTTTGAAGCCTAAGTTTGAATGCCACCACTCAATTGCTAGCATGGGATGCAGTATGATAGTAATAATACACATGTATATAGACAGTTGTAGTTGTACAGATTATCTCTTAATATATGTAGTTCCCTTTATATGTTGGTTATTCTCAATGAATAGGTGAAGATGCTTTGGACAACGTAGTCCCTAAGTTATTCATGTTATTCGAGCCATGAATCTATCTTCACAACTGTCTATTGTCAGTTCACTGATGCTCCATCCTTGGTTTGATTGAATGGACTGAATTCGGCAATCTTTCATTGCCCCAATCTTGACATAAGAGTACAGCAGTAACTGAATCTACCAATTTCACCTTTCACTGAATCCACCATTGCTGTATCAAGAAAACCGACTCTGTTTGCCATCATCATCTTCGACCAAAACCCATCATCCACTTCATCTTTGTCTCCTTTGTCAATGTCGAAATACATCATACAGTTCGATCACCATACGCATTTGAGATTTTGGCCACCACCATCATCCAGATTTGTACAAGCTCAGTTGATATCCTGTCTCCCAAAGACAACTGGCTGCCTGATCTTGCAGGAAATTCCATCAACATAGCTGGATCTCTGTTTTGCAATCCATTGCTGGTTCGTCATCATGTCAATCTCAGATCTGGGGGAAGATCATTACCATCTATTGTCTGCAATCATCTTTCTCGCTTTTGTCATTTACAGGAAGCTCACCCTGTGATCTCTGCTCTTCAGTTCTCTGTTTTCTGGCAGATCCTCGGACAGTGTTGCCAGATCTGTATTTTCTGGTGTCCTTTCTACTATTCATATTCTCTACTAGGTTTTTTAGCCACTTCCAATATCATCTCTAAACTCATCTTCGGCCGATCTCCCAGCACCACCAGCAACCTTAAAGCCACTACCATCTAACGTTTTCACCAGATCTGCGAGATATGTACTAGATCTGTGTTATGTTACTCAGCCTGTTCTGTTAGTCCCAATCACATGCCTGATTTGTTACTCCGGTGATTCCTGTGTCAGCCATCTGTTTGAACTCTTATCTTCCACATGATTTTCATCACCAGATCAGTCATCTTGATCAGATCTGTTATTGCAGCAGATCAGATCTGTTATTGCAGCAGAACTTTCTTCTCAACCACAGCTTGCAACATATTTGACTTGTTCCCTGATATTTGCATAGCCATCAACACCAGCCCTACTTATTCAAATCTTTCTTCAGCTGTTTCCTTGCCGAAACGGAGTTTTCACAGGATCTCCTACAAACTGGATTTTATCCTTTTGCTGGTGTTGTGGGGGAACTGTTCCGGATCTGCTCACCTGTCACCATCTTCTCTAGCTGTCCCTGTGGATATCTTTCCCCATCCGTCTTCTCTAGCACGAACCCATCAAAACCATCATTAAATCTGCCATCTGTCTCTCATTGGCCCTGTTTGTCACAGATGATAATTCAGAGCTGTGTTGATTTGAGAATAGGAAAAAGTGAAGGAGAATCATCTCCACCTCATCATCATCATCATCATCATCATCATCAAAGCCTTATCCCAATTAATTGAGGGTCAACTACGTGAATCTTGTTCCATCATTCCACTCTATCAAGGGCCAGACATTCAGTTAGACCATATTTCATCAAATCTTTTCATACTACGTCCATCCATGTCCTTTCGGGCCTTCTCCTTGTTCTATTAGAGCCTTCAAATTGTACCAATTCACTCCTAATTGGTGCAGTTCTTGGTCTTTGTTGCATATGACTAAAGCATCTTAATCTACTTTAGCTCATCTTATTACCTATTGGTGCTACTTAGTTCCCTTAAATGCATTCATTTCTAATCTTGTCCACCCTCGTCTTGCTGCTCATCCATATCAACATCCTCATTTCAGCTCCACTCATCCTATGAACATGTTGTTCTTTAACTGCCCAATAATTTGTCCCATAAAGCTTGATTGGTCTTACACCTATCCTATAAATTTTCCCTTTCAGTTAAGAGGGGAATTCTCCCTACCTCTTTATTAATATTATTATTATTATTTTTTGGGTAGCTTGTTAGTACACACCCCACTGTCAGTCCACACTCCACTGTTAGCCACCCCCACTAGGGAATCGATACCATGACCTCAGGTGTTGAAATTAGGTATCTTCTCTCAATCTACCACTTGAGATATAGATCGGGTTAATAAAACCCTAAACTAAAGTGAGCTAAAGCCCGATACAATATCAAAGAAGTTGGCTGAAGTCCAAAACTAAAACACTAACACTCCCTCAAACTGGAGCAATGATGTCTCACAGCTTGAAGATGAAGAGATGAAATTGCCTTAGTAAGAACATCAACAATTCCTTGAAAGAATGTGAGAAGGAGAGTAAGACGCACAACAAGCCTATCTTAAATAAAATGACAGTCAACCTTGATGTGCTTGGTGTACTTGTGAAAGAAAGGATTAGAAGCAATGTGAATGGCTGCTTGATTTTCCCAAAAAAGAGGTTCCAAAGTAGAAGTATTAATACCAAGGGTAGAAAGTAACACATGCAGCCAAAGAACTTCACACACAGCCTGTCCCATGGACTGATACTTGGCTTTTGTAGAGGAGTGAGCAATAGCAAATTGCTTCTTACTTTTCGAAGAGATTAGGTTGCCCCTAACAAACATATAATAACTGGTAGTGAAGTGACGAACATGGAGAGGACCCAACCTAGTCAGCATTATGATGAGCTAGTACATCAAGATTCCCATGATCAGAAAACAGGACTCCTTTACTGGGTTACAGGCTCAGGTAACGAAAGATACGGTATACCACATTGAGATGATGATGGTATTAAACTGCTTCACTAACTGCGTAAACAATATCTGCCAAACCATCGAGATGTAATTAGCTTACCAACTAGGCGCCTATGTTTTCTAGGATCTGCCAATGGATTTGACGTAGAGTGAAGATGATGTTTACTTCAATGGGTGTATCAGCCAGTTGTAACATACCTGTCTCAAGGAGAAATCCATAGGGTATTTCTGCTGAGAGATAAAAATATCATATTTGGATCTGACAACTTCAATGCCTAAAAAATAGCGCAAGAGGCCAAGGTCATCCTTGATATGGAAGGATGAGGCAAGGAATGTCTTGACATCCTTGATATTATCCTCAAGTCTTTTGTAACAATGTTGAAATGTTATCATCAACATAAATTGCTAAAACAGTTGTGTGGAAAAGCTGCTTTCGGACAAATAGGAGTGATCACAAGAGCTACACACAAGCCCAATTGCAAAAAAAAATAGCTTTAAAGCGTTCAAACCACACTTGAGGGGATTGCTTGATGCCACATGATGCCTTTTTGCGCTTACACACTTTGTCCTTGGAGCCAGGAGAATGAAAGGTAGGAGGAATGCTCATGCAAATTTCTTTGTGGTGGTTCCAATGTAGGAAGGCATTTTTAACATGCAACTAATGAAATGGCCAGTGATGATAAATTTCTATAAAGAAGAGAATCTCACTTTAAGTTTAGCTATGCTACAGGAGCAAATGTTCCTACGATGTGGCCCACTTGAGTCTTGGATCGGGGCTGGCTTTTGGCCTGAGGGTAGGATATGGGGGACACACTTGACAGACGTGGTGGATGCCCCCCATAGCTCGACCATATGGTAAGTTACTGTACTGTTGACTGTATTGAAACATTTCCCTTCTTTTTAATATACTAAAGAAATTCCACATGGGTCACAAACTCAATTTGGTTTAAAGAAGCTGTATTTTACATAGAGAGTCCTTAGTGACAGAACCTCTTGGTCTAGGGAAGGTATATTTCACATAAAGAGTCCATAGTCACAAACCCATTTGGTTTAGGAAAAAGTATATATTTCACATGGTGATTCCATAGTCACAAACCCATTCGGTTCAGGGAAGCTATATTTCACATAGAGAGTCCATAGTCACAAACCCATTTGGTTTAGGGAAGCTATATTTCACATAGAGAGTCTATAGTCACAAACCATTTGGTTTAGGGAAGCTATATTTCACGTGGAGATTCCCTAGTCACAAACTCATTTAGTTTAGGGAAGCTATATTTCACATAGAGATTCCATAGTCACAGACCTATTTGGTTTAGAGAAGCTATATTTCACATAGAGATTCCATAGTCACAAACCCATTTGGTTTAGAGAAGCTATATTTTACATAGAGATTCCAAAGTCACAAACTCATTTGGTGTAGAGAAGCTATATTTCACATAGAGATTCCATAGTCACAAACCCATTTGGTTTAGAGAAGTTATATTTCAGATGGAGATTCCATAGTCACAGACTCACAAACCCATTTGGTTTAGGGAAGCAATGTACATGTGTTGGTATTACACAAAAAAGACGGTTACCCAAATCTGTTGGTATTACTCAAAATGGTGGATGTGTATAAAAAAAATGGCCACTCATAATAGTTGAATCGGATATCTTACTAAATTCTCTCAGCTTAGAATTTTCTTTTCTCCCTTCTACTAGCCAAATGTTAAAAATTCTAAGGACAAAATTAAATGGCGAAAAGATTTCTGGTTCACAGTTTCAATTGATCTTTGAGAAGACAATCAGTCGAGCCAATGTGAGGTGCTTTCTTGTAGATGATGATGCAGCGATTGCTTCTCTCTGTAGTTGTCTCCCTCATCCCGGCACTGAAACGGTCATTGTTAATGGCTATGATGAGATAGGAAGGAGATGGAAACTAGATCTGAGGAAGCAGCTGAATGGGTATGTCATCGAAGGGGAGTGGACCAATATGATACATAAAATCATGAGGGCCAAAGAGGACAAGATACAAATATGGGGCTGCCCGGAGGCACGTTGGGCCCGCGATGTCTGCTTTGTGTTCACCTTTAACCATGAGCACGAGAGATTGATTGTGGAAGAAAGGGTAGCGATTGTGGCGCATGAACAAGTGCCCGTGTATATATGTGACATAGGATAGATTGATAGATAAATACCTATATACATTTATGGATACACATTCATGTAAAATACCATGGTTGTTTTGGACTGATACTGGGCTGGTGCACCCGTATCATTATTCATGGCAATATCTAGTACCGATTTTGAAGGATACTCATACCTGGGTTGCATTAATTATCTATTTTCCTCTCAGAACTGGAAGTTATACTGCTGCTAGTTTTATCAGTTGAGTTACACAGTCCAATTTATGGATCTTAACCGTCCATTAAGTCTAGAACACATTGTATGTGCTACCAAGCAAAAATCACAAGAATCGAATGATCCAATCCATCATTGATTCGGTCTTACTTTTCCAAAGCTATGGATGGGATGGTTAAGATTGCCTAACAAAAGAGGTTCTTCGTAATCAATCATGAGTTAAGAGATGTATCAAGCAGGAATGCAACGGTCTAGATAGTAATATCCACGGTCAGGATGGTCTCGATCATAATATCCATCATTTGGATGGTGCAAATAAAAGTATCAACGGTTTGGATAAGCTTTACAAAATAAACACCAAAACACAATATCAAGATATGGGAGTATTGGATCATTTATCATAAATAACTGTGGCAACAACACCAACAACAACAAAACGACCCTGTTTAGTAACCACCGAAAAATGAGTTACGCATTATATAAATTGTTGGCTATTAAAATCGTTTTTAATCCCTACCAAAATAATTGATCTCTAATGCATAGTTAAGGTTGACTAAATTGAGATGAAATCATTTTTGAGTGGCTATCATGTTGGGGGGACTGCAGAAGCACATGGAGATAAATCAAGTGAAGTAATCCAATCACACCAATCAAACACAAACACTCCGGTTTTAATGTGGAAAAACTATTTCAGGAAAAAACCACGGCACAAAGCGATAGATAATCACCGTGAAAGCAGAAATTACAAGAGTTTAGAGAATACATGTAACGCCCCAGATTTCAGGGGCCGAGTAAATACTTAACTCCCGATATCCCGGATGCTACTTATGCTTGGTGAAGCAGAATTTTATAGTTCGTTTCACCTGACATTTGAGCAGTTCATAGAATTAAAATAGACTATGCGATGTATCCTGGAAGAAACGTAAATTTTAATGCAAGTAAATCAGCTATCAATAAAACGTGTCTATTCAGAGTGCGGGACTACCGCTGAGCAAAATATACAGTCCAAAATTTACAAGTGTGTCAACTCTAAGATCTCATCGACAACCTATGAGCGTCCTACATCGACCCACTGAGCAACTGGATATACGAGGACGACTCTTCTGAGTCCATGGATGCCTCGTCCAACGCGTTAGACTCTAGGGTGCCTGTATATATGATTGGGTCTGGTTGATATTTTAAAACACCGTTTCAGAATGAGAGTGAGTAATCAACTCAGTGGTTCCATTAACATCAAGTTACACAAGTTATCAAATCCACATGCACAATGAATAAAAACAACTTAAACATATAGTCCCTAGATACTTTTGTTAATGCACGTGCATGCTATAATGATATGATGCATGCCCTTGCCATCCAACACTCCCTCATAGCGACTCCAACTTTACATTCTCGAATGACCAACACTCCCTCATCATGCGATCTCAACTGTCGAGTTGCCGCACATAGCTAATGCAATATGTGATGAATGCTCGTGCTAGCCAAGTGAATTAATGAAGTCTGTTCATCTAGTAATATTGGGGAAGCTGAAACATCTCTATATAATCAATGACCTTATCTAGATTGTTAGGCCCAGGGTGGCCGTAGCGGCTCTGTGCCTGTGATCCTTGATACATATTAAGGTTTACCACCCATACGACAACTCCCTAATTAATGTGAGGCTAACACTAGCCTGACCGATTACTCAGGACTTGGGTGACATAGCCCGGACGCACAGGGTTAGGCTGCCCATCGAGGGGTGGAGGGCGCCCATAAATGATGTAAGGGTCGTCACCCAAACGCAATTATGGAACGGTCGCGACATCATTACGGTTTGATGTACTAAACTCATAACATTATTGATTGATCATTGGTCACTACGGAGAGACACGTCACCTCAGTGTAGGCCGATAACATGGACAAGTTGTCCCATATCACTATGTTCGGCTCTTGAGATTTAAGGATTGTATCACTAACGGTTGTCAGTAGGCCTCTCTAGGGTATAAGGGTGCTCTAGTTTCAAGCAGGCGTGATCATACATGATGGACATACATGGTTAGTCAGCTAATAGGCCAGTTTAGTGGACTCGGCGAATCTTGGCGCAATCGGCATTGGGTGCAAGCATCCCGTGTAATCCGATTACTGTCGGTTGTCCGCGTTCGCCCTGAGTTAATCAGACTAATCTAGGGTGGCCGACCTAGTTAGGGCTGCCCTCGTGGGTCTGCTGTTTTCCAGCCAACCTGACTACCCAAGTAGTCCCAGTTAATCAATAACACTAATAATTCAACTACGTAGCTACAAGAAATGATACAAGCAATAATCAGAAAATTTTACTCTATTCGGTATTTTATCAAACATGTAAGCCGCATTATAACTAACATAGCACTTCATGTGAGGTAGTGCAAATTAAGTGCATAGGTAGGTGAGTAATAGGAAGCATGCGCAATAAATTAGCAAATTCTATTTATTCTAGCAACCAATCGAACATATAGGCTTCATTATACATGGATAGCAATTTATAAATAGTAAACGGGTCATATGAATACACATAGGTTAGCATGCAATCATCTAAAAGTAAACGGGCCATATGAGTACGCATAGGTTAGCATGAAATCATCTATTCACTACACAATCATTAATCGTGACATGGGGTTCGATGAACGACAACTTAGGGGTAATGGTCCGCAAATAAAAGTGGTTTGTTGAATTCCTAGCTCTGCTTTTAGGATTTGAGTTCATAGATCGACTTGTCGGTGCCCTGCACCAGCGTGGTTAGCTCATAGGGGCACATGCAATCGGTCCTCAAGGCCCAAATCTTTTTTTTTTTTTTTAAATGGCTTGTTAGTTACCTTTGATTGTCGTTGGGGCAATTCTGGCGGTGCGGCGTGGTCGTGGCTACGCCACAGGTTAGAGGGGATGGGGCGAATGCTCCAATCTACCCCCTCCTACACCTTCTCTCATTCTCCTCCTTTCTCTCCCCACTATTTTTGCAAGTGAAAATTCGTATGGGAGAGAAAGTTTTGGGCTTTTATAGTCTAAGATTTTGTGTCCAAATGGCCTTAGGGGCCTCTTTTCCATTATACTTGCCCGTAGTGGGCTAGTTTTCGCCCACAGGGCCCCTTCGGGGGCCCGTTGGCTCATCCGCGCCAAGGAGCAGGTGCCCCATCATAGGATTCGCGATTGGTCAAAATCGGGTAGAGATCGGATGCTTCGATCAACTGCGGGGATCTCATTTGCGATGGATGGTCGTCGATGATTGATTAGGGACGCAAGTATACGGATACGGGCAGAGAAATATCCTTGACTCGTACCTCGAGTTTGGTCGCAATCTAACAGTCAGAAGGTTGCAACTTTGCGAAACAGCGAGTGGTATATTTCACTTAAGTTTTCAGATTTCAGCATAGGGGATTTGCATGTTTCAAGCACTTGGATTTTGCCCCAAGTTGAGCAGTTCTGGGCACTTTCTTGGTTTGCCACCCCCAATGGGCGTTAAGCCCAGTGAAACGGATATTATTCTATAGTTTCGGAAGTAGTGGCCAAGTAACGAGCGGCCTAGAATTCGTTTGGATAATCAAGGCATTTTTGGGATGAATTAGGTATCAAGATTTCTTGTACGTAATTATTAGAGTTTGGATTAACTATGTTCATAGTGTGGCCTATTCGTAATTAACGAAAATGGTGATTCGTTTATGATCACTCTAGATCGTTATTTCTTAGGCTACATGAGTAACTATGTTGATTTGGTTTATTATTTAAGATCTGACTCATAGTTGTCTCGGTTTTAGGTAGGTCTTTATTTAGTTATGGTTGTCTCGATTGGTCAGTGATAGGTTGGCTAGATTTAGGCTCTAGATGAACAAATCACAAGGCTAGACTTGAGGTTTAAATGATTGAGCGGGTTTATTTGACTTCTTATGGTTGATTAATCGAATTCGTGCGGTTCTTTATTCGTATCACCTATGTATAGGCTCACATCGAGCGTCAAGGGTCAGTAAATGACGACGTAGGCTATATATATATATATATATATATATATATATATATATATATATATATATATATATATAACGGATTTTTGGCAATCCAAAATAGCAAAAATTCAGGATGTTACAATACCCAATTCGAACAAGCCTCAAATCACCCCAAGTTACATCCTTGAAACCTTAGGAACGAATTGGAAAGCTCTGAGATATAACTCAATCCCAATTACACCCCTATATACAGTCTTAGGAAGAATCACAATCGAAATTGGAAACAAATCTCACAGATACGCAACTCTGCGATACGTTCGATGGGACCTTCAATGTTATCGACAGACTGTCGATGGCATCGAACTAACACCAAAACAGTCCAGAGACAAAATATGGAAAATTGAATTTTCTCGATTGCACTTCAATGAGTCTCAATGGTATCGAACTTAAGGTTCAATGACATCAAATATGTACCCAAATAGTTCAGCAACCAATTGGAGAAATTCTCGATGGGATCAAGCAACTATTCGATGGCATTGACAAACCCTATTTCTGAATTGATTCAAATACCAAACATGGCCTAAAACTCTAAAAAAATACCATTTTGTAACTTGAAAGAACAAAGGATTGGAGGATTCTTCATTTTAATTAAGATAATAAACATGCACAAGGAAAAGGTCCAGATTTAGTAAGGTTTTCCATGATTCATGATTCACAATCTCAGCCTCTACATGAAAACAGAGGTCTAGATTTGACCATTTTCCATGACCTTACAAAAGGTAAATCTTTTCCATGACTTTCACACACAAGTTCCATAGTCATCTAAGGAACAGGTGCCCCATCTTAGGATTCGTGATAGGTCAAAATCGGGTAGAGATCGGATGCTTCGATCAACTGCGGGGATCTCATTTGCAATGGATGGTCGTCGATGATTGATCAGGGACGCGAGTATACGGATATGGGCAGAGAAATATCCTTGACTCGTACCTCGAGTTTGATCGCAATCTAACAGTCAGAAGGTTGCAACTTTGCGAAACAGCGAGTGGTATATTTCACTTAAGTTTTCAGATTTCAGCATAGGGGATTTGCACGTTTCAAGCACTTGGATTTTGGCCCAAGTTGAGTAGTTCTGGGCACTTTCTTGGTTTGCCACCCCCAATGGGCGTTAAGCCCAATGAAACGGATATTATTCTATAGTTTCGGAAGTAGTGGCCTACTAACGAGCGGCCTAGAATTCGTTTGGATAATCAAGGCATTTTTGGGATGAATTAGGTATCAAGATTTCTTGTGCGTAATTATTAGAGTTTGGATTAACTATGTTCATAGTGTGGCCTATTCGCAATTAACGAAAATGGTGATTAGGTCATGATCACTCTAGACCGTTGGTTCTTGGCTAAATGAGTAACTAGGTTGATTTGGTTTATTATTTAAGATCCGACCCATAGTTGTCTCGGTTTTAGGTAGGTTTTTATTTAGTTATGGTTGTCTCGATTGGTCAGTGATAGGTTGGCTAGATTTGGGCTCTAGATGAACAAATCACGAGGCTAAAGTTGAGGTTTAAATGATTGAGCGGGTTTATTTGACTTCCTATGGTTGATTAATTGAATTCGTGCAGTTCTTTATTCGTATCACCTATGTATAGGCTCACATCGAGCATTAATGGTCAGTAAGTGACGACGTAGGCTAGTCATATATATATATATATATATATATATATATATTTTTTTTTTTTTTTTTCTTAACGGATTTTTGGCAATCCAAAATAGCAAAAATTGCCAAAAATCCAGGATGTTACAATACGCGATTCGAACAAGCCTCGAATCTCCCCAAGTTACACCCTTGAAATCTTAGGAATGAATTGGAAAGCTCTGAGATATAACTCAATCCCAATTACACCCCTATATACAATCTTAGGAAGAATCACAATCGAAATCGGAAACAAATCTCACAGATACGCAACTCTGCGATACGTTCGATGAGACCTTCAATGTTATCGACAGACCATCGATGGCATCGAACTAACACCAAAACAGTCCAGAGACAAAACATGGAAAATTGAATTTTCTCGATTGCACTTCGATGAGTCTCAATGGTATCGAACTTAAGTTTCAATGACATCAAACATGTACCCAAACAGTCCAGCAACCAATTGGAGAAATTCTCGATGGGATCGAGTAGCTATTTAATGGCATTGACAAACCCTATTTCTGAATTGAGTCAACATACCAAACATTGCCTAAAACTCTAAAAAAATACCATTTTGTAACTTGAAAGAACGAAGGATTGGAGGATTCTTCATTTTAATTAAGATAATAAACATGCACAAGGAAAAGGCCCAGATTCAGTAAGGTTTTCCATGATTCATGATTCACAATCTCAGCCTCTAGATGAAAACAGAGGTCTAGATTTGACCATTTTCCATGACCTTGCAAAAGGTAAATATTTTCCATGACTTTCACACACAAGTTCCATAGTCACAAATCCATCTGGTTTAAAGAAGCTACATTCCATGTAGAAATTCCATAGTCACAAACCCATTTGGTCTAGAAAAGCTATATTTCACATAGAAATTCCACAAACCCATTTGGTTTAAAGAAGCTATACTTCACATGGAAATTCCATAGTCACAAACTCATATGGTTTAGAGAAGCTATATTTCACACGGAAATTTCATAGTCCCAAACCCATTTAGTTTAGAGAAGCTTTATTTAAAAATTTCATAGTCACAAGCCCATTTGATTTAGACAAACCATTTACGTAAGTGTTATGGTATCACACAAAAAAATGGGTAACCCAAGTTAAAATCAGCTGGTATTACTCAAAATGGAGGTCTATAAAAGAAAATGCCATTCGAAATTATTGCATTGGTCGATCTCCTTTCTCCTAAGAGAAATCATGGCTATTCGAAAATTTCCCTTTGAGCTCCGTGGATAAGCTTTCAAGCATCTAAAGGAGAAAATATATAGAAATGAAATGATTTCGGGTTCAGAATTACAATTGATATGGGAGAAGAAAATGGCTGAAGACAATATGAATAACTTCGTTGTTGATGAAAATGCAGCGGTGGCTAGTATCCGTAGTTGCCTCCGTGGTGTTCAAACAGTCGCTGGCTATGATGGGAGGGGAAGGAGATGGAAATTGTGTCTGAAGGAAAGGTCTAACAAATTCTTCTTCGAAGATGGGTGGAAGGACATGATAAAGGAAATCAAGCGTCGAAAAGACAATGAAATACAAATATGGGGCTGCCCGGATGCGAGTTGGCAGCATGATGTCTGCTTCGTCTTCACCTTTGGCCTTTAGAACAAGAGAGTGATTGTGAAAGAACGGTTGCGATCGTGCCGCATGAACAAGTGCATGTGTGTCTGGCACATACACATGCATGTATATACAATACATGCATGAACAATACCATAGCTCTTTTCCAATCTCTTTCTTTTTATTTTTCTAAAATTTCAATGATATTTCATTTTTTGCATTCAAGGTTTTGAATGGGTGTGTCACGTAACGACCGTTTACCAACGATACCGTTGTGTATTTGGCCCGTAACAGCCTATAATAGGATGTTTTGGGCTGACATACTGAATCATGCATGGCAATACACATAGTACCGGTTTTGAACTTGGCTTCCACAGACTTACCTATTTTAATAAAAGAATTGTTTCATCATTGTGATATGATGCGTTGGGACCTTAACATTTGAATCTTGGTCATTTTCTTTTAATGAAATGATCCCGATTATATGACAAGTTGGTTAGACAACAAATAAAAGCTATCATTGGAATTATTTCAACCTGCTTACACCAATTTTGACTTGTGGCCAATAAAATACCACGATGTGTCGTCACTATCTACTAAATAATGGATGAAATCCTAATCACGTACTAAGATTATCTTTTGTGCCACCGAAGACATAAAGCCTTACACACATTTGCAAATAAGACACTGCAATGATTGATACATCGCCCTAATATGAGTTGCATACATGGTTGACAGCGTGTCTGACAAATTTATAAAGACCCACCAAGATAGGATCTTATATAAATTTGAATATGCTTGGCAAGATTCTTGCTAAAATTGGAGATCTAAGCCAAAGCGGGAGACCTTCCTAGAAATGATTGGTGCTTTTGTGATTTGAGATGTGGATTCATTTCAAAGAGGAACGAAATTGGAAGACACCATAAGGAAAGATTGATCTTGTAACGTCCGTGGATATCTATAGTCATGTTGGCAAAGAGATCTGAAAATGGTTTCGAATCCTAACCTTGGAAGATGTCTTTGGCCATGCTAGGAAGATTGAAAAACAGTTTTGCACTATAGTCATCAAGGATCCTGGACCAACAAGGAAACCCAGTTAGGGTTTACTTCTTCTCGAGCTATATAAAGAGTATACGTTGAAGAGCTCGAGGCCCCACACCAAATACAATCAATCTACATATCGCAATGCTAATTATCTTATTTTAGATTTCTCCTTTTCTGCTAGGCCATGTTGCAAAATGTCAAAAGTTTAGGTTAGCTTAGATTGTTACTGTCTAGCGCTATTGTTGTAGTACAATTAGGAGTAGTATAAATATCTGTGACCTACCGTTGTTGGATCCCTAGTCAACCAAATCCTTACTTGGAATATCACACCTGGTCACATCCTGTTGATCATCCACCTTGATTGCTTGTCAATGTAGGTGATCTCATGTATTTATCTACTGATTGTATTGAGCTTTAAATACAAATTAATAAAATTGACATCGTTACTCTTTTAGTTTTAAATCTTTTCATCCATCATTGTTCTGTTGAGAAATACAGGCCAATAATCACCATTAAAACAAAAGTCCTAAATGTAAGCAAAAAAGTTTCCATTCAGAAGAATAAACCCCTCCTCTTCTAAATTGCCTGATTGTTTGCAACAATAGGTGGTTGGGAAGTTGTCTAATCCCATGGATTTAGTCTTAATCAATCCATCTCAGCACATCGGGTCATAATGCGTTCAATCGAATTCAAGTCAAGTATGACTGGCATGCCCGCACTTTCCTAATCATACACGTTTGACAGAATAGTGGCCTTCGTCAACAAGTGTGGCGTCATGTTTGATTGAATAGTAAAACACAATCCTTTGATAATTTGACTTTTTTCTTTTTAACATAAACGACCATCATGACCTTTGTATATAATCAATGGTCGAAATGTTCTCTTTCTTTCTTTCTTTCTTTTTTTTTTTTTAAAATAAAATATTTTTTTAAAATTTTAATAAACGGTTTTTTTCATTGAAAAATGACCATATTTGATGGATAGAGTCCCAACGTATATTGTCGTAGTATGTGGGGATGTCTCATAAATTCCTCTACGATAAATTCAGCTACTCGACTTAATCACAAATGATCGGTTGCCCAACCACTTTTGATTGCAGAGACGGACTTAGCGATTAAGGACTGACCAAAGACTAAATACAGTTATCACAAGAGTTGCAAAACCTTATGGGCAACCTAATATTCTTGCAGAATATATAGCTTTACAATTAAAGAATAGAGCACGAGCAAACTTGAAAAAGGAGGGAGCGGATTTAGCCAGGCCCTGACCGGAGGGCCCACCTTGATGTATGTGTGTTGTATATCCATGCCGTCCATCAATTTTTCTAGCTCATTTTAGGGCATGATCCGAAAATGAAGCAGATTCAAATCTCAAGTGGGCCACACCATATGAAACAGTGGTCATTGAATGCCCACCTTGATGTTTGTTTTGGCCCTTTAAATGCTTAGGCCAGACTCAGGCCTACGTTTTAGTCTGCAGGTGGAGCTTGGATAGACCTCAGGCCCATCCGTTGAAAGCCCTAAATGCGAGCAAACTTGATTTTTTAAAATGAAAATTAGGAAATTACATGGTGAAGAAATATATTGTCGGAGAGTCCTGGTGATTCAGGACCAAAGTCACTGTCACCTACGAGTGGCCATACCATAGGAAACAATGGTTATTGACCATTAATGGGTCACGGAAGTTTTAGATCAAGCTGATATTTGTTTTTCTCCTTCATCCAGGTTTATAGATGGATAATAAACATTACGGTGGGCCCCAGGACGTTTTTAATGGTAGGGCATTCAATCCTGACAGTATGGTCCACCTGATAAATGGATGTGCATAATTTTTGGGCTCATGCCCTCAAATGATCTGGTAGAACGGACGGACGTGGGTGGATATAGAATACATACATCAAGATGGGATCCATAGAAAGGGCCGCACCGTCTTGGGTGAGGCCAGGGTGCACCTAATCTGCTCCCTCCAAACCGTCCATCTAGTGCATCTCCTCATTCTAAAGCAGGTGCATAAAAATCATCTCCATCTCAAACCCAGTGGGCCACACCACAAGATGCAATATAAACTGAAGTCCAATAGCACTTAATTTACGTGGTGTGGCCCACCTTAGTTTTCAATGGGCTGATCTTTGGAGAGTCGCTTTATCCAAATTCCCGGCTATGGTTTATCTGCAAGAAGGCAATTGCTAAAGCGAGCCGTATAATTGTAGATGAAGCTGGATCATCAGCAGTGACGGTTGATGTCTGTCGCAAATAACAAATATCGGTTATGATGAAGATGGAAAGGAATGGGAGCCGAATGTTTTAATGGGACGAATGGGAATGTGTATGCCTTCGATGAGGGGCGGTCCAAGAAAATAAAAAATATCATGGACCGGAGCCGTGAGATACAAATGTGGGACCGTCGTATTCACCTCTGACCTTAAAATAGGACGGATATTGTGAAAGAACGAACGTGAACGTGCATGTGTCATATGAGATAGATGGATAGATAGATACCTACATGCATGCACACAAACATAGAGCCTATGTGGCCCGAGTTTTAGTGTATCCCTCGAAATCGGATTGCTTACCGAGTCATCGTACAGAGTAAACTTTGTTGGGCCCACTGTAAATGTAATTAGTTTATCCACGCCATCCATCCATTTTTCCAGATCATATTAAGGGTCGAGAAAAATATTGAAGTATATCCAAATCTCATATAAACCACATCACAGGAAACAGTAGGAGGAATAATGTTTTCCACCGTTGAAACCTTCCTATGGACCACAGTAATTTTTATTTTCATCCAACCTGTTCATAAGATTTAAAAAAAATACATGGATTAAGGGAAAAAACAAATATGTACTTGATCCAAAACTTCCATGGCGCTCAAGAAATTTTTAATGGTAGAAGTTAAATTCACAATGTTTCCAAAGATGCAGCCCACTTGAGCTTTAGATATGCTTCAAATTTTATCTCTAGACATAAAATTATCTATTAAAATGGATGAACGGAGTGGATAACATACATAAATCACTGGTGGACCCCACAGAGTTTACTCAGTACCCTTAGCCTACTTAGTTACTCAGTACGGAATCCGCTTCCGTATCCCTCCATTGGATAAATGGATTGGAAATGGTGGGCCCCACAACAGTTTAGAATGTTTTATTTTGTTGATTGTCCTCTTCCAAGTATTCCCCAAGGCATGGCCCCCCTTAAGTTTCTGATTATTCTAGTAGTTGGCCTTATGGACTAAACTCAAAGGAGTAGTATATCTGAAGCACACATCAAAGTGAGGCCCACAGAGGTCATCTCTGCCGTAACTTTTTTTTTTTTTTTTCCCTTAACACACGCACACACACACACCCCACACACTCATGCTAGTGGAATTTCATCTCTGCCGTAACTTACTCTCCAGCTGTCACTATATGATCATTTTCCCCGGAATAAACCAATAAGAGATGGTCCAGTCTCACAGAGGATCACATTGAGTTGAATGTGGGGCCCACCATTGTGTGCGTGTGGCATCTAACCCGTACATCATGTGCACCCCCTCATGTTGGGTCAAGATACTGAAAATCAGCCTGATTCAAAAACTCAGCTGGCCACTCTTGAGGATACAATGAAAAGTCATTTAAAACCCAGCTGGCCCTACTTGAGGTAGGTCCAAAGCTCAGGTGGGCCACACTACGGTAAACAGTGGGGATTGACCGTTAAAAACTTCTTGGGGCCATGGAAGTTTTGGATCAAGCTGATATTTGTGCTTTCCCCTGGTGTTTGTGCTTTCCCTTCATCCAGGGTTACGAGACTTTATTAACAGGTGGGATGCAACGTAAATATTGTGGTGGGCCCGAGCAGTTTTCAACGGTAAACATTCAACCCTTGTTATTTCCTGTGGTGTGGTCCACTTGATGTATGGATTTACCTCATTTTTGGGCTCATATCATAAAATGATCTCGCAAAATGGATGGAAGGTGTGGATATATAACATATACATCATGGTGGGGCCCAAGAACTTGGTCACGTCAACACACCACCAAAGTTGGTAGTGTGTGGAACACCACGCAATCCGCTTCCGACATTCAAAAAAATGGTGGATATCATACAAACCCATTTGCTTTGGAGAAGCTATATTTCACGTAGAAATTTCCTAATCACAAACCCATTTGGTTTGAAGAAGCTATATTTCAAATAGTCATAATCACAAACCCATTTGGTTTAGATAAGCTATGTACGTACATGTGTTGGTATTACTATTACAGAGGGAGAGAGAGAGGGTTACCCAAGTTCAAATCAGTTGGTATTACTGGAAATGGAGGTCTATAAAAGAAATTGTTGCATTGGATCTCTTACTAAATTCTCTTGCTTAAGATTTTTCTGTTCTCCTTTCTCCAAATTAAAATCATGGCAGATCGACCATTCCCCTTTGGCCACAATGGTCAAAACTTCTCTAATCTAAGGGAAAAATTAGATAACGAAAAAATGAAGGTTTCGCAGTTAAAATTAATCTGCGAGAAGGAAATGGATCAAAACGATGTGAGTGGTTTCGTTATAGATGATGGTATCGTTACTTCTCTCCGCATTGGTCCTACAGACACAGCAGTTAAAGTTAAGGGCTATGATGTGAATGGAAATGAATGGGTATTGGTTCTGAAAAAGCAGCCAAATGGGTATGCTTTCAAAGGGGACTGGGTGAAAATGATACGTGAAATCATGCGGGACCAAGAGGCCAAGATACAAATATGGGGTTGGCCTTCTCGCCACCGCCCTGTTCGCTTAGTCTTCACCTTTAACCTTTAGCACATGATAGTGATTGTGATCACCTGTTGACTGGACCGGTCCACAGACAGTAGCAATTACACATTTTTCGAAAATAGTTTTCTTATTTGATTATGACTTTTTTATTTACGATTTTAGAGTTTATTTAGTATTATATAAGGCATGTTAAACTCATTTTTAATCAATATTATTAATTCTATCAATAAAATTCCTCAGAAGTTCTTTTATAGATTCAAGAGTACCCTGATCGAGGAGTGCTCGACCTCATCACGCAGATGTGAATGCACCGCATGAAAACAATGCCATTGTTAAATTGTTTTCTAGTTTCTTTCTTTTGCCGCTGATACACCTGTATCGTTGTTGGGTGATACATAGTACCGGATTCCGAGGATGCTTTGAAATTTTGTTGCATTATACCTATTTTAATAAGAGAAAAGTTTCAGTGCCCTCAGGGCTATGAGTTATACTGCTACTAGTTTTATCAGTTGAGTTGCACAGTCTGATTCATGGATCTGAACCGTCCATTTTATCTAGAACACATTATTTGGGCTACTGGATAATAATCACACTAATAGAATGATCCAATCCATCCTTGATTTGGCCTTACTTTTTCCAAGCAGATGGTTAAGATTGCATAATAAAAGATGTTCTTCATAATCATGTCAATGGTGAGCTGTTATCATGGTTGAAGGTGTATGAAGTAGGGATAGAACGGTCTGGATAGTAATATCAATGGTTAGGATGGTCTAGATTATAATGTCCATGGTTTGGATGCTCTGGATCATACTATTGATGGTTCGGATGGTGCAGATAATCGTATCGACGGTCTGGATGGTCTGTATTGTGATATTGGCGCTCTTGATTGTTTATATCATGGTTTGGAAGATTTGGATAGTTCGATCATAATATCCATGGTCTGGATGCTCTAAATCTTGTAACTATCATTTATATCATTATATTCATGGCGTGGATCGATGGATCATAATATTCATTTTATGGTGGCATTTAGTAATTTCCAATGTATGTAGGGGCACTCTGATCATTGTATGAAGAAGGGCATTTTCATCATTTTACGTGATGAAGTGGATGACCCTTCTTAATTTCATCATTTTCATAACCAATGTTTCCTAGAGTATGGTCCACTTGAGAATTGAATTGAATCTGATCCGCACCTAATCCACTCCCTATAAACCATGCATATATATATATATAGTGCAGCTCCTAATGCTAGGCCAGAAGCATAAAAATCATCCCCACCTCAAACCCAGTGGGCCACACCGCAAGATGCAATGTAAACTCGAGTCCAATAGCATTAAATTTACGTGGTGCGGCCCCCTTAGTTTTTCAATGGGCTGATCTTTGGAGAGTCACTTTATCCAAATTCCTAGCTATGGTTTATCTGCAAGAAGGCAATTGCTAATGCCAGCCATATGTTTGTAGATGATGCTGGATCATCCACAGTGACGGTTGATATCCGTCGCAAATAGCGGTTATGATAAACATGGAGAGATGGGAACTGGATGTTAGCAATGGGCCGAATGGGAATGTGCGTGCTGAGGGGTGTTCCAAGAAAATAAAAAATATCATGGACTCAAGCCGTGAGATCAAATGTGGGACCATCCAAATGAACGTCGGATATGCAATGTCTGCTTGGTATTCACCTCTAACCTTAAAATAGGATGGTGATTGTGAAAGAAGTACCGTGAACATTGGTGTATGTCACATTTGATGGATGGATAGATAGATATATACCTACATGAATGCACACAAGCATAGAGCTTGTGTGGCTTGAGTTTTGGTGTTATCCCTTCATCGGGTAAATGGATTGGACATGGTGAGTCCCAAATAACAGTTTAGAAGGTTTTTATTTGTTGGGTGTCCTTGTAACACCCCGTACCTTTGATACTCGGGTGTTACCTTTTAAAACTCATGACTATTAAAACTCAACCTAATGACTTAACTTAACACAGGACGGGACCTCCCAAGCGGCATTGAGACAATCCGCCACGACTCTGAAGGCTCAGCTAACACTCTACCCCAATCAAAGAGGTAAGCACGATCGAACGACTTAAGCCCAAACAATTTTTAAAACCACATGTGTTAGCAGTACTCTGGAAAGTCAATCCACGGAAGACAGAGGATAACCAAGGAAGCCTCTCTGTGTCCCAAACATGCATTTAACCGTTGAAAACAAATATTGAACCCATTCGACCAACAAATCGCATCATACGGGATGGATACGACCCAAAAAGGTATATCATGGCTCACCTGGGCCTCACAAACGCCCAAAACTGGGTCAAGGCCCCTATACAGGGACCCTTAAACAATTGGTCGGAGTAGATTTGTCACGAGCGTCACAAGGGACCTCACACTCAATGCACTTATACCTTGCACAACCATGCACGAAGTGCACCACACCAACTTGATCGGTCAAAACTGCCTTGACCGATCCAAAACACAAACAATTGGAAGAAGTTCTCTCGCCCGTTCCCAATTTAAAAATGTAGGATTTCAAACCCTAGGTAAGCCACTCCGACAACTATCTGGGAAATCCAGACCGTCCATTTTGTTGGAAGGGTCCATCCCAACAAAACCATATTAAGATGAGGCCCCTGCAAAGGAATGAAAGGAGTAGCTTCGAGCCGTCCATTTTGGCACGGACGGCTGAGTCTTTTAGTGAACGGGTAGATAGCTGGCGTGCTGGGCAAGACAGCGTCGGTTTGCCCAGGGGACTTCCATCGTGCACCGCTAGTCGGAGAACGCTTTCTCCCTCTAACCAAAAAACAATCCAACCGAGAGAAAATTCAGCTGCAGTTATGCCATTTTGAGAAAAAGCAGAGGCGGCCATTGATGGCCATCACCTGGAGATTTGCAGAGCAAATCTCAACCGCCGGATGCTCCCCCTCCTTGCCTATAAATGAGGACTCAGCCTCTCAGGATTCACACAGAAAGAGAGTTAAGAGAGAGAACGTAGAGGGTGAGAGAACGTAGAGTGGAGCTTCTGGTGGGCTTGGAGCGCACTGCCCCAACTCAGTCCATGAAAATCGGACCGAGCCGAGTCAGTGTGGAACCATAGCCACGCCACTTGTGAGGTAAAAGAGAAAGGAGAGTGGGAGAGAAAGGAGAAAGAAAAGAGAGGAAGAAGGTGGTGGCTTGTGTGCGTGACGGATCTAGCTCGGGTCAGATCTGACGAAACAGGTAAAGGCCTTCCCTCTACTCTAAGATAAGCCCAAAATGAAGCCCCATCACACCTCGCATAGGTGGAGAAACACCATCAGCAGAGACTGTGTACATGACCAAGGACAGACCTTATTTTTAAAGATAAAACGGCCCACGTTCAAGGCCGAACGTGGCCTGAGTTCAGGCCCTGCTTGGGGCCGAACCACGGCATCTAAATGGCCCCAGCGTGGGGGCTGAAACCAGTCCAGAAACAACTCACCGAAACGACCTCTGATGAGCTACTGCACACCTCAAAAATTAGACTGTGAAACAGACATTTTTAGCATGGAAATGGCCATGATCAGACCATTCTTTGGCTAGGAAGGGTGGCAGTCACCATGCCATCATTTGGGGCGTCAACGTAGGCGTGAAACGGTGGGGAAAAGTCCCGTGGTTGAGCCAAAAATCAGGGCCGAGAATGGCCTCCATAATAGCTGAAGCAGGGACCGTTTCTATGATTAGAGGGGTGTTGTGCACATTGCAAACTCAGGAGGAAGTACCTGTGGGCTTCACCAAATGCATGTGGGCCCTGCTCAAGTGTAGGTGGGCCTCGCCCTACCACGACTGATGGGCCACGTAGGTGGCCCCACCTCGAAGGCATGGCTCATCCAGGCCGTCCATTGCAGGACGCCAGGCCACTAGAGGTCTGGTTCAAAATAATAATAATAATAATAATAATAATAATAATAATAATAATAATAATACTAATAATATATGTATATAAAATAAAATAAATAGATAAATGCTAAATGCATTGTACGTGCATGAAAATTTTACCTCTGGCATATGAATAGCATGGTGTATGCGGGCTGCATCCGGGCCGTCCATCCATTCAAACAGCCCTGGATCACCATCAATCCCTGACCGTCCATCATGGACTCCAGTGCTGGGCCTCTTAATTCATCACGTAAGCATACTTATAGCATATCATGTACACGTGGTGAGCCCAGGTGGGACCCATGCTAATGTCATGCTCATTTACATATCAGGTGCATGCAATAGATATTTTAATATACCTTAGGTGCATGTACATTAGATGCGTGTGGTAGGCCCCATGAAGGACCCACATTGGTATGGTATTAGAACCTACATCAGATATGCATGATATATAATAACTAAATATACATCAAATGTATAAATATGTAAGTATATACGTGTGATATATAATGCTTCAATATAGCAGGTGCATGTGTGATAGGCTCATCACATGGCCCACCTTGATGCCACGTGTAACCCACATTAATATGATATGCATAGTGAATACGTGTGGTACACATACACCAGATGTATGTGGCGTCAAATGCATGTATGTCTATATACATGCCAGATGTACATAACATTAATAAAGTATGTCAGAGTCACATGAGGTTATGTATGCTGGATGCATGAGGTGGCCCCATGAGGGACCCTCCTGATACCTACGTTAGATCAAGACCGTCCCAGGGTCTGGACGTGGCCCACCTTTATATGGCTGTTTTCCCTCCACGCACGAGGTATGGATGTGCTACATGTGGGCCGTCCATCAGGAAACGTCTGGTCCCTGGACGTTTTTAAATGCATACATGCTCACGTATGCAGTACATGCATATAAAATATAAATAATGCTATCTTATGCATCTGTGTAACTGCATAATCCGTGGGACCCACGAAGATATGTGTTTCATCCCAACCGTCCATCCCATTTGGCGAGCTTACCATAAGGTTTGAAACAAATTAAGACAGATCTACCTAGAAGGGCCACAGTACAATAATTAGTAGAAATCAAAGATGCCCCGCATTGAAACCGTCCAAAACACAAATGTCTTGGGAGCTAAATTTTCCCCGGACCGGGTCCCTGAGACCTTATGAGCTGCGTGAGTGGAAAATAAAAACACCATAGTGAGCCCAGCTGGACTACCTTACTTGGGTGAGAAAGCTGGGGCTAACGCAAAGCCTATAGAGCCTCAATGTTGCGTTCCCTTGAATTTTGTGCAAAGCCGTAGGGACACCTGACATACATAAATTGTAATTTTTTAGGAAATTCCTTGAGTTACCCCGGGCCACAAGAAGACTCAGGCCAAGTTCGAGAACACTACCATACAGGTGATGACTTTCCCCTTGGGCTTTCCATTTCTTAATTAGCTAAACCTAGTTTGCTCTAGATTATCATTACTGTGACACTTGTTTCCACTATATGCAAGGCTCACATGCTAGTAATCCTTTATCACTATTCACATGACTTGGTAATATATCTCCATAAATTGTTAACTCATGATGCTCCTTTACATGCTTTACTTGAAGTCATATATTGTTACATGATTAACATGATTTGCTTCTGTACACAACCTCTTGATGCTACACATGGAGGATTCCATGACCGTATGCAAGCCACACTTGGGATTGTAATTAGACAAAATCGTGTGGGAAATAGGGACCCTGAACCATTATCACTTTGGTCAAGGCACCCTATTAAAACATCCCAAGGTGGAAGACCTCATGAGCCGGGGATGGTGGAATGGGACACTATGCCCGAGCTGTCGGCCTACGCTGGGCTCTGAGCTCCCCGTAGTGACCATTGAGTTGCTTAAATTGGCTGAGTATAATTGGACTAATGACGGCTGGCTAATCATGCATTCATAGCATCTTGGCGATGACGGATGGCTAATTCTGGATGCTGTAGCACGTGCCCCAGAGTTGTTGGGGTATCGTTTCGCTAGCTCCCAGACCATCGACTATCGACCCCTATCCGATTGGATGATCTTCCCAGGTCGATGATTGCATGGGCGACGAGCCCAAGTCTGGTTGGATGTGCATCCCCAGGCCGATGTGCATTCATGCATCTAATAGGGTTGCATATTACTTGTTTTGGATTACTACTTGTTTCTCCTTTTAACTATGTTTGCTAAGGCGGAGATGTATAATCTTGAGGGGAATTCACACTGAGCTGGCCACTCATTCATCAACTACCCAACCGTACAGATCATGCAGGGACCAATTTAGAGGGCGTCGGTGTCGGCCTTGATGATGCCGCCGTGGAGCAGGAGGAGGAGTATTATGAGGACGAGCTGCATCAGGACGCAGCGACATATTTTGGTGTTAATCAGTAGTTTGATAGTGGTTTGGTATTTTGGTATTTGGGACTTTTGGAATTTTGTAACTAAGACCCCCAGCTGAGCGGGTCAAATATTTGGGCGTTCATGACTACTCATGTTTTTTTTTTTTGCTATCGCACTCTGAGTTTACATTCCGCTATTTCTCTGATCTATAAACTCCCGGATTTCTGAAATGAGTCCCGTACGCGGGATTTAGAAATTGGGGCGTTACAGTCCTCTTCCAACTGTTCCCCAAAGTGTGGCCCACCTAAGTTTCTAATTAGGTTGGTTGTCGGCCTCATAGACTAACGTCAAAGGGGTAGATCTGATGCACATATAATAGTGAGGTCCAGTCCCAATTTGATTTGGGTTGGACATGTGATTTTAGTCCCGCAAGGCAATTTGGCTGGATCTATGTGTGGATATGTGACGCAGGGATGAACGTGATGAAGTTGAACACCGTCTTCCTTAAGGATAACTACTTCGAATCCACGAATCTTCTTTGGGCTCCTCACATAGACTTCTCGAATTTGCGAGGTAAAAACAAGAAAATAGAAATAATATTCATGAGAATTTGTAAATTGGTTGATAGGTGAAATAAACGAGTCTACAACCCATTAGATAGGGATACTAAGCAAGCTTTGGAAGAAGTTTCAAAATTAAAGTACAACTAAAACTACCTAAAATTCGTAACTTACTATAAACAGTAAATTTACTATTTAGAGTAGGTGTCCTACGTGGCTTAACCAGGTTATTCTCCTAATTTTTCTAAACACTTTTCATATTGGACACAACTCCTAAAGCCCATCAGATGAAGAATTACAATCAAACCAAAACTTACTAAAAATAGTAAAAATGGAAATAAACATGAAATTCAACCGTCGATCTGATGGAATCTCATAGATTCGGCATGGGCAACTCCGTTTTGCCGGGTTGGTTGGCTAAAGTAGCTCATCCTACCCCAAAATCATCTATGGTAGGTTGAATAACTCATTTTGATTTGCGAGATATGCCTATTTTAAGGTTCTGACGGTCTTGATGACTTTTACCTTCGATCAGGCCTTCTCTGGTCCATCTTAGACATGAAAGTATCCACGACCCGCTCTACATCAATATGACAAAAGTCCCAACAAATTCGCTCAGACAAGCCCATATTTCTATAGTTGGTGTGTTGAGTAGTATCAATTAGTGGGCTTATTCAGGCCCAAGCTCAGTTCCTTGTCCTTAGACTTTGGGCTTTAGCTCATGGGCTGGATCTGGACATGATTGGCACATCCAAATGCTGAAACTAATATGCAATATGCTAGTAATTTCCATTCATTTCTTTAGGGTCTGTTTGGTTAAACCTTGTCCGTTTGGATGCAATTTCATAGATTGTGACGCAGGGGAGGACGTGAGGTCGAGCACCATCTTCCTCAAGAGGATAACTATTCCGAATCCACAGAACTTCTCTGGACTCCTCACAGAGACTTCTCGAATCCACGAGAAAAGAGAGCAGAAAATAGAAATAAATTCTAAATAAATTCGAAATAGATTAATGAATAATTGATAATTCTCTAATGTGCCTCTTTACACCATTAATAAAGAAAAAAATAAACTAAAATTCGTAATTACCAAAAATAGCAAAATTCTAACTCTAATAAAAATCCTAATTATAATAAAACTCTTCTAAGGCCTAGTTTCTAAAAATAAAAATTGCAAATAAACTTTCTCTAGAAGAGTCCTAGTATAACTAAAAGTTATTTCTAAAAGGAAAGAAAATCTAAAACTCTAAAAATATTAAAAAATCGGAATTACTAAAAATAGTAAAGTTTTCTTAAAAATTCATTTTTGAGCTGAAAGCGCGCGTTTTCTGACGAAACGGACAGATGCCACCCACATTATGGGTCGATTCACCTCGGATGGCCTATTTCAGTAAAGATTGATAGGTTGTGCGTCCCGTAACGATACCCGGATCAAAAGTTATGGTCAATTTACGGTTCATCTTCTTTTGGCCCAACCATGCTAGGAACGTATCTATGACACGTTCTACATCAGACTCCTCCACTTGAAAAAAACTCGTCCTCGAGTTACGCAAGAGACTTGGCACATGAGTCTGAGATAACTTCCGACATCGATGTTCATTAGCTATTTTTTTGTACTTGACATTAAGCTCTTGAGTTGACACAATACATGTACTCATGTTTTCCTTGACTTGACTAATATCGATTAGTTCTTTCACATCTGCCTTCAAGATCTCATATTTTTTTTGATAATGTGGGCAATTAGGCGGACTTGCCTCTAAGATGAGATCAACGTGATTTTGTATATCTCGTATGAGAGGTAATTTATTAGGGAGTTCATCGAGCACAACCCTCTTGAACTCCTGCGATTCTGGTTCCAAATCCTCTAGGATATTCACAGGCTCCACATATTTTTTCTTTTCAAGTAATATTGGATATATATTTCTCGTTTCCTCATATTGTTTAACAAAGGCCTGTTCAGTGATGAGATATTGTCCCTCCACTTTAGAAGTCTTGGGTTGGTTCTCCATTCCTATAGAGGTCACATGTTCGCCACTGATGAATCCCGTGGTGTGTTGCAACTCTGTTTTGTCGCGGACCAATAATAGGATTTTTCTGCATAACCTTTTACTTATCGACTATCCTGATAATAATTTTGGTTTTGTTGGAATAATACCTGATCGTAATCTCGAGGGAGGAATCGCATGCACAATAAGTTCTTCATCCGTGACCACGTGCGGATTGGCGCCTTCATCTGTCTCGTCCGCTCGAGTTGAAGTTGTTCCCACCAATCTGAAGCTCTGCCCGTCAACTTATAGGCCACGAGTTTAACTTTCTTTTCTTCTACGATGTTCATGTAGTCGAAGAAACGTTCGATTTCAAGCAACCAATCGAGGAAGTCTTTGAAGTAGAGTTGACTATTAAAACTAGGAAGATCGACTTTCATCTTAAATTCTTGAATCATCCCGTGGTTCATTGATAACATTGCCCTACGATCAGTATAATTACGAATTTCAGCAATTGCTGGTGGTGGATCACCACCATGAACACGGAGTTGCCTTAGGTTTTCCGCCAAGAGATCCGCTATGCGGTCGATGGAAGCCTGCAGCCCTTGCATGGCTTGCCGATTCTCTTGGTGCTGCTTGGAAAGTTGTCGCCGTTAAAGAAAAATTTCCTGGAGCACCGCCTATGAGATTGTTGCCCGACCCGTCGTTAAAAGCCATCGACCCGAGGAGAAACCTCGCTTTGATACCAAACTGACGCAGGGGAGGACGTGAGGTCGAGCACCGTCTTCCTCAAGAGGATAACTATTCCGAATCCACGGAACTTCTCTGGACTCCTCACAGAGACTTCTCGAATCCACGAGAAAAGAGAGTAGAAAATAGAAATAAATTCTAAATAAATTCAAAATAGATTAATGAATAATTGATAATTCTCTAATGTGTCTCCTTACACCATTAATAAAGAAAAAAAATAAACTAAAATTCGTAATTACCAAAAATAGCAAAATTCTAACTCTAATAAAAATCCTAATTCTAATAAAACTCTTCTATGGCCTAGTTTCTAAAAATAAAAATTGCAAATAAAATTTCTCTAGAAGAGTTCTAGTATAACTAAAAGTTATTTCTAAAAGGAAAGAAAATCTAAAACTCTAAAAATATTAAAAAATCGGAATTACTAAAAATAGTAAAGTTTTCTTAAAAATTCATTTTTGAGCTGAAAGCGCGCGTTTTCTGACGAAATGGACAGATGCCACCCATATTATGGGTTGGTTCACCTCGGATGGCCCATTTCAGTAAAGATTGATAGGTTGTGCGTCCCGTAACGATACCTGGATCAAAAGTTATGGTCAATTTACGGTTCATCTTCTTTTGGCCCAACCATGCTAGGAATGTATCTGTGACACGTTCTACATCAGACTCCTCCACTTGAAAAAAACTCGTCCTCGAGTTACGCAAGAGACTTGGCACATGATTCTGAGATAACTTCCGACGTCGATGTTCATTAGCTATTTTTTTGTACTTGGCATTAAGCTCTTGAGTTGACACAATACATGTACTCATGTTTTCCTTGACTTGACTAATATCGATTAGTTCTTTCACATCTGCCTTCAAGATCTCATATTTTTTTGATAATGTGGGCAATTAGGCGGACTTGCCTCTGAGACGAGATCAACGTGATTTTGTATATCTCGTATGAGAGGTAATTTATTAGGGAGTTCATCGAGCACAACCCTCTTGAACTCCTGCGATTCTAGTTCCAAATCCTCTAGGATATTCACAGGCTCCACATATTTTTTCTTTTCAAGTAATATTGGATATATATTTCTCGTTTCCTCATATTGTTTAACAAAGGCCTGTTCAGTGATGAGATATTGTCCCTCCACTTTAGAAGTCTTGGGTTGGTTCTCCATTCCTATAGAGGTCACATGTTCGCCACTGATGCATCCCGTGGTCTGTTGCAACTTCGTTTTGTCGCGGACCAATAATAGGATTTTTCTGCATAACCTTTTACTTATCGACTATCCTGATAATAATTTTGGTTTTGTTGGAATAATACCTGATCGTAATCTCGAGGGAGGAATCGCATGCACAATAACATCTCTGGACTAGTTCTAATAAAACTCTTCTAAGGCCTAGTTTCTAAAAATAAAAATTGCAAATAAACTTTCTCTAGAAGAGTCCTAGTATAACTAAAAGTTATTTCTAAAAGGAAAGAAAATCTAAAACTCTAAAAATATTAAAAAATCGGAATTACTAAAAATAGTAAAGTTTTCTTAAAAATTCGTTTTTGAGCTGAAAGCGCGCGTTTTCTGACGAAACGGATAGATGCGACCCACATTATGGGTCGGTTCATCTCGGATGGCCCATTTCAGTAAAGATTGATAGGTTGTGCGTCCCGTAACGATACCCGGATGTAACGCCCTGAAAATCGGGGGTCGAGCATAAACTCAACTCCCAAGTTCCAGAACATCACTTATGCAACAAAATGAATGATGATTGAATGTTGACTGTATTTGTGCATTGAACATGAGTGAGATTAAGCCAAAACAGAATATCATACTCCAGAGACTAAATTAGCAAGCGGAAGACTATGATACGTAGATAAAATATATAAACTGTGGTGAGTCTCCAGAGTGTGATAAAGTTACCAGGTTAAATAATTACAAGTAAATTATACCAAGTTGTGTAGTATGATCTAGTCAACATCCCTGTAGCCCCGACAATCAAGGTACGGCTCTCACGAAGCCGCCAGAAAACAGCATATATGAGAAAGCATTCCCGTCGTCATAGAAGTCCGGCTCCGCCTCAGAAATAGCATCGCCATCTGCAATCAGACAAAGTCTGGTGGGTGTTCGGAACACCGTCCCGTATCGTGGGAGTTAGTGATCAACTCAGTGGAACAATAAAGCATAGGTTAACATGTTATCAATTCAGTCAAGCAGTAATGATAAAGCAGTACAAATCAAACAATTCTAACTACTCTTATTAAGTGCGAGAATGAAATGACATGATACTGTATGCCCTTGCCAAACCACCTTCATGCGACATCATCTTACGTTCGCGAATGCTTAACTCCTCGGTGCGCCACATCTACTAAGCACATGCGGTGCGATGATGATCATGATTACCGAGTTATTATTAGTCCATTTCAAACGGCGGTATTGGGAAACTAAGGTACCTCCTCTGTATCATTCCCAAACATGATCCATTCTAGGGTCGTCAGTCTAGTTAATCTCATACGATATTATGGTTTGAGAGGCGTAGCGAAGGCATCACAAAGGGCTCGTCACCCGTCGAAGACGGATACTGAGATCTCACCGTATGCGGCTCAATTGCTTGTCGACCGTCGGCTCGAGTACGGTCTCACCGTACTCGGCTCAATCACTTGGCCGTCAGCTCGAATACAGGTCTCACCGTACTCGGCTTAACTCATACTCTAGTTGCTGTGAAAGACTCGTCGCCAATCACAGACCCTTGGAGTATACTCGAAGATACTACAAAGGATTCGTCGCCCGTCAACACGAGCACAGGTCTCACCGTACTCGGCTCTCGCCGTAAGTATCGACAGCTCGAATATAGTGTCCCATACCACCATAATCGGCTCACGAGTCTGGTTGCTCACTGGTCACTACGGGGAGGCCAAAAACTTGTTCACTCCCCAAGTATAGGGTTGTGATGTAGTAAAAACTCGGTAAGACCGAGGTCGAATCCACAGGGACTGAAACCTGTACGTAATCTGAAACTAACTAGGACTAGAACTAGAATGAGATGAAATCTAAAATAAGCGTAATTTGAAGGAATAATGGTGAAAACAGTAATATAAAATTTAAAGAATTCAGAGAAGGGAAACTAGGGATTCAGAGGATCCACTTGTAGAGATCAGGGAGATCTACGCTGATTCACGAACTCAACTGGACTTCGAGTCCCATCTTCATCCAGTTGGAAGATATATTGCTTAAAGAACAATCTGAACTTCCTTTGATCAAGTTTTCAAAAGATGAGACAGGTGTAAATTAGAATGGATTCCATCACAAAACCATGTCCATGAGACAAAGCAAACAACAGAGTTAAACCAATCCACAACCAATCAGTGTGATATATGAAAGTTAGGAGGGATTCCATCACTCAACCATGTCCAAGGGGCGATGGTGAACAACAGGGCTTCCTAACCACATAATCAAAATAAAGAAAAGAAATTACTTGCAGCCATTGCAGATCTATTGTAATGGAAGTCACAACAAACCATAAAAAAAACTACAGGTAATTCCTTATAATAAAACTAAAATCAAAGTAGTTCAACTAACATAATCGAAGCCGTAGAATCATCCCATCATACCACAAGCTTCACCTCTTAGCCCTAGCTAAGAGGTTTAATAACCATGTTGGCTAGATCACTCAACAGAAAAGGGAGAAAATAGTAAAAACATAAAAGTTCTCTCTCTGTCTCTCTCTTTCTCTCTCTCTCTCTCTCTCTCTCTCTCTCTCTCTCTCTCTCTCTCTCTCTCTCGTGAGATGCCTTTATAAGTTGTTAGAGGTCGGCTGCTGAAGAGCTGGCGTCGGGTTTAGAAACTGCTGCAAAGCTTTTACGCAGCCAGCAGGCGGTGGAGAATTACCAACAACATGAGCAGCTGGTCCCTGTTTCTGCAGCCAAGAAAATGACAAAAACTTCCCCACTTTCCTTCCTTTCCTTCCAAAGAAATAACGTCCCCTGCGACGTTTCGATGTGGCCTACATGATAGACGGTCGAGATCGGCCATCCGATCATCGCCAAGATCACTCAACGTCTGCAGAAGATCGTCAGAGACCGGACACGAAAACAGAGCGTGCGCCTCTCCCTTGCGCTGTGACGTTGGTGGGGCCATGATTGATGTCAGCGGTGAAATCCAGTCCGTCCATTGGATTCACCTCGAAAAACCATTCAGACATAGTCAATTTTGGATCGGACTCAACGTCGCCCATGGAACCTTTCTTCTACCGTCCATTAGACACAGTGGACGAGATTTCCCTGCGTACACGTGTGTGGATCACCAGAACATAATGTGTACGGTCTTTTTGCCCTCCCGGAGTGATTGGACGGTCCGGATTGATCATATGATCAAAGGTAGTGGACTACTCATCTCCTCGATAAGTTGCTATGCGGACGAACAAACGACGATGTTTTCTCCTGTTTTGGAAAGTCGGTTAGACCGACTTTGACTGAGCACGTCAGTCCAGTGCACGTTGAGTGCACTTATGCACTGTGCACTGTCACTTCCAGTTGGGACCAAGTGTAATGTTTATGAGAAGTCCTCTCCGTCCATCTATCTTGTATCCTCATATAACGGGTTGAGACCAAATTTGAAGCATATCCAGATAGCAAGTGGGCCCCACTTTAAGGATTAAAGGGGCTGATCTGTCCGTTGGGGCATTTACATAGGTGTTCAATGGCTGAAAATTGACGTGTACGGTTAATTCATGGTCCTCAGGTCATGTATGAAGTTTCGAATCTATCAGATGGTGGGAACCCTGTGATCTTACATTCTAGTTGATTTTTGGGCCCGTTAAATGCGAACGGCCTGATTTCCTCTGATCTTTGCCGTGCAAATCCATCAATTTCAGTCCCTGGAGTTCGTCCATTGCCTTTGGTGTCATCAGAGCGTTAAATCAATGCTTTAAGCTACCTATTTCGATCCCGGCTCACAAATACACCTTGCATTATAAACACGAGTAAAGCAGACCATTAAAAGATATCATGTTCGTAAAATCAGGTAATTACTAGGGTCTGATATGCAATATTTGACCCTCAACAAGGCACGCGGCCCCAGCGTAGGCCGACAGCTCGACCATGGTGTCCCATACCACCATGCCCGGCTCATGAGTCTTAGCGGATCGAGGTACCATGGTTAAAAGGATTTCACTGGTAAGTTTGGTACCCTAGGTTCAGGCAAAGAAATGACCAAACATGGTGAACATACATAAGACAGATCGGGTTACTTGACGAGCTCGGCTAACTCGAGCGCATAACAAGTTGAACGACAAGAAATGCATAAGCACTTCGCGTGGCCAACCACTATCGCTAATCGAAGTACGACTCGGGTTCGTCGAACACATCTCACGTGGCAAATGAATCGCAACCACGAATTCAATTCTAGTACCGATTGTTTGGACTATAATCATAGCCCCAAACATGATAACTTGCGGATAGATAAAGCAAGAATGGATCAAGATTCAACTCATACAATCAAGGTATGGTATTATCTCGTTTAGGTCGCTGTATTGCACAGACGCACTCGTTGCTCCGCTCCCCATCACCCATGACGGATCATACAACGTAAATATAAATTTAAACATATGCATTACATAGTTATAATCATAAAGCAGTTGAGCATGTTATGAATCACAACACAAGCATGAGTTTATACATGTTCAATTCCTAATCACACAACAATCCAAGGAGATCATACACATTGTTAAAAGAGGTTGAGAATCATATCTCAACACCCTTATACATTACAATTTGCTAACTACTACTCATTCAGACATTTCCAAAAAACACTTAAACAAACATACATCAACATACATGACATATGTCGATCACATAGGCATTAGGCCAAATCCTTTCCCTAGGGAGTTGCCCCAATCATAACACGCGTACACCCACGACGGATAGTCATGGCAAGCAGGAATCCAAGTTCCATATTCATTCAGTCATTTCCACAAACACTTGGGCCACACATTTTAGCATATATGGTGTCTATTGGCCGTGGCGTGATTTAGGGCAAATCCTTTCGTCAAAGGGGTATCGCCGATACAACAATCATGAATCCATGACAATTAGTCATGGCGAGTACGAATGAGAATTCGATACTCATTCAATCATTTTCACAAACACTTAGAATACACTATTACAACATACATGGTGTATGTTAGCAAAACATGTATTAGGGCTATCCTTTAGCCAAGTGAGTATTTTATCCATGTGTAATATATTACTACAGCAAATAATCATGATAAATACATCTCCCAATATTTATACGTATACAGTATTTTCTAGAATACGTATTTTCAACATACATAGTGTATACAAGCAAACATGTATTACGGCGATTCCTTTCGCCAAATAAGTAATTTATCCATATATTATATAATCATACGATAAATAATCATGGCAAACACATTTCCAAAAAAAATACGTATACGGTATTTTATACGAATACCTAGAGTATGTGAAATTTCAGATTCTACAATTCTAATCGAAACAGAAAATGGAAAGCACTTTGTACATGTGCAATTGCATACAGATCATGAATCTACCATTATCTGACATTGAAAGTGTTGAAAACCAATACCCATTACCCTTAAGTTCTCCCCCTTTGTCGTAGAATTGTAAACGGAGTCGATAGGTTCGCTAAGCTTCCGTATACGGGAGTTTGGCAACCTGTAGAATGAAATAGGTTAGCTATTTCCTAACCTACAACTGTCTAATCCCCCAAACAGGTTAGGGTTAGGGTTTATTACCTAGAAATGACGCCGGAATCACCGAGAAAGCGGCAAGAATGAGGTGGTTAAGCACCGATAGCAAAGCAGGGAATGTGCAGCAGGAGTTTCTCCCGCATCTCCCACACTTTCTCTCTTTTTCTCTCTCTCAAATCCAAATTCGTATGGCTGCCATGAGAGAGGGTTTAAGGTCCTTATATAGTCTCAAAACTCACCGAAATAGACTCGGGAACAAAGTATACATAGGTTATGTCCAAAGCGGACCTGTTTCAGCTCAACGGAGGACTTCTGGCGGGCCTCCTTGAGCCAAAGGTTGGACTTAAGCTCACTAACGCTGGATCTACGTTCTATTAAATTTTCATTTCGGTCAGGATTCCAGATCACGCGTGGCGGACCACTTTCAGTTCGATGGTCGGTGGGCCACGATCCAAAATTCCAAGTACATATAAATGTTCCTGAAATTTTTCCTGATCCGAGGGTGTAATCCGTCCGATTCGACGGTCCAGGTTGCTTATCACCGATGCGCAAGCGAATGGTGCCAGATCATTATACCAGATATTTATTTTATAAAGGGAATAGTGTTTTTCACACTCCCTCGCTCCGGACTCAAGCGAATGGCCGTGGGACATCGGCTGGACCTGATTTCTGAGGTGGTTGTTAAGCCCAGTGAGGCAGTCCTAGTTCCTTAACTTCGTGTTAATCGGATTTCCGATGTGCGGTTTAGATCCGATATGAAGTTTCGAGATGCTCCCGTAAGCAGCCGGGTAATGAGATTGATCCTAAGTTTTAGGGTAACCTAGCGTCAATGATTCTACAAGTTTTGAGTCTTGCAGAACGTATTTAAAGCGATTGGTGCTAATTTCACAGGCACTCTAGTTTAACACTTGCTAAATCTCACTTAATTTCTAAAGGATTTAATCCTGTAAGATTTCTGTCTGAGATGGTACTTAGGCCTTTGTAGTTTGTATATAAAGTGATCCAAGTTTTACTACTTAGCTAGTTTAAGTTAGTGTCTAGGGCTAAAGTGCTTTGAAAAATTGAAAGCACAAGGTAGTGAAGGGTTGAATTTGTGAAGGAAATGAATTCAAAGGCAGCTTTAGACTTTGGGATTCAATTCTGACAAGTTAATGAGGTATTAGGATCGACCCATTGCCTAAGGACGTCTAATCCCAGGTTGGCAAAAATCCGGGGCGTTACACCGGATCAAAAGTTATGGTCAATCTACGTTTCATCTTCTTTTGGCCCAACTATGCTAGGAACGTATCTGTGACACGTTCTACATCAGATTGTAATCTGATCCCCATCAACCATACAAGTGCTAAAAGCTAGAAATCAATTGGATAGGTTTTCTAGAAGTCGACCAACAAAATCTGGAAAACTCAATTGCATCCAAACGGGGCCTTATGCTCCCGAGTCTTATAAGAAAATGGACAACGATCCATATTTAGGTAGGAAAACACTTAAAACTATGAAGTCAAAATGAACTAGTTTTACAACTTGATTATAGTTGCATTTCCTTTCTCAACTAGGATTGAGGGGAAGGATTACATGGAGTTGACTGTGGGGCCCACCGCAATGTGCCTATGACATCTAACCCGTGCGTCATGTGCACCCCCCTCATGCTATTGCTAGGCCAAGATACTAAAAATCAGCCACACCGGAGGAAACAATGAAAAAAGTCATGCATAAAACCTATAAACCACAAGATGTGCCCTGCCTAACTTTTGAATTGGGCTTATTTTGAAATGTCCCTTCGTCCTGGTGGGGTGCACCTTTCCAATGGGTTGGATGAGATATATGTTGGGGATTTGGGTCGCGGAATCACATAGAGATGGATCTAGGATAGCAATCCAAGAGCACCAAGCAAACACAAGAGGACACAAAGATTAACGTGGAAAACCCTTTCGGGAAAAAACCATGGCACGAAGCGACAAAAATCCACTATGAAAGCATAAATTACAAAGAGAAAAGACTTACTCGATTCAAAGAAGCTTGAATCTCACCCTTTCTACACCATTTGAAACCCTACAACTCCTTCTAGAAATCCTATAGAATACTTTAGAAAGTCTTAGTATATCTTAGAATGCCCCTATAGATTCCTATTTATAGTTCAGAAAACCACACTTTCGCACCGACTTGGAATAGTTTGAAAACTGCTTAAAATTTACGCAGTTTGTGTGCTGTCTGCCTAACCTTCGACTAGTCGAGGCAGAGCTTCGACTGGTTGAACTTGTCCCTTGACTGGTTGAAGATCTCAAGAATTCCTTCCTAGACTTCGAGCCGAACTTTCCTAG